>JAKSZU010000011.1:43723640-45087252 GCA_026018925.1 Tupaia tana | reverse complement strand
CTCGCTCAGCCCAGCAAAAGAGCCAGTTCAGGGAGCAGCAGTTGGCGTAATGGCTACGTCGCAGGGCTCCCATGTAGTCAACCGCAGTTTGAGTCTCAGACCCAGTGGCTTAAACTCACGCCAGGCATGTGTGTGTGTTTGTGTGTGTGTGCCCAAGATCCCGGGAGGAGAATGGAGGAGAAGGGATTGAGGCGTGGCCATCCCCCCGGGGGGTGATTTCTCGCTTTCTGTCTCTCTGTCTCTCTGTCTTTCTGGCAAGTGCATGTGACCTACAGCAAAAACCTCTCAAAAAAAAAAAGCCAGTTTCTTCCTCAGGGACACCAGAGGGAGGGAATACTAAAGAGGAACATCTTTCCTCTGGTGGGAAATAAGCACTTGGAGAAAAGGGTGGGTCTGGAGCCAGCCACAAAGTAAACAGCAGGGCCACTGTCCGGGCCGCGAGGCTGCGGGGACGGGCCCATGATGTGCTCCACTCGGCAGCCCCTGGGCTCCCTCAGTGCACGCTCTTCATGTATGTCCACTCTGGCCTCTGGGCCTGTCTGAGACTCCCCACAGGGAGGGGCTGTGCCACCCCCATCAGACTGAGAGCCCCCTGAGAGCAAGGACTGCTTGCCCCATGTGAGCATGGCTGGTGTCTCTCCCTCAGGGCGTGGTCCAAGACTCTCCCATGACTCTGAGGTCTCTCTAAGGACATGGGCTATTAGATTTTCAGAAGGGGATCTGCCCTTCTAGAATACTTTGTACATGGCAGGCTCTCAAAAGTGATTTGCAGGCGGCCAGGTTGTGGGTAAAGCAGAATCCTAGTGGGCTCCTGGTGGGAATGTAATGTGATATGGCCGCTGTGGAAACAGTACACGACTCCTCAAAAACTCAACAGACTTACTCTATGACCCAGAAATTCCACTTCTGAAGATACGCCTGAAAGAACTGAAAGCAGAAAATACACAGATATCTGTACTGTTTGTACACACAGAACAGCATTATTAAAATAGCCAAGAGATGGAAGCAGCCAGAGTGTCCACCTACAGATGAATGGGTAACTAAAGGCGGTAGATACCTGTACAAATGGTATATCTACAGTGGAATATTATTCAGCCCTAAAAATGGAATGAAATCCTGACCATTGCTACAAAGTGGATGAACCTTGAAGACATTATGGTAAGTGAAATAAGCCAGAAACTAAAAAAGGATACAAAGTGTATAAGGGGTAGGTAGGTAGAGTGGTGGTTAAAGGCACTGGACTCCCACATGGCCCACTGTGGTTCAAGTCCCAGACCTGGCAACTTGCTTTCTCACTTTCCCTCTCTCTCTCTTGCTCTGTCCCTTTCTGGTCAAATTTAAAATAAATAAATAAGTAAATAAATAAATAAATAAAAAGTTAAATAAAATAATTCTTTAAAAAACTGTATAATGGGGGACCAGCAAGTGGCATGGTGGTTAAGGGTGCTGAACTCCCACATGGTCGACCATGGTTTGAGTCCCAGATCTGGCGGCTTTCTTTCTTACTTTCTCTCTCTCTCTCTCTCTCTCTCTCTCTCTCTCTCTTTCTTTCTGGTCAAATTAAAAATAAATAAATAATAAACAAAAAAGTTAAATAAAATTATTATTTTAAAAAATTGTATAAGGGCGGGAACCAGCAGTTAGCGTAATGGCTATGTCACTGGACTCCCATGTAGTTGACCGCGGTTCGCGTCCCGGACCCGGTGGCTTAAAACTCACGCTGGGCACGTGTGCATGCGTGCCCAAGATCCCGAGAGGAGAATGGAGGAGAAGGGATTGCTGTGTGACCATCCCCCCTGGGGGGTGATTTCTCGTTTTCTGTCTCTATGTCTCTCTGTGTCTGTCTGGCGAGCACACGCGTCCTATAGCGAAAACCTCTCCAAAAAAAAAAAAAAAAATTGTATAAGGGGATTTCAAAAAGTTTGTGGAAAAATGGAACAAAGTACAAATTTATTTTGGTGAAAAAAAAAATCTGGGGGCGAGCAAGTGGTGTGGAAGTTAAGGTGTTGGATCCTACATAGCTTACTGCATGGTTCAAGTTCTGAACCCAGAGGCACATGTGTGCGTGCCCCCAAAATCCCAAGAGAAGAATAGAGAAGGAATTGCAGTGTGGCCATACCCCTAGGGGAGTGATTTCTCACTTCCTCCTTCTCTCTCTGTCTCTGTCTTTCTCTAGCCAGTACACATGTCCTATAATAAAAATAAATAAATAAAAATAAATGAAATACATGAATAGTTTTTTCATAATATGCATAAGTCCACACATAGAATCCACTGATATGAGGTACCTAGATCCGAGAAACAGAAAGTAAAATGGTGCTGCCAAGGACTTGGGGTGAAGGGGGTTGCTGTTTAGTGGGTACAGAATTCCTGTTGGGAAGATGAAAAGGTTCTAGAGATGGAGGGTCGTAATGACACACAATGTGAATTTCCTTAATGCCAGTGAATTGTACGTTTAAGATGGTGAAGAAAAACTATACTGTACACCATAAAGAAGTACAACAACTAAAGGTAGATAAGAAATTATGAAATACAATAAAAACTTTAAAACAAAATAAATATTTAATAAGAAAGCCATAAAAATAGTTAAAATAAAAAGTTTTATATATCTTTTCTACCAAAAAAAAAAAAAAGCAAAGTCAGAATTCAAATGCAGACAAAAAATATATGTTGGAAAAAAAAGAGACAGAACTAATGAATAGATGGTCTCCCCCTGCTCCTCAGGTGCAGGCACTGCCTACAGGGGTCATTCTGGACAGCTGGGCGTCCCCTGCCTAGAGACCCTTCCCTCTCACCCCTCCCTACTGCACCTTCTCAGAGACCCTATTGCCATTTGGGGGGCTCTAGAGGCTCCTACATCGGAGGCTGGACCTCTTCCAAGGACCTACCACATGCCAAGGTAGCAGGAGCTTGTAAGTTTCCTGGACAGAAACCTGGCTCAGTGTGGGTACCTGGCCCTGAGACCCAATCTCCACACAGTCACACAACAGCTGTAACACACACTAGAGCGTGCACGGAGCCATGTCCCTGTCTTCAAATACACTCCAAGGAAAACTGCCTACATACGGAAGGGTGTACACTGGGCAGACAGTGGGCAGGCAGGTCCTATGGGCAGCGGAGCCCTCTGCTGGCCCAGCTCTGGCACACCTTATCCCCCTCACAGCCCAGAGGGGGCAGGGTGTCCTCATTCCCTCGGCGCTGCTCCCCCCACCCCAGTGCTGTCCAGGCCCCTCAGCCTCGGCTATGCCCTAGCCCCCAGCCCATCTCTTCCAGCTTAGGAGGGTCTCCTGCAGAAGGCCAGACCAACTGAAAACCTTGATTAAGGAATACTGGAGAGAGGACAGAGCCCATTTTAGACTAGGCTGTGCTAGGGGCAGTCATTCCTGGAAGCAGAAGAATGCTTGTAACGACTTCAAAATCACATCTGTTCTCCATGCTGGTCAGGCAGCTCGTAGCAGAGACTGGAGAGAACTCTGGGTGTGAGTCACCCCAGGGTCCCCCCACTCCTCCAGAAGTTCTTCCTGTTGTCTGACACCTGAGCAGACAGCAGGTGCACCCACTAGTTTCTTTCAGCGGAGAGCTCAGACCGAGTCACACCGACCACATCCCCTCCCAGGGCAGGTCTCAGCAGATCCCGAAAGTCTCCCCCAGGGCACATGGGGCTCCCTGCAGGGAGAGGCTCTCAGCTCCACCCCTGAAACCACCCACCCCCTCACCCCAGCCCTGCCCAACCCGTCCGGGCTACCCCTACCTTCCTCTCCACATGTGACCCTGCCTATGAAATGAACCTCTCCCTAATCCAGTCTGTAATGCCCCAGAGGCAGCTGGACGGGTGGAAGGGATGGTGTCTCTGCAGGGACAAACAGCCTTGCCTGGGCTTCTGTCATGAGGGAGCTGGAATGGTTTCTGGGCTGGGCCCTGTGGTCAGAAGAGGACAGAGAGCGTTATCTTTGACCCCAGACCCGCCTCCTTCACCAGTTTACTAGGCCCCACATTTGGGGACATGATAACAGACACAACAGTCATTAACACGCTCTGATCGCTTACTACATGCCAGGCACTGCACGGACACGACCTCCTTTAACAGCAGAACAGCCTCTTGAATCAAGGTGGCACACACGACCCACCACTGTGATCTCCTGGCCCTCCACCCCCCAGGCCAGTGCTAGACAGGCAATGCTGGGCTAACCCACAGGGGCACCAATGGGTGGGAGAAGGGAGGCTGGTGAGAGAAAGACCATTGTCCCAGCATGCAGAAGTCTGACATGGACCTAGCCGGGTAGCACAGTGAGCAGTGTTCTCAACTGCAGGGCTGGAAGCTGCATGGCCAGCCACAGGTTCAGACCCCCAGCCCAGGGGACCTGACACACACTAGGTGCAGGCACATGCCCAAGATCTGATGAGCTGGAGGGCTGCAGGAAGGGAATGGCAGCGTGACCAGACCCTGCTGGGGGTGCTACTCTCTGTCTTTCTCTCTCACATGCATGCACTCTCTATCATAAATAAAATAAATTTCTTTTAAAAAGAAAGAATGATATGGAGAAAGGACACTCTTTTCATTGGCACTGGCCCTGGCCCTTTTCTGGCTTTGTGACTTCAAGGTCATCACTCAAGGTCACACAGGCTTTCTTATTTTTTTCACCTACAAAAATGAAGATAGGGACAGCAGCCTGACAAAGCATTCCAGGACTCAGTAAACGGAAAGCCTTCCATCCCACCACCAAGAGTGGACGTGCTTCCCGAGTGTCCCCAAGTCTGCCCACTTCATCATATCCCCCACACTGCCCGAAACTGTTCTGGGGCAGCTGACATGTCCAGAATGATTGTTTTAATGTTAAGACCTCTCGGGGGCCCGACCATGTCGTGGTGGTTAGGGCAGCCGGATCCCACTTGACCGACTGCACAGTGTGAGTCCTGGCCTGGGGGATTGAGAAACACGCTGGGCACCTGTGCTTGTGTGTACCCAAAGTCTCAAAAGGAGGGAGAGTTGGAGGAGAATGGACTGTGGCATGATCCTTCCCCATGGGAGTGCTTTCTCACTTTCTCTCTCTGTCTCTGGCAACTGCATACAACCTCTAGCGAAACTTAAAAAAAAAAAAAAAAAGATCTCCAGGCCCTGTGGGATGTAGCTCTGCCTCCACACCCACCACACCCCCTTCCTCTCTGCTCCAACCATGTTGGCTGCCTTCCAGTTCCTGTGAGGACCAGGCATTCTTCCAGCCTCAGGTCCTTTGCACATGCTGTTTCTGGAATGCTGTGCTCTCTTCCCCAGCTCCTTCTCTGCCTCACCAACCCAAACCTTAATTAACTCCTGCCCACCCTATAGCATTCAGCAAAAATGTCACTTCCCCAGACATGTATCCTCTAGCCCCAGACCAGGCCAAGCCCTGCACACTCTCTCATGGGTGTCTATTTCCTTATGAGGTTGTTTTGACCAACATCTCCCTCCTCGGCTGTGTCCTGAAAGGCCAGGACTGTGTCTGCTTTATGGGAGCTCCTGACATGACCCTGTGTGCTCGGCACGGTTTCCAAATGTTGAGGAATGGATGAGCTTCTTTTCAGAGAGTCAAGTGGCCAGGCCCCCTGTCCCCAGGAGGGGTCTGTCTGGGGCAAAGACTGCTTCAAATCTTTGTCCATCTCTTTGCACCCCCGCCTCTTCCCCAATGGGAGTGAGATACAGAAAGTGGGGTTGCTGGGGGCCAGCAGGTGGCGTGGTGGTTAAAGGTGTTGGACTCTCACATGGCTCACCGTGGTTCGAGTCCCGGACCTGGCAGCTTACTTTCTCACTTTCCCTCTCTCTCTCTCTCTGTCTCTCTGTCCCTTTCTGGTCAAATTAAAATAAGTAAATAAATAAATAAAGGTAAATAAAAAATATATTTTTTAAAGTGAGGGTGCTGGAAAAAGGAAATCAGGGTGGGGGAGAAAAGGGAAGAAGCGGAATCGTCTTTGTAGTCGGGAGCTGGCTGTGCGCCGCCAGCCCCCCTCCTGGGTTCTGGAACACCCAAGCCCTTGTCCTGAGACTCAGGGCTTGCCCACCACACCCACAGTCCCCTTTCCCTGGAATATAATACTTGCCTCTCCCCTCCCCCACCTTCCCTTGACTGATCCCTTTATCCTGCAGGTCCCTAATTGACTCATTCAGAAAAGCTTCTCTAACTCCAAGTTAAGGCACTTGCCAGGGCGTCCTGGTAGAGACAGACGGGCGCAGATTCAAACCCAGGTCAGTCTGCCCTAAGAGCTCAGGCTCTTGGCCACCTCATTACCACTAGTTTCTCCCTGGAGGTCAGGCCGAAAAGCACGCCCCCTCTCTAGGGCCTCAGTTTCCTTCAGCGGTTCGGCAATCTTAGACGAGGCAGCTAGGACATCTGTAAGTTTCCCGAAGACTGGCGGAGAGGACGAAGGTGGGGGAAGAGGCAGAAAGGAGATAGGGAGCGGGGACGGTGGAGAGGAGGGAGGGCAGGATCGCCGAGGGGAGGCCGCCTAGCGCCAGCCAGACGTGAGAAACGCCAAGTATGCGAAGTCCGCCGCGCGGAGCTATGAATAGTGCGGCCAGGCTGGCAGCCCAGGTCGGCCCTTCGCGCCCCGCAGCCCCCACCCCAGCCTCGTCGCAGCCCTGCACAAGGACATGCCTGAAATGGGGCTTGGGCCAAGGGGGCACACTTTGGGGAACAGACGCTGAGCGGCTGAAGCGAAGGGGTGTGGCCGTGCAAATGAGATGCAAATAAAGAGCCTCGGGCATCTCTCATTGGTGGATCCCTCCTATCCGAAAGGGGGCGAAAGGGCGTTCCGCGCGAGACGGTGCCAGCTGCAGCCACTACAGGGCCCCTGGCCGCCACACGCGCTTCCTCCCCCGGCCGCTGCGTGTCCCAAACCGAGAGGTCCCCTCCTGTCATCCCATGGCGAAATCCCCCTGATGCCGTGTGGCCTCTGGAGGTTTCTCACCCTCTTCTTTCCAGGCCTAGATAAGGCTCTGACTCCCTGCGACACCATCCCTGGCCATCCCAGCCCCAGGTCAGTCTCGCCTCCTTGGGGCTCACAGGTCTGACAGGCAGCTGGGCCTTGGGAAACTACAACAGTCGGGGTCCCACCTTTAGGTCCCATTTGTTCATCAGTGACTGCAGTGGGACCTGCAATGGGCTTAGGGCCAGGAGGCCGCGTTTATGTGTGCCCCAAGTGGGTCAGCTTCAGGGCCCGGCTCTGTTTCTTTCACTCTGGGACTATTGACTAAAGTCACCAAGACCTGGCACTGGGGGTGGTGGTGGTGGTGGTGGTGGTCAGTGACACTGGGGAAAGAGGAGTCAAAGAGACAGGCTCAGATCCCAAGTCAAGCCCCTTCCCTCTCCAAGTCTTCTCAGCTGTACATGGGGTCCTTGACAGGACTCCACGTTGAGTGCCTAGGAGTCACTTGCCCAATCTTGGTCCTACAGTCCACAAAGCTCTTTGAAAAGTAATAAATACAGCCTTTGACTTTATAAAGATCTGAGAGACAGCTATAGAGCATAGTGTTTAAAAGTTCCTAAAGAAGACTCAAGGGGCCAGCAGGTGGCGTCGTGGTTAAGGTGCTGGATACTCCCACATGTCCCACCACAGTCTAAGTCCGGATCTGGTGGCTTGCTTTCTCACTTTCTCTCTCTCTCTCTCTGTGTCTCTCTCCGGTCAAATTAAAATAAATTAATAAATAAAATTAAATAAATCATTCTTAAAAAAAAAAATTCAGAGGAACCTTTGTTCAAATCCTAACTTGGTCCTACCTCTGAGCTGTGTGTTTTTGGGCGAGTTACTAATCATTCCGAGCTGTTTCTGCATTTACACAATAGAATCCACTCCTCATGGGGCAGTCCTGCAGTTTAAGGAAATAGCGTGTGTAAAGTGCTCAGCACAGCAGCCTGGTATTGAAGGGCTTGGTAAATGTCAGCTGTAACCAACAGTCCTATTATTGCCTCAAGTGCTATGGGAACATTCAGTCCACCAGACAATGTATTCAATCAGCAGAGCCTGGCCCAGAAATTGGAGATACAGCAGTGGACAAGACAAAGTCTCTGCCATTATCGGCCTTATTAAGGCCTAGTGTCCAGAAGAGCAAGTCCCCATATAGTGATAATTTGAGGAAGATTAGTGGAGAGAGGCTTTACAGAAAAGGATATTTGAACTGGGTATTGAAGGAGGAATAACTTCTATTCTATTTTTAAAACTTCTTTAAAAACTTCACAGTTTGGAGCCAGCAGGTGGTGTGGTGATTAAGGTGCTGGACTCCTACATGGTCAACTGTGGTTCAAGTCCTGGACTTAGCAGGCTTGCTTTCTCACTTTACCTCTCTGTCTCTCTCTGGTGAGTGTCCATGTCCAATAGCAAATTAAAATAATAATAATAATAATAATAAACAAAATTAGATAAATAATTCTTTTTTTTAGAGTTTTTTGCCATAGGGCATGTGTGTTCACTGGAGAGAGATATAGACACAGTGAGAAGGAAAGTGAGAAATCACCTTTCAAGGGGATGGCCACACCACAATCCCTTCCTCTTCATTCTCCTCCTGAGATTTTGGGCACACATGCCCCCATGCCTGGCATGAGTTTCGACTCACTGCATCTGGGACTCGAACCAAGATCAATCATGTGGGAGTTCAGCACCTTAACTACCATGCCACCTGCTGGCCCTTACCAGTTCTTTAAGAGGCTAGGCTATTTCGCTTATCCTTACCTGTGCTCATGCTGGGTCCCTCTGCCTGTGACATCCTTCTTTTCCTTCTCTTCTGTCCCTCTCTCATGCCAGCATCTTTCGAGCCTTGGCAAGCCTGGCCCCCTCTGAGGCTTTAGTTCAGAGCTGGAGCACCTCTGGAGAGGCAGGGGCTCAGCCTTGGGGGCCCCACACCCTCAAGAGCCAACCCTAGGCTCCACACTGAGTCACAACAGAGTTACAGGAAGCAGATCATCTTCCTTTCAGCACTGACACCCACATCTGTCCCCACCCCCACATGATGCCACCCCCTGCTCAGATTTCAGGACTCAGCTGTGGGGAAGAGGTCCACCTTCCAGGCATGTGGGGTGTTCTCCCAGGCTTTTCAGTGTCAGAGAATATAGCGGAGACCACAAGGACAGACAGGATTCGGAAAGACCCGGCTTTAAATTTGATTCTGGGTGACTTTGGGTGAGTTATTTACCCATTCAATTCTTGCATCTGTAATTACATGACCACCTCATGATGGCCCTTGAAAGTTAATCCAGAGGGGACCAGCAGATGGTGTGGTGGTTGGGGTGCTAGACTCCCACATGGCTGACTGTGGTTTGAGTCCCAGACCTGGAGGCTTGGTTTCTCACTTTCCGTCTCCCTCTCTCTCTCTCCGACTGTTTCTCTCTGGTCAAATTTTAAAATGATAGTAATAAATAAAATTAAATAGAAACCATTTTTTTTTTAAAAAAAGAAGGTTAATCCAGAGGTATTTCACTGAAGAATCTTCAACTCAATGACAGGTTTGGGAAGAGGAAATGAAAGAAAGGGGATTAACTGTAACACCAACTATCATTGCTGTTGTTATAGGGCATGTGTACTTGCCAGAAAGAGAGAGAGAGAAAGGGAAAGTGAGAAAGCACTCCCCAGGGGATGGCCACACCCCCTTCTCTTCCATCTCTCCTTCAGGTTTTTGAGCACATGCACGCGTGTACCTGGTGTGTTTTTCAGGCTGCTGGGTCCAGGACTCAAACCATGCAGTCAGCCATGTGGGATCCAGCTACCTTAACCACCATGCCACCAGCTGGCCCCCAGTGGGTTTGTAACCAACCCCTATGGCAATACCAAACCCCACCAGTGACTGCCTTCATCTATAAACTCCTGTAACTGCCTTTGTGACCACATTCACACTCAGACACTAGCTTGTGTCTGCTGTGGCTGTCTCCCTGCTCAGACTGGGACTCTTTTTTTTGAGTTTTTTTTTTTTTTTTTTTTTTCTTTTTTAGGAGAGGTTTTTGTTATAGGGCACATGCACTCACCAGAAAGACGGAGAGAGACAGAGAGAAAGAAAGAAAGAAATCACCCCCCAGGGGGGATGGCCACGCCGCAATCCCTTCTCTTCCTTTCTCCTCTCAGGATCTTGGGCACGCATGCACACGCACCCGGCGTGAGTTTAAGCCACCGGGTCTGGGACTCGAACCACAGTCGGCCCCATGGGAGTCCAGCGACATAGCCATTACGCCAACTGCTGGTCCCTTTTTTTTGAGTTTTTGAAACTTTCTTCATTACAGAGAGCACATGTATATGCATTAGAGAGAGAGAAGCACCCTCGACAGGGCCTCAGCGTGCTGTGATCCTCCTCCCCAGCTCTCTAGCTCTTTAGAATCTTGGATATGTGTACACACACCCAGTGTGTTTCAGGCCAACTGGGCCAGGGATCCGAACCTACAGTTGGCATGTGGCTTGCAGCACTGTAGTTTAGTTTTCCACCAATTGTACCACCAGGCTGGGCCTAGGCCATTTTTTTCTTTAAGTTTCTTTTTTTTTTTCTTTTTCTTTTAAAAATAATTATTTGTTTAATTCAAGTAATTTATTATCTTTTTTTTTTTAATTTGCTATAGACGCATGCACTCACCAGAGAGAGAGACATAGAAGCGGGGGAGGGAAGAGAGAAAGCAAGCCACCGGGTCCAGAACTCAAACCATGGTTGGCCATGTCCAGGGTCTTAACCACCATGCCACCTGCTGGTCCCTCTTTAAGTTTATTTCTTTCTTCCATGAATAAAAGAGAGACAGGGAGATAGCACCCACGCCGGGGTTCCCATGCCACGACCCACCGCCAGCCTTAGGCACACACACACAGTCATCCCGTTCAGGGAGGTCTCCAGACTCGAAGCTGGAACCCTCCTATGGGAGTCAGCCTCGGAGCATTATGTTACCACAGCACCACCATCCAGCCCCCAGACTGGGCCATGTCCATTTTATTATTTTTTTAAAGAATTATTTTATGTAATTTTATTTATTTATTATTATTATTATTCAATTTGACCAGAGAGAGGGAGGGAGAGTGATAAGGCAAGCCGGCAGGTCCAGGACTCAAGCTGTGGTCGGCCATGTAGGAGTCAGCACCTTAACCACTACGACACCTGCTGGCCCTGCCATTTTCAATATTTTCTCAGGAGGGCAGCAAGGGGTGTTCTAGACTGGCAGACAGTATCGATGCAAGTCCCAGATGCAAATCCCAGAACCCATGGCTGTGAAATCTTAGCGGAGACTTTCTGCTGCCTTTTGGGCTATAGGAAAAGCAGACAAGGAACTCCTGGAGGGCAGGGTCGGGTCTTACTCATCCAGGTCCCAGGAGCCACAGAGTGAGCCCAGGACACAGGGGCTGACAAGAAATGCTCGTCCAGGACATGAGGCCAGTCTGCACCGCGTCCTGGCCTGCCCCCGTACTTCCCAAGCACTGGGCTTCCCATGAGAGTAGCAGGTCCCTCTCCTGCCCCAAGCTGAAGTCAGGGACAGGGCAGGTGCAGGAATGCCCTCAAGGCCCCCAGGCCACACCCCAGTCTCTCAGGTAAGGTTTTCCTTTGCACTGGGGGGTACCCAGCCTCTGGGGAGCCACTGGAGGAGGGAAAGTCCCAGTGGGGGGGGGGAAGGGGCTGTTCCTCCCCAGCCTTATTTTGAGTTTCCTGCCTCTCAGCTGTCCCTCTCCCACTCCCTCTCCAGGTGTTGCAGGGGGAAGGGGAGCACCGTGCCAAGGCTTCATTAGAGCTAATGAGGGTTCAGCTCTGCAGATGCCACAGCGAGATACAGCAGAGTCCCAGAGTCAGGTAGCCTTGGTTCCCGCTCCCTCCCCTCCCTTTTAGGGGGGACCAGGGCCAACCACTGGAAGGGGAAAGGGAGATTTAGAAGACTGCCGTGATGCCAGGAGAGACGGGGTGTGGGGCACCAGATAGGAAGCAGCCTCAGGTGGGGCAGGGCTCTCACCTGGCCGCCACAGGCTCCCCGGGCCACTGCTCGGCTCGAAACCCGGAGTCCACCTTCCTGCGTGGGCAGGACCTTGGGAACACCCCACCAGAACCTCGCTCTTTCCTCTCCCTTTCTTCGTAGGTTCGCAGTGGGTCAGCACCAAGGGGCTTGGGGGGCTTCCCTGTTACCCCTAATTATAACACAGCAGCCTAAGCCCTTCCCTCTTCTCGCCTGGCTCCCTGTCTCTTCCTTCCCCCGTGCCTGTCCCTTCCCCTCTGCCTCTATCCCTTTGCTGGTCCTTTCCCCAGGCCTCAGTTTCCCAGTGATAGGGGAAGGGGCTGGCCTCTGACATTCCCCCAGCAGACACACGGGAAGATGGTCCCTCTCTGGTTGGCTTCTTCCCCTCCCTCCACTTTCCAGAATAATACAGAGCTTCTCCCATAGAGGATTAGGAAGCTCTGTGATGGAGGGCGGAGGCCTCCACCTCAGCCTCCCTTTCCAGCCTTTTGGGGGCTCTCAAGAACAGGAAAAGCTCTGCACAGCCCAGCTCCCCCCAGCCCGCCTCTAAGTCCTGCATCCGAGCAGATTCTTTCCAAGTTCTCACACTTTTTTTTTTTTTTTTTTAATTTGCCAAAGGGCACGGGCACTCTCCAGAGAGAGACAGAGAGGGAGACAGAAAGGGAGAAGGAGAAGCACCCCCCAGAACAGGGCATGGTCACGCCACTATCCTTTCTCCTCCATTTCCCCATCCTAGCAGGATTTGAACACACATGCCCAGAGTGTCTCTCAAGCCTCCAGGGCCAGGAGGTCGCCATGTGGGACCCGGCTCCCTGTACCACCAGGTCATGGAGCCGTCCCCCAAGTTCTCGCATTTTCTAAGGCAATTAGAAAGGAAGAAGCAGCACTGATTCAGGGGCCTGGGGTCAGACAGAAAGCAGACTGGAAGCTGAGAGAAAGCAGGCACAGGGCCAAAGTGAATGAACTCTGCCCTTCCCTAAACTGACCCCCACATGGGGCCAAGGACCCTGGAGGGGCTGTCCTCCCACATGGCTCCCACATGTCCCCCAGCCAGTCACATTCCTCAGCCCACACTCCCTCTGCAGCCTCTCTACCCCGGAGAGGCCAGCACTGTGTCTGTCCCTTTCCCTCCGGCCTGGGCTGTGGGTCGGTCATCCCTCTGCCCCGCCCCATGCTGTCTTCTCCTAGGGATTCGGCTGAGCTTTGAAAGGGTCACTTCAAAGAGGACCTGCCTGCCGAGGGCCCAGCCAGACCCAGGCCAGCTCCTCGGCCAGATTCCCGGCAGCTGGGGACAAAGGCCCTACTGTTCCCCCGACCCCCCAGTCGCCCCCAAATGTGCTAGACATAAGAAGTCTTTCTTTCCTCAGTTCCGCTCCTTATAGGCCAGGGCTCCTTGCCACAGGGAGTAGCCCCGGCCCCTCCTCCAGGAGAGACTGGAGACTTGGGAGAAAGGGAACTCCCTACACTACTGCCATATGCCCAACCCCCTGGATACCAGGATGTTGAGGCAGCCGTGGGGCTGACTTTAGGATCAGTGGCCCAGACTCCTCCTTGCTCCTTGGTGAACAAGGCCTCCTGGGCCTGCAATGGCCTCCCACCTCCTCCCTCTCATTAGAACCATACCCATCCTTCCAGGCCTCTTCAAGGCAGCCTCTCGGACTACCTCTCCTCCAAGAAGCCTCACAGCCCAAACCTCAGCAGCCAGCCTCTGATGTCCCCAGCAGACTGGGGTGTCTGCCACCTCCCCCCAGTTCCCAGTAGCAGGAACTGGGCTCACTGCTCCTCTAACTATCACAGCGTGCCAGGCCCAAAGCCAGGCCCACTCCTCTCCCAGTGCCTGGATTCTCGCTTGTTCCTGTCACTGTCCACCTGTGCTCGAGGCCTTGCCGCCTCCAGAGGCTGCCCATCTCCTTCACAGAAAACCATCCAGGGTTCTTATCACAGAGCCAGAAGTGCCCGGCTCCCCCTGCCGCCACGCATCGTTGCCTGTTCAGTAGCAGTTGCTGCCAGTAGAGATTTACCAAGTGGCAGTCGATTCACCCGCATTACCCCGTGGAATCCTCGCAACAATTTTGATTATCTCAGGGATAAGAAACCTGGACATAGGGGACCAGCAGATGGTGTAATGGTTGCATCACTGAACTCCCACATAGTTGACTGTGGTTTGAGTCCCTGACCCAGTGGCTTAAACTCATGCCAGGCGCATGTGCGCGTGTGCCCAAAATCCCAAGAGGAGAATAGGGGAGAGGGATTGCAGCATAGTCATCTTCCCTGCGGGGTGATTTCTCACTTTCTGTCTCTCTTTGTCTCTCTGGTGAGCACATGCATCCTACAGCAAACATTTCTCTAAAATGGAAAACTAGACTTGGGCTGGTTTATGCATGGTGGTTGGGATGGGTGGATCCCACATGGCTGACTATAGCATTTGAGTCCCAGACCCTGTGGCTTGGAAAATACACTGGGTGCACATGTGGGCATGCCCAGAATCCTGGGAGGATGGAGATGAGCGGACTGTGGCATGGCCAACCTCTCTAGGGGGTGGGGGTGGGCACTTTCTCACTTTCTTTCTCTGTTTCTTTCTCTGTCTCTCTCTGGTGAGTAAAAGCACCCTATGGCAAAAAAAAAAAAGTTTAAATATTTATTTATTTAATTTTGGGACCAGCAGTTGGCATAATGACTATGTCGCTGGACTCCCATGTAGTCGACCACGGTTCGAGTCCCAGACCCAGTGGCTTAAACTCATGCTGCGTGCATGTGCATGCATGCCCAAGATCCCGAGAGGAGAATGTAGAAGGGATGGCAGTGTGGCCATCCCCCCTAGGAGGTGATTTCTCGCTTTCTGTCTCTCTCTCTGTCTTTCTGGCAAGAGCACGTGCCCTATAGCAAAAACCTCTCCAAAAAAATTATTTATTTAATTTTATTTATTATCATTATTATTATTATTAATTTGCCAGAGAGAGAGATAGAAAGGGAAAGTGAGAAAACGAGCTGCCAGGTCCAGGACTCATACTGCCATCGATCATTGGGGGTCTAGCATCTTAACCATCACACCGCCTGCTGGCCCCAAGGCAAGTTTTTAAAAATAAAATAAGAAGGAAAGAGAGAGACAGAAAGAAGGAAGGAAAGAAAGGAAGGAAAAGGGAAAAAAAGGAAAGAAAGAAGGAAAGAGAAAAAGAAAAACCGGGCTGAAACAATGCAGAAACTCGTTCAAGATTGCACGGTGAAGAAGGAACAGAGCTAAAAACTTGCACCACAGCAGGCCGAAGGCAGCACCGTACACTTCATCACAGGGTGCTCCTGCCTCCCAAGGTAACAGGGGGGCGTGGCGGCCCAGACCCTCATCTCCCACAGCTGGCCTGTCTGTGTTAGAAGGTGGGTCATACCTCCCACAGAGTCACACCCACTCCTACCAGCAGAAGTGTGGCCTAAGGTTAATGCCTGACTCCAGGAAATTCCAACCAGCAAATGAGAAAGGAGTCAGAAGGGAAGAGGTTACCTGCCAGGTGCATCAGGGTTTAAGGAGGTTCAAGTTGTTCTTGGGCCTAAGGTGTCCCTAAGCCACAGAGGTGACTGGGAGCCCAATACCCCTTGTGGTGAGTAGTGTTGAACTGCATAGCGTAACAGGCCCTCGCCCAAACCAGACTCTGTCCACCTTCCAGCTTAAAAGGGACAGACTGTCCTACCACAAGGCGATGCACTGCAGTGAACATCTCAGGGCCAGAGAGATGAAAAAGGAACAGGCCTCTTTAATCCACTCTATAGTCTTTTCCCACGTGTCCATTCCTCAGCACCATCCCCTTGGGACTCTAGAGGAAGGGGGGATTAAGAGCAAGAAAGAAGCCATAGACCGTGAGCCCTCAGGGGCCCTCCTGAGACCAGAGGGAGGGCTGTGGCAACAGAACATGGTGAATGAGCTTCCCCTTCCACTCCAGGTTTGGCTTACACGACAAGTGACGCATCACCAGGATGCCTTCCCAAGATGCCAATCCTGCCTACTTCCAAAGAGCTAGGTTACAGGACACTCTTTTTTTTTTTTTTTTTTCCATACATTGTCCCATCATTCATGAATTCAGTCAGTCAGCCGGTCAACAAACATTCTCTGAGTACTGGCTGCATGTCAGGACCTGTGGATACCAAGGCACACACATGACACCTCTGGGGCCACTTGGAATGAGGTCGAGAGCAAGGTTGACATCTCAGATCTGCTATTTACTTGCAGCGTGGCCTTAGGAAGCATGCGATCTCTGTGCCCACCTCCTTCTGACAAATGGGATGACGACACCTGCCTAGTAGCAAGAACTATGAGAGTAGCTGCCATTATTATTATTCTTGCCCTTAAATAACTGCCGTCTGCTGGAGGAGAAGGATGTGTACTCGACCATGACAATGCCAGGGACGGAGCTAGGCACGGGCCGCTGGGAGGCGCAGGGAGGGGACTTCCCTGGCTTGCACTCCGCAAACATTTATGGAGAGCTGCTCTGTGCCAGGCTCTGTGCTGGTCACTGGGGACACAGAGATGAACAGGACACATTGTCCACTTCTCCCTCCTCCCCACTGCAACCACTCAGGGCCCAGTCCCAGAACCCTGCACTAAGGGAGGCCTCTAAGGACAGGACCACAGGAAGAGAGTCAGAGGGCAAGGGTTCTCCTCTGCCACGCCCAGGCTAAGAGACCTGGGTGGTCTCTGGCATCAGTTTCCCCACTGCGGCATGAGGGAGTTGGACAGCTGACCCCTTTGGTCTTGATGGTCTCTGACAGGTGACGAAACCACTCCACCCCCACAGGGCTTCAAACCCTCCCCGAAGTCCAGTCTCAAGGCCATCTCAGCCCCATGTCCCACTGAGGCAGTGGGGGAGGCGATGTACGCCTGGTACGGACTGGCACTGCCCCGCTGACAAGTTGGCACGGGTTCACAAGAAACAGGGGGGCCCGGGTCTGAAGGCGGGTTGTTTGAAGGGGTGGGGGTGGGGTATAGGGGAAAGGCAGCGCCAGCTCCCGCAGGCCCTATTCATAGCTCTCTCGGGATCATTCAAACTGGGCTTTGTCCAAATCCCGACCAAGCCAACATCTCACCTCTGAACCCCGGCAGCCATCACAGCAGGCCTGAGGCCCCTTTGGAAGGAAAACACCAGTGAATGAGCCCACGTGCCATGGGCTGGCCTGAGGCCGGGAGAGGGAGTGGAGGAAGCCACCCTCCATGGAGGGACACCTGAGATTTTGCCACCCTAAGGTGTCCATCCCTACCCCAGCAGAAAGACAAGTGACCAAGCTCCAGTCTAGCAAGAAGCTGGCCTTGATCTTGGGCTGATGTCCCCCGATTTGGGTGGGAGTGATGGCAGGACAGGCAGGTCCTGAGAAGCCGGATAATGCAGGTGGGAGTGGGACTCTAGAGCCACTTTGCTGGTTTCCTGCTGTGGCCTTGTGATTCTGGCCAGGCTGTTAGCTTTCTGCGCCTCAGTGTCATTCATTATAAAATGGGGATGACAGCACCTGCCTCGTGGTGGTATTGTGAGGATCAAATGGGGTTAATTTATATAAATCCTGACCCCCAGAGTAACTGCCACCTGTACCTTAGCTGTCAACGACAGCATGAAAGCAATCCCCCTGCCTATGGCCAGCTTGGTGGTGCAGTGGTAACGCACTGCTTAAGCAAAACTGGATCTATATGGAAGATGGAGTCGACCTGTCTACGCGGGGAAGGAGGGGAGCATGTGATCCAGGTTGGCTGGGAAGGCTGGGGCAGGGACAGGGAAATGCAGCATAAGACCCTGTTGAGAGTACTTGTCTTCCTCTCTCATTCTCTCTCTCTCTCTTTCCCTTGAAAAAGTAGATGAAAGTTAAAGGGAAAAAAAAGAAAGCAACCCCCTTTCCTTAGGAACACATTTTTCCCCAGGCATTAATGTATATTCTCATGGGAATATGCTGGCATGCTCTAGGACTCCCTCTGGACTTCAGCACTGGAGTCCAACATCAAGGGAATCCACTTGACCCATGATACTGGAGAAAGCCCCCCCCCCCCCCCCCCCCCGGCAGGACACTTGAAGTTAGCCTAGGGAGCTGAAGCTCACAGCCTCTCTGGAAGTTCCCTTGAGGCTCTAGCTGCAATCCTCCATGCTGTAACTCACTCCACCTCCCTACTCTTTAGTCTCTCCTTTAACCTTTCACATGGAGAAGTCCCTCTAAGTGTCCCTGCAAGGAGGGATGAAGCCATCACTGCTCACTCCCGCACTGCCCTGCTCCATAACCAGCACTCTTCCTCACCCCTACTCTCATCCAGGCCAAGAATGTGGAACCCCTCCCCAGGAGTTCAGGGTTGGCCTGAGGAGGGGGATGCAGTGGCCCCCATCCAGGCCACCACGTCAGGACCTGCTCCTCAGGTCTAGTCCCTCTCTGCTTGGGCTGGCATCCGCAAAGGCCTAGCCCGTTGTCCACCTTCCTAATAGTTTTCCTCCCCAAACTTCATCTTGTGCCTTGACTACCATCGGGAGACCTGGGTTCTGGCCAGGCACTGTCACTGTGTAGGGTCAGACCTTCTCCGTAACGTGAGATGCCAACACAGACCCCGCTCATCACAGGGGGGTTTTGAGGTCCTCGAATCCAGCACTAAATGTAGGGGATTTGCTGCTCTCATAGTTCCAAGGAGAGGCGGGGCTTCAGAGGCAGGGTCTGAGAGTTCCCAGCCACCTTGGGGTGGACCCAGCCACACCGCGGGGGCGAATGGAAGAAGCTGCCAGGGCTGGGGGCCTTTGGGCTGTGTTTGAGTGAAATGACTGGTTATATAATCGAGATTTAAATCGCATGCCAATGAGCACATCTCGGATGAGAGCTGGCCACTTTGGGGAATGGAGAGGGAAAGAGCCATATGGGTTCAAAGAGCATCCACCCCCAGCAGCCGGGGGTGGGGGCGGAGCCTGTAAGGGGATAGATATGAGGTATGTTGCTGGTAGGGGGAGAATCCAAAGGACTCATGCTTAATGACCTCCACCCCCACCCCCTGTCCATCCTGAATTTCAAGTTTATAATTAGGAAACACACTTTGGCTGAAGGGAGCCCGGAGACAGATGCAGATTGAGGGAGAAACGAATGCATCCGGCTAGGCGGAAACACAGGCCAGAAGGGGTTTGCAGAGTCCCAGATCCCAGCTTCCAGCTCCCACACTGGCTGCAGCGCTGGCAAGGAGGGTCCCTAAGTCCTTCAGCCTGGTCAAAATGAGAACAGGGCCTCAGCCCAGGCCTTGACCCCAATCTGAACCCCAGGGAACGTCTTACCAAGCCCAGGGAAGCGATTAGCCTGACAGTGCTCAGCTCTCCAACGGGAGATGCTAGGCGTGGGGAACGCGTGTTGAGGTGGTCGGGAAGGACTGGGTAGCCAGCCTCAGAGGTAAGGGACCGGCCCGGCCCCATAGGGGGCTGCGGGCTGAGAGGCCCCTGCTGGCCCCTCCCCAGCCTCAGCAGCTGGCAGATGAAAGAACCCAAGCAAAGCAGCCCAGCGCTGAGTAATGCCCCTGGCACCCCGCGCCCACACCCACCCACGGCCGGCAGGAGGGGCAAAGCCGAGAGCAGTACTCGGCAGGGCTGGGGGTCCCGCGTCTGTCTCTCTTCTCCAAGTTCCAGTGGGGCGGCTGACCCGCACCTGGCAGCCTTCCTGGCAGCCCGTCGCTCGGTCCGACTCGGCAGGGAACGAGTGTGGCGCGGGGAGGGGGTGTCTGGTGGCAATGGCCGAGGACGGCCCGCTCCGGGAACCCCCTCCCCCACTCCCTCTCCCTCCAGCTGTGCCGGGGCCTCGCCAACGGAAAACGAAAACTCGGGCAGAGGAAACGGCGGCAGGCGCCCCGCCTGAAAAACCCGGACAAAAGGCGCGGGCCTCTGGCCCCCCTGCCCTGCCGCCGGGGACCTGGCACCTCCGGCAAGATCGGCGCCCCCTGCTCTGGCAGCCCCGTGCCCATCTCGGCCCTCTGCCTTCCGCGCGCTTTCCTGCCCCCTGCCCTCCGGGGGGCTCTCACTCCGGCCTCTTCCCCGGCCTGCCACCAGCCGAAGTTCCCCGAGCTGCCTGCTGCCAGCGCCGTGCGCCCCGGGCCGTGCCGCCGAGTAGGGTCGCAGAGACCCCGGCCGGGTCGCAGCGCCTGGCCACGCCCCCTCCCCTGGCCCAGCGCCCTCACCTGGTGGGGCCGGGGCTCCGGGCGGGGCGGGATCCCGACCAGGCAGAAGGCGACTCCATTCATCGGGCGGCAGCGGCGGCTCTGCGGCCGGGGCACGGCTGGGGGCGCCGGCAGGGACCCGGGAGGGGCGGGGCCGGAGGGGCAGGGCCAAGCGCGGGGTGCCCCCCCAGGACCCGCCCCCACGCTCCTCCCCCCGCCTCCCCGCGGCTCCCCCACCCCCGCGCTCCCGACGGGGCGCACCAGCAACCTCGCCGAGCGCCGCAGCCTGGGAATGCGGGCTGAGGCCCGGGCTGGCGCTGGCAGTGGAGCCGGCGGTCAAAAGAGCCTGGGGAAGAGACAGCGCGTGCTGGCCTCCGGGGGAGAGACCCAGATAGTGATCTGGGCCCAGGAAAGAGGATGGGGGCTCCGAACCCAGAACTGGCACTGGGCGAGGGAGGGAGAGAGTCAGGAGAAATGGCCAGTCAGACCTCGAAACAGCCAGAAGGTGCAAGAGGCCAAGGCAGAGACGGGCGGAGAGGAGTGGAGCAGAGAGGGGTAGAGAGGAGCAGAGCGAGAAGATGAGGACTGGAGGATGAAGAGAGGGGGAGGCAGCAAGAAGGCTTTGGGAGCCTTCAGTCTAGAGATTGGAGGAAACTGAGACACAAGCACATGTCGGGGGGAGTGGTGCCCCTCAATCTAGGGGAAGCCCTCTCCCGGGCAAAGTCCGCCCAGGTGCCTTCTGGCAGCCAGTCCTGTGGCTCAGGCCCCTGGACCACCCCCAGGCCTATTCCACAGCCGGTCACAGTGAGAGCCCCGGCTCCTAGTCACAAGCCCTCCACAGCCACCCTTCCCGGCTTGGCTCCCAGCTGGGTCCAAAGAGACACCCAGGTCCTGGGTCAGTTTTTCAAGCCCCTGCTCCCGGCAGGACGCCTCCAGTGCATCCCCTGACAGTCCAGGGAGGGACAGTCTCTCTGTCCTTCATTTCTGCTTGGAAAGTTCTTCCTGCCGTCTGACTCCCCTTCCTGCTTCTCATTCCCCACAGCCTAGGCTTACCTCTCTCCCTGCCTCCCGCCAGTGTAAAGGGCTCCCGTACTCCTTTCCCCGGAGTATGAAGACAGGAAGGCAAAGACCACAGAGAGCTAGGAATGGGACTGGGGGAAGGGAGGTGATGAAAGTGGGGAGTCCCACTCTGCCTCCTGGTGCCCCTTGCCCTACCGTCCTGGGACGTGGAGATCTCATAAAAACTGTGTCACCACCAGCACTACCTGACTCCTGAGAGCCAGCCAGTCCCAAGCCCCCAACCCTTAATCGGGTCAGGAACTCAGGTCCTAGAAGGGGTGGGGTGGCTTAGACACCAACCGGCCATCCCTACTCCAGTGAGTCTCAGGAAGGAGATGCTGTTTTTTTTTTTTTTTTTTTTTTTTCTTTTTGTTTTAGAGAGGAATTTTTGCTATAGGGCACATGCGCACGCCAGAGAGACAAAGAGACAGAAAGTGGGAAATCACCCCCCAGGGAGGATGAACACACAGCAATCCCTTCTCCTTCATTGTCTTCTCGGGATCTTGGGCACGCACACACATGCACCCGGCGTGAGTTTGAAGCCACAGGGTCTGGGACTCAAACCGGGGTTGACTACGTGGGAGACCAGCCACATAACCATTATGCCATCTGCTGGTCCCGCTGACTTTTTTTTTTTTTAAAGAATTCTTTTGGGGCCAGCAGGTGGCATGGTGGTTAAGGGTGCTGGACTCCCACATGGCTGACCACGGTTCGAGTCCTAGACCTGGAGGCTTGCTTTCTCACCTTCTCTCTTTCTCTCTCTGTCCCTCCTTGGTCAAATTAAAATAAATAAAATTAAATAAAATATTTTTTTTTAAAAAAGAATTCTTTTATTGGCTGGCAGGTGGCGTGGTGTTAAGGTGCTGGACTTCCACAAGGCTGATGGTTCAAGTCCTGGACCTGGTGGCTTGTTTTCTCACTTTCCCTCCCTCCCTCTCTCCTTCTCACTCTGTCCCTCTCTGGTCAAATTAAAATAAATAAATAAGCAAATAAAGTTAAATAACTTAAAAAAAAGCTACAGCTAAATTTTTTTTTTAAAAAGAATTCTTTTATTTAACTTTATTTATTTATTTTAATTTGACCAGGGAGGGACAGAGTGAGAGACAGAGAGAAGGAGAGAGGGAAAGTGAGAAAGCAAGCCACCAGGTCCAGGACTCGAACTGTGGTCAGCCATGTGGGAGTCCAGCACTCTTAACCACCACTCCACCTGCCGACCCCCTACTGACCAGTTTCTAAATGGTATGCTTTATTTAATTTATTTTTACTCCCCTGGCAGTGGACAGAAAGGGATTCTCTGTTATGACAATAAAGGGACAGTTAATGACTGCCTTTCCTACCCCTGCACATCAAGGTCACAGGCAGCCACAATAATCCCCCATTTCGGGAAAGGCCTTCCTGTTATCGAACTACAATCCATCATACTGCTTGAGTCTTCTTGCTTAATCTCCAACCAGGTAGTTCCTCCATCCTCCCTCTGACTCCAAGAGTTCGAGGCCTGTTGCCACCCTGGCTCAGGGATCCTCTCCTCTCTGAACAGAGGACTGTCTCTGTGAGGGGAAAGGCTGGCATCTGAAATCCAGGCTGAACTAAGGGTGTGGGGCAAGGCAGGAGGGTGGTGGCCGCTGGGGTGCCCCTGGCTCACTTTTTCCAGAGCCTGATGCCCTCAGACCCTGTAGGAGGCGGTGAGAGGAAATGAGCTCAGGCTGACCGGCCTGCGAATTCCTCCCTCCACAATACACTGCACGCACCTCCCCCACCCTCTCCCACTTCCCAGAAAGTACCGCTCTTCCCAGCCCTGCAGCCCTTCCGGCCCCTTCCTGCACCTTGACCTGCACCCCCAGCCTGTTCACCCTTCCCATCCATCTTCTCCAGCCCCTCTCCCATCCTTCCTTGCCATCCTGGCTTCCCATCCCCTCTGACTCTCCCTGTCCCCCGACTCCCTGCTTGCCTCCAGGGATGGCCATACTGTGATCCTTTCTCCTCTGTTCTCCTCTCAGGATCTGGGGCATGCATGCACATGCACCTGGCACGTCTTCCAATTTGCCAGGTCTGGGACTTGAACCACAGTTAGCTATGTGGGATCCAGCTGCCTGCACCACCACGCCACCAGCTGGCCCTCTTCTTTTTTTCCCCAAGTTTATTTATTTATTTCTTCCATGAGAGGGAAGAAAGGAGAGAGAGTAAGATAGGCCACCCTCGGGGACCGACAGATGGCGTGGTGTTTAAAAGCGCTGGTCTCCCACATGGCCGACCTTGGTTTGAGTCCTGGACCTGGTGGCTTACTTTCTTACTTTCCCTCTCTGTTTCTCTCCCTTTCTATCTCGCATCTGTCCCTCTCTGGTCAAATTAAAATAAATAAATGAATGAATAAATAAAGTTAAATAAAATAATTAACAACAACAACAAAAAGGCAGGCCACCCCCACAGTGTCTTCATGCTGTGATCCAAACCCCAGGCTCAAACACAGGATCATAGAGCCATCCCGGGACCTCCCCATAAGGTCTCAGCGTTGGGCTGTTACCACTGTCACCAGGTCGGGCCTACTCCTCTTCTTTCTAAACTCCTCCCCCATCCCAATCACCTTCCTTCACAGATGCTTATTGAGATCCCTAATAAGTGAGGGGTACCAAGTGGGGTAGGTTGCCCCTGGGGATATAGAGATAAGTTCCAGATCCTTCCGTTGAGGGGTCCTGATCCTCCCAAATCTCGCCTCCATAGTGAGGTTCTGGAAAAAAAGCGGAGGCTGGAGACACAGAGGAAGGCTTCCAGCAGGAGCCACCTCAGGGTTGTGAGGTTCCTGGATGGGGCAGGGGTGGTGGAGAATGGGGGAAAAGTCCTCCAGGGAAAAGGAGGGCATGGCAGGGAGGCAGGAGAGAGTGCAGTGCTGGAGCCAAGCAGAATACCTGGGCAGGAAGCGTGGATAGATGAGGAAGGAAACGCAGGCGGGACGTGACAGTGGAATGACTGGGCCTGAGGCAGCGTCTGGCCTGGCTCTGGGCAGGGAGTTTAAGCAGAGCAGAGGAAAAGAATGGAGGGCGTGCCCAGCCGGTGGCAGTGGCGCACACTGCTAAGACTCTGGAATGCACAGCCTGGGACCACAGGGGAGGCCCAGGTTTGATTTCCGGTACAGGGCGGGCGCCTGCCCGCCTGTAATCCCAACAACTCAGGAAGTTGAGGCAGGGGTATCATGATACAGCAAGACCCAGTCTAAAAAAAAGACAGGGACCAGCAGATGGTGTAATGGTTATGTTGCTAGACTCCCACATGGCTGACCGTGGTTTGAGTCCTGGACCCGGAGGCTTGAAACTCACTCCAGGTGCGTGTGCGTGTGTGCCCTAAATCCCGAGAGGAGAATGGAGAAGAAGATTGTGATGTGGTCATCCCCCCTGGGGACTGATTGATCTCCCCTGGGGTTGATTTTTGTTTTCTGTCTCTCAGGTGAGTGCACTCAACCTATAGAAAAAAAACCTCTCAAGAAAAGAAGAAAAAGAATGGCAACGTGCACTCTTCTCACAGTGTGCTTCAAAGTCCTGAACAGACGTGAGCCTCAAACCGGAGGCAGGTTTAGAAGGCCTTTTTGTTTTCATCTTACAGAGGGCAAAACGGGCTCAGAGAATGTCCTTGTCCTCGAAGTCCCAGAGCTACCAGCCGGGCAGGATGTGAACTTGGACCCAGCTCTCTGGACTCTCACTTCAGTGCTCTTTTGATGGCAGAGAGAGAAGAAAAGCCAGATCCTACATGGTGACTGTGGTTCGAATCCCCAGCCCAGGTAGCCTGAAACATGCTGGGTACCTGTGTGCGTACCCCAGACCCAAGTGGGCTGGAGGACTGGAGGAAAGAGCTCTTGGTGTGACCAGACGCCATGAAGGGTGCTTCTTTCTCTATTCCGTGCACACGCATGTCCTCTATCACAGGTAAATAAAAATAAATAGAAAAAGGAAGACTGTGGGGCAGCAAGCAAGGAGATGGAGTGGAGCTAAGGGCAGGAGACAGAGGTTCCCGGGACTTGTGACCTACTGGGTGCAGAAGAAAGGGGATGGAAGAGTCTGGAACAACTCTAGGCTTAGAATACCAGGGAATTTCCCCTAGAGAGCCTTTTCCCTCATCCCCCACCCACCCCTGCTCCATCTCTGTAGCCCCAACCAATATTCTACCAGCCATCTAGGGTGTTTGGAAGGAGAGGAGACATGCCGGTGCTGGGCTAGGTCCTTTGTATGGATCATCCCAATTAAGCCTAACAAAGACCCTGGGAAATAGATATTTAATCCTCATTTGAGGGGCCAGCTGGTGGCATGGTGGTTGTGGCAACTCAATCCCATGTGGCTGACTTAGCAGTTCAAGTCCCAGATCGGGTAGCTTGAAAAACATGCCAGGTGCATGTATGTGCACCCCCCCCCCCCAAAAAAAAAAAAATCCCAGGAGGAGAATGGAGGAGAAGGGGTTACAGGAGTGGCCATCTCCCCAGGGGGTGCTTTCTCACTTTCCTGCTCCCTGGCAAGTGCACAAGTCCTACAGCAAAACTAAAACAAAACAAAATGAAAAATTCCTCATTTTATAGATAAAGAAACCAAGGCCCAGTGAACTCAATATCTTACCCAAGGCCACATAGAATTTGGACCCAGGCATTCGGGCTCCAGAGTCCACTTACATAGCCTGCACACAGGCTGTGTAGTTGGAAGAGTGACCGGCTGCTTAAGGTCTGGGTCCATCTCCCGAAAGACAGGCTCCAGGTGAGACTCGGTTCTGGAGGTCTGGTGGTCCCTGAGACCATGGGTTGGTTTTGATTCCCCAGAGAGGGCAAGGAGTGAGAAGAGACCAGGGACAAGATGGGGAACAGCCTTGGGAGCAGCACCAGCCTTAGGGGCAGGCAGAGGAGGTGGAGGCGGCCTGGCCTATGAGGTAGGCAGGGGGCAGGCGGGCAGCTGGAGGGAGGCACCCTGTTGGGCAGAGGGCACCTCAGGGGGTGAATGGGAATGGAGATCAGACCTGCAGGGGAGAAGAGCCCAAGGTGATGCATGAGGCAGTGGAACCTGCCCCACGGGGAGGATGGAGCAGGCTGTTTGGTGGAGGGGCAGGCACCATGGAGAGAGCCTGAGGGGACACCAGGAAGGCGTGATGGGAAAGTGAAGGAAGAAGCCTCTGGAGTCCGAGGCACCCCAGGGCTGGGCAGAGGCCAGTGGGGAAATGTGGGGAGCTCAGGGAGTTCACAGGTCAGTGCTGTCCAGGGCTAGGGTCAGGCCTGGCCCAGGAGCCAGCCAGGGGTTTACAGTGTCATCAAAAGAGCACTGAAGGGGACCAGCAGTTAGCGTAATGGCTATGTCGCTGGACTCCCATGTAGTCAACCGCGGTTCGAGTCCCGGACCCGGCGGCTTAAACTCACGCCGGGCGCGTGTGCGTGCCCAAGATCCCGAGAGGAGAATGGAGGAGAAGGGATTGCGGCGTGGCCATCCCCCCTGGGGGATGATTTCCTGCTTTCTATCTCTCTGTCTCTCTCTGTCTGTCTGGCGAGCGCACGCGCCCTATAGTAAAAACCTCTCCAAAAAAAGAAAAAAAAAAAAAAAAAAGTGCACTGAAGTGACAGTCCCGAGACCCGGGTCGGAGTTCACATCCTGCCCAGCTGGTAGCTATGGGGCTTTGAGGACAAGGACACTCTCTGAACCTGTTTCTCCCTCTGTAAGAAAACAAGAAAGCCTTCTAACCCTGCCTTCGGTTTGAGGCTCACATCTGTTCATGGCTTTGAAGCATACTGTGAGCTGAAAGAGAAAAACCCTAACGTGTGAAAGGTAGGGTACAGGGCCAGGGTCAGGGCCACGAATCCCGCCAAGGCGCAGGCCCTTCCACTAAAGGGGGAAGAGCACCCCCTGGTGGAGCAGGGCAGGAGGGCAGGAAGCTCTGAGCGCAGAGCCGTTCTGGTGCCTATGGCTTTCTGCGGGCAGGCACTCTGCTTGTCCCCCCAAAGACAACACCATCCCACCCCAATTTGCATCTTAAAGCAGGTAGGGACCAGCTCACTCAAAAGACACTTACAGAGCACCTATTCCATGCAAACTGCTGCGCTGGAGGGGTGAACTCCTATTCTGAGAAGGGCACCAAACCCAGCAAAGGGTAACAGGGATGGTGCAGGGATGGGGAGCAAGCGCAGCCTCAAGCAAACCCAGAGGGAGCCCCCTCTAGGGAGGGGCAAGTCAGGGAGCCTTGGGAGACAGTCATTGTCTGGTCTAGACCTTGAAGGCCCTCTACTGGAGAACGCAGAGAAAGGAGAGACGGAGGAGGGCATGGGCTCTGGCCAAAGTCCCAGGCATCCCACATAGTAGGCCTCCCTGGGCATCTTTAATAGTATAGGGTGGGGCAGTGGTGCTCCCAAGACGATGCCAGTCTCCCACCCCATCCACGCTGCCCCTCAGGAGGGGGCCAACGACTCCTGGCCAGGCTGGGGCTGAAGTGCATTGGTAACCCGCCAAACAGCTGGGACCCTTAGCCCAGCAACCGCTGGACAGCTGGCTCGAGGTGGGAGTGAGTCTGCAGCTTCTCTGGGCTGGCAGCTGGGCAAGCGCCCACACCCAGCAAGGAGGCTCTATGTCAGGGCAGGAGGTGATGAAAGATGCCCCTGTGTCCTTGCCTCTGCTACTCTGAATTGGCATCCCTTAAGGAACCCTGTTTTGGAAATCTATGTCACGGAGCAAGGAGAGGAAGAAGCCGAGGTCTCAGCCCTGCAGGCTCTTAACTCCTGGCTCTCTTCATCTCAGCCCTCCTGGCTCTGAACTCATCAAAGCCCCAGTGGCATGGACTGTGTGTACGAGTGTGTGTGCAATACTAAAAGGTGATTTATAAGGACCATGACATCACCTTTCATGACTTGAAAACACTGAGATAGAGAGGACAAGAATTAGTATTATTCCTTTTTTTAATTTGCCAGAGGACACATGCACCCACTCGGCAGAGAGAGCAAGAGGAAATGTGAGAGAGAGAGAGAGGGAGAAAGCACTTTCCTTGGAGTATGGTCACGCTGGAGTCCCTTCGCCTTCATCTCGCTCTCTTTTTGGAATTTTGGGTATGCACACACATATTCCTGGCCTGCTTTCCAATCCACCAGATCCGGGACTCAAACCATGTGGAATCCAGCTCACATAACCACTAGGCCATGGACTGGCCCCATGGGCAGGAGTTAAAGTGTTTTGAGCACCTACTATGTGTCAGGCTCTTTACAAACATTATTTTATTTGACCCCCTAACACTAGAAAGTGAATACAATTAGCCTCACTATGTAAATGAGAAGGCTGGCTGAGACAGGTAAGTAGCTTGTCCAAGCTCTCCCAGCTAGGAGTCAGAATTTAAGCTCAAGTCTGAAGCGAAATCCTTGCTTTTCCTTTTTTTTTTTTTCTTTCTTTTTTTTTTGGAGAAGTTTTTGCTATAGGGCGCGTGCGCTCGCCAGACAGACAGAGAGAGACAGAGAGATAGAAAGCAGGAAATCACCCCCCAGGGGGGATGGCCACGCCGCAATCCCTTCTCCTCCATTCTCCTCTCGGGATCTTGGGCATGCACGCACACGCGCCCGGCGTGAGTTTAAGCCGCCAGGTCCGGGACTCGAACTGCGGTCGACTACGTGGGAGTCCAGCGACATAGCCATTACGCTAACTGCTGGTCCCCTTGCTTTTCCTTTTTAAAAGGTAATTCCTTTCTCTTTCTTTCTTTCTTTTGAAAAAATTATTTTATTTAACTTTATTCATTCATTATTTACTCTGTCCCCCCCAGGGAGAGACAGAGTGAGAGACAGAGAGAGAGAGAGAGAAAGCAAGCTGCCATGCCCAGGACTCAAACCACAGTCAGCCATGTGGGATTCCAGTGCTCTTAACCACCACCCCACCTGCTAGCCCCTCTCTTTCTTTCTTTTCCTTTAATTTGTTATAGGGGGGCCAGCAGGTGGTGTGGTGCTTAAGGACACTGGACTTCCACATGACCAACTGCGGTTCAAATCTCACCCTCTCTTTCACTCTCTCTCGCATCAAATTAGAAAATAATTATAATAATAAAAGTAAATAAAATATTAAAAAATTTTTGTTATAGGGCACATGCACTCACTGGAGAGAGACAGGAAAGAGGGGGAAAGTAAGAAAGCACCTGCCACGAGAGACGGCCACACTGCAATTCCTCCTCTTGTATCCTCCTCTCAGGATTTTGGGCACACACTCACACATGCCAGCGTGTTTCTCAAGTCACCATGTCTGGGACTTGAACCGTGCTGTCAACCATGTGGGATCCAGCTGCCTTAACCACCACACCGCTGTCTGGCTCAGTCCTTGCTCTTTCCACCTAAGAAAGAACTAAAGAGCCCTTACACAGACCATAGATGTCAGCAAATGGAGCTAGAAGTGGCTACCTTGCCTGACCCAAACTCTCCCTAAGGGTTGTTTAATTCTTCCTGCTTCTGCCCCGGCCCCCCCTCCTCAGACCCTGGCTGGCCCCCCAGACCCTGGCTCCCACACCTTCGCGATCACAGGAAAGGCTTGTTTTAATCTCCCTGTCTCCATTTTGCTGTTCTGGAAGGGTACAGGACAGGGAGAAAAGAGGAAAGGAGGGGAACATAGAGGAAGGAAGGAGAGGAAGAGAGGGGAAGGGAGGGGGTTGGCGTAGAAGGGAGGAAGGAGGATGGGAGGGGTGGCTCCCACCTCCCCGTGGAAGCTCTGGAAATCCCCGGCAGCTGCTCCCTTCTCCTCCGTCTGGCTCTGAGCCAGTCTGGGTGGGAGGGAGGGGAGTCAGCTGGGGAGAAAAGAGGGGTGGGGCTGACCACAGGGGGGCAAGCCCCTCTGTCTGGCACCCACCCCACCCCGCAATTTCAGCCCCCGTGAGAGATTCCAGGCGTGCTCCCCTTTAAGGAAGCCCTACATGCCAAAATCCACACATACCGGACAGACACATCAGCGGTTGTCGCGCTATAAAAGGATCCTTCGCTCTACAAGAGGGCTCAGCACATGGGAAACTTAAAATAGGAGCTTCTCCTGGTACGATGAAATGAAGCTCTGACAGCAGAAGCGCCCGTACACACCATGCTTCCGGCACATCCAGAAAGCTGGTGACATCACTGGCTGGTAGGGCTGGGGCTGCCCTGGGGCATTAACCACACCAGCCTGGCACCTTCATGGTTGTGGGCCGTGCTGGTCATTCCAAGTCTGATCCAGTGTGGCGGGTCTCTGGTCCAGGGGACGGGCTGAGTGGCTGTGCCCCCAGACAGAGCTGCCCCAGGACATCTAGAAAGGACCTAGAGACCCAGCAAGGTGGCACGTGCTGATAAGATGCTGCTGCTCTGCAGGATGAGGCCACAGAGGAGGCCTGGGTTTGATTCCCAGCCCAACCGAGGGGCAGAGTGCAGAGTGCAATGGCACACACATGTCCCAGCTCTTCGGAGACATGCTGAGGCTTTTTTTTTTTTTTTTTTTTTTTGCCATAACGGTGCGTGTGCTTGCTGGAGAGAGACAGAGATAGTAAGAGGGAAAGCAATAAATCACCTCCCCCAGAGGGGATGGCCACACTGCAACTCCTTCTCCTCCATTCTCCTGAGATCTTGGGCACACACGCACACGCACCCGGTGTGTTTCAAACCACTGGGTTCAGGACTTGAACCACGGTTGGGCATGTGGAAGTCCAGAGCCCCAACCACTATGCCACCTGTTGCCCCCCCCCCCGAGACCCTATCTTTAAAAAATAGGGGGACAGAAGATGGCATTGCAGTTACATTGCTACGTAACCCTACATGGCAGAGCACACGGTTCGAGTCCTGGACCCAGTGGCTTGAAATTCACTCTGGGCAACTGTGTGTGGGTGCCCAAGACCCCAGGAGGACAATAGAGGAGAAGGGATTATGGCATGGCTATTCCCCCTCCGGGATGATTTCTCCCTCTCCCTCTCACTATCTCTGTGTCTCTCCCTCTCTCTCTCTCTGGTGAGTGCATGTGTCCTAAGGCAAAAACCTGTAAAAGAAAAAGGGGAGGAGGCCAGGTAATGGTACAGTCATAAAACACTATGTTCTTTGGGGCAATCCCACATGGAAGGGTTCCAGTTGGAGTCTGGAGACATCCCCGAGTATGCCAGGCACACAACTGCCCATAATCTGGGGCTGGCCAAAGACTGTGGGTGGATCACGGAGTTAGGACCCTATTGGAGGCGCTGTCCCTCATGCTCATGGAAGAAATCAATAGATCAAGCATCAAAAAATAATAAAATACAAAAGGTCCTCAAAGGCCACCACTTGGCATAACTGGCAGAGACTTCATAGCAGCCCGGAGAGAGGATCGAAATCAGAAGCCACCCAGTGCCTCTGTCATGTACCCGGGGCAAGAGCTCACCACCCTGATTCTCTGCCAAGTTTCCTCCTTGCAGGAGAGCAAGCTCTGGGGAGGAGGAAGTGGCTGACCCCCAGAACAGTAGGGAAGGTGGTGAAGGTGGATGGAGGGGCTGAGGGGCTGCTCTGAGAAGCAGCTCAGACCACGCTGCAGATGGAAGGGAAGCGGTGGTGGCCCGAGCCCTGCCCTCGCTTTCACTGAAATTGAGGTGAAATTCACAGAACAGAGACTAACCACTGTACAGTGAGCAGTACGGTGGCACTTGGTTCTCCATCCCCACCTCCCTGCTTTTCTTGTGCTCAGAGTCAGCAAGGACAACAGCAGATAATGATGAATTGAGCCCCCTTCCCCCTCCCAGGCTTAGTGCTCCAGGGAGCTGCCATTGGCCATTTAAATTAATGAGCAAGATGCCAAACAGGCCTGGAGACTAGACCAGCCCACAACCCTACCCCAGACATCGCGCCCAGCCCAGGGAGGATGGCCAGAGCGCTTCATGTGCTTCATGTCTCCCCGTGCCGACGACCTCCGGGAATTTAGGACCATCTCCTGATTCCTTACCCTTGACCCCTCCTCACTGCTCCCCTCACCACCATCACAAGGCAGCCCCAGAGCCACCTCTGCCACAGAGGTAGGGGCGGGAGCTCAGTCTGGAGGTCCCAGGCCACTGCTTTACGCAGAGCAGAGGAGGGGAGTGTGGACAAGCTCAGCACTCGAAGGCACTCCCAGTGACGGAAAAACCCACCCACCACCCCAGGTCCCACCCGAGTCTCCCCAAGTAGGGGTGGGGCAGGGAGCAAGGCAGCCTCAGGGCAGGGCCGCTGCAGTCTTAGAGCAGGGGGCTGCAAGTCAGGGAAGAACCCCCTCCCAGGCTGAAGGGCACCGGCTGCTGGTTTGGGATTTGCAGGGCTCAGTGCAGCCGGCGAGGGCTCTGACTGGAGGGCCCTGCACCTCTGCCCACTTTGCCCAGCTCACGCCCATAGTGCGTTCTGATGGAGCCCGCTCTCCTGCTGGTTGGATCTGCAGTGCTGCATTTGGGGCGCATTTGGGGAGAGCCTCCCACCCCGCCCCATCTTTTCGCTACTGTGAAATGGTGGCGGCAGCTGCTGCAGCTGTTCTAACTGGGAGAGGAGGGCAGCCTGGCCGAGAAGTCCCTTGCTGTGCAGGGGGAGGGGACCTTCTATCTCCAGGTCCCACCCCGGGGCCTGCGGGTCAATGGTAGTGGGATGGCACTGAGCCGCCCCACCTCGTGTCACCCCTTCGTTCTGCAGAGCCTGCATAGGCCTGTGTTCAGAGAGAGCAGGGCTGAGACCTTACTAAGTAGGGGCTGGGGGCTTCTAAACGTGGGCTCTCCTCCTGGGTGGGGGCTGGGGAGAGGGAGTGCGTGCGCCCTCTGCGCGCCTCCTGTGTCAGTGATGGGGGAGTGCCGCGTGTGTGTGTGTGTGTGTGTGTGTGTGTGTGTGTGTGTTCGCGCGCGCGCACCAGCTCTGTGTCACGCCAGCCCCATCTCTCCCCAGAGGCCGGGCCCCGCCCGGAGCTCTAGCGCCCCAACCCCTCCGGCGGTGGCCGGACCCCCTGGCTCTCGGCGCGCCCACCCGCACCGGGTCAGGACGCCCCCAGCCCTTCGCGCTCAGACACGCGCCCACGCCCGGCGCCCGCTGACCTGCTCCATGCTGCGCCCCGCTACGCCGTCCTCGCAGCGCCGGCCCCAGGGGGCGAAGGGGGCGGCGGCCACTCCATGCACCCTGTCGGGGCAGCTGCACCCTGCCACCGCCGAGCGCGGGGAGATCCTGGTGTCAGCCGCCCAAACCCCCTCCGCGCTCCGCCCGCCGGCCCCGCCCCTCCGCCCGCCCCCTCCCCTCCCCACCCCGCCCGCCCGGAGAGGCCCCGCGCACACGCGAGCACACCAGCTCGCACGCAGTCACACAATCACACGCACACACGCCGCGCAGTCACACTCAATCACACACATACACGCACGCCCCTCACGGCTGGGGAGCTCGTTCCTGCCTCACCCGCTGCCTGCCTGTCCTGGGGCCCTGTTAGTGGAGAGAAGACCCTCAGCAAGGGAAGCCCTCTCCTTCCTGAGGTGTAGCAGAGTCAGAAAGGCCAGAGAGGGACTTGCCCAAGGTCACACAGCAGCTTGGACTGACCCCGTGGCCCAGACCAACTGCCTCTCAGGCTGGAAAGCCACCTCAAGGCTTCTCTGAGAGCAGGCCAGAGAGGACAGTAGGACTGGAGCACAGCGGGACCCTGTGCCACCCCCACCCCATGACGGAAACGCCCTGAGAACAGGGCTGCTCTGCCATCCTGGTCCAGCCTCTGCTAATAGCGTCCCCAGCCTTTGTCTCAGGGTGGGAATGGGATGGAGATTCCTGCCGCCCACCAGTGTGCCAGGCCCCAGGCACGTGCCCCGCAGGAGGCGGAGCTGATCTGACCAGCCATCCTTGGAGAAAGGGCATCTGAAACCCCAGACCCCACCGGGGAACCCGACTTGTGGCAGCGGGGCCACTCAGACACCCCTTTCCCTCCAGAAGCTCCCCAGCAGGGGTGGCCCCGGACCGCCCTCTGCCCCTCTGTCCTACTCCAATTGAGCAGGGCCACACCGAGGGGGCCATCACGTGAGCAGACACACGAGAGGCAGGCATGCTGCCGGGGCAGGGGTGTGGAGTCCCGAGTGGACGGGGTGGGAACTGACCTGCCCCGAGGTAGGCAGTGTGGTGGGGCCGTGGGTGGACAGGGCTGGCTGCCCAGACCCTCGGGCCAGTGCCCTGGCTGTCATGAAGATGTCCTCGCCTCTTCTCGCAGAGCCCTGGCCTCTTCGTGAGGCACCAGAGGGTGAGGGAGGGGGGCGGGCAGCTGAGATGGGAGTTGAGATCTTCAGTGGACCAGACAAAGGGGGCTTTATAGGCTGGTGTGGGGGACACGCTGTGAGCAGAGAGGCAGGAATGTCGGCCGGGGAGGCTGCCGTCCCCCCACACAGCTCTTCTGGGGGCTGAAGTTGAACCCCCAGCCCTGCCATGCTTTGGCCCACAGGTCTTTGCTGCTTTGCTCCTGGGACCACAGCCAGGAGTCCCTGGAGGCCCCGCCTGGCCGCCCCTAGTGGGGATCTGATGGGCACTGCCCACTCACTCCCAGGCCTCCCCGCCCAGCTGGCCACGGCCTCACTCTACTTCCCTGCCATGCCCTCTCAGCAGCCTCGTGGCCTTGTCTGCCACCAGGACCCTGCCGGCTGCCTAGAAAGGGACAGACAGACTGCAGTGGGGTCACAAGGCTATGGGGTCAATGGGGCTCTTTGTCCCTCCAGACGAGGCTGTCCTGGGCTAGAGACATGAGACAGAGAAGAGGGCCAGCCAGCAAGCATGTCCTGACCCGAGCCAGCCTCTCTCGGGCCGTGGCAGAGCTGGGCTCTGGCGTGGACACCAGGCTCCATTCTTTCCAGCTGGTTTCCCTCTGGTTCTCTTCCAATGTTGAGGAAGTGGGAGGAGGAGGTGGCAGCAGAGCCATCATGCTGGGCCAGCTATGGCTTGGTCAGGCCTGAGGTCTGGCACTGGGCTGGGCCAGGTCAGGGACTCTGTCTTCAGGGATGCTGATCAGGCCCTGAGGAGTAGACTCCTATTAGCCAAAGTCATGGTGGCTAGATTGCTAAACCTCAGTGTTGGTTTGTTAACACACCCTGAGCACTGCAGTAAGCTCTCAAGCAGAGCCTGTGAAGGGAAGGAATGGAGTCACCCACTGGGCAGAGGCCCAGCCTCCCTCCCAACTCAGTGCTCCCCCTTCCATCCATGGCAGGCTGGTCCTCTGGCACTCCCCTGCTCTACACCCCACATGCACCAGAACCTTCGGCAATACCCTTGCCTCAGGGGTCCAGCAGTGGGGCTGGGGGCAGGGGACAGGGCAGCCAGGTCATTTAATATGTGTATTATTTGATCGTCTTTATAAAACTAAAAAAGTACGCTCTTGTCTCTTGATGAGTCTCTTGGGTAAAAACTTCCTTTCAGGAGATTTTTTTTTTTTAAGTATCAATCTGGGGGCCACAGGTGATGTGGTTTAAGGGTGCTGGACTCCCACATGGCTGATCATGGTTTGAGTCCCAGACCTGGTGGCTAGCTGTCTCACTTTCTCTCTCTCTGTCTCTCTCTCTCTTTCTCTCTTGCTCTGTCCCTCTCTGGTCAAATTAAAAGAGATAAGTAAAATGAAATAAAATAATTATGTAAAATAATGTGCATTCATATTGAAAAAAAAAAGAAAAGACCAACCTGGTCACATTTTCCAGCCATCCCTTGAGAGGCTTTAAACCATACTTAGAGGGAAAGAGGCCAGGATTCAGACCCCAGGACCACGTTTAGTAGCCGTGTGGTCTTGGGCAGGTATTCTCACCTCTCCCAGTTCTAGCTTCCTTATCATAAACCAGGAATGGTAATAGTGTCACCTGCGGGGGTTGATGAAAGATGGCGAATGTGAGTACTAAGTGCCCTGTCCCCTGGCAGGCACCGGAGCAGCGAAGCTCCGTACCCGCTGCAAAGGGCGATGACTTCGCCTTGTGTTGATTATTATTAGCTTTAGTTCATTCAGCAGGTGACAGTTTCTGACTTTGCCCCCAAATTCTGGGAGGCCATGCCTTGGCTACAACCAGGTGTTCCTTTAGGGGTGGCACCTGCTTTCAGCCAGCTGGGGAACAGAAGCGAAGAAGGGCAGTTCCCAGCCTTGGCCCTGCCCCCACCTCCTTCTCTTTGTCTGGGAGCCTCCGGGCTCCCTGGGGAGCAGGGAGAAGGTGGAAAGGGAGCTGAGCTGGGCAGAGCAGACAACTCCTGGAGTGCCCTGGGCCTGGGAAGGGAGGAAGGAGGAGGATTACCCTGGAGGGAGAGGAAGGAGAGGAGAGGGAAGGGGGCAGCAGCGGCCCCACTCCTGCACCTGCTGCTCTGAGAACAAAGCCAAGAATGATGCAATCCTGGCCTGGTGCAGCTGAGGCCCAGGGCCCTGGGAGAGGAAAGGTGGGTGCCGGGCTGGAGAGGGCAGTGGGCAGCAGGGCAGATGCCAGGTGCCCGGGGAAGGCCAAGCCTGGATTCATAGCCCAAACATGAGGCTCCTACGTGTGGCCCCTGACCTCCTCCTGAAGCCCCTCACCCGGCCCCAGCAGTCACAGCCATGTTCTAAGCAGGAGTCAGACATGATGCAACCAGGACGTCATCGCAGGCAGCCTCTGGCGCGGGGAGGGCCCTGCCCCATGGGGAGGGACACGATGAGAGGCTCAGATGCTGAGTCGTCTCCCTGGTCCCCATCGGGCCATCACCACCAGGCCTTGAGCTGTGGGTCTCTGTCCCCTTCTCCTCTCATCCTGAGAACAAAAGGGCAAGACCCTCCAGAGGAAGGTGGGACAGGAAGGCTCAGGGGAACCCTAACCCAGGGCTCCCTCAAAATCATACCCATGTATAGAATTAGAGAGAGCTGGGGCAGACGTGGAGGTGGGCTCCCAGCAGCCCGATAGCAGCCATCACCCGGCAGGGCTGGAGTTGGGTGGAGGGTGGTAGCCCCCAGGCCCTGGAGTATCTACCTCAGCTCTTCACTCTGTCTGGGAGCCAAGACCCGACAAAGGCTTCCCGAACTCCCTCCACCCGGACAAGGGGTCTTATCCCACACACCGGGGCCCAGGATGAGCATGTGTTGCAGGCCAGGGTCCCCAAGGTGGGAAGGCATTAAAACCGGGGGTGGGGGGGGCAGCAGAAGCGGACTGGAGATAAGGGTGTTCAGGACTAGTTAAGCCTAGCCTCATCCCACCACCGCCCAGACCTGGAGGGACAGCTGGGTGGCCTAACCCAGAGGAGCCACTAGGTGGCAGGAGAAGCCCAAGGACTACCCGGGCTCCACCTACTCGCACCACAGCCCAGAGTCAGACCTACCTGCAAGCAACTTCGCCCTCCTACCCCCTTCTCTAGCCCATTCCTCTCTGCAGCCTCCTTTGTCAGGGGGCTTCTGAGACTTTCATTCTTTTGAGAAGGCAAAAAGCTCTGTCCTTCTTTAAAGTACCGTTAATCATGGTGACTGTAACTAATGCCCATGGCCATTTACTGAGTGCTAAAGATGTACCAGGCATTTTACCCGCACTATCTCATTTACTCACCCATGAGGTAGGTAATAATACTCCCCCCTTTTATTTATTTGAGAGAGATTTTTGCTTCAGGCCACATGCACTCACTGGAGAGACAGAGACAGAGACAGAGACAGAAAGCAACACATCTTCCCCCAGGGGGATGGCCACAATGCAATTCCTTCGCCTCTGTTCTCCTCTCTGGATTTTGGGCACGCACGCACACACCCAGTGTGTTTTACGCCTTCTAGGTCCAGGATTCGAAACACGGAATGGACTACATGGAAGTCGACCTATGTGGAAGGGATCCTGTTTCCTCTTCTTTAAAATGGGGAGAGTGGGACCAGCAGATGGTGTAGTGCTTACGTCGCTGGACTTCCACATGGTCGACCGCGGTTTGAATCCTGGACCTGGAAGGCTTACAGCTCACACTGTGCGTGTGTGTGCCCAAGATCCAGAGAGGAGAACGGAGGCAAAGGCATTGCTGCACGGCCATTCCCCCGGGGGGTGATTTGTTGTTTTCTGTCTCTGTCTGTCTCGTGAGCTCAGGCACTCTATAGCAAAAAAATCTCTCTGAAAAAATTTAAAAAAAGAATAAGAGAAAACAATCCGAGAAAGCGTCAATAAGTTGCTCAAGATCACACAATTAGGAATAGCGAGGAACCGAAGGACCAGCCGGATACATCTGAGGAACTTTGCCCATGGTCCTTCCCACCCTTCCCCGCCCACTCCATGAGACTCCTAGTCTACGGGGAGTAAGGTAAGAAAAGGTCGTGGTTGGGGCCCGGTGGCATAGTGGTTAAGGACACTGCGTTCCCACACAGCCGATGGTGGTTTGAGTCCCGGACCTGATGGCTTGCTTTCTCACTTTCTCTCTCTCTCTCTCTCTCTCTCTCTCTCTCTCTCTCTCTCTCTCTCACGCTCTGTCCTTCTCTGTCAAAACTAAAATAAATACAGAAATAAATAAAATAATTGTTTAAAAATAAAAAAGAAAAGGTCGTGGTCTCAGTTCAGCTCACAAAGCCCCTGCCCTGGCTGAGAACCAGTGGGCCACACCCCACTGCCCCTCCTCCAGACTTCCCATTCTGGGTTTGCCCCTCACCGGCATCGCTGAACATCGCTCCCGTGTAAATTCCCATTCAGGTCCAAGGGTGATCGGCCCAGCAGACCTTTCCCCACGGTGGCCTTCCTCCTGGTCCGGCTGCCTCGGTCCTGCCCCGTGGTTTGCAGTAGACACTCCCGGGGGCATCGCTTGGTGTGTGGGCGCAGAGCCGTCCCTCAGGGAAGACGGGCAAGAGGGAGCCCAGGCCCCCATGCAAGTGTCACGTGTTAAAAGCCAGGCCTTCTGTCCCTTCCACAGGCGTTGGCTCATTCAAAGAAACACGGGCCCCAAATACATGTGCGGTAGTCTACCTCCAGAGCAGTTCGTTTTTTTTTTTTGGAGAGGTTTTTGCTATAGGGCTCATGCGCTCGCCAGACAAAGAGAGACAGAGAGACAGAAAGCAAGAAATCACCCCCCAGGGGGGATTGCCACGCCACAATCCCTTCTCCTCCAGTCTCCTCTCGGGATCTTGGGCACGCATGCACACGCTCCCAGTGTGAGTTCAAGCCACTGGGTACGGGTCTCGAACCGCAGTCAACAACATGGGAGTTCAGCGGCATAGCCATTTCGCTAACTGCTAGTCCCAGAGCAGTTCTTTTTAACAATATGTGGGCATAAGTGAGAAGATGGCACCAATGCTGGTGAAACTGTCTAGATTTTGACACTGTCTCTCTCTCACACAGTACAGCTGCTGCCAGACTCCTGCCCCATTCCAGGCTTTCCTGCATCACCATTCCATACCTAGTTTTCTCTCCCAGTGCAGACAGCTAGCCTCTGCTATTCTCTGTCATCGCTCAATTACAGAACAAAGGCCAGAAACAAAGGTATTTCTCGGGGTGGGGGGATGGTCAGCAAGGTCAGCAAGGCCTTGATGAGATGAGAAGCCCAAGATTTGAAGGACGCCTGAGCTAAACTCTTTTTTCCCCCTTTTAAAATAATTATTTATTTAGTTTTATTTATTATTATTATTTTTTAATTTGACCAGAGAGAGACACAGAGAGAAAGAGAGAGAGGGAAAGTGAGAAGGCAAGCCTTTAGGTTCAGGACTCGAACCACAGTCAGTCATGCGGGTGGGAGTCCACTGCCTTAACCACCATGCCACGTGCTAGCCTGCTAAACTCTCTTTAAATGTAGGGTTCTTGGGACCAACAGTTAGCGTAATGGCTATGTCGCTGGACTCCTACGTAGTCGACCACGGTTTGCGTCCCGGACCCGGTGGCTTAAACTCATGCCGGGCGTGTGTGCGTGCGTGCCCAAGATCCCAAGAGGAGAATGGAGGAGAAGGGATTGCGGCGTGGCCATCCCCCCTGGGGGTGATTTCTTGCTTTCTGTCTCTCTGTCTCTCTCTGTCTGTCTGGTGAGCACCCGTCCTATAGCAAAACCCTCTCCAAAAAAAAAAAGAAAAAATGTAGGGTTCTTAGGCTGGGTGCAATGACATGCACAGTAATTCCAGCTACTCTGAAGGCTGAGGCAGGAGGATTGCAGGTTCGAGGCCAGTCTGTGTAATGTAGTAAGCCTGTCTCTACATACATACATACATACATACATTCAGTAAGATCCCAGCAGGGAGCAGTGGTGGTTCTGAGCGGCCTCTGGTTACCGACAAAGGCTACTGGCTGATACTAGGTCGGCAGCATCCCTGTCCACATGGCGGTGGCAGCTCCACAGAAACGGTCCACATTCTGCCTCTAGAACCTCTTCCGTTACTGCTGTATCACACCATCCATACTTCTCCAGCCACCAGTATTTCAACCCCTAGAGAAATTCTTTTTTAAAAAAGAATTATTTAATTTTATTTATTCATTCACTTATTTTAATTTGACCAAAGAGAGACACAGAAAGAGAGAGAGAGAGAGAGAGTAGGAAAGTGAGAAAGCAAGTCACCAGGTCTGGGACTTGAACCCTGATTGGCCATGTTGGAGTGTCCAGAGCCTTACCCACCACGCCACCTGCTGGTCCCCAACCCCTGGAGAAATTCTGCAATTCTGCAGAAGTCATATATATATATATATATATATATATATATATATATATATATATATGTATGTATACATATATGTATACATATATGTATACATATATTTTTTTTTTGAGAGGTTTTTGCTATAGGGTACATGCACTCACCAAAAAGACAGACAGACAGAAAGCAACAAATCACCCTCCTGGGGAAATGGCCACATTGCAATCTTTTCTCTATTTTTCTCTTGGGATCTTGGGCACGCACACACACGTGCCCGGCGTGAGTTTAAGCCACCAGGTCTGGGACCTGAACCACAGTCGACTACGCAGGAGTCCAGTGACACAGACATTACGCCGACTGCTGGTCCCCAGAAGTCTTATATTTACTGACTGAAAAGAAAACAACCCATCTTTATAAGATTAAGTTGTTCCCTGTGAAAGATGGACTGAGTTTAAGGCTGACTAGCGACCAGAGAAAATAAGCAACGTTCTGGGGAAGGAGGTTGATTCTATATTTTCAACTCACCAGCACCATGGGGTCAGGCCCTGGGGGTAGAGAGAGAGATGAGCAGGACACAGGCTCTGTCCCTCTCAAAGGCCACAGTCAAGCAAGCAGCACAGATACCCGAAGATGTCTTAGAGGAAAGCTGTGTGGCTAGCTAGCCATGGCCAGCAGTGATTCACAGGGCCCTGGAGCAAAGCCTTGAAGGTCGAGCAGGAGTCTGGCAGGTGCAGAGAACAGCATGAGGGAAGGTGGAGTGGGAGGATTTGGGACTTCAGGTTTTTTGTTGTAACCTCCGTACAGCCTGCCAGGTAGGAGGAGAAACTCCTCTGAAATGCAGGCTGAGGAGTTAGTTTCTCCTCTAGGTGGAAAGACAGAGGAGGTTCCAAACTGAGGAAGTGACATAGCACTCTTCACTTTAGAAGCTCTAGACAGGAGAGGTCACAGGTGCGTGGTGATTGAGGTGCTGGATTCCCACACGGCCGGCCACAATTCAAGTCCCAGACCTGGTGGCTTGGTTTCCTACCCTCCTTTTCTCTCTTTCTCTGGTCAATGATAATAAAACATTTTGAAAACTCTGAAAAAAAAAAAATCTAGACGGGAGGGACCAGCAGAGGGGCATAATGGTTAAGTTACTGGACTCCCTGTAGCTGACAGCAGTTCGACTCCTGGACCTGGCCGCTTAAAGCCCATGCTGGGCAGGTGTGCATGCGTGCTCAAGAAAGGACTGCAGCACGGCCAACCCCCCTGGGGGATGATTTCTTGCTATTTCTCTATAACCTGTCTTTCCAGCAAGCGTACACGCCCTATAGCAAAAAAACTCTCTCTAAAAAAAAGGAGTTCTGGACAGGAAAACAGGAAGCAGAAAGACTAAACGGAGAAAAACAGAAATTGTCCAGGTGGAAAAAAGGGAATGACCACAGGAGGATCTGGCAACAGAGACATAAGATGAAGCCTTAACCTTGATGGGATGTACTTCGCAGGACACAACTGCAAAGTTCTTCTTGAAAGTTCTTGGCAGGGGGCTCTGTTAGAGATCAGCCATAACTCAGTGTTCTAGCCCGTTCCATCACCAGTAATAGCACGTCCCTGAATCTGGGGAATGTAAGAGGTTTACTGAGCTCACGGTTTGGAGGTCCAGGAGCCACCTCTGGTGGGGGTCTCTGACTGCATCACAACATGGCAGAGGACAAGAGAGTGTGGTCCGTGTTCCATCTCCTGGTCTCATTCTCTCCTCCCCTTGTCAACCACCAGGAGTAATCCTGACCCCCACCCTACTCACTCTCAAAGGTCCCAGCTTTCAACATTGTGAAGGCATTGAGTTTCCTCTTAGTACCTCCATGACAGGGAGACTCCAGCCATGGTGGAATTAGACTGACTCAGGCCTCTGGCTGAGCTCCAGATGAAGACGGTTGGTCTTGGGAATCTGTGTGGCACAAAAACACACTAGAATCATTGTGCACAAGATGTCCCCACTATGACAGGCTGTGGGGAACCAAGGAAGACTGGTCACTTCTCTAGCTCATCTTTAATCAGAGGACATGCAATAGGATGGAAAAGGGCTATCTAGCATTACTATTTACCACATGCTTATAGGTGAATTCAAGTTAATTTTAAGTATGGATGTTGAGACTCTATGGCAGAGGCAAGATGGAAAAACCTTTGTGACAGAGTAGAAATGGTAGCTGGAGTAAACAGGGGACACAGATAACAAAGTGGGTAGCTTCAGATTTGGGGGTGAAGACGGTGGGAAAAGGTAGTCTTATCTGGGCCCATTGTTTCTAAGGGAATGGGAATGCTTTTCCTTCTGTGGACTTTATTATCCTAGTCAGAGAAGACAAGTACTTCGCTTTCCTAACAGACCTGACAAAAGCCTTGCCAATGTGAATGATGAGAACTAGTGTCCAACATTTGTATCTGGGCCTCAGCCAGAGGCCTGAGTTGGTCTAACTCAGAAGCTCAAGCTGGTGCCATGGCTGGAGTCTCTGTCATGGAGGCACGAAGAAGAAACTTAACGCCTTCATGATGTTGAAAGGTGGGACCTTTGCATTCATTAGGGTGGGGGTCCCAGGATTGACTCCTGGCACACTAACAACCTCTTGACTGGTAGAGCTCAGTCTGGGTCCAGGCCCTCTCTCAGCAAAGACCCCATTAGCTTGACAAGCTGCCCAGTGACGGCAGCCAGAGCATCCCGAGAGCTGATTTCGAGTTGAGCATTTTCCTTTTGTTATTTGGAGCACCTTTTCTTCCAGGACGGAAGGAAACTCACCAGAAGTCGATACTGGCAGAGATGGCTACTGGGATCAATACGATACCATGTCATTGTAACGTGTGATTTGTGAATGAGTTGATGGGTTAGCAGGGAGGCAAAGACTCCCTCTTTTTTTTTTGTTTTTTTTTAAGATTTGTTTAATTTGGGGACCAGCAGTTAGCGTAATGGCTATGTTGCTGGACTCTCATGTGGTGGACCGCGGTTCGCGTCCCGGACCCGGTGGCTTAAACTCACGCCGGGCGCATGTGTGTGTGTGCTCAAGATCCCGAGAGGAAAATGGAGGAGAAGGGACTGCGGCGTGGCCATCCCCCCTGGGGGGTGATTTCTCGCTTTCTGTCTCTCTGTCTCTGTCTGGCGAGCGCACGCGCCCTATAGCAAAAAAACTCTCCCCCCCAAAAAAAAGATTTTTAAAATTTTATTATCATTTTTAAAAATAATTATTTATTATAATTATTTTTCAATTTGACTAGAGAGACACACAGAGAGAGAAAAAGTGAGAAAGCAAGTTGCCAAGTCCAGGACTCAAACTGTGGTCAGTTATATGGGAGCATAGTGCCTTTAATCACCACATCACCTGCCCGTCATTTTATTTATTTATTTTTTTAATTTGCTATAGGTCTTGTTCATTCACCAGATAGAGACAGAATGAGAAAGAAAGCCACCAGGTCCAGGACTTGAACTGCAGACGTCCATGTGGGAGGTGCAGCCCCTTAACCACCATGCCACCTGCTGGCCCTGACTCCTTTTCTAATCATCCTGGATGCAATTCCCAAGAATCAGGGTTTCATCTCACTCAGCCTGTTTCCCTCTTAAGGATGCAGGGAAATTGCAGACAACTCCCAAAAATGTGTCAAGGTAGCTGGCCCTCTACATATGGAACTTGGAGGGAGTCTTGGGGGAACACAAGGAGGGAGGTTTGGGGCATACCTGGTTCTTTTCTCTCCAAGAGCTCAGCATAAAGGGGACTAGCTAGAGAGATGGCAAGAAAGATGTGGGTTAGCCTTACACAAAAGCCTAAGAAAATACCAGGGGAGACTGCTGTGGTAGTCTCAAGTCTCTCTAGAGAGAGCCCTGTACCGTGGCTTGCTGAGGCCAAGGGCCATGGGCCCAGCTCCAGGGCACAGTTGTCATAAGCTGCTCAAGAGAATCCAGATCCCCGACCGCAACCATGGCTGGAATCCCAGGCCTGAAATCCCCAACCTGGTCAGCCTGAAACACACCAGGTATGCACGCAAGCACCCAAGATCCAGTGGGCTGGAGGACTGGAAGAAGGGGATTGCATAGCGATCAGACCCTTTGGAGGGTACTCATCTCTCTCATTCTCACAAGCTCTATCATGAAAAGAAAAAAAAATTAAAAAGAACTTTTTAAAGGGCCAGAAGTGCTTGGCCCAGAAAGCAGGTTAGAATTCCCCAGCACTTCATGGGGAAGAGGAAGGCAGCTTTGAGCGGTAGCCATCATCAGCCTCAGGACAAGATCAGTGCTGGGTACAGCCTGGTTGGCTTACATCATGGGGATTCTCCCACTTCCCTCAGAGTAGCAACCTGTAAGGTGGGAGAGGGATTGAAAAACACAAGCTCGGGCCAGCTGGTGGCGTGGTGGTTAAGGTGTTGGATCCCCCATGGCAGTTCGAGTCCTGGACCTGGTGTCTTGCAAAATATTGTCAGGCATGTGTGCACACATGTCCAAAATCCTGAGAGGAGGAGGAGAAAGGACTGTGGCGTGGCCATCCCTCTGGGGAAGGTACCTTCTCACTTCCTCCCTCTCTTTCTCTGTCTCTCTGGTGAGTGCACATGCCCTACAGCAAATAAAAGAGAAAAACACAAGTTCAAATAACATGAAATAATTTCTAAACATTTTTATTTCAAATCTCTTTTCACCCCTCCCAAAAAGACATGGGTCGGTACAGCAATCATAAAAAGGAGATACAAACACAAGAGTCAAATGTCTCCCGCACTGACACTTACAAAAAACCGGAAATTGTACACGGGGTTTCCAAACAGGATCTGCAGCAGCTACTAACGTCCCTTCACGAGAGTCAAACATGCCTATTGATACAGTATATACAGACACCCCATTCTGGGCTAATCTACAGGGACATCCCAACACCCACCCTCTCTATCCCCAGAAAAATACCAAAACACACCCAAAGTGCATTTGTTTTGTTTATATCAAAACATCTTTCCCTTTCCCCCTCCCACCTTAAGACCTCCCACCCCATTTAAGATTGGCCTGCAAGTTTATTTTAACCATTTAGTAATTTTTTATAGTTTATGAAAATAAATTATACAGCAACTATTTTAATAAATTAAGCACAAAAAGGGAGAGTAAAGAAGGAAAACCAAATGGGAAGACAAAAGCCAGGCCACACTTTGGCTTGGAGGAGTGCAGGGGTGGCTTAAAAGGACAGAAGTGGTTGCAGTGGGGTGTGGCTCCCCTCTGGTGAAGAACTGACAACCACCTGAGCCCAGAACACCATCCCTCTTCATTGAGTTTCTTAAAAACAACCAAAAATGTACAGCAGTGGCTGGGCCACAGGGCAGCACCAGTTTGGGCTTTCCAACAACCCACCAGCTACCCACGGAGCGGTGCCTGGATCCTGCTTGTCCCTTGGTCAAGGTTCGGAGCCTAACCTTGACCCCTGTTCAAAGGAGCACCAGGGATGGAGTTGTCAGAGCAGCCTTCCTGCTCCACCTGAGCTGGCAGGAGCTGAGCACAAGCAGCTCCAGGCGGGGCTGTGTGGTCTGTGACTATCCCGGTCCCAATGAAGTGTGTCCCATTTTCCTTACACTCTACCTCCAGGAGCAATTACGATCGCAGTCCAGCTGCAACCAAACGTCCACGTCCTCCCCCATGGCTGGCTGCTTTTGCCTGCCCCTTGCCATTTCCTGGCGCTGGGGAAGAGGGGGTAGGAGGGGAAGGGAGCATTGCAGGTACCCTCTGCAGATGAAACAGGAGTGGCATGCAGGACCGGCTTCCCAGGAGGTAGCTGGGAGCAGCAGTGGATGGGATGAAGAAGGGGTGGGGAGGGAGACCGGAAGAGACTGGGCAACACCTACCAGGAAGGTCAAGAAGCAATGAAAAGGACAAAGACGATGTGAAACCTGCACATACAGAAAGGTCTTTCTCTGGCAGATGAGTCAGCATTTTAAATAACGACTCATGACTTTTTCACTGCAGTACCTGAGTCCTAGCGCCTGTCCCTATGTTCCAACCCCCATCTCATTCCTCCCAAGACTTCTGCCCTCTCTCAAGGCCTCCTGTCATTCTGTGCTGAGCAGGAAGGCTCCGATGTCCAAACAGGATATATCACGGGACCTGTAGGCTTGACCTTTGTGGCCCAGTAATCATGTAACTATCATGTGGGGGCAGGCGGCACACTTTTCTTTCTTTTTTTTTTTTTTCTTTTTCTTTTTTAATAAAAAAGGTTTTACTCCCCAGGAGCAAATAAATCATTTTGAACTACTGATAAACACTGCTGCAGTGAAAAAAAGATGGCTACATGTATGCAATAGCACAAATTCAGTGTAAGAACAGCTGTGTTGACGATTAGAGATAAAAATCACTTATCCACTTCCCCCTTTCCCACAAACCAAACCAAGAGGATTCCCATAGGGAAAATGTCTAACTCAAAAGCTCCTCCCCTATGGACAGGGGGCACACCATTCTCTCAAAAGCGGAAAACAAATGCCAGGTCTCCCCCAGTGGAGATGCTCTCAACACCCCAACTGATGGTGACTTCTGCAAATGAAGAGAAATGGACGTAAGGACATACACACACACACACACACACACACACACACACGAGCCTCCTTCTAGGAGTTGTAGAACGTACCCCTATATCCCGGCACCTAGTCCTCTAACTTAACGGCTCTAAAGCTAAGGGAGAGGCAGCAGGGAAGAGAAGGAACTAACCTAAGGAAAAACTCCTGTCCCCACTCCCTGCGGGGCCCAGAGGGCTTCAAACAGACCATGTTCTTCTGGGCCCCCCACCAGGGTGAAAGCTGACAAGGCTGGCCCCCAGGGCACTTTTGGCGCTCCATCTCTGGGACTGGGAGCTCCAGGGGTCCTCGCTCCCGTCCCTTGCACAGCTCCTCTGCTTAGTCCAGGCCGAGCAGCTCTCTTCCATCCTTCCCAGGCTCCAAGACGCAGCAGAGAGGCCAGAGAAGGCACCTGCAGTGTGCTCCTGCCAAGCCTTTCTCGTGGGCAGGCTGAATCGTGTCCAGGGTCTGCTCCAGGGTGTCACACTCACTTTACACACAGGCAGGCAGGCAGGCCACCAGGCCCAGGGCATCACCAGCAGCCCCAACTCCTTTAAGAGCCAGTTGTCACCCACCTGTCTATTCCTGCTTCCCCACTCCTGTGCTCCCAAAACAGCAGAGGCACTTCAAGTAACAGCAGGTTGTAGCAGTAGTTGTCACAGCTTGCAAGGGTCCACAGTCTTCCTGAGGCAGGCTCCAGCAGCTCAGTCATACAAAGCTGGGTTCCACACGCAGGGCCTGACATCACCCACCCCAACTTTAAAAGTCAACAATGGGGCCTAAATAATAGCCTCTTCCAGTGTGAGACTTGCAGATACAACTCCCATGAAGGGATGAGCTCCCCTGCACTGCACTGCGCAGCACTGACAGGGAGGGGAGGGATCACGCTGACCTGGCCCCATTCCTGCTCTCTGCTCAGGATACCCCGGGCTCAACACAAGGCCATACACACCCACACAGGCAGCAACACCATGCCCAGGCAGACTGTCCTGCCTTACCTCTGCTCTGTGGCCTCCTCTCAACGAAGGCTTAGGCCCTAACCTGGGCTTGAGGGAAGCACACACAGACATCGGAGACAGTGCACCCCTGCCCTCCCCAGGCCGGCGAGTGGTGGGATGGGGGGCGGGCATCACTCCTTCTCAGCTGGTTTGGTTTTGTACCTGAGTGTACGGATTCTCCAGGTGGGAAACCCAGGGCCACTCTCACTTGGTCTGAGCAGATATTAGAGGAGTCCTTGATGCCAGGTAGGAGCCCTGCTGACTTCTGGCCCCACCTCACCATCAAAACTTGTGGCATGGACCTGTCTGCTGACTGGGTACTTTCAGTCTAGACCACTACGCAGAAAAAGGACCTTAACATGCCATAATGGCCATTCACTGCTCAGTATATACCATGCGAATTCTGCCTCCTTGCTTTTGCCACGTGTTATCGTTCATTGTCCCGCCCTCGCCTACAACCCCAAACCAAAGCCACAGAGTTTTCCCAACCATCTGGTCTCACCCACTCTAAACATCTTACAGGACAGTCCTTGATCCTCTGCCACAATGAGTCATTCTCCAATTGCTTCATGTGGGGCAGCCACCAAAAAGCTCCCTTAGGCCAGGGATCATGTCTTCTACCTCTTATGTTTACCAAAATATCTAGGCCAGAGCTAGCCAAACACACTGAAAGATAATTTTAAAGTTATGAGTGACTGGGGACCAGCAGATGGTGTAATGGTTACATCTGTGGACTCCCACATAGTCGAATGCAGTTCAAGTTCCAGACCCAGCAGCTTAAAACTCACACCAGGAGTGCGTGCATGTGTGCCCAAAGTCCCAAGAGAATGGACGAGAGGGATTGTAGTGTGGCCATACCCCTGAGGGGTGTTTTCTCACTTTCTGTCCCTCTCCAGCAAGCATGTACACCCTATAGCAAAAATCTCTCAAAAACAAACAAACAAAAAACAAAAAAAAAAACCATGGGTGGCTGAAATGGAAGAAAAAAAATCACAGATATTTGCAAATCAGCCATTCAAGGATCTCAATGAAATTCAGGCTTTAAACTCTATAGTAGGGTGTTTCTTGCAGGCATTTTCTACAAGGTGGCAAGTTACCCACACCCTCAAGAGGTAAGATTCACAGGTGGAGCTGATTTCTGAGATCACAACCTTAGTTGGTAAAACTGCCACGGGAGCCACAGAGAAGACGTACCGCATGACAGATCGGGGAGGACTGTTTATGCTGCCAAGCTCATTTTGTGGGCCACCTCTTTAACTCGGTGATGATGCAAGTTCTCTCTCTCTACAGCTGCAAGGAGGAAGACGGTCCTCCTTGGCAGTCATTCAGTGCAGGACATAAGGCAGAGGCCAACATTTCCAGTGGAGGCAGCCCTCTCAATTACCAAGATGCTGGGGCCTCACCCCAGTTGTCAGGAAACCTCAGCCCCAAGAGTATTGTTTATCTGGTGAGATGGGGCAGATGACAGCATATGGAACCCAAGCGAGGCAGTCTCATGGAACACTTACTGCAAAAGAAAAGACCCAAGAGCTCAGGTGTCTGACAGCAAGCTTCTCCCCCAGGAGCCCTACAGGTATGCAAACTTGTAACACTATATGCTTTGGCAACGGCCAGCTATAGGAACAATTAAAGACAGCTGAAAGCACTGGAGATTTTTCTCCCCCACTCTTCCATGTCCACCCGAAGACAGGCGACTCTCAATCAGCATCTGACAGACTTCCCAATGGAGGGCAAACAGGGTTTGATGCTGGAATGGGTTGCTGGAATGAACACAGGAAAATTAAGATCCCCTTGCTACCTCCTACCCCAGAAGTGAGACAACCAGTGATAAACCCAAAAACATGAGATGTGTTCTTCTTGCCTCCCTTCAGGAAATCCCATTAGGACCGAATTACAGAGCTTTCTCGGGGAAGAGCACCACTACAGTAGTTTCACTTCTCACCTTCCTCCACATCCTCTCGCTAGCTGACAGATGGAGGTAACGCTGCCTCCTAAGTCGTGGGCGCGGTGTGCCATTACGAATCTGGAAGCACGCTCCATTAACCTTGGCAGCCCAGGACTGGAGTGCGGAACTGCTCGCTCAGGTGATGAGAAACGCTAGTGCCTGACAGCTGGCGGAAGCCACAGGAATGATGTTACCATGACCAGAGTGAAATGCACAGTTATCTCGAGGGGGGACTGGATGAGGGTGGAGGGAGACAGCCATTAACTTCAGGTCACAGGGCTGAGGGATTAAGAAAAACAGAACTAACGTGGCTTCCATGAGATGCGATTCTCAAATCAGGCTCCTAAACCTTAGAGGGAAAGGACGTGGAGAGCCACTACTTCCCCCACAAAGGCCATTTGCCAGTTTGTGTTCAATAATCACCCTCCTTCCCTTCCTGATCCTCTCCTCCCCCTGGCACTGAGAAGCACTGTCCTTCCCTCAGAAACTTCCAGTCCTGCTGTGCACTTTGGCTCCTTCTCTCTTCATCAGGGTGTAGAGTCCAACTCTGCCTGTGGTGCCAGCTTGGCGACCAGCTCCCCTTCCTCCCTGCCCACCTATGGACCTGCTCACCCCCCGCACCACTCCCAACCCACCAGGCAGAAACCCCAGCTGCCTTCAAAGTGAGTTTCCACATGAAATGCAAACATTACAAACAAAACTTCTGAACAAGAAACAGTGGTGAGACTACTTCCAGTTTTCCAGGGAGCTCATCCAGTTCCGGGATTCCACAGGGGTGGGTGGGAATGGCGGAGCCCCCCTCAGAGAGTACGGTTGTGTGCTTCTTCCAAGCCCCAGGACTACGGAGGGAACCAAAGTCTTTGCGCAGAGAATCCCAACCCCTCCTGTTCTCTTGTTTTTCCTCACTCTTCTTTCACAGTAGCTTCATTTGGTTCTGCAAAACTGGAGCTTAGCAACCAAATGCCTAGGTAAAAAAGAAAAAGGTATTAAGATAGTTCAACAGAGTAGAACCAAAATGGAGTGAAAGAACAGCCTAGCTGTGAGAAGTAGAGAAGCACAGCTCAAAGGAGAACAGAGCTTGGATGGCCAAATGCTTCCACAAATACTACCGCTGGCTGGGGCCTTTCCCACAGCTGACAATCCTAGTGTCACAACAAAAAGCATCCCTGAGAGGTCGGTAAAAACCTTTGCCAATACATGACTGCCCCCAATGCTCATGACAAATGGCTTCCCCATGGCAGTTCCAATCATACCACGCTCTTCCCATTACAGGCAGGGCCTTTCTACTCATTGGTCCTCTTGCCCATAATGCTCTGCTCTCAGACCCTCCCTGGCTTACTCCCTGATATGTCACCTCTAGCTGAAATGTCACCTCCTCCCGAGGCCATCTCTGATCATCCAAACTTGAGTAGTACCCTACCACAGATCACTAAACTCTGTCTCGTTTTATTTTCCTGATAGCGTGGGCAGTTACCTGAAATTACTTATTTACCTGTTTGAGGTGGGTCTTTCCCCACAAGCAGGGAAGCTCAGTGAAAATAGGGAATATGTTGTGCTCAGCATTCTTGTCCCAATTCACAAGTATCTGCTAAATGAAAACTCTTGAAGACCATCCCATTTTTTGGACCTCTCTGTTAAAAGAGTCTCCCAAAGTTGGGCTGAAGTCTAACTCCTTGTAACAGACACCCACTATGGTCTTTGTCCTGCCCTGGAACCACACAGCATAATCTTAACTCTCTCCTTAAGAAAACGCATCAAATACTCCTTTCAGCTGTCCCATACTACAACTGCTCTCTCCCACGTCCATTGCAGCTCTAGTCCTTTCATTTATTTCCATATGATGAAGTCTGGAGCCCTCCACCACCCCGAGGCCTTTCTCTGATTGCGCTCCTGTGTATGCAGACTCCTCTCAGGGTATCAAGCACCCACTGATACCCGTGGTGCTCTAACTGAAAGGTCCTAACTACCCCTCAAGGGGGCGACTGGGGAGATGGCCCTCCCTAGTTTCCCTTTACTAATCTAGCCTGCAAAGCCTCCGAATAGAGAAATCCTCTTAGACATTAGAGCATTTAGATACTTTCTAAAAGTCACTTCCAATACATAAAATTTGCATATAATTGAAGATATAAGAGGATGTACACGAAGTCCAGGATCTTTTTTTTTTTTTTTTAAATTTGCCAAAGGGCACGTGCGATCACCAGAGAGAGAGAGAAGGAAAGCAAGAACGTATGTATCCTCCATGCGGAATGATCATGCCATAATCCCCTCTCCTCCCTTTCCCCTTTTGGGATTTTGAGCATGTGTTTCTCAAGCCACTGGGTCAAGGACTCAAACCGCACAGTCAGTCATATGAGATCCAGTTGCCTTAACCACTATGCCACCAGCTGGCCCCAGTCCAGGATCCTTTAAAGTTAAACTCCACAGTCTGGAGCCAGCAGATGGTGTGGTGGTGGTGAAGGTGCTGGACTCCCATATGGCCGACCATGGTTCGAGTCCTGGACCTAGCAGCTGGCTCTCTCTCCGGTCTCTTTCCCTCTCAGTCTCTCTCTCTCTGGTCAAACTGAATAATAATAAGTAAATAAAATTAAATAACTCTTTTAAAAAAATCAAATAAATAAATAAATAAATAAATAAATAAAACTCCACAGCCAGGGCTAGAAGATAATGTGGTGGTTAAGGTGCAGGACTGACACATGGTCAATCCATGGTTCGAGTCCAAGACTTGGTGGCTTGGAATTCACACCGGGTGCAGGTGTGTGTGTGTCCAAAGTCCCAAGAGGAGGATGGAAGAGATGGGACTGTGGTGTGGCCATGCCCCTAGGGGGTAAATTCTTAGTTTCTTCTCTCTGTCTCTGGCAAGCACACATACCCTATGACAGAAACCTAAAAAACAAACAAACCTCCACAATGTGCCACAGAAACCATTCCTCTTTTCTTTTTCTTTTTTTGGAGAGGTTTTTGCTATAGGGTACATGTGCTCACCAGAAAGACAGAGAGAGGCAGAGAGACAGAAAGTGAGAAATCACCCCCCAGGGGGTATGGCCATACCATAATCCTTTCTCCTCCATTCTCCTCTTGGGATTTGGGCACATACACACACGCGCCGGTGTGAATTTAAGCCACTGGGTCTGGGACTTGAACCGCAGTTGACTATGTGGGAGTCCAGTGACATAGCCTTTATGCCATCTGCTGGTCCTCAGAGACCATTTCTTGACCCCTCTTCACTCTTTTTCCCTTGTTAATCCCTTATTAATTAGCCTGGCTCACATGCTTTCCCCCAATAGCACAGGATCAGAGACTTCTAGAGTAAAGAGGAGATAGATACACAGTTAGGTTCACCTTAACCATGGCTAAAGAAAACCTGTGGGGACCAGCAGTTGGCATAATGGCTATGTCGCTGGACTCTCGTGTAGTTAACTATGGTTTGAGTCCCGGATCCAGTGGCTTAAACTCAAGCCTGGTGCATGTGCGTGCATACCCAAGATCCCAAGAGAATGGAGAAGGGACTGTGGGGTGGCCAAGCCCCAGGGGGGTGATTTCTCACTTTTTGTCTCTCTGTCTTTCTGGCAAGCGCACACACCCTATAACAAAACTTCTCCAAAAAAAAAAAAGAAAGAAAAGAAAACCCGTAGAATATAAACCCTGGTAGTCCCTTTTTCCCATTAGGAAGAAGCAAAGGGGGTGGAAAGGTTAAAGCCTCCTTTTCACTGTAAGGCTATTGCTTCTGTGGGTTTTTCCCCTTTAGTTCATTTTGTGCAAAGGGCAGGACTAAGACACAGGGAAGGTTAGAAGAGAAGGAGGAGTCAGTGCTTAGAAATGGCACTCTGCACTAAGAGGAAGGACAGGGTCACAAACCAGTATTCCAAGACAACTTATGGAAAAACAAGTGATAGAACTCAGTATAACAATGGGAGAACAGCCTCTTAGATAAATGAATTTCTTAGCTGATTCATCTATTCTCTTAAACTATTTGCTTTGCAGTGCCCCAAACAGAACTCTAAAGAGAAGAGCAAGCTGTTCTACTTCATCCCCATGTTCTGAGCTGTGAGACCTGGTGGAAGCCCTGCTGGAATGCATGCCTATTGCAATTAAAGGCACGTGTGCATTCCCTGGGAGCACATGTTCTTTCTTTTTGGTTTCCCGCTTTATATATGGTTTGTGCAACATCAGGGAGATGACCAAAGAAAGCATGGAGGTCTCCCGCTTAGCTGGAGAAGCTTCGCTCCTGGCTACACTGTGAGTCCTCCACCTCACTCATACTCAGGCTAGCTTGCATGTTACCAGGCAGGTATTCTTCAAGCCTTCTGGGTCTGCCTGCTTGTCTCCCAAACAGGGTACATGCTCCGTGGGAACTCCGTTTTCAAATTTGGTAACTCTAAGAGCACTTGCCTGGATTGGGGTTACACATGTGGGAAGGAGAGGTGCAGGGGCTGGTTACATGGTTCACTGCATGATGACAGCTGTCCAGGCACTGGACAGTGAGGCAAAGAGTACGTACCCTTGGTGGCAACCAGCAGGGGCCCCTCGCTACGTGGAGGGTTCCACTTCTTGCTTCTGTTTGGAAATGAGCTGCGCTTCCTTTAGAGACAGGTAGACCTCTTCCTGAGGATCATAGTAGTAGAACTTTCGGATGTAAGAGATCAGAGGTCTGTGGAAAACAAATAAGAAGGAAAACAATAGTTCTATCTCCCTCAGTCTTACCACTTCCATTCCTCTTGACAGGGACTACAGAAGGGAGACTGACACACACGTACCCTGTTTGGGAGACAAGCAGGCAGACCCAGAAGGCTTGAAGAATGCCTGCCTAGTAACATGCAAGCTAGCCTGAGTATGACTGAGGTGGAGGACTCAAGTGTAGCTAGGAGTGAAGCTTCTCCCTCCTGGCTACAATGTGACAGTTCTAGAGTGAAGTGCTCAGAGGGGGAAGGATGCTGCCTGTCAATATATTATGCCAGGCTCTGCCTATGTAAGGAGTTTCCAGTCCTCACTGATATTTGTAACTCACACCTCCCCCAACCCTGGGGACCCTCTTGTACTTAGGCAGTGGGAGATCTGGGATGTGATCTATCCGGACGAGCTGTCGGATCCGGAATCGGCAGAGGTGCTGAAGGGATTTGACACTGCTGAATCGGGACACTGGGTAGAGCAGCTGGACTGGCGTTGGTGGCAGTCCTTCAAGAACAAAACCAAGGGAGGCGTTCAGAGGGAACAGTAAGCAAACTGCAATGCTCCTTACGAGGAGAACCCAGGGAGGGTGGGGCTTCTTCACAGCCATACCTGTATCTGTGCAAAAGCCCTCCACAAAGGCTGCTGATTTCCAGGTGCAGGAGCACCATGACCATATCACACATCCAACAGAACTGTTCTCTGTAAGGGCCTCCCTAGCATCACTCTTTTTTCTTTCTTTCTTTCTTTTTTTTTTTTTTTAAGAGAGATTTTTGCTATAGGGCACGTGTGCTCGCTAGAGAGACAGAAAGCAAGAAATCAGCCCCACCCGCCCCCCCATGCCCCAGGGATGGCCACACCGCAATCCTTTCTCGGGATTTTGGGCACACACGCACATGTGCCTGGCATGAGTTTCAAGCCACTGGGTTCAGGACTCAAACCGTGGTTAACTACGTGGAAGTCCAGCAATGTAACCACTATGCCATCTGCTGGTCTCCTAGCATCACTCTTACTAGCTGAGAGCTTTGCTCCTTGAAATAGCCCAGTGAGTAACACCAAGTCTCTAGTCTTGGCTTAGAGCCAAATGGCCAATCCCAGACCTGAAGCTCTCAGGGAAGGGCAAACCGAAAGCATCCTAGTGGAAATGGGAGATACTTGTTGAGCACATCTGATAGCTGTTTTTAAAAAAGGTTTTCTGCCAGGGCCAGCAGGTGGCATGGTGGTTAAGGGCACTGGACTCCCACATGGCTGACCACAGTTCGAGTCCTGGACGGCTTGCTTTCTCACTTTCTCTCACTCTTGCTCTGTCCCTCTCTGGTCAAATTTAAATAAAGAAATGAATAAAGTTAAATAAACTAATTCTTTAAAAAATACATTTAAAGACACATTAACTACCATATGCAGATGTTAATTGAGTTCAAATTCAAAAAACTATCTTTTGGGTTAAGATACTTAGTTACTGACATCGTCCTAGTAAGTCACTGACGTACACCCTGATACAATACATTGAGAATAGCCCATCACCTCTTTGGTATACCCCTAAAGCACACAGCTTTCATCCACTGATAACTAATAACGACTAAAAAGAGAGAGAGAAAGAGAGAAAGGCAGACACACAGACCCAAAATAACTGATCAGGAGGCCTGCAGGTGGCATGGTGGTTAAAGGCATTGGACTCCCACACGGTCAACCGCGGTTTCAGTCCCAGACCTGATGGCTTCCTTCTCACTTTCTCTCTCTCTCTTTCACTGTTCCTCTCTGTCAAATTTAAATAAATAAGTAAATAAGTTAAATAAAATAATTATTTTTAAAAAATAACTGATCAGTATTCTTTGAAATCGTTAATATCATAAACGACCAGGAAAGAGTAAGGAATGTTACTTTATTTTTTATTTTTTGGAGAGGTTTTTGCTATAGGGTGCATGCGCTCGCCAGACAGACAGAGAGACAGAGAGATAGAAAGTGAGAAATCACCCCCCAGGGGGGATGGCCACGCCGCAATCCCTTCTCCTCCATTCTCCTCTCGGGATCTTGGGCACGCGCACACACACACGCCCGGCGTGAGTTTAAGCTACCGGGTCCGGGACGCGAACCGCGGTCGACTACGTGGCAGTCCAGCGACATAGCCATTACGCTAACTGCTGGTCCCAGGAGTAAGGAATGTTAAAGATTGGAAGAGACTAAGGAGACATGACAACTGAAGAAATGTAGAATCTTGGACTAGATCCTTGAGTTTCAAAGACAGTAATAGAAAAACTAGTGAGATTCAAGTAGGGAGAGCAGTTTAGTTAACAGGCATCATATCATTGCTAATGTAAGCACTACTGACTTCTCTGTGGTAGCCTCAGATATTGACACTGGAGGAAGTGGGTGAAGGGGATTCAGGAACTCTACGATTTTGTGCAATTCTCTGTAAGTCTAAAATTATCTCAAAATAAAAAATTAAAAACTATGACATTTAAGAGACAATTGGAAATATGAATGTTGGCTAGATATTTGATATTAAATATCTGATTTTTTTCCAGATGTGAAATGAATACGTTTTTAAAAAATGTATTAAAAATGACTTTAGGGGACCAGCAGGTGGCATGGTGGTTAAGGCACTGGACACTCCCATATGGCCAACCATGGTTCAAGTCCTGGACCTAGTGGCTTGCTTTCTCACTTTCTCTCTCTCTCTCTCTCGTTCTCTGTGTGTGTGTGTGTGTTTCTCTCTTTCTGGTCAAATTAAAATAAACTAATAAATAAATAAAGTTAAATAAAATAATTCTCTTAAAAAAAAAAGAGAGACTTTAAAAAATCTAACTGGCACAGCCAAGTGGAACCTGAGGAGAAGTGATAACCAAATATAATGTGGTAACCTGGCTAGTATTCTAGAAGAGAAAAGGGACAGTGGGTAAAAAGGAAATCTGAATAAAGTATGGACAATAGTTAATTATATATTAACAATGGTTGATTAATTACCACAAACATACCACAGTAATGTAATATGTAATGGGGGGGGGGGAGCTGGCCATGGAGGCACATGGGAATTCTCCGGGTGAGCCATGTCATTTTTCTATAAATCTAAATGTATTCTAAAATAAGTTGAAAGCCACCCCTGTAGCATGGCGATTAAGTGCTATGCATAGAAAGTTGTATCTCACACAGCTAACTGCGGTTCAGATCCCAGTCCTGGCAGTTTGAAAAACACACAAAGCATGTGTGCCTGCATGTCAAAAATCCTGACAGGATAGAAGAATGGAGAAAAAGGATTGCAGCATGACTGTGCCCCACTGAGGGGAGCTTATGCTCACTCTCTCAGTTTCTCTGTCTCCCTGGCAAGCACATACATCCAACTGGCAAAAGAAAATAAAAGTTTTTATTTAAAAAGCCATTATCTTGGGACCAGCAGTTAGCGTAATGGCTATGTCGCTGGACTCCCACGTAGTCGACCGCGGTTCGAGTCCCGGACCCGGCGGCTTAAACTCACGCCGGGCAGCGTGTGCGTGCGTGCCCAAGATCCCGAGAGGAGAATGGAGGAGAAGGGATTGCGGCGTGGCCATCCCCCCTGGGGGGTGATTTCCTGCTTTCTATCTCTCTGTCTCTCTCTGTCTGTTTGGCGAGCGCACGCGCCCTATAGCAAAAACCTCTCCAAAAAAAAAAAAAAAAAAAAAAAAAAAAAAAGCGCCATTATCTTTCAGAGAAATATACTGAAATAATTACAAATGATAGCTAGGATTTGCTTCAAAATAAAGGCTGCACACAAATACTCATTAGTGCATTTTATGATGTTACCTTTTTTTTTTTTTTTTTGTATGTTACATTTCAATAAAGTAGACTTAAATAGGGCCAGTCCCATAGCCCTAGTGATTAAGGGAGCCAGACCCCACATGGCTAACTGCAGCTGGAATTCTGGCCTGACAGCTTGAAAATCACATCCGGTATATGTGTGTGCCTGCCCCAAATCCTTACAGGACGGAGAAATGGAGAAGGAATTATGGTATGATTACACCCCACTGAGGCACTGAGGGATGCTTTCTCCCTCTCTGGTGAATGCAAGTGCCCTGTGACAGCTAAAAAAAAAAAAAAAAAAAAAAAAAAAAAAAGTAGACTTAAACAAAAAATACTAGTATGTAATAAGAGAAGGAAGGAATGTGGACAGGGCAGGAGCAGCCGAGGGCTGACGGCTGCTGGGGCGGGGTGACAGGTACAAGGAGTTACTACATTATTCTGTGTCCTGAACAAATGAGTGTCAAAAATCATGTCAGCCAAGAGTAAATCTGGTTTGTGAATATACATGCAGGAGTCTTACGGTAGTCAGGGCAAGGAGGGGAGCCCAGTCCATGGCATGACCTTGGTCCATTAAGCAAGGACAGACCACTCACTGGCGGAAGCTCACTGACTATGGTCACAACCCCCCAGAAAAGAGTCCTGGATTGTTTTACAGCAAAGGAAGTCAGTTCTTGCCCGGGAGGACCTGGCAATCAGATAGGGAAGATTAATAAGAAAAGGCATCCCAAAGGCCACCAGGGTATCATTCAACAAATACATCCTGAGTACCTCCCTTACGGGGCCACAAGACCTACTAAGACTTTCTGCACTTCCTATGTGCCCACATTTTAGAGACCACTGAGGAAAAAGGAACATTTGTTAAGCACAAGTGCTTACTCTGTACCAGGTATTGTCTTAAATGTTTTTCATGAATCATTTTTTGCATTTTTCTAAACAACCTTGTAAAGGTAGGTACTATTATGATTCCCAACTTACAAATAAAGATACTGAGGCAGGAGAGGTTCAGTAACATGCTTCAGATTTCACAGAATCAGGGGCAGCACTCAGGTGTTCTGACTCCAGGGCCCATACTTTTTTTCCTTTTCTTTTTGAGAGAGATTTTTGCTATAGAGCAGATGCATTCACCAGAGAGATAGAAAGTGAAAAATCATCCCTCGGAGGATGGCTACGCTGCAATCCCTTCTCCTCCAGTCTCTTCTCGGGATTTTGGGCACACACGCACATGTACCTGGCATGAATTTTAATCCACTGAGTCTGAGACTCAAACCTCGGTCAACTATGTGGAAGTCCAGTGACATAACCATTATGCCATCTGCTGGTCCAATACTTTTTAACTCTTATGGTACATAGCAACAAGTCACAACCAGGGATGATTTTGGCCCCTGAGGTCATGGAGACATAATATTGACTGTAATGACTTGGGGTAGGGCTAGTGCTACCAACATCTGGGGGTAGAAACCAGGGATGCCACTCAGCTTCCTCTGCTGCATAGCACAGCTCCCACAACAAAGACTCATCCGGTCAAAAATGTCAGAAGGGCTGAATGAGAAGCCTGGGTGAATGGGGAAGACCATCATTGAACAAGTAATTATAAAGCTAAATGATGGTCATGAAACAGGAAGTGGCTTATTTCCTTAAAGAATCCAATTCAAAATGTGATTTGTTTTTCCCCAAATATGGTATTTTTTCTTCATGCACATCACACAGATGAAGATTCTCTCAACTAAAAAGGACACGAGTCTGGCTCTAGCAGCATCAGAGGTTCTGAGCTAAACTCATCAATCACAGTCTCTTTTTTGAGGCGACTCTCTGGTGTAAGGAGTTTCCTTTATGACTGTGAAATGGACAAGGCCAGACTGAAATGTGACCAATGGCTGAAGATCTGCTAGGACCACGCTCCACTATTAGGACGAGAAGGATAAGAGGGAGACAAAGCTTGGGAGCCGCTGGTTTTACCAAGGGCTCTTTCCCCAGATACGAATTATTCTGCTGCTTGTAACTGATTTCCTTCTGCTTTTTATTTGCCACCATCCAGAACCTGCCCATGAATCCTAGCTTTGCAATTCCTGTGATCTCTGGCATTCTCGGACACCAGCCTTGATACTTTTCTGGTGCATCCTGCTGTGGAATCTCAGAAACACCTGAGTTCGCCTCCTGGCTGTGCAATTCACCATACCTCAGTTTCTTAATCTGTGAAAAAAAAATGGGAACAGGAGCCCAGCCATGGTGGAACAGCAGAGGCACAATGCTCTGTAATGCTGGAAGCCATAGGGTGGATCAGAATTCACTTCCTGGGTCAACCTGTACACACCCGGCACACGTCCCCATGTCCCCATGATCCTGGCTAGCTGAGAAGACTAGGGGGAGGACTGTGGCATGAGACTCTGATGAGGGTGCCTCTCTTTCTCTCGCTTTCTCTCTCTCATGAAAATAAATGGACAAACAAATAAACTTAAATAAAGAAAAGGGAGGGGCTATAATATCTCCTCAGTGCTTTTTTTTAAAAAAAGAATTATTTATTTCATTGCATTTGTTGTTATTATTTTTTAAATTTGACCAGATAGAGACAGAGAGAAACAGAATGTGAGAAAGCAAGCTCCTGGCTCCAGGACTCAAACCACAGTCAGCTATGTGGGAATCCAGCACCTATAACCACCATACCACCTGCCAGCCCCTCCTCGGTGCTTTTTAAGGGCTAAATAAAATACCTGGCCCCTTGTAGGTGTTCAGTTATCATCATTTCGAAGTCTGAACACATAGACTTTTTTTTTTTAAAGATTTATTTATTTGTTCATTCATTCAGTTTAATTTGACCAGAGAGAGACACAGAGAGAGAGAGAGAGAGGAAAGAGAAAGCAAGCCAACAGGTCCAGGACTTGAACCGTGGTCGGCCATATGGGAGTATCCAGCGCCTTAACCACTACGCCACCTGCTGGTCGTGAACACATAGACTTTTGACTCTACTGAGTTAATGCAGACTGACAGAGCTCAACTTAAATGCTAATAGCTACCTCTTCCTCACTCCAAACCTCTCTCCTAATTATTTAAGTCAAGCTCACTTATATCACTGTATAAGCTAAATTTATGTAATGCCTAGACCTTTATGATAAGCGAAAAAGGGCAGTAAACAATGGTAAAGGAAAACACTAGCTTTGCCTTCTTTTTTTTTGGGGGGGGGAGATGTTTTCGCTATAGGGCACATGTGCTCGCCAGACAGACAGAAAGAGACATAGAGACAGAAAGCGAGAAATCACCCCCCGGGGGGATGGTCACGCCGCAATCCCTTCTCCTCTATTCTCCTCTTGGGATCTTGGGCAGGCACGCACACACGCCCGGCGTGAGTTTTAAGTCACCGAGTCCAGGATGCGAACCGTGGTCGACTATGTGGGAGTCCAGCGACATAGCCATTATGCTAACTGTTGGTTCCCAACCTTCTTTTTTTTTTTTTTTTTTTTTAGAATTATTTATTTAACTTTATTTACTATTATTATTATCATTGTTATTATTATTAAATTTGCTATAGGGTACATGCACAAGACAGAGAGAGAAAGAAAAAGAGAGAATACAAGCTGCCAGGTCTGGGACTCAAACCACAGTTGGCCATGTAGGAGTCCAGTGCCTTAACATCAAACCACCTACTGGCCTCTGGGTTTGCTTTCTTGTTCCAATTGTCAAAAAAGGGTCACTTACAGTTAAGGGGCAAATAAAATTCTTCCTTGTCTTCTCAACTTAATTACAATTTTAAGTGCAAACAGACATCCTACTTGTAGCATTCATCGTTGGTCCTAGAAAGACGCTCCCTACTAATAGACTTGATTATGCCTTCTTTATGAGGTTTCCACACTCAATTTTCAATTTGCTTCCAGCTACCTTTTCCCACTACTGAGTGGTGTTACATAAAGCCTAGGATGTGGAGTTAGTGGGGCCCCAGACTGAATACTGGTTTTAGCCTCGATCAGTTGAGTTACTTGCAGAGTAAGTACCTTAACTTTTGAGCCTCAGACTTAGTTTCTGCAATGGCAGAATGAAAGTAGTCTTACTTATTTTTTTTTAAGAATGATTTAACTTTATTTATTCACTTATTTATTTTAATTTGAGAGAAACAGAGTTAGAGAGAGAGAGAGAGAGAGAGAGAAAGAAAGTGAGAAAGCAAGCCGCCAGATCCAGGACTCGAATTGTGGTTGGCCATATGGGAGTCCAGCGCCCTTAACCACCATGCCTCCTTGCCAGCCCCAGTCTTACTTATTTTTTTAATAGACTGACCTATTATATAACATTGAGGTTGTTACAAGAAATTAGAGTTAATGGGAACCAGCAGTTAGCGTAATGGCTATGTTGCTGGACTCCCACGTAGTCGACCGCGGTTCACGTCCCAGACTCGGTGGCTTAAAACTCACGCCAGGCGCGTGTGCGTGCGTGCCCAAGATCCCGAGAGGAGAATGGAGGAGAAGGGATTGCGGCGTGACTATCCCCCCGGGGGGTGATTTCTCGCTTTCTGTCTCTATGTCTCTCTCTGTCTGTCTGGCGAGCGCACGCGCCCTATAGCAAAAACCTCTCCCCAAAAAAAGAAATTAGAATTACTTAAATAACTTGACCAAAGACCTGGCACATGATAGACACTCAATAAATTGTAGCAAACACCACAAGCTCTTATTAAGAATCTTGGTTAAACATTCTGCAGATGGGGCACAGGTGTGGAATAAAATGAGCTATACGGGAGGAGTCCAAGACTCCACCAAGCCCCTCAATACTCTAAGCAGAGAGATGCTCCAGAGTCCAGAACCCTCCTGCGTTTGCCCTGACCTGCCCGGAGCAGCACTGACTGCCCTGCTCTTCTCAACAAAGCCATGCTTTCCAACAACGGAACACGTGCTCTTGCCTTTGTCTTCTAGCCTGTCCCCTCCTGATGGCTATGAGCCCTTTCAGGACAGAGATATGGCTTATTTCAATACTGAGTTACAAAATAAATGTTAAGGGACCAGCAGTTAGCATAATGGCTATTTCGCTGGACTCCCACGTAGTCGACGGTGGTTTGAGTCCCGGACCCAGTGGCTTAAACTCATGCTGGGTGCATGTGCGTGTGTGCCCAAGATCCCGAGAGGAGAAAGGAGGAGCAGGGATCGTGGTGTGGCCACCCCCCCCCGGGGGTGATTCTCGCTTTCTGTCTCTCTGTCTCTCTCTTTCTTTCTGGCGAGTGCACGCACCCTATAGCAAAAACCTCTCCAAAAATAAATAAACAAACAAACAAATAAATGTTAAATAGATACCCTGAAAGAGTCACAAACTTTGAGTTGCTGAGTCAATTCTTATAAGAAAGGATTCTAACTTTACCCTTTAGCCAAGTCAACTGCACCAGACCAACTGTGTTGACAGCACTGAGGTAAATACTAAATGAAGTGAGAATTAATACAGTTCACACTCTGTCATGCCTTATTTAAATCACCAGGATTATAAAAAACATTCCTGTCACCTGGCTCAATCCTCTTCCTGATGTTGTGCCTAAGGCTTGCAATTCCTACTTTTTAGAGCAATTTTCAGCCCTCTGTTCAAGTATCTTACTTTGATTCAATGAAAAAGCATGAAATTCCCATTCTAGGATCTGTATGTGTCTTACAAATTCCCGCATTCATGTGTTTGTCATTTTATGTTCCCCATCACTACAAAAGCAGACTCCCACTCCCTGCACTAGAGATTACAGATACCTCTCTATCTCGGCAGGTAGTTAAGACTACGTAAATATACCACTGAGGCTGGGGGCTGCCCCATGCCCCACGGGGAGGAAGTCTCTGTATTCACAGGGTAGGGATGACGAGGCACAACAAAAGGTCTCTACTCTGGCAGCAAGTTCAGTACAACATGAGCGACTTCCTATCAGACTGCAGCTGAGGCCAGTCCCCTGCACTCACTGCCTTCCTGCACCCTCTCTTCCCTGCCCTTCTCCATTCCCAGGGAAATGACCTGAAGCTCTCAGTTTAACATGTAAGTGTAGAGGTGCCTGGAACGGGGACAAGGAAACACCTCTGACTGACAAATGCCCACATGATGCCCAGACATCAGCGGTGGAGCAGTTTTCTCATTCATTGTCCTCAGAGAAGCAGAGTTCTCAGTATGTTGAAGAATTCTTGTACAAAGGCAGGGGATTAATGACTGAACTCTGCAGGAAGAGTGGTTGTTATGACAGCCAGGAAAAAATGCTTCACGTAAGCATGGCCTTTTTGTTGAGGTGGGGGCATTGTAATACTACACTGGACCATACCTAGGTTAAGTAAGACAACAGCCTTACCTGGAACCCTGGACCTCAAGAAATAGAGGAACTTCCCATTCTTGGAGTGCATGATGGCTCTCTTAATGAACTCTACCACAGACTGACAACGATCCTCAAACTTGGGATGACACCACAGGCTGAAGGTTCCTGCCATGAAAAATTAAGGAGAAGTAAAAATTTCAAGACTTACTTTAGGAAGATCTGAGGGTGGTTTGAACATTTTAACAATGATTCTCACTCCAGGGAGGGCAGTTTATGGGCAAACTGATCCAAAGGTCTCTGAAACCATCTACTTATTCCTACTTATCCCATGACAATGGGAAGAAGGATGTTGTCTTTATATAAATTAGCTTAAAAAAAAACATATAAATTAGGTTATACAAGGCTTTTGTTTAAAAAGTAAATAATAAAGTCAAGTTGGAAAAAGAATATAAAAAGATTTTGTCAAGTGTGAACATTAATCCTAAAATCACAGACTTCCTTTTCTACAAAGACCCTAAGAAAAGACCACTAAAATGAAACCAAGTTCAAACAGCATCTCCCTCAAGAGGATCTAAATCCAGTATTCATGGAGCACTTGAGGAAAGACAGGAATGGCAGTTTTGTGGCAGTCTCATCATTAATGTGCTTGTTAGGCCCAGAAAAATCAAAAACCAAGTCTTTCCTTCTTTAACTTCGAAAACAGAAAAAGAGATTACAACATGATCGTGCCCCATGAAGAGGTTCTCTCTCTCTCCTCTGGCAAGTAAATGCACCCACTGGCATATAAAGGAATATATGAAATAAAATTCCATGCCCCCTAACATGTTATAAAGACCCCACCTCAAACTCAAACTTCACAGACTCTCAAAAGCAAAAGGGAATGTGCACTCCCAAAACTTAAAATAAATTAAAAACACCCCAAACTAAAGTACTAGATTCCAAAGGAATCACCCACAAAAAGCACATAAAAAAAAGATATTAATCACTCAAGAGCCTCTGTCAAGACAACTGCAGATTCGAGTCTCTCTAGCTACTCTTACAGTTATCACTTAAAAAGATAAAGACAAATGTTCCGTTGTGAGCTGGCAACCAAAAGTCCACAGAGCTTCTAGTAAAAACTCCATTTATGCAAGAAAGAAAAGTCCCTTTGAACAGAAAGTAATTGGAGCTGCATTTGAAAGAACTTTCATTCCTGGCAGCTCCCCTATCAGGAACCCACAGTTGAAGCAGTTCTTATCATTTCCATGGCCTAGTCATTTATCATTTTAATAGGTTTAACAGAATACTTTACTCTGAAATGCTTTGTTTTGCATTTTGTTTTTCTGTTTGATATTTGTTTTTAGGAACAGAAAGAAAATAGGCTACAGTCTGTTCTCCCACAGTGATCTAATTCCTTCTCAGGTATTTGGACTGAAGTTTCTTTCTCTTCTAAGGCAGAGGGAGGTAGGGGCAGAAGAACCCACAGACCTACGCTGACCTAAACAGCTGCCTCCTGCCTCACAAGAGAAACAGTCCCAAATAAAAACAACAGAACACGAGGAGAGTGGGAAAAGCACTGTGGTCCCTGTGAAGAGCATGATGGAGGCTTTTCCTTGAGAAGTGACATGTCACAGAACTTGTTTCAGGTTGAACACGTGGGAAGGCTGTGAGAGATGGGAGGGGCAAGTCCCTGAAAGTCCCTGAAGTCCTCCACACTTTATCTAAAAAAATTTTTTTAAAAGAATTGTTTATTTATTTAATTCCATTTGTTGTTGTTGTTATTTTATCTGACCAGAGAGAAAGAGAGAAAGGGAAAGTGAGAAAGCAAGTCGTCAAGTCTGGGAACCACGGTCCTTGGCCACACGGGAATCCAGTGTCTCAACCACCACACCACCTGCCAGCCCTATTTTTTTTTTTTTTTTTTTTTTTAATGCTAGAGGGCATCTGCACCAGAAAGAGACAGGGGTGAGGGGGAGCAGATTCACTCCCTCCCCCAGGAAGCATGGTTGCACTACAATCCCTTCTCTTCTGTCCCTCCTTTCAGGATTTTGAGCAGCCCCCCCCCCCCCCCCCCACACACACACACATGTGGCCAGGGTGTTTCTTAAAGTGGCTGGGTCCGAGACTTGAATCATGCAGAAAAGCACATGGGATCCAGCTGCCTTAACCAGGCCAAGGAACCGAACCTCTCTACACTTCTTTTATTTGCAGTATAAGCAGGTATTCTAACAAAGGATGCATCCCCTGGCCCTACCACTGAAGACCATCACAAGTTTCTGGCCCATGTGAAATAAAGAAAGGCCCTATGCAAGGTCAGTATCGAGAGCTGACCCTAACAAGTCAGCTTCTCGGCAGGACTGGAACAGGAAGTACCACCTGACCACAAAGGAAGAGGGACAGCCAGAGGATGACAGTCTAACACACATTGCTCCCACACTCTCAGTGCTCCAATAAACATTTCCTAACAGACTACAAACCTAACCCAAAGAGGAAACTCATCACCATGCTGCCTAACAGGAGGAACTACCAGGCACAGAAAGTCAGACCCAGTCACAAGACCCACACTGAACTGTCCTCTTTGGGTATGTATCTTTGTGTACATGATTTAGCAGAAAGAATTTTTACACTGTAAGTTTAATTATGAACAAAGTTTGGGAGAATTTGTCTAATGGCCCTAGGTTGTTTCTTCCTTCCACCAGAAGAGTTTTATTGGCTTGTTCTTGGGAGCTTCTTCTACAGTCTTGTCAGGGTCTTCTATAAAGAGACAAGATGCTGGGAAGACTCTCAAATGGGCCCTCCTCTCCTTCTTCTCCACCTCTACCTCTCCAACATCTCTTCCAGTGCCTGAAACCAGTGCCCATACCAACAACCCACTAACTACAACTTGAGATGTTTTCTCCTATTCATAGTTCCATCCCTGTTGCATCTTTCCCATGGAACAGTCAGATAGAAAAAGCAGAGAACTGGGCACTGGGGGCAGAAGGGTCTGTTAAAGCACCAGCACCTCTTACCTCTGTAGTGCTCCATTCTAGTGTGGTGGGTGATACCCTGTGATCGGAAACTGAGGCTCAGGATATAACGAGGATCAGAACTGTCTCGTACCAGGAAAGAACCATCTGGCTTCCCTTTCAGCTTCATCTCTGCATCTTCCCAATTCATTGGCCCCCAATACCAACCACACTGTCAAAGACAAGAAGCAGTCAAGTGGTTAACAGAGAAATGTCAGTTTCTAGCACAATTATTCTTACCAGGGAAGAACCCCTTTACTTTCCAAACTATCCCAATAGATAAAAGCCACTGTGAGTGTCTCAACCATTAGCAATGAGCATCTGTTACCAAGGACCTATGAAGAAGAGGGAACCAGGTAAGTGAATCTATCAAAATCAGCTTAGACTATGCAAATGTTTCTCCACAATCTTTACCACGTTCGAACTTTTTTCTCGATTCAATTTTTTACGTCTTATGGAATTACTAATAACAATATCCCGTTTTGTCATATAAATAAGGAAGTAAGGATTTTTCTTCTTCTGAAAACAGTAAGAGAGCCTGGGTACAGAATAGGGCGGGCAGGAAAAGAGGTGAGCCCACGTCCTCAGGTCCCACCTACCTTCTCCAGCTCTCGAAGGCTGGCTGCAAAGCTGCTCGAGTCAGGCCGGTAGAGGGGACACTGGAGGTGCTGGGGAGGCTGGCTGTGCAGGGATTCAGCTGCTCGAATAGGAGCAATCCGGGGAAATGCATCTGCAGGACAAGACCGTGGTACTCACTAGTTTACCCTCAGTGCTTCCAACCACAAGTAGACCCTCCCCCAAAACAGAGATGCTAACTGAAGAGGGGCAAGGCATTAGAAGCTCAGCTGGAAAGGGTGGAAGCCAAAGCAGTGGGAAGGAGCTGGATGGGCTGGAACAAAAAGCTGCGTGAGCTCGTGTAAGCTGTGAAGGATGGGTGGGGGCATTTAACCCCAGGAAAGGGGTAGGGGAGCTGCTCACTAACCTGACTAAGGTGACTACTTCAGGGGCTTCACCAGCCTAGAGCGATTCCAACTTCTCCCACCTCGAAGTGAAGTGCCGGTAAAGCAGCCTTGGAAATAGTGACTCGCTTACTTGCCCAGGAAGAGTAACTATTTTGCCAGGCAAGTAGAAAACAATGCCGATTTCATTCATTTTATTCCTTGGGTACTGGAGGCTGGCAAAGCAGGCACGGGCTACTAAATGCTTGGTACTTATTTACAAGGCTGCAGCAGATTCTAACAGCTTAGAAAAACCACAGAACTTTGAATATAAGCAAGATATTAAATCTCCCTGCTAGCCTGAAATTAAGGCAGTTTCTTAAGTGAAATCTATTCAAGGATTGCAAAACAGTCTGAGCAGCAAAGAGATGAAAAATTTAATAGTCTTTTATCCCTAACAAATATCACCTCCATAAAGAAAACGAATTAGAAAAACCAGTTCTTGGCCTCATTTCCAAAGAGTTCTGATCCAGCCAAGGGGAAATTTAAGCTTTCTCATAAGTTATTATTTCCATACATAGATTTCTCCCGTCCTTCAAAAGTACAAAGTATCACTTTGTACTCCCAACTCTTACAAGTCTTGCCTCTAAACTAAGCTAACCTGGGGCATGGGGCGGAGGAGGCGGAGGTAGGGGGAAAGACTGCAAGGAAGACCCCATCGGAGCCACAAGGACAGATGTAGGCAGCGTCCCACTGATATCATCTAGAAGAGAGAACAAAAGCAAGAGGTTCAGAGATATGAGCACAGAGTGAGCAAGGTGAAGGCAGAGGAGAGGGCAAGGACTTTCAGCTGCCCCCTGGGGCAAGACGGCCTGACCTGCAGGCTGTCATTGCACAGAGGGCAACAGTCATCTTAATCTGGTTTGCTCCGCTGGGACAGCAGGAGAGCAAGGGTACTCCTAAAGCAGCCCAAAAGCAGTAGACTCAGGGCAAGGAAATATAAATCTAACATATGGACAATAAATATTATAGCATGCATCTAAGAGACCCATTAACTGCTTAAGGAGATTATAGGGTGCTGAGAAAAGGACAAAAATAATTGAATCATTAAAAATCCAGAAGCTTGTCTGGCTCCTGGCAAAGAATAAGTCCCTCAAACTGGCCCTCCCACTAAGGCAAGAAGGCCCAGAGGGGAGGAGACTATACCTAGGAGGCTGAGGCTTCTTCTCGGAGGAGGAGGGGGAGTTGGAGGGTGTGGAGAGGTCAGGCCCCGCTGAGAAATGTCCACGTCCACAAGCGACACAGTCTCACCTGAGAGAGTCATGGAGCAAGCATGTTATAGAAGCACCCTGCCCAAAGCTGAAGCTGCGTGCAAAGGAAGCGAAGAGCAAGTGAGGGTGGCGAGAGGTCCATGGCTCTCAAAAAGCTCAACATCTAATGTTTCCCAGGGTTGGAATCACCCCTGAACACCAGTCAATTTAAAATTCTACCACTTCTTTGCCCTGTTCAGGGTCAAGGGTTCTTTAGGGCAGAAACATGGTATCAACAGTGGAAAAGCCATCTAATTCTGGTTCTGCCACTGACTTACAATACAACCTTAAACAAGGAGTCTTCCTTATCAGATGGACCCCACACCAGCTATCTTCACAGACTTGTACACTTGTTTCTGCCTTAGGGAGCAAGGTTAGTGGCTTGTTATAAGCCCAAACAGACATGGGAAAAGCAAGTACTGGGAAATGTAAGAACTGCATGGAAAGCTGATTGCGGACAAAGGCCCCAATGTTAGTCCCAACTCCTTCCTAGATGGCTTTCCACACCTAGATTGCCTGAAGTAGAGCAGGCCCTTCAATAACATGAGGTGAGGTGCCAACCCCTCACACAGCTGAAAAATCTAAGTATAACTTTTCGCTCCCCAGAAACTTAACAACAAACAAAAAGTCTACTACTGACCAGAAGCCTTACTAATAACATAAAGTCGATTAATATACATTAAACACTATATTCTTACAATAGGGTTGGAGATAATAGTATTCAGAAAATCGTAAGGAAAATGCACTTACAGTACTGTATTTTTGAATACACGAGAGGTCTTCAGAAAATTCATAGAAAAACTATAAATGGATTCATTGGGGAGGTGCTAATATAAACTCATGTTTTAATCCCATTTTCCTACAAACTTTTTGAAGTATCTTTATATTGATTGGAAAAAATCTGCATATAAGTGGATCCATGCAGTTCAAACCTCATTGTTCAGGACTGGCTGTATCATCTCTAAGAGAATCTACCCCTGGGACCAGTAGATGGTGTAATGGTTATGTTGCTGGCCATGTAGTCAACTGCAGTCTGAGTCCCTGACCCAGTGGCTTAAAACTCACACCTGGTGTGTATGTGTATGCTCAAAATCCTAAGAGGAGAATGGAGGAGAAGGGATTGTGGCATGGCTAACCTCCCCCAGGGGGTGATTTCTCACTTTCTGTCTGTCTCTCTGGTGAGCACGTGCACCTATAGAAAAAATCTCCCTTGGGGCTGGCAGGTGGTGTGGTGGTTAGGAACACTGGACTCTCACATGGCGGACTGCAGTTCGAGTCCTGGACCTGGTGGTTTGCTTCCTCACTCCCTACCCCACCCCCCAATCTGTCCTTCTCTGGTCAAATTAAAATGAATGAATGAATGAATAAAGTTAAATAAAATAATTCTTTGAAAAAATATCTCTCTCAAAAAGGAGAGAATTTACTCCTTCAAGTGTTAGCTCCTAATAGCTGAGGCTACAAAGGCTGAAAGTCCAAGGAAGCTTCTCAAAAAGAACTTCGGGGGTGGAGGGTACATGGCACAAGATTCCTCTTCCCAACACGCCATGTAGTTCTGTTCTCTGTCACATACACCTCTCCTCGCCACCCAAACCCATCCGCCCCCCTCCACTTGAGCCACTGAGGATGAAGGGTATTTCGCTAACACAGGTTGACAGCCAGGAATGTTTGTTTTGGCAGGTTTGATCCACAGGTCAGAATCCAGGATTTTTTTTTTTTAATTTAGCCCTTAAGGTGTATTTCCAACAGCTTTTTCCATTGAACAGCTTCTTCTTCTGAGGGCTGACTTAGTCTCTCCGTCAGCATTTTAATGCTTCCCAGTTAACAAAACGAGGTGATCAATATCTCTAAAAGGCCAGGAGTTGGGTTCTCAGAATGTAAATACAATATTTTTAACAAAGGCCTTGAACATTAAGATTAATAGGAAAGCTCTCCTAAACGTCATCAGTGGTAGTTCTACGAGACTGGAACTGGCTCGGCACACTGCTGGAAAATGAGTCTGGCTGCCCAAAGCAGTGCAGCAGGCTCCGAGGAGTGTGTTTCCTGGTATGTTGGGGAGGCCTAGAAGTACAGCACTTAAATAAAGGATGTAATTCAAAAGAGCTAAGGCTGTCCTCACCCAGAAACTGCAGATGTGGGTGTTCCTGACTCTAAGCAGGAAGTAATGATTAACTAGAAAGCCACACCATCACAGGATAAGATTCCTGAGCCCGGGGTAAGAACAGAGACCTCGTTCTCCACTTCCATAGATGTCTACAGAGGAACCAGCTCACTTATTCTAACAGTTCACAACAGTCTACCCAGCTGGGCCTTAACATCTTCCTTGAAATGTATCAAATCATAATTCTGCCAATCACCATTTTTGAGGAACATAACACTCAAAGGAGTTTGAGGTTGGGATTTTTTTTTTTTTTTTTTTTTTTTTTTTTTTAAGGCTTCTCAGTCACAACTAATAAGGACTGCCCAGTTTCTTAGAGTCAAGGTAGGGTAGTAAAGACCTTCTTGTCCATAGCTCATTCAAGCAGAAGCGTCATATCCCAATGGACATAACAGAAAAAGCTCCCTATAAAATGAGAGGACAGTTACCCATTACTCAAAGGGTATTTAACAGCCTTTCTACTTTAGCAACTATGTTCCCTGCTGTAAGAGGAGAGACTTAAATTAGATACAAGGAAAAACTCCTAACAGCTGCAAGAACTGCTAGATCCTAAAAAGGGTAAGACAAGAGCTCATGTAATCTCCTTTGCCCAAAGTCTTTAAAAATAGACTAGATAATCATGGATCATTTTTATTAGATAATCCATGAACTCTTTTGGAAGCAGGGAAAGGAATCGCATGACTTCTAGAGATTTTTTTTTATGCACAGTGAGCCCATAAATTTGTAATTCCTACTTTTAATTTATATGTGATGACTCTGAACTAAGCACTGCATAACTGCTAGGGCTGCCTAATTACCAACAAGCAGCCTTTACCTCTGACTATAAAAGTATCAAAGTCAAGACCACATTCCACACCATAAAAATAGCTTTATCCCAAACCCAGTGGGCATGGACAATGAAGGATGTGCCTGAACCTTCCGCTGTGATGCATTTGCAAGTATGTTTCCCAAAAGGTCCCAGGACATTCCTGCTTTTAGATGTCAGAAGAAAAAAAGGTATCACCCTTACCTGTGAACAGGGGGCTGAAGGACACCGGAGAAAAGGCACTTTGAGTTCTTGTCAACCTGGGTTTCCTAGGAGGTGAAAAAACACAGGGAGAATAAAAGGGAGGTACGAACACACGTGCATTTAAATCACTACAACACTCAATTCCAGATGCACTGAAAAACAAAGCAAACCCTAGTCACTGTCAGCAATACCCTTGTAAAAAAGCTTACAATGTAAAGGGGGAGAATTAAGGCAATCCCTCAACTAGATTTGGCTATAGAATTCACCAGCCTTCAAAGCAGTAAGAAATCCCTTTGGATCTCTCCATAGCCACCACATTAACAGACTACAACACCTTTGGTGATGATTAGCAAGTCCACTTCAAGAGGAAAGTCGTCAGAAACAGAGTTGATTTTCACTGGGCGCCAAGAAAAAAGACTCTTGACCTAAACAGGTGCCAGCTCAGAACCACAGCTTTCCCTTGGATGCCTCCAGGAAGGGGTCACAGTAAACCAGGGATATACTCCTACCTGAAAACAGCACCACAGGGTGTACGTGGAATCTTCAACCACAAAGACGCAGTTTCTGCCCAACTGGCCCAAGGTGTGGGTTGGGTCAAAGCCTTCAGCTATCAAGTGGCTTCTCAGGTCAAGGGGCTCTACCTGGCATCCAAGAAGATGGCCCTTCCCCTTTCTGAACTGCTAGTCACCAGCTCTCCCCACAGATGCTCCTTGAGGCTGCTCGAGGGAACCAGGCTGAAAACCCAGACCTCCTTTTGGTTATACACCAAAGATTTAACCTCGCTTTGTACCAATTTCAACTGGCTTTTCAGCAAGAAATGAAAGAAATTCAAAGACTGATAAACACTTCCCAGTCAGAAATGTGCTAAACTTAGAAAAACTCATCTCAGGGTGACTGATTTGAAGGGAAAGAATTTGTTAAGGTGATAGAAATATGCAATAGGTAGAGGTTACTATGACTATATAAATTTGTATAGAACTGAATCCCTAAAAGGAGAGCTTTGTGGCATATAAATTATACCTTAATAAACCAGATTAAGATAATTTTAAAAATCCCGCCCAAAAACTGAACACCTAACTCTAACACTATAGCTAGTTTACCTTTCAAACATATTCTCATACAAAAAAAACTAAATGAAATTTAAACTCTATATTATTATTATTTTTTTAATAAAATTTAAACTCTTCAGACTGCACCAATACTGGTGGGGGGGGGGTGCATAAAAACACACGAAATCCAAAATAAAATCCTACTTAAAATAATTTGACTTCAGGGACCAGCAGTTAGCGTAATGGCTATGTCGCTGGACTCCCACGTAGTCGACCGCGGTTCGAGTCCCGGACCCGGCGGCTTAAACTCACGCCGGGCGCGTGTGCGTGCGTGCCCAAGATCCCAAGAGGAGAATGGAGGAGAAGGGATTGCGGCGTGGCCATCCCCCCTGGGGGGTGATTTCTCGCTTTCTATCTCTCTGTCTCTCTCTGTCTGTCTGGCGAGCGCACGCGCCCTATAGCAAAAACCTCTCAAAAAAAAAAAAAAAAAAAAATTTGACTTCAGAAAATATGTATTTGTGTTTTTAAGTTTATTTTTTATTTATGAACGTATACGCCCTTGATAGGGTCTGGTCACACCACGATTCTCCTTCCTCCAAAAGAAAATCTCTCCAGAATCTTGGACATCTTCACATAAACACCCACAATCCTGGTGCATTTCAGGTCAACCAGGCTGGGGATCTGAACCTGCAGTTAGTTGTGTGGCTTCCAGCACTGTCGTCCAGTACAATACAGCCTATGCCACCTAGGCTGAGCCTGCATTTCTGTTTTTGATGTCTGAGCTTCTCAGAATTCATTTCAAACAAGATTCCAAAGCCAAGCCATGAAGACCTTACTCAGAAAGAGGCAAAACACTAGTTGGTTCCTTCTCCTGACCTGTCTTCACACCTTCTCTACAATCTCTTCCATGCAGAGAACCGAGGGGCCTACCTACCGATGGTGCACTCTGTGAATACCACCCTGAGCACGCCTAGAAGAGGTGGCTCCGTACAAACAAGACACAACCACACAAAGTCCCTCTGTTTATGGAAGTTGCTCATAATGTCTGCAGCTCAGTTCCAACAATCCGGAGGGTTGGAATGGAAAGTTAATCCCACTGGACATGAACTTAAAGACTGTTGAAAGAGGTTCCAAGCTGATTTTTATTTGATAACTTGTGGGGACAACATTAAACTCAGCAAGAAGAAACCTAAAGCACTGGCCTCTCGAAGGGTTCACACCTCAGCCATTTGGCCGCTTGCCTCTTTTCAAAGGAAGCGGCATTACTCTGCCATCTGCCCATGCTAGGGACGAATCTCTTCAGTGCCAAGCTCTGAAGAACGGCAGTGCCCAAATGCACACTTCATCTTGCGGAGGCCTTCTCACTTCAGCTCATCTTCTCCCCCGCCCCCGGCATTTTGAAGAAGAAAATCAGAGTTTCTAGGATCTAGAAAAAGAAAAACATCTGAATCTAAACGCAGGCAGAGCCATTTGAGAACGCCAAGATGGCTTTTCCTGGCAAATAAGGGGGCCACCTGGCTGGAAGCTCAGAGAGGTAAAAGGTCGAGGAGGCTGAAAGGCTGATAATAAATGTGTGTGTTTCCTTCTCTCTTTGGGGACATGCGGCCTAACTGAAAATCCAAAGCAGTTTCTGTCTCAAGGATCCTGAGAGCATTCTAATGGCAGTCATTCATGAAAAGACCAATCTAGATGACTATAAAAAAACAAAGCAAGGGAATGATTAACATAAAATTGAGGATGATGGTTACTTGAGGGAGCAGTAGCTGTAATCAGGAAGCAACACTCAGGTCTTCAAAGGCACTGCTACCATTCCATCTGCTAAGGTTAGAGACAGGTGCCTAGAAGTTCATTATCATTCAAATTCATCACTTTATATCCCCTTTTGTATATATGAAACATTTGGAATGATGAAAGCCAGTTCTAAGCCAAGGTGCTGTTTTTTGTAGAGCAACATGAATGACACGGTTCCAGACATTTTACGCTAACCCTCTATACTACATTCCCAGGTTATTTATTCCTCTCCAGACACATCACCTTGATAAGCACTAGGGTACAAAATTAAGCCACTGTAACTTTCCTAGTGGGCCACTTGCATCTTAATCTTAGCAGAAAGACTTAAAGGGTGGGGTGGGGGATATTTTTGCAGGCTAAGCCTCAGGTGACAGAACAGGACAGAGGCAGAAGGTAAAGGTCTTTGAGGCCAGCAGTCCTTTGTGTCCAGCTATGTCACTGCCCCTGCTGTAGGTAAGAAAGAGACAGAATGCCCCTGTCCATTTCTACCTTGCAGTATTAACTGTACCACAATGGATTTCTAGGATAAAAACAGTTAAAACCATTAGGCTAGACAGGATGACAACTCGTAGATGGAACCATTGGCCAGTTTTCAAATTCCCTGAAACCTATAAACAATGAAAGAGTAATGCTCTCCCTCCCTTGTTCATAAATCACCTCTACATACGCATCCTTTTCTAAAGTAACTTCCAAACTGAGATGACCAAATACCAGGTTTTATGGCCCCAATGTCCCTCTGTCCCTGCTAAAGCACATGGTGCCAAGGCAGCCAGCCTGTGCCATTTCCAACACATCATAAGACTGTGTCTGTTCATGTGCTACAGGCACAAAAACCATGTGTTCAGTTTTAGTTCCAATACACAGACATCTGCGCAGCAAGGTCAGATCCAAAACTCGATCAGAAACCAACTAAAGAACCTATGGAGGGACCATCCACGGAAAAGACAAGAGGCTTAGTCCAAGGTCCAAAACCTCAAGAATGAAGCTGGGGGGCCAGCAGGTGGCATAGTGGTTAAGGGCACTGGACTCCCAAATGGCTGACCACAGTTCAAGTCCCAGACCTGGTGGCTTGCTTTCTCACTTTCCCTCTCTTTCTCTCTCTCGCTCTGTCCCCTCTGGTCAAGTTATAAATGCTTAATTAATTAATTAATTAAAGTTAAATAAAAATAATCCTTTAAAAAAAAAGAAAAAAAGAGGGACAGCAGTCGGCATAATGGCTATGTCACTGGACCCCCATGTAATTGACCATGGTTCCAGTCCCAGACCCGGTGGCTTAAACTCATGCCAGGCATGTGTGCATGCGTGCCCAAGATCCCGAGAGGAGAATAGAGGAGAAGGGATTGCAGGGTAGCCATCCCCCCCTGGGGGTGATTTCTCGCTTTCTGTCTGTCTCTTTCTGGCGAACACACGCGCCCTATAGCAAAAAAAAAAAAAAAAAAAAAAAAAAAAAAAAAAAAAAAAACTCTATAAAAAAAAGAATGGCAGGTTAATGGTAAGGAATGAAAAGGTACAAGACTTGAATGGGCAGACAGAGATCTATAGCCTAGGAGTTCATTCTGAAAGAAGAGCTGCCAACCATAACCACTTCATGGAAAAAAAAGAGTTAAAATTTAAAAAGATCAACAAACCATGGTCCCAAAACCCAAACATAGTCAGAACTTCCTTACTACACCATAAAATCATTTTCTCTCAAAACATGTCATCCCATGACTCAAAAAGACCCCTTTAGACCTAAAGACATAAGGAAACAGTGAAGAAGGCTTCTCATGTCTGCCATGTCTGTCCACAAAAGTAGGGCCCCAAACTGATGCCAAGGCAGCCTGGCTCTTTCCAGAATTGCATTTTTTTCCCTAAACAGATAGGAAACCACTATCTGTGATTAGCTGTGAGAAATGTTCTCCATTTCTCCACCTCACAACCATGAAGACAGCAACAACCTCAACTTTTAGCTAGGTAAGAACAAATCTTGAGCCGGGGTCTGCCCCCACGTGCCGTGGCCGGGGCCCTGCCCCCGCGTGCCGTGGCCGGGGCCCTGTCCCGCGTGCCGTGGCCGGGGCTCTGCCCCGCGTGCCGTGGCCGGGGTCTGCCCCGCGTGCCGTGGCCGGGGCTCTGCTCCACATGCCCTATCCGGAAGTCCGGCCCGACCGGGGCTCTGCCCCGCGTGCCGTGGCCGGGCTCTGCCCCCGCGTGCCGTGGCCAGGGTCTGCCCCACGTGCCGTGGCCGGGACTCTGCCCCGCGTGCCGTGGCCGGGGCCTGCCCCCGTGTGCCGTGGCCGGGGTCTGCCCCCGCGTGCCGTGGCCGGGGTCTGCCCCCACGTGCCGTGGCCGGGTCTGCCCCCACGTGCCGTGGCCGGGGTCTGCCCCACGTGCCGTGGCCGGGACTCTGCCCCGCGTGCCGTGGCCGGGGCCCTGTCCCACGTGCCGTGGCCGGGGCCCTGTCCCACGTGCCGTGGCCGGGGTCTGCCCCGCGTGCTGTGGCCGGGGTCTGCCCCCACGTGCCGTGGCCGGGTTCTGCCCCGCGTGCCGCAACCGCTGATGGCCGTCTCTGCTTTCCTGAGCCGCGTTCCTGAAACTGTGTTCCATGGAGATTCACCTACATTTGTGGGGCTGCACGAGACCCACCCTTGGTCCAGCCCTGAGTGCAGTCTACGTTTCCTATTGTTGGGAACTTTATGATCTGATAATTGGAAAAAAAAATCATGTTTATCATAAAAAATAATTAGAATAATAATAATAATGATTGGGGGAAACATAGGAAAGATATTGAATGTTGAAGCGGGGAGATTAATGTCTCTGTACTGACTGACATGCATGGCATTCCCTTTTGAAAAAGCAATGTAATACACTGTAAAGTTATATGTAATTCAATGTAATAAAAAAAAAAAAAAAGAACAAATCTTGAGAGGTGAACAAGGTATCCATTTCCAACCAAATGTGATGAGTCAAAAGGTCAGATCAAAAGTCTTATCTCACCAAATCGAAAGGGAGATGATCAGCTCAACATATGTGAAACAGACTAGGTAACTCCAATAGTTTTCCTCAAACAGCAAGTCTCTATCACACTAAAGCCCACACGTATTCCACCCATCCCTTTGAATTCTGACATATGAGTGTTATAATACCCCACTCTGTTCCCCAAAACAGAAACCCAGTTAGGTGGTGGACCCACTTCTTACTTTACTTAAAAAGAGTTCTTGAGACGAATCTATGGCCTAGTGGTTAAGGATGCCAGATCCCACATTCCCAACTAAGCGCTTCGAATCCCAGCCCTGGGGGCTTGAAAAACATACCAGATGCATGATACATGTGCATGTGCGTTCCTATCCCAGATCCTGACATGGTAAAGAAATGGAGAAGAAGGGATTCAGTGAGACTATGCCCCACTGGGGACTGCTTTTTACCTCTCCCTGCCTCTGCTTCTCTCTAGTAGGCACAAGCACCCTCTGGCTATAAACAAAGTTCTCTAAGCTAACTCACACCACACTTAAGACCCAGTATATATCAAGGCCAGTCTGAGAGGAGGAAAAATTTTGCTTAGAGTTAAAATGGGGGACCTGTTAAGCCTTATACAATGATTGCAGGAAGCACTTTCTAGATGATAGCTGTGGGAAAGGTAGATAGATATTGAGCAGAGCAAAGAGGGTTATGCCCAGAGGTAACTGTGAAAGCCCCAAATTATACAGCAAAGACTGCACAGGACCATAATTAACTCCAACCAACAATAAAGAGAAAAACACATACCCTCTGGCAAAAGACGGAGATTTCTCACTGCTTCCAGGTTCTACCAATCAAAGCAAGAACAAGCTAAAAATCCAAACTCATCCTTCCTCCCAACAGGGTGGACAGACTTCGAAGGTGCAGATCCACAGAAATCACAACTACCTTGGCTAGACTTAGCAAGTTTCTCAGAGCTGTGAGGCTGCCATCAAGACTGGCAAGTAGTACGCTGTGGAAAAGCTAACAAGCAGCACCAAATCCTAAGCATATAAAAAGTACCAGTTCAGTCTCATTATTTCTCTTCCAAAAAGCACAAAATATTCCAGCTAGACTTCTCCTGTCTTCACTCCATTCCTATAAGAACAGGAACAAGATGGTCATCACTCTCCTGTTTTACAGATGGAAGAAAAATGGCGGGGGGTGGGCCATGATGAAGCCAGATTTGGCCTCCATCTCAGAGCTGATGTTGGAGTTCTAAATGGAATCTAGACTTTCCCATTCTCTGCACAACATGCTGCTTCCAAACAGCAGTCAACCAAACGTTTATACACAAATACTCCAATTCATCAAAAAAGCCCTTGGACCAAAAAATGTAATTCTCCAGTGCCCTGAACTAAGCTTCTTTGCAAAGCTACAGCCCAATTTGCTCTGCAGCAGAAATCTGTATTGTGCTTAGTGTGAGGGTTGGTGACAGAGCAGCCAATGACCATTAAATTCTGCTTCCAAAGGCAAAAAGCCGTATAATGTTATATGCCTTTTCCTCTTCCTAATCTATTAGACATAGCAGCTAATTTCACGCCACACCTCGTATTTGGAGTCTCTGGAATCTTAGACCAAGTCCTGGTCAATATGGAACAAAGGCAAGACAAACCACAAGAAAATTAGCAATCTATCCTATGTCATTACCCATAGCTTCAATCCTGCCCTCTCCCCCTTCCAAGGAAAATTTCATCTGTACTGGTTAAGTGGAGCATCGAATGCAGAGCACACCAGAAAAAAAGCTGCTTCAGCAACCACACACTTTTAAAGACATGAGCTCTCAGCATGAGTTCACTGAAAGGCAAACACAGAAGCATCAGCCTACCTGAAGGGGCAACACGCTGCTTTCTTTAGTTTGGGTTTGGCTTCATCCCCAAGAGGAGCCCACTGCATTGATCCAAAAGGGCAACAAAGCCAAATCAACCCTACACTGTCCTCCAGGAGCACCCACATCCCCTTGAAAAGAGAAGTCCACGGATGAATGACTCCCACTCCAGGATCAACTGGGAGCTTTATAAAATTCCAACTCTTGGGTCCCAGGCATACTGATCTTTACAAAAAGCTCCCCCAAGTGATTAGGCTGTCAACTTAGAAGGTCTTCTGCTGGTTAGCCTTGGTTTGCGGCTCCCAAGATGTCCCAAGTTATGTGCATCCATCACATAAGCTGCACCAAAACTAATTCCAATCCAAGAACCCATGCAGAAGTGCAAACCACAATGGCCATTGCCACAAGGGAAGTCTCACTTCACTGACACAGAAGCTGACAGCTTTCTAAACTGACACTATAGAGCTAACACTGTAAATCGGTCTATCCTTTAGACACGCAGGAAAAAACCCACTCTGTAAGTTTGGAATTTTCACCACTTTGCCTAGAACTCATGTACCAATGTCTATGCCTTAGGGAGACTTCTCACCCAGGCTTGAGAGAAAGCAGAACTGTTCTCTATTCTTGCAGACAGTGGTCAGCACACAGGCTTGAGATACCAAGTACATCTAAGGGAATCGCCAAGAAAACATTACAACTTTGCATGAGATGATGCCCGAACGATCACACTGGCCTATGACTTCACAACTTCCTCATCTCATCTGCATGTGTGAGTATGAAGGAGGTGGGGAGCTGGTACAAAGAGAGAACAAGGGGGCTGCAACACCTGCTTCTTGCCCCAAATGCCAAACACATCCAGCAACCTCCCAACAAGAGTAAAGGTAAATGGGCACCTTGGAAAAACTTAAAAAGCTGACCCAGGATGGGGGTGCGGGTGGGGGGGGGCGGTGGCTTCAAAACATGGCCCGACAAGAGAGATTCTACCAGCTAAATGTCAGGGAGCATTAAGTCTCCACAACTGGCTCCCACCTAATGCCAGATGTCACCACCTTTGGCCCCAAGTTCTTAAGAACCGTTGGATCGCGTTAGCAAAAGAAGAGGGAAGCGAGAAAGGGAAGTTCGTCAGTCAGCCACCCAGCTGCTCTCACCTCCCCGCGTCCAGCTCCCGGCCCGCAGAGCCTCCCATGTCTGTCAGGCTCGCCGCAGAAGCAGCCAGCTCTCCAGAAGGCCTCTTGCTGGTCCCATCCCCACCACCGGAGCCACCATTGCAGCTCTTCGTGCGAAAGAGGCGACTGAGGCGGATTTTGAAGGAGCCCTTCCGAGAAGGGCCCGCGAGTGGCCGGAGGGGCCCAGGAGGCGGCGGCGGCGGCGGAGGATGCTGCTGCTGCTGCTCCCCTCTACTCAGGCGCCCTGGAGGGACCAAGTCCTGCAGCGGGAAGGGCACCGGGGGCAATTCAGGGCCTGGGGGCTGCAGCAGAAGCCGGCCGCCCCCTCCTCCTCCGCGGCCCGGGCTGCTGAGCTCCTCTTCCGAGCAGCTGTTAGTCTCCAGGCTCTCGGCCTCCGACTCCAAACCCTCCAGGACCAGCAGCGCGTCGCTCGTTTCCGTGGGGTCCTCCCCGGCCTGCGGGGCGGCAGCAGGCGGCTGGGGCTGCGGAGGGGGCGGCTGCGGGGGGCAGGGACATGGGCAGCAACCCCCACCGACCGTCTTGACCCCCGGCCCCGACGGCTGCCCGAGTCCCAAAGCCGCCAACTGCGCCTCTAGTCCAGCCGCCGGGCCCCAGGTCCGTTCGAGTGCCAATCCCGGAGGCAGGGCCTTGGGGTCCAGGGCACAGCGGTGCCGGGGACACAGCAGTTCCGAAGGTCCCGGCTCCGAAGCCGCCTCCGCGTCCTCCTCCTCCGGCGGCCGACCCACGTTGCGGAACACCATCAGCTGCGGCGGTCGGGAGCCCCGCGGGCCGGGCCGCGCGAGGAAGGGTGGCGGCGGGGGTCCATGGCCCGGGGGCGGCGGCGGCGGGCCTGGCTCGGGGGCCGCCTCTCCATAGCCGAGGAGGCGGCTCAGGACGCGGTACGAAGCGGCCGCCGCCGCCGCCTCGCCATCCCGGAGCTCGGCCCCCTGCATCGGGGAGAGGGAGGGAGGGCGGGCGGCTAGGAGCCGGGCTGGGGTGGGGACTAGGCCGGGCCCCGCCGGAGCCCCGCCCGCCGCGGCCCCCGGAGCGACAGCGCTAACGGCCGCGGCGGCCTCTGCCTCATAGAAGGGGGCGGGGGGCGCGCGGAGCCCAGCGCGAGCGCAGGCCGCGCGCCGCCGCCGCCGCCGAGGACCGCCCCCGGGCTCGCGTCACTTCCGGAACACTTGGCCACGCCTCTTTCCCTCAGGCGTGCTCACCGCGGCTTCCACGGCGCGTGACGTTGCGCGCCCCCCGGGTCGCTATTGGTCGTGAGCCGGTTCTTTGCTGGCGTGGGTCTCCTGCCCCGACCCCTACCTTTCACTTCCTGGGTTCCCAAGCTCAGGCCGTTATTCTCGGTGGGGTGGGGCGGCCCTAGGAATTCTAGTCCGATTTTAGGAGCTAGCCGCTGGCCCTGGGAGTGCTTACGGTTCCTGTTCCGCCTAGGCCCTTGCTATGTGTGACCTTGGCCGAGTCATTTCATCGTCGCTAATCTATATCGCCCTCTTGGCATCCAGTGAATATTTATGGGATGACTATATGAATAATGTGTTTTAGACCTAGTGGTGTGCTAATAAATGTGTAACAACCGGCTCTGGGAGAGAAAGGGACCGTATGGGCCGCCCCACCCAACCGAGAATCTATGTACATAAATTTGACGGATAAAAAAATGAGTAGCACACAATTTTTTTTTAAAAAGAATTATTTTATTTGACTTTATTTATTTCTTTTTAATCTGACCAGAGAGGGACAGAGAGAAAATAAAGCAACCCCCGCTAGGTCAGGGAATCAGACCGTGGTCAGCCATGTGGGAGTCCAGAGCCTTTAACCACCATGCAACCTGCCACCCCAAGTAGCACACAATTTACAAATAATAATTAAATACACAATAGCAAATTCCGTGTAACTGATCTCACAGAATGCATTCACTGATTTTTGGCTCTCTGATACGGATAGCCAAACTGATGACAACTAATCAAGCCTAACTGCAAGATGAATGCTCATTGGAATGTTAATGTCCAAGAAAATTGAGAAAACAAATGCAGACTTAACTGGATTGTCAATGATGGAAATGACTTTGTTCATTGGGAAAACAGTTTTCAAATACCTCAAGAATATTTCCTCAGTTTTGTCATTCAACAATGTGATGGCTACAAACATAACAAAGTTTGAATTATTAGCATTTTCTCCATCACTGTCTTAATTCTAAATGGCTAATACAATAAATCAAGCCCTGGTTTGTGCCATTCTCCTCTAGGGATCTTGGACATGCACGCATATGCGCCTGGCCTCCAGTGGGATTTTGGACATGCACGCATATGTGCCCGGCAGTCCAACAGTTGGGAGTCCAGCTTCTTAACTTCAACACCACCTGCTGGCCCCCTCACAGGGACCTTTTCAAAGTTAATATTTGTTTACAGCTTGTGATTACAACTGTTCAGGGTTTCCCACTGTTCTTAGGCTAAAAACAAAACTCAAAGAGGCCTATAGGTCTCATGGAATCCTGTGTGATGTGACCCCCCTCCCTGTGTCTGGCCACATTTCCCAGCCAAGCTCACCTGTGTCCCTCCCACCCCCCTCATTTTCCCAGTATATTTATGTCAAGTATCCACATAAGGATGTTGCATAGCAATTTCATTTTTCTGGGAGACATCTCTCTCTCTTGTTGTTTAGTGAACTCCTCATTCTTCTGATTGAACCCCCTACCTCAGGGAAATCTGCCTGCCTGGACTCTTCCACCTCCTAACTGAGTTCTTTCTTTTTTAAAAAAAAAAATTAATGTATTTAATTCCATTTGTTGTTATTGTTTTTTAATTTGACTAGACAGAGAGAGGGACAGGAAAAGCAAGAAAGCAAGTTGCCAGGTCTGAGACTTGAACCGCAGACACTCAACCACCAGGCCACCTGCTGCTCCCTCTCCTGAGTTCTAAGACCACTCCTTTGTTATGGACTTTCCAGCACTCTTTTTCATGGACTCTCCAGCACTGAGGACTGTCTGGCATAGAGCAGGCCCTGCGGGCATAATCATGGAATGGATATTCAACCTTAGGCCTTCTAAGAGGCTCTGGATACAAATTCATCTCTAATTCTGCGCAACATAGTTCATTTCCTTCTTTGCACGTAAAGAAACAAACTAAAGCTCAGAGTTATTTAGCTAAGATCATTTGGTTTGAAAAGATGAAGTGGAATTCAAAACCAGCTGAAACTCCCAAGATTTATTTTTTAATTGCCAGAGGGCAACTGCACTTGCCAGAGACAGAAAACATCCCGCCAATAAGGCATAGTCATGCTGCAATCCCTTCTGCTCCATTTGTCCATCCTGTTGGGACTTGGGACATGCCCATATGCATGCCCTGCATGTTTTTCAAGCTGCCAGGCAAGATTTGAACCCCAGTTAGCCATGTGGGATCTAGATCCCTTAACCAATTGGCCACTGGGCCCAGCCAACCAAGATTTTATTCTCTACTCTCTCTCTTCCAGCTATGTCTTAGGTGTCATTAGGTTTCATAAAAAATAGAGAAATTGCTATAGGAGCACAGAATACCTGAGGCCTAAGACTACCAAGACTGCTGACTCTGAAAACTGTTCCCAGAGCAGATGCCAATAAGACCAAGGTCTATGGCTCTGCAGCGCCCTCTGCTGTCTAGATACTTTCTTGATACCAGAAGAGGCTATGTCAGCATCCGGGTGTTTCCACTTGCTCAGATACAAGGGAACACACATAGGCTGTCTCTCTCTCTTTCTTTTTCAAAGTTTTAATTTTATTTTTAAATTTTAAAGAGAGCACATGCTTTCACCAGAGAGACTCTCAGAGAGAGAGACAGATAGAGACAGAGAAAGAGCCAGCTGGTGGCATGGTGAAGGTGACTGCATTCCATTTGGCCAACTCCATGGTCTGAATCCCAAATCCAGCAGCTTGAAAAACACAGCGACTTAAAAAACACATTGAGCATATGTGGGTGTGTGCCCTAAATCCCAAGAAGAGAACAGAGGAGAAGGGATTACAGTATGGCCATTCTCCCTGGAGGGTGATTTCTCACATTCTCTTTCTCTGTGTCTCTCTTCAGTGAATTCCCATGCCCTATAGCAAAATAAATATATAAAAATAAAATTTTAAAAAGAGAAAGTGAGGGACCAGCAGTTAGCGTAATAGCTGTGTCGCTGGACTCCCATAGTCGACCGCGGTTCGAGTCCCAGACCCGGTAGCTTAAACTCACACCGGGCGAATGTGCGTGCGTGCCCAAGGTCCTGAAAGAATGGAGGAGAAGGGGGCATCAGTAGTTAGCGTAATGGCTATGTCGCTGGACTCCCACGTAGTCGACCGCAGTTCGCGTCCCTGACCCGGTGGCTTAAAACTCACGCCGGGCACGTGTGCGTGCGTGCCCAAGATCCCGAGAGGAGAATGGAGGAGAAGGGATTGCGGCGTGACCATCCACCCTGGGGGGCGATTTCTTGCTTTCTATCTCTCTGTCTCTCTCTGTCTGTCTGGTGAGCGCACACGCCCTATAGTGAAAAACCTCTCCAAAAAATAAAGAATGGAGGAGAAGGGATTGTGGCGTGGCCATCCCCCCCCCCCCCCGGGGGGTGATTTCTGGCTTTCTGTCTCTCTGTCTCTGTCTTTCTGGTGAGCGCACACGCCCTATAGCAAAAACCTCTCCAGAAAAAAGAAAAGAGAAAGTGAAAAAGGAGCACCCATGAAGATGGTCATACTGCAATTCCTTCTCCTCCATCTCCCTCCTTTTGGGATTTTGGATATGCACACACATGCACCTAGCGTGTTTTCCAAGCCACCAGATCCAGGACTTGAGCTATGCAGCAGGCCATGTGGAATTCAGCCACCTCGACCACTACGTCACCGGCTGGCCCCATGTTCTGCCTTTCTAAGACGGAACAAAGAATACCACCCTTCCCTGTTTCTTCCATTGTTCAGGCCCATAGCCCAGATCCTGAAAGAGACATTGAAAGTTGAGCTCCAAGCAAAGGAAGTGAGTCTCTGAGTTTGTGTGACTTAGATTTCTGTGTGTTGAAGAGGGTTTTATGTCTACACATAACTCTTTCATGGAGAGCTGTAATAGTGGTCCCTACAGTAATAGGGCTCTAGTTAAAACAATTTATGAAGGGGGCCAGCAGGTGACCTGGTGGTTAAGGTGGCTGAATTCCCACGTGGCTGACTGGGTATTTGAGTCCGGGACCCTGTGGCTTGAATATCATGCCAGGTACGTGTGTCTGGGTGCCCAAAATCCTGAAGGGAGACTGGAAGAGAAGAGTTTGCCATATGGCCATCCCCCCGGGAGGTGATTTCTCACTTTCCCTCTCTCTATCTCTCTCCTCTCTGGCAGGCACAGACTCCCTATGGCAAAAACCTAAACAAAACCAAACAATTTATGAAGAACAACACAGAGATCTAAAGGAGTTCTGAGGTTCATTTAGTCATGAGAGATAGGCTAGGCTTTAGGAGTTTGCTGATAAATGAGATAGACACAGTTGTTCCCCTCTGGACTCTGCAGCTGGTCTAGTTTAAGCCCTAATCGAATCACTTCCCAGATATACAGCCAACCACACATAATTAAACACTTCCAAACTTGTGTTTTTTTGGTTTGGTTTGGTTTTAATCTTTTGCCATTGGATATACACACTTGCCAGAGAGAAACAAAGAGAGAAAGAGAGAGAGAGAGGAAGTGAGAACTCATCCCAGGGGGAAAGGCCATGCAGAAATCCCTTGTCCTCCATTCTCCTCTCAGGATTTTAGGCATGCACGCACATGCATTGCCATGATTTCAAGCGTCCGGGTCTGGGATTTGAACTGTACAGTCAGCCATGTCAGATCCAGCACCTGAACCATAGTGCTACCTGTTGTCCACACCAAATTTGTGTTTTATCTGTAAAAATGATAACAATGATCAAGTAACAACAAATAACAATCCTCCTTTGACAGGGCTGTTGTTGGGACTAAACACAACTTTACAGATTCTGAAGCGTGTTACAGAATGTTAATTATGAAAAGCTTCTTAGAAAAAACAAACAAAAAAAAAAGTGTTGACTTACTATTATGTCCATCCAGCCAGTAATGCCCAGAAATGGAATGGGTCACTCGCTGCCCCCTTCCTCTGTCTTTCTGTTCACACACAGAATCTAATATGCTCAGGAAAGTCCTAAGGATGTGCAGGTTCCTGATCCCAGCTGTCCCGCTAACTGGCTTGGTGGCCTTGGGAATGCCACTTTTCTTTTGGGCGTTTTTCCTTACCTGCTGAAGTCTGGGCTGTGAGCTCTTCTCATTTTGACATCACAGAGATTGGGGGGGGGGGGGGTTGTCCTAGAGCCCTCTTCGCTCAGAACCCTTTTCTGTAGGGACCCATTTAGAGAGAGCCCCTGAGGTGTGGGGACATGCTTTGAGTAAATACTATTTGTCTTTTTGGGCTTTGGCAGAACTTTGCAGCTTGTCCTTTTCTTGACTCTTGCTGTCGGCAGAGTGAAGGGTGGAAATGGCTAGGGGTGATCCAACAGACGTATTTAATGGAATTTAGAAAACTTTCTTTTTTTTTTTGAGAGGTTTTCACTATAGGGCGCGTGTGCTTGCCAGACAGACAGAGACAGACAGACAGAAAGCGAGAAATCACCCCCCAGGGGGGATGGCCACACTGCAATCCCTTCTCCTCCATTCTCCTCTTGGGATCTTGGGCACGCACGCACACGCGCCCAGCGTGAGTTTAAGCCACCGGGTCCGAGACTCAAACCGTGGTCGACTACATGGGAGTCTAGCAACATAGCCATTACGCTAACTGCTGGTCCCAAAACATTTTGACTCTAATTAGTAAAGTCTAATTCCTGCTCTGTATTTGTAAGATTTTTTAGCCCTTTTTAAGTGTGGTGGAGCCCACCTTATAAAGAAATTTTTTAATTTTATGTTTCTTCTCCACACTTGTAGCTAGGCTTCTCTCCATTAGAAAAGAAGATAATGGGATTTTCCCTTAATGGAATTATCACCAAGGAATACACCTGGCCCAGTATGTCTAAGCCCTTATAAGTTTGTTACCTACTTCTTATTGTCTGTAACACATCAACATACCTATCAAATGTCATGAAATACACAAATAAATAAAGGCGCCCAGTTTGGGCAACACAAGCTGTGGCACAAGTTGCTTGGGCTACCAAGGCTCAGGCTGCCTATGCCCACTGCTACTCTGTCTCTTTGTCTCATTCTTTCCAAGTCCCTGGTCCTTTCAAGATGAAGGGCTTCCTCTTTCTCTTCCTCACCATCAGCCCCTTAATCGTAATTCAGCTAAAGCCAAGCCCCAGGGCGGATGCCAACACTTTTCTCTCCTATTCAGGTTCTAATAGCAGAGCTGTTGTTTGCAGAGGCCACCTATAAACAAGAGATGTTTTCTTACCTTTTCTTGTTTGTTTAATTTTTTTAAAGAATTTTTTTTATTTAACTTCATTTATTGATTTATATTTTTTAACTTGACCAGAGAGGGACAGAGTGAGAGAGAGAGGGAAAGTGAGAAAGCAAACCACTGGGTCTGGGACTTGAACCCCAATCGGCCATGTGGGAGTCCAGTGCCCTTAACCACCATGTCACCTGCTGGCCCCTTGTTTGTTTAATTTTGATGAGGTCAAAATTGTTTTTTTTCCAGAACATATTTATTGCTTCTATGAGAGATAGAGGCAGGGGAGAGAGAGACAGGCACCCCAACAGCATCTTTATGCCATGATTCACTCCCAGCCTCAGCTGGCCAGGATCACAGGAACATGAGCATACAGGCATATGCCCAGCATGTACAGGGAAGCTTCCAGACATGAACCTGGGCCCTTCACACGTGGACCCAGCATCGAAGAGGGTCGTGTTACTACTGTGCCACCTAAGCAAGGAAAGGATTCTTTGTTTGGTTTCTTAGGTTTTGCTAGAAAAGATGTGCACTTAGTGGAGACAGAGAGAGAGGGAGAGTGAAAAAGCACTCCCAATCCCTTCTCTTCCGTTTCTCCCTCTTTTCAGGGTTTTGAGCATGCATGCACGTGTGCCCTACATGTTTTTCAAGCTATTGGGTCCAGGACTTGAACAGTACAGCCGGCAATGTGGGACCCTTAACCATACCACCAGCAAACCCGCAAGGGAAGTTTTAGCAACCACCACCCATCCCTTCCACACACAGTCAGTGATCTGGGACATCAAAGGCTTAAGACAGTGTGTGTGCGTGTGTATGTGCGTGTGCGTGTGTGTGTGTGTATGTGTGTTGGGGAGGGTAATTAGAAGGGAAGAAGCCAGGAGACAGTCTGCACCTGTGGGGCCAGGTCTCCTGCTATGTGGAAAGCATATCAGCGATCAGTGATGGGAGGTGATGGAAGAGGAGGGGTGGGGAAGCAGGGCCTTAGTTCAGCAGCTGGAGCAGATGCCAGGACACGCAGCTAGGCCCTTTAACATGCCCATTGCAGTTGCTGCCAGGGATGAAAGGACGTGAGGAGTAAGAAAACTGGGAAGAGCTGGGAAGAGCTGGGGCCGGCAGGTGGCATGGTGGATAAGGCGCTGGACTCCCACATGGCAGAACACAGTTCGAGTCTCAGACCTGGTGGCTTGCTTTCTCACTTTCCCTCTCTCACTCTCTCTCCCTCTCTTTGTCTTTCTGTTCAAATTAAAAAATAAAATGAATGAATAAATAAAAATTAAAAAAAAAGAAAATTGGGAAGAGCAAGAACAGGCAGTTTTCTTTCTTTCTTTTTGTCTTTTAAATAATTATTTATTTAATCTTATTTAATACTACTATTATTTTAAATTTGCTACAGGGCACACACACTCACCAGAGAGAAACAGAGCAAGAGAAAGAGGGAAAGTGAGAAAGCAAGTCACCAAGTCCAATCTAGCGTCTTAGCCACCACACCACTTGCTGGGCCTCACAGTTCTTTTTTCTTTCTTTTTTTTTTTTTTTTTTTTTTGAGAGATTTTTGCTATAGGGTGCATGTACTCTCTGGAGAGCCAGAGAGACAGAAAGTGAGAAATCACCCCAGGGAAGATGGCCATGCTGCAATACCTTCCCTTCCTGAGGGCTTGGATACACATGCATGCACATGTGTCCAGAGTGAGTCTGAAGCCACCAGGTCCAGGAATGAACCACAGTCGGCCATGTGGGAGCTCAGCAATGTAACCACTGTGCCATCTGCTGGTCCCCACAGTTTTCTTTTTCAATTGCCAGTGGTCATGTGCATTTGCAAGACAGAGAGAAAATGTACCCCCAGTGTGGCACGGTCATACCACAACACATCACAATTCCTTCTCCTCCATTTCTCCATCCTGTAGGGATTTGGGGCACACACATGTGCATGAGTGTGCGAGCACACGCGCGTGCACACACACACACACACACACACACGGCTGGCATGGTTTCCAAGACTTTAGGGCCAGGATTTGAACCACGGTCAGCCATGTGGGACCCAGTTCCCTTATCACCAGGTCACAAGGCTGGCCCCAGGCTCAGATTTCATGAAGAAAGGAAGGAGAAGGCTGGGCTGAGGGGACAAGATGAAGGTGGGAGAGGTGCAGGGAATACTTCATTCAGCTCTTCTCCCTGCCTCCCTCCAGCCACGGCCTGTGCTCAGTTACTCTGTGGTGCAGCAGGTGGCCTGGTGAGGCTCCAGCTCAGCCACAAACGAAGGCGTGGCCTTAGGGCATTCCCTTCACCTCTGTGCCTTGGTTTACTCCTCCTGGTGAGGCTTTATCACCTGCTGCTCCTGAACTGGAGTAGCAGGCAATGGCAGCCCTCCGATTGGGCAGTGTAGGGAAGTCAGGGCTCTGAGTTTGAATCTCAGTACAAAGTGAGTCGCGACGTGATCTTGGGGGGGTCTCTCATGAACGCCTGCATCTGTGAAATGGGGATAAGGATATTCATCATACGTGGCTGGGGGGAAGACCCACTGAGATCAGGCACACAAAAACTGCCACAGTCTACATGGAGACTGTCGGCGGTGATGCTCTTTGCGCTCTCTCCTACCGTCCGCATCCCAGTCTCGAATTCCAGTTGAGCAGCACTATGTCGGAGGGTGCAGGCAGCCTGAGCAGCCTGCCAGGAGATGCAGCTTGGCCCTTTATCATGCCTGTTGCAATTGCTGCCAGGAGGCCGAGTGGAGCAGAGGGGTGGAGAGAGGGGCACGGGCTCATCCGCGGTTGCTATGGAGCCCCATCCTGGATTTGCCCATCTCTCCTAATGGAGCAAAGGGCAGAGGGAGGGAGGGAGGCAGAGGGAGCATGCCTGGTCCCTTCTCCTCTCCCCTCCCATCTCTTTCTCTCTGGAGCAGATGTGGGATGGTGGGGGGGAGCCTGGACATTGGATAAGGGGGAGGGAAGAGTGGCGTGCCAGGATTAAAAGGGTTTGAGATGGGGGGGGGGTCACACTGAGAGAGGAGGGGGCAGGGCCCTCATACCTACGTCCAGAAGCCAGCTGATGACGTTAGAGAGGGGAAAAAAATCCGGCGAGACAGCGCCAGCGTGAGAGAGAGAGGAAGAGAGGGAGAGAGGGAGAGGAGAGGGAACGCTAGGGTAGGAGGCGTGGAGCAGGCAGCCCCCAGACTGTAGCCAGCCTCTGCTGGGCTCTCCTGAGCACCAAGTCCCCCAGGCAGCCTGGACCCCGGGGTCCTGAGAGCTGCTCTGAGAATGGGCACCAGGCTACTGGTCATGCCCCCACCTGTGTGGGCACTGCTGGGCTGCTGTCTCCTCTGTGGCTGGGCTCTGGGGGGCCCCCGGTCCCTCCGCTCTCTGCCTCCACTGTCCTCCCAAGTGGAGGCAGGATCTGTGCCCATGTGGGTGCCCCTGGAGGGGGCTGAGGCAGCCCTGGCTTTTCTCTACTCTGGAGATGCCCAGCAACTGTTGGGGGCTAATTGCAGTGAGCACTATGAAGCGCGTGGGGCAGGAGCCAGACCAGGGCTCCCCCCGAGCCTACAGAGGGCAGCGAGCACCCTTGCACAGGCCGCCAATTTTCTCAACATGCTGCTGCAAGCCAACGACATCCGCGAGTCCAGTGTGGAAGAGGACGTGGAGTGGTACCAGGCACTGGTCCGCAGCATCGCCGAGGGGGATCCAAAGGCATACCGGGCTTTGCTGACCTTTAACCCTCCACCAGGGGCCAGACACCTGCAGCTTGCCCTGCAGGCCACCCGGATTGGAGAGGAAACCATTCTTCAGGACTTATCCAAGAATAAGGTGCATGAGGAGAGCCTAGATGGGGACCTGGACATCCCTGTTCTGCAGAAGCGGGTGCTGACCAATGACCTAGAGAGCCTCGACAGCCCCAAGTGGCCACGGGGAGATGGCTATGTAGGGGACATACAGCAGGTGAAGCTGTCTCCTCCCTTCCTGGAATGCCAAGAGGGCCGGCTCCGTCCTGGCTGGCTGGTCACACTCTCAGCCACCTTCTATGGACTCAAGCCAGACCTCAGCCCAGAGGTCAGGTAAGTGGGTTCGTGCAGGATATGTGGGTGTGAGGAGCACAAACCTGCCTGACTGTGCATGGGACATTTAGCACAAACGTGGATGTCTAAGGGGCACAGATGTGTGTCTTTACATTTGGCTGTGTGTATTTGCAGGCGGCTCTGGAAATCTGTAACTATCTGTTAGTGCATACAGGTGTGAGTGCACGTACTGCGTATGAATCAGTCCATGCACATATTTCTGTGTATCCATCTGTATGTATGTGCTCGAGCACATGAATGAATGTCTAGAGCACATGCATTTACAAGCAGGGATACATATGTAGGCATACATCTGTGTGTGCTTATCCACACTAATGTCTGTACAGATATGTGGGTGTAGACAGGCGTTTGTCTTGGTCTCCAGGTCTGGAGGTTTGGTTTGCATGATTTGACAATCCATATACCAGACTTCTCAGAGGAGCCAGCTGGGCACGCCAAGAGCTAAACCTGCTGCTCTCTAGGGATTGAGAGCTGCGAAAGGCTTCCCCAGGAGAGGGAAAATTGCTGGGAGGGCTTGGGACCAGTGCCCTTTCTATACAGGAGTCAGCTGAGTTCCCAGGGTCCTTCTTACAAGTGGGCTCCACCGTCTGCCTGGCCTGACCCAAGAGTTTGTGATACTCCCCAATCACTGACCTCCTCCCTCGGCCAGAGCACAGAGGATTTGGGAGCCCTGTTGGGAAGGTGACAGCAAAAGAGCACAGTCCCACAAGGCATTGACAATGACACTGCTTTCCCAGCTGTGTATCTTCATTCATTGTCCCCAGCAGGGATCCCCTCCTGCCGGCAGGCAGCCTGGCTCCTGGCCAGCTCTCTTCCCACTCAACCCAGAGCAGGGGCTGGGGAACTGCTGGGCCCAGAAGCTCCAGTTTTCGGTTCCTCCATTCCACATCTTCTTGTGATCAGATCAGACCTAGTTTGGGCTGAGTGAGGGGGCAGTTAGTAGCTGAGTTCTGTATGTGTGTGTGTGGTGTGTGTGCTTGTATGTGTGTGTGTGTGTGTGTGTGTGTGTGTGTGTATGTGTGCAGTGGAGAAGTGTTAAAATCAAACAGATCAGAGCCCTGACTCTACAAGCTGGCCCTCTCCCTCCACCCACTGATAGAACCCAGGGAATGATAAGACATTGAAAAGCTGAGGGGTAGGGTGAATAGCCTAGGGGAGGGGAGGTCGGTTCCCCCAGAGACAGGAGGACTGATAGCCCTGCAGAATGGAATGCCTGCTTACCCTCCAGATAGTGTAGCCACTGTGCTAAAGTTTGCAAAGATCATGTTGCCCCGCAGTCCAGTGCCTACCTTGGCATTCACCACTATGTCCCTAACTGCCGATTACTGCCCTAGGGGGCAGGTGCAGATGGACATAGATCTCCAGAGTATGGACATCAATCAGTGTGCAAGTGGCCCAGGCTGGTACTCTAACACTCACCTGTGTGATCTCAACAGCACCCAGGTAAGGATAAGGAGGACGGGGCCCCATAGGGTTCTTTCTCCCTTTGCCATTTTCATCACTGCCACCACCCAGCTCCCAGGAGCAGCTGACAAAGCCACCCCAGTGTGTCAGAGCTTCGCGGGAGGACCTAGTGACCCACAGAAGTGATATGTCAGGCTTTTAAAATGTGAAGCCTTTACAATCTACCCTCCAGCCCGCCTCCCACTCTGTCCCACATCGCTACCTCTCATTCCTTTGACATCTCAGTGTGCCTCCCTGTCCCTTCTGCTCTCCTGTCCAGAGCTCAGTGCTCCAGGATCCCGACCCAGGGCCACTTCCTGAGCCTCCATTAACCGTCCTCTATCCTTCCCCTGGTCCACAGCCTCCATGTCCACATGGAGCTCTGAGCTCCTCTTGGTCCACCGAGCACGCTCCACTGGCGTTCCTTGAAATAAATGAAGTGTGGGAGGAAACTAACCACAGAAGGAACTTCGAGAGGTCTGGAACTGGTAGAGGCAATGGAATCCAGGGCAGGTGCAGACAGAATCAAAGCCATGGGTGGGGGTGAATCGAGACGATGGAGAGCGCCGGCTGGTAGTCCCGTAAGCCCAGAACTGGGAAACAGGGAGGCCAGTGAACTCACCATCCGCACCATGGTGACAGTGACCGCATGCTCTTCCTGAGCTGAACTGAGGCCGAGGTGAGCCTGCAGCCTGCTGGCAGCAGGAGGGCATCTGCTGTGTCCGCAGGGAGCCCTGCTGCTCCGCAGGGACGTGTGTTTTTGGGCTATAAGCCCAGGGATGGAGGAGAGCCCCACTCCCATGGAGTTCGCTCTTTAACCCAGCCATATTCACTCTGCCAATATACACGGGTCTGTGTGGACCTGTGGCAGGAACAGAGCACACTCCAATGGTCCAGGCCAGCAGGGAAGGTGGGCCACAAATCCTAAGCACTCTTCTCTACCCCTTCTAGGTGAGGCCAGGGGCTGGACCCTGAATCTCCAACGTTACCCTCCTTTGCTCAATAGCTGTCTGCTCCCATCCACTCCCCACAACAGAGTTGACCTCATCTATGTGCTCATCTTCCCTGCCTGACTCTGAGGCCTGCTTTGTCCCCTGCTGGGCAGACATCAATGGGCGGAGGTGGAATAAAGGCTGGCCTTGGCATCCCGCCAGTCTGGCATTAGCTTGGCATTAGGGCTGGGAAAAGCAGTCCTGCGCCAAAGCCAGATGGTGCCTGATGGGGAAGTGCTCCTCTGTAGGGGCCTTTTCAACCCACCGGTGTGCCAAAGGAGGCTGGTGGGGACTCAGTGAAGCAGATGCAGGCACAGAGGTACGGGGACTCAGAGCCCTGCCCCCTGCACTTGGCCCTAGCAACAGCTGGGCACAAAGAAATGGACCTGTGGGCTCGCCCCATGGCCTGAGGTTAAGGAAGCTGGATCCCACATGGGTGACTGTGCAGTTCAAGTCCTGGATCTGGTGGCTGGAGAAACACATTGGATGCATGTATATATGTGCCCCAAACCCCAGGAGGTCAGAGAAATGAAGGGATTGCAACTTCATCGTTCTGCATGTGTGTATGGAGGGGTGCTTTCTCCCTCTCCTTTTCTTTGTCTCTCTCTAGAGAGGGCACTTGCCTTCTGGCAAATTAAAAAAAAAAAGACATGGGACCTAGAAGGTTCCTGTCACCACTAGCCTGAAAAAGGGATGATTGATTGATCCCCATATACTTTGCTCAGGGTCTCTTTGAGAAGAGTGGCAACAGCAAGGGGAAGGGAGGCTCCCACAGACAGAAGGCTTGCGAGGGCTAGGGAAGGCTTCCAGTGGAGTTCCTGCTGTGAGCCTGGTGCCATAGACAGGGAGGGAGATGGACTCCTCTTCTCTTCCCCTTTTTGGGAGAGCCCCGTACAAATTACACGCTTATTTGTCATCCCACAGTGTGTCCCTCTGGAGAGTCAGGGCTTTGTCCTTGGCCGCTACCTCTGCCGCTGCCGCCCTGGGTTCTACGGGGCAAGTCGCTCTGAGGGTATGTGCGTGTGGTGAGGGCCAGGCCAGCACTCTCCAGGCTAGGCCGGTTGGGTGGGTACACCTGGAGAAGAAACCAGGTTGGGGTGAGACACTGGAAACTTGTGGGGCAAAGGCAGGCCAGAGAAGCAGGAGAAGCAAGCAGGCTCCAGTGTGGGGGTGTCTGTGTCTGTGCCTCCGAGAATGGGCACATAACATGCAGACCTGAGGGCCTCCCAATGAACCCCCAGCCTAGCTTCCTCTCTTCGTGTTACCTCGCCCTCCCCAGGGAGTCCCACTCCACATTCCTGGAGCCACAGACCACAAGAGGGCAGGGAGAGGACTGTGGGGACCAGGAGAGGAAGCTGGGATCTGAGGATGCTCCAGCCCTGTGCCTCTCCCTGCCCCCATCTTGTTCTTTACAGGATTAGAGGAGAGTGCCACCCAGACCACCGGGCAATTTGGGTCCCCACAGGGCAGCCTGGGGAGGCTGCTACGGTGCCAGCCGTGTCCTGAGGGCTGCACCAGCTGCATGGATGCTACGCCGTGCCTAGTGGAGGAGGCTCCAGGCCTGCGGACGGCGGTGCTGGCCTGCCAGACCTGCTGCATGCTGGCCGTCTTCCTGAGCATGCTAGTCTCCTACCGCTGCCGCCGAAGCAAGGCAAGGAAGGCCCCACGTCTCCCTCCCATCTTACTCATCTCAACCTGAGGCCCGAGGTTCTGAGTAGAACTCGGGAGAAATGGGTTCCAGGCTTGATTCTAAATCAAACTCACTATGAGATATTAGACAAGTGACCTCTCCACTTTAGACCTGCTTCCTCATATGGAAAGCGAAGGCACTGGGCCTGATCCGACACATGCTTGATGAGCATCCTCTCTAAGCAAAATACTGCTGTGTGCTAGAGCAAGTCGTCTGACCTGCATGGAGATGCCAGTTTCATGGAGGAGCAGACGTGCAAATACAGGGACAGCACAGTGAGGCAGAGCCAAGGATGAGGTGTCTGTCAGCTCCCATGGGAGCTCAGGAAAGGGACCAGGTCATCCTGCCTGAGATGTTGTCAGAAAAACTTTCTAGAGAGTGTGACATCCGAGGCAGGCTGATGGGTTAACTGGTTGTCTATGGGGCAGAGAAGGGAGTCTCGCATTCCAGACAAGGGAGCAGTCTGGCCCAAAGCTTGGAGAAGTGCTCAAGATCCCATCTAGCTCTATCGACATCTGATCCGAGCCCAGGTCTGCTGCAAGGCCCGGGATGGGACTGGGTGGGCTTGGGGCTGTGGTGAGGAGGGGGAGTGCTGTGAAACCTTGACCCAGCCAGGCTTCATATACAGGGGTGCTAAGCGTGGATTGAGAGTGGGGACAGAAGAGAGCAGCTGACTGTGAGAGTGAAGCCTTAGTCCAGGGCCACTGAGTGACCCCTGAAGCGGGCCTGGCCACTCCCACTCTGCCCCTGGCACCATCATCCAGGCTCCATCCTTTCGCTGTCCTGCTCAGACACCTCTTTCCTGGCTTCACAGAGGATCTGGGCATCTGGAGTTGTCCTGCTGGAAACCATCCTTTTCGGATCCCTGCTGCTCTACTTTCCTGTGAGTCTGTGACCTGGGGTAGCCCCACCTCCCACCATCCTCTACTGCCTCACCCAGCACCCCCAAGCCCCAGAACCCTTCCTCTTCTCTGCCCTCTTGAGGAGATTCAGAGAGCTCAGAGTCCCCACAAGCCAGGTGTGGTGGCACACGCCTGTGGTCCCAGCTGCCAAGGAGGCTGAGGCAGAAGGATCACAAGTTCAAGGACAGTCAGGTCAACACGATGAGACCCAGGCTCTTAAAAAAAATGTTGCCCCTATTCATATCCACAGGTAGGCTGCTCTAGTGAATTCTGGAGCTAAACAGCCCCAGGCTTAAAAGAGCTCTATGACCTGCTGTGTGATTTGGCATAGTGGTTACATCACTGGACTCCCATGTAGTCAACTGCGATTCGAGTACTGGACCTGGTGGCTTAAAACTCACGCCGAGCACGTGTGCATGTGTACCCAAAATCCCAAGAGGAGAATGGAGAAGAAGGGATTGCGGCATGGCCATCCCCCCTGGGGGGTGATTTCTCACTTTCTGTCGCTCTGTCTCTGTCTCTCTGGCGAGGACACATGCCCTATAGCAAAAATCTCTCTTAAAAAAAAAAAAAAGACAAGTTCCCTAACCTCTCTGATATTAAGCTGCTTCCCTACAGAATGGAGGTGATGAGGGCTCTACTTCAGGACTGTTGGGAGGATTATCACAGGGCTAGCACACAGGAGCAGCACGGCGGAGAGCAGCTGTTTCTGCCCCTTCCCAGCAGGTCTTCATCCTGTACTTCAAGCCCAGTGTATTCCGCTGCATCGCACTTCGCTGGGTCCGGTTGATGGGTTTTGCCATCGTCTATGGCACCATCATACTCAAGCTCTACAGGTAGGGCCTGGGGAGGACCTCGCTCTCCCGCTGCTCCCCCGGCCTACCCCTCTGGTTTTTCAAAGCCAGATCCTTGCAGCTTCACTCCCCCATGCCCCCGAGGTCTGTCCCCATCGCTATAGCCTTCCTCTCCATGTAACATTTTTGGGGTGGTAATAATAGGCAGCAAAGCATGAAAAGATGGGAGGACCAATACATGATGTTTGGATGCACTGGGCTCTGGCTCTTCTCCTTGGGCCGCCCATTTCCACCCGATCCACTATGCACGCTCCAACCCTTTCAGAGTGCTCCAGCTGTTTCTGTCTCGGACGGCCCAGCGGGGCCCCCATCTGAGCAGCGGGTGGCTGCTGCGCCGCCTAGGGCTGCTCCTGCTGCTTGTGCTGGGCTTCCTGGCTGTCTGGACAGTGGGCGTCCTGGAGCGAGGCATCCAGCACACACCTCTGGTGACCCGGGGCCACACTTCCACTGGCCGCCACTTCTACCTCTGCTACCATGACCGCTGGGACTACATCATGGTGGTGGGTGAGTTGCCAACGCTGAGTCCAGCCTCACTGTGCCCCTCATCCCCCCTGCACCTTCTAGTTCTCCTGCCCAGACCCAGACCCCAGCCCAGGCTCCCCCTACAGGCCCTACAGAGGACCTCTCCCTCCCCACTTCCCCACAGCTGAGATGCTGCTCCTGTGCTGGGGCAGCTTCCTCTGTTACGCCACCCGGGCTGTCCTCTCAGCCTTCCACGAGCCTCGCTACATGGGCATCGCCCTGCACAATGAGCTGCTGCTCTCTGCTGCCTTCCACACAGCCAGGTAAGGCTGGACCCCCTGACTCCCCATGCTCTCACCGCTCCTCACCGCCATGCATGCAACTGCTCTGCCTCACAAGGTGAGGAGCCCCCTGCCTGTAGCCCTCCCTCCCCAACTCTCCCAGCACCCCTGGCTATGTGGGACACCCCTCCAAATTATGTCTCACCCCAACACACTGCACTCCTACTTTGTCTCCCTTTACTTTTTTTTTTTTTTTTTTTTTTTTTTTGGGTGCATGCACTCTCCAGAGAGAGAGGAAAAATGAGAAATCCTTCCCCTAGGGGGATAGTCATGTCACTGTCTCTTGTCTGTTCTCCTCTTGGAATTTTGGGCACACACACCATGCACCTTGTGTATTTTCCAAGCCATCAGGTCCAGGACTCAAACTGCACAGTTGGGGACCAGCAGATGGCATAATGGTTATGTCGCTGGACCCTGCTGTAGTTGGCCACAGTCTTGGACCCAGTGGCTTAAAACTCACACTGGGCACGTGTGCTTGTGTGCCCAAATTCCCGAAAGAAGAATGGAGGAGAAGGGACTGATGCATGGTCATCACCCCAGGGAGTGATTTCTCACTTTTTGTCTCTCTGTCTCTGGCGAGCACATGCACCCTATAGCAAAAATCTCTCTTTAAAAAACAAACAAACAAACAAGGGAACCAGCAGTTAGCGTAATGGCTATGTCGCTGGACTCCCACGTAGTCGACCACGGTTCGCGTCCCGGACCCAGTGGCTTAAAATTCATGCCGGGGCCGGGGTCTGCCCCCGCGTGCCGTGGCCGGGGCCCTGTCCCGCGTGCCGTGGCCGGGGTCTGCCCCCCGCGTGCCGTGGCCGGGTTCTGCCCCGCGTGCTGTGGCCGGGTGTTGCCCCTCGTGCCGTGGCCGGGACTCTGCCCCGCGTGCTGTGGCCGGGACTCTGCCCCGCGTGCCGTGGCCGGGGCCTGCCCCCGCGTGCCGTGGCCGGGGCCCTGTCCCACGTGCCGTGCCCGGGGTCTGCCCCGCGTGCTGTGGCCGGGGTCTGCCCCCGCGTGCCGTGGCCGGGTTCTGCCCCGCGTGCCCCAACCGCTGATGGCCGTCTCTGCTTTCCTGAGCCGCGTTCCTGAAACTGTGTTCCATGGAGATTCACCTACATTTGCGGGGCTGCACGAGACCCACCCTTGGTCCAGCCCTGAGTGCAGTCTATGTTTCCTATTGTTGGGAACTTTATGATCTGATAATTGGAAAAAAAATCATGTTTATCATAAAAAATAATTAGAATAATAATAATAATGATTGGGGGAAACATAGGAAAGATATTGAATGTTGAAGCGGGGAGATTAATGTCTCTGTACTGACTGACATGCATGACATTCCCTTTTGAAAAAGCAATGTAATACACTGTAAAGTTATATGTAATTCAATGTAATAAAAAAATAGATAATAAAAAAAAAAAAAATTCATGCCGGGCACGTGTGCGTGTGTGCCCAAGATCCCGAGAGGAGAATGGAGGAGAAGGGATTGCAGCGTGGCCATCCCCCTTGGGGGGTGATTTCTCGCTTTCTGTCTCTATGTCTCTCTCTGTCTGTCTGGCGAGCGCACGCGCCCTATAGCGAAAACCTCTCAAAAAACAAAACAAAACAAAACAAAAAACAAACAAAAAAAAACAAACAAGATTGCACAATTGGCCACGTGGGACCAGCTGCCTTGACCATCACACCACCTATCTAGCCTCTTGTCTCTCTCTCTCCTTTTTTTTTAGGTTTTTGCCATAGGGCACATGTGCCAGCCAGAGAGAGACAGAGACAGAGACAGACAGAGGAAAAGGGAGAAAAATTTCCCAGGGGAATGGCCATGGCACAATCTCTTCTCCTCCACTCTCCACTCAGAATTTTGGGCATGCATGCACATGAACCCGCATGATTTTCAAGCTGCTGGGCCCAGGACTCAAAACACAGTTGACCATATGGGAGTCCAGTGCCTTAACCACCACACCACCTACAGGCCCCTTCTCCCCGCCACTTTTGTTTTTAGTGAGAGATTTTTGCTATAGGGTATGTGTATTTGCTAGAGAGACAGAGAGACAGAAAGGAAGAAGTCACACTTCTAGGAGGGATGGCCATGCTGCCATCCCTCCTCCTCCAGTCTCCTCTCGGGATTTTGGGCACACATGCGCACTTGCCCAGGCGTGAGTTTTAAGCTACCAGGTCTAGGACTCACACTGTGGTCAACTATGTAGGAGTCCAGCAACGCAACCATTACACCATCTGCTGGCCCCCTGCTCCCATTCTCTCCCGTTCAGCACCCCATCATACCCCTTCCCACACATCCTCAGTTCTCCCTGCCTTTTTCCTCTTCACTCCTTAGCCATGTGAGCAGCCGGCTTGCTGTGTGTGTGTATGTTCTTAGGGACCTGGCCCTGTGGTGGAGGCAGAGGCAACCCACCAGGCAAACCTAACAGACGTGGGCAACAATTCTGGGTTGTAAGCAGCCAGAGAAGGTGAGGTGGGGTAGCTTGGGAGGGCTTCTTAGAGGTGGGAATAACTGTGAGCCTGGAGATAGGACCTATCCAGGAGAGGTCAGAAGTAGAGCGTCCTCCTGGCTCCATGGAGATAAGGGTTGGTAGGAGAGGCAGTGAGCAGGTGAGGCCGGAAGGCCACGCCCACCCGCAGTAACAAGCCCACCCGTCCTCAGGTTTGTGCTGGTTCCCTCCCTGCATCCAGACTGGACCCTCTTGCTCTTCTTCTTCCACACTCACAGCACAGTCACCGCCACACTGGCTCTGATCTTCATCCCAAAGGTGAGCTCTTCCCCCTCCTGCCCGAGGCAGAACTCAGTTGTAAGTTGCTGCAGCGCCCTCTCCGGCTCAGGGGAGGGTGGCAGAAAGTTCTGGGGGTGAGCAAGCTCTGAGGGAGAGGGGCCAGGGGAAGGGGAGCATCTAACTCTTGACTCCCAGTCCCTGGACCAAGGAAATAAGAACTGGGGTGGAGGGATCCTTCTAACATGGTTGGAAGGTTGATGGATCCTGAAAATCCACTGAAGCAATTACAGAGTGCCAGGTGGGGGAGCTGAAGGACATGACTTATGGGGTGGGGGGTCGGGACTGCCATGGTGTCTGGGTTAAAGAACAGGGAGGTTAAGGGGGAGTAAAACCCTACCAACCCCAGCATTCCACGTCAGAGGTGGGTGAAGATTTACAAGGTACAGACGGACTCCAAGGGGCAGGTGAGAAGGAGCAGACGGGCAACAAGGGGAGCCTTTACCCACTCACACCCCTCTGGGCAGTTCTGGAGGCCAGGGGCTCCCCCACGGGAGGAGATCCTGGGCGAGGTGTATGAGGACGAGCTGGACCTGCAGCGCTCGGGCTCCTACGTTGGCAGCAGCATCGCCTCAGCCTGGAGTGATCGCAGCCTGGACCCCGGAGACATTCGGGTACGCGGCCCGCTCGGCTCTCTTTGTTTGTCTGTTCGTTTTGGTTTGGTTTTGCCAGAGGACATGTGCACCCTACAGAGAGAGAGAACGCAAGCACCTCCCATGAGGTCATGCAATCCCTTCTCTTCTATTTCTCTACGCAGTTGGGATTCGGGGCATGTGCTCAAACATGTATGCACATGCACATGCACTTGGCATGTTTCCCAAACTGCAGGGGCTGGGATTCGAACTGCATTAGCCATGTGGGATCTGGCTACCTTAATCATTAGACCACAGGGCCAGCCCCCAGTTGCCTCCTTCTGGTGCTAGCTTTTAGGAACCAGGCAGAGGAAGCAATGTCACCTGCCACCTGAGGTGTGTGCTATTACTGGTCCCCTCCATCCCACTACCTTTCCATCTCTCTGTCACCTGTCCCCTCTCTTCTCCATCACTGCCCTAAATGGATCCCCTGACTCTGCTTGAAAGAGGCCACACGTGATTCAAGTAGAAAGACCTCAAAAGCTTCAGAACCCAGAGGCCCAGCCCATGTGGCAGTTAGATGCTGTTCTAGTCTATCCCATTGCTAGTAAGAGAAAATACCTGAGTCTGGGCAACTTAACCAGCACACCACCTGCTGGCCCAAGTCTGGGTAACTTAACAGAGGTTTATTCAGCTCCTGGTTCCGGAGGCCACACCTGTAAGGCAGCCATGCAGGAATCACGGAAGACGGTAGGAGCATATGCTTCGGCGTGCTCCTCCGTCCCCAGTGTCTCCTTGTAAACCCACCAGGGTCCAGGCACAGGGGCACTGGTCTTTCGGAAGCAGAGGGCTGAATTCTGAGAGCTTCGGAGGTAGGCTGGTGACGCAGCTTGAGGGGACAGAGATCCCCCTGGAAAAATGGTCTAAATAAAGACCGGGGAAGAACTGTGCAGAGAGGGACAGGGACGGGGAAAGATTGGCCAGCACGTTTCGGCCACAGCTGCTCTTATCCCTTCCCACCTCTCCCCCCAGGACGAGCTGAAGAAGCTCTATGCCCAGCTAGAGGTCCACAAGACCAAGGAAATGGCTGCCAACAACCCCCACCTGCCCAAGAAGCGGGGCAGCTCTCGCCAGGGGCTGGGCCGCTCCTTCATGAGGTACCTGGCTGAGTTCCCCGAGACCCTGGCCCGGCAGCACTCCCGGGATGCGGGCTCCCCGGGCAGCAGCAGCCTGCCTGGCTCCTCCCGCCAGCAGCTCCTCAGCTCCAGCTTCCAGGAAGCCGAGGGGCCGCCACCCTTGCGCAAGTCTCACAGCACCTATGACCACCGCAGGGAGCAGGACCCGCCTCTGCTCGACTCACTGCTGAGGAGGAAGTTGGCCAAGAAGGTCTCATGTGCAGAGAGCGGGGAGTCTGTGGAGGGACCTCCTGCCCTGGGCTACAGGTCAGCCAGTGCCCACAACCTGACGGTGGGAGATAAGCTCCCTACTGCCCGGCCTGCCTCTTTGCAGAAGTCACTGAGCGTAGCCAGTTCTAGGGAGAAGGCCCTGCTCATGGCCAGCCAGGCCTACCTGGAGGAGACCTACCGGCAGGCCAAGGAGAGAGAGGAACGAAAGAAGACTGAGGGGGCCATGGCGAGCCCAGTGCGGAGGCCATCAACCAGGAGGCTGGAGCGGGCTCGAGGGTCCCCCCTGTCAGCGCCCCCTTCCCCTGCCAAGAGCAGCAGCGTGGATAGCTCTCACACCTCTGGGAAACTTCACCAGGAGCCTGGGAGGAGGCTGCCCCACCCTCCCATCCGGCACCAGGTCTCCACACCCATCTTGGCCTTGTCTGGGGCCTGCCTGGGAGAGCCCAGGATGCGGTCTCCAGCCTCCACCTTGGCTCCAGCTCCAATGCCAGCTCTAACCCCGACCCTCACCCCTGCCCTGGCACCAGTCCCAACACCCCCCCAAAGCCCCAGCTTGCTCACCTACATCTGCCCCTGGGAGAATGCAGAGTTGCCAGTCAAGAAAGAAACTGCGGCCCAGGAAGGGCCCTCAGGGCCTGAGCGAGGCCACCCCTCCCCTGCCCCAGCCCGATCCAGGCTCTGGAGGGCCCTCTCTGTTGCAATAGAGAAAAAGGGGACTGCACTGAATGAGAGGGACACAGATGACAGGTGTCTCCAAGGAGAAGTAGAGGACGTGGATGAGGACAGGCCGAAGATCTCTAAATCCCACAGCCTCAAGGCCCCTGTTCAGCAGGGCTCCATGCGCAGCCTGGGACTGGCCATCAGAGCTCTGACCCGTTCTCGGAGCACATACAGAGAGAAGGAGGGGGTGGCGGGGAGCCCTGAGAGGGAGAAGGGCAGAGCGTCAGGAGAGGCTGTGGGAGCACCCCTCAGGTCTCCTAGGCTAGGCCGGCCCAAGGGGGTGAGTAAGCAGGCGGCCCTCGCCCTCTGCGACGATGAGGAGTCCCTCCAGAACCAACAGAACGCTCACACCAGCAGGATGCTCCAAGTCTGTCACCAGGAGGGCAGCAGGGACCAAGAAGACAGAGGCAGGAGGACATCCCAGGGCCTCGGGGAGCAGAAAGCTGAAAGTACAAGTGAAACGGGGGCAGCCCCCCTGAGGCAAGTTTTGGGGGTGAAAAATGCTGAACAAGCAAAAGAAGCCCCCACCGGGTGGCAGGAACCACCCAAAACTGCCCTCCAGTCCCTGGGCAGCACTGACCGCTGCACGGCAGAGGTGTGCCCCTGGGAAGTCCCCGAGTCAGACACATGTCACCTGGACAGCAGCAACAAGGTGAGTGGAGGAGACCCTGAGAGGAGGGCACCGAGACAAGAGCTAGATGACTCCCAAGAAGAGGGAGGAAAAGCCCCAGAAAAACCCGAGCCCAAAGTTACAGCTGCCATTGCTCGGAAAAAGCCTGAGAGACTGACCAGGTGGCAGGAAGCGGTGTGTCCCTGGGAGGGTGCCGATCCTGAGGGTCTGTCCACTGAGGCAGCCCCTCAGGACTCGGAGAGAACCCAGGGCAGGTCTGAGGCAGCCAGGACAGTGGAGAAGCATCCGTGGGGAACCACTGGCCCAGAAGCCCGTACACCTGACACCGCCGAGGCAGAACTGTGTCCGTGGGAGGCGAGTGAAGGAGGAGGAGAGAGGAAACCTGCTCAGGAGGTCGGGAAGGAGCTTCCCCAGGAGAAGCAGAAAATCCCCAAGAAGGCCACTGCTTGGAAAGAACAGAAACTGGGTGGGGGCTTAGAGTCTCTTTGTCTATGGGAGAGTACAGATTTTCGGGGCCCCGCCGCGGTCCCACAGGACCCAGGCAGCCCAGAGTGCTCAGGGAGTTTGGGCGGCAGCATGGCTGAGGGGCGTCCACGGGAGGCAGGAGCTCTTCCTGCAGTCAGCAAAGTGCAGGTGTGTCCCTGGGAGCTGGGCGGGAAGGAAGTGGGGAAGGAAAGGCTGAGTCAGGGGGCAGGTGGCAAGTCTCTCCAGGAAAGGGAAAAAGCCTCCAGAAAAGGGAGCTTGGGAGAGACAGAGGAACACACCGTGAAAGCAACGCAGAACTTAAGACCACAGCAGGAATCGGTGTGTCCCTGGGAGAGCGCAGGCCCTGGGCACCCCGAAGCTGGCGGCCGACCTCTGAGCAATGGAGGAAACCAAGCGATGCAGGTGTATCCACGGGCAGGTCTCAAGTCCGAGGTGAAGGAGGCAACATCTGCCAAAGCAGACATCTGTCCCTGGGAGGTAAATGAGAGGCCAGCGGAGGACTGGACATCGGGACAGGCACCAAAAGAAGAATCTCAAAAGGACAAGGGAAAAATGCCTGGGAAATCAGGAATCCAAGGTGCCCCGGCTTGGGAAAAGCCTGAGGGGCAGATCCAAAAGCTGGAAGCAGTCTGTCCCTGGGAGAGTGTAGATGCTGGCAGCATCCCCCCACCACCAGGTCCTCGAGACACAGAGGGACCTCGGGCCACAGTGCGGATGCCCAACAGTGTAGGACGCAAAGCTGCTGAGGTCTGCCCGTGGGCCGTGGAGGAAATGCCTGCCGAGAGGGCAAACATCTGTCCCTGGGAGGTCGCTGCTGGAGCAGGGGAGGACAGGGCTTTGGGAGTTGAGGCCGGTAGGAAATCTCTAAACAACATGGGAAAGACGCATGTGGATCCTGGACCCAGGGAGATAGCTGGGAATGCTCTGAAGAAGCCAGAGAGGCCAGCCCTGGGGTGGGAGGTGGCCTGTCCCTGGGAGAGCTTGGGCTCAGGGGGCTCCTCTGAGCACTCAGATACCCTGGACACTGACAGGACGGGAGCTGGGTTCCGGGAACAGGACCATGTGGGGAACTGGCCAGCTGAGGTGTGTCCTTGGGAAGCAGAGGAAGCTCCAACCTGTGAAAAAGCCAAGATCTGTCCCTGGGAGGTGACTGAACTTACTACGGGGAAAGGACTGGAACGCCAGGTGACAAGGGAATCAGCGGGGCAGATGGCAAAAACGCTAGAAAATGGGAGACTCGCCTCCCTGGGAGAAGACATACCAAAATGGGAGGCAAAACTGAGTCAAAAGCAAGATGCTATTTGTCCCTGGGAGAACAATGACTTGGGACATTCTGCTCAGGCCCCCCAGGTCCTATACATGTCCGGCAGCATGAGTTGCCAACTGGCAGGGGGGCACCCTTTGGAAGTGTGTCCCTGGGAGAGCGCAGGCCCTGTGCACCCCAAAGCTGGTGGTGATGAAGCCACAGAGGAGAGGGGCCTGAGACAAGACCCACCAGAACCTGTAACCCAAGAAAAAGCTCCCACTCTGCAAGAATTTGCTACTAAAGATGGAGGAAAAACAAGCTTTGAGTTACAGTCTGTCTGTCCGTGGGACAGCCCAGCCCCAGCAGGCTCTTCCTCCGACCCAGGTAGGCGGCACCCCAGCCAAGCTAGCACCAGCTCCCAGAGACTGGGCAGCATTGGGGACAGGGTGGCTGAGGTGTGCCCATGGGATGCTCCTGCCTCAGATATCTACAGACATGACAGTGGTGCCAAGGCCGAGATCTGTCCCTGGGAGGTGCCTGAGAGAGTTCCTGAGAAAGGGGTGTCTCCAGAAGGCAAAGGGAGAGCCCCAGAAAAACTAGAGCTCAAAGGTGTGGTAGTTCAGAGGAGGCCAGAGACATCAGACGTTCAGGAGCAGGAACCTGTGTGTCCCTGGGAGAGTCAAGTCTGTGGGGCGCCATCTCCACACCCAGCCCCACGCACTTCTGAGAGGAGCAGAGGCAACTCTGAGGCAGCGGGCAGCGTGGGGGCCAGGGTGGCAGAAGTATGTCCGTGGGAAGTGCAAGAGGTGCCCTCAGTCAAGAAGGCAGAGATCTGCCCGTGGGAGCTGAGTGAAAGGGCAGCTGAGGAAGAGGCATCGGAACAGCAGGTGGACGGAGACCCACAGGGGCAGGCAGAGACGCTCCTTCAGAAGGCAGGATCTGGGGGGGCTGAAGAAAACCTCTCAAAAACGACAGCACAGCTCAGCGGAGAGCAGGAGCCAGTCTGCCCCTGGGCAGGCACAGGCTCAGAGGGGCTCTCTCCACAGTCAGACGTGCTGGACCCTGACCAACTCCGAGGCAGGCCCCATGGAGCGAGCAGTACGGGGAGCAGGACTGCAGAGCAGTGTCAGTGGGAAGTCACAGATCCAGAAGGAAAGAAAATAAAGGGCACCATGGCAGACATCTGTCCTGGAGGCCCACCAAAGGAATCTGACTTCCTGGCTTTAACAGCAACTCGGACAAAAATTTTCCCTGCAGTCCCTGAGAAACCAGCATGCCTTTCAGTCCCTGGGCCTCTGGATGGCTTCCTTCCACAAAGCACAAGCCCCCACCCCAAGGAGAGCAAGCCAGCAGGGACTTTTATTCTGGAAAGTGTGCAAGAACAAGGACCTTCAGGGCTTGGGCCAAGGACCAGCTTAGCCCCAGAGCCAAGTCTCCAAGAAGTTGCAGCTCAGAAGTCTTCCTTCTTCACTGAAGACCAAGACCAAGTGGTTTCTGAAGCTCCAAATGAAGAACTCACCCCTCCAGTCTATCCTTGGGACTGGGATTAACAGATGAAGTCAAACAGAGCTGGCTTTCAGAGCCAAAGTCCTTTCCAACCCCTGGTGTTCCCCAAGAGCTGAATCAGACACCTGGTCACTTCCCTCCCCGACAAAGACCAGCGGTCAGCTTACTCCAAACTCTACAGGAAAGGTAAAGCTTGGGCCCCAGTGGAAGGTCCCACCCTCTCTACTTCTAAAACTTTTCTTCCTGCTTGAGGAAACAAAGGCTGGACCCTCTGCTTCTCAGCAATCCTCACATCCACCAAGAGTCCTTGACACAAGCCATCTGAGCCTGGGAACGTACCTGCGAAGCCGTGTTGGCGATGGAGGACAGTCAGCCGCGCCAGCCTGTGCTTACTCACAGGGAGGCTTGATTCTTCTCTGAGCTCTACAAAGGACCATTTTTTGAGAAGAAACTAAGTGACATGCTGCACTGGCAAGGCAGGGACCGTGGCCCCTGGAAGGCTTTGAAGGCTATCTTAGAAAGTTTACACAATCACTTAACTCAAGGCCAGCAGGTGGTGTGGTAGAGACACTGGACTCCCACGTGGCTGAATGTGATTTGAGTCCTAGACCTAGTGGCTTGAAAATCATGCTGGGCTTGTGTGTGTGCATGCCCAAAATCCCAAGAGAAAGAATTATGATATGACCAGCCCCCCCTGCAGGATGATTTCTCACTTTTCCTCTCACTGTCTCTCTCTGGCAAGTGCACACACCCATGGCAAAAATCTTAAACAAAAAAAAAGGACCAGCAGATGTCATGGACTCCTATGTGGTCGACCAGAGTTCAAGTCCCAGACCGAGGTGCATGTGTATGCATGCCCAAAATCCCAAGAGGAGAGTGGAGGAGAAGGGATTGCAGTGTGGCCATCCCCCCCCCGGGGGGTGATTTCTCGCTTTCTATCTCTCTGTCTCTCTCTGTCTTTCTGGTGAGCACACGCGCCCAATAAGAAAAAAAACCTCTCCAAAAAAAGAAAAAAGAAAAAAAGAAAAAGTCACGTAAGAAAGATAAATTGGGGAAAAAACTACAATGGCTGAAAATAAATGTCTGAAATGCCTTATAGACCATGTCATGTTGACCTTCTTTAATGTAATTTTTTAGAATGATTAGTTTATTATTATTACTATTATTATTTAATTCACCAGAGAGACAGAGAGAGAGGGAAAGTGAGAAACCAAGCCACCAGGTTCAGGACTCAAGCCGTGGTCAGCCATGTGGGAGTCCAGCGCCCCAACCACCATGCCACCTCCTGGCCCATCATTTTGACTTTAACCTCCTATTTCTGCTTTATTGCTTCTTACACCTGCCCTGCTGGGCTGCCAAGGTAGAGACAGTCGGGTACTCTGAACCCCTATCATCTGGCATCCAAAGCAACATTAGTGAGAGAACACAAAGAAAAGCAACTGCTCCTGGTCTTCCCCCACTGCTCAAGGTGGGGTTCTCCCTTGTGGACACCCTCCATGTGCTACTTGCTAGCTTTTCTAAGGCAATCTCCCTCCTGACCCAGCTCTTGCCAGTCTCCAGAGCTCATCTCACTGGCTCATTTTCCTCCTAGCCTTTCAGCGCTGTTGTCAACAGAGCTGGTCTCTTTTGCCAATGCAACTGGAGCCAAGGCGAGTCTCTGGTTCAGATGGGAGACCCACTCCGAATCACTGTTCAGTAACCAGAGGCCACACCAGTCACTTCCCAGAAGAGCCCGAGAAAGAAAGGAGGTCCTGTTTACAGCAAGCATTCTAACTGCTTCTGCCCTCAAAAGACGGAGTGCTACAGGGCAGGTCAGCAGCCTGAGCGCCAGGAAGAGGGCCTCTGGACACACAAAGCCTTCTTTCTTAGGGAGCTCTTCTCAACAGGCCATTCAGCCTACCCTTGCTAAGCGGTACTAAATCACAGGCCCCTGGGCTTAGATGATACTACCAGAGGGAAAAGAGGAAGGAGAAACACATACGAAGTCCAGGATTGGCAGAGAAACAGGCAGGCTGACCGTGGCAGAGAGGGCAGGGGCACTAAAGATAGCAGTAAGCCCCACCCTCCAACAAGGAGATACCAATGTCACGTGGTGAAAGGGACTAAGCAAAACCAAGTACTTAAAGGGGAAGAAATTGAGTCTGCACTGCTCTGATCCGTTACAGGATTTCACAGAAAAAGGAGTGAACTGCTCCATTTCTAAAAGGCAGGGGAATGGAGTAAGCTACCCTCCTATGGGGAACAGGGGTCCTCCCTCCCATACTGAGGCCCTCTCACTTTTCTGGAGCCCTTGTCCTGGGCTTTTAGAGCAGTAATGGAAGGGTGCTGCTCCAGGCTCTGGCTAGTTACCCAACAGCCTCTGAGCCCGTGCAGTTTGTTAACCTGCCGAGTCTGGTCTGCTTGGAAAGTCTCCCCCGCAACCACTCGTGATATAAACCGTGGAGGGAAATAAAGAATGTGTTTTCTTTATCACCGCAGTTGGCTCTAGCTTATTCGTAATGGTGGTTTTCTTTTCCAACCATTTTTAAAAAAGAATTATTTTCTTTAATTTTCTTTATTTATTTTAATTTGACCAGAGAAGAACAGAGAGAGAGAGAGAAAGAAAGAAAGCCACCAGGTCTGGGACTCAAACCACGGCAGGCCATGTGGGAGTCCAGCGTCCTTAACCATGCCACCTGCCGTAACCATTTTAAATCAGGAGTAGTAGGGACCAGCAGATGACATAATGGTTATGTCGCTAGACACCCACATAATTGACCGTGGTTCGCATACCGGACCTGGTGGTTTAAATTCATGCTGGTGCATGTGTGCGCGTACCTAAGATCCCCAGAGAATAGAGAAAGGCTTGCACTCTGGGGGTGATTTCTCACTTTGTCTCTCTCTGGTGAACACATGTGCCCTATAGCAAAAATCTCTCAAAAATAACTAAATACATAAAACAAAACTAAAAAACCAGTAGTAGATAGTTAAGGACAGAACATCTGCTTCAAAGATCAAGGAAACAAAGTGTTGCCTTCTGTGTTCTGGGTGGTCTAATTCTCCCCCAGTGCCCCCGTCTGTTGTGGACACTACTGATGGTCTCCGCCTGGCCTTTCTGGCCAAACCTTCACATTTGGGACCTTTCCTTCATCTGGACTTGATCCCATGGGGAAATGAAAATCACTTACTAACTCCGAGGTGGCAGCCATTGCTTAGCTGTTCTTTAGGATTATACAGAGACCCCAGACAGACTGAGGGGAGTGGGATGAAGCAGCTTACTTGAAACACTATTTTACATACTCGGAGAGATCGATGTGTCCTCAGCCCACTCGATGTGCTGTTCGATTCTGTGCTTCCCCACCCTGCCAGGATTACCCCCTGTCCTACATACTCCCCAGCTGTGGATCCTGCTCAGAGCACTTCCCTTCTCGTTCTGCCTTAATCCAGGGCTCAGGCAAATAGGATGTGACCAAACCTCTCTTGGGCAGTAATGCTGCAAACCGATGTGCACTTTAAGCCAAAAGGGTTGAGACTAAGTGGCTGCTTTGGATTAACCCGCCAGTGCTGTCCCTTCTACGTGTAGGCATCTACATCTCTGTTCCCAGTCAGCACTCCACAGCTGGTACACACACGCTGCCCCCCACGAACCCAGCTGTTTGCTGCTTTGCTGAGATGGTAGCTTTGGACTGAAGAGTTAGGTTATTTATTCTTGACCTGATTCCAGTTTTCAGGCTCTGTTCTGAGGATTAGTCAGAACAGATTAATCTCTTTATTTATTTATGGGGGAGGGCGAGGGAGAGGTATCCTTGACAGGGTCTTGCCACACCATGACTCCCCCCTACCCCTGAGCCTTCCAGCCAACCAGAGCAGGCATACCTGGGCATGCTCAGGTCAACGCAGGATCTGAACCCAGAGTCTCTCACATGACTCAGCACTGTGCAGCAGTGCCCTGCCTGTGCCATGGCGGCCGGGTCAAATTCTTACTTTACATGACAGACTCCTTGAAAGAAAACCTAGGCTTGGGACCAGTAGTTGGTGTAATGGCTATGTCGCTGGGCTCCCATGTAGTCAACTGCAGTTCGAGTCCCAGACCCGATGGCTTAAACTCACGCTGGGCACGTGTGCGTGCGTGCTCAAGATCCCGAGAGGAGAAGGGATTGCGGTGTGGTCATCCCCCCTGGGGGGGTGATTTCTCACTTTCTGTCTCTCTCTGTCTTTCTGGCAAGCACATGTGCCCTATAGCAAAAACCTCGCAATAAATAAATAAATAAATATTTAAAAAAAGAAAACCTAGGCTTCAAAAAAAGAAAGTAGGAAAGCTAGGGTCCTGGGTTTGGCTTTCCTTTGAATTTGTGTGTGTGAACAGGGGCTCACTGTGCTGTGACCCTCCTGCCCTAGCCTCCTGAGGAGCTGGGACTGCAGGCGAGCACCACTGAGCCTGGGCCTCCCACGTGACCTTAGCCTGATGAGCAGCAGCATCCAGGGCACGCCACCAGCTGGGCCAAGGTGCCGTTCAGGAACATGCACTGGACTATTACTAGTACGGAATGATGTCCTTTGTCACACTCGGGCGGCCCAGGACACACGAGCACGTGAAGTTCCACATCCTTCTCCCAACAGCTCCGCAGAGCTCAGGAATGTGGGGTGGGGCTGCATTATACACAGCTTCACACTCTGCTACATCCACCTTCCAAGACCAAGCTGGAAAGAACAGTCACCACCTTCAGGAGATACCTGAGATCAAAGAACCAAGACTTGCAGATGAATGTCCCAAATGTAACTCTCTGTAGCCCCAGCCAACCCCATGTTTCCAGGATACAGCTAATATAATTAAGAACACAATCTAGTTAGGATTAGGGTTAGGGTTAGAGGTTAGGGCTAGCGGTTAGGGATTAGGGTTTAGGGTTAGGGTTTAGTTAGGGTTAGGGTTTGGGTAAGGGTTAGGGTTAGGGTTTGGTTAGGGTTAGGCATAGGGAAAATAAAAATACCACAGTCTAAGGCCAGCCCTATGCACAGTGGCTAAGTGCTGTGCCGGGGGAGCTGAATCTCCACCTGGCTGACTCCTGTTCGAATCCTGGCCTGGCAGCTTGAAAAATACACCAAGCACACATGTACACATGTGCCCAGGGTCCTGAGAGAATGGAGAAACAGGGGAAAAATGAATACGGCATGTCTAGGCCCCGTTGGGGGATTCTCTCTCTCTCTCTCTCTCTGGCATATATGTATAAAATAAAACAACACACAATTCAAAGACTGATAGACTATTTTATTTACACTCACCTATAGAATATGAATGCTGATTCACTAGTGAGTCAGCGTGTGAGAAAATATCTTTTAAAAAATCACTACTATTTTTTGGGACCAGCAGTTAGCGTAATGGCTATGTCACTGGACTCCCACGTAGTCGACCGCGGTTCGAGTCCCGGACCCGGCGGCTTAAACTCACGCCGGGCGCGTGTGCGTGCGTGCCCAAGATCCCGAGAGGAGAATGGAGGAGAAGGGATTGCGGCGTGGCCATCCCCCCTGGGGGGTGATTTCCTGCTTTCTATCTCTCTGTCTCTCTCTGTCTGTCTGGTGAGCGCACGCGCCCTATAGCAAAAACCTCTCCAAGAAAAAAAAGAAAAAAAAAAAATCACTACTATTTTTTAAATAGAATTATTTTAATTAACTTTATTTATTTATTTTAATTTGACCAGAGAGGGACAGAGTGAGAGACAGAGAAAGCAAGAAAGCAAGCTGCCGGGTTCGGGTTGGCCATGTGGGGAGTCCAGTATCCTTAATCACATACCACCTGCTGGCCTATTACTTTTTAAAATTTGCTATAGGGCATGTGTGCACACCAGAGGGAGAAAGCAAACCACCAGGTCCAGGACTCGAATCGCAGTCAGCCATGTGGGAGTCTAGTGCCCTAAACACGCCACCTGCTGGCCCAAAAAGACCCTCGTAAATGATACCATACCCCATAAATGTGACTTACTCTTCCCCATTCCTCGTCTGGACTTCCTGAAGTCATACCACCCACAACTAGGCTCATCTTCCACTTCTGTCATTTGAAGCTGGCCTACTCCCAGCCTGAATCATGCAAGATGTACTGAATGCACCAAAATTTGTCCAACAGCCCGACAGTGCTTTATTCCCAACCCTGACCCCTGTCTTGTGATCAGAAAGAGAATGCCACCACTCACTCCCATAGTCTGGGCAGTGGGGAATGTAACTGGTGTTCTCTGAATCAGACTGCCCTTTATCTGGACTCAGACGCTAGACAACGATTTACAAAAGAAGACGAGGGTCTGTGGCTGTGCACACCAGTTGCCCTCCTGGGCCCAGCCACTGCCCACAGTTGTTGACGATGACACAGCTGAAAAGACCCAGTGGGACAGGAGTGAAAAAAGGGAGTTCTTTTTACAGAGACGGAGACTTGAAGGAGAAAGATGACTTCACGGCTTCCTGCAGCCTCACCATCCATGTTTCACCCCAGGCGTCATTTTGCCATTAGGCTAGCTGAGGCTTATGGGCCTCTCCTTGGGCCTCTTCATAGTCTTCCCATGGTTTCAGCTGGGGACCAGGGATCATGACCGTCTGAAAGAGTAGGAAGTGGATTTAACTTACCAGTCCAGTCCAGCGCAGCCCATGGCTTACCCAGAAGAGCTTCATCCCTCACCACCCCACACCAAGATTTTCATTCCCTGGTTTGTATCATCTCCTCTCACCACTAGGTGGAGCCCAAGAGGAGCGGTTTTAGGATGCACAACTACAGCCTTAGCTCAACCACACAGGCCGCCTTACCTTAAGGATGGGCTGCTTAGGGGGTGCCCACTGGGGAACGACCTTGCCATGCATTCTCCAGTTCCCGTAGGGGTTCGTCAGGTGCTTTTCAAACACGACATACTCCAGGACATCCTTGGGCACATCTTCCTGTCCGTACATCAACCGGCCAAACCGGTCATAGATGGCCAGAGTCTACAAGGAAGAAAGCAAATCAGGCCTGCTAAGTTTTTTTTTTTTTTTTGGAGGGGAAGGTATCACACAATCATTTTCAAAACAACTACAACAAAAAATTATAATAGGTAAGAAAAAAAATGATCTCAGCATTCTGAATCTAGGACTCACTTATCTGCTGCTGACACTTTACTCTTACAGGTTCTTTAACGGGAGTGAGGGGAGGGGACGCTGAAGCCAGGAAGGGTGGGAGAGGATGCCCTCACACCGTGTCTTAGTAAAGCTAACATTGTGCAGTGGGAAGGGGGAAGTGAGAGCAAGGAAAACCACGGAGAACCTTCCCTTCAAACCCACAGTCCTGTGCTACTGTACCAGTACTCCAGGGCAGGGGCCCGACCTGAATGAAGGACAGCTGGGAGGAGAGGAGACGAGTGCCTCTACCTGGCGGGTGTGCATGCGGACGGTGACCTGGCCGTACATGTTGCCCTGGTTCACCAGACTCGAACAGCGAACCTGGACCACCTGCGGTGGCTCTAAAGATTCCACGAAGCTCCAGCGAACCGTCTTATATTTGAGGTCCCAGACCATGTCCTACAGGTAGAGGAGAACAAGTTCAATTGAGAGTTTCCCCTTTAGCAAGGCTGGTGCTGCCATACTCGCTGTCACTGTCTGTAATATGACAGCTGACAGGCAACATTTCCCACCAAATGTTCCCTGTGTCTATTTCTCTCTTACCTTCTTCCCAAGTTTTGATTAAACTTCTTACCTCATAATTCTCTTCATCTCACTCACAACTGAACACCCACCTACTCTTTGAGGACCCTTCTCTCAATCAATGAAAACGACAGTCTAAACTGCCACGTACCCAGTCTACCATTATCAGGACCAGCAGATGGTGTAATGGTTATGTTGCTGGACTCCCACAGGGCCAACCCTGGTTCGAATCCCCGACCCAGCAGCCTGAAACTCATGCTGGGCGTGTGTGTGTGGGTGCCAAAATCCTAAGAGGAGAATGAAGAGGGGACTGTAGCCTGGCCATCTACCTAGGAGGTGATTTCTCACTTTCTGTCTCTCTGTGTGTCTCTATTTCTCTGGTAAGCACATACAACCTACAGCAAAAATCTCTTAAAAAAAAAAAGAAGTCTACCATTATCCCTCTTGTATGTTGGGTCACTGGAAAAGTCATGACACATTTTTGCATAGAAAAACAGAAAAATTTGTCATGACTTTTCTAACAACACAATACTTTTTCTCTACTTTTTTTTTTTTTTTAGAAAGATTTTTGCTATAGGGTGTGAGTGCTCACTGGAGAGACAGAAAGCAAGAAATCATGCCCCAGAGGGGATAGCCATGCCACAATCCCTTCTCCTCCATTCTCCTTTTGGGATTTTGGGCATGCATGAACATGTGCCTGGCATGAGTTTCAAACCTCCAGGTTTGGGATTCAAACCACAGTGGCCATGTGGAAGCCCAGTGCTGTAACCATTATATCATCTGTTGGTCCCATCTCAATGACCCAATACTTTCATGACTTGCTAATTACTGCACGTATTTCTGTTGACTGCATATATGAGTTCTTCCCCTCCCCTTACCTTTTTTTTTCCTTGAGAGATTTCTGCTATCAGAGAGACAGAAAGCAAGAAATCACTCCCTAGAGGGGATGGCATGCCGCAATCCCTTCTCCATTCCCCTCTCAGGATCTTGGGTACGCCCGCACATGCACCCGGCATGAGATTAAGCCACCAGGTCTGGAACTGGAACCACAGTGACTATGTAGGAGTCCAGTGACCTAACCATTACCCCATCTGCTGGTCCCTCCCCTCACCTTTTAGCAGTGAAAGATGGAAATTTTACAGGGATTTAAAGACTAAACTGCTGAGACCAGATTAGCTATACTCGTCCCTGGGAAGACTGGTAGAAACTGAAGTTCTGTTTGGGAACCAGCAGTTGGCGTAATGGCTATGTCGCTGGACTCCCACGTAGTCGACCGCGGTTTGCGTCCCGGACCCGGTGGCTTAAAACTCACGCCGGGTGCATGTGCATGCGTGCCCAAGATCCCCAGAGAATGGAGGAGAAGGGATTGCGGTGTGACCATCCCCCATGGGGGGGTGATTTCTCGCTTTCTGTCTCTATGTCTCTCTCTGTCTGTCTGGTGAGCGCATGCACCCTATAGCGAAAATCTCTCCAAAAAAAAAAAAAAAAAAAAAGAAATTGAAGTTCTGTTGGTAGAAACTGACAGCTGAAATGATGGAAACTGAAGTTACTGTTCTTGAACTTCTAACTGAACCACAGAGTGCCCACGCTTGGGTACCCGAGAGCACCTAGCCCTCCTGCTAATATGAGCCCCATGAACTCGTCAAATCAGAAGGCGGGCTTGTGTAGGTGTGGCCCAACGTGGGCTGTATCCTGACCTCAGGAACTCAACCCGCAGTCTCAGTGCTGCCTGTCAAGGGACTTCCTCTTTCCCCATTTGCCATGGCCCTTACCAGGGTCTGTGCCTAGTCACCATCACCCAGTTAGAAATAACAGAACTTAAGCTTGAGTTTGTTTTTTTTTTTTTTAATTTTTTTTAGGTTTTTTTTTTTTTTTTTTTGAGTCCTGGATCTGGTGGCTTGCTTTCTCACTTTCCCTCTCTCTCAGGTCACATTAAAATGAATGAATAAATAAATTAAAAAAAAATAATTATTTTATGGGACCAGCAGATAACATAATGGTTATATCACTAGACTCCCACATAGTTGACTATGGTTCAAGACCTGGACCCAGTGGCTTGAACTCACGCTGGGTGTGTGTGTGCGTGTGTGCCCCAGACCTCGAGAAGAGAATGGAAGAGAAGGGATTGTGGTGTGGCCATCTCCCACTTGGGGGGGGGGGGGTGATTTCTTGCTTTCCATCTGTCTTTCTCTTTCTGGCGAGCACATGTGTCCTATAGCAAAAACCTCTCCAAAAAAAAAGAACTATTTTATTAAACTTTATTTTATTTATTTATTTAAATTTGACCAGAGAGCGACAGAGTGAGAGAGAGAGAGAGAAAATGAGAGCAAGCCACCAGGTCTGAGACTCAAAATGTGGTTGGCCACCTGGGAGTTCAGCACCCTTAATCACACCACCTGCTGGCCCCCCAGGTCAGAAGCTTGTGCTTTAAATGTCCCACATATTCAAAATGGATTCTCCTTAGGAAAAAACAGAAATGATGTCTAGAATCTGCCCACTCAGGCATCCCACAGATCTAAAGAGGATGAGAACCTACCGGAAAGCAGTGCTCAGTTACCAAGGTATGAAGCCGGTCATGGTCTGAGCTAGAATAGAAGGAGAGACGTATCAGTGACTCCTGCTTAAATACTCTCTGAAAATAGAAAACAATTCAATTCATTATTATAACCTTTTCTGCATATCTACTGTAACCCAGGTAATAGGCTAACCTCCAGAGACACAAAGATGAAAAGTAACATGATTTACCAGAAAATCTTGGAATTTAATAGCAGAGTAAAATTATGTTTGAATCTCAAGAAGAGAAATAAATTTCTCTGAAATTAGTATGCATCTTTAAGATGGCAGAGACCAGGCTAGCAGGTAGTGTGGAGGTTAAGGCTCTGGATCCCACATGGCCAACTGTGCAGTACGAGCCTTGGACCCAAGGGCTTGAAAATCACTCCAGGCACATGTGGGTACATATCCAAAATCCTGAGAGGAGACTGAAGAAGGGATTGTGGCGTGGCCATCCCCCTGGGCAGGGGGAGTAGTTTCTCACTTTTTTTCTCTCTCTCTAGTAAGTGCACACACCCTTATAGCAAAAATTAAAAAAAAAAAAAAAAAAAAAAAAAAAAAGATGGCAGAGACCCTGGCTGAGATACAGGACTGGCTTTTGCTCGAAGCTGGTTGGAGTACAAGGTCCAAACACTTACAGCAGTCAAAGCTCCTTATCTTGTCTCATCTCTGACACACCTTGTATCTTACAGTCCCATTTCTGAACCTTGTCAGAAAATCATCTGTCTTTTCTCCCCTGTCCTCAGCTTTATTGCTGCCAGAGTAGCCTACTCATGCTAACTATGAAGTAATAAGATGGGAACAGCTCCTGGAGACAGGAATTTAGGAGGGCTTCTAACTGAGGCATTACAAATAAACCTACAACCCACAGATTCCTCTCTTCCAGACACACGTGCATGACTTTTCTCTACAGTTTACTATTTTATGGGCAGTTTACCTCTCTGTCCTCTTTGAAAAATGTTGTTCTCTCATCCCCAAGTGGGTAAGGGATTAGTTCTAACATGATTAGCTGCTTCCCTTCCGCCTCTACTGCTAATAGAAAACATTTCAACACATTTCCCTCACTGGAGGACTAGACTAGACTGAGGTGTGATGACAACTACCATGACAACCACCATGGCTGGCACCTCTGAACGAACTCTTCCTGCTCACTATCCTGGCCTAGAAGACTTCAGTAGAAATAAATTCCAATTTCTTTGAGTTTATTTACCATTTGACAGTAGGACTTATACTGAGAATAAAAGACAGACAGACACTGGCATCTCCAACATAATAGCCTGAGCTAATGTGAAACTATTCCCACTATAAACATCTAGAAATACAGGATAAAACAGAATACAGACACACACACGTTTAGACACTCCAGCTCAAACCCTCGTGTGGCAGAAAGGAAGAGGAACCAAAGCCAGAATGGAAAGAATGCAACAGAACAGCATCAGGAGTGCGTGAGGGATCCAGAAATAGGACCTAACAGCTAGGAGCCTGACTCTTCCTGAAAGCCTGGACCCCTGAAGGGTTGGGAGTTGGACCTGACATTCCCGCATAAAGCGATGACTCTCAAAAGGAAAGGAAGACTAGAAAAATAGTCCACCAATCTAGAGATAAAGCTCCTCTCTGTCTAGGGTTAAGGAAAGAAAATAAAACAATAAAAATTCAAAGCTTGGGACCAGCAGATGGCATAATGGTTACACTGTTGGGCTTCCATGTACTCAACTGTGGTTCAAGTCCCAGACCTGGGGGCTTAAGACTTGTGCTGGGTTCGTGTGCATATGTGTCCAAAATTCTGAGGAGAATGGAGAAGGGATTGCAGCATGGCCATCCCCCCAGGGGGTGATTTCTAGCTTTCTGTCTCTCTGTCTCTCCAGTGAGCACATGCTCCCTATAGCAAAAATCTCTCTTTAAAAGAAAAAAAAGCAAAGCTCTAATTCTAAGCCCAAATCATACCAAGCTCAGGTATGGTCACGAAATTCATGGGAACTGTATAGTATAGAAACTCTTAAACTAAGAAATTAACAAAAAAGTGATACCTGGCCAAATGATACCTCTGGGGTATCTGGTGGAAACACAGATGCTCACTGGGAGCACATTTATAGCTTAGGTTGTTTGTAATTCACTCAGAAAAAAATCATCGCCACTGAAGATCTGCTTATAATGAAACATTACAAAACACACCTGGAACCTACCTATTGATAGCAAAGCTCCACAGACACAGACATCAAGCAAAAAAATGGCATGAGGAAGCTCTAGGATTGGTCCCTCTCCAAAAACAACAAAAACAGGAAAACTGATCAACTGTTAATATTTTGCAAGTCTAGTCTTCCCTGGACACTTCCGGGGACCATGGGAGTGCTCAATGAGGGAGACAGATCTCAGGTGGGACTACGACGTGCGCAAACTGCCTTCCGCCCCGCCCCCTGCCCCCATGTGGGGAAGGGGACCTGCACTGAGAGAGGATGGAGGCGCTAGGGTGGGCAGCAGAGGCCATGCTCTGCAACGGCTCAGAACTGCATTTTGGTCACTCTGAGGGACAGCACAGGCAGCTGCCTTGGTTTTGGCCCTTTTAGCTTCTGTGGCTTCACCCCCACCAGCATCCATCAGAAGATTAAAGTGGATAAGAACTCCTGTTTTTGTTTTTTTACACTTACTTATTTCTTCCATGAGTGACAGAGAGAGAAAGAGAGAGCGAGCACCCCACCGGGGATGCCACACCATGATACACCGCCAGCCTCCTGCCAGCCGTTGGTCACAGGCAAGCGTATACGTGGTGCACTGGAGGAGGTCTCTGGACTTGAATCAGGAATGTTCCCTGCAGGATCGCCTTGCAGAGCGTCACGTTCTACCCCCCACATCGCAGTCTGGCCCCCTGTTTCGTTATTCAGCCAGACAGGGAAGGAAATCTGTTTCGGGTCACTGGCTGACCACAAAGATAATGAAACAGAAACTTCAGTGACTACGCACAAGAAATTTACAGCTAACTAAATGAGTTTGGGAAAGTCACAAATGAGCAGTGACAGCCCTGATGAGCCAGGTCAGCAGTTCCCGCACAGGGAGAATCTGATTCCAGTTACCATACTGTAGTACTCAGACCGTCCAGTTCTCCACACAGTATTACAATGCATGTAAAGAAACAGAGAAGCACAGCCCATTCTCAGGGCAAAAAGAATTTGACAGAAACTATCCCTGAGGAGATCCAGACACTAGAATCACTGGTCAAAGACACAGCAGTGGCACAACGCTCCTGATGCTGCAGCCACATGGTACGGGTCACGTGAACCCTGGGTTCATGTCCCATGGGTCTCCTTGCACACATGTAAGCCTTTGATCCTGGCTGACTGAGGCTGGGGTAGGAAGGTCCATAGTGTGACGATCCTGCTGGAATGCCCTCTACTCCATCTCTCTCCCTCCCAGTAAAAAGAAAGAAAAAGAAACTTGGGGGAAAAAAATGAAAGAAAGAAAGAAATCCTAAAGGGAATTCTTTAGGCTGAAATAAAAGGACAAGGGATGGTAATTCAAAGCCACAAGAAAAAGAACACTGGTAAATATAATAGACAAATAAATATAAAAGCCAGTACTACAGTACTTTTCTTTTGTAATTCTTCATTGTTTTTTTTCTATATGTAGTTAAAAAGGCAAATACATAAAGCAGTAATTGTAACTTCATTTTAATGGACACTCAATGTGTAAGGATGTAACCCAGGCCGGTTGGTAGTACAGTGGTTGGGGCAGCTGGGTCCCACGTGGCTGACTACACAGTTTGAGTCTTGTACCCAGTGGCTTGAGAAACACTTTAAGCACATGTGCAAGTGTGCTCAAGATCCCAAGAGGAGAATGGAGGAGAAGGGACTGTGGCATGGCCATCCCTCCTGGGGAGAGTTTTCCTTCTTTTTAAAAAAAGAAACTATTTTACTTAATTTTATTATTATTATTATTATTACTATTTTTAATTTGCTATAGGGCACTTGAATTCACCAGAGAGAAACAGAGACCGAGAGAGAGAAGGAAAGTGAGAAAGCAAGCTTTCTCTGGGATTCAAACTGTGGTCAGTCATGTGGGAGTCCAGCATCTCAACTACCATACCCACCTGCTGGCCCTGGGGAGAGCTTTCTTTCTCTCTCTCTCTCAAGTGAATGCATGCACTCTACAGCAAATTAAAAAGAACTTTTTAAAAGGTAAAACCTATGATAACAATCAAAAGGAGCAGTGTTCATACATCATTGACACTACCTTGGTATTACTCGAACCACATTTTATAAATTATTAAGTTAATTTTAACCTATAAGGTACCCATTAAAAAAAAACAACAACAACAGAGAAAATAAAGAAGAGAATCTAAATATCAGAAGAAATGGCAGTAATAGAGGAATTTAGGACCAAAAGACACACAAAACACACAGAAAGGGACCAGCAGTTGGTGTAATGGCTATGTCACTGGACTCCCATGTAGTCAACTACGGTTCAAGTCCCAGACCCAGTGGCTTAAACTCACGTCGGGCACGTGTGCGTGTATGCCCAAGATCCCGAGAGGAGAATGAAGGAGAAGGGATTGCGGTATGGCCATCCCTCCTGGGGGCGGGGGGGGGGGGGATTTCTCGCTGTCTCTCTGTCTCTTTCTTTCTGGAGAGCACATGCGCCCTATAGCAAAAACCTCTCTAAAAAAAAAACAAAATCAAAAACGAGAAACAAAAAACACACAGAAAACAAATAGATAATGCATTATCTGACATGCACTAAATATGGATGAACTCTGAAGGCCAGCACTATCATGCTGGTTGATGCTGTGACTCAGCAGGCTGAGCACTCAGTTCTTGGCCCACCCTAAAAGTTATCCATGGTGGAGTCCCAGCTACTCAGGAGACTGGGAAAACAGTATCATGACACTGAAGACCCTGTCTCTTTAAAATAAATAAATAAATACATAAATAAGGGTAAAATGGGCCAGCTGGTGGTGGTGGTTAAAGGTCCCACATGGCCAACTTTGTGGCTCAAGTGCCAGATCCAGAGGCTTTAAAAACATGCCATGCATGCTCGAAATCCCAAGAGGAGAATGGAGGAGAAGAGACTGCAGTGCGACCATCCTGGGGGTAGCCATGACGTCTCACTTTCCCCGTCTCTGAGTGAAATGAGCTAGTAAAGAAACGACAAATACTGTAAGATTTTACTCATGTGATGTACCTAGATGTACCTGTCAGTCCATGTGGGATGCTATAACAAAAATACCATAAACTGGGTTGCTCTTAAACATTCATTTCTTAAGCGCCTGGGAGTCCAAGGTCAATGCGCTGGCAGACTTGGACACGTGGGCAGATTCGGTGTCAGAGGAGCTGCCTCCCTGCTGTGTCCTCTCACGGTGCAAGGGGCAAACAAGCTCTTTCAGGCCTTTTTATGAGGGCACTCACTCATTCATGACGGTTCTACTCTCATCACTTAATAGCCTCCCAAAAGCCCATAGTCCAGTATCATCGCGTGGGGGTTAGGATGTCATTATATGATGACTTTTGGCGGATAGAAACACTCAGAGCATAGCATTAGGATAGGCTGATTTACAGAGACAGAAAGAAGAGTGGGGGTTCCCAGGGGCTGGGAGGAGGCAGCAGGTAGTGATAGCCTAACAGGTATGAGCTTCTGTTTGGGATGTATACAAGCTCTGGGAAAGATTAGTGGTAACGGTTCTACATCTCATGAATGTACTCAATGCCACTAAACTATACTTCTTTTTTTCAAGAGATTTTTGGTATAAGGCATGTGTGCTTGCTGGAGAGAAAGAGAGAGATAAAAAATGAGAAATCACCCCCCAGGGGGATGGCCACACCGCAAACCCTTCTCCTCCATTCTCCTCTCGGGATCCTGAGCATGCACACACACGCGCCCGGCGTGAGTTTAAGCCACCAGGTCTGGGACTTGAACTGCGGTTGACTACATGGGAGTCTAGCAACATAGCTATTACACCAACTGCTGGTCCCCTAAACTTAGAATTTTACAAATAAATGGTTAGGGCCAGCAGGTGTCATAGTGATTAAGGGCACTGGACTCTCACATGGCCGGCCACAGTTTGAGTCCCAGACCTGATGGCTTGCTTTCTCACTTTCCCTCTCTCTCTCTCTTTCTCTCTGTCCCTCTCTTGTCAAATTAAAAAGAAATAAATAAAGTTAAACAAAATAATTCTAAAAAAAAAAAAAAAGGTCCTTAAAGAAATGGTTATAGGAACCAGCAGATGGCATAATGTTTACGTGACTACGTGACTAGACTCCGACGCGGTCAACTGTGATTTGAGTGCCAAACCTGGTAGCTTAAAACTCATGCTGGGTACGTGTGTGTGTGTGTGCCCAAGATCCCAAGAGAAGAATGGAGGAGAAGGGAAGGAAGAAAGAAAAGAAATCACTATAGCTTCTGATTTAAAAATAAAATACCTGGGCCAACGGGTGGCATGGTGTTTGAGGTGCTGGATTCCCACAGCAGTTTGAATCCTGGACCTGGTGGCTATTTTCTCACTTTTCCTCTCTCTCTCTTTCTGGTGAGCACACACACCCTGAAGCAAATTTAAAAATAATAAAATGATAAATAAAATTAAATAAAAATAATTTTTTAACTCTGTAACTTTTTTAAAGAATTATTTTATTTAACTTTATTTATTTATTTATTTATTTATTTATTTTAATTTGACTAGAGAGGGACAGAGAGAGGGAAAGTGAGAAAGCAAGCCACCTGGTCCGGGCCTCGAACCATGGTCAGCCATGTGGGAGTCCAGTGCTCTTAACTACCATGTTACCTGCCAGCCCCAAATAAAAACAATTCTTTAACAACAACGAAAAAATCTGTTTCTAAAAACAGCAGTAACACACAAAGAGAAGAACTAACCAAAACTAAAAAAAATAATAGTAAGAGAAAATGGACTTATAGAAGATATAGATTTTGGGACCAGCAGTTGGCGTAATGGCTACGTGGCTGGACTCCCATGTAGTTGACTGTGGTTCGAGTCCTGGACCTGGTGGCTTAAAACTCACGCCGGGAGCATGTGTGTGCGTGCCCAAGATCCCGAGAAGAAAATGGAGGAGAAGGGATTGCGGTGTGGCCATACCCCTGGGGGGTGATTTCTCGCTTTCTGTCTCTCTGTCTCTCTCTGACTATCTGGCGAGTGCACACACCCTATAGCAAAAACCTCTCAAAAAAAAAAAAAAAAGAAGAAGAAGAAGATATAGATTTCGGAGTTATCTAACAGATTTTAAAATAACTGTGAATAGGTGGCCAGCAGGTGGCGTGGTGGTTGAGGTGCTGGACTCCCACATGGCTGACCATGGTTCGAGTTCCGGATCTGATGGCTTGCTTTCTCACTTTCCCTCTCTCTCTCTCTGTCTCTCTGGTCAAATTAAAATAATAATAATAAATAAAATTAAATAAGTCTTAAAAACTATAATCACTTTTATGTTTTATGTTCAGAAATTATATGATAAAACAGATCATTTTAGCAGGGAACTGGACACAAAAATATCAAATGAAAAATTTAAAAAAATTAACACAGTTGAATATCCCCTATCTAAAGTAAACAAGGTTAAATATCCCATATCCAAAAATACTTGCGACAGAAGTATTTCAGACATTTTTCAATTTAGATACCCTTCAAAGACGGACCTGGGAGAGCACAGAAAAGACAAACTGCAGCTGAAGGGGGAGTAGGAGGGTCTTTTTTTCCTTTGGAAGGGTGAATAAACCACGTGAGGTACATCAGCGTTTTGATTGCGACCCGCCAGATGTTGGGTCAGGTGTAGAATTGTTTTATTTGTGCCATCATCTCAATGCTCAAAAAGTTTAGAATTTTGGAGCAGAATGATTTCAGATTTTCAGATTTAAGAGTGCTCAACCTGCATAAAACTAAGAACTCAATAGGAAACTTTTACGGCACATTCGATACAACTGAAAAGTGGATAGGAAACTCAGAAAAATAACTAGACTACAACTAGAGGGGAAAAAGACTGGAAAATATGAAAAGGGTAGAGGACCCACTTGGCACAGAGTGAAAAGACGTAGCATATGTATATTCAGAATCACACAAGGAGATGAGAAAGTGGAGCAGAAGCAACATGTGAAGAAATGTTCTCAGTGAAAATTCCCCAACACTGACAAAAAAAGCACTCAAAGATTCCTCCATTCTCCTCTCGGGATTGTGATGTGGCCATCCCCCTGGGGGGTGATTTCTCGCTTTCTGTCTGTCTGTCTTGTCTCTGTCTTTCTGGCGAGTGCACGCGCCCTATAGCAAAAACCTCACCCAAAAAAATGAAGTGGGTGTGGGGAAAAGAAATAAAACAAACAAAAATGAAGGCAAAATTAAAAGAGGGCAGAAACAATAAAACTAGATAACAGTAACATGGAAAACAGACAAGGCAGTGGCTAGAATCAAAGTATTCTATGGGTCTCATAACATTAAGTCAAAGATGCATGTTAAACATTTTAGTGATACTCACTAAAAGAAGATAAGTAGAATTTAACACTTCCAAACAAGAGAGAATAAAAAAAAGGAAGAAGGGGCCAGCAGGTGGCATGGAGATTAAGGCAGCTGGATCCCATATTGCAGACTGAGCAGTTTGAGTCCTGACCCAGTGACTTGAAAAATGTGCTGGGCATGTGTATGTGCATGCCCAAAACCCCAAGAGGAGACTGGAAGAGAAGGGACTGTGGTGTGGCCATCCCCCTGGGGGTGATTTCTTTCTCTTTCTTTTTCTCTCCCCCCAACCCCTCCGCACCTCGTGAGTACACATGCCTATAGCAAACTGAAAAGAAAAAAAAAAAAGGGAAGAAGAAAATGTTATTAACCCACACATGAAGGAGAAAAAGCAGTAAAGAAAAATAATGGTAAATAGAATGCATGAAATAACATGGTAAGAAACAAAATCAAGGGACCAGCTGTTAGCGTAATGGCTATGTCGCTGGACTCCCACGTAGTCGACCGCGGTTCGAGTCCCAGACCCGGCGGCTTAAACTCACGCCGGGCGCGTGTGCATGCGTGCCCAAGATCCCGAGAGGAGAATGGAGGAGAAGGGATTGCGGCGTGGCCATCCCCCCTGGGGGGTGATTTCTCGCTTTCTGTCTCTCTGTCTCTCTCTGTCTGTCTGGCGAGTGCACGCGCCCTATAGCAAAAACCTCTCCAAAAAAAAAGAAAAAAAAATAAAATAAAAAAATAAAGAAACAAAATCAAACATACAAAAACCACCAAACAATAATATAGTAGGTGTCAAAAAGAAACACACAGGCCAGCCCATGGCATGGTCATTAAAGAAACTGGATTTCATGTGGCTGACCTTGCAGTTTGAGTCTTGGACCCGGGGATTTGAAAATCATACTTGGGTGCATGTACGTACGTGTCCAAAATCCCAAAAAGGAGGGACAGGTAGAGAAGAAAGGATTGTAGCGTGACCATTCCCTAGGGGCGGAGGTGCTTTCTCACCTTCTCACTCTCTCTGTCTCTCTGGCAAGTGCATACATCCTCCGATAAAATTAAAGTGTATACATAAATGAAAATATATACATACACATACACGTTTTGATTCTTTCTCCTCCATTTCTCACTCTTTTCAGGATTTAGGGCATTCATATACATGTGCCTGGTGTGCTTTTCTTTTTCCTTTTTTGGAGAGATTTCTGCTATAGGGTGTGTATGCTCACCAGAGAGACAGAGTGAGAGACAAGGAGACAAAATGCAAGAAATCACCCTGCAAGGGGGGGATGACCATGCCACAATCCCTTCTTCTCCATTTTCCTTTTGGGATTTTGGGCATGCACACACATGTGCCCAGCATGAGTGTCAAGCCACCAGGTCCAGGACTCAAACCAGTACGCCACCTGCTGGTCCTATCTGGTGTGTTTTCCAAACTGCTGGGTCCAGGCCTTGAACTGTATGACGGCCATATGGGATCCAGTCACTTTAACAACCATGCCACAGGCTGGCCCCATGTAAATTTTTTTTTTTTTTTTTGGAGAGGTTTTTGCTATAGGGCGCATGAACTCACCAGAAAGAGAGGCAGAGAGACAGAAAGTGAGAAATCACCCCCCAGGGAGGTGGCCACGCTGCAATCCCTTCTCCTCCATTCTCCTCTCGGGATCTTGGGCACGCACACACATGCGTCCGGTGTGAGTTTAAGCTGCAGGGTCCAGGACTCGAACTGCGGTCGACTACATGGGAGCCCAGCGACATAAACATTACGTCTTCTGCTGGTCCCCTCATTTAAAATTTTAAAATGTATAAAACATTGTTTACAGGGAACCAGCAGTTAGCGTAATGGCTATGTCTCTGGACTCCCACGTAGTCGACCACGGTTCGCGTCCCGGACCCGGTGGCTTAAACTCACGCTGGGCGCATGTGCATGCGTGCCCAAGATCCCAAGAGGAGAATGGAGGAGAACGGATTGCGGCATGGCCATCCCCCCGGGGGGTGATTTCTCGCTTTCTATCTCTCTGTCTCTCTCTGTCTGTCTGGCAAGCGCACGCGCCCTATAGCAAAAACATCTCCAAAAAGAAAAAAAAAAAAGAAAAGAAAAAAAAAAAGCATTGTTTACATACAGGTAATAAAAGTATAGTAAAAAATATACATGGGAATGACACACAGGATTGAGGTTCTCTGGAGGAAGGGAAAAGATAGGAGAGAACTTTACTACATTTATCTATCCCCTAAAATTGGGAATTTTGAAGCAAATATGACAAAACGTAAATACCTATGAACCTAAATGGTACTTTTTAAAATACAATAGTTGGAAAAGTTATGACATATTTTTTTCTATGCAAAAATGTGACATAACTTTTCCAACAAGCCAATATGTTTTATATTTTTTTAAAAGAATTATTTTGACTTTATTTATTTTAATTTGACCAGAAAGGGACAGAGTGAGACAGAGAAAGGGAGAAAGCAAGTCACCAGGTCCAGGACTCGAACCATGGTCGGCACTGTGGGAGTCCAATGTCCTTAATCACTATGCCACCTGCTGGCCCCTATGTTTCAAATATTTCATAATTTAAAAAAAAGGTTTTTTAAGTGAAACAGAAGGCATAGCCTCTATGGCACAGTTGTAGCATATGCAAATGCAGTGTGGGAAGACACATGGCAACTGTGGGTTCAGTCCCAAGCCCGGCTGACCTGAAACACGCAACTGATGAGTTGGAGGACTTGGGGAAGAGGATCTCAGTGTGAACAGGCCTTGTTGGGGGTACTTCTTTCTTTCTTCCTTTCTTTCCTTCTTTCTTTCTTTCTTTCAAAGCTTTTTTTAAGTATTTCTTTTTTAAAGAATTATTTATTTAATTTTATTTATTCATTCATTCATTTTAATTTGACCAGAGAGAGAGGGAAAGTGAGACAGCACACCAAGTCTGGCACTTGAACTGTTTTCGGCCATGTGGGAGTATCCAGCGCCCCAACCACCATGCTACCTGCTGGCCTCTGGGGGTGCTTCTTTCTCTCTCTCTCTCATATGCACGAACACACGCTGTAATAAATAAAATCAATAAACTTAAAAAAAAAAAAGAAATGAAAGAAAAATAAAAAACAAATACTAGCTTTTAGAGTACAGGTTTTGGCTTCAGAGGAGCACAGTTCAAAGACTGTCAGGAATCGTCCGAGGACTAGCATTTAAGATCATTCCTCATGTTGACTTTTCATCTCACTAGCAGCTTTGACTTGATCAAACAAGAAAAAGTTGGAAATTTTCAAAAGAAAACTTATTCAAGGTGCCAGTAGGTGGCGTGGTGGTTAAGGGCGCTGGACTCCCATGTGGCCGACAGTGGTTCGTCCCGGACTTGGCGGCTTGCTTTCTTATTCCCCCCCAACCACCACTCTGCACCTCTCTGGACAAATTAAAATAAATAAATAAAATTTAAATAAAATAATTCTTTAAAAAAAACTTATTCAAAATAGTTAAGGAAAGGAAAATGTACATACATAAGACGAGCACACAAAAAGGATCAGGATATTGGGATCAGATGAGGTGAAAACAGTAGTCATGGCAGGAGAGTCCCAAGGTTTGCAGCTGACAGAGTCAGACAGTAAAACTCCCAGAAGCAGGGAGAAGAGTCAAGGAGTGCTTCTGTCACTAACTGCTTCCCATCTAAGACATTCTCTCACCATAGAACTCCTACCTGAAGAAAAAAGAAAAACTCGGTGCAACACCAAAACCAAAATACTGTACCTGGAATAGAAGTTGCTGAGAACAGAATGAGTATAAAATAGGGAGTTCACTTACTTGTTTAGACAAAGGTGAGCTTCAATAAAGATATCCTTAGCTTTTTCAGGGAAGTCTTTGGTTTTAAAATTAGCATCAAATTCTTTAATCTTCCGGATTCTGTAAAAGTAAGCCTGAGAATCATTTCTGAAGATTTCACACAATTTCTAATAACTCACAGCTTATATTAACCATTAATGTCTATCCATTTATTCAATAATTGTGTTTTGAATACATAAAGTCCTATAAATTCAACTTTAAAAAAAAATCATTACCAGAGGGCACATGAGCTCATCAGACACAGAGAGAAAGAAGAGTCAGGAAGAGAGAGAAAGGACTTCCCAGCGGGACATGGTCATGTTGCAATCCCTTTTCTTGATTTCTCCTTCCCGTCGGAATTTTGGGCAAACACACACACACACACACACACACACACACACACACACACCCACATGCCTGGCATGTTTTTCAAGCTGACAGGGCTGGGATTTGAACCATAGTCAACCATATGAGATCCAGTTTCCAATGCACAGCTCTTTAACTACTATGCTATGGGGCCAGCCCTTTCTTTTTTTAAAAAAAAGTTATTTTATTTAACAGGGACCAGCAGTTGGTGTAATGGCTATGTTATTGGACTTCCATGTAGTCGACCGCAGTTCGAGTCTTGGGCCCCATGGCTTAAACTCACACCGGGCACATGTGAGTGCATGCCCAAGATCCTAAGAGGAGAATGGAGGAGAAGGTATTGCCGCAGGGCCATCCCCCCTGTGGGGTGATTTCTCGCTTTCTGTTTCTCTGTCTCTCTGGCGAGCACACGTGCCCTATAACAAAAACCTCTCAAAAAAAAAAAAAAAAGAATACAAGAAAATTAATTTTATTTAACATTATTTACTTATTTATTTTAATTTGACCAAAGAAGGACAAAGTAAGAGAGAGAGGGAAAGTGAGAAAGCAAGCAGCCAGGTCTGGGACTCGAACTGCGGTCAGCCACGTGGTAGGCCAGCCCCCTACCTTGCTCTTAAATCAACCATTTTAAAGACAGATCAAGGTGCTGTTAAGACAGCTGGATTCTACATAGCTGATTCTGTAGTTCAAGTCCCAGCCCAGAAGCTTAAGAAACATGCTGGGCATGTGTGTATATGTCCATTTTCAGAATTCTGATAGAAATGAGATATGGAAGAGAAAAGACCACTTCCCATGAGGGGTACCTTCTCCCTCTCCCCGTCTCTCTCTCTCTCAAGCAAAAATGTTATTATTACTTAGAATTTTAAAATACATGATCAAAAGAGTCCTACATGCTCCAAAGTTTACTCCCTAACTGAAGTGACAAAAACTACCAATAACTGCTAAGACACTATAAACTAGAATGGACACTATACATTGGAATGTCTGCATTATTCTGCATTAAACAGAGTCTATCACAGAGGAAGAAAATGCTATCATGTTATTGAAGTAGTTATGGTCAACCCCATTAGCCCAAGAAAGCCTCTCTTTTATTAAGTAGCAACAGAAAATTTTATTGTAATATTAACTCCCATTTGTCTCAGACACCTACGACACTTGTGATGCCACGTTCTTCTTCAATCGCTCAGTTCTCTGTGTCAGTCCTTCCTTTGAAAGAGATGACATGCGAGCATCACCCTCAGGAGGCACATAGGCATCAAAGATACCAGCTGTTATAACAGAAGAAGAGAACACTAAGTGTTGAAAAACTGAGAAAAAGTCATTTTTTTAAAGAATTATTTACCTTTATTATTATTATTATTATTCTCCTTTGACCAGATGGAGACAGAGAGAGGGGAGAAAGTGAGAAAGCAAGCTACCAGGTCTGAGACTTGAACCAGTCGGCCATGTGGGAGTCAGCCTTTAACCACCGTGCCACCTGCTGCCTCCAAAAAAGTCATCTTAAGATCATATAAAATTGAGAAGGATTGTGGATATAAAATAGACTAATGATATAGACTTCTACATAGAGGGAATCATACTATGGTATTGAAAAAGATACAATTTAAGTCTTTTTTCAGAGCCTCAATTTCTACTACTATAAATGGGGAAATTTTCATTCTTGCCTTCTAGGAATACTACAAAAACAAGTTCAAAGATGTTCTCATAAAATACAGTGCATGTAAATAATCATTGATGGGGCCACCAGGTGGCGTGGTGGTTAAAAGCTCTGGACTCCCACATGGGAGACATTGGTTCAAGTCCTGGAACTGGTGGCTTGCTTTCTCACTTTCCTTTCTTTCTCTCTCTGATCAAACTAGAAAATAATAATAACAAATAAAGTTAAATAATTCTTTAAAAAATAATAATAATCATTGAGGCTGAACTGATATAGTGGTTAATCAAATGATGTTGATCATATCCCAAGTCATTCCAAGTTCCAGATTTCTGAAAGAAAAGAATTAAGTAAGGGTTCCAGAAATACCATGCCTCACCTGTGCAGGCCAGATGTATGGGACGCTCCAAACGTTCTGGAGGAATGACCAATCCTGCTTTCCGGGCATGTTCTCTAAACTCCTGTTCTGTTTTGTATTTAGGTTCATAAGTAGGGGGTGTGAAGCGTTTTTTAGTTCTTACTGGAACTATAGCTGTGAACTGAGTGGCCAGGACTGGCTGGAAGGTGAGGGAAAGGTTAGGACTTAGGCAATCTGGAAAAAAAAAAATCTATCTTGAACAAACTCTAAGCAAAACCCTGTAGATAGGGCCTATATCAAAACTGTTCGGAACAATTATTAAACAATTATCACAGGGAACTGTGCCTTACCACTACCTGAACAGCTATGGATGTCTCTTACTAGAAGCTGGTGAGCAGCCTTTAGTAACAGCACTCAACATCTACCTAATTAGGCTTTCTTCTGGTGCTTCCTGTTGTATAGGATTATGCTAACTCTTTAGGGTACAGAGTTCATTAAAACAAGGTTACTACTTTTATTTGTTCATTTTAGATTTCTGTCATAGAGTACATGTTCTCTGTGGAGAAAGATAAAGACAGAAAGAGGGTAAGTGACAGGATTTGGGGCACCTATGGACACAAGTCTGGTGTGTTAAACAGGCCCCCTGGATAGGGATTCAAACCGCAAAGCTAGCCTGCGGGAATCCAACGCCTTAATCATCACGCCACCTGCTGACAAAAGGCTACTGCTTTTAAAGAATTTCTGGTCTGATGGGGAACTTACACACACATTCAGTACTGAAATGACCAGAATGCTATTATTAGTGCATAAGCAAAATTATTTTGCGCATGTACTCAATTGAGTTTGCTCATTTTATGAGGAGTCTCACTGTAAACTTTATAATTTCTTTTAGCTTCCAAATGATCCATTATTTCTTTTAAAGCAGAAGACCTTTTCTCTCCGATCACGTGGTTCGCTCAGGCAGAGAGTGACAATCCTGAGCTCCCTTTCGAGCTACTTTCCTACATCTCAGGGCATTTATAAGAATCGAAGAGATGCGAGCCCACCTGCCAAAACAGACCCAAACGAAACTGGAGAGACCTAACCCCACGATCTCGTTCGCCCTCAAGGCCCTGCCCCGGCTCTCTACTTGGCCACTAGCTCAGTAACTGGGTCCAGTAAACCTCTAACTCCTCAGCCTGGGTCGGCCTCGATCGTCCAAGCTCACCAAAGACAACTGCACAGCAAGTATCCCTCTCTACTCGGTCCTTCTCCAGGCCCTAAAGTTCTAACCGGCCGTCCCTACCCACCTGCCGAGACCACCATCCCAAAGCCCTGGATAAGCAAGGCAAGCTCCGAGGTATGGGGGCTGCCATTTTGCTCACGCAAAGGCTGCCGGGACGGGAGCTGAAAGTGGAGCGTGAGGTAAGAGAGAAGGCGCATAGGGTGGAGCCAGCTCCGGAGTGGAATTTTCCAGGGCGCGCGCCCTCCGCTGAAATGTGAGCAGCGCGAACGCGCACGTGCTCGTGGGGGTGAGGAGGAGGAGCAGGAGCAGGGAGTAGAATTGCGCGTGCGCTGTGAGACGAAGTTGGGGGTAGGGTGGAACGCACGGCTGTCACGCGCCAGCCAGAGCGTTTGAGCGCGAGTTGCGCCTGCGCATAAGGCTTCTCCGGTGAGTGCGGTTGCTGCAAGCTTGTATGCTTGGCTCGGCGCTGCTGCTTAGTTTGGTAAAAAATGAGGTGTGTCCCCGATCTCAGAGAGCTCGGACACAGGTGTTTTCCTTCAATGTCTCGAGTAAGTTGGAGCTTCTTGGATCCCAGAAAGGGCGGATAGTTTCTGGATCTATATCTGACGTCAATATACAGTGTAGCCTTAAATCTAAACCCTAGTTTTTCTGGAAAAGAAAACTGTATCCTGTAAAGAATTAGGGGAATTGATTACTGTATTTACCAAAGCGAAAGACATGTGGATTGAGAAAACATTTCGTCATTTTAGAAAAGTCACAAGTTTAAGGTCAGCCTGTGGTCTGGTGGGTAAGGTGGCTGGATACCACATGGCCAACCTCGCGTTCAAGTTCCATACCACCGGCAGGTTAGAAAACATGCCAAGAGAGCGTTTGTGTCTGTCCCAGATCCCAAAAGCAGGGGAAATGGAGAAGGAATTGCAGCGTGACCATCCTTGAAAGGAGTGGGGTTGCTTTCTCATTCTCTCTGTGAAGTGCACACAGCCTTTAGCAAAGTTTTTTGTTTTTGTTTTGTTGGGTTTTGTAAAGAAGAGATTTAATAAATTCAGTAATAGCTTATTCTTAAAAAATTTTTACCAGCTGCTTGGGAATTTTCAAGGCATTTTTTAAACTTTAATTTGCCAGGGGACACATGCACTCTATAGAGAAACCACCCTCTGTAGCGGAAGGTCACTCGCAATCCCTTCTCCATTTCTCCCTACTTTTATTATTTTGGGAGCACATGCATATGTACTTTGCAGGTTTTTCAAGCCACGGGTTGGGAATGCCCAGTCAGCCATGTGTGTGATCCAGCTGCCTTAACCACCATGTTTGGCTAGCCCTAAGGCACCTAGTACATATTAATCACTCCTCATCTTAAATAAGAACAACATTCCCATTTTATATATGTGGTTGGTTTGTGGAGTAATTTATTTAGGGTGAGATAGCTAATAGGTGGCAGATTTGAGATGCAGATCCCACCAGTCTTACCTCCAGAACCCATGCACTGACTACTACAATGTACTGCTTCATATTCAGCCATTCAAGGATTCATGACATTGGGATCATCCTAGAAAATCCAATATTATAAATGTGTCTGAGCTGCTAATGCTCCTCACACACTTACGGTTGGTTGGTTGATCTTGTTGAGCCCGTCAATGTTTATTGAGCACTTATCTACACTAGTTTGCAGTGAGCCATACATATAAGAGTTTTAAGGGGCCAACAAGTAGCATGGTGGTTAAGGGCGCTGGACTCCCACATGGCCTACCACGGTTCAAGTCCCAGACCTGGTGGCTTGTTTTCTCACTCTCTCTCTCTCCCTTTCTCCCTCCCTCTCTGGTCAAATTAAAATAAATAAATAAATAAATAAGTTAAATAAAATAATTCTTTAAACAATTTTTGAAAAAAAAAAAGTGTTTTAAGTCTGTAATAGAATTGCTACAAAGGTAGAAGGAAGTACTAAAGAATATCACAGGATCCGATAGAAATTACTTTGGGTTTGGGGATCGCATGTATTAAATCTTGACTTCTCAAGTATATTGTAAATTCTTCAAGGGTAAGAATGTCCCAAATTCTAGCATCAGCATGATGTATTTTTTTTTTTATTTTATTATTAGTAATTTGACCAGAGATAGAGAAAGAGAGAGAGAGAGTGAATGAGAAAGCAAGCCACCAGGTCTGGGACTTGAACCCTGGTCAGCCACATGGGAGTCCAGCACCCTTAACCACCACACCACCTGCTGGCCCCAGCATGATGTATTAATAATGACATATGGATGGGACCAGCAGTTGGTGTAATGGCTATGTCGCTGGACTCCCATGTAGTCTACTATGGTTCGAGTCCCAGACTTGGTGGCTTAAACTCACACCAGATGTGTGTGCGTGCATGCCTAAGATCCCAAGAGGAGAATGGAAGAGAAGGTATTGCGGCATGGCCATCCCCCCTGGGGGGTGATTTCTCACTTTCTGTTTCTCTGTCTCTGTCTTTCTGGTGAGCACACACTCCCTATAGCAAAAACCTCTTCAAAATAATAATAATAATAATGACATATGGTGGGACCAGCAGGTGCTGTGGTGGTTGGGATGTTGGACTCCCATATGGCTGACCATGGTTTGAGTCCCAGAGCTGGGAGCTTGAGAGTCATGCTGTGTGTGTGTATGTGTGTGTGCGCACATGCATGCATGCATGCGCCTAAAATTCTGAGAAGAGACTGGAGGAGAAGGGATTGTGGTGTGGCCAGCTCCTCTGGGGAGTGATTTCTCACTGTTCCGCTTTCTGTCTCTCTGGCCAGCGCACATGCCCTATGGCAAAAAGAAAAAGAAAAATAGATTTAAGTCAAGCGTACATGTAACCACTAAAAAGAAAAAAAAAAATAATGACTTAAGGGTTGGTTCAGTAGCCTGGTGGTTAAGGCAGTTAGATCCCACATAGCTGACCCCACAGTCTGAGTTCTAGCTTGGGAGACATGGACACATGTGCATGTGTGTGTGCATGCTGAAAGGAAGAAGTGGAGGAGGAGGGATCGTGATGCGACCATTGCCTATAAGGGGTTGCTTTCTCCTCTCCCTCTATATCTCCCCATCTCTCTCTGGTGAGCACACTCACCCTATAGTATAAGAAAAAATAATGATGTAGAATTAGGTACAATATGTATGTGTTAAGGAAACATTATATATTTAAATTAGATTATTTTTAAATTGAATTTTATTTATTATTATTAGTTTTTAATTTGACCAGAGAGAGAGAGGGAAAGTGAGAAAGTAAGCCACCAGGTTTGTGATAAAAGGTCCAGCAAGATAAAAGATCTTTTCTTGTTGTTGGGTGTCCCGACCCGGGGGACAGTCGAACAGGTTTCCTGAGGGAAGGAGTGAGAGAGGGGACGAACGACGCAGTGTTACAACACGGAGACGATGCAGTGTTACAACTCTTCAGGGTCCTTCGGAGACCATGCAGTGTCACACCTCTTCAGGGTCGTCTGAAGACTACGCCGTGTCACAGCTCTTCAGGATCGTCTGGAGACGATGCGGTGTTACAACTCTTCAGGGTCTTCAGGGTCGTCTAGCGATTATGGGCCAGGGATCGTGGTTATATACATGTTGGTGGGCCGTGATTGGTTGTAAAAGGTGGGTTATGATTGGTTGTAAAAGGTGGGTTATGATTGGTTGCTTTGTGGACTAATCATGAAGTGCCGGATATGCAAATCTGAGGGATTCTAGTGGCCAATCAGAGTATGGTTTTGAAGGTGAGGTTTTGAAGGGAAGTCAATCATGGCTTTTGGCATTGTGTAATTGTTTGCTCTCTGAGAAAGCAGCGATATTCTCTGGTGCGCAGGCGGGAACCAGAGAAGAGAACTACATTCGGCCGTGTGGGAGTCCAGTACCTTAACCACCGTGCCACCTGCCAGCCCCAAGATTCATTCTTTTTTTTTTTTTTGGAGAGATTTTTGCTATAAGGTGCTTGTGCTTCCTGGAGAGACAGAGAGAGGCAAAGTGAGAAATCACCCCCTGGGGGGATAGCCATGTCATAATCCCTTCTCCTCCATTCCCCTCTTGGGATTTTGGGCACGTATGCAAGAACACGCAATTGGCATGATTTTCAAACTGCTGGGTCCAGGATTCAAACCATGGTTGGCCTTGTGGTAGTCCAACACTTTAACTGCTATATGACCGACTGCCCCCTTCCCCGAGACTATTTCTTTTTTTTTAAAGAATTATTTTTATTTCACTTTATTTATTTATTTAGAAGGACAGAGTGAGAGAGAGAGAGGGAAGGTGAGAGAGCAAGCCTCCAGGTCTGGGACCCAAACTGTGGTCGGACATGTGGGAGTCTAGTGTTCTTAACAGCCATGCCACCTGCTGGCTCCCTGAGATTATTCCTTTTTTCTTTTTAAAATAATTATTTGTTTATTTAACTCCATTTGTTGTTGTTATTTTTAAATTTCACCGGAGAGAGAGAGAGAAAAGGAAAGTGAGAAAGCAAGCTACCAGATCCAGGAATCGAACTGTGGTTGGCCATATGGGAATCTAGGACCTTTAACTACCCCACCACCTGCTGGCCCCCCTTAGATTATTTCTTAACAGACGCCTATCCATTCACTCTATTCTCTAAAAAATAAAACATGAATTCTTGGGGTTAGCTCCATGGCCTAGTGCTTGAGGGAGCTGCATCCCACAAGACTGACTGACAGGTTCTAATCTCGGTTTCAGCAGCTTGAAAAACATGCCAGGTGCATGTGTGTAGTGCTGAAATCCCAACAGGGTGAAGAACTGGAGGAGAAGGGATTGAGGCTTGACCATGCCCTATCGGGGGGATGCTTTTTCGTTTGGTCTCTGTCTCTCTCTGGCCAAGGCATGCACTCTCAGGCATAAAAACAGACAAAAATATTAATTTTTTTTTTTTTATTTTTTTTGCTCCTGCCCTCTCCCTCCCTCCCCTCCTCAAACATGAATTCTTTTAACTATTATCCTCACCAAAGTAAGGAAACATCATTCCATGGATGAGTGGTTATTGATTAATGCAGAACATTGACGCAATCTCTCTGGAATGATCTCCCACTCTACCTCCTTCTTTGTTTGTTTTAGAGACAGGGTTTAACTATGTTGTCTAGGCTAGGCACAATGCTGTTTCAGCCTCCCTGAGTCTCTGGGATTACAGGCTCAAACCACTGTGCCTGACTGCTCCACTTTTGAGTTTTACCATTCCAGATCATCTCTGCCAGCCCCCTGATCAGTTTCTCGGGTTATGCAAACATATTCCACATCAGCCTGGATGATATAGTAAGGGGAGTCAATATGATTTCATTTATTCACAGATGAATTGTAAATGGCTTTTGTTGTTTGACTGGCTGCTAATTTTGGAAAATTTGTATATACTGCTACTTCATTAACTCATGGGAAAATTGGAAGCTGTCTGCTGAGGAAAGAGCCTCAAAAGGATTTGTTATTGTTGTTGTTTTTGCTTTAGCTTTTGCCATAGAGCACAGGCACTCATCAGAGAAAGACACAGAAAGAGAGAAAGTGAGAAATCACCCCCCAGGGGGATGGCCACAGTGCAATCCCTTCTCTTTCATTATCCTCTCGGGATTTGGGGCATGCACGCACACACGCCTGGTGTGCTTTTCAAGCCATGGTTCCAGGACTCAAACCACGGAGTCTGCTATGTGGGAACAAGAGCCATAACCACCAAGCCCCTGCCCTCCAAAGGATATCTCTAAATCCTACAACCCTATAAGTTTACATTTCAGCAAAAGCAAGATAAAAGATATTTTTTTGTTGGTGGGAGCAAGAAAAGGGAACTGATTGTGCAATCAGAGGAAGGCCTAGATGGTTAGGGGTTCAGAACAGATTTACACATAATAGGCGAATATTTACTTACTCAATAAATAGATATGGGGATGGGCTAACAGGTGGTGTGGTGGTAAAGGGTGCTGGATTCCCCCATAGTTGACTGTGGTTCAAATCCTGGACCTGGTGGCTTGCTTTCTCATTTTACCTCTCTCTTTCTCTCATTCTGTCCCTCTCCAGTCAAATTTAAATAAATAAATAAATAAATAAATAAATAATTTTTTAAAATTAAAAAAATAAATGGGTAAGGAGAATTCCATTGAAGTATTATGAGGCAGAAGGCAAAGCTGATCTCCTGTTTCTCCAACTAAGGAGTTTCTTGGAATTCTTTATCCTATTGGAACTTCTCAACGGAGCCCAAAGACGATGGGACATCCCGCGAGCAGTGGGACACTTACTGTTTTTGTATTGTTTTCCTTACCAATGGCAAATGACGTCAAAGACGGAACTGCTGAAATCCCGCTTAATAACCCACATTCTAGCAGAAGTACTGGTGTACTTTTTTTTGAGAGAGAGATATTTGCTGTAGGGTCCATGTACTTTCTGGAGAGACAGAGATGGAGAGAGAGAAAGTGAGAAATCACCCCCCAGAGGAGATGGCTATGCCATAATCCCTTCTCCTCCACTCTCCTCTCAAGATTTTGGGCATGCACAAACACCTGCCTGGTGAGTTTCAAGTCACTGGGTCTAGGACTTGAACTGCAGTCAGCCACGTGGGAGTCCAACACCTTAACCACTACCCCACCCATGGACCTCAAAGCTATACTTGTTTAAGAAAGGTCTTTGGGGGACCAGCAGATGGCCTAATGGTTATGTTGCCAGACTCCCATGTAGTCGACTGCAGTTCAAGTCCCGAACCTGGCGGTTTAAAACTCACACTGGGCACATGTGCATGTGTGCCCAAAATCTTAAGAGGAGACTGGAGGAGAAGGGATTACAGCATGGCCATTCCTTTCAGGGGGCAGGGGGTGGGGGGGATTCTTGCTTTCTGTCTCTCTGTCTTTCTCTCTCTATCTCTCTGGCAAGCACATGCACCCTACAGCAAAAAAAAAAAAAAAAAAAAAAAAAAAAAAAAAAAAAAAAACACTCTAAAAAAAAGAAAAGAAAAGAAAGGTCATTGGGGCTGGCAGGTGGTGCAGTAGTTAGCAGTAGTTAGAGGCACTACACTCCCATTTGGCCAACCATGGTTTGAGTCCTGGACCCAGTGACTTGAAACTCACGCACCAGGTGTGTGTCCATGCACGCCCAAAGTCCCAAGAGAAAAATGGAGGAAGGATTGTAGTGTGTCCATCCCCCCAGGAGGTGATTTCTCACTTTCCTTCTCTGTCTCTCTCCAGCAAACACAAGCACCCTATGACAAAAAAAAAAAAAAAAAAAAAAAAAAAGTCCTTGTTCATGGACTTCAAAAGAAAGAAAATACGACAGTGCCTGAGTTTACATCTTAGATTCACCTATGGAAAGGGGCTAATTAAGTACCTAACTCAGAATTGTTGGGGCCAGCAGATGGCATAATGGTTACGTCACTGGACTCGCATGTGGCTGACCACAGTTCAAGTCCCAAACCAAGTGGCTTAAAAAAATCACACCAAGTGTGTGCGCATGCGTGCCCAAGATCCCAGCAGGAGGACAAATGGAGGAGAAGGGATTGCAGAGTGGACATCCCTTCTTGGAGGTGATTTCTCACTTTCCCTTGTCCCAGAGACAGTGATTGTCTCTCTCTCTCTCTCCCCAGCAAGTGCTGTGTCATAGAAGAATTGTTATTAACTCATTAAGAGAGTTAATGTACAATCCTGCTCTAATCCTCCTGGTTAGTTAATGACCACTGCTGCCAGTCCTCAAGATAGAGAACTCAGAAAGGGCTACACAAAACCTACCCAGATCCTGGTATCACAACTGCTCTTCGTGCTGGATACGGATAACATCCCTGCCTGAGTCCATCCCAGCATGTGTCTCCTAACCAGGATGTGAACTGAAAATCCTCAGGCAGCCCCGAGAGAGCAGTTCTCGCATCTGTTGAAGCTACCCAGATGCAGGCAGTTTCCAAGCTCCAAAGTGACTCCTTATTCCTGCACCACGTGGCCTTCTGCTCCTAGGTGCTCTTCCTCATCCATCCTTCCCCTCACCTTTGCTGCTGAGGCCAGAACCTTCCCCTCTCGCTCCTTCCGCCTGCCCTCGATTTCTTATTGTAAAGGTATGTTTAGGGAAAGATAGTGCTTATCCAGGCTCAGCCCGAGAATCCCGCTGCTCAGGCTAGGTCTAGAATTAATCCCTCGTCTCTTCTTGTTCCACTTTCGCCCCAGCTGGCTAAATCGAGCAATAATCCTAAAAGGGAATTTCAGGCTATTTGTGCCCCCCCCCCCCCCCCCCATTCCTGTACCATGTTCAGGGCAGAGAGAGCAAAGCCTTTAGATCTGAGTAATCTCTTTCTAACCCACTTCCATTCTCAAGGATTACCTCTGCAGGGGGAGGGAGACAACTAAATCTGACACCTTAGTGCTAGGAACTTGAGGAAGATGCTCCAGGACCACCCTGGAGGGCTGCAGTCATGGGGTTCCAGGAGCTTGGGAGCCCCTTCTCTTATGCTGGGATACCCTGTAAAAGGGCCCACTAACTTGGAAAACAATACCTGGAACAGTGTTGAGCAATTAATAGGTATTCAATAAATGTGCTGAATGAAGGAGTGAAAAGTGTATGCATTGCGGTCAGATAAAGGCAAGAACAATTCCCTGGTTCTGCTGTCAATCTTCATGCTCTTTTTTTTTTTTTTTTTTTTTTTTTGAGAGAGACTTGCTATAGGACACCTGCACTCACTGGAGACACAGACAGACAGCCCCCCAGGGGGAATGGCCATGCTGCAATCCCTTCTTCTCCATTCTCCTCTTTGGATCTTGGGCATGCATGCACACCTCCAGGTGTGAATTTTTTTTTTTTTTTTTCAGAGCGATTTTTGGTATAGGGCGCATACACTCACCAGAGAGACAGAAAGCAAGAAATTACCTGCCAGAGGGATGACGTCACAATCCCTTTTCCATTCTCCTCTCGGAATTCTGGGCACACACCTACACACACGCACCTGGCATGAGTTTTTTATTTTTCTTTCTTTTTTTTTTTTTTGGAGAGGTTTTTGCTATAGGGCATGTGTGTTCTCCAGAAAGACAGAGAGACAGAAAGTGAGAAATCAGCCCCCAGGGGATGGCCACGCCACAATCCCTTCTCCTCCGTTCTCCTCTCGAGATCTTGGGCACGCACGCACACGCGTCCACCGTGAGTTCAAGACACTGGGTCTGGGACTCAAACCGTGGTCAGCTACATGGGAGTTCAGCAACATAACCCATTACGCTAACTTCTGGTCCCATTTTTATTTATTTATTTATTTATTTATTTATTCCTGGCATGAGTTTTAAGTTTCTGGGTCCAGGACTCAATCCATGGTCAAGTATGTGGGAGTCCAGTGACGTAACCATTACGCCATCTGCTGGTCTCAAATCCTCATGTTCTTATATGCACACCACTTTATGGCTAAGACCAATCAACCAACAAATACTAAGTGGTCTACAGCTCTGGATTGGAGAGGCAGGAGACACCGGTTCTAGTCTCACCATTGCTAACATTTATTTCCCTTGTGGCCCAGGGCAAGTCACTTTGCCTCTCTGATCATGAAGTTTCCCTGTTTAAAAAAAAAAAAAAAAAAACCTCTCAGGACCAGCGTATGTCATAGTGGTTACATTGCTGGACTCCTACATAGTTGTCCATGGTCTGAGTCCTGGACCCGGAGGCTTGAAACATCATACTGGGCATGCGTGCATGTCCCATACCCCGAAGAGAATGAAGGAGAAGGGATTGTGGCATGGCCATCTCCTCTGGGGGGGGGGGGGGGGGTTCATTTCTCGCTTTCTGTTTCTCTCTGTGTCTCTGGCAAGCACATGTGCTCTATAGCAGAACAAAACAAAACACACCAAAAAAACCCTCGCTCCCTTCCTAGCCCACAGTTCAGGGCCAGTGGGTGGCACAGTGGTTAATGTGCTGGATCCTCACATGGTTGACCATGATTTGAGTCCTGGACCTGTCAGCTTGGAACTCGCACTGGGCACATGTGCCTGCGTGCCCAAATCCCAAGAGGAGAATGGGGGTAAGGGAGTGCAGCATGGCCATCCTCTCTGGGGGCTGATTTCTTGCTTTCTAGCTCTGTCTCTCCAATGAGCACACATGCCCTATAGCAAGACTCTCTCCAAGAACAAACAAAAAACAAAAAGAAACCCACAGTTCCATGCGATGTATATTGCACTCCTATTATGAACACACACAAAGGCTTTAGCTCATTTATGTATTCACGATGACTCTTTGGTGGGGCGGGGGGCAGGTGAACGTAGAGCTCAGCACACCTCCTCTGTAGTCTGTATTCTTTCCCATAAATCCCATGGACCCTAGCGCACAGACATGTATCTTTCAGCTGACCACTCTCTGGGGTAGCTCTCCTGTGGTTGGGTGTGGGCTTCCTTTCCAACTCTGGGGTTGAAACCAGGGAAGCCATGTGAATGCAGGAAACTTCCACTAGAGGGTACCCAGGCTGCACTGGGATCTCAGATTGCAGGAAGACCTATGCAAACCCAGCTACTCCAAGATTTTTAAATACACTACCAAAGTTCAGAGAGTCAGAGATCTTCACTCCCTGCTTATTTCCTGGTCTGCACCTTAACTGCTTGGAAGGCAGTTAAAAGGCTCTACTTTAGCATCATTTTTGAGTTAACTTCAAATCAAGAAGGCAACTTGGTATAGTGGAACCTGGGTGCTCTGGCAACCGACATAGACCTTGCTCCACTATTTCCAAGTTCTCTAGGCAAATCACTTACATCCTTTGTGTCTCAGTGTATCCATCTGTGAAATGGAGATGGTGAAACTCTCCTCGCAAAGCTGCTGTGAGTACTAAGCGGACGCGTAAGTGGAAATGTGGCAAACTGTTTTTGTTCTAGAGGAGAGTTCTGAGACTGCCACACACTGAGAACTAGGGTGTTGAGAAAAAGAGAGGACTATTTGCATTTGTAGGAGCCAAGCAGCTCCAAGCAAGAAATGTGACTTTTTGCCATTTTGCTCTTGAGTCTTGCAAGTTTTTTAAAAATAATAATTTTATTGAACTTTTATTATTATCATCATTATTATTTTTCAGTTTGATTAGAGAGAGAGAAAGTGAGAAAGCGGGAACCAGCAGTTAGCATAATGGCTATGTCGCTGGACTCCCACGTAGTCGACCGTGGTTCGTGTCCTGGACCAGGTGGCTTAAAACTCACGCCGGGCGCGTGTGTGTGCGTGCCCAAGATCCCGAGAGGAGAATGGAGGAGAAGGGATTGAGGCATGACCATCCCCCCTGGGGGGTGATTTCTCGCTTTCTGTCTCTATGTCTCTCTCTGTCTGTCTGACGAGCGCACACGCCCTATAGCGAAAAACCTCTCTCAAAAAAAAAAAAAAAAAAAAAGAAAGTGAGAAAGCAAGCCACCAGGTCTGAGACTTGAACTGTGGTCAGCCATGTGGGAGTCCAGGCTTGTAGGTTTCCAGGTTTGTGCTGAAGGGTGTTCCTCATCCTTGTCAGCCTAGTCAGGCCACTCTTCTACCCTTTTCTTTATTAAAAAAAAGGGCACATGCACTCTCTAGACAGAAACAGTGAGAGGGAAAGTGAGAAATCACCCTCCCAGTGGGATGGCCACACCATCATCCCTTCTCCTCCATTTTTCTCCTGGGATTTTGGGCACATACACACATGTACCTAGTGTGATTTTCAAGCCACCAGGTCTGGGAATCTAACCACGGTCAGCCATGCAGGAGTCCAACGCCTTAAGCACTACAGCACCTACTGGCTCTTTTTCTCACCCTGATTTCTGTGGAAGTGAGTTTAGTTTCTGCTTCACTCACCTCCTCGATGAGAAGTCTCTTTTATTTTGCCCTGGGTTTTCCCCAGTGCCACATTTCCACCTAGCCGTCCTTCCCTTTTCCTCTCTCCTCTCCGTAGCCACTCCTGGGGTGGAACGTGCCATCTGTTTCTGAGTCTGAGCAGAAGTTTGGGAGAGGGGGAGGGACAGCACGTCCAGGGCTTGTGTGTCAGCAGACACGTTACAGCTGCAGGGCAAACCGGGGTGAAACCACAAGCCTGAGGCCCGGGGCAGCCAGCAGTGAGGCCCGCCCCTCGGCTCCTCTCTCATCTCTGTCTCACCCCACAGCTTTCCTGGCAGGAGTGGGAGAGGTTGGTATCGAGTCCTTGAGCCCTGACTCATCCCCTGACCTAGTTGGGTGTCACCCAGTTATCTCCCACATCTTTCCCCAGGGCCCTCTGTTGGCAAACGAGGGTGCCATCCCAGACGGAAGACACAAGAGGAAAGCAGAGACCCTATTTATTTCATCCCCGTCTGAGGATTTTAGCAACAAATCAAAAGTTTATAGGCCTCTGGCTTTCTGTTCCATCCAGGGGTTACACTGGTTAAAAAATGAACAAAATTATTTGCATTGCTACACTAACAGGTTGGCTATTTTCCAGATTACTTTATAGAAATATTCATGCTTAACTATCTTATTTTATTGAATAAAATGGTTATTTTAGTTTATGGGGCATAGGAGGGGCTGGGAGAGGAGGGGACAGGGCCTGGAACATGGAGCCAGGAAGTGACTGGCTAGTATCACACTGAGTCAGGGACCTATCTAGGGACAGAACTCAGGTTTCCTAACCCCACCCCGAATTCCATTCTTTCCAGCAGCCTAGTTACTTACGGATTGCAGTAATGTTCTGGGCTGTCTAGACTTAACAGAAGTTCTTATTATTTCCAAGTTCCTGAGGGCGCAATAGGAGATAAATCAATCGTATTATGCTCCTGGGTGACATATATGTCCCTTTCACTATTTGTCCGATGGAAAATGTGAGATATATGCCTGCTGCTTCCTAGGTAGGTTGCCAAAAACATGTTAGACGTGTCTAAGATTCAAAGAAGACTGAGATAGTAAGCTATGATCCTCAGGTTGGATCTCAGAGACAGGAGATTCCACTTTTAAATAATTTGTGGGTGTTCAAGATTGTATCGGGTTGTCAGAAAAGTCATGACGCATTTTTGCATAGAAAACACAGGAACAGAGACCAGCAGATGGCGTAATGATTACGTTGCTGGACTCCCACATAGTTGACTGCTGTTTGAGTCCTGAACCCGGCGGCTTAAACTCATGCCAGGTGAGTGTGCGTGCATGCCCAAAATCTTGAGAGGAGAAGGGATTATGGTGTGGCCATCCTCCCCGCGCCGGGGGGGTGATTACTTGCTTTCTGTCTCTCTCTCCACCTCTCCAGCGAGGGCACATGCCCTATAGCAAAAATCTATAGAATTAAAATAAAAATGGGAAATAAAGAAAAAAAAACATAGAAATATATATCATGACTTTTCAACAACCTAGTATTATCTTGGGGCAGGAATTGGCATGGTGGCTAAGGTGTTGGACTCCCACAGGGTCCACCACAGTTCGAGTCCTGGACCTGGCAGCTTGAAAATCATGCCGGGCGCATGTGCATGTATGCACAAAATCCTGAGAGAAGCATGGAAGAGAGGAGGTTATGGTGTGGCCATTTCTCCTGGAAAGTGATTTATCACTTTCCCTCTCTCTGTCTCTCCCTGACAAGTGCCCATGCCCTACGGTAAAAAAAAAACTTAAAAAAAAAAAAGGGGTTCTGATATCTTTGTGAAATACTGTACCCACAGGTGCTGAAAATTATGTTGTTATCTTTTCTTTATTCAAAGGTCCCCATCTCTCCTTAACAAGGGTCATGCTTCCTAAAGACATTAGCTGGCTTCTAAGAAAGCAGATTTTAGCTTTATCCCTTGGCAGGGAGAGTGGAGTCATTGTACACAGGCCAGAACATTCTTTCTGCCAGAACTCCCCATCTGGAAGAAAAGAGAAAGCAGCTCAGAATTTCCAGAAAGGCTGCCTGAAGGGGAGGAAGAGAGGGTGAGCCACAAGGAGGGACAACGAAGCAATAGGGCTGGCACCCCAAGCTCCACAGCCTCCAACCCTGGCCCCGCACTGCCATGCCAGGATCCCTTCTCCCCCACTCGTGTGTCTTTCACATGCACTAACCTATCCTGCCTGACCCACCCGACAATTTTCCTTCCATTCTTTCTTTTTTTTTTTTTTTTAAGAGGTTTTTGCTATAGGGCACATGAGCTCCCCAGAAAGACAGAGAGAGACAGAGAGACAGAAAGCGAGAAATCACCCCCCGGGGGGGCTGGCCACATCGCAATCCCTTCTCCTCCATTCTCCTCTTGGGATCTTAGGCATGCATGCACACGTGCCCAGTGTGAGTCTAAGCCACTGGGTCTGGGACTCGAACCACCGTCGGCTACATGGGAGTTCAGCGACATAGCCATTATGCCAACTGTTGGTCTCCCGCCATTTTTTGTTCTTTGTTCTTTTTTCTTTTTAATTTAGCTTTATTTTATTTTAAGTTGAAGAGAGGGAACGTGAGAAAGCAAGCCGCCAGTTCCGGTACTTGAACAGTGGGCAACCCTGTGGGAGCGCAGCGCCCTCAACCACCAGGGCACCTGCGGGTTCTCAGCCATTCTTTGTTCTTCATATACCTTCCTTCCCATCTTGTGCTGCCCCTATGGAAGACTCTTAAAGGTTCCTTCACTACGTCTTAATACTTCTTGGAAAAAATAGAACTGCAGAGTTAGAAGGAACTTTCTTATCACCTGTGACCCACAGAAGTACATTAGCAGGTCCAGACAACCTCTGAAATTGAATTTAATGCACACACACACATCTTCGTGGTATAGTAAGCCCATAGGTTCTCCCATAGGTTCTGAAGGGGCTTCGTGAATACCGCCTCCAGTCAGATCTCTGCTCTGGACCATGCAGTGGAGGGCTTTTCAGAATGAGGCTGGGAAACCGAGTTCGCTTTGACTTCTGAGTTATGACTTCCATTTTAAAAAATGAATAGGGGCAGATGGTGGTGCTGTGGTACTACAAAGCTCCACGTGCTGGCCTCACGCGGGAGGGTCCCAGGTTTGTGTCCCTGGGCCTCCCCATGTACACCAGGCTCTCAGTGTGCTGTGATCCAGGCTGGCTGAGGCTGGGGATAGGTTGTGGTGTAAGGACTCTGTGTGGAGGGTGCCTCTCTTTCTTTCTCTTTCTCTCTCATGGAAAAAAAAAAATAATAATTTTATTTAACTTTATTTATTTTTAATTTTGACCAGAGAGGGACAGAGAGAGAGGAAGCGAAAGTGAGAAAGCAAGCCACCAGGTCTCAGACTCGAACTGCGGTTGGCCATGTGGGAGTCCAGCACCCTTAGCCACCACGGCCCCCATGAATATATTTTAAATTTAATAGAAGTAAACATTTTTTTAAAATTTTAAATGAATAAGGTAGACTAGAAAATGTCATTGTCCATCATAGCAGGGACATTAATTTTTTTTTTTTTCAGTTTGCCATAGGGTGTGTACGCTCACCGGGAGAGAGAAAGGGAAAGTGAGAAATCAACCCCCCCCCCCCCAGGGGATGTTCACAAAATTCTCCCTCCTTCGTTCTCCTCTCAAGGCTATGGATATGCATGCACGTGCGCCCAGAATGATTTTCAAGCCTCCAAGTTGGGACTCAAACTGTGAAGTCAGCCATGTGGGATCCAGCTGCCTTAACCTCCATGCTGTCCGCTGGCCCAAATAATAATTAATTATTGTTTTGGAGAGATTTTTGCTATAGGGCGCATGTGCTTGCGAGAAAGACAGAGAGAGACAGAGAGACAGAAAGCAAGAAATCACCCCCCAGGGGGGATGGCCATGCCAAAAGCCCTTCTCCTCCATTCTCTTCTCGGGATCTTGGGCACGCACGCCATGCGCCTGGTGTGAGTTTAAGCCACCAGGTCTGGGACTTGGACTGTGGTCGACTACATGGGAGCCCAGCAACATAGCCATTACGCTAACTGCTGGTCCCTCTCCTCTCAGGATTCTGAGCATGTGCACATGTACACGCGTGCACACACACACACACACACACACACACACACAGAGGCACCTGGCATGTTTTGCAAGGCATCAGTCCAGGATTTGAACTGTGTAGTTGGTCATGTGGGATCCAGCTGCCCCAATCACCACACCACCTAACTAGCCCATTTTAAAAAGGTTTATTCATTTACCTCTTCATGAGAAAAAGAGACACAGACACAGAGAGGTAGAGAGCTAGCACTCCCAACCGGTATTGATGCCTCGATCCACCCCAGCCTCGGCCAGCCCCTGACCATGGGCATATACACATCTAGCGTTCTCAGGAAGGTCTCCAGATAAATTTAGTTTGTGCATGAACCACACAGAGCATCACTTTTTTTTTTTTTTTTTTTTTTTTTTCTATAGTGTGTGTGTACTTGCCAGAGAGAAAGAAAGAGAGAGAGAGGAGAGAGAGGAAGTGAGAAAGCATCCCTCCTGGGGGGATGGCCACACTGTAATCCCTTTTCCTTCACTCTCCTCTTGCAATTTTAGACATGCATGTACCTGCACCCGGCATGTTTTTCAAGCTGCCAACTCTGGGACTTGAACTGTGGAGTCAGCCATGTGGAATCCAGTTGGTTTCACCTCTATGCCACCTGCTGCCCTCCCACACTTGCACATCACGTTTTAATACTATACCACTATCTAACCCCAGGACATTAATTTTTAATGAATGAATTAATATTTGATTCAAAATTCATATATAAATAACTTCTTTTGATCTTACATATATATAATTAAAAGAGCTGACCTCATTCATGTAATTAATATTTATTAAATATCATGTAGCCGATATTGCTCTAATCACTGGGGAATGTAAAGATGAAAGCACCATTTCTGGCCCCAAAGCAGCTCCCAATTGGTAGGGAAAAAACAAGTACACAAGAAACCGCTAAAGAACGCTAAGGGTCACCGCATAATTGAGCGCAAGCTACTAGGCGGTGCAAAGGAGAACATGACAGACCATTTGGGGATTCAGGTGGGAACCCTTGAGTAGAGTCTGGAGAGATGAGGAATTTGCAAGGTGCCTAGCAGGGAGAAGTGACATTCTAGGTAAGGGGATCGACTTGCACCAAGACATTGCAGTGTCAAACAACACAGGATGGCAAGAGTGTTCGAAGGGGTCTGGTGTCTCTGTCCTATACTGTCCTGTCCTGCAGCTGGACAGGCTGAAGATGCAGGCTGGAACACGGAGAGTCTCCACTGAAGGCAGAAAATGCCAAATATCCCCAACAGACTGTCTGTCACCCAGATCTGCCTCTCTCAATGGCCGGGACCCTCGATTTTTGTAAGACGGCTCACCCTGCTCTTGAGCATCCGATTGTGACAGAGTCCTTCCTATGTTGACATATATTTGCTTCCCTTTCTCACCCGAAAATTCTCGTTTGTTCTCAGCAGCGTTACAAAATGAGTCTGCATCCTCTTCTATTAGGTCGGACCAAATGTAATGGCCAATTTTTTTTTTTTTTTTTTTTTTTTTTTTTTTTTTTTTTTTGTGGAGAGGTTTTTACTATAGGGCATGTATGCTCACCAGAAAGACAGAGACAGAGAGACAGAAAGCGAGAAATCACTCCCCGGGGAGATGGCCATGCTGCAATCCCTTCTCCTCCATTCTCCTCTTGGGATCTTGGGCACGCACGCACATGTGCCCGGCATGAGTTTAAACCACTGAGTCCGAGACTTGAACCGTGAGCGACTACATGGGAGTCCAGTGACATAGCCATTACGCCAACTGCTGGTCCCTGAACTGGTCAGTTCAAAATACATTGGCAATCTGACATTTTGTCTTCTCATGAAACTGCCTTGGACTTGGTGAGACCTAAACCTTTTATACATAAAATGCTGTCCAGCCAGTCCTACTTCCTGTGTAGTTGATTTAAAAAAAAAAAAAAAAAAAACTAAATATACGGGGGTTAGCAGATGATGTAGTGATTAGGCTCTAGACTCCCATGGGGTTGACTGCAGTTTGAGTCCTGGACCTGGTAGCTTGAAACTCATGCTGGGCATATGTGCAAGCATGCCCAAAATCCTGAGAGGAAAATGAAGGAGAAGGGGTTGTGGTGTGGCCATCCTCCCTGGGGGATGATTTCTCACTCTCACTCTGTCTCTCCAGTGAGTGAGCATGCCCTATAGCAAAAAATCTCTCTCTCAAAAAAAAAAGCCTAAATGTATATCTTCACTTTATCAATGTTAAATATCATTTTGTTGATTTGGGCACTTTGCTTCAATTTGTCAAGATGACCTGGCTACACATGTATTAAAACGTCACATCATACTATACACACACACACACACACACACACACTTATTATTTGATAAATCAAGAAAAATTTTGGGGATCAGCAGTTGGCGTAATGGCTATGTCGCTGAACTCCCACGTAGTCGACCGTGGTTCGAGTCCCAGACCTGGTGGCTTAAACTCACACCAGGTACATGTGCATGCGTGCCCAAGATCTCAAGAGGAGAATGGAGGAGAAGGGATTATGGCATGGTCATCCCCCTCGGGGGGGGGTGATTCTCACTTTCTGTCTCTCTGTCTCTCTCTGTCTTTCTGGTGAGTGCACGCGCCCTATAACAAAAATCTCTACAAAAGAAAAAAAAGAAAATCACAACAAATAAAGAGATACAATTTTTTTTTTGAGAGGTTTTTGCTATAGGGCACGTGCACTCACCAGAAAGAGACACCTTGGTTGTGATTTTCAAGCTGCCGGATTTGGGACTCAAATTGCAGTTAGTCATGTGGGAATCCAGCATCTCAACCACCATACCACAAACTGGGCCTGTCAATTAAAACTTAAAAAAAAAATTTTATTTATTATCATTATTTTTAAATTATTATTTTTTTTTTTGGAGAGGTTTTTTTGCTATAGGGCGCGTGCGCTCGCCAGACAGACAGAGAGAGACATAGAGACAGAAAGTGAGAAATCACCCCCCCGAGGGATTGGTCATGCCGCAGTCCCTTCTCCTCCATTCTCCTCTCGGGATCTTGGGCACGCACGCACACGTGCCCGGCGTGAGTTTTAAGCCACCGGGTCCAGGATGCGAACCGCGGTCAACTACCTGGGAGTCCAGCGACATAGCCATTACGCTAACTGCTGGTTCCCAATTATTTTTAAATTTTGACCAGAGAGAGACAGAAAGAAAGTGAGAGTGAGAGAGAGAGAGAGAGAGAGAGAGAGAGAGAGAGACCAAGCTGCCAGGTCTGGGACTTGAACTGCGGTTGGCCATGTGGGAGTCCAACACCTTTAACCACCATGCCACTTGTCAGCCCCATTAATTAAAATTTTTTTAAATGTAAAAGATTATTTGAAATCTTTCCTTTATCATCCATTTTGTTGTTTTTCCCAGCTATATCATTGAAGTTGTTGATTTTTTTAAAATGTTTTTGCCATAGTGCTTGTGTGCTTGCCAGAGAGACTGAGAGAGGGAAAGTGCAAAATCACCCCCTAGGGGGGATGGCCACACCACAATTCCTTCTCCTCCATTCTCTTCTTGGGACTTAGGGTACGCACATGCATCCAGTGTGATTATTTTTTTAAAGAATTATTTATTTAATTTTATTTATTAATTCATTTTTTATTTATTTATTTTTAATTTGACCAGAGGGAGACAGAGAGAGAGAGAGAACACATGAGAAAGCAAGCCATCGGGTCCAGGACTCAAACCGTGCTTGGCCATGTGGGAGTGTCCAGTATCTTAACCACCACGCCACTTGCTGGTCCCCCTCAGTGTGATTTTTTTAAGCTACTGGGTCTGGGATTCAAACCACAATCGGTTATGTGGGAGTTCAATGCCTTAACCACTACACCACCTCCTTGCTCAAGTTGTTTATTTTTTTTAATAATTTTTAAATTTAACTTTCTGTATCTATTTATTTTTAACTTAATTATAGAGGTACAGAAGGAGAGTGAGAGCGAGAGAAAGAAAGTGAGAAAGCAAACAGCCAGGTCCAGGACTTGAACCACAGTTGGCCATGTGGGAGTCCAGCATCCTTAACCACCTGCTGGCTCCCAAGTTGCTGATTTTTTTAAAAGCATGTTTGATAGGACAGCAAGGTCCTTCTGGTTTTTTTTGTTTGTTTGTTTTCATTTTTAATTTGCCAGAGTGTGTGTATGTTTGTCAGAAAGAGAGAGACAGAGAGAGAAGAAGTCACCTCCAATGACATGTGGTCACACTACGATCCCTTCTCCTTCATTTTTCCATCCTGTCAGGACTTGGGACATGCCTAAACATGTGTCTGGTGAGTTTTTCAAGCTGTGGAGTCTGGAACTTGAACCACATGGTCATCCACGTGGGAGCTGCTTTTCTTAACCACTCACTAGTCCACAGGACCAGCCTTTATTATTGTTTTTTTAAGTTTATTTATTTCCTCCACAGGCAAGAGAGATAGAAAGGGATGGGGGGGGGGGGGGGGCAGGGGAGAAAGCATCCAACAGGATGCTTTCTGTGATCCACCCCATTTCTACCTGCCCTGGATCACGGGCTTGTGCATGCTTGGCATACTCAGGGAGGTCCCTAGACACAAGCTCAGAACCTTTCCACGGGTCAGTTTCACAAAGTATCACACTTTTCCACTGTGCCACCCACCGTCTGTTGTCCCCTCCCCCATTCTGTTGCTGTCAATCTCTTAATATCTTTTGAGTTCAGTTGAAACCTAATTAAAAACCCATGTAGGGGCCAGACAGTGGCACAGTGATAAAATACAAAGCTTTGTGAGACAATCCTGCATGGGAAGGTTCCTGGTTCAAGTCTGAAGACTTCCCTGAGTACTCTGGGCATACACTTGCCCATGATGGGGTGGGGGGGAGTGGCTAAAGATGCAGGCAGATCTCCATTAATACCTTGTTGAGGGGCCAGCAGGTGGCATGGTGGTTAAAGGTGCTAGATTCCCACATGGCTGACCTTGGTTTGAGTCCCGGACCTGGTGGTTTGCTTTCTTGCTTTCCCTTTCTCTCTCTGTCTCTGTCTGGTCAAATAAAGAAATAATAATAACAAATGGAAATAAATAAATAATTTTTAAAAATACCCTGTTGAGTGTGTAGTTTCCTTTTCTCTGTCTTTCACTCATGAAAACAAACAAACAAAAGCCACATAACTGTGTTATCCATCCACAGCTACTAGGCTCATGTTCTTAGTTCTGTCTTTCTGTTCCTTTATAACCTTTCTCTTTTCTGCTCCCAGTCCATTAAACAAATCAGACCCACCCAAGCACTGCATAGCTACAAACTTCTGAAGGTGAGCCACCAACACCAGCTGTATTTAGAGAAATGATTAAGGACCTTCCCCCTTTCTAATTTGTCATCTGCTGCTTGCTGATCCCCCTTCAAGTAACTCTAAGGGCGCTTTGTGAATCCCAACCCTCATTACCACCACTAGCCATTGTGAACGTGAAGTCTCCGTGTCCTTTTATGTGTTTAGACCCCTGCATGGACTTGGGCCTGGCTTTTCCCATTGGTTGGTTCTTGCTGTTCCCTCTCTCTCTAGGATAGAATTTCCCTTTTTATATTTTGGCTATTGTTGCATAAATAATACCATGACTCTGCCTTAATCCTTTTAATGGCTAAATAGGATTCCATTACATAGATACACTCTGTTGATGTACGGTTAGGTATTTCTCAAATCTTTGGCATTACGAAAGGTCATGAATTTACTTGCAAGTACCAGTGTAGGATAAATTCGTAAAAATAGAATTGAAGAGTCAAAAGATACATATTTGGGGGCCAGTAGGTGGTGTGGTAGTTAAGGCACTGGATTCCCACATGGCTGGCCATTGTTTGAGTCCCAGACTTGGTGGTTTGAAAATCACACCAGGTGGGGCCAGCAGGTGGTGTAGTGGTTAAGGTACTGGACTCCTATATGGTCCACGCTGGTTTGAGTCCTGGACCTGGTGGCTTGAAACTCATACCATGCACATGTGCGCGTGTGCCCAAAATCCCAAGAGGAGAATGGAGGAGAAGGGACTGGGGCATGGTCATCCCCCTGGGAGGTGATTTCTCACTTTCCTTCTCACACTCTGTCTCCAGCAAGTGCATACATCCTATGGCAACAAAATTTTTTTTTTTAAAAAAAGGTACATATTTTTTTTAGAGGTTTATGCTATAGGGCTCATGCGCTCGCCAGACAGACAGAGATAGAGAGACAGAAAGCGAGAAATCACCCACCAGGGGGGATGGCCACGCAGCAATCCCTTCTCCTCCTTTCTCCTCTCGGGATCTTGGGCATGCACGCACACGTGCCCGGCGTGAGTTTTAAGCCACCGGGTCCGGGACGCAACCCGCGGTCGACTACATGAGAGTTCAGCAACATAGTCATTACGCTAACTGCTGATCCCATATATTTTATTTTGATAGAGTTTTGTCAAATTATTCTCCAAACATAAAAATTCAAATTAAACATCCTGGTTCTTTAAAGATAACTTGATATTCTACCACTGCAAATTGGAAATTGCTTCTAATTTTTTTTGTCCCATTCTCATTTCCTCCTCACTCTCTTCTGATTCTTCCTCCACTCTGAATTCCAAATTCTTCTCGTTTGCTTATATAAAGTAATTCTGTTATGTCCAGACTTTTCTACTTAGTTCTGCCCCAGTCATGCATTTGCAATACAGACCTCCACACAGTAATATTGGCTACCACTTGAAAACCATCTTTCTTTATCCTAACAATGTTGATCACTAACATGCATTCTCCTATTTAACCCTTTCAATAATCTTATGATGCAGTTTTTTTTTTAAAGTTCATTTATTTTATTCATGAGAGAGAATGAGTGTGGGTATACATGAGCGAGAGACAGAGACAGAGACAGTCACCTTCCAGAGGGTCTTATAATGCCATACCCCCCTTCCAGCAGTCCTCCAGCTTGCCTGGATGTGAGTTTCTCATGCATTGGGCCTGTTTCCAGGTCTACTCAGGATCTGAAACCTTGATTGGCCACGGGGCAACCAGCACTGCCACTGCCTGTGCCCCCGAGGCTGGGCCAGGTACTTTATTTATTTATTTATTTTAGAGAGGTTTTTGCTATAGGGTGCATGTGTGCACCAGAAAGACAGAGAGAGACAGAGGCAGAAAGTGAGAAATCACCCCTGGGGGGATGGCCACGCTGCAGTCCCTTCTCCTCCTGGGATCTTGGGCATGTACGCACATGCACCTGGCATGAGTTTAAGCCACTAGGTCCAGGACTCGAACCGCGGTGGACTACATGGGAGTCCAGCGACATAGCCATTATGCCAACTGCTGGTCCCGGGCCAGGTATTATGATCATCCCTGTTTCACTGGTGAAGAAATTGAGGTATAGAGAAGTTAAGTAACCTGTGTAAGGTCCCATGGTTAAAAAATTGCACAGTTACTATTTGAACCTAGACAACAGGTCTTTAGTGAACACACTTTTTTTTTTCTTTTTTGGAGAGGTTTTCGCTATAGGGCGTGTGCGCTCGCCAGACAGACAGAGAGAGACATAGAGACAGAAAGCGAGAAATCACCCCCCAGGGGGGATGGTCACGCCGCAATCCCTTCTCCTCCATTCTCCTCTCGGGATCCTGGGCACGCACGCACACGCGCCCTGCATGAGTTTTAAGCCACTGGGTCCGGGACGCGAACCGCGGTCGACTACGTGGGAGTCCAGCGACATAGCCATTACGCTAACTACTGGTTCCCAACACACTCTTTTTTTTGAAAGATTTTTGCTATAGGGCATGTGCAGTTGCCGGAGAGACAGAGAGATAGAAAGTGAGATATCATCCCCCAGGGAGGATGGCAACACTGTAATTCCTTCTCCATTCCTGGACTCAAACTGCAGTCAACCATGTGGGAATCCAGTGACATAACCACTACACAGTCTGCTGGCCACATGCACCTGGCATGTTTTTCAAACTGCTTGGGTTCGGGACTCAAAATGGTCAGTTAGCTATGTGGCATCTAGCCACCTTAACCACCACGCCACTTAGCTGACCTCTCTTTTTTTTTTAATGTTTATATATTTCTTCCATGAGAGAGAGACAGACAGGCACCCCCAACAGGGTCTTCATGCCACAATTTACCCCAACCTCAGCCAACCAGAACATGGGCACACGTGTGTACAACAGCATGTACGTGGAGACCTCAGGACATAAAACAGGCATCCCATGTTCAGCACTGCAGAACTGGCCGAGCGCATGCTCTGAATGCCTGCAGACAGACACTTCTCTCGGTTTAGTCTACTTTAGTCCCTAGTAAAGTCTTTTTTTTTTTTTTTTTTTTTTTTTTTTTTTTTTGGTATAGGGCACGTGCGCTCAGCAGACAGACAGAGAGAGACAGAGAGAGACAGAAAGTGAGAAATCACCCCCCGGGGGGATGGTCACACCTCAATCCCTTCTCCACTCTCCTCTCAGGATCTTGGGCATGCATGCACACACGCCTAGCATGAGTTTAAGCCACCGGGTCCAGGACTTGAACTGTGGTCAACTACATGGGAGTCCAGCAACATAGCCATTATGCCAACTGCTGGTCCCATAGTCCCTATTAAAGTATAACCTAGCAGGACTGACAGGTGGTGTGTTGGTTAATGTGTTGGACTCTCACATGTCTGACTATGGTTTGAGTCCTGGACCTGGTAGCTTGCTTTTTCACATTCTCTCTGATTAAATTTTTAAAAAATGATGATGAATAAAGTTAAATAAATCTTTAATAAACATTTCTTTTTTTTTTTTTTTTTTGAGAGAGGTTTTTCGCTATAGGGCGCATGCGCTTGCCAGACAGACAGAGAGAGACATAGAGACAGAAAGCGAGAAATCACCCCCCAGGGGGGATGGTCACGCCGCAATCCCTTCTCCTCCATTCTCCTCTCGGGATCTTGGGCACGCACGCACACGCGCCCGGCGTGAGTTGTAAGCCACCGGGTCCGAGACGCGAACCGCGGTCGACTACGTGGGAGTCCAGCGACATAGCCATTACGCTAACTGCTGGTTCCCATTTAATAAACATTTCTAATCTAGCTTTCTGAGTGATCCTTACGGTACAAGTTCGGCTCTGGTCACCACCCTGCTTCTACCTAACCCACAGCCTGTCCTACTAGCAGTCTTCCCCTGTAAAACAGCCTGGATCAGTCTAGAAAAAAAAAAAAACAAGTTCCAGAACTGCCCTAGCCTGTGGCAATGGAGGACATATGAGGTGGGGGTCGCAGGCCAAAGGAGACATCAGTCAAGCCTTCTCCCTCTGCAGAGGTACAGCCTCTCTGTTCTGGTCTCTGGGTGGGTCTTCCCAGACAGGAAGGGAGCAGTTGGCGTAGTCAATCTAGTTTTCCCGGAATTTAGCACACTGTGAAAGTCAGAGGTGCCCGAGGCCAATCGCAGCCATTTCTGTTCGATAAACATGTATGGAGTCCTGACAGCGAGGTAGACACTGTGCTGGGTCAGGGGACAACCTTGACGCATCTTAGTTTTAGAAATGGAGGAAAACAGTGCGGTGGTCAGGTACTCAGTGTGGGGAGTGCTGGATAGCAGTTACCGGAGTGCATTGTGGAGTGCATTGCAACAGGCAAGAGGAGACAAGGAAAAGAGGAAAGAGAAAGGAAGGACAAGATCCTTGTCTCTGGGGGGTTTGATCTCATCCCAGTAATCTGGATTAGGGAAAGAAGTAATAACTCAGTAAGGACTGCTGGCAGAAGGGAGGTGCCTTCCAGAGTACTGAGTTCTTCAACTGCGAGTGAGTTAAGTACCTTGCTTGTTTATCTGGAATGGTGAGGGCAAGGAAGGAATGAGGGCAAAGAGCAGCCAGGAAAAGTTCCAAGATTCGTCATAGCGTGCACACATGCAGGGTATGTGTCTGAGAGAGACAGAGAGAGAGAGAGAGAGAGAGAGAGAGAGAGAGAGAGAGAGTGTAAGGCCGACTCCTACTTTTTCTTGGCAACTTCTCTGGAAATTGTGATGACAGCTCATGGTGGGGGGAAAAAAAAAAACCAAAACACTGAAATCATTAGTGACTGCAGTCATTTTCCTGCCTCTGGGTGGCTGGTTATCACCTGAGCTGTCCCAGATGGTAGGCTGCTATGCATTTATTGTTTTCTCTTATTCATTTAATAAAGTGAGTGTATTCTTATTATTATTATTGGGGTGGAGTGTATGAGGTAGGGAGGAAGGGAGAGGTTCATTTTTCCAGAGTTGTGAATAAGCCAGCCGTAGCCTCTGTATTCATTAGACAGCTTAACGCAGGACAAAAGCCCAGGACAAGAGGCCCTGTCAGCAGAAATCTAATTTCTGGTTTCAGATCTGCTCCGAAGTCCTGTGAGCTTTAGAAATTCATAACTTAACTCTCCATTCAGTTTCTCATTTGTGCTGTGAGAATGATACATTCGTGTTTCTCAATGAGATTGTGAAAAGGAAAGAAAGAAAAATAAACATTTAAAGTCCATTTAGATGGACTTAAAAAAAATGGTGGGCTGGCCTTTGTGACCTAGTGGTTAAGGGAGTTGGATCCCACCTAGTCAACCATGTGGTTTAAATCCTAGCCCCAGTGTTTTGAAAATGCTGAGAGCAGTTTAAGAAATAAATACATAGGGCCAGCAGTTAGCGTAATGGCTATGTCGCTGGACTCCCACGTAGTCGACTACGGTTCGCGTCCCGGACCCGGTGGCTTAAAACTCACGCCGGGCGCGTGTGCGTGCGTGCCCAAGATCCCGAGAGGAGAATGGAGGAGAAGGGATTGCGGCGTGACCATCCCCCCTGGGGGGGTGATTTCTCACTTTCTGTCTCTATGTCTCTCTCTGTCTGTCTGGCAAGCGCATGCGCCCTATAGCAAAAAAACCTCTCAAAAAAAAAAGAAAGAAAGAAAGAAAGAAAGAAAGAAATACATAGGGCCAGCAAGTGGCATTGTGGTTAAGGAGCTGGACTCCCACATGGCTGACCATAGTTCTGGATCTGGCAACTTGCTTTCTCACTTTCTCTTTCTCTCGTCAAATTAAAAAAATAAAATAAAATAAATAAATAAAATTAAATAAATAAATGGTTCTTTTAAAAAAATACATAAAGCCCATTGGAGAGAGTGCTTTTGAGATTTACTTTATTATTTTGATTTGCTAAAGAGCACATGCACTCACCAGAGAGAAACACACAGAGAGAGAGAGAGAGAGAATGAGAGAGCAAACCACCAGGTCTGGCACTCGAACCATGGTCAGTCACATGGGAATCCCACATCCCAGCTACCTGCTGGCCTCCTACTTTATTACTTTTTTATTTTTTTAAATAATTATTTTATTTTATTTATTCATTTATTTATTTTAATTTTACCAGAAGGAGATAGAGATAGAGAGAGAGAGAGAGAGAGAGAGAGAGAAAGCTGCCATGTTCAGGACTTGAACTGTGGTCAGCCATGTAGGAGTGTCCAGTACCTTAACCACCACGCCACCTGGTGGTCCCTATCTACTTTATTATTTTTAATAATTTTTCAGACTTTCAGAAAAGTAAAAAAGCCAAGGCTGATATGCCATTCTTAAATTGATGTTGGGCATTGCTATGGGGCCTCTCTTGAGTAACTTCCTCCTCTTAATTGGTACAGAAATTCTGGCTATTGACAGAAAGCTGGAAGGGCCAAACAGAACAAAGTAGAATTGTTCCACAACTGCTTGTTCTCCATAGAGTCCACTTAAGTACTTGGTTCTATTTTCAAATCTAAGTTAAAATATGGGCCAGGTCTAGTGAAGAGCATACTAATGAAGAAATGCAGGGAACCAGCAATTAGCGTAATGGCTATGTCGCTGGACTCCCATGTAGTCGACCGCGGTTCGCGTCCCAGACCCGGTGGCTTAAAACCCACGCTGGGCGTGTGTGCGTGCGTGCCCAAGATCCCGAGAGGAGAATGGAGGAGAAGGGATTGCGGCATGGCCATCCCCTCTGGGGGGTGATTTCTCGCTTTCTGTCTCTCTGTCTCTCTCTGTGTGTCTGGTGAACGCACGCGCCCTATAGTGAAAAACCTCTCAAAAAAAAAAAAAAAAGAAATACGGATAATACAAAGGGAAAGAGAGGAAAGGAAAAACTCCATTGATGGGGCTGGCATGGTCGTTAAGGCAGTGGATCCCACATGGTTGACTGAATGGTTGGAGTTCCTGACCCAGCACTTTGAAAAACACGCTGAGTACGCGTATATGCCCCAAATCCCAAAAGTAGGGAGAGATGGAGAAGGGATCATGGTGAGACTATTCCCCGCAGGGGGTGCTTTTTTCCTCTCCTTTTCTCTGGCAAGGGCATGTGCCCTCTGGCAAAAAAAAAAAAAGAATCCATCAAGGAACTACAAATGGTCATAAAAATCTGGAAACAGATAAATAGACATAGTAAAAGGCTTATGGATATTACAGTGATATGTTCAATAATATTGCCAAATATGGTCACTATATTGTCCCTCCTTAGAAATACTTCGTTCAGTGTCCTCTATTAATCTGCAGTGCGTGCTGAGTTAGTACAGAATTTCCATAAACTCCAGCAAATGCGTTTCTGATGCCTGGTCTCAGAGCATTGATCTTTGATTTTCACTGAATAAGCCTACATACCTCCCAAAGAAATAATAAGGTATTCAGTCTTCAAAAAATAAACTGTTAGGTGGGACCAGCAGTTGGTGTAATGGCTATGTCACTCGACTCCCATGTAGTTGACCGTGGTTTGAGTCCCCGACCTGGTGGCTTAAACTCATGCCAGGCACATGTGCATGTGTGCCCAAGATCCCTAGGGGAGAATGGAGGAGAAGGGGTTGCGGCATGGCCATTCCCCCCTGGGGGGTGATTTTTTGCTTTCTGTCTCTCTGTCTCTGTCTGTCTTTCTGGTGAGCACACACACCCTATAGCAAAAACCTTTCAAAAAAATTATTATGTATGTTTCCAGGCTTTATGACTTCTCTTGTAGCTTCTCCTTTTCTTTCTCTTCCTCTTCTCCTGCTCCTTCTACTTAATTGATAGAGGGTGCATGCACTCCCGAGAGGAGAGACAGAGGGAGAGAGCAAAAGAGGGAGGGGGGAGGAGAGAGAGAGAGGAAGAGTACACATAATCTTATAGCAAATAATAATAATAATAATAATAATTTAAACTAATAATTTTAAGAAAAGATAAAAGGAAAAAGAAGTAACACATAGAATGTAACTATGGAAATAAGAGTAGTGGGGAAAATGCCCAAACCCAAAGAACACACGCGCGTGCACATTTTCAGGAAAATAATGAAGTATATTAAGGGGAAAGGGCAGTAAGGCTAGAAAGGTAGATCAGAAAAGAAAAAGCAGTCTTCAGGGGAATTTAATTTTTTCTACAGAAAATGAGAATGATATATATTATATATATATATATATGTGTGTGTGTGTGTGTGTGTGTATATGTATACACACACACACACATATATTTAGAGAGAGAGAGATTTTTGCTATTGGGTACATGTGCTTGCTGGAAAGACAGAGAGAAAGAGATAGAGAGACAGAAAGCAAGAAATCACCCCCCAGGGAGCTAGCCATGTCACAATCCCTCCTCCATTCTCCTCTCGGGATTTTGAGTATACGCAAATGTGTCTGGTATGAGTTTGAAGCCACCTGGTCCGGGATTTGAACCGTGGTCAGTCCAGCGACATAACCATTACACCATCTACTGGCCCTAGAATAATATAATTTAACAGCTGGGAGGAACCTAATTTTTTTTTTTTTTTTTTTTTTTTTTTTTAGATTTTTGCCATAGAGCACGTGTACTTGCCAGAGACAGGAAGAGAGGGAAACTGAGAAATCACCTCTCATATGCCCAGAATGTTTTTCAAGCCACCTGGTCCAAGACTCAAACTGTGGAGTCAGCCATATGAGATCCAACCCTCAACCACCTTGCCACCTGCTGGCCTGTAAATTTATAGATTAAAAAACTAAGGCAACCAGAGGAGACAGATTGAAGATTTGGGGGTACTGTTGGAAAGCCAAAAGATTCTGATGACCACCATGGGAAAATAATATCTCTTAATAGTTCTTAATATTTAAACAAAACAGGTGATGGAAACATACCTGCTCTGGAATGGGCTAAGTTCTGCACCATCTGTTAGGGAAGAGCTAAGCAGGAACTCAAACTCTATCCCTTCTTGTCTAGTTCCAGTCATTTATTGGGTTGCATTATATCACCCTGGGGCGGGGGTCCAGAAAGAGATCGTGAGAAGGCCACGTGTTGAGGAGGAAAGAATGCTGGTTCTGAGCGAGGGTCAGGGGTTTGGCACCAGTTCTACCAGTCAATAGCCACTGAGCTCCTAGGCAAGCTATATATACATACGTACATATACACTACGGGGTGCATGAACCTGTGAAAGACAGACACAGAGAGACTGGGGAAAGTGAGAAAACACTCCCCAGGAAGAGGGCCATGCTGCTATCCCTTCTCCCCTGTTCTCCTTTCAGGATTTTGGGCACACATACACACACAAGCCCAATGTGTTCCTCAAGCCACTAGGTCTGGGATTCGATTCTCTCTCCCTCTCTCTCTCTAATATAAATGCACAGATACATATGGAATACATATGTGCATGTGTATGTATATATATATGTATATATTTAGAAAAAAATTAAAATTTATTTATATATTTAGAAAATATTAATATTAATATTAAATTAAAATAGTTTGTGTATATATATATATATATATATATATATATATATGTGTGTGTGTGTGTGTGTATGTAAATATATATTTCAAATTTGTTATAGGGCATGTGCGCTCACCAGAGGAGACAGAATAAGAAAATGAGAAGGCACTCCCCCAGGGGAGACGGCTACACCCCAATCCCTTCTTTATTTTTCCCTTGGGACTTTGAGCACACACACACACACACACACACACACACACACTGGCATATTTTTCAAGCCGTTGAGTCCAGGACTTGAACCACAAAGTCAGCTATGTGGAATTCTGCTTCCTTAACCACCGCCACCAGCTGGCCCGTTTTTTTTTTCCCCCCCCCCTCTCTTTCCTTTTCCCATTTCATCTTCCTTTTCACCTTTCTCCTCCTTTTCTTTGCATTCTTTTTATTTTTAAATAATGAAATGGGTCCACAGAGAAGGTGGCAAAATAAATAGCAGCACCCCTTGAAACAGCGGAATCAGGCTAAGGATGCGGACCAGGAAGGTAAGCTTTTTTTTTCTTTTTTTTTTTTCTTTTTTTTTTTTTTTTTTGGAGAGGTTTTTGCTATAGGATGCGTGCGCTCGCCAGACAGACAGAGAGAGACAGAGAGATAGAAAGCAGAAATCACCCCCCAGGGGGGATGGCCACGCCGCAATCCCTTCTCCTCCATTCTCCTCTCGGGATCTTGGGCACGCACGCACACGCGCCCGGCATGAGTTTAAGCCGCCGGGTCCAGGACTCGAACCGCGGTCTACTACGTGGGAGTCCAGCGACATAGCCATTACGCTAACTGCTGGTCCCACGGACCAGGAAGGTAAGCTTTTAAGCAGAGACAAAATGAGATGAAACTCCAGCAAACTGCGAGGAAAGGCCCCCGAGTCACAGGTGGAATGAAGAAGTCTGTCCAGAAGTATGCTGTTCCTTACGCCTGAGGTAATGGTGACCCTTGGCTCCATTCCTTTTCAAATAATCTGGATTCCTCAACAGAACATTTGCCATCTATGGCTAGAATGAAGTGTTGTCTTAGAGCCTATTGCATATTTGCTTTATTTTAGTTTTTTAAGAATTATTTTATTTAACTTTATGTATTTACTTATTTTAATTTGACCAGAGAGGGACAGAGCAAGAGAAAGGGAAAGTGAGAAAGCAAGCCGCCAGGTCTGGGACTTGAACCATAGTCGGCCATGCAGAGGTCCAGCTCCCTTAACCACCATGCCACCTGCCGACCCCTGTTGCACATTTGTTTAAGAATAAATTTTAATTTAAAGCATACAGTGGCTTATCACCCCTAGTTGTTTTTTACTCAGCCATTCCTACCTTAGCTGGGCATTTTTAAAAAAAGACTTACTTTATTTAACTTTATTTATCATTATTATTAGTAGTATTTTTCAGTTTAATCAGAGAGAGAGAGAGAGAGAGAGAAAGTGAGAAAGCAAGCCACCAGGTCTGGGACTAGCACTGCGGTTGGCCATGTGGGAGTCCAGTGCCTTTAACCACCATGCCACCTGCCAGCCCTCCTTAGCTGTGCATTTGAAGTAAATCTGGGCTAGCCGTGGCCTGGTGGTTCAGGTGACTGAATCTCACACAGCTGACCCTGCGGTTTGAGTCCCAGACTCAGGAACCTGTGAAACATGTCGGGCATGTGTGTGCACCTGCTCAAATCCTGAAAGGAGTGAGAACGGAACAGAAGAGATTGTTGCATGACCATTCTTCATGGGGGAATGTTTCTTTCCAGCAAGTCCATGGGCTCTCTTGCATATTAAGAAGAATAAACAAATAAACTCAACCCGGAGGTGTGCTTTTTGACCTTTGTTCTACCCTGAATTCTGTATCACCTGGAATTAAACCAACTCATTTGAAAGGAAAGAAAATGCTGGGATTATGTTTCTTTCTTTTTTTTTTTTTTTTTTTTTTGGAGAGGTTTTTGCTATAGGGTGCGTGCGCTCGCCAGACAGACAGAGAGAGACAGAGAGATAGAAAGCAGGAAATCACCCCCCAGGGGGGATGGCCACGCCGCAATCCCTTCTCCTCCATTCTCCTCTCGGGATCTTGGGCACGCACACACACGCGCCCGGCGTGAGTTTAAGCCGCCGGGTCCGGGACTCGAACCGTGGTCGACTATGTGGGAGTCCAGCGACATAGCCATTACGCTAACTACTGGTCCTGTTTCTTCTTCTTTAAAAATTCTATGGGGGTTGGGTGGGTAGGGACCAGCAGTTGGTGTAATGGCTGTGTTGCTTGACTCCCATGTAGTCGACCGCTGTTCAAGTCCCGGACCTGATGGCTTAAACTCACACCAGGTGCGTGTGCGTGCGTGCCCAAGATCCTGAGAGGAGAATGGAAGAGAAGGGATTGCAGCGTGGCCATCCCTCCTGGTGGGTGATTTCTCGCTTTCTGTCTCTCTGTCTTTCTGGCGAGAGCACGCACCCTATAACAACAACAACAAAAAACTCTCAAAAAAAAAAGGAAAAAAAAATTCTATGGAGGGGAGACCAGCAGGTGGCGGGGTGGTTAAAACACTGGACACTCCCACATGGCTGACTATGGTTCTAGTCCTGGACCTCGTGGCTTTCTTTCTCACTTTCCCTCTCTCTGTGTATGTCTCTCTCTTGTCAAATTAAAATAAATGAATGAACAAATAAAATTAAATAAATAATTCCTTAAAATAAAAATTACTATAGGGCATGTGTGCTCACCAGAGAGAGAGGAAGAATGAAAAAAGCATCCTCCAGAGAGGGCGATCATGCCACAATCCCTTCTCCTCTGTTCTCTTCTTGGGACTTGGGTATGCACACATATGTGCCTGGCGTTTTAATCAAGCCACCAAGTTCAGAACTTAAACAGGAGTTAAACTATACATCTGACAAGGAGTTCATATCCAGAATATACAAGGAACCTAGCACAAAAGCAAAAAAACAAATTTGGGGCACACACACATATGCCCAGCATGTTTTTCAGGCTGCTGGGTCTGAGACTTGAACCTCAGAATTGGGCATGTGGGATCTACTGCCTTAACCACCATGTCATCTGCTGGCCTGGTCTGTTGTATATTTTAGAAGAGGAAGTTTTTGGATGTTTTCACTACAAAGAAATAAATGTACGAGGGGATGGATAGGCTTACTACCCTGACTTAATCATTACACAATGTAAACATGTACTGAAATATCAAATTGTTCCCCATAAACATATAAAGTGTCGATTAAATTGAAAATAAAATAATTATTTTTTCCTTCCTTCTTTCCTTCCTCCCTTCCTTCCTTCCTCTTTCTTTCTTTCTAATTTGACCAGAGATGGACAGAGAGAGAGAGAAAGAGAAAGTGTCTTCCTATCCAGATACTGCAGGAATGCCTGTAGGACTAACTCTGTGGTGCAGTGGAAATGCACTGCTTAAGAGAAGCCAGATCCTTGGGACCAGCAGATGGCATTATGGTTACATCACTGGACTCCCACATGGCCAACCACGGTTTGAATCCTGGACCTGGAGGCTTAAACTCACCGGATGCATGGGCATGTGTGCCCAAAATCCCTAGAGGAAAATGAAGGAGAAGGGATTATAGCATGGCCATCCCCCCCTGGGGGATGATGTCTCACTTTCTATCTCTCTCTGTCTCCAGCAAGCACATCCACCCTATAGCAAAAAATCTCTCTAAAAAGAGAGAGAGAGAGAAGCCAAATCCCAGGCCGATTCTGTGATCTAGTGGCTAAGGCAGCCAGATCTCGCATAGCCAACCACAATTTGAGTCCCAGACCTGGAAGTTCAAGAAACATACTGGCATGTGTGTGTACATCCCAACATCTCTTAAAGGAGGAAGAGATGAAGGAGAAGAGATTGCGGCATGACCATCCCCCATGGGGAGTGCTTTCTCCTCTCCCTCTTTCTCTTTGCTGATCATGTGTACCCTCAAACAACAACAACAAAACAATCAGATCCCACTTGGCAATCAGTTTGACTTCCTGGCCTGAACAGCCTAAAACATGTTGGGCACAAACATGAGTGCTCCACATTCCATGAACTGGAGGACTAGAGGGAAAAGATCATGACATGACCAGATGCTATGGAGGGTACTCATTTCTCTTCTCTCTCGCACTCATTATCGTATGCCCATACGTGCTCTGTTAAGAATAAAGAGAATCTCAATTAAAAAATAAAAGAGTGTAAAAAATAGGCAAAATATTTGATGGAAATATTTTACCAAAAATATGGGGACCAGCAGGTGGCATGGTGGTTAAGGCACTGGACACTCTCACATGGCTGACCACGGTTCAAGTCCTGGACCTGGTGCTTGCTTTCTCACTTTCCCTCTCTCTCTCTCTCTGTGTCGCTCTATGGTCATATTAAAATAAATGAATTAATAAATAAAATTAAATAAATAATTCTTTTATAAAAAAGATTTTACAAAAAATAGGTACATAAATGGCCAATGAGTCATGAAAAGGTGTTTGTGGTAATTGCTATTGATGTGCCAGCCAGATTCTCCTTTTGGAGAAGGCTGCCAGCACACAGCCCTCAACTGTCAGTCCACTTGAGTGATTGCCTGAGCTGAAGAGCCCTGGCTTGCCTAAGATCACTCCCTCTTCTCACCGTGGCCTGTATCTAATGTCAAATAAAGGCCAATTCCCTTGCCTGAACTCTGAACATCTTTGAAAGTTCGGCCCACTTGCAGTGTTCTCTGCAAAGTCAGCTGAACCCTCTGACATGACATTGCACCTCGGACTTCCTCCTATGCCCGGTTGTGCACTGTCTTCCCTCTCACGGGTGTTGCCCAGGAGCAATCCCTACAGAACCTCCTACTCATGAATCTCCCTCTTAGAGTCTGCTACAATGGGAGCCCAATCTGTGGTGATACTCAGAGTGATTAATCATCAGGGAAATGCAAATTAAAACCATAATGAGAGGTCAGGTGGTGGCACAAGATGAATGCCCCTGTACACACATCAGAAAATCTCAGGTTTGCAGCACAGGGCTCCCACTGCATATGGGGTTTGCATACAGACACGCCTGTGGTCTGGGTTGGCTAATGTTGGGGGTAGATTGTGGCATGAGGTCTCTAGTGGGGATAAATTTCTCTCCCGTCTCTCTCATGGAAGAAATAATAAGAAGAAGATGCCATTTTATGTCCACTGGCAAGCAAGAAAAGACTAACACCAAACGTTCGTGAAGATGTGGAGGACCTGGAACTCTCGTGCATTGCTAGTGGGAGACACATGGTACAAATACACTGGGAAATTCTTTAACAGTTTTGGATAAAGTTAAACATACACTTAACCTATGATCCAGTAATTTCATTCCCAGGTATATACCCAAGAAACATGAAGAAATATCCATAACAAGATTTATATAGAAATAATCATAGGGACCAGCAGTTAGCGTAATGGCTATGTCACTGGACTCCCACGTAGTCGACCGTGGTTCGCATCCCGGACCCGGTGGCTTAAAACTCACGCTGGGAGCGTGTGCGTGCGTGCCCAAGATCCCGAGAGGAGAATGGAGGAGAAGGGATTGCGGTGTGGCCATCCCCCCTGGGGGGTGATTTCTCGCTTTCTATCTCTCTGTCTCTCTCTGTCTGTCTGGCGAGCGCACGCGCCCTAGAGCAAAAACCTCTCCAAAAAAAGAAAGAAAAAAAATCATAGTCTTTGTTATAATAGCCCTAAATGGAAATAATACAAATGTCTACCAATAAGAGTGGATAAATAAATTGTGGTATAGTCATATAATACCACTCAGTCATATAAAGGAATGAACTTCTCCATATACAAGGTGGATAAAAATTAAAAAAAAAATATGGGGACCAGCAGGTGGCATGGTGGTTAAGGCACTGGACACTCCCACATGGCTGAACATGAATCAAGTCCCAGACCTGGTGGCTTGCTTTTTCACTTTCCCTCTCTCTCTGGTGAAATTAAAATGAATGAATGAATACATAAAATTAAATAAATAATTCTTTATATATAAAAAAAGAAAAGATACAGGGGCCTGCAGGTGACGTGGTGGTTAAGGGCGCTAGGCTCCCGCATGGTTGACTGCAGTTCGAGTCCCGGACCTGGTGGCTTTCTCTCTCTCTCTCTCTCTCTCTCCCCCTCTCCCTCTCTGGTCAAATTAAAAACTAAATAAATAAACTTAAATAAAATAATTCTTTTAAAAAAGAGAGGAGTCATGATCCACCTTATAAAAAAAAATAAAGATACAAAAACATGTTGCGGGGACCAGCAGGTGGTATAATGGTTACGTTACTGGACTCCCACATAGTCAACTGTGGTTTAAGGTCTAGACCTGGCAGCATCAAACTCACACCGTGTGTGTGTGTGTGTGTGTGTGTGTGTGTGTGTGTGTGTGTAAGTATGTTCATGCCCAAAATCCCAAGAGGAGAATGGAGGAGAACAGACTGCAGCATGGCCATCCCTCCCCCCCCCCCCCCCCCCCCCCCCCCGCCCCGGGGATGATTTCTCACTTTCTATCTCTCTGTCCCTCTCTGGCAAGTGCACGTGCCCTATAGCAAAAATCTCTCTAGAAATTTTTTTTTTTGGAGAGGTTTTTCTTCGCCATAGGGTGCGTGCGCTCTCCAGACAGACAGAGAGAAACATAGAGACAGAAAGTGAGAAATCACCCTCTCGGGATCTTGGGCACGCACGCACATGTGCCCGGCGTGAGTTTTAAGCCCCCGGGTCCTGGATGTGAACCGCAGTCGACTACGTGGGAGTCCAGCGACATAGCCATTACGCTAACTGCTGGTTCCCTAGAAATTTTTTTTAAAAAACAACATTATGTTGTGTAAAAGATGCCAAACACACACACACACACACACACACAAATACACACATGGCACACACACACCCCACTTACTCAATATGGAAGGCAGCTATGCTCACCACTCTACCACCAATACTGATTCTATTGATATGGTGATAGAAATCAGGAAGCAGTTGTTTGGGTGAAGTGTGGGGGCGGTAGTGACGGACTGAAAGGGCCATGAGGAAACTTTCTGGGGGGTCACAAAATGATTCTGTATCTGGGGGCTGGACAATGGCGCTTTGTGAGGCTGACCTACATGGGAAGGTTTGGGTTCATGTGTGACCTCCCTGAGTACTCTGCACACGCAGATGTGCATGACCTGGGATGGGCTGAGGCTGGGTTGGGTCGTGGCAAAGAGACCTTGTTGCGGGTAGTGGCTCTCTGTCTCTCTCCCTGGTGAAATAATTTTTTTTTTCTTTTTAATTCTACATCTTGTTTTGAGTGACAGGTATGCAGTAGTTACAACTGTCAATAGTCATTGACCTGAACACTTAAGATTTATCCACTTTTTTTTATTCTTTAATAAAAGCTTGCATATGAGTACACACACACCCATTGAATGACACATACTAGGCATTCAATAAATGTTTAATAAACAAGTGAAGAGGAAATTTATCTAAAGCACCAAATTATTAATGGTTATGAAGATGATTTTCTTCCTTTGGGTTATGGTAAAATATGAGATTCTATCAGGATACTTCTTGATTAAAATCTTATGAATATTCGTTCTTCATAGTTTTTTTTTTTATCTTCCTCCACTAAATTGTTTAGGCTTTGATATTAACAGGACTGGCAGAATCAGGTCTATAATGTCTACCTGCATCACTTTCAGGTAAGTAGAAATGCTAAAAGTATATTAATATAATAACAGTGGCAACAGCATGAAATAAAAAAAAACATCGTTGGTTACCCAGAATGGTGTGTCAGCCATTGGTTGGTATCTGACATGAGCCTGTCAACATCACTCCCAAAGTCATTTCTTTTATAAAATATGGCACAACCATCACTGTATTCTGAACCTGGGTATTTAATCTCAGAAGTAGAATTGAAAGTATTTGAAATATTTAAAGAGATAAGTTGATTTTTGTAGACCTAGTTGATACTAACCTATGCTGTTTTTCACTAAGGTGAATACCCTGGGGTATAAGAAAATCAGAAGAGAGAGAATCCTTTTAGGGAGTTTCATAACCTAAAAAATTAAAAATGACAGAATGCCAAGAAACTCTCAAAAAAAATTTAAAATATTTTTGCAAATGCATGAAAGTATTTTAAAATTCTCTTTTATAAAAAAAAAATCAAAGAATTCAAAAGTCATTGACTGCCATCTTCAAAATTCAAAGGCAGAGTACTGACAAGGTTGCCAGATTGGGCAAATAGGAACACAAGATCCCCAATTAAATTTGTATTTAAGATAAACAATAGTTTTTAGTATTTAGTTCCCTAATGGGTATATATACTTTTTAGTTGCCAGATGGCATGTGTACTTACTAGAGAAAAAGAGACAGAGACAGAAGGAGAGAGAGGAAGGGAGAAAGCACCCTCTAACAGGGCATGGTCATGTGCAATCCCTTGTCCATTTCTCTATCCTGGCAGGATTTGGGGCAAGCAGGCACACGTGACTGCCACAGGAGCTGGGACTCAAACTGGGTCAGCCATGTGGGATCCAACTCCCTTAAGCACTATGCTATGGAGCTGGCCCTGGGTATTTTTATTTTTTAATTTTTTTTAAATTTATTTTTTTGAGAGGTTTTTGCTATAGGGCGTGTGCACTCGCCAGAAAGACAGAGAGAGACAGAGAGAGAGAAAATGAGAAATCACCCCCCCGGAAGGATGGCCACACCGCAATCTCTTCTCCTCCATTCTCCTCTCAGGATCTTGAGCACGCATGCACATGCGCCTGGCGTGAGTTTTAAGCCACCAGTCCAGGACTCGAACCGCGGTCAGCTACATGGGAGTTTAGCAATATAGTCATTACGCTAACTGCTGGTCTCGCCCTGGGTATTTTTAATATCAACATATCCTATGAACTATTTGGACTCCCACATGGCCAACTGTGCTTCGAGTCCTGGACCTGGCAGCTTTCTTTCTCACTCCCCCCGCCCTGATCCTTCTCTGGTCAAATAAAATTAAATAAATAAATAAAATAAAGTTCAATAAAATAATTCTTTAGTAAAAAAAGTTATTCATTGTTTACTTGAAATTCAAATTTCTCTGGGAATTGTTCTATATTTTATCTGGCGACCCTAGTACTGAGGAGAGTACTTGGCCTAACCCCTTCATTACTCTGCAGAGTGAGGGACTCTGACCTGCATAATGAAAATCTGCCTTTAAGAGTACTACATGGATTTTTTTTTTTTTGAGAGAGATTTTTGCTATAGGGTATATGCATTCACGAAAGAAATAGAGAGACAGAAACTGAGAAATCACCTCCCGGGGGTGGGGGGATGGCCACGCTGCAATCCCTTCTCCTTCATTCTCCTCTTGGGGTTTTGGGCATGCACACACACGTGTCTGGCATAACTTTCAAGCTGCCAGGTCCAGGACTGAAAATGTGGTTGGTCACATGGGAGGCCAGCGCCTTAACCACTATACTACCTGCTGGCCCACTACATGGAATTTTAAATTTAGTAATGATCCTGGTAAAAGGAGAAGAATTGAATCTTTCTCCTACTTCATGGATTTCCACTCTGTCTCTTTCACACTATAAAAAGCACTTAAATATACTTCCAATTATTCAGAGCGGATGAATCGTACTAAATAAAGAATATACTTCATTTGGATCTCTAGGGTTAGGGTTGGTTTGTGTAGGGGCGAAGAGGCTAGGATTAACCATACGGATTTACGAACCTAGAGAACTTGTTTCTCTTACTAGATTTGCTATTCCTGGTGAGGAATGAACAGGCTTGATTTTGTAAAGCAGTTTGAGGACTTCAGAAATGCTGACTGAATATATAATATGTATTTAAAATGACATCATCTGCCATCCCATTCACTAAAGGATTACCCTATTGTTTGGCTGTATAGGACTTGTCATACCATGTCAGATCTCCGGGGAAAACCTGCCTAATGGAGGCTGCAGTTGGAGTACTCCAGAAGTGGGTTAAAAACAGCAACATCACTGTGTGTCTGGCTCAAGCACTCATGGAGCGAGCATTCTTTTCAGTATCAGCTGATGCTTCACTCCACGGGATTCTGTTACTCTCATTTGAGCTGCCTGGTTATTCCAGCAATCAGATCTTTCTGTCTCCTGCCTGTTACCTGGCCTTGACACCAGCTATCAAGTGCCCTCTTTGCCTTGACTCTCAAGCATACAATTCTTTCATTTTCTTTAAACTGAAATGCCGGGATATGGGATTTCTAGGACATTTATGTGGCTTATAAGAACAGTGAATATATGCAATCAGGACCATCTTGTAAAAACTAGGGCATGTGTGGTGCCCCTAATATTTCAGTGCTTGTCCTCTGACGGTTACCTAGGATGGCCAGGTTATTACTGCACGTCAGAAATTCTCCTACTTGTGACTTTAGTCATTGTTTTGCATTTAACCTTGGGCAAATTACTGCATCTATTTCTGTCCAGTGTCAGCTTCTAATCACCTTTTATTTGAAGCCCCCATAACAAAAAAGGAAAAGAACAAAGCAAAAAGAACTCATTTCCAACTTACTTTGGCTATCCTCAAAGTGGAAGGGATGAATCCCAGTCTTTGTAACATGGCTTACTGGGCTTACCATAAACGGGGAGAAGAGTTATGGAAAACACATGACTTAAAGATTTTATTATTTTTTAGGGACCAGCAGATGGCGTAATGGCTATGTCACTGGACTCCCATGTAGTCGACCGTAGTTCAAGTCCCAGACCTGATGGCTTAAACTCACCCTGGGCGCGCGTGCGTGCATGCCCAAGATCCCGAGAGGAGAATGGAGGAGAACGGATGGCGTGGCCATTCCCCCCCGCCGGGGGGGGGGGGTGATTTCTTGCTTTCTGTCTCTCTGTCTCTCTGTCTTTCTGGTGAGCGCAGGCACCCTATAGCAAAAACCTCTCCAAAAAAAAAAAAAAAAAAAAGATATCATAATTTTTAAAAAGAATTATTTATTTATTTATTTATTTAATTTTTAATTTAACCAGAAAGGAAAAGTGAAAAAGCAAGCCCTCAGATCTGGGACTCAAACCACAGTCACCCACATGGGAATCCAGTGCCATAACCACCACGCCACCTGCTGGTCCCAGATTTTCTTTTTTGTGTGAGAGAAGAAAAGCGAGAAAGCAAGCCACCAGGTCTGGGACTCAAACTATGGTTGGCCATGTGAGAGTTCAGCACTCTTAACAACTGTACCACCTGCCGGCCCCATGCTGGCCCTAGATTTTATCATTTTAATTCCTCATTTAGGAGAGGGATGTCTGCCTTCAGGCCTGTAATTTGTAAAATTCAAGTCTGGGACCAGCTCTGTGTCCTGGTGGTTAAAGCAGTTGAATCCTACATGGCCAGCCATGCGGTTCAAGTCCTAGATCCAGCAGTTTAAAAAACACACAGGCAGGTTATACACGCATGTCCAAAATCCCTGGAGAAACAGAGAAGGGACTGTAGCATGCCCACTCCCTTTTGGAGACGGTGCTTTCTCCTCTGTTTCTGATTCTCTGCCTCTCTCTCTCTTTCTCTCTCTCAAGCACATACATCCTTGGGTAAAATTTTTTAAAAAAATCAAGTCTGAACCCAACCTAAATAAAAAAATAAAAGGAGGTGGGGTCTATAAACAAAAGGAAGTGATTCACCTTGCCAAACGGTAATATCAGCACTTTTTGTAAAATAGTGACTCCTTTTTCTCCCTTCCACTGCCTTTATTCCTTTGATCCTGTCACCACCTCTTGCATCTACTGATATCCTGTTGCATTAAGATAAGACAGAATTACTTTTGCAAAACTACATAGAGCTAAACAAAAATGACATATTTTGGCAGCTCTTGGCATGAAGGCAGACCAGAACAGGGCACAGCAAGAGTTCAGAGTTTTCTGACGCAGAGTTACTAAAACAGTGGCCTCCCTTAATAGCTAATGTAGTTTTAGGGCAAGAAGAATATAAAATCTCTCTTGAATGGTCTAAACTGTGTCTTTTTGCTTTAAAAAAATTTGTCTTTTCTTCTTCTTCCTCTTCTTTTTTTTTTTTTGACCTGTCCTAATTCATGATGTCAGGTCCCTAGGGTATCTGTGCAGGGCCTCGTTCTCAGTGAATGTATGTTTTATACAGTGTGATCGCACTTTCAACTAAAATAGACCGTATCCAGGAACCTGCTGGTGCAGCTTCCCAGGGCTAAAGGATGTGAGCAGTTAAATTGCTTCTTGTCTCTTTGGCTTCTTCTTGAGTCAATTCACATAACAGAGATGTAACCATCTAGATTTTATTTAAAAAAAAAAAAACAAAAACACCAGATCCCAAAGGCTAGCCTCCATGCCGAGACTATTTTCCTAGAAAAATGTATACTATCTAAACTTGAAGGATCCTAGATGCTCACCTTAGAATCTCTTCAGCTCAAGGATTATTTGCTCATTAGGGACAAGATGACATTCAGTTCAGTTCTGTGAGTACAGCCACAAGCCAATGTCTAGCACCCCCTGAACTTTTTCATCTTGACTCCTATGTGACCTCCACAGGGAGGCTGGCAGTGGAAGATTCTCATGCTCAGTTACTTATGTGACTAAGACACAAAGGCGAATTGCTCTCATAAAATCACATACCATGAGATGTGATTCCACCAGGTTGGCAGGCCTCCGTGTCTTGGGTCTCTTACTCTTCACTCCACCCTCAACCTAGGGTTGAACAAGGGTTGAGCTTCTTCTCTTTGCTAGGCATGGGATCGGATATTGAGTGAGGACTAACCTGTTGTTAGTTCTTGTCAGGGATTTAAGAAGCAAACAGAGATAAATCCAAGGGTGGGGAAACTGAGGCCCTCTGACTGGTCGTTACCAAGCTGCTGAGATTTCTAATCCTTTTGGCTACTCTACCAGGCTGGTTCTACCTGAGCCCACACTGATTTTTGTTGTTGTCGTTGAAGTCAAGGCAAACATCATTGCAAACCCTATTCTAGCATGCCAGCTTGAGAATACTGTAACCTTTAAACACTTGGGATTCCACCAGAAATGTTGTAGCAGCATTCCAGAGACCCACGCATCAGACATAGACATATGCATTCTTGTCTGCAGCAGAGGGTGTTGGCTTCATCCCTGAACTCATATTCTGCAAAGCCCTCGTGGCTGACCCTTCAGAAGAGGACACAGCCAAATGGCTCATACCAACAAAGAGGCTGGGTTTAGTCATGTAGCTGCGGGTCACTCAGAATTGGTAAATAAACCTGCAGTAAGTGGTTGTGAAAAGGGAAGCAGAAGTACTGGGGGGAGGAGGGAGGAAGGGCTAGAAAGGAAACAAGACAGGTAGAAATGTTGACTTTTTCAACTTCCTGATGGAAAAATACCAAGAGACAAAATTCTTTCAGACCTGTCAGGTCTTTTTTTTTTTTTTTTTTTTGGGGGGGGGCTACATTTGGATATATGTAATGTTGCCACCCTCTGATAAATAAATCGGTCTATCTCTATCCATATACCTCCCCCATATGTTATTATATTGTATGTAGGTATCCATTTATAAAGTATACATTTGAAAGCACATGGAATTAATCTACTTCCCTCCCAGGAAGGGCACAGGGTGGACAGGCAACATTCTATTTTCTTGCATTTCCAACTGTCATTCCAACAGCCATTTCAAGTTACAGAAGAGGCAAGGCTGGGGCCTTTCCACACAGTGTCCTATGGATTGCTTTCCAACTTTTTGTACTCCTGGCTTTTGGAACCCCTTCATCATATTCCGCAGGTAAGACACATTAGTAGAATTAGAGTTATAATTTTTATGTTTGAAATTGGCATTGGAGGCCTATAATTTCCAAATCAGGAAGGCTAAACAGTAACAGTCACGTTTTGTTTTGATCTAACACGGTGGGATATGTAATGGTCTCCCAAAGTCTCCACATCTTTCTTCTCTCCTCCCACTGTTTCTCTGGCAGGGTTTCTCCCTAACACAACTCCTTTATAGTCTCTGCTTTGAAACATGTCTTACAGAGACTTCTGTTTGGCTCCATAGATCCTTACTCCAGGCCTTTGCCACTCGGGCTACGAAGAGCATTCTGACACTAAGAAAATGATAGACTTTTACAAGTTCTTAAACCACGGGTGAATTAATACTTTTCTAGCATGCATTATGCAGGTATCTGCTTTACAGATGGGGAAACTGAGGCAAGGACATTATAACACTTGCTCTAGGTCATACAGTCAGTGATGTTACTAAAATTATTGCCTGGGCCTAGTTGTTAAGGAATCCAGATTCCACCTGGCCACCCAAGTGGTTCAAATCCCAGTCCCAGTAGCTTGACAAACATGCTGGGCACCTGTGTGTGCACCAAGTCCCGACAAGATGGAGAAATGGAGGGGGAGGGATTGCCTCATGACCACGGCCCACTTGGAAGGTCCCCTCCACAATTTCTGTCTCTATCTGAAGAGCCCATGCACCCTCTGGCAAAACAAAAACCCGATTTCCTTGTATCTCCTGATTCCCAGGCTAGTGCTTGGAAACTGAAGACAGAAGTACCTCTAATTAGATTGACTTTGATTCATTCCCTCCCACCCACTTTCTTTTCTTTCTTAAAAATTTATTGAAGGGGAACCAGCAGTTAGCGTAATGGCTATGTCGCTGGACTCCCACGTAGTCGACCGTGGCTCGCGTCCCGGACCCGGTGGCTTAAACTCACGCCGGGTGCGTGTGTGTGTGCGCCCAAGATCCTGAGAGGACAATGGAGGAGAAGGGATTGCGGCATGACCATCCTGCCTGGGGGGTGATTTCTCGCTTTCTATTTCTATGTCTCTCTCTGTCTGTCTGGCGAGCGCACGCGCCCTATAGTGAAAATCGCTCCAAAAAAAAAAAATTTATTGAAGTACATGGATTTGCACAGGTTTCTCATTTATAGAGTTTCAAGCTTCTTTTTTTCCTAAAGAGAAGTCTAGGGCCAGCCAGGTGGTGTGAAGGTTAAGGTGGCTGAATCAGTGGTTTGAGTCCTGGACCTAGCAGTTTGAAAAACATGCCGGGAGTGTGTGCCTCTGTGCCCAAAATCCAGAGAGGAAAATGCGAGAGATGGGGTTGTGGTATGGCCATCTCCCCCTGGGAGGGGATCTCTCACTTTGCCTCTCTCTCTCATCTCTCTCTCTAGCAAGCACACTCACTCTATAGGAAATTTAAAAAGGAGAGATGATCCTGAAGTATACGGAGGAAAATGAATTTCCAAGGGCCTTTGGGCTCTTCATTTCAGTGATTTCATTGTGTGGAGCACACACGGGGCTGTCACCCAGTCATGTGAAAGGGAACTGTGTGTTATCTCTCATTCTCCTATCTCCAGGGGTAGGTAGTAGGTCTGTGTTCCTTCCTGACTCGCTGCATTGGAATCTCCTGTGTCATGGGCCCAGGAATGGAACCAAAGAATGTTCTGCCCTTTCTTGCCAGCACAGCCATAATTACGGCTGCCATGAAATCTGTGGCCTATGTTTTTTTTTTTTTTTTCAATATTTTCTGTGATGAAGCACATTTTTTTCTTTATTCATGACAGAGCATGTGTGTGTATACCTGAGCCTGAGGGAAATTAGCATTCTCCACAGGGTCTGCTCATGCCACGATCTCCGTCCTCCCTTCCTCCAGCCCATTCGATCTGGGTTATTTGCATCATGCCTGGCATGTTTCAGGCCGACTGGGCCAAGGATTCAAACTGCAGTTATCACTCGGGGTCCAGTTCTTCTTGAATAGTGCATTACCATTGAGCCGTGGAGCTGGTCCATTTCTGAGATTTTTTAAACAGTTTATCACTTCCATGAATGACAGAGTGAGACAACCAGATAGCACCCTCAACAGGGTTCTGATGCCCTGATCCATCCCCAGTCTCAGCCAGCCCTGGATCGTGGGCACACATGGGTTAGGCATAGTCAGGTAGGTCCACGGACATGAACTGGGAACCTTCCCATGTGGATCAGCCTTCCAGAGAATTGTGTGTTTGTGTGTGTGTGTGTGTGTGTGTGTTTTGAGAGGTTTTTTTTTTTTTTTTTTTGGAGAGGTTTTCGCTATAGGGCGCGTGCGCTCCCCAGACAGACAGAGAGAGACAGAGAGACAGAAAGCGAGAAATCACCCCCCGGGGGGATGGTCACGCCGCAATCCCTTCTCCTCCATCCTCCTCTCCGGATCTCGGGCACACACGCCCGGCTTGAGTTTTAAGCCACCGGGTCCGGGACGCGAACTGTGGTCGACTACGTGGGAGTCCAGCGACACAGCCATTATGCTAACTGCTGGTTCCCGTGAGAGATTTTTGCTACAAGGCGTGTGCACTCACTGGAGAGACAGAGAAGGAAAGACCGAAAGCAAGAAATCACCCCTCCAGAGGAGATGACAGCGCTGCAGTCCCTTCTCCATTTTCCTCTCGGGATCTTGGGCATGTACACACATGCATCCGGTGTGAATTTTAAGCCGCTGGGTCTGGGACTTAAACCGCAGTCAACTACGTGGGAGTCCAGCGACGTAACCATTACGCCATCTACTGGTCTTGAGTATTGTATTTTACTGCTGTGCTACTGTCTAGCTCCAATCTTTCCTGTGATTTTTTAAAAAGGTTGCCTCTAGCCATAGGTTCTTTCTTTCTCTGTAGGGCACACATCTTGTACATGAAGGAAAGGCTACAGACAGGGTAAAATATTCTGTCTTGGTTAATAGGTTAGTTCAGTAACAACTGACTTATACTTGTGCAAGACCTAGTCCAAAGAGAAATAAAAGAATCTTGTCAGTAGTGTGTCCTGCAAAGATATACATATAAGACAAATTAAAAACACAATTGTAGAACAGAACAAGTACAGATAAATCAGCAAAAGCCAGCACTTGTTAAATGATGGAACATTAGATGGAACAGGTTAGAGTTGGGTGGAGTAAGTCAATGAGGACTTTCTGGAAAAGGTGAGTTTTGAAGGAAGGGAGTGGCATGGGCTTGCCGAGAAGGATGAGAAGGTCATTCTAGCAATAGTGCTTGAGCAATGGTAGAGAGGGGAGAATGAGCAAACTGTAAAGGCCAAATAGTAAATAGGTTAACTCCTTGAGACGATAATTTATGTTAAAGGATAAAAAAACAAGTCCAGGAAAGTGGTAAGGAAAGTTTATTTAGAGCCTTAAACGATTATGAATTAAATTTGCATTAATAGACAAGAGGGAGCCTTATGGGCTCTTGCATAATGGAAATGACATTTTGGAAAGCTGAGATAATGGTAGATTAGAATAAAATAAAACTGGGGAGTTAGAAAAATGGAGAAGTTGCTGCAAAAGTCTCTAGGAGAGAACAACAACAAAAAAAGCTTGGGTAACTATGACCTTGGGCAACTCAGTTTGTTTACCTGTCTTCTCATCTGTGAAATGGGTATAATGGTGTCTACTTCACAGAGTTGTTGAGAAGATTAAATGAATTAATCCATGACAGGCGTTTTTGTTTTTTTTTTTTTTTTAAAAAGAATTATTTATTTATTTATTTCCATTTGTTAGCATTATTTATTTATTTATTTATATTTGACCACCAGAGAGAGAGAGAAAGGGAAAGCGAGAAAGCAAGGCACCAGGTCCGGGACTTGAACCATGGTCAGCCGTGATGGGAATCCAGCGCCCTTATCCACCACACCACCTGCCGGCCCCCATGATAGGTATTTATTAAGCACTCAGTATATATTCAATGATAGTTAAAGTACTATTGTTATTTAAATTATTTCTATGACCAAGAAATAGTCACAGAAATACATCCATGTGGGCTGGCTGTGACCTGGATTCCACATGACCAATCATGCAGTTCAAGTCCTGGACCCTGTACACACTGCACATGTGTGTGCGCGCACGCGCGCGTGCCCAAAATCCCAAAATGGAGGAGACGGGATTGTAGCGTGGCCATTCCTCATGGGGAGGGATGCTTTTCACTTTCCATCACAGACAGACATCCAGGTAATAAAGGCCCCACTTCACTTCTTAGTTTGGAAAGATTGTATCTTTTCAGTTCACCCTCCTAAAAAGTATTAGGATTCAGAATATAAAAAGGCCAGGCCCCAAAATGAAAACTATGTTGCCTAATAAAATAACCACTGACCACATGTGGCTAGAGAACACCTGAGATGTTGCCAAAATGTAAAACATCTCGGGGTTGATAGGTTGCATGGTGGAAAAGGCACTGGAGTCCCACATGGTTGACCATGGTTTGAGTCCCTGGCCTGGCAGCTTGCTTTCTCTCTTTCTCGCTCTCTTGTTCTCTCTCTCACTCTGTCCCTCTCTGATCAAATCAAAATAAGTAAATAAAGTTAAATAAAATAATTCTTTAAAAAAATGTTAAGCATCTCATTAGTATATTTACATTGGTCACATGTTGAAATGATATTTTGAATATATTGGGTTAAATAAGATGTATTAATTTCACCTGTTTTCCTTTTTATCGTTTTGATGTGAACACTAGACAATTTAATACTACACAGTGGCTGGAAGTGTATTTTGGTTGGACAGTACGACATCCTGCATTGAGTTTTGGAATTAATGCATTCTACTTGAGAAACAGTTCTCAAGAATTATGGGGATTATGGATGCCCTTGACATATATATATATATATATACACCTCAATTTGTGAGATAGCTACAGAACTGTTCACCATTAAAGAGGCCACAGTTGAAAGGTGTTTTAGTTTTAAACAAAAGAAAGAAAAAGAAAATAGAAACAAAGATGAAAACAGGGAAAAGGTGGAACATCCCACTCTAAACATTAAATCATGGAAACAAAATCTTCCTGATTTTGAAATCACTCTCTCAAAAGTCCTAATTTTTGAAAATGCAAAGGTTGAAGTAGCTTGGGTCATTACAGTTTTTCTTACCAAAAAAAATTTCAACTCATCCCTTGAACTTGCTATTTAAAGCAACAGGAATTAGGGCCCCAGAGCCTCCAGTACATAGAATCCACTTTGGGGGTTTGCTCCGGGTTGGTATTTTTCACTTGTTACCCTGACTGAACTGACCAACCGCACAGCCCTCAAGTTCCCGAGGCAGCTCGGGGGCTCCTCACGCCCGCTCTTCCGCTCCCCAGGCCCTCCCGGCTCCTTCCGGCTCGCAGGAGCCCCCTCCACCGAGTGGCGCCGACAGGTGCAGCGCCCGGAGCCGCCGCGAGCCCTCGGGCCCCGCCGGCCGCGCCCTGGCCGCCCCGCCCCCTGCCTCTGCGCGCGCGCGCGCTCCGCGGGGGCGCGCCCGGCCGGCGGGGCCGCGCACGCAGCCGCCGCCGCCTCCCTCCCTCTCCCTCCCTCCCGGCGGCCCTCCTCCCCTCCCGTCCCCTCCGCCCCCTTCCCCGTAGGCAGCCCGCCCGCCGCCCGCCGCCCGCCGCCCGCACTGCCTCCCGCCCGGCCCCTCGCGCTCCGGCTGGGTCTCCCCCGCCCCCAGGCTCCCCGGTCGCTCTCCTCCGGCGGTCGCCCGCACTCGGTGGATGTGGCTGGCAGCCGCCGCCCCCTCCCTCGCTCGCCGCCTGCTCTTCCTCGGCCCTCCGCCTCCTCCCCTCCTCCTTCTCCTCCTCAGCCGCTCCTCTCGCCGCCGCCGCCTCCACAGCCTGGGCCTCGCCGCGATGCCGGAGAAGAGGCCCTTCGAGCGGCTGCCGGCCGACGTCTCCCCCATCAACTACAGCCTTTGCCTCAAGCCCGACTTGCTGGACTTCACCTTCGAGGGCAAGCTGGAGGCCGCCGCCCAGGTACGGCGACCCTCGGGCGCCGGGGCGAGCTGCGGGGCGAGCAGTTAGGCCGCGCCCGCGGGCAGGACCGGGGGCCCGGCGGGGAGGGCGGGTGGGCCTCGGCGCTGCGGGGCTGGGCGCGCCCCTCCGGGCGGCCGCGGAGCGCCGGGCTGGCGCGCTCGCCCTGCTCGGCCGGGGCCGGGCCGCGCTGCGGGAGCCGGCGGGCCGGGCCGGGCCGGGCCACCCTCCCGGGCGAGCGCACCTGTGTGCGGCTGCCCCGGGCCCCCGGCCCTTCCCGGCTGGTTAGCGTTCCTGGGGAGGCCGGCCGGGTTGGGGGAGGGCGGAGGGGTCACGGGAGTCCCCGCTCGGTCTCGAGCTCCTGACTCAGTCCTTTTCTCTGGTTCTCTACACCCCACGGGGGACTAGACTGGAAGGGGCGGTCATCTGGGTCTCGGGCCGCGGCGCTGGAGCGAGGAGGGGCGCTCCCATTTGGGGGGAGAGGGAGAGAAGGAGAATGTTAATCCCAGGCAGCCTTGCTGAGCCCTCTCTGCCTGCTCCAGCCCAGGGGCCGGGTTTCCAAGATGATCCGCCCCCTCCCCCTTCCCCTCAAGTGACAGTGCAGCAGTGACTTTGTTCTCCTAACCTCTAGAGAACCTGCGGGAGGACCCATCTCCGCTCTCCTCCTAGGTGCTAGCCTTCCAGGCTGGTGGATTTATTGCTACAGTGATGGTTGCTTAGCAGTACCCCTCTTTGCAATAAGCTATTAGTTTTAGCATGCCACTGCTGAAAATATTCCATTACTCTTCATTGCAGTTTTTGGTGAATCATATGCCCCTCCCTCCTCCCCGCAGCGTTATCTGAAGTCTTGTTTGATTTTGGGAGACCATTAGTATAGATGCCCTACAGAGGTCCTGAACAATGGACATGTATGATACCGCGTTATATTGTGTGTTGGGCGAAGTGTGCAGTGAAAAAGGAGAGCCGTTCAATAGTTGCCTGTAAGAGAATGGTGGTAAATATATTTTGTTTCATTTCTTTTCCTACTCCAGGCAGGAGGGACAATTAGTAGGCCTCAACCTTAGAGAACAGGGCGTGTGTAGCAACAAAATGATAGAAATGGATACTAGTACTTGACTGAATTTAAAGTGGGCAGTTGTCTTTGAAAGCCAAGAGGATACCTTCGGCAGATTGAAAATACGTCCGCAAGTGCGGAATGAAAAAGTATACTGTCAGATTTGGGGTGCCAGTGTGAAAGTATGAGAGCCGGAAGGTCTGGCTGCATCAAAAGGCTGAACTTACCCCTGTGAAAGTCAGGTGATTAAAAAAAATTTCCATTAAAGATGTGAATCGGAATGTGAGTGCATCTTGGATCTAAATTAAAATTTGAGAGGGTTATTTGGGGGACTGTGGTTTAAGCCAAGTGACTAGAATGTTTGATATGTATTGGCAGGGGGGCAGATGGGAGGGATTGTAAACAGTAGTGTGTCTTGTGACTTGGCAAATGTTGGGGAAGAAGGACCTAGTGATGATGAATGAATTCGAATTATGTGAAAAGACTAATGATAAAAAAAATTCATTTGTGTCTTTAGTAGTTGGTATAATAGATTAATGATTTTGGGAGGCATACTGTTTAGGGAGAAAATAGTATAAAATTTTAAGTGATCATTTATTAAGAAGTAGGCTTTAAGTGGTAGGATGGAACAACAGGCAGCAGTTTACTCTTTTCCTAGTTTTCCAAAAAGAGAAGGGTATGTGGGAGACTGGTTTGTGCCATTGAGTGAGCACTCGACACATGGTATAATCCATTAGATTTTAGCAAGGACTTGTTAATTCGATACGAGGAAATGAATGAATCTTTTTAGTAACAAACTTTTCAGAGCATTTTTTTCCCCCAGAAATTCTTTTCAGGATAGGTGGCAAACACAAAGATGGCATGGTAGTGAATTTTGATAGATTTTATTAAAGGCTGATTGGATTTTTAATTACACCCATTGACACCTTTGGAAGTGTAAAAGAGTTAACAGTGAGAAGTAAACAGCATATATTAATGTTTTTAAAATTCACGAATTATAGCATTAGGTGATATCTTATTACGGAAATTTAACAATATTGACAAAATTTGTATCTCTAGAAACCTAGATTTTTAACCGATGTTATTGGGTCAGTTTCCCAACAGTTGAAATCACATTACATAAAGTGTGCAAGTTGCTTGGTTACTTTAGTTGCAAAATTTTATGATAAGCTCAGAGTATTTGTACAAGTTACATATTAGAAACTTAGTGGATTGTTAACCTGGTCTAGGGTGTAGACTCCTGGGGAAGGTGAAGAAATTAGTCAGGCTACAGTGATTTAAAAAGTAGTTGTCTTTCTCCTAAATGAGTGTGGTCTAGTTCAGCAGATTTTGAAAGTGTGTTATTTTGGATTTATTATGAGAGAAGTTAATTTCTTTCCTTCTTTCTCCCCTCCCTTTATGGGAGATATTTGACAGCAGTGGGCTTCTGTAGATACTTCAAATTCTGATTCTCTCCCTTTATGGATAATTAATTAAAATTGATTCTAGGTTTTTGTGAGTATGACTACAATTGCTGGTTATGAGTGTATAGTTATCAATAATTGGGCTTTCCCTTTTGGAAATATTTTACCTGTGCCAGATAAATTAACTTCATCCTTCAGGGCCAGAAATCAGGATATACTAGCCAATCCTTGGCCTCCCTCAACAAAATATTCATGTTAGAGAACACTAAATTGGCACTGAGAGGAGAGTTACAGATACAGTAGTTTGTTTGGCAGGCTAAAAACTTGGCACCTAAGGGAATGTTGTTGTCAACCCCATGTTCAGGAATTTTCTGCCCAACTTTTACATGTTTTTCATGCAGTCGTTATGGCATTTTCTTTTTTTATTAGCTTAAAAATGTTAAAGGTAATAATTTGTCAGAATTGTGCTACATCATGTAAATAGTCTTAAATTAAAATTGAAAGATTGGTGGTAAAGAATTGAATTTGTTCAGGTTTTCTCTCTCAGTTTGTGAAATGCCTAGAGGAAAGAAGTGTAAGAAACTTCTTTTGCATGTTAAGCTTCATCTACTATCATCTGGCAACGAATTCTGCAGCAGATTTTCAAGATAACTTTAGCTTACCCTTTAAGGCACTTAGACTTAAAACAAACTTATTGATTTGAATGGAGCTGTCTCTAAAATATAGTCTTTTTTAAGCTTTATAATTCTTCATAATATGGATGTTTCCTTTTCTCTTTTCTTTCTTTCTCTTTTATTCCTCTTTTTAAATACTGAACATCATTCTGAACATCTGTCACTGATGATAGAATATTTATAACCACAAAAGTTACCCCCAAACTCTGTACCATAATTTATTAGTTTTATATCTGTTCTTTAAAGTTTTTTTGTTTGCTTTTTTTTTACTCTCAGGTTATTACTTCTTGGTGCTTATAGTGTCACGTTGCTGTCGATTATGCAATTTCTTCCCTCTTCTGTTTTATTTGACTTGATCTGAAGAGCAAGTAACCAGATAAACAAGCTCATTTGAGTTTAAACAATAAATTTGTAAGTGAGAGTTTGATGGATTCTCTTCTGAGTACAGGGTATTGCTTTATGGTACGGACTTTGTATCATCTCTTCTGGCTTTTAATCCAGGCCTTTTTTTTTTTTTTTTCTTTTTTTTTTGAAACTTCCTGGTTCTGGATAACTGATACTGTCGAATACAACATGGATAAATGTGGTCTTGAGTAGTAAATTATCTATGAAACTTCTCTGAACTTTGCCACGTAAATGAGCCTTTGCTTATGGTGAAGTAAATCTTACGCTAATCTGTATGTGAGCCACTGGCAGAGGACTGAGCCTTCTGATACTTGTTCCGTTGTTAACTAAGATTAGTTCTCTAGATTTGGAAGATTTCGTTTGGAATACCACACAAGTATGTGGTGCTTGGTGTATTTTGTAATTTATAATCAATTTTAAATTAGAAAGTATTTTAGTAATAAAGAAAAGTGGGGCTGGCCTAGTGGTTAAAGGAGCCTCATCCGAAATGACTGACCACACAGTTTGAATCCTGGCCCCAGTGGCTTGAAAAAACACACCAGGCAAGTTTGCACGAGTGCTCCAAATCCTAACTGGATAAATGGCGGAGAAGAAATTGTGTCGTGACCATGTCCCACTAGGCGATGTTTTCTCCCTCTCTTTCTTCCTCTCTGTCTCTCTCCACTGAGTGCATACTGCCCTCTGGCAAATTTAAAAATGAAAGAAAGAAAAGTAACCCAAACTTAACAGATATTAGTGTTTTGCCCTATTTGCTTTAGACTATGCATGTTGTTTATTAGGAAATAAAATTGACAGGTACCCGTCAAACCCATTTCTACCCCCAAAGGTAGTTTCTGTCTTGAGGTTGGTGCATAGTATCACTCATATAGTTTTTTTTTTTTAATAATTGTTTATTTTTATTAATTAATTCATTTATTTTTTAATTTGACCAGAGAGAGACACAGAGAGAGAAAGAGAATGTGAGAAAACAAGCCACCAGGTCCAGGACTTGAACCGTAGTCGGCCATGTGGGAATGTCCAGGGTCTTAACCACCACGCCACCTGCTGGTCCGTCACTCGTATAGTTTTAGACTTATTGCACATGTAAGTAGCCACAAATAATAAATACCAATGTCTGTAGGTTTAAATTTTTACAGTAATGGTACTTATATTCGACCTTCTACAACTTGCTTTTTTGTTAGAAAACTTGGGCTTAATATGAATTTACAAACTAAAGACCAGCAGATAGCGTAATGGTTATGTCACTGGACTCCCACATAGTCATTCACAGTTAAGTCCCGGACCGGCAACTTAAAACTCACACAGGCTGTGTGTCCGTTTGTACCCAAGATCCCAAGAGGAGAATGGAGGTGAAGGGATTACAGCATGGCCATCCCCCCTGGGGGGTAATTTCTGACTTTCCAAGTTGCTTTCCGTCTCTCTGTCAAGCACACACGCCCTATAGCAAAAATCTGTCTTAAACAAATAAAACCTACAAATTCGTTGCTTCTTACTGTCTTTAGAAATTACAGTATTAGTCCACCAAGCCAACAATTATAAAATTTTAACGATGAGATTGCTTATTAGGCAGAGTGACTCAGGCGTCAGGCTGACCAGTATTTGGAATGTCTCATTGGAGGTTTTTTTAACTAAAATTTTAGGACTTTGTCAATCAGTGGGGGAAAAACCTTGAGTCTTACTATAGTAAATATAAGATGTATTACTGACTGATTGTAGTAGGACTCATTCAGGGGAAAATTACCTCAGATTGCTGCCTTCCGAGCTCATAGGAAACTTCCATTGTAAAATCGTTACCAAGGATCAAGCTGCCTCTTTAGTACAGTCATTACTTAGTATTTATTCCATTGATGTGCAGTCTGTATAGGAGTCCAAGAATACTTAACCCTGCTGTTGAAACTAGGAAAAGATACACTAACATTCCTTCCTTTAATGGCATCAATGGAGAATTTGAAAATGAACTTGTATCAATACAACTTATATGCCATCTTTGATATTTCACTTCTGTTTGGAACTTGGAAATTAAACTTTTTTAAAAGAATCATTTTCTTTCATTTAATTTATTTATTTAATTTGACCAGAGAGAGTGAGAGAGAGAGAGAAAGGGCGAGAGTGAGAAAGTGAGAACAGAAGCCGCCAGGTCCGTAGAACCATGGTCGGTCATGTGGGAGTCCAGTGCCCTTAACCCTCATGTTACCTACCAGCCCCTTGGAAATTAAACGTTTTAATGTCAAAATTCCATTTATTTGTTTTTGAGAGATTTTTGCCATAGGGCACTTGTGCTAGCTGGAGAGACAGAGACGGGGAGAAAGCGAGAAATCACCCGCTAGGGGGAACGGCCACACCACAGTCCTTTCTCCTCCATTCTCTGGGATTTGGGGCACGCAATCACACAGGCCCGTCATGAGTTTAAAGCTGCCGAGTCTGAGACTTGAACCGTGGTTGACTGTGTGGGAGTCCAGCAATGTAACTATTATGCCATCTTCTGGTTCCCAGTTATTCCTTTTAAAAGAAATGGTGGAACATAGGTAGTATTTACTAGTGGAATGGTGTCAGTATGTGAGAAGTCATCAGGTCAGTGCTACTGTTGGGAATACATCAGAAGAACAGTGTTTTACTGTGTTTTGATCAGCACATATGTTTTTGTCCACTTGGATATTTAAATGGCCTTCAGAAGATTGTGCGTATATGCTGATAGCTAAAATGCTACATATAGCACATTGTGCTTAAATTTTATATCACTGTGGTCATGTACTTCATAAACTTAACGTGGCTACTGTTAGATGATATGAGAACACATTTAATCTTCATAACATCTACTGAGTGATTACTGTATACCAGGCACTAAGTGCTAAAACAAGCACTTTCTATAGATGATCTCTCTCTTTTTTTTTTTTTTTTACAGGTTTTTGCTTTAGGGCGCGTGCTCTTGCCAGACAAAGAGAGAGAGAGACAGACAGACAGAAAGCGAGAAATCACCCCCCAGGGGGGATGGCTACACCGCAATCCCTTCTCCTCTATTCTCCTCTCGGGATCTTGGGCACGTACGCACAGGCACCCGGCATGAGTTTTAAGCCACTGGGTCCTGGACGCAAACTGCGGTCAACTACGTGGGAGTCCAGCGACATAGCCATTATGCTAACTGCTGGTCCCAGATGATCTCATTTTTGGTCAGCTTTTAAAGTAAATGTATCTCTAATACGGGATACAATATACTGGCTGATTTTTTTTTTTTTTTTTTTTGGAGAGGTCTTTTGCTATAGGGCACATGCGCTCGCCAGGCAGACAGAGATATAAAGCGAGAAATCATCCCCCGGGGGGATGGCCACGCTGCAATCCCTTCTACTCCATTCTCCTCTCGGGATCTTGGGCACACACACACACACACACACACACACACACACGCCCGGCGTAAGTTCAAGCCACTGGGTCTGGGACGCGAACTGCAGTCAACTACATAAGAGTCCAGAAACATAGCCATTACGCTAACTGCTGGTCCCTATACTGGCTGATTTTTAAAATTTGAGTGGAAGTACTATTTTTAAGGTAAGTATTTTTGTTCCCTTGGGTCTTTCTTCTCACCCTTCCAGAAATGGCAATATTTTAAAAACAAAAAACAAAAATAAAACAAAACAAAAAAACAAAGCCAAACAAAAAATTAGTAGCTATTCAAGAAGCAGCTTAATTCATTAGTATAAACAGGTGGGTTTTCCCTAAACACAGGAGGCATTTAAATGTACTTGTAATTGGATGTTATGCACTGTGCCTTTCCAAGGTACACAAATACTTTCTTTTAGAAGGGTTAGAATGGTTACATAGTAGTGTGTTAAGTGTGATTTGGCAAACATGATGTTGTACAGATATCTTGACACTGGTAGATTAACTGCTTGGCTACCATTAAATTCACTGTAGATGTTGATGGATGAAAATGTGATTGCCTAGATAAGGATTAAGAGCAGTAACTAAACCACTTTTGTTATTCTGTTGGCATAAACTTCAAACTCTGAAAGATTTTTATTCATTTTACCCTTTGTAGCATATGCCGTAACTGCTTCATGTCTCTATGTTTCTGAATTGTATTTTTTTTTTTGAGAGGTTTTGTTACAGGGCATATGCGCTCACCAGAAAGAGACAGAGAGACAGAAAGTGAGAAATCACCCCCCAGGGGGGATGGCCACGCTGCTATCCCTTTTTCTCCATCTCCTCTCGGAATCTTGGGCAGGCACGCACACATGACCAGCATGAGTTTAAGCCACTGGGTCCGAGACTCAAACCACGGTCGACTACATGGGAGTCCAGCCACATAGCCATTACGCTAACTACTGGTCCCCTGAATTGTATTTTTTAAAAAGTCAGTTTATGAATAGGCAAAAGCAGTCTTTTTGTTTGTTTGTTCAAATGTAGTGTTGTAAATTGTCAGTTGGGCAATAAAGGTTTTAGTGCTGTTTAGGTTTGTTTTGGTGTAATAGTAGTGTGAAGAAATATCACCACTTAAAAAATAAAGGAGCTGTTCATTCAATGACTTTTTTTTTTTTTTTTTGGTCTCAAAACAGGAAGATTTATGAGAAGGATTTTTTTTAAAAAAGTGAACCATGGTCATTTTACTTTACATGTTAGAGGCTTTGACAGCCTGTTACAAGTATAACAACATGTTTGTAATTAGGTAAAGTAATTTTAGTTTGTAATTGATCATGTTAAATATGTATTGATATTACTAAAATAATTTTTCTCAAGAATAGGGTTTTTTTTGTACAGATATCCCATTACTCTGATATCCTTACCCAGCTGTGTTGACTTTCAGTGTCTAAGAGTACTTTTGACCTGTATACATAGGTTGCTTGGACTACACAGATTTTTGAAAAATTTGAATTACTTGTCATTAATTAAACATTGAGAGATTGCACATGAAATCTGAATTAGTGGCTTTAGAAACTTTTTTTTTTAATTGAAAGGATATATATATATATATATTTGGAGAGGTTTTTGCTATAGGGCGCATGCACTCGCCAGACAGAGACAGAGAGACAGAAAGCGAGAAATCACTCCCCAGGGGAGATGGCCACGCTGCAATCCCTTCTCCTCTGTTCTCCTCCCAGGATCTTGGGCACACATGCACACGTGACCGGCGTGCATTTTAAGCCACCAGGTCCGGGACGTGAACCACGGTCGACTACATGGGAGTCCAGCGACATAACCATTACGCTAACTGCTGGTCCCAAAGGTCTATTAATATTAAGACTACTATTCAGTATGCTAATAATTGGTTAGCTCCAAGAAATGACTGTCTCAACCTTCTTTTCGAGGGCTATGTGTAGTTTCCATGGGGTTTTCCCTACTCACCTGCCTGGCTGGCCCCTGCAGGTGTTTGTCATTTAGGGCATTTTTATTATTTTAGATATAGACAATTTGAATATCTGAAAATGGCTTTGAGATTTTGTTTAGAGCAACAAAATAAATATACACAAGCAAGGTTACAATCAAATTTAAAAATGGGCAAGGGTTTAAACAAGCAATTTACAGAAGGAAACCTTAATGGTTTCACATACATAACATATGTACATACACACATATATACACATATATGTGAGAAAAGAAGCTTTGTAACCAATGTCACTATTAGTCAGAGAAAACAATGTAACAGCATTAAAAAAAAAAAAGTTGCCAGAGGGTACTAGCACTCTCCAGAGAGAGAAAGAGGGAGAGGGTGAGAGCACACCCTGATGGGGCATGGTCACAGCACAGTTGCTTCTACTTCCATTTTTCTGCCCTGTTGGGGGTTTGGGGCATGTGCTCTGCTTGACATGCCACAAGGCTGAGATTTAAGTCATGGTTGGCCTTGTGGGATGCAGCTAACCAAATGCATAATTTTTGCAACTTGTAAGAAATGTTTCTGGGGGCCGGCAGTCATGGAGGTTAAGGCGGTTGGATGTCATATGATTGCACATTTCATGTCCTGGACCTGGCTGCTTGAAACTCATGTTGGGCACATGTGCATGTGTGCCCAAATCCTGAGAGCAGAATGGAGAAGAAGGGATCGCAGTGTGGCCATCCCCTCCCTACCCCCCCCCACCCCCGGACGGGGGTAATTTCTCACTTTCTCTCTCTCTCTCTTTTTCTGCTCTCTCTCTGGTGCATGTACACACGCACTATATCAAAATAAAAAAAAAAAAGTTAATGAGAATAGCAAGTTGCAAAAGGTCACAGATACTTTGATATTGTGTAAAATTAGAAAACATTATTTGCAGATTTTTATATATGCAGCTAATAGTGAAACATACAAGGGAAGGATACATTGGCTTTAGGGTAGTGGTTGTCGCTAGGTCATGAAAGGAAGGAACTTTCATCTTTTTTTTTTTTTTTTTTTTTTTTTTGTTATAGAGCGCATGTGCTCGAAAGACAGAGGGAGACAGAAAGCGAGAAATCACCCTCCGGGGGGATGGCCACACTGCAATCCCTTCTCCTCCATTCTCTTCTCGGGATCTTGGGCACGCACACACATGTGCCCAGCGTGAGTTTAAGCCACCAGGTCCGGTACTTGAACTGTGGTTGACTACATGGGAGTCCAGTGATGTAGCCATTACTCCATCTGCTGGCCCCACTTTCATCATTTTTTAGAGAGATTTTTGCTATAGGGTATGTGTACTCATCAGAGAGACAGAAAGTGAGAAATCACCCTCCCCCGGGGGCTAGGGGTGATCACACCACAATCTTCTCCTTCATTCTGCTCTTAGGATTTGGGGCATGCATGCACTTGTGCCTGGTATGAGTTTTAAGCTGCCAGATCTGGGACTCGAACCATGGTCACCCTTGTGGGAGTCTGGTGATGTAACTATTAACGCCATCTGCTGGTCCAAGAGGCTTTCATCATATATATGGCTCTGAAGCAAATAAGACAAAGTCCTAAAAGTTGATTTAATATTAGTGGTGGATCTTTAATGTCTGTTAAAACTGAAATGTTTCTTGTAAAAAGAAAAAAATTAAAGAGTGTTTTTTATGAAATTTTGACCTTGTAGTTTATGATTGTCTTTCTCACAGAAGGTCTCATGGTGGATTTAATGTGAAGTTAAAATATGTAATTATTGCAATTTGTAAGAAATGTTTCCTAATTAAATAATTTATAAAAATTTGCCAGAGAACACATTTACTTGACAGAGAGAGACAGGGAGAGGGATAAATCCTTTCTACTCCATCTCCTCCTCCTTTTGGGATTTTGGACACACATACACATGTGCCCAATGTGCTTTTCAAGTCACTGTGTCCAGGATTCAGACTGTGTGGTCAGTCATTGTGGAATCTGGATTCCTAGGCATGGGGGCTAGCCCTAAAAATGTTTTTAAATTAAATTTTTAGAGCCAGCAGGTGGCTTGGTGGTTAAGAGACTGGATTCCCACGTGGCCAACTGTGGTTTGAGTCCTACACCTGATGGCGTGGTGCTCCCCTCTCCTTCTAGTGAATGCATATTCCCTGAGCAAACCTAATAATAATAAATAATTTTTAATTCAATTTTTAAAAATAATTATTTTAACTTTATTTATTTTAATTTGATCAGAGAGGGACAGAGAGAGAGAGAGAGAGAGAGAGAGAGAGAGAGAAAGTGAGAAAGCAAGCTGCCAGGTCCAGGACTCAAACTGTAGTTGGCTATGTGAGAGTCCAGTGCCCTTAACTACCATGCCACCTGCCAGCCCCCAAAATTAAAATTTTAATTAAATTGTTTTAAGTCTAGGTTTAGATAGAAAAAAATGCCTTTATTTGGTTCATTGGTCAGATGTTTAAATGGTGTGAAATAGTTAAACATTTGTTATTTGCTTTTAATATACTTTGAAAAATGTGAATAGCTTTGGGTTATTCATCTGCTTATTGTAGAGGTAAGACATTCATGGGACACAGAAATGGTTGATTATCTGTTGATAATAAAGTGTATGGTATCTTCAGCTAGACTAGTGTGAAGCATATTCATGTCGGGTAAATTCACTTTATAAGCTGTAATGATCTATAATGATCAATGCATAAAATAAGTTTAAAAAAAGACAAACAAAACCGTTTATTGGTCCAGCCAGTGGTAAAGTGGTTAAGGTAGCTGGGTCCCGCATGATCAATTACGCAGCTCGAGTCCTGGACCCACAGCTTGAAAAATACATCAGGCATGTGTGCTTGCATACCCAAAATCCCGAGAGGAGAACAGAGAAGGGATTGAGTTGTGGCCATACTCCCCAACCCCCACCTTGGGGGTTGCTTTCTCTCCCATTGCTTCTACTGACCTGGTGAGTACATGTACCCTATGGCTAATTAAAACAAAAACCTGCTTATTTATTTCTCCCATTGATGCATAAATATCCGGTCCCAGTTTTAGGTAAAATCACCCAAGGTATTAGTGAAAAATTAAGATGTGTGTATTACTACTAATCTAGACTATTTTAACACGGCTGCTTTCTTTTTTCCCCTTAGGTGAGGCAGGCAACTAATCAGATTGTGATGAATTGTGCCGATATTGACATTATTACAGCTTCATATGCACCAGAAGGAGATGAAGGTAAGAGCTGTTTTTGTTTTAATTTACTTTCTGTGTGTGTGTGATGTGTGTGTATATTATAATAGATATACTTTTAGGGGGACAAATCAACATTTGTTACATTAGAACTAGGAAATCTCTTTAGATATTTATGAGAAGTATTTTAATAGTATAATCTAATTGTATTATAAGATACAGGAAATGTCACAATTTAAATTCTTCTATAAACATTAACTTATCTTGTGACCACAGGCAAATCATATTTTTGTTAATGTAAACTGTGTGTATAATGGTATGCATAATAAAACTGACATGTTCTTTAAAAAATTAAGTACTTTGAACACAAAGTATTTATCAAGGGGGCCTAGTTGTGTTGTTCTTAAAACTTTTGTTTTTCCTTGGGACTAGCAGATGGCATAATGGTTGTGTCGCTGGACTCTCACATGGCTGACCCCAGTTTGAGTCCCAGACCTGGTGGCTTGAAGCTCACATTGGGTACATATGCGTGCATGCCCAAAATCCTGAGAGGAAAATGGAGAAGAAGGAATTGTGGCATGGCCATCTTCCCTGGGGGATGATTTCTTGCTTTCTGTCTCTTTGTCTCCTTATGTTTGTTTCTCTGGTGAGCATATAAACCCTATAGCAAAAATCTCTCTAAAAAAATTACTCATAATTGGGAGAAGAGTATTTGTTTTATAAGACCAAATATAAAGGTTAGAAATTAGATGATGGAATTAGTAGGGGAGAATAAACATGGTACAGAATGTGTGGGGACTCTGTTACAATGAGAACTATTGTAGACCTTGTAATGTTGATATTAGTAGTCACTTTTAACCTCAATTCTTATTAATGCATTAACTACATTTTTTTTAAGATTTTTTTTTTTCCATAGGGTTCATGCACTTGACAGAGGGGAAAAGTAAGAAATAAACCCCTGGGGGGGGTTGACCACACTGCAGTCCTTTCTCCTCCATTCTTCTCTTGGGATTCTGGGTGCATACACATGCACCTAGTGTGCTTCTCAGGCTGCTGGGTCCAGTATTCCAACTGCAGAGTCAGCCATGTGAGATCTAGCACCTTACCCATCATGCTACTGTTCCCATCAACTGCATTTTTAAAAGATACTAAGTTTAGCATAAACTCATACAAGTACATTAATTTAAAACTGATTTTTTCCCCTTATATTTGATGTTATCTTTGCATTCCTTGTCAAAATGGTTTGTTGGTTATTCTGAGACATCCTCTTAGAAGGTTTTCTCATTTGATGTATAATAAGTTAGAAATTTGACCTTTTAATTTTTTGTATTGTTATTTCTCTTCTCCTTTATATAATACTGAAAAGAAGCATGCACATTTCATTTTAAGGCCTGGCAACATTTATTTCATGAATTTTTCTTAAATGATTATGCCCATGGGGCCGGCAAGTGGTAAGTGGTTAAAGGTGCTGGATTCCCACATGGCTGACCGCGGTTTGAGTCCCGGACCTGGCGGTTTGCTTTCTCACTTTCTCTCCCTCTTTCTGTTCCTCTCTGGTCAAATTGAAATAAACAAATGAATAAATAAAAATGAATAAAGTTAAAAGAAAAATTAAAAAAGAAAGATTATGCCCATAAAAGACAAAGTAGTAGCAGTTGAACATATTATTTTCAAGAAGTACTTAGGTTCAGTTGATTGTAAATGAGATCAAACTACTGTGATTTTAAGGAACAGATCCTTCACATGGACTTGAATGAGTGCCAGTAAAAAAAAATTGGTGAATGAAAAAGTGATTGATTAATTTCTTTCATTGTGAAGAAAAATGGAAACACTTCTAGCCGGGTATATCAAGGCAAGCTCTCTGCTGTAGTAGAGAGCACTGAAATTCAGTGTGGGACTGTAAAGTGGGTCCAGTATATAGATACATAGCTCTAGTAAAATGAGTATGTAGCCTCCACCTGGCATGGGTTCAGCTTAAGTTTGTTTTCTATTTTCCTCTGCTAAAAATGCCAAGAAAGGTTCCAGAGGACTTAGAAGTTTTTAATATGTATAACTGGATAGTGCTAAGCTCTTAATAATTTGTATCTCAAGAAAGCCAAATTAGGGACCAGCAGTTAGCGTAATGGCTATGTTGCTGGACTCCCATGTAGTCGACCACGGTTCGCGTCCCGGACCGGGTGGCTTAAAATTCACGCTGGGCGCGTGTGCGTGCGTGCCCAAGATCCCGAGAGGAGAACGGAGGAGAAGGGATTGTGGCGTGGCCATCCCCCCGAGGGGAGATTTCTCGCTTTCTGTCTCTCTGTCTCTGTCTGTCTGGCAAGCCCTCACGCCCTATAGCAAAAACCTCTCCAAAAAAAAAAGAAAGCCAAGTTAGTGTTTTCACTAAGAGAGTCAGGAGACAAATGAAAATTTATAGGACATAAAGAGAATTTGGAAAAGAATTCAGATAAAACATTTTTTTAATTAAATTTTTGAAGATACATGAAATATTTTCCTTCAGAACTTGCTGAAGTACATTTTTCAAAACCTATAATTATATGTAAGCCCATTTAATTTTAGAATATTAGAAAATAGGAAGTTGTATTAATTTGGTATATTAAGGTTTGGGTCAGGAAGGAATAAATTTGGCTTTCTGCGTATCATAGACATGACTTAATTTTGTCCTTGGACATAGTAGTAGTTCATGATTTTTGCCTTAGGGGAAGTGTAACATGTTTCTTTGGAAACTAGTAGTTACATGTTTGACTGCCAGCTCTTTTCAGGGCTTTATGATGATGGCAGGGGGATAAATGAGTCCATAGGGAAGATACTTTTTTAAAAAGATTTTGCGGGAACCAGCAGTTAGCATAATGGCTGTGTCGCTGGACTCCCACATAGTCGACCGTGGTTCGCGTCCCGGACCCGGTGGCTTAAAACTCACACCGGGCGCGTGTGCGTGCGTGCCCAAGATCCCGAGAGGAGAATGGAGGAGAAGGGATTGCGGCGTGACCATCCCCCCTGGGGGGTGATTTCTCGCTTTCTGTCTCTATGTCTCCCTCTGTCTGTCTGTCTGGCGAGCGCACGCGCCCTATAGCGAAAAACCTCTCCAAAAAAAAAAAAAAAAAAAAGATTTTGCTATAAGCCATGTGTGCTCACCAAAGAGACAGAAAGTGATATAGAGAGGAAAAATGATAAATTACTTCCCACAGGGATGACCATGCCACAATCCCTTCTCCATATTCCATTTAGGATTTTGGGCACACATGCATATGTGCTTGGTATGTTTTTCAAGCCACCAGGTCCAAGATTCAAACCATGGAGGAAGCCTCATAGGATCCAACGCTTTGACCACCACACCACCTACTGGCCCCAGAAAGATACCTCTTTTTTTTTTTTTTAACAGAGCTAACCTCATCTAGTACCTATTAATACTTGATTGCCATCTGTAAGATCGATTTAGATCTCTGTAGCCACTAAGTCTTGGTGCTTTAAGGTAAAATCAGAATATTTACAGGCATGAAATTGTTTCTTTGTGTAAATTTTTAATTGATGAAGAAGGCCATCTTGTGATATGTGCAGTAATTCTGAAAGACCCATTGGCATGTGTCTCTTTAAACTAAGGCACTGTCTTTGAAACATTTAAAAACCTATCTAAGATCTTACTTTGTAATATTTTTAAAATGAGACATCAGTAAGAAAAACGGCTGAAAACTGTTTTTTTACTGTTCTGCACTTCAAGGGTTGGTGAAATCACTAGCACTTAAGCCAGTGCAAGGAATGCACCTCCCTACACAGTGCAGGGATTAGTATTGTCATCAGCTTCTGCAAGAGAAATACGAAACTCTTGAGTGCCTGAACTCAGGTCCTGACAGGTAAAGAGTCTTTTAATTTATCATTAATGGATGGCTTGGGTATAACCACATAGAAACTGAACACTTAAAAGTTTTGTATCAACTTTTCCTTTAGTCAGGGTATATGTTTTTAGAATCAGCTGTGTAAGAAGAAATCTTGCAATCGATGATACAACATTTCACACAAAGTTCTGATACCTATTTTTATATCTGTCAGCATCACTTTGGTTTATCCATATAAGGCTTGTAAACTTAACATGTTTATATTGAAGACTATTTATATTTGACTGTATGCATATAGGTGTGTACATGTGTTCATTAGAAAGATAAGACAGCTTTGGGACCAGCAGATGGCGTGGTGGTTAAGGTGCTGGACACTCCCATATGGCCGACCAGGGTTCGAGTCCTGAATCTGGTGGCTTGCTTTCTCACTTCCTCATTCTCTCACTCTCACCCTCTGTCTCTCTCTGGTCAAACTAAAAAGAAAAAAAAAAGAATGAATAAATAAAATAAAATAAAACAAATATTATTAAAAAAAAAAGATAAGACAGCTTAGAGATATTCCCAAATATTAATTACAGAGCAAAACTGTTACCTCGACAAAAAGGAATTGTTCTTCACCCTTGATTATAAGCTTTTATCCATCTGTTAGTAATATATATCCTGGGGCTGGCAGGTGGCATGGTGGTTAAGGACACTGGAAGCCAGCATGACCGCTGTTTGAGTCCCAGACCTGGTGGCTTGCTTTCTCACTTTCTCTCTTTCTCTCTCTCTCTCTCTTTCTCTCTGTCCCTCTCTGGTCAAATTAAAATGAATAAATAAAGTTAAATAAAATAATTATTTTAAAAAGTAATATGTATCTTATCATACAATTATATGTGGATAATTATTAATAATAATAAACCACCATCTCTTTGCAGTAGACTTTGTTTATGTCCTCATTCTGAAAGTACATGTAGTCCTCAAATCAGGGAGATTAAAAGAAGCGGTTAAGCACTATGGTTAAACACTGTGTCTAGAGAGTCAGCTTGTGGTTTGAATCCTATCCCTGGTGGCTTGAAAAACACACTGAGTGCATGTGTGTGCATGCCCCAAATCCTGCCAGAATAGAGAAATGGAGGTGAAAGGATTGTGGCATGACCATGCCCCATGGGGGGTTGGGGGGTGCTTTCTCTCTCTTAGTAACAGAGATGACAGTGTACCCTCTGGCAATTAAAAAAAGAGAGAGAGAGAGAAAGAAAAATACCCATTTTGAGTACAAATATATCAAAATATGATCTAGTATTTCATATGAAAGCTTTTTTTTTTAAAGTTTATTTCTCATGAGTGAGCGAGGAAGAGAAAGTATATGAGTGCATTCCCAACAGGATCTTTTTTTTTTTAAATGATTTATTTTATTTATTATTTATTTATTTTATCATCATTATTCTTTAATTTGACCAGAGAAAGACAGAGACAGAGAGCAAGCCACCAGGTCCAGGACTTGAACTGCAGTTGGCCATGTGAGAGTCTAGCACCTTAATCACCATGCCACCTGTCAGCTCCCCCAAAAGGGTCTTGAAATGTGATTAACTCCCCAGACTCAGCTAGCTCTAGAGCATGGCATGCTCAGGGAGGCCTCCAGTTACAAACCTGGAACCTTCCCATGTGGGTCAGCCTGACCAAATGTTGCGCTTTACTGCTATGCCACCATCCAGCTGCTCATGAAGGAATTTTAAATAAAAGGAATCTGAGTGTAACTTCAGTTCTGAAAATAATGGTAGAGGAGGGGCCTCGAATCAAAGTTCCTGTGGGGTTTAAGCAATAACAAAAATTAATGATTTAGGCTAGGTATAGGAAAATTAGATGATGGGACAGAGGCTGGACCAAAAAGTTCATGTTTCATGTTAGATATATTCAAATTTTAAAAAATCTGGTCAGTAAAATATTTCTCTTTTCTGTATTGAATTCTTTGAATTTGTAACTTCAAAGGAAGATTCCAGGGAACTGTGATATCTTATGCATATTCTTTGTTACTTGGACCTAAAGACAAAACTTCAGAATAGCTGTCTCATGAAAAAGAGGAAAAAAGAGGTTTTTCGCTTTTTTCACCCCCCAGGGGGGGTGGTCAAAAAAATACTTGAGGGCCAGCAGGTGGCATAGTGGTTAAGGTGCTGGATGCCCACATGGTTGACGGTGGCTCAAGTCCCAGACTCAGCAGCTTGAAACTCACATTGGGTGTGTGTGTGCAAGCGTGCCCAAAATTCCTGGAGGAGAATGGATTGTAGTGTAGTCATTGCCCCTGCGGGGGGGAGGTGTGCTTTCTCACTTTGTCTTTCTGGTGAACACATACCCTATAGCAAAAATAGCCTAAAAAAAAAAAAAAAAAAAGAAAGAAAGAAAGAAAGTAAAATTGTCAGGAGACATTTTTTTTTTTCACCAGGGAGAGAGCATCTCCCATGAGATGTGGTCACGCCAAAATCCCTTCTCCTCCATTTCTCCGTCCTGTAAGGATTTGGGGCATACATGCACATATACCCATCATGTTTTCAAGCTACCAGGTCTGGGACTTGAACTGCTTGGTTAGCCATGTGGAATCCAGCTCCCTAAAACACTAGGCCATGTGACTGACCCCAAAGAGAAAAATACCTATATGAGATAATTAATTTAAGTGGATATAAATACCATATAATATCCCATATTATGATTAAATTTATTAAGCAAATTGTTTTAATTAGTTTGCTGTATGTGTTCCAGTGGTATATACTTTTAAAAGTTTCAGAATCTAGCATAATACTTTTTTTTATTTAAACATTTTTTTTTTTTGGAGAGGTTTTTGCTATAGGGCGCATGCGCTTGCCAGACAGAGAGAGACAAAGAGACAGAAATCATCCCCCAGGGGGGATGGCCACGCTGCAAACCCTTCTCCTCCATTCTCCTCTCGGGATCTTGGGCACGTACGTACACGTGCCTGGCATGAGTTTTAAGCCACTGGGTCCGGGATGCGAACTGCGGTCGACTACATGGGAATCCAGCGACATAGCCATTACGCTAACTGCTGGTTCCTTAAACATTTTTTAAATTTAACTTTATTTATTTATTTTAATTTGGCCAAAGAGGGTCAAAGCATGTGTGTGGGGGTGGGGAAGGAAAGTGAGAAAGCAGCCAGCCAGATCGGAGACTTGAACTGTGGTTAGCCATGTGGAAGCCCAGTGCCCTTAATTACCACACCACCTGCCAACCCCAATACATTTTTTCCCAAAGAATTACTTTATTTAACTTTATTTATTTATCTATCTATTTATTTTAATTTGACCAGAGAGGAAGAGAGAGAAGGGACTTGAGAATCTAGCATAATACTTCTTTTTTTTGATAGCTTTTAGATTTTTTGAGTAATAAAATAGCCTTATTTCTGAGAGCTTGCTTTTATTTTATCCTTTTTCTGTCTCTGATTATTCACTTTTCCCAAATGTATTGCATTTTTGGAATTTGGAGCATAAATCTGTTTTGTGCTATTGTGCTTCTCCAGAATGCGTAAATTTATGCATTAACTAACCATTATTTCAGGCAATATTGAGGAACCAAATATTTTTCTAATTCTGGGTCGTTTCTGTGGCCTGGTGATCAAGGGAGCTGGGTCCCACAAGCCATCCTGGCTCTGGTAGCTTGGAAAACATGCCAGGTGCATGTGTATGCATGCCCCAAGTATTGACAAGGTGGAGAAATGGAGGAGAAAGGATTATGGTTTGATGACATCCCATTGGGGGTTGCTTTCTCTCTCTTCCACTCTCTCTGTCTCTCTTTGGCAAGCACATGTGCCTTCTGGCAAATACTGAGTTAAAACAAACAGACAAATATTTTCCTAATTCTTTGGTAACTTTCGGGGCATCTTACCTGAGTCGAGCGATTATTTTAGTTTTAACTGGGTATTTTTTTAAGAGCAGTTTTAGGTTCAGCAAAATTGATTAGAAAGTACAGAAAGCTCCCATATACCTCCCGTCCCCAAACACAGCCTCCTCCACTATCAACATCACCAGAGTGGTCTGTTAGTTACAACTAAGGAATCCACATTGAAACATTTTAATCACCTGAAGTCTGCAGTTTAAGGTTAACTCTTGTTGGTGTATAATCTATGGGTTTTGACAAATGTATGACACCCACCCATGTAGCATCATACAAAATCCTTTACTGCCCTTAGAATCCTCTGTGCTCTGCCTGTTCATTCCTCCCCCACAGCATAACCCTAGCAACCCTGATTTGTTTACTGTTTCCATAGTTTTGCCTTTGCCAAAACGTTAATATAGTTGAACTCAGACAATATGTTGCATTTTCAGATTGGATCCTTTCACTCAGTAATATGGATTTAAGTTTCCTCCATGTTTTCATGGCTTATTAGCTCATTTCTTTATAATGTTGAATACTACTCCTGTGTCTAGTTGTACCATAGTTTATCCATTTAACTACTGAAGGATATCTTGGATGCTTCCAAGTTTTGGCTATTATGAATAAAGCTGTGGTAATCATCAACATGCAAGTTTTTGTATAGACAAAAGTTTTCAACCCATTTGGATAAATGCCAAGTACTGGATCATATCGTAGCAGTATGTTTAGTTTTGTAAGAAACTGCCACTCTATTTTCCAAAGTGGCCCTGACATATTTGCAGTCCCATCAGAATGAATATGAGCTCCTTTTGCCATACATCCTCATCAGCATTTGGTGGTGTAGTGTTTTGGATTTGGGCCATTGTAAAAGGTGTGTAGTGGTATGTCATTGTTGTTTTAATTTGGATTACCCTGATGTTACATGATGTGGAACTTTTTTTTTTTTTTTTTTTTTTTAATTGACAGAGGGCAAGAAAGCATCCATGGGGTGTGGTCACATCATGGTTGTTTTTTCTTCATTCTTCGATTCTGTCAGGATTTGGAGCACACATGCACATGTGCCTGGCATGATTTTCAAGCTGCTGGGCTGTAATTTAAACCACACAGCTGGCCATGTAAGATCTAGCTCCTTTAACCACTAGACTATAGGACTGGCCCAACATGCTTTTTATTTATTTTTTTATTGCCAGAGGGCATGTGCATGAGAGGAAGAGTCAGAGAGAGCAAGTGAGCATGGGACAGAGAGAGAGAGAAAGAGAGAACACCCTAATTGGATGTGGTCACACTGCAATCCCTTCTCCATTTCTCCATCCTGTCGGGATTTGCGGCACACAATGCCCATCGTGTTTTTTAAGCCACTGGGTCAGGGATTTGAACCACCGTCAGCCATGTGGAATCCAGCTCCCTACATCCACTAGGCTATGGAGTCAGCCCCAGCTGTTGCTAGGATTTCGATTGAGACTGTGTTGCCTATATATATCAATAGGTTAAATTCAGGAGAACGTATAGCTTGACACTTTTGAGTCTCTATTCATGAAAATAGAATGTCTCTTCATTTAGTTGTTCGTTATTTCATCATAGTTTTAAACTAAAGAAATGTGAGTCCTCAAACTTTGTTCTTTTTCAAGGCTAATTAGGTTCCCTCGAAATTTCATATGAATTTTAGAATTGCTTTTTTTTAGATCATACTTGTTTATTTTGAATACCTATCATGCCATAAATTCATAGGGAATAGGTTCTAAAAACTCAGGCTCCTTTCCGTTGGTTCTCACAAAGTGTGCTTCTCAAAGTGACCAGGTTGGCGCTTCAGTTGAACCCAGGTACCTTTCTATTTGGCTTCCTCCTCCTTGTGGTCATTTTCCTTCACACATCATAGGAAGCTATCTCTGCTGTTAGAATGCTTAATATGCTCAATACGCACATTAATTCTCTTGGCAAAAATCTTGACCTTAACTTGTTTGTTTACAGCAATGCCAACAGCCTACTGGGTAAATTGTAGATTCTTCTAGTTTTGCCATGGTAACATTTATGGGGCATTCCTTTTTGAGCAGTACCCATTCCCTTTATGTCCACAATATCACCTTTTGTAGGTTCGCATGTATGTTGCCAAAGGAACCACTCCATGTTTTCTAAAAGGCCTAGAGAACATGTATCTGGTGCTTCTCTTCTTTCGTTTTATGTTCATCATTTTGGTGAATTACTGGAAGATGACAGTTCCAGTCAAAAGCTAGTACTGTTTTTTTTTTTTTTTTTTTTTTTTCCTGCAAATAGTGACATTGGGATTGTGATAGAAAATGTATTGAATCCATACATTGCTTTGGGTGCTATTGACATTTTAACTATATTAAGTCTTCAATCCATGAACATGGAATGTTTTTTCATTTGTGTGTGTGTGTGTGTGTGTGTGTTTATGTGTGTTTAGTTTCTTTTAGCAATGTTTTGTAGTTTTCAATGTACAAATATTTTGCCTCCTTGGTTAAGTTTGTTTTTAAATATTTTAGTCTTTTTGATGCTATTGTAAATGGAATTGTTTTGTTCATTTCCTTTTTGGATTGTTCATTGCTAGTGTATAGAAACGCAACTGATTTTTATTTCATATCCTGTAACTTTGCTAAATTTATTAATTCATACTTTTCTGGGGTTTTCTGTATAAGATTATGTCATATGTGAGCAGAAATCATTTTACCTTCCTTTCCAACTTGAATGCCTTTGTTTCTTTCTTTTTCCTTTCCTGATAGCTCTGACTAGAATCTACAGTACTATGTTGAATGGACGTAGTCAAAGTATACATCTTTGTCTTGTTTCTGATCTTAGGATGAAAGCTTTTTTTTTTTAGGAATTATTTTAATTTTATTTATTCATTCACTTTTATTTTCATTTGACCAGGGAGAAATACAGAGAGAGAGGGGGAAAGTGAGAAAACAAGACACCAGGTCCGGGACTCTAATCGTGGTCAGCCATGTGGGACTATCTAGCTCTTTAACTACCACACCACCTACTGGTCCCAGGATGAAAGCTTTTAATCTTTCACTGAGCCATATCATCTTGACTCCTTTGAAACTAGTCATTTTTTCACTTTGCTCTTACTGCTTGTTTGTAGCCCTGTCAGGGTCTTTACCAAGATTCTCTGCCCCCTTTTTTTTTAGCTTTTTTTTAAAAGAATTATTTAATTTTAAAATTTATTTATTCATTTATTTTCATTTGACCAGACACACACACACACACACACACGGAAAGTAAGAAACCAAGCCACCAGGTCTGGGACTTGAACTGTAGTCGACCATGTGGGAATGTCCAGTGCCTTAACGACTATGCCAGCTGCTAGCCCCCAAGAGAGATTTTTTGCTATAGGGCACATACACTCACGGGAGACAGAGACAGAAAGTGAGAAATCTCCCTCCCAGGGATGGTCTCTTCTCTTTCATTCTCGTCTTGGATTTGGGGCATTTACACACATGTGCCCAGTGTGAGTTTTAAGCCACCAGGTCCAGGACTCGACCATGTGGGAGTCCAGCACCTTAATCACTATGCCATTTGCTGGCCCCATCTCCTCCTTTAAAAAAAATAAAATTCTAGAGGGCTTGTATGCTCACTAGAGAGAGAGAGAGAGAGAGAGAGAGAGAGAGAGAGAGAGAGAGAGAGAAGGAAGTGAGAAAGCACCCTGCAGGGAAGATAGCCAGACTGCAGTCCCTTTGCCTTCATTCTCCTCTCTAGATTTTGGGCATGATTTTCAAGCTGCCAGGTCCAGGACTCAAACCATTCAGTTCGCCATGAGGGATCCAGTTGCCTTAACCACCATGCCACTGACTGGTCCTCCCCTTTTTATGGGCTCTGACATCTAATTTTTAGTTCCTTACCATCATAAACCTGCTGAAATGCAGGCATTGACATTTCTTGAGTAGAAACTAAATGAAGAATGTTAGACTTTTATGTATTGTTTTTATTGTTGTTTTTGCAGTGTTGGTCATTTGAATTCTGGTTTCTTTGAGAACCATGAACTCTGGTTGTCCCTCTCAACTCAGTAAAGACAGCTGCCAACTTTCTTCTTTGGCCTCTCTGTTCAACCTAAAACAACAGATACAACAAGGGGACAGATATTCTATGAATATAGAGCTGATACTTCTGTGATTCCGTTTGAAACATTTATTTTTAAGTTAAAAAAAAACTAGTTCTTACAGTTGTTCTGCTATCAGCTAAGCTGTCATAGCCAGAGCAGAAGTGTAGAAATATCATTTTAAAATGTGAAACATATTTTATTGTTAGATTTGTAGCCTGAGATGTTTCTGCTTCTTAACATCTGTAGCAATAAATGGTGTTTTATTTATTTGTAGGTAAAAAAGGTTACTGTTTTTATTCCAGATGTAAAATATCATTAGCAGGTATTAAGATGATGGTTTAATAATATGAAGATTATTCGTATTAAAGTTTAATTAAATTTTAATTAAAGTTTAATTTAATTTAAGTTTAAAATAGGCCGGCCTATGGCATGGTGGTTAGGGCAAGTTGTATCCCACATAACCAACAGTGCAGTTCAAGTCCTGGCCCTGGCTGCTTGAAAAACATGCTGACCGTGTGTATGTGCATGTCCAACATCCTGAGAGGAGAATGGAGGAGAATGGATAGCCATGTGGTTATTCCCCTAAGGCTTTCTCTTTTTCTCTGTCTCTGGTGAGCACAAGCACCCTATACCAATTTAACAAAATTACTTTTATAAGCATTACATAAGAATTTTTAAAATGTGGGGTTGTCTTCATCACCTGATCTTACTTAATATATCATTTTGCTTATCTTTTAAAATTATGAAAGGAACACATGCTTGTTGTAGTGAAATTAAACAATATAAAACTATATAAACTAAAGATGTTTAAGTCCTTTTCTTTCCTTCACTCATTGTATCATGTTACCACTACAGGTCCAGAAGTAACCACTGCTAATAATCTGGTATGAGTTATTTCATACATGGAATTTTTTTTCATTTTTAATTACAAAAGAGAGATTATGATAGACATATTGTTTCACAACTTGTTTTTTTCAGTTAATGTGGTACATATTCTTCTTTTAAGGCAGTTTACGTAGATTTCTATCACAAAGGCCTCCTTTGTATGGAATCAGTTCACAAAATCCTATTTTAATGTTGTACATTTTGGTTACTCCTCCCCTTTTTGCTATTATAAACAATAGTGTAAAGGACTTCTCCTGTGCACTAATGAAAGTATACCTATGAGTTACATCAAAAGTCAAAAGTGGGGCCAGAAGGCGGTGTGGTGGTTAAGGGCGGTGGACTCCCACGTGGCCGACAACAGTTCAAGTCCTGGACCTGATGCTTTGCTTCCTCATTCCCTCCCTCTCTCCCTCTCTCACTCTTTGGCTCTTTGGTCAAATCGAAAGAAAAAGAAAAAAAGAAAGAGAGAGAGAGGGAAGGAAGGAAGGAAAGGAAGAAAAGAAAAATAAAATAATTATTTTTTGGGGGGGAGGTTTTTGCTATAGGATGTGTGCACTTGCCAGAAAGACAGAAAGTGAGAAATCACCCCCCAGGGGGATGGCCACACCGCAGTCTCTTCTCTTCCATCCTCCTCTTGGGATCTTGGGCATGCACGCACACGTGCCCAGCATGAGTTTAAGCCACCAGGTTCAGGACCCGAATCGTGGTCAACTACATGGGAGTCCAGCGACATAACCATTACGCTAACTGCTGGTCTCAATAAAATAATTCTTAAAAACAAAACTCAAAAGTATGGGACCAGCCCCAAGGCCTAGTGTTGAGAGAGTGGGATCCCACATGGACGTGGTTCAAATCCTGGCCTTGGCAGCTTGAAAAATACTCCAAGTATGTCCTCATGTTTGTCCCAAATCCCAACAGGATGGAGATGGAGGAGAAGGGCTGGTGGCATGATCACACCCTATTGGATGCTTTGTCCCTCTCCCTCTCTTTGTCTCTCTGGTGAGTGCACATGCCTTCTGGCAATTAAAAAAAAAATTAGTGTAATAATTATTATTATTATTATTATTATTTTTTTTTTTTTTTTTTTTTTGCCAGAGGGCTTATATACTCACCAAGGAGACAGAGAAAGAGAGAAAAACGGGGAGAAAGTACTCCCCATGGGGATGGTCACGCTGCAATCCTCTTTCCTCGATTTCTCCCTCCAGGGTCTGAGACTTGACCCTGCAGTCAGCTGTGTGGGATCCAGCTGCCTTAATTACCAGGCCATGGGCTGGCCCCAGTAGAATATTAAATTTCAAGCAGATACTGCCAAATATCCTCTTTTAAAGTATCAACTTACACTTCCATCAACACCATAGGAGTGTTCGTTCTTTTCTATTACCATTATACTGCATGTAGTCTCAATCTTTTTTTCTTTGCTAATCTGAGAAATGAAAAACATATAGTTTTCATTTGAACTTTTATTGATTATCCTCTCTATTTTTTATTCTGTCAGGATTTTAGGCCCATATCCACATGTATCTGGTGTGCTTTCAAACCACCAGGACTGGGATTCAGACTGCAGTTGGCTATGTGGGATCTAGCTCCCTTAACCACTAGGCCACAGGGCTGACCGAACATTTGTACTTTGTCCCTTCTTGTTTTGTTACTTTCAACATGAATTTTATGTATTGTAGACAACCCTTTGTTGTATACATTGCAAATATGTCATCCTGTCTATCTTGTGTTTTAACTTGATGCATCTTTTGTCCAACTAAATCTGGAAGTTAAGTGAATTTTTAATTTGCTTTCTATTTTCATGGTTAGTCTTTGACTTACTGCAATGATATTTTACATTCTGAGTTTGAGTTCTCTTTTGTAGTGCCCTTCTAGATTTTTATACTCTATTTAAAGTTTCTGGACTTGATTCAGTATGTGGTGTTATGGGCCTACAAATTAGAATTCCTAATTAACATTCTGTGACCATCTGGTTGCTGAATAATCTTGGGATTTATTCCAGAAATAGTAGAACTTGCTTTAAAACAATCCCTCATAGGGTTTATACTAATTCTGTAATGAATAGTAATTGTCAAATCTTCTACCCTCTGTCCTTTACAAAGATGAAAGAGATCATTTCAAATAGAAATGAAAAGTTTCTCGCTCCTTTAGTCCAGATATATTAACAGTTGATCTATACCAAGTATAAACAAACTTGATAGTAGTTGAGATTTCTGGAGTTATGCCAAATACATGTCAAGAAGCTAATTAGCTTTATTATGTAAGTCAGCATCAACTTCTTGTTATAAGTGCTTTTATTTTCTTGGAGAGGTTTTTGCTATAGGGCATGTGTGCGAGACAGAGAGACAGAAAGTGAGAAATCACCCCTCAGGGGGATGGCCACTCCGCAATCCCTTCTCTTCCATTCTCCTCTTGGGATCTTGGGCACTCACACACGTACCTGGCATGAGTTTAAGCCACGGGGTCCAGGATTCAGACAGCGATTGACTACATGGGAGTTCAGCGACACAGTCATTACGCCAACTGCTGGTCCCATAAGTGCATTGTTTTTTTAAGTACTGTCTTGAGGTGCTTTAACAGCTATAAATACTAATTACTGAAGAGTAAGCCCCGTACTTCTCTTATTGCCCTTTCTCTTCTCTTCTCTTCTTTCTCTTCTCTTCTCTTCTTTCTCTTTCTTTCTTTCTTTCTTTCTTTCTTTCTTTCTTTCTTTCAGGTTTTTACAATAGGATGCATGCATTTGCTGGAGAGAGACAGAGAGGGAAAGTGAGAAATCACCCTCCAGGGGGATGGCTACACCACAGTCCTTTCTCCTTCATTCTCCTCTTGGGTTTTTGGGCACACACACACACATGCACCCAGCATAATTTTCAAGCCACCGGGTCTGGGACTCAAAACTGTAGTCGTCATGTGGAAGTCCAGCACCTTAACCACCGTGCCACCTGCTGGTCCCCCAGCATGTTTTTCAACTTGCAGAGACCAGGGTAGGTCATCTGAGATCTGACTCCCTAGCACAGTGTTTAACCACTGTGTTCTGGGGACTGACCCTTGCCTTACTTCCACCCCAAGACAGTGTTTTGCCGTGTTGCTACTCCCCCTGCTTCAGTGTCTCCAAGTTACTGGGATTATAGATGCCTTCTGTTTGGTATCTGAAAGACTGTAGAAACAAACAGAAGGCACAAAGGCATACATCTGTGTGCCACCATGCCTAACCTTTTGTATTTCTCAATTTACTGGAACTTTACTGTAAAGATATACTCTTTCATTGACGGGTTGCAAAACCAACAGTAAATTGTGACTGCTTTACAAGCATTTAGCATTTTGATTGATTTAAGTCTTATTGATATATTCATAAATAATTGAAGTAGAAGTAGGTGTTTTCAGTTATTGTGGAACTACAAGTAAATATTGTGTGAAAAATTCCCTTTCTATCTCTCAGATTCTACTCTTCAACTCACTGTTTAGGTAAATTCTCTTACCTTATATATATTTAAAAAAAATTTTGGGTCAGCAGGTGATGTGGTAGTTAAGGTACTAGACTTCCACATGGCCGACTGTGGTTTGAGTCCTGGACCTGGCAGCTTGCTTTCTTACTTTCCCTCTCACTCTCTTTGTCTCCAGTGAATTAAAAAAAAAAATAAATAAATAAATAAAACCAAACCCATGTATATGCACACATATATACATATATATACGTGTATGTATGTGTATATATATATATATATATATATATATATATTAAATCTTTTTTTAAAAAAAGAAATTTTATTGTTAATTGAAAGTTCCCTGATCCCTAAATATCGAGGTTCGTTCTTTTTGCTGGAGTGATGATTTTTGTTCATTAATTACCCATGTTTGTGTGACAGTTTGGTAAGTATGAAAGATTAAGTCTGAAATGTATTTTTTTGACTACAAGAAATTATAACTCCACAAAGATTGTAGAAACAAACAGAAGGCATATTTTTCAAAAAAGAATTTACATGGTGTTAAGATTCAGATAAAACGTTAAGTTTCTAATTTCTGATCTTGTTTGGATTTCTAAATTTGTGAGTTGTGTTCTGGTTTCTTTGCAGGATAGACCCATTCTCAAATAAGCAACCTTTATATTCTGTTACTTCAAACTGGAGTCAATTTGAATAAATAGATCTCTGCATTAGAAGCACCAGGGATCAGTAGGTGGTGTAGTGGCTATGGTGCTGAATTTCCACATGGCTGACCACTGTTTGAATCCCAGACCTGGCAGCCTACAGATCATACTGGGCTTGTGTGTGTGTGTGTGTGTGTATGTGTATGTGTGTGCACAAAATCCCAGAAGGAGGATGGATGAGAAGGAATTTTGGCATGGTCAGCTCTGTAGAGTGATTTCTCATTTTCCCTCTGCTTGTCTCTGTCTCACTGTCTCCTGCGAATGCATGTGCTCTGTGGGAAAAAAAAAAAACTCAAAAAAAAAAAAAAAACTCAAAAAAAAAAAAAGAGAGAGAGAAGAAGAAAGAGGAATGAAAGATAATGTTAACTAGATATTTTATTCCTTTTTAGTGCAAGTCAGAGATGAAGAACATGAAGTTTGCAATTGTACCTAATTGCATTCTTTCACTATAGTTGGTTTTGTATGTTAAGGTGCTCTCTGATAAGGAATATGATCACGTGCAAATATGAAATATATGAGTGGATAATAGTTTTAAATTGTGTCTTAATTTTATTTGGCAAGTTTTAAAATATTTATTTAGGGCCAACTAGGTGATGTGGTGAAGGCAGCTTGATCCCACATGGCCAACAACAGTTTAGGTCCCTGGCAGCTTGAAAAACACACTGGGAGGGACTAGCAGTTGGCATAATGGCTGTGTTGCAGGGTTCTCATGTAGTCGACCATGGTTCGAGTCCCGGACCTGGTGGCTTAAACTCATGCCGAGCACATGTGCGTGTGTGCCCAAGATCCCAGGAGGAGAATGGAGGAGAAGGGGTTGCAGCATGGCCATCCCCCCTGGGGTGTGATTTCTTGCTTTCTGTCTCTCTGTCTGTCTCTGTCTTTCTGGCGAGTACATGTGCCCTATAGCAAAAACCTCTCCAAAAAAAAAAAAAAAAAAAAAAAAAACCCACACGCACTGGGACATATGCGTACATGCCAAAATCTCAAGAGGACTGAGAAAGAAGGAATTGCAGCATGGCCATCCCCCGGGGGGCAGGGGGGATGCTTTCTCCCTGGTGAGAGTGTATGTGCCCTCTGGCAATTAAAAAATAAGCAAATTAAAAAGAAAATTCTTAAAGATTAGTGCACTATGAGTTAAGTAGTACTTTAAAATACATTTTAATTTTTTAAAGAGATATTTCCACTATAGGGTGTGTGTGCTCGCTGGAGAGACAGAGACAGAAAGTGAGAAATCACTCCCCAGGGGAATGACCATGCCGCAATCCCTCCTCCTCCATTCTCCTCTCAGGACTTTGGACACACACACACACATATGCGCCCAGCATGAGTTATAAGTTGCCAGGTTCAGGACTCAAACTGCTGTCAACGATATGGGAGTTCAGCGACATAACCATTATGCCATCTGCTGGTCCCAATACATTTGATTTTTAAGAATACCAATAATATTTCAGTTTGAGGAAAGTGACATTTTAGTATATAGGTAATGTTTTCTGTTTTTTGTTCTTGATTTAGTTTGCTATAGGGCACATGTACTTGTTGGACAGAGTTGGGGAGAGAAAGAGAGAGAAAGTAAAAATCCACCCCCAAGAGGGTTGTCCACACTGCAGCCCTCTTTCATTTCCTTCATTTTCTTTCTGGGATTCTGGGCATGCACATACACATATCCAGCTTGTTTTTTAAGTTACTGGGTCCAAGAATTCGAACTGCTCAGTCAGCCATGTGGGATTCAGACCCCTTAACGTCTGTGACACCTGCTGGCCCTCAAAGGAATGCTAGTGCTATTAATACAGGAAATCAGAAAATCAGTGAGGTGAATAGGAAGGAAACTATTGACTTACTCTTTTTTTTTTTTTTTTTTTTTTTTTCCCCCTTAATTTGCTATAGAGTAAGTATGCATTTGCTGGAGAGAGACACAGAAACAGAAAGGGAGAAAGTACCTCCTAGGTGGGAATGCCCACCCCAGATTTCTTCTCCATTCTTCTCAGGATTTTGGGTATACATGCACACATGCCTAGTGTGTTTTTCTTTCTTTTTTTAAAAAAATTATTTTATTTAAGTTTATTTATTCATTCATTCATTTTAATTTGACCAGAGAGGGATAGAGTGAGAATGAGAGTGAGAGTGAGAGTGAGAGTGAGAGTGAGAGTGAGAGAGAGAGAGAGCAAGCAAGCCGCCAGGTCTGGGACTTGGACTGCAGTTGGACATATGGGAATCCAACACCCTTAACTACCAAACCACCTGCTGGCCCCCCTAGTGTGTTTTTCAGGCTGCTGGATCTGGCCATATGGGATTCAGTTGCCTTCACCACCACACAGCCTGGCTGGCTCCTTATTCTTTATGCCTTATATTTATTGCTTTATGTTTCAGAGTACTAATTGAATAAAAGAGTAAATTGAGGGCTGGCTCTGCATTCTTGGTGGTTAAGGCAGCCAGATCCCACATTCCTCACCTTGAAGTTCAAGTCCTGGACCCAATGGCAGCTTGAGAAACATGCCAGGCATGTGCATGCATGCTTCAAATCCCAAAGAGATTGGAGGAGAAGAGATTGCAACATGACCATTCCTCATGGGGGAGGGTGCTTTCTTTTCTCCTTTTCTCTGTCTCTCTGAGAGAGAAGGCCCATGCCCACTAGCAAAAAACAAACAAACAAACAAACAAACAAAAGGTAAATTAGGATATTACAAGATCTTAAGGGTACATGGGCATACTTAGCAAATTTTTATTTAAGGGAAACACTGAGAGCTGGCCTGTGTCCTATTGACTGAGGGAGCTGGATTCCACATAGCTGATCATATGTTTCAAATCCCAGCCCATGTGGCCTGAGAATCATGCAGATGTGTGTGCATGTGTGCCCCAAATCCCAACAGAATGGAGAAATGGGGGAGAAGGGGCCATGCCCCATTGGGGATGCTTTCTCCTTCTCTGTCTCTCTCTGGTAATCATATGTGTCCTCTGACAATAAAAGGGAGGGGGGGGGAGAAACACTAATCTAGGTTTTTTTCCTTGAGGGAAGGGGTACTGTCAACAAGGCCTCACCCTATTGCAGTCCGGTCTAGCCTCTCAGCCAGCCAGATCACAAGGACACCCAGCATGGTCAAATCAACCTGGGATCTGAACCTAGGTTTTGGCTTTAGCATTGCACAGCAGTCCCCACCCACCTGGGCCGCTACAGCTGGGCCGATCTAGATTTTATTTAATAAAGAAGGCAAGAGTTACCTTATAATTACTGATTGTGTTTTTCATTGGTAATATAAATTGGTTCTAACAATAACAGTAGGTTCTTTCATGGCAGTGTATGCTTGCCAAAGAAAAGAGGTATTCCCATTGAGACCTGTTATGGCAGAAGGGGAGAGCCATAATTAACATTAAATGAGAATGGGGAAGGCCATCAGAGGGGGTGGCAATTATAATGAGTTTAAGTAAGGTGGATTTGTGGAGACTGCCTGGAAGCTGAAACATTTGTTTCATAAGGACCCTAGTATTCCTTGTGGACATAAGCAGAGATATTTAAAGGAAACTTACTGGACCAATTAGCATTGTCTGTGAGGCCAGCAGATGGTATGGTGGTTAAGGTACTGGACTCCCACATGGCTGATGACGGTTTGAGTCGCAGACCTGGTGGCTTGCTTTCTTGCTTCCCTTCTCTCTGGTGAGCATATGTGCTTTGTAGTGAATTTAATAATAATAATATATAAAATTAAATAAAAATTCTTAGTAACAGAACAAAACAAGACAACTAACATGTCTGCACAAATGTTGAGCAGAAAACTGGCACTGTGGGCTGGCCCTGTGGTGCGATGGTTAAGCTCTGTGCATTGGGAGCCAGATATCCCACATGGCTGTCTCTGGTTCGAATCTGGGGCCTGGTGGCTAAGAAATAGTGTGTGTGTGTGTGTGTGTGTGTGTGCGCGTGCGCGCGCGCGTTTCTTAAATCTTGATTGGATGGGGAAATAAAGGGAAAGAATTGCAGTGTGACCATGCCCCATTTCAGGGTACTTGGTTGCTCTCTCATTCTGTCTCTCTTTGGCAAGTACATGTGTCCTCTGACAGTAGGAAGAAAAGAAAATTGACATTATTTGGAAGAATTCACATGAAAGAGGTTGTAAAATTTTGGCAGAAGCTAAGGGATACAATAACTAAAAGTACTAGCATTCTTTTAGTTTTAGTATTGCTGCATGTCAAGGGCTGTTACCCTTCTGGCAAGACTGGCTGATTGTTCAAACAAGGTTGGCCAGTCTGTCTTCTGTGTTCTCTAATGATGAGTATGGTTTTTTAGAAAAGATTATGGTTGGCCCAAATCCTGAAGACTTACACAAGAGTGCTTTCTTATCAATAAACTATACTTAGAAAAACCTAGAATAGGAACACATATTTATTAGTTGTGTTTGATAAGTGAGCTTGCTATAAAAATTTGACCAGGATCTTTTTTTTTTAAGAGATCTAAAGTAATTTTACTTTTATTTCCTTTACTTTAAGCCAATCATGAAATGTCGTAGTGATTAGGAGTCTCTTTTTTTATGTGTGTGGGCTGTGCATGTATGTGGTGTTTTAGACAGGGTCTTGATGTGTTGCAGTCCTCCTGCCTCCGCCTCTTGAGTAGCTGAAACCATAGGCATGTGCTTTCACACCCGGTTCGCTCAGACAAGGTCTCAGTATGCTGCCTACCATGGCTGTTGAACTCATTATCTCTGAAGGAATATTTGGCTCCCCTTGGTGGCTTCCCAGGAAATTGCAGTTATCTGTGAGGCAGTCCTATGTGGGAAAGTTCCTGGTTCAAGTCTGAAGACCTCCCTAAGAACACCGGGCATGTGCTTGTCCATGATCTGGGTATGGGTTGAAGTGTCGGGACCTGTTCAAGGTGATCTCTTGCTCATGGAAGATACACACACACACACACACACACACACACACACATACATACATATACATACATACACATACATACGTACATATATATGTGTATATCTATATATAAGATTATTTAATTTTTAAATTTTTTTTTTTTTTTTTTTTTAAGTTTTGCTATAGACGCATCAGAGAGAGAGAGAGAGAAAGTAAGCCACCAGATCTGGGACTCAAACTGCAGTCAGCCATGTGGGAGTCCAGAGCCCCAACCAGCACGTTACCTGCCAACCCCAAAAGAAAGAAATCTTAGGGAACAGCAGATGGCATGGTGGTTAAGGTGCTGGACACTCTCACATGGCTGACGATGGTTCAAGTCCTGGACCTGGTGGCTTGCTTTCTCACTTTCCCTCTTTCTCACTCTATGTCTCTCTCTGGTCAAACTAAAAATAAACAAATGAATAAATTTTTTAAAATAATTTAAAAAAAAAAGAAATCTTAAAAAGAAAAAAAGAGAAAAGATGGGATATCACTATGTCTCTTTCTGCTTCAGCCTTCCAGTTGAGACTAGGTACATTTCTGGCTCTTTTCTAGACCAACTCCTGCTATGTTACAGCCTGGGCCATCCTCAAACTCATGATCTTCCTGTCTCAGCCTCCCTCAGTCACTGGGTTACAGGAACACATCACTATAGACAGTGTTTATGTTGGACTGGGAGTCAAACCTGCACCTCACATCTGGTCCCAACCTGTGGAGCATAGGGTCTTAGCAGCACGTGCCTCTATGGACCAAAGATTGTTAAACGTTTAAAAACTTTATACTAAGAGGTGTGGCATGTACACATGATGCTAAATTCAAAAGATAAAAGTGGTATACATTACAAAGTAAGTCTGCCTTCTCCTTTTTAATAATAGAGTTTTCTTCTATGTCCACCCTCAGAGATTCCGTGCATTTATATACATTCATATATAAATATGTATGTACATATTTAGAGTGTGCACTCACAGATATCGTGTATGTGATTCTAAACCTCGTTTTCTAATTTATGGTTAAAGTTTTATATTAATTACTTTTTTAAACAAGGCATTTAAAAATTTAATTTGTTGGTCCATCTTGTTCAAAGCCTTGAGTCTATATTGTGAGGAAACTTTCAGTTAAATTGAGTCTGTTGCAAAGTGAATCTATTTATTATGTGTCACTATTGGAAGGAAGAAATCAAACCCAGTTTCTCCTGCTATTAACACAGATGATTTTTGTGACCCCAAAATATGCGGGAATTTTTCTCACCAGCAAGCAAGCTTAAGTGAGTGCTGTGAGCATCAGCTTGGCATCCTCTAATCTAATTCAGGTTTTACTTTATCTGACTGAAGATACCATCAGTTCCCACGAGTTGAGGACTCAGCCCCTGCTTCAGCAACTAGTCACAAGTCTGGGCCTTTGGAACTTGTGGTCAGTCAGCTACAATTGGGTTCCCATGACTACCTCTTTGGGTTGATTACTTTTCTAGAACAACTCACAGATCTTGGGGGAATACTTATGTTTACTGGTTTATCTTGAAGGATTTTTTTTTTAGAGAGGTTTTTACTATAGGGCGCGTGCGCTCACCAGACAGACAGAGAGAGACAGAGAGATAGAAAGCGAGAAATCACCCCCCAGGGCGGATAGCCACGCCACAATCCCTTCTCTTCCAATCTCCTCTTGGGATCTTGGGCATGCACACACATGCGCCCGGCATGAGTTTAAACCACTGGGTCTGGGACTCAAACCGCGGTTGACTACATGGGAGTCCAGCGACATAGCCATTACACTAACTGCTGGTCCCATTGAAGGATTTTTTTAAAGAATGTAAATAGCCAGGTGAAGAGATACATGGAGCTAGTTCTAGAAGGATCCTGAACCACAGGAGCTCCCTTGCCATGGAGTTGGGGTACACCGCCCTCCTGGCACATAAGGAGTTTTTACTCACTACAGTCTCTACATGATCAGTTGTCCAGAAGCTCACCTACAGTCCCCCCCACCTTTTTTTTTTTTAAATGGAGACTTCATTACAGAGCCGTGATTGAAGTATGGGTGATCATGTAGCACTGTGATTGGACAAAAAAAGGTATGATCTAATGCAAATAGGCTGAGTAAGGAAACCCAGCAAAGCCTGAGTGTTCAGATTCTCTTTGGCTTCTCTGTGCAGCATATTCCTCCAGGGTATGGTGCAGGATTGGAATGTTTTAATTTCTTTATGACCAGTTCTGAGTTCTACGGGGAGCTTCAGGAACCAAGGACAAAAGGCCAAACAGTTATGGTCAAGGAACAATGTATGGAAACAAACAAACAAAAATCATATCACAATTAATTTATTAGTGTTAATAAAAATTGACTTGGAAATATCACTTTTTCAGGATCAACAGATGGTGTAATGGTTACGTCACTGGACTCCCACTTAGTTGACCATGGTTCGAGTCCTAGACTCGGAAGCTTAAAAATGATGCGAGGCAGGGACCAGCAGTTAGGATAATGGCTATGTCGCTGAACTCCCATGTAGCCGACCACTGTTCATCTCCCGGACCCGGTGGCTTAAACTCACGCCGGGCGTGTGTGTGTGCATGCCCAAGATCCCAAGAGGAGAATGGAAGAGAAGGGATTGCGGCATGGCCATCCCCCCTGGGGGGTGATTTCTCGCTTTCTATCTCTCTGTCTCTCTCTGTCTTTCTGGTGAGCACATGCACCCTATAGCAAAAACCTCTCAAAAAAAAAAGTGGGCTAAAAAAAAAAATCACGCGAGGCAGGACCAGCAATTGGCGTAATGGCTATGTCGCTGAACTCCCATGTGGTCGACTACAGTTCGAGTCCTGGACCTGGTGGCTTAAATTCATGCCGGTTGCGGGTGCATGTGTGTGCCCAAGATCCCAAGAGGAGAATGGAGAAGGGATTGTGGTGTGGCCATCCTCCCTGGAGGGGGTGATTTCTCACTTTCTGTCTCTCTGTCTCTCTCTCTCTCTTTCTGGCGAGCACATACACCCTACAGGAAAAAACCTCTCCAAAAAAAAAAAAAAAAAAATCAAGCGAGATATGTGTGCATGCATGCCCAAAATCCCAATAGAAGAATGGAGGCGAAGGAACTGCAGTGTGACCATCCCCCTTGGGGGGGTTCTCACTTTCTGTCTCTCCCGTGAGCGTACTTTATAGCAAAAAATCTCTCTCTCTCTAAAAAAAAAAAAAATACTGCTTTTTCTTTCTCTACTTTAATGGAAAATACTGGTTCAGACTTTTCATATGCATCTTTAGTATGAATGGCTTTCCACTCTGAACATCTAATAATTTCAGAGCAAATATTATTTTCTTTTTGATTTGCCAGAAGTCATGGGTACTTACTAAATAGATGGAGAAAGAAAGAAAGCACCCCACAGCAGAGATGACCATGCTGCAATCCCTTTTCCCTTTCCTCCTGGGATTTTGGGCATGCAGGCATGCTCAGCATGGTGGGTCCAAGACTCAAATCATGTAGTCTGCCATGTGGGGTCCAGCTGCCTTAACCACTGTATCACCTGGTTGGGCACATTAATTTAGTGTAATGTTTTTAAGGTTCACCCACATAGCATGTATCAGCACATCATTTCTCTTTGTATATAATATAATAATTACCACCTTGTCTCCATTCATCAGTTGACGGACATTTGGGTTGTTCACACTTCGGGGCTTTCATAAATAATGACTACAGTGGACATTTATGTGCAAGTTTTTGTGTGGACGTATGTTTTCATTTCTCTTGCCTATGTACCTAAGAGTGAGATTGGTGGGTCATGTGGTAACTACATTTAACTTTTTGAGGAACTTCCAAACCATTTTCCAAAGCAACTGTACCCTTTTGTATTCCCATCAAGAAAGCATCATCTTTTTAGATTCTTCATTATACTTAATTGTCTTTTCAAGTTTTAAAATTTAATTTTGCTTTTGCTGATTGAGTGTGTGTGCGGCAGGGGGATGACAGGGTCTTATCGTGCTGCAGTTCCCCCCCCCCCCCCAAGCTCCTCAGGATCCTGGGCACGTGTTTCTGGGGGAATCTGAACCAGGGTCAGCTAGAATTGTTTCTAATCTTCCAGGGCACTTGTGTTACTTCTCACCCACAGCAGAGGGGCCTATCAGCTATTATTTTGATGGTAGTTATCCTAATTAGGGGGTATGAGTGCATTTCTCTGATGACTAATGATGATGTACATCTTTTCATGTGTTGATTAAGGCTATTCTTTCGCTGACTGGCTTTTCATTTGGGATGAAATGGAATGTGCTTAGAAGTTGGTCTGCTGGGTACTTTTCCTAGCATGTCTACTACACATCCTAAACTATTGGTCAACCTTAATTTGTTCTGTATACCTGTTTTAATCTTCTTTATTTCTGTAAAATATAGCAAGTATTTTTACAAAAAGTGAATATGACATATATCTTAGTTTGAAGGGCTACTTTTGTAGAGGGAATCAGAGTTTTCATTGATATATCTTTTACACTGAAATGGCAATTACTAAAGCTTGGCAGTTTACTAAGTCTTTCAAATGTTCATGAGTTAGGCTGTAACGTAAAAACAATATCACAGTGACGAGAGGATGAGAACGAAGCATGTCTGGGAGTCTGAGGGAAAACCTAATTACATTTATAATGGCCATATTTCCCTTATATCACCCGAATTTTGTAAATTTATAAGAAATGTGTAATTGTTTTTAAGGAGTATATTTAACTTAGGTCAGGTAGCCTATAATAGGTTAATTTGAAATGACACTCTTATTAATGGGAACTTTACTATATTAAGAATATTTCATTTTAGTAGTGATTTTGGTCTTTGAAAACATTAATTGCTGTAGCCTGGACTTGGTCTTATCAATCCAACCAGATTTGTGAAGTAATTTTTTTTTCCGTTGCAGAAATACATGCTACAGGATTTAACTATCAGAATGAAGATGAAAAAGTCACCTTGTCTTTTCCTAGTACTCTCCAAACAGGTAAGAAATGTGGCTTTAAAAAAATTTTCTAATAAATAGTGGCATCTTATTTGTTCCAAAGAAATTTATTGTATGCCATTTTTTCCCCTTCATTGTTAGCAGATAGCAGATTGAGTATTAAGAAAAGATTTTTGAGGGGCTAGCAGGTGGCATGGTGGTACAACAAATTTTTATTTATTTTTTTAAGACAGATTTTTTTTGCTATAGGGTGTGTGAGCTTGCTGAAGAGATAGAGAGAGAGAAAGCAAGAAATCACCCCCACAGGGGAGATGGCCACGCCATAGTCCCTTCTCCACTCTCTTCCTGGGATTTTGGGCGTGTGGACACGTGTGCCTGGCATGAATTTCAAGCTGCCGGATCTGGGACTTGAACTGCAGTAAGCTATGTGAGAGTTCAGTGTCTTGACCACCACACCACCACTGGCCCTTCTTTTTAAAAATTTTTCCTTTAGGACATGTATGCTCACTGGAGAGAGAAGGAGAGGGAGTGAGAAATCACCTCCCAGGAAGGATAGTCACACTGCAATCCTTTATTCTCTCAGAAGTTAGGGGCATTACACATGCTGGGTCCATGACTTAACCGCACAGTCAGCCCTGTGGGATCCGGCTGCCTTACTACCATACCTAACCAGCTGGCCTCAACAGCATATACTGCTTGCACATAGGCTATAAGGACTGCTGATCATCGACAGCCATATCATCGACTTTACTGGTCTCCACACTGCTCACAGGCATTCTCATACCAGCTTGGGAGTGAGCAGTTGCTATCTGCAGCATGCTGTCTTACACATGGCAGAGGGTAGAAGCTCAGGGATAGGAGAAAACCGACTATAAAGACACAATTAAAGCTTCTGCATGGATGGTGATATACTTAGGCATTCATTTCATTGACCAGAACAAGTAGCATGATCACATTCAAAGTGAGTAGGATAGGAATTAGCAGATATTTGGGGCAGGCTTCTAATATGAAAGGTAGAACTATAAGTATAATAGAGATATAGGAAGTTGGAAAAAGCAAAAAGAAATCAGAAGAAAGTTTAAAAAATAAAAATAAAACCAAAACTAATCAATATCCTTAGAGAGTTAAGAGAAGATAATACATTTATTTAAAAAAATAAAAAGGACATGTGCGAGGCTGGCACAGCAGGAAAATGGGGCACTCTGCTAGGCAGTCCACACGGGAAGGTTCAGGTTTAAGCCTGGAGAACGACCTAAGTACAGCGGGCATGCAATTGCCTGTCGCCCACAGTTGACTGTGGCTGTGGGTAGATTGTGGCGTCGAGACACTGCTGAAATGCTGCCTGTCTCTGTTTCACTCATGGATAGATGGATGGATGGGAAGGAAGGAAGGGAGGGAGGGAGAGAGGAAGGAAAAGAAAGAAAGTCATCAGATAGGAAGAATGAGATTAAGAAAACGTTTGGAAATTATGGTAGATATTAAAAGCACAGTAAAAGTTTTTGAAAGATGAAACTAATTAAGCAATCTTTCAAATAGGAAAAACAAGGAGATAGAAAACAGAAAAATAGAAGATTTGAGGACCAGTCCAGTAGAACCAATATCTGTCTAATGAAAAGGAAGAACAGAAAAACTGGGAAGAGGGATGTATTAAAGACATAAAATAAAATTTCTTTGACCTGATGGGTCAGGGGCCATCAGTTTAAAGTGGCATATACCACCAGGAGAGACTGACTCAATAAAGGTAGAAGTCCTACACTGAAGCAAATTTTAGGACTTGTGGGGTAAAGTGAGACTTTTAAAGAATTTCTGTCAAGGGTGGTGCAGAAGGAGAGATGGGCAGCATGTTGCCATCAGAGTTTAGGGATCGCAGTAGCAAGTGCTGGCTTGCCATTAGGAACAGTGGAACTGTAACGAAGTCATTCCTTCAGAAGTGAACCTGATTTAGAATTCCGTGCTTAGCCAAACTATGAATTTTAAGTGTGAGAGTAAAAGGAAAAATATTTTCAGATTTGCAAGGTCATTGACAATTTACTTCTGTAAAAGAAGGATGGGAGTGAAAGATGGTTTAGCTAAAACCACATTGCTACATTCATACATTCATATTTGCAGTTGGCATAATGTCTATGTCACTGGACTCCCATGTAGTTGACCGCAGTTCGAGTCCTGGACCCGGTGGCTTAAACTCACGCCGGGTGTGTGTGTGTAAGTGCATGCCCAAGATCCCGAGAGGAGAGTGGAGGAGAAGGGATTGTGGCGTGGCCATCCTTTCTGGGGTGGGGGGGAGTGATTTCTCGCTTTCTGTCTCTCTGTCTCTGTCTTTCGGGCGAGCACACACGCCCTATAGCAAAAAACTCTCCCCCCAAAAAAAAAAAAAAAAAAACCCAACCATGTATATAGTTTGAAATTCAAACTCTATGCAGTTAAAGTTTGTTTGTTATTTATCCTGTCTTCCTCTCTTAGCTCCACTCCTCAGGAGCAACTGTTTCCTCTATATCCTTTCAGAATTGTACCATGCTTTCAAAACACTTATGTGTATCTTTTTCAAGAACACAGAAGTTATTATCCCATACATAATATTTTTCATGTTTCTATTCCCCAGCTATATATTGGAAAAGTCATGATGTATTTTTCTATGCAAAAATGTGTCATGACTTTTTGACAACCCAATATGTAGGAGGTCACTTGCTAGTGTATAAGAGCGCTATCATTTTTGATAAGGACTATTTACAGCAGGCATGTTAAATGGTGACAATAGGAACAAGTCAGGGAAGATTGTGACTCTTAGTATACTATACTTTAACATAGATTTTGAGTTTTTCTAGCTAATATACCAATTTGTGGTTAACAATAACTAATAAAATGTTAGAATAGTAAATTTATCTCGCAAGTGTAACTATATTGAAATATTGACTATTGATTAATAATCTGCTTAAAAATCGTTGGTTTTGGGGACCAGCAGTTAGCATAATGGCTGTGTCGCTGGACTCCCATGGAGCTGACCCCGATTCGACTCACGGACCCTGTGGCTTAAACTCATGCCGGGGCGTGTATGCATGCATGCCCAAGATCCAGAGAGGAGAGTGGAGGAGAAGGGATTGCAGTGTGGCCATCCCCGCTGGGGGATGATTTCTCGCTTTCTATCTCTCTATGTCTCTCTGTCTTTCTGGCGAGTGCACGTGCTCTTTAGCAAAAAACCCTCAAAAAAAAAAAAAAATCATTGGTTTTCACATTTTCCCAAGGTTCTCTGGGTCAGAGTTACCTAGTCATTTTTGCTTTAAAAATGAGGTTTTGGGGACCAGCAGGTGGTGTAATGATTACATTGCTGACTCCCACATAGTTGATCACGGTTCACATCCCAGACCCGGCAGATTAAAACTCACACCAGGTACATGTGTGTGCGTGCCCAAGATCCCGATAGAAGAATGGAGGATAAGGAATTGTGGTGTGGCCACCCCCCCTCTGGGGGGGAGGTGATTTCCTGCTTTCTGTCTTTCTGGCAAGAGCACGCACTCTATAGCAAAAAAAAAAAAAAAAAGAGAAAGAGAGAGAGATTCTTGATCCAGCTGTGGTGATGCAGGCAGTGTGGATATCGCTGCCTGAACCTGGAGGCCGTGTAGGAGGGCTCTGGGTTCACTTTCTGGGTTTTCGTGAACACAGTGCATAAATGCCCTAGGTGTGCTTGTGACCTTGGCTGGCCAAGGCTGGAGGAGGGTTGTGGCATGAAGACTCTGTTGAGAGTGTCTCTATCCATGTATCTTACCATCCCCCTCTCTCTGTTTTTCTCTTCCCAATTAATAAATTTTTAAAAAGAACGAGGTTCCTGTCTTTTCAAATTTTAACAAGTGATCTATCTGATAATGAAGTAAATACTGAACATATCTTAGGATATTAGTAACTTTTGTATTAACCTCATCAAACTTAATAATTGTGTCAACTACTATATACAGATAAATAAAACATCTTTTTTTTTCTCTTAAATTGGTACCATTCTAGAATAGCGGTTAAGTTACCATAGTCATAGTAAGGTCCAGTAACCTCAGAATCAGTGATTAAGGGTCCGGTAGCATGGCATTTATAAAGAGAGACACTATGAGTTCTCAGCATTTTGAAGAGTGAGAAGTAGGATAATAAGAAATGGTGACACAAAAGTAAAGACCTTTTTTTTTTTGGAGAATTATTTTTATTTATTTAATTTATTATTATTATTAGCTTGCTGTAGGGCACATGTGCTCACCAGAGAAAGACAGAAAGAGGGGAAAAAGCAAGCTGCCAGGTCCAGTATTAGAACCATGGTCAGCCATGATGAGAGACAGAAAAAGACAGCACTCTCAACAGGGTCTCATGTTGTCATCGTCCCCCTCCCCTCCCCCAGCCACCAAATGCTTCAGCCTTTCCCAGCCAGTCAGGGTCACAGGAACCTGAGAACCCAACCCTGATCTTCTGTATGGCTTCCATCATTGCAGTGCCTTGTGCTCACTGCACCACTGCAGCTAGGCCAGATTTTTTTCTTCTTTTTTAAAAATTTATTTTATTATTATTATTATTATTATTATTATTATTATTTTAAGTGTGCTGTAGGGCACCAGAAAGAGACAGAGAGAGAGGGAAAGTGAGAGAGCAAGTCACCAGGTCTGGGACCCGAACCACAGTCAGCCATGTGGGAGTTCAGCGCCTTAATCATCACGCCATCTAGTGTCCCCCACATTTTTTCTTATTAAGTATTTCAATATCTATTCCAGGTTTTCCAGCAATCAGTATATACTTTTTTTTTTTTAAGAGAGATTTTTACTATAGGCCACACACACTCACTGAAGAGACAGAAACAGCAAGAAATCACCCTCCCAGGGGGATGGCCACTCCACAATTCCTTGTCCTTCATTCCCTTCTCAGGATTCTGGGCATGCATGAATGTGAGTTTCAAGCCTCTGGGTGAGGCACTTTAACCGCTCTCAAGTGGGAGTCCAACAACATAACCACTACACCATCTGCTAGTCCCACAGTACATACTTTCTTAAACTGTGACTATTTAAGGTTTTTGGTGACAGTCTGTTTTTCAGGTGGTTAGTAAATGAACTTACTGTGTCTTAAAAGGTTTACCACCTCAAATAGATACATATTGCATACAGTTGATACCAAAATAAGGTACCTGATTTGAAGAAGCAAATGTAAACAGTTCTGTGTGTGAGTAGATGTAAAATTAGACAATCCGGAAATCAGTTCATTAATATATAAATTTGAAAAGTGAAATTTATTAAAAAGTTAATTTTCTCCTATTTGCCCTAAAATTTTATTATACTAATAATAAAGTTTGTAATTAGTATCATATAATGTGTCACAAATTTATTAACAATTTTTTAAAACTTTAACTTGTGTTTTGTTTGAATTTCAGGTAATAATCCTTTCCAATACTTTGTATTTTGTTTAGTATGCCACTTTTTGGAAGTGGTCACTGTCAATATCTTGTTATGGTTTGATGGCCTTGGAGATTTAAAACCGAGTAAAAGTGTAAGCAGTCTTTCTTATTTAGTTATGAGTTTTAAATCCACTTTTGTTCCAAATAGGAAAAGTTGAAAGAATTACCATGAAATATGAGTTATCTTTTAAAAAATCTTAATGTTTGACTTAGTGCAAAAAAGACCAGCCAATTCCAGTCTGGAATTGTAACATAAAATTCCATCATACAGTTATCTTTAAAGGTAGTGGTTGTTTATCATCTATTAGTTTTTCCTTACAAACATTATTAACATAATACATCTGTTTTTTAAAAAATAAAATTGAGGAATTCCTAAAAAAAAAAAAAAATAGAGACAAAACACTTTGAATTTAAAAAAAATTGTGTTATTTATAGTTTAATAGTTTCGTATCAGTCATTTAAAATTCTTACAAATCTGTTTACTATATTTGTATTTACCAGCCCAGTAGCCTGCCATTCTTCTTAAAGAAAAAAGTATTCATTATTCCCTACAGAAAAACAAAAATGTCTGACTTTTCAAAATAACTGACACAAAATCTGTTCAGTTGTTTTTCAGTTAATAGTATGATTATTTTAAGAATGTGGCACTGTTTTTAGTGCTGACTTTACTGCACATTCTGAAATTTTTACTTAGATTACTTTCAGAATCAGTTTGTGGCACATAAAAAATCAGTTTAATTACTTAATAGACACACTTTGTTTTTGTCTAGGATCATTTGCAGTTTGTCATTTGTTTAATTCATAGACATACAGTCCTCATGACTGTTGGACTTTGCCAAAGCACAAATTTAATTTTAGAAGATGAAAATTTAACTGAGATTGTCCTAAAGAATGTACCCGAAAAAGTCAAGAACATTTGAACAGTGTCAAATATCATTGCTCTACAGCTTTCCAAAGTGATATCTTAAAACGTTAGGATATAGGGCTAGCAGGTAGTGTGGTGGTTAAGGCACTGGACTCCCACATGGCTGGTTGTGGTTCGAGTCCTGGACCTGGCAGCTTGAAAATCACATCGGGCTTTGTGTGTGTGCACGCGTGTGCACGCATGCCCAAGATCCTGAAAGAACAGAAAAGAAGGGATTTTGGCATGATCATCCCTCCGGGGGTGATTTCTCATTTTTCTTCTTTCCGTTTCTCTCTCTCTCCTGAGAGTGCACACACCTTGGCGGGGGGGAGGGAGAAAAATAATTTAGAATATGAAAGTTGGGTGTGATTGGCTAATTACTTTATAGTCATACCATCTTTGATTGTTAGATCCCATGCTCTAAATCCTGGTATAAATTTAAAAGAATTAATCACAGTCAACATTTTCCTGGTTTGTTTGTTTTGGTGACTTGATTTGTAAATGTAGGATGAGATATTGTTTTGCCATGCATCTGAATTTAGCACATGTCTGCTAGATAATAATTGTAAATTTTCTTCAGTTATAAAATGATAATTATTAAAAAAAAGTCATATTTTTGTCTAAATTAATTTTGTTCTTGTGCAACAATAGGATATATATTTAGGCTGCATTTTTATTTACACTTATAGCTTACTGTTTAAATGTATTTCTTTAGTATCAGATTTCAAATGATTGAAGTGACTAAGAATTTTTTTATGTCCCTTTGCTGAACAAATCGTTGGTCTTCCCTATAGTTCTTTTAAAAAGTATGCAATCAGGGTTTCATTTGGAGTGAACAGATAGTGACTGGTTTTAATGACAGAGTAATTGCTACATTCCTCTTTCTGTGCATGAAGTTATCTAAAAGGACCAATTCACATAATGTTATTAATTTGCAAAGAGCATGAATTTTGGATTATAAATTTACCCCATTCTTTCCACTTCTACTTACTAATTGTACGACTTTGGACAAGTACTTAACTTTGCAGCCTCAATTTCTCCTCCGGGCAAAATGACAATACCTATTTACAAACTTATAAACATAAATATTTTAAAAGCACCACACCAGTGACTGGAAGAGTATTTGAGAAAGGAAAGAATTAACACAGACATTGTAAATAGCCAGTTGCCATAGTGTCTTGAAGACTTGTTTTTGATAACTGTATTTAACATCTCCATAAAAGTCATTTTTATTTATCTTCAATCATAGGTACAGGAACCTTAAAGATAGATTTTGTTGGAGAGCTGAATGACAAAATGAAAGGTTTTTATAGAAGTAAATATACTACCCCTTCTGGAGAGGTGCGCTATGCTGCTGTAACACAGTTTGAGGTATGGGTTATTCTTCTAATTATTATTCTTAAATTAGGCACTCTGACCAAGCTCTTCTGTTACATGGGGTAATTATTTGAGGCTAAGTTCCTCTGGCCATATTACATTCATAATTTTTGAATATTTTTGTCGTTGTAGAGACAGAGTATTAAGGGCGTGGTTTGGGAATGTGTATGTGTGTATATATATATATGTATGTGTGTATGAAAAAAATGTCTGTGTGTGTGTGTGTGTATATATATATATATATATATATATATATATTACAAAAGTTCAACAGTTCAACATCTGAATTGCTTTTGTACTACGTGTGCCTTTCTTAAAATCATCCTCTTAGTATTTGATATCCACAGCTTTTCTTACAGTATTACTAGCTGATTTATAGCATTTCTTTTCTCTTTTAACATTTCCTTTGTTTATCTTACTGTAGTATCTGAGCTTCCTTTGACCTTTTTATTTATCAAGTATTTGCAATTTCTGTACATTGTTTTGACTCTGCTAGTGGTTCTTGCAAGTGTAAAGTCTAATTAAATTTATTTAGGCAAAGTTCAAGATCGATAATGAAGTTATTGGTGCTATCCAGCCTCGTGTTTATGTCCATATCCCAGTATTGTTTGTTTTACATAATCTAAAATTTTGAATCTACTTTACTATCAACTTGTCTTACCTGATTTATCTTCTTTTTCAATAATTCCATGTTGCCTTTCTCTTTGTGTTTTTGTTTTGTTTTGTTTTTTAACTACCAAAGGGCACATGAGCTTGCCAGAGAAAAACAGGGAGAGTGTGGGGGGAAGCACCCCCACCCAAAAAGCACACCGTCACACCACAATCCTTTCCTCCTCCGTTTCTCCATCCCGTTGGAATTTTGACCATGCATACACTCATGCCTAGCATCTTTTCCAGACTGCTAGACTGAGACTTGAACTATGCTTGGCCATGTGGGCTTCATCTCCATTAACCACTCAGCTATGGGGCTGGCCCACCTTCCATTTTTAAATAGTATGTGCCACAACTGTTGAGGCTTAATGCTGTGACGAATTCTGGTTGACTGGATTATGTCTCAAATTCTTTAAAGAGGGTATATGGGTGGCATAATTCCTAAGCCTTTGCTTATCTAAAAATCTTTTATATGCCTTCATACATGACCAGTTCACTGGGTATATAGATTTATTGATTTAAAAAGAAGGAAAGAGAGAGAGAGGGGACCAGCAGTTAGCGCAATGGCTGTGTTGCTGGGCTCCCACTTAGTCGACCGCGGTTCGAGTCCCAGACCCGGTGGCTTAAATTCATGCCGGGCGCGTGTGCGTGTGTGCCCAAGATCCCGAGAGGAAAATGGAGGAGAAGGGATTGCGGCATGGCAATCCCCCCTGGGGGGGTGATTTCCTGCTTTCTGTCTCTCTGTCTTTCTCTGTCTGGCGAGCGCATGCGCCCTATAGCAAAAACCTCTCCAAAAAAAAAGAAAGAAAGAAAGAAAGAGAGAGAGAGAGAGAGAGAGAAAGGAAGGAAGGAAGGAAGGAAGGAAGGAAGGAAGAAAGAAAGAAAAATAAAAACAACTGCTGACATTCAGGAGCAGTCCTGGTAGTCACCACTATCTCATGTCATTTTCCTGTTGGACACAAACCTCAAACAAGGTTGCTCTGAAACCATGATACCATGAGACAAGACGGGGTCACTTCTTAATTTCATCTAAGCCCAGACAAGAACAAGATCACTGTGCTACCCACAAAATACCAAACACCTCCATCTCTCAGTTAAAATGAGTGACTATTGTTTCTTTTCCAATTACAGTTCCTACAGACAAGATTTATTATGATACCCAATCATAGAATTTCCCCTGCTTTCTGACAGCATCTAATTATAGTGAATCCCTGTTTCCTTAGACCCTCCCCCAAATCACCTAACCAAATGCCAAATCTTATAATAGATTCCTTCTTAACACTCTACTGATGCACACTATGCTTCCTTATGGTGTGAGTTCTCCCTTGCAACAATGAGTAAGAAGCCTAGCTTGTTCAACTGTAAGAGTAGTGTAATTGGCTTACAATTTTCCCCTTTCAAACATCTATAAATATTGTTCTGAATCTTTCACATCTCTTTTTGTCAAGAGGAGTCAGACTACAATAAAATGTCTCTTCTGCCTTTGTAGGTAACCTGTTTCATTTTGGTTTGTTTTCTTCTGCTTGCTCGTTAAATTATTTGCCTCTGAAAATTAAATCTTTTTACTAGATGTTTACTTTTCATTCATTTCATGTAATACTTGTGAATTCTATTGATTTTCATATTCAAATCTTTGTATATTATAGCAAATTTTTTTCTCTATTGCGTCTTCAGTATGGTATCTGTTCAATCCCTTCTTTAGGAATTTTTTTTTTTTTTTTTGAGAGGTTTTTGCTATAGGGCGCGTGCGCTCGCCAGACAGACAGAGAGAGACTGAGAGACAGAAAGCGAGAAATCACCCCCCAGGGGGGATGGCCACGCCACAATCCCTTCTCCTCCATTCTCCTCTCAGGATCTTGGGCACGCACGCACACATGCCCGGCGTGAGTTTTAAGCCACCAGGTCTGGGACGCGAACCGCGGTCGACCAAATGGGAGTCCAGCGACATAGCCTTTACGCCAACTGCTGGCCCCCCTTTTTTAGGAATATTAGTAATAGGGTTAGCACTGAAGTGTGTCCCTCAGTACGCCTTTCATTGCTTTCACCACTGTCATTTGGACATTTCAGAAACTTTTAAATCTTGTTATCTATATCATTCATTTAATTTACTCTAGTATAAATTCATTTCTCTACTGCTGCCGCTTCTAATTTAAAATTTTCTGTTTTATCATTTTTTTCCTTACTCTCCACTTTCTTTTCAGATATCTTGTTTATTTGTTGATGAAATCCATGATTGATTTAACTCTTGAGAATATAACCCACCATTTACCATTTTTTTCTTAGAGAAACCCTTTTTTCAGTAGTAGTGGTTCCTGTACCACTCCATATTTTGTTATTTCTTTCGTGATACAAACTCTTGAAATTGGTTCCATTTTATAGTTTCTTTTTAATTTGCTGTGCTTGCACTCACTGGAGACAGAGAGCAACAGAGAGAGATGGAAGGTGAGAAAGCAATCCTCCGGAGGGGGATAGTCATGCTGCGGTCTCTTCTCTGTTATGCTCTCAGAATTTTGGAGATGCTTGCACATGCATCTGGCTTGTTTTTTAAGCTGCCAGGTCTGGGATTTGAAATGCACAGTGGGCCATGTGGAATCCAGCTTCCTTAACCGCTACACTGCTGGCTGGCCCCCATTTTAGTTTTGTTCTGTTTTCTTTCTTTAATAACTGATATTTTGCAGAATCACTAAATTTTATTTTGCTTTAATAAGTTTGCTTTTTTTATTTTTAAAGAAAGAATAAGGTCTCTCAAGTAGGTCAAATAGTGACAGTTCATGTGTAGAATGTGGAAATGCCATTAAATAAATTACCTGTTTTGAATTGATAGAGCATCTGTCTTTATTCTCATTGCTGCCATTCTAAATAAAGAAGAGAGCACATCAAAGACTGAGAATATTTTTTATTTTTAAAAGAAAAGTCCGGAAGGCAATCTACCATATTTTCTCAACTCTGAATCTTACAGCATACTATCGACTATTCTATGTTCTGTGATATGTTAACATTATTGATGAAGCCACTTGCATTAAATTTGAAATGTTGAAATGTTTTATTATAAACAAAAATGTCAGGACCAGCAGATATGACGCAATGGTTGCCACATAGTCAACCACAGTGAAAGTTTCAGACCTGGCGGCCTAAACTCATGCTGGGCACATGTGCATGCAAAAACTTTCTGTCTCTGTGTCTCTCTCTGTCTCTCTGGCAACATGAGCCCTATAGCAAAAATCTCTTTAAAAAAATGTCACTGTAAATGACATGGTTGAGCTCTGTAGCAGACCTAGTTCCTGGGTAATTGATGATATGGCAGTGGTAGCAGGCTTTGTGTTTTCTTTGTAGTCAGTGACTAGGCTCAGTTTCCTGCCACTGTGTACAAAGCAAATGTTTGAACCAGTGAGTGAATGAATGAATGAATGAATAATAGAGAGAAATGGGAGTTGCTTCATTAAATAGCCTAATAGGTCAGTTCAGTGGTATTTACATTTCTTTTTTTTTTTTAAGGCTACTGATGCTCGGAGGGCTTTTCCTTGCTGGGATGAGCCTGCCATCAAAGCAACTTTTGATATCTCATTGGTTGTTCCTAAAGACAGAGTAGCTTTATCAAACATGGTATGTATGTATTTATATTTAAATTTTTAATAGGCTTTAGCATATTTAGTTAGCTTATTAAATGGGATAACATGAAATCACCTAGCACAGTGCCTGGTACATTATAGAAACTCAAATATTATTTTTCTTTATTTCTAGTATGCCTTCTTTTTCTTAATTGCCTTGTTTTTGGAGGGTTTCCTCCCTCATGGAAGAAATTCCTTATGTAATACATTAATAAGCTCATTCATTGCTTCTAATTTGGGGATGGAAGTAAGTGACAAGTTTGAAAGATACTACTTAAATGAAAAAGATCTGGACTCATTAGTCAGTACGTAGATACATAGTACATTGTATTTAGGTTTTGGGCTGATTGTGTTCTTAGAGTATGCTCTCTTAACTGATGTCATTGATCTCAGTCATAACCAGAGTGCATTCACCACATGAAATGTACTGTCCAGGACTACCTAATTTGAGATGTAGAGCAGCCTGATGCCTCTAAATATGATTCTAGGAAACTTGGAAGAGTCTACTGCACTTGAAAATAACTAGCTTGAGGCCAGTAGGCCATGTGGTGAATAAGGGCGCTGGATTCCCACATGGCCCACCATGGTTCAAGTCCCAGACCTGGTGACTTGCTTTCTCGCTTTCCCTTCCCTTCCCTTCCCTTCCCTTCCCTTTCCTTCCCTTCCCTTCCCTTCCCCTCCCTTCCTTTCCCTTCCCCTCCCTCTCCCTCCCTCCCTCCCTCCGTCTCTCTCTCTCTCTCTCTCTTTGGTGGTCAAATAATAATAATAATAAAGCTAACAATAACCAATGGAATTAAATAAATAAATAATTCTTTTGAAAAAAGTGGGGGGGTACAGCAGTTGGTGTAATGGCCATGTCACTAGACTCCCATGTAGTTGACCGCGGTTCAAGTCCCAGACCCGGTGGCTTAAAACTCACGCCCGTGCCCAAGATCCCGAGAGGAAAATAGAGGAGAAGGGATTGCGGAGTGGCCATCCCCCTGGGGGGTGATTTCTCACTTTCTGTCTCTCTGTCTCTCTCTGTCTTTCTGGTGAGTGCACACACCCTATAGCAAAAACGTCTCAAGAAAAAAAAGAGGGAACCAGCAGTTAGTGTAATGGCTATGTTGCTGGACTCCCACGTAGTCGACCACGGTTCGCGTCCCGGACCCGGTGGCTTAAAACTCACACTGGGCGCGTGTGCGTGCGTGCCCAAGATCCCGAGAGGAGAATGGAGGAGAAGGGATTGCAGCGTGACCATCCCCCCTGGGGGCTGATTTCTCGCTTTCTGTCTCTATGTCTCTCTCTCTGTCTGTCTGGCGCGCACACGCGCCTTATAGCGAAAAACCTCTCCAAAAAAAAGAAATGAAGAAAAAAAAAAAAGAAACAGAAAAAGAAAAAAAAAAGAAAATAACTAGCTTTTAGCTTTTGCCTACTTATTGGTGGAGAGAGTGTTATTCTCTTCTCAAATATTCTTTGATGGGAGGCTAATAGATTAAACTGAAATATTCATTTACATTTTAGTGTGAATGAATTTATCAGGTCTGGTCTTGAATAAATCTTCCTTGGAAGAAAGAATATAGAGAGCTTGAGGAAACTGAGAGCCTGAATAGGAAAAGAGGGAGAACACCAAAGGGAAATTAGGGATTCTGAAGGTAAAGTGGAATTTTTTTCACAAATTTACTTAGTTCCAACCTTGGTATAAAGAATGCTCTAGATCTAGAAATTGATACCCTTTGAACTGGGGAATTCCACAATTATGCTTTAGTTTGATTAATAATTATTTTCTCCTGTCCTTATTTCTCTTAGAAAGTATGAGGTTTTACTTAAAACCTCCCATGCCTGGCATACAAGTATTCAAGAAAAGTTGATTCCTCTTCTCTTTCACAAGTCCATGGTGGTTTTGTTTTTTGTTTTTTGAGAGGTTTTTGCTATAGGGCATGTGTGCTCACCAGAAAGACAGAGAGAGAAAGAAAGTGAGAAATCACTCCCCAGGGAGGATGGCCATGCCGCAATCCCTTGTCCTCCATTCTCCTCTCCAGGCCTGAGTTTAAGCCGCTGGGTGTGGGACTCAAACCGAGGTTGACTACATGGGAGTCCAGTGACATAGCCATTACGCCAACTGCTGGTCCCTTAAGTCCATGGTAGTTTTAACACTTAACCCCCAACTTCTTAAAATGGGTACTTTGTCAGATCACTTGTCTTCATGAAAGGAAAGAGCTTGACCACATAAAAGCACTGACTGAATGGGAATAGAGAAGTAAGCTAAGCTGGAAAGGGGGAAGGAGAGGCAATCAAGCCTACAGGTTTTGGCTCGTGTTTGCTCCAGGTACTAATATAAATCTGTTTAAATTTTCCTTTTTGTTTTTAAAGAATGTAATTGACCGGAAACCATACCCTGATGATGAAAATTTAGTGGAAGTGAAGTTTGCCCGCACACCTGTTATGTCTACATATCTGGTGGCATTTGTTGTGGGTGAATATGACTTTGTAGAAACAAGGTCAAAAGATGGTGTGTGTGTCCGTGTTTACACTCCTGTTGGCAAAGCAGAGCAAGGAAAATTTGCGTTAGAGGTAAATGTACTTGAAGAGGATTGTTCCAACAGTCCATAACTCCAGGTTGGGGAATTTACATTTCTGATCAATTATTAGTAAAAATTATTTATAATTTAATCTGAAAGTTCTTGTGCTACTTTGGTGTTATTTTTAATAGAATTTTCGAATTACCAACCTTGATGTTATATTAACATTCATAAGATAATGATTAAGAGAATATAAGAGTAGAATTTATTTATATAGGGAACGGGTGGGAAAGTATGTAATTATATTTTTCGTAACAATTTCTAAGTGGATTAAAGTTTAGCCAGCATATCCAAAGCTTGGGGCTAGGGCAGTCTTTAGAAGTAGGACTCCCCAAGATTAGTTTCTAGTGCCTTGAGATACTTTGGCTTGCAACAGGATTCCTTTGTAGAATTCTTTATGAATTATAATAAAATATTTATCAGATGGTTCTTCTGTTTATCCTTTTATAGGTTGCTGCTAAAACCTTGCCTTTTTATAAGGACTACTTCAATGTTCCTTATCCTCTACCTAAAATTGATCTCATTGCTATTGCAGACTTTGCAGCTGGTAAAGTAAATTTCATTTTATTGCTGAATTGTAATAACTTTTAAAATTTTTGTGATTTTGATAAATAATTATGTGTATATATATACATATCGATAAATATTTATATTTATTTTCTGAAGGTGCCATGGAGAACTGGGGCCTTGTTACTTATAGGTATGTTCATGATGTGTCACCCTGCTGTATCTTTCAGTCACTGATTTCATGAAGGCTTTACTCCTAATCACAGCTGAGTAGCTCCTGCTTTTTATGATCTGGTGTAAAGTGTCCTACCTCCCCCCACTGCCGAGCATATTTCAAGAATGCAGATGAACCTCTCTCCACCTCCTCTGGTGCTACTATCTGAGGGTGTAGGATTTTAAAGTGAGCATCTGGCACTTAGTAGCATTTTTAGATGTATTCTTGGCTGAGTTTCTCATTTTGGTGCCTTCTCTCCCTCCCAGTAGTTTCATAGTTATTTATCCAGCTTGAAGAACTCTTCCCTGATTTCATATCTTCTGGCCAAGTTTTTACATGTCTGTCACCACAACACAAACATGTGGGTTGTATAATTTTTAAAGCAAAGTCTGTAAACAAGTTTTTTCCTTCTCCTCTCAATTGCTTTGTTAGATGAGCTAAGTTTTGGACAGCCTGATCAGCGTTCTTTTTGGGTTTCCCTTGCCACTCCCCTCATTTAATAGAATGACTGCCTTCTCTCTATCTAGCACAATAATCCCTCAAGCCTTAGAGGTTTTCAAAATTTCAGGCAGCTGTCATATCAACAAACTGATAGTTAAATTTGTGTCCCATCTTTGATCTTCTGTTGTGTGAGTTTTATTGGGGTAGTCTTTCACGTTCTGGAACTTTCTCTATCTTGTATGCACTGAAGTATTTTCTTGATATCTCTAAAGACTAACTGTCTGAATCTCCTCTACTTGTACATTCCCATTTTATTGTTGAATTATAATAATTTTTTTTTTTTTTTTAACACAGGGAGACTGCATTGCTTATTGATCCAAAAAACTCCTGTTCTTCATCACGCCAGTGGGTTGCTCTGGTTGTGGGACATGAACTCGCCCATCAATGGTTTGGAAATCTTGTTACTATGGTATTTAATATTTTTAAGTGCTCAAATATATTTATCTTTATCCTGCTGCACATGATTCTGGCTACATAGTATTTCAGGTTTGGTGATAACATTGTGCCAAAAATAATTGAGTAATAGAAAAACTTTATTTTAAAAGGCCCACTTTGAAAAACATTTTATCAGAATCTGTTTTGGTCAAGAACATAAAGACAGTTTTGTTCTGCTTTAATAAGAGATTGAATGAGCATAGGAGGAAGAGAGGGTGAAAGAGAGAGGTATTTTTGACAGGGTCTTGCTATTAGAATCCTCTCCCCAGCCTCCCAGTTAGCTAGGATGACAGGTGGGAGCTGCTGCACCCAAGCTGTTCAGGTTGGTCCAGCGTCTGAACCTGGCCTCCCATATGGTGCCCTACTGCTCACACCATGCCGCTGGGCCTAGGTGATCTTAATTCAACAGAAACTATTTCTAAACTGTTGTAGAATTTGCCTGCAAATGTGAGTTCTTAGGAAACTAATTTGGATGAGAGAGAAAGATTCCTCTTAGATGAAGAATAAATCATGGAATGAGATTCCATATTAAAGTGTAGTTTCTTAAGCCACATTTACATATAGTTCACAGCTGAAAAGTAACTTCATACATAACAAACATCTTTGATTAGAGTGAAATGTTCTTTGGGATCAGGTTTTTTTGATGCCTCAAATGATTTTTTGTTTTGTTTTGATTTTTTTTAAGAATTTAAAAAATATTATTATTATTAATTTGACCAGAGAGAGAAAAAAAAAAGGAAAGTGAGAAAGCAAGCCACCAGGCCCAGAACTCAAACCATGGTCAGCCATGTGGGAGTCCAGCACCTTAACCACCACACCACCTGCCAGCTCCTCCTCAATGTTAAGTAGAAATATAATGAAATAAAATAAACTACAGAGTAACTGCATAATAAAGGCATATTACAATTTCAACTGGTAACTGAAGTCTTAGTTTCTTACAATGTTGGCAGTGAATGATCTCTGTCCTTTAACCCTGACCTTTCACTCTTACGCTAAATAAATATTACCTATAAACATCAACCATGCAAGAGCTTGGGAGCACCAGCTTTAATAAGTGAACTAGAAGTACCTGTGCAATAAAGGGACTGGAGATCTCGGACCCAAACTCCTGGCAGCATTTTAGGCTGCCACAGAGCAGAACCCAGTTTGGCTGTTGGTTGAGTCCGAGTGTCACAGAGATATGTAGAGAAGTGAGGTACGTAGCAACTGTCACATGTATGAGAGACTTTCTAAAGAAAGTCATCCCTGGGCTTTTGTGTTGGACGTTTTACATTTTATTTATGGGTGAAAAAATTTTTTTTGACACTCTTATTTGGATTTACATGTGTTAGTGCCTATATTCAATATGCTCAGAAATTGTCTTCTCCTCGTGTGGCAGTTTGCTACTTCTTACCAAATACATTCTTTACTTAGCTTTGAGAGGAATTTATGATTTTTTTTTTGTAGAATTATTTTATTTTAACTTTATTTATTATTATTATCATTATTATTTTCCAGTTTGATCAGAGAGACACAGAGAGAGAGGGAGAGAGAGAGGAAGTGAGAACGCAAGCCACCAGGTCTGAGACTTGAACTATGGTCAGCCATGTGGGAGTCCAGCGCCTTTAACCACCATGCCACTTGCCAGCCCCATGATTTTATTTCAAAACTGTCAACAGTACATTTTAGTAGGAAAGGTGTGCACATTCTCATATTATTATTTTTTTTTTGGAGAGGTTTTTTTCTCTGTAGGGCACGTGCGCTCGCCAGACAGACAGAGAGAGACATAGAGACAGAAAGCGAGAAATCACCCCCCCAGGGGGTATGGTCATGCCGCAATCCCTTCTCCTCCATTCTCCTCTCGGGATCTTGGGCACGCACGCACACGCGCCCGGCGTGAGTTGTAAGCTACCGGGTCCGAGACGCGAACCGCGGTCGACTACGTGGGAGTCCAGCGACGTAGCCATTACGCTAACTGCTGGTTCCCCTCATATTATTTTTAAACAACTTTTTACTGGATTTATTTAAATATTCTAGTTGCTAGAAGTCATTTGTTTCAAGAACTAAATTCCAAGGTCCTAAATACGGGTTAGAGAGTAACTCTAGCTTTGTACCAGCTTATCTTAGTGAGGACTACTAGTTAAATAGCACAAAGCATTTAGACAAATAGCCACTTATTATTTAATATCAAAAATATTTTATCTTTTCAGAATTTCAAAGGTCCCTTTTGTTTTACAACCTTTTTTTTTTCCCATTGGCCTCTATTTTGGATTCATATATTACTTTCTTTTACTAACAGATTTAATCAATTTTAATGAGAAATTAGATTGACATTTTTTAAAGAATAAATTGATTTTATCTGTCATTATATTATTTGTCCATTCTACTATGTATTCTTATTAATGAGTGAGAATTTCATATTCCTTAAATGCTTAAGTATCATTTATTACTGAACTATATCCTACCATGACATTTCTGTTCATTTTATATAATCCTTATATAAGCAGTACTGCTTTTCTGTTCATCTTGAAAGTTTAACTCATGAGTCAATGGTTTTTCCCAGTCATTGTGGAAATAGTTCTCAGTATTCCTTATTTGGCCCTGATGATTTTTTGGGACTTTGTTTTGTTTTGTTTTTGTTTTTTAAGAGAAATCCTTGGGACCAGCAGATTGTGTAATGGTTACATCGCAGAACTCCCATGTAATTGACCGTGGTTCAAGTCCTGGACTTGGCAGCTTGATACTCATACCAGGCGTATGTGCATGTGTGCCCAAAATCCCGAGAGAAGAATGGAGGAGAAGGGATTCCAGTGTGGCCACCCCCAACACACACACCCTGGGGGTGATTTCTCACTCTGTCTTTCCATCAAGAGAAGTCCTCTCCTAAACTAAATTTTAATATGATTTTTTTCATCTTTGCCATCGTCTGCATTTATCTGTTCTCTTTTCATTTTCTATATATTGAGCTTCTTGCCCACCCCCTTCCTCCTCTTCTACCTTTGGTAGTAAAAGGTTTCTTAGCAGCGTCTTGTTTGTTTATGTATTTGTTTTAATTTGCTATAGGGTGTGTATGCTTGCCAGAGAGAGAGAGAGTGAAAAAGCACCCGCCATGGGGGATGGTTATGCCACAATCCCTTCTCCATTTCTCCTTTCCAGATTTTGGGCACACATGCACACATGGCTGGAATGCTTTCCTTTCCTTTTTTTGGGGGGGTGGGGGAGAGGGTTTTGCTATAGGGTGCTGCGTGCGCTTGTGAGAGAAACAGAGAGAAAGCAAGAAATCATCCCCCCAGGGGGGATGGCCACACCGCAATCCCTTCTCTCTTCTCCTTTCTGGATCTTGGGCACGCACACACACCCGGCTTGAGTTTAAGCCACTGTGTCCGGGACTTGAACCATGGTCAACTACACGGGAGTCCAGCGACATAGTCATTATGCCAACTGCTGATCCTGCAGCTGGAATGCTTTTCAAGCTGCTAGGTCTAGGATTTGAACTATGTAGTCGGCCACATGGAATCCAGCTGCCTTAACTACCAGGTTGCCAGATGGCCCAACAGTATTTTGAAAATATCCCTCAGGCATAATACCAATATCACCAGTTGGCCTTTCTTGACATCTCTTTTAGGCTTCTCTTATTTTTTTTTTTTTTTTTTTTCCCTCAGAAATGTTTTTTTACCAAATGTTTTAAATTGAATTTTAGTTCATTAGGTTGTAAGTTTTGAAGTATAGTGAAAGGGATATGTAAGTCTACATATTTCCATCTTTTGTTCTTAGGAATGGTGGACTCATCTTTGGTTAAATGAAGGCTTCGCATCCTGGATTGAATATCTGTGTGTAGACCACTGCTTCCCAGAGTATGATATCTGGACTCAGTTTGTTTCTGCTGATTACACCCGGGCCCAGGAGCTTGACGCCTTAGATAACAGCCATCCTATTGAAGTGAGCCATACTTTCCAACCATTGACCTATGACTGCTCTCATTTTCAGTGAAATAAGCAATTTGTTACAGAGATACTTAGGATTCTGAAAAGAGAAAACTGCAAGGGTGACTTCTTGAAATTATTTTTCTTGCACTTGTTTTTATAGTTCTTATGTCTTGTCTTGAAAATTTAAGACTAAGTTCTAATTAACATTTCTTTTTAAGGTAGGCAGTGTAAAAATGTGATCTTCGAAGAAATAGGTGTTATATGCCCAGCAGCATTCACTAAGCATGTTTTTATGACTAGTATGGGAGACACACCTGTTGGGTAACACGGTGATTCCATTGTTAAAAGGAAATTTGTAAATGTGGGTTTTTTTTTAATTGTCATTGTTTTATACACATTTTAATTTTCTTAGCTTATCCTCACCTCATTTAGTTATTGTATAAATTTTGTATTCAAAGAACTAGAGTTATAATCCTACTTTGGCATATTTAGCCAGGGTCCTATATGATCGTAAGGTATTACAATTAGTGTAAGAAATCAATGTTTTTCATCTCTCCTTTCCTTACTAACCTCCCCCCTTCCCTAGCATAACCAGAATCATAGTGATTTGCCTCCTAGCAGAGTTGAGTCAGAACTGGAACCCACACTTTAAGAGGTGATGGAGATCATTCCATCATTTTATTAGAATTAATTACTGTAGAGGATCATCATCATACACCATGAAATGAGTTAAAGGCAAAAGAATATCTTATGAGTTAGAAGGGTTTTCCTAGAAAGCTTTTTATGTAATTCAGTGTTACAGGCTATCTGCTTGCTGTCATAATCCTGAATCACACTGTCTGCCAGGTCAGTGTGGGCCATCCTTCTGAGGTTGATGAGATATTTGACGCCATCTCGTACAGCAAAGGTGCATCTGTCATCCGCATGCTACATGACTACATTGGGGATAAGGTAAAAGACTACTTTTTTAAATCTTTCATTCTTTTATAGTGAAGTTATAGAATATTTTTGTGTGGGAGAAATTATTCTATTTGGATTAAGTTTCTATTTTTGGCTTGTCTTCATTTCTTTTTATATTGAGCATTGTGGATTCCTGGGTAGATGATGTACAAGTACGTTTCGGGGTGAGGGGTGAAAGACCGGTATAAAACTTGAAAGCAAGAGCAGAAGGCAAAGAGTATGTATTCTTAGATAAAAGGCAGAGAGCATCAGAGGGCTAGATGTGTTTTAGAATATCTGATATTTGAGTAGAATTTGCCTTTGAGTTCTATTATGCAAATAAACTATAAGTGATAATATCTGACTCTCTTGGATTTTAAAAATTGTGTTTTATCAGGACTTTAAGAAAGGAATGAACATGTATTTAACCAAGTTCCAACAAAAGAATGCTGCCACAGGTAATCTTCAATAGCCTGAGATAAAAACGGAGATGTACTGTCACTCTGGGGGGAGCATTTTATTTTTGTTCTAAATACTTTTCATATAATACATAGGAAGTGGAAGTAGAGTGAACTTACTTGAAACTATATGTTAATAGTAAATCATTGAATTAACATGAATTGGGACCCATTATCCCTTTGGTCATCCTCCGGTATTCTGCTTTCCATAGCCTGATGTTTGCATACTTTAAGAGTCTGAAGAGTTCTTTTTGGTGATTGGTTCATTTTACTGCCCTAAATTGATAATTGGCTATTTAAAAAGCTGCAGATTTACTATTTTTAGAGTAAACTTGTAGAGCTACAGAGTCTTAGTGAAGTAGAATCTTAAGATTTTTAGGATATGATGTATAACTTATTAGGTATTAGAGTCAAAAGAAAAAATGAAAGTGTAAGAGTTACTTGAATAGAAAAAAGAGAGAGTTGGAGTTTTGAGTTCTTCAGTGAACAAAAATAATTTAAAAGAAAAGGTTTATGATAACATCATTGATGTCTAGTAGAATGATAAAGATCTCTTTGTCTCTGTCTCACCAGCAAGCACACATACACAATTACAGCGGAAAAAAAGATACAGTATCTGCCTCTGTTCAGTCTATGATATAACCTTGACTACCATCATCCTCCCTTGTAAATTTTCCATTTTAGTTTGTAAAATGGAAAAACGTTCTGTTCCTTGGGACCAGCAGTTGGCGTAAAGGCTATGTCGCTGGACTCCCATGTAGTCGACCGCGGTTCGCGTCCCAAACCCGGTGGCTTAAAAACTCACGCCGGGCGCGTGTGCGTGCGTGCCCAAGATCCCAAGAGGAAAATGGAGGAGAAGGGATTGCAGCGTGGCCATCCCCCCGGGGAGTGATTTCTCGCTTTCTATCTCTCTGTCTCTCTCTGTCTGTCTGGCGAGCGCACACGCCCTAAAGCAAAAAACCTCTCAAAAAAACAACAACAACAAAAAAAAAACGTTCTGTTCCTTAAAGCAGAGCTAGAAAAAAAGTACTCTTTTGAGTACTGATTCTCTTGCATGTGTACACACACGCACACACACAAACACACGCACTAAAAACATGTGAGGAAAGAACCTTGTGCTCTTAAAAGGTAGTGTATATATAGCCACCTATGGTCTATTAAAATAGTTCTGAATCAGTACGACTAGGGTGGGACCTGAGGGACTGCATTTCTAACAGCGTCCAGGTAAATCCAATGCTATATGTTCATGGGCCACTCTTCAAATAGAAGGCTTTTTTGTTCATTTTTATTATTTATTTATTTATTTAGGGATTTTTGCTATAGGGTGCATGCACTCACTAGAGAGACAGAGAGAGAGAGAAATCACCCCCCAGGGAGGATGGCCATGCTGAAATCCCTTCTCCTCCTGGGATTTTGGGCATACATGCAAATGTGCCCAGCATGAGTTTCAAGCCTCTGGGTCCGGGACTCAAACCATGGTCGGCCATGTGGGAGTCCCACACCTTAACCACTATGCCACCTGTTGGCCCATGTATGTATGTATGTATGAATGAATGAATGAATGAATGAAATTTTTGCTACAAAGTGCATGTACTTGCCAGAGAAACAGAAAATGAGAAACTTCCCCCTGGGGGGGAAGGCCATGCCACAGTTTCTTCTCCTCTAGTCTTCTCTCAGGATTTTGGGCATGCATGCACACGTGCCTGACATGAGTTTTAAGCCACTAGGCCCAGGACCCGAACCATAATCAACAACATGGGAGTCCAACAACTTAATCATTATGCTATCTGCTGGTCCCCCATTTTTATTGTTAATGGAAGACAGTTGGTAGTTCAAATATATTTCAGTTACCATCCGTGGTCTTCATGCTCTTGGAGATGTTCCAGTGCCCTCTATCCTCACTGCCCTTCCTTTAATTCATGCCTTTGGGATCTCTAGTGGAATTCTGCAGTTACCTGCTACCTTGCTGCGTCTTGCCTTGCCCCAGTCCCTTCAATTTCATCTCTTATACTAAAGCTAGAGTTGTCTTTCTGCAGTGAATATTGCAGAATTGTATCAAAATTAAAAATACTGAGACACTACATTGCTTTCACAACAAAGTCCATACTTCTTTTTAAGTCATACAGTCTTCAACAATTCAGCCACTGCCTTTTTTTTTCCTGTTTGTTGTTGTTGTTGCTGTTGTTTGTTTGTTTATTTTGCCACACAACATGTGCACTTGCCAGAGAGAGGCAGAGAAAGATGAAGGGAAAGTGAGAAATCACTCCCTGGGGGCACAGCCATACCACAGTCCCTTCTCCTCCATTCTCTTCTCAGGATTTGGGACACACATGCACCCAGCCTGATTTTCAGGCCACCAGGTCTGGGACTTGAACCATGGTCAGCCATCTGGGAGTCCAGAACCTTAACCACCATAACACCTGCTAGCCCCTACCTTTAAAAAAAGTTTATTTATATATTTCTTTCATGAGAGAGAGAGAGATGGGAAGAAGAGAGATACAGAGATAGACACTCCCAATAGGGAGTAGTTCATTCCTAATTGGCCTGTGCATGGATGTGCTCCGGGAGGGTCCACAGTCCCTTCTCGGGACTTTGGGCATGCACATACACAGGTCCAGTGTATTTTTCAAACCATGGGGTCGGAGACTCAAACTGTACAGTTGCCCGTGTAAAATCCAGTCACCTTAACCACCTCGCTCCCTGGCTAGCCCACTGCCTAACTTTTTATGTCCTGTTACTTCCACTCATGTTCCATCTGTTCTTCAGCTTACTGGACATATTGCTGTTACTGCTATTTTCTGTGTTATGTTCTCCTGTTTGTACATAGACCATTTATTCTGTCTACCCGGAATGTCCTTTTTCTCCTTGTTTGTGTGATGAACAACTCATCGTCATGCCATAAACCAGAAGTTCTCTCTTGCGAAGCCTTTATTTTCTTTTAAGTGATTTTCCTCAGCGCATGCCGTTGTAGTGCATATCACATTGTATTGCTGTTCTGCTTCTCCTGTTACCACTGATGTTTTTATTGTACTTCAGTTTCATTAGCATTGAATATTTTTAAACTTTAGCTAGTTGAGTGGGTAAAATAGTTTTAAGTTTGTGAATGATTGTTTCCCTTTCTTTGTTTCTATTTCTCCTTGTTTGAACTTGCCTGTTTATTTTTATTATAATTTGTAATTTTTCTTGTAATTGCAGTGATTAAGTATATCAGAATTAAAGACTAGCTTTTATAATAGATTTTACTTAGTTGGGGGCAAGGTGGGGGGATATTAATTTGTCCTACTGCTTGTTACTTGAACCTGAAAGAACCAAAGAACTGGTCAGCAATGCAGTGTCAAGAGTTAAATTTCTGGTTTTATTTTTATTTAAGAAAATAAAAATGTAAACAGTTTTGATTATTATTGTTTGTGTTTGTTTATCTTCTAGAGGATCTCTGGGAAAGTTTAGAAAATGCCAGTGGTAAACCCATAGCAGCTGTGATGAATACCTGGACCAAACAGATGGGATTTCCCCTCATTTATGTGGAGGCTGAACAGGTAAATTTATAAAAATTTCCAGTTGTTTGATATTTTATTTAGCAGAATTCAATACAGTGTTGTTAAATTTGCCTTTCTGTACTTTTAAGTATTCTAGGGACACTGAAACCAACCTTTCTACTCTTTTCTCGGTGACTTTGCCTCCATTACATACATAAAATTATGCGTTCTTAAAAGAGAGAACACTGGGACCAGCAGGTGGTGTGGTGGCTAGGGTGCTGGAATCCTACATGGCTGACCACAGTTTGAGTCCTAGACCTGGTGACTTATTTTCTCACTTTCCCTCTCTCTCTCATTGTCTCTCTCTGGTCAAATTTTTAAAATAAATAAATAAATGATGAATAAAGTTAAATAAAACAATTCTTTTTAAAAAAGAGAGAGGACATGGAACCAGCAAGTGGTGTGGTGGTTAAGGCACTGGACACTCCCACATGGCCAACCACGGTTCAAGTCCTGGACCTGGTGGCTTGCTTTCTCACTTTCCTCCCTCTCTCTCTCTCTCTCTCTCTCTCTCTCTCTCTCTCTCTCTCTCTCTCTCATCAAATTAAAATGAATGAATGAATAAATAAATAAATAAATCTTTTAAAAAAAGAGAGTGAGAGAGAGAAAGAACAGTACGTCCCCAGGGAAAGTACTGTTAAATGTGTTGACAAAATTCTAAAGTCACCAAATGAGGTTTATTCTGGGATTACAAGGTTGGTTTAACATTGTAAAAAATTCATAATCACTATATTAACAGAATCAGGTAGAAAAATGCATAATCACCTGATTAGATGCAGGAAAACCATTTGGTAAAATTGATTACCTAATTTGTGTAATATTCAGTAAAACTGGTGTTTATTGTTGATTGGGTAACAGTATAATTTTAATTAGAATTGCATTTATAAGTTTAACTGTTATCTGAATTCAGCGAGAAGTACTTTGGAATGAATTTATTCTCCAATAGGACTAAGAGTTACCCATCAACTTTTAGTGCCTACCAAAACTCAGTTTTACTGAGTTTCGTTATATGGGATTATTCTCTTAAATTTCTTTGCCATGGTTTTGTGAGCTAGAACCATGCTCAACACATGGAACCATGTTCCACATTTAAAATAGTCCTCATTCTCTCAAAAATGCACTCATGTCTACATGGAAGGAATGTTTTATTGTGGAGGCTTACAGGTTACCATTCTGGAGCCACATCTTAACTTTAAACAAGATTGGATTTTAGCATAAAGTGTGCACATTGGACAACCACTCAGATTTGCACTAAGAATTTAAGGGACCAGCAGATGGCGAAGTAGTTACATTGCTGGACTCCCGTGTGGCTGACTGGTTTGAGTCCCAGACCTGGAGGATTGAAACTCACGTGGGGCATGTGTGCATGCATGCCCAAAATCCCAGGAGGAGAATAGAGGAGAAGGGACTGCAACGTGGCCATTTCCCCGAGGGATAATTTCTCACCTTCTGTCTCTCTGGCAAATGCACACAACCCATAGCAAAAATCTCTCTTAAAAAAAAAAAAAAAAAAAGAATTTGAAAAGGGAATTTAGAGAATGCAATTGATTGTGTTTGGTGGGGAATAATGGCAGTAAGTTTAGTGACCAACTGTTGTGACCATTCCGTTTCTTTGTACTCTTCTTTTTACACTTTGGTTTAGTCTGTTATAGGAAGCAACTGAAGAACTTTACATTACACTCCATATAGACTGACAAGTGTTTTATCCAGCGCTTTTAAGAATATCAACACACAGGGACCAGCAGTTGGCGTAATGGCTATGTTGCTGGACTCCCATGTAGTTGACTGTGGTTAAAGTCCTGGACCCGGTGGCTTAAACTCACTCCAGGTGCGTGTGTGTGCGTGCCCAAGATCCCGAGAGGAGAATGGAGGAGAAGGGATTGCAGCGTGGCCATTCCCCCAGCAGGTGATTTCTCGCTTTCTGTCTCTCTGTCTCTCTCTTTCTGGCGAGCACATGTGCCCTATAGCAAAAACCTCTCCCCCCCCCAAAAAAAAGAATACTAACACACAAAGAAGATTGCTCCTTTTATTTTTTTTTTTTTTTGAGAGGTTTTTGCTATAGGGTGCGTGCACTCGCCAGAAAGACAGAGAGAGACAGGGAGACAAAAAGCGAGAAATCATTCCCCAGGGGGGATGGCCACACCACAATCCCTTCTCCTCCATTCTCCTCTCGGGATCTTGGGCACCTACACATACGCGCCCGGCTTGAGTTTAGGCCGCTGGGTCCGGGACTCGAACCGCAGTCGACTACGTGAGAGTCCAGCAACATAGTCATTACACTAACTGCTGGTCCCGAAGATTGCTCCTTTTGTCTCTAGGGATTTCATTCCTTAAACTATTAAACTATTTGATGATGACACATAGAGCAGACTAGACTAAGCCATCATATTTTTCTTGGGTAAAGCACAGTTTTAAGAAGATAATAGTATATCAGATAAAACAGAAGACACTGATACCCATTTTTTCTTAGTGTTACTAAAACTCAGTGAACTCGGTTAAGTTTTCCATCCAGTTATTTTCTTTTTTTATTTATTCGGTTTTTGCCATAGGATGCTTGCACTCTCTAGAGAGAGAAGGAGACAGAGAGAGGGAAAATGAGAAATTACCCCCCAGGGGGATGGCCACACTGTAGTCCCTTCTCCATTCCCCTCAGGATTTTGGGCACATACGCACACACTGGACATGAGTTTTAAGCCTCTGGGTCTGGGAGTCAAACTAGTCTACCATGTGGGGAGTTCAGTGCCTTAACCACCATACCACCTGTCATCCCCCAACTTCCAGCTATTTCCACTATCTTATTTTTTTTGTTTTATGTCTACAGGCATAGCCAAAGTCATCCTCCATTTTACATTTCAATAAAAAGCTTATCTATCGGGACCAGCAGGTGACATGGTGGTTAAGGGTGTTGGACTCCCACATGGCCAACTGCAGTTAGAGTCCTGGACCCGGCGACTTCCTTTCTCACTTTCTCTCTCTCTCTCTCTCTCTCTTACTCTCTCTTCCCCCCTGGCCAAATTAAAATAAATAAATAAAGTTCAATAAGATAATTTTTTTAAAAAAGCTTATCTATGACTCTTAATTCTTTTAAGAATAAGAGAGCTCTGTAGCATTTAATATCTTGATTGTAATCCATTTTTCTTTTTATTCTTTAAATTTACATATTTTTGCTTTAATTATAGATAACTTAGAAGTTAGCTTTCACCTCTTTCAAAGAAATCTGTATGATAGATAGATACCTCCGTGAGGTATAGTGTTGAAGTCAATTAATAGTTTCTTTCTAGCATCAAAGTAGCCATTGCTTCTTCACTGAAATTTTTCTTAGTTGTTCAGTTATTTCTTACGGTTTGTCCATGAAGGACATTGGCTCAAGTTTACATTTGATTTAGGTAATCTTAAATCTGTTGTATCTTGTGTTATTTGAAATCTTATAGGGTGTAGTAACTAATGACTGAACAAATCTACATATTGTTGAAGTGTTCTTTAAACATATGTACTTGCCATTTTTCCATCTGGCTTTTTAGTTACCTGCAGTTTCCTCTTTTTACACTTTTTGTATTGCATTACAAAGCTCCTTTCTCTAAACAGCGTGTGTGATTCTTACCTGTTTATCAAGTATTCAATCACGCAGTCTAAAATTTAAATTTTGGTTATTGAATCCACATGCTAATCTAGTGTTGCCACATCTTAGAAATGGAAAAAACTAAAGATATAACCTTATTCTATAAAGATTAGTATAACTTGCTATAGTATTCTTTGTGTTATAGACCTTTGAAAATTTGAATACTTGATAATGTTTTGTGGAACCTATTCTTATATGGGTACATATCTTTTCTGAGGGGCCATGTTACATAGAACCTGGCCTTTTATTTAGAATGTTGTTATTTTTAGCCTAAAGAGGAACAGAGACATCTCTTACATTGTGTAGTGTCATTATCTTTGTCACTGTGGCATTCATTTTATGTACTCATGAAAGTTTTATTGGTTTCACTGCCTTGTCACAGAAATGTTGGACCCCCTTCCAAAAAGATAAAGAAAAGTGTTGATATTATTATAGCCTTTGTATTGTTCTTTAGGTAGAGGATGATCGATTACTGAGGTTGTCCCAAAAGAAGTTCTGTGCCAGTGGACCATATGTTGGTAAGCTAACGGCTGTAATGGGAACTGCTCAGTGAACTGGGTACTGTACTAGTCATGATCCAACTGTTAGGAAAGAATCGGGCATTTTAAAAATAATTTTAGTAGAATTAAAGAAAAGCAAGGAGATGATAATAGAATAAAAATGAAATTTAGGGGACCAGCAGTTAGCGTAATGGCTATGTTGCTGGACTCCCATGTAGTCGACCGCGGTTCGTGTCCCGGACCTGGTGGCTTAAACTCACACCAGGCGTGTGCGCGTGCGTGCCCAAGATCCCGAGAGGAGAATGGAGGAGAAGGGATTGTGGCGTGACCATCCCCCCTGGGGGGTGATTTCTCGCTTTCTGTCTCTCTATCTGTCTCTGTCTTTCTGGCGAACGCACGTGCCCTATAGTGAAAACCTCTCAAAAAAAAAAAAAAAATGAAATTTAGGAAACCAAAAAAGAAGATTTACCAGCTATTTGTGGTATTTAGTCACTTTCTTAGATATTTGAAATTCCAGGTCCCTCTGTGTTACTGGAGACTGGAGAGTATAATGAACGAACAAGGTTAGGGATACTCATGAGGTGATATTTCTATCAATAGCGCTAATCCCTAAAAGACATAGTGCATGTTTTTGTAGATGGCTATATATATATATGTGTGTGTGTGTGTGTGTGTGTGTGTGTATGTATATTTCTTTTGATTCTTGGTATAAGTAAAAAAAAAAAAAAAGACTAAAGCCCAATGATTGTTTAGATCGGGGGGGGGGGGGGGGGGCGTGTGTTAGAAAGGGTCTCACTGTGTGATGATCCTCCCACCTCAACTTCCTCCCAAGTAGCAGGGACCACAGGTGCATGCCACCATGTCCAACATTTTAGGGTGGATCAGGCTTTTCCCATTGGCCTCAGCCTGCCGAGCAGCAGCATCCAGCTCTCACGACCTCAGCTGGGCCAATTATTTCGGTTTACTGTGTACCAGTCGTGCACTAAGCACCATAACTGCTCTTATTTCCTTTTATATCCTCGACATTTCTATAAGGTAGGTGGTAGTATTTCTGTTTTATAGATGAGGGAGCAGAGGCACAGTTAGGTTGATTAAATTGCTCAGGATCCCCTATCTCATAAGGTAGAACAGGAAATTAAACAAAACAGACAGACTCCATGAGTTTATGTTTGTAGCTACCACTTTTTCAAATACTGGGTTGTTGAAAAAGTCATGATGCATTTTTGTATAGAAAATATACGTCATGACTTTTCCGACAACTCAGTACTTCTACATGTCATTAGCTTGTGCCTATAAAATTTTACCCAGGAAATTAAAGATTGATTGAAAAAAGTCAAGAAGTAAAGTACAGAGAAAGTACCTTTCTCACTTCCTTTTTTTTTTTTTTTAATTATTTTATTCAACTCTCCATTTATTTATTTTAATTTGACCAGAGAGGGACAGAATGAGATAGAGAGAGAGAGAGAGAGAAAGAGAAAGAGAGAAAGCAAGTCACCAGGTCCGGGACTTGGGCTGCAGTTGGCCATGTGTGAGTCTAGCACCCTTAACCACCATGCTACCTGCTGGTTCCCTCACTTCATTTAAAATAGTAGTTCTCAGGACCAGCAGATGGCATAATATTTATGTCACTGGACTCCAACATAATCAACTATGGTTTGAGTCACAGACTTAGTGGCTTAAAGCTTAAGCCAGGCGTATGTGCCTGCATGCCCAAAATCCTGAGAGGGGAATGGAGGAGAAGAGATTGGGGTGTGGTCATCCTCCTGGGGTTGACTTCTTGCTTTCTGTCTCTCTGTCTCTCTCCTGTGAGTGCAGGTGCCCTGTAGCAAAAATCTCTCTTAAAAAAATAATAGCTCTCAACAGGGAAAGAGAGGTATATGTCAGAATCACTAATGCCTTGTCATGTTTCACCTACCAGACTGATATATGCTACTAGGGTTGAGAGATGACTTTATGGACCAGCAGTTAGTGTAATGGCTATGTCACTGGACTCCCATGTAGTTGACCGCAGTTTGAGTCCTGGACCCAGTGGCTTAAACTCATGCTGGGTGCGTGTGCGTGCATGCCCAAGATCCTGAGAGGAGAATGGAGGAGAAGGGATTGCAGTGTTGCCATTCCCCCTGGGGGGTGATTTCTCGCTTTCTGTCTCTCAGTCTCTCTCTGTCTTTCTGGCAAGCGCATGTGCCCTATAGCAAAAACCTCCAAAAAAAAAAGGGGGGGGGGGAAGATGACTTTATGCTGTTAACCTTCCTGTTCAGAATTACTCTTTTAATAACTAAGTCTGATAAGACAGGTGACAGATTTACTATCCAAATAAGTCCCTAAGTGTCACAGTCGCTATTTTATGCCTATAATTTTTCTGTCTATAATCTGTGTTGGAGTACTGATAAGTGTTGCTCATGCTCTGTGGTTAATATAGGCAACATTAAAACTAGAAATATCCCAATGTCAGGAGAAAATTTTAATTTGTGGCTTAGCCTGATGGCATATAGCTCTGTAAGTTTCTAAAATAGCTCCATTACTGTACTGGGCAAGGACCTGCTTCTGCTTGGCATCGTAGTGCATAGTCTGTGTTGCTGTCTGATATCTAAGACAGTGTTTCTGCCTTCCAACAGCTTCAGCTTTCAGATATCACTCTTCAGTAATGGAATGAAGCAGCTCCCAGGATGTGTCCTGTCTGTCACAGTTGTAAAAGTCAACCCTTCAATGTTGTAGCAGTGTATAAACTTACCAAGACTACACCTTAGAATTTGTTTTAAATGCTATGCGAGAGCTTTTACCCTCTCAAAATTTAACAGTAAATCATTGTTATCTTTCATTTGATCTGTAAAGGGTTTATAACAATTAAGTTAAAACAATTGTATTTATGACTTTATCATTCTTTGTATTTTAGACTATCATGATTTTATTAGTAAATTGTTTCTTCCTTTGCACTAATACTCAGTTTATCTGGAAGAGTTCAAAACCACTAAGAATGAGTTATTGGCTTAACAGATAGACTCAAGCCTCTGGTTAAGACAGCGCCAGTCCTCTCTGTTTAACTTAGCTTTTATTTCTTCCCACAAAAAAGTTATTTTTCAAGTTTTCTGTTTGTTCTTCTCTTGCTTAGGAGAAGACTGTCCGCAGTGGATGGTTCCTATCACAATCTCTACAAGCGAAGATCCCAACCAGGCCAAACTGAAAATTCTAATGGACAAGCCAGAGATGAATGTGGTTTTGAAAAATGTCAAACCAGACCAGTGGGTGAAGGTAAGTCTAGAAGTAGCCTTGCCATTTTTATCTTACCCAAATTGATTTCTCTCATGATTTTATGTAGTTCATGGCTGACTCTAACTTCTACTTCAGTTTAGACTAAGACCTTTAAAGAAAAAAAAAAATTTTTAAACTTTCCTTTGTGAAATTTAGGGCCAATTTTCAAATAGCATTATTGGGGCCAGGCAGCATAGCAATAATACTACTAGACCCATATAGGAAAAGTGCTGAGTTCACTTCCAGGGGCCTCCCTAGTATGCCAGACACAACATGATCCCAGCTGGCTGAGACTGGCAGTCTCACAGCATAAAGACCCTTTTTGGTCTTTAGACTGTCCTTTTCTTTCTTCCTCTCTCAGAGGAAATAAATAATTTTTTTAAAAAAGGAAGAACAGGGCCTGGCAGGTATCATGATGGTTAAGTCCATTCTGGACTCCCACATAACTTACCATAGTTCAAATCCCGGACCTGGTGGCTTGCTTTCTCACTTTCTCTCTCTCTCTCCCTCTCTGGTCAAATTAAAATAAAGTTAGATAAAATAATTCTTAAAAAAAAAAAAGAAGAAGAAGAAGAAGAAAAGAAACAGAAGAACAAATCTTGGGTTGTTGGAAAAGTCATGACACTTTGGTTTTTTTTAGAGGTTTTTGATATAGGGCGCATGCGCTCACCAGAAAGCCAGAAAGAGATAGAGAGACAGAAAGTGAGAAATCACCCCCTGGGGGGATGGTCATGCCGCAATCCCTTCTCCTCCATTCTCCTCTCGGGATCTTGGGCACGCACGCACATGAGCCCGGCGTGAGTTTTAAGCCACCGGGTCCGGGACGTGAACCACGGTCGACTACGTGGGAGTCCAGCGACATAGCCATTACGCTAACTGCTGGTCCCATCATGACACATTTTTGCATAGAAAAAAATACATTATGACTTAACCCAATAGTATTATCCAGACTATGTTTGCCCTTATGTTAGATAAGAGAGTGATAAAAAGGACTAGGACTTAAAAGGAGGGAAAAATTAGTAGTTAATAAAGTCACATTGGGGACCAGCAGATAGCATAATGATTATGTCACTGGACTCCCACACAGTCAACTATGGTTCAAGTCCAGACCTGGCGGCTTAAAACTCAGGCCAGGTGCATGTGCATGTGAGCCCAAAATCCCAAAAAGAGACTAGAGGAGAAAGAATTGCAGCATGGTCATCTCTCCTGGGAGTTTATTTCTTGCTTTCTGTCTCTCCAGCACGTGCATGCACCCTATCGAAAAAAAACTCTCTGGGACCAGCACTTAGCGTAATGGCTATGTCGCTGGACTCCCATGTAGTCTACTGCGGTTTGTGTCCTGGACCCGGTGGCTTAAAACTCACGCTGGGCGTGTGTGCGTGCATGCCCAAGATCCCGAGAGGAGAACAGAGGAGAGGGGATTGCGGCGTGGGATCCCCCCTGGGGGGCGATTTCTCGCTTTCTGTCTCTCTCTGTCTGTCTGTCTGGCGAGCACACACGCCCTATAGCAAAAACCTCTCAAAAAAAAAACTCTCTAAAATAAATAAAATGAAATCACATTAACCAAAACATTTATAGTCTTACCATTTCAGACTGCCCTGTCATCATAATAACAAGTTAACTTCAAGGTGTTGTCATCCTAAGTGTACAACTATAATCAAGTGAGATCAGATGTATATAATACTCAGTTTGTGTCACTGAAATTTAAAATTCTAGCTAGTGTTTTAAAAATCACTTGACAGAAATACCAGTCAACAAGTATATTTTTCATTATTCTGTACCCTGTACTTTCATAATAAAAGAATCTAACACAAACTCTTCTCACAATTGTGTGTTCCTAATAGGAATTTCATACTGCTTCAGGTTTTTGTGCTTTTCAAAAAAGAACCATTTTTGCTTTAATTTTTAAAATATATTCAGTGTAGGGACCAGCAGTTAGCGTAATGGCTATGTCCCTGGACTCCCACATAGTCTGCCACGGTTCGAGTCCTGGACCTGGTGGCTTAAACTCATGCTGGGCGCGTGTGCATGCTTGCCCAAGATCCCGAGAGGAGAATGGAGGAGAAGGGATTGAGGCGTGGCCATCCCCCCGGGGGGTGATTTCTCACTCTCTGTCTGTCTGGCGAGTGCACACGCCGTATAGCAAAAACCTCTCCAAAAAAAAAAAAAAAAAAAAAAAAAAAAAAAAAAAATAAATAAATAAATATATATATATATATATTCAGATATATATTCAGTGTAATATTGTATAGCCATTTGAAATTATAATCTGGAAGATTATGTAGCAATATGAAAATTTTCTTTTAAATAAGCAAAAAGTTGTATGTACACTGGTTAGGCAAATAAAGGTGTCATTTCTACAGTAAAGATAATCAGTAAAACTGCTTAGAATTGTGGGGGGTGTTAAATATTTATATTTATAAATTTTGTATTTTAATATATAAAATATTTATATCTTCTTATTTTACCATTAAAATATTTTATATCTAAATAATTTCAAAAATATTTTTGCTGTTGTTAAAAAACCTATGGAACATAATTGCAATCAGTGCTTACCTCACTCCAAAAAAAACATATGTAATTGCCTTTTTTTAAAAAAAAATTTATTTATTTTATTTCATTTATTCATTCATTTATTTTTTAATTTGACCAGAGAGAGACAGAAGGTGACAGTGAGAGAGAGAGGAAGTGAGAAAATAAGCCACCAGATTCAGGACTTGAACCCTGGTCGACTATGTGGGAGTGTCCAGCACCTTAACTACCACACCACCTGCTGGTCCCCTGTAATTGCCTTTTAGTTCCATGTAATTTAAAATTTAGAATCTGTGGACCAGCAGTTAGCATAATGGCTATGTCACTGGACTCCCATGTAGTCGACTGTGGTTTAAGTCCTGGACCCGGTGGCTTAAACTCATGCCGAATGTGTGTGCATGCATGCCCAAGATCCCGAGAAGAGAATGGAGGAGAAGGGATTGCGGCGTGGCTATCCCCCCCGGGGGCTGATTTCTTACTTTCTATCTATCTATCTCTCTCTGTCTTTCTGGTGAGTGCATGTGCCCTATAGCAAAAACCTCTAAAAAAAAAAGAATTTAGAATCTGTAATGTTTTTTCTGTTGAGGCTCTGGGCTCACTAGGTAAATGTTTGTAAAGGTTTAGTCTTTTCCAGAGATTTTGTCATTCCAGTGTTTTGGTATATAGTAAATAGTCCCTGCAAACCTAAAACTATCTATTGAGATTAGAAATAGAAATTTACCAGGTCCAGCAGATTGTGTGATGGTTAAGGCATGTGGCTGACCAGGGTTCAAGTCCTGGACTCAGCAGTTTGAAAATCACGTGCGTACATGTGCGTGTGTGTGTGTGTGTGTGTGTGTGTGCCCAAAATTCTGAGAGGAGAATGGAGAAGAGATTGCAGTATGGCCAGTCCCTCAGGAAGTAATTTCTCACTTTCCCTTTCTCTGTCTCTCTCCAGTGAGAGCACACACCCTATGGCAAAAACTTTTCTAAAAAAGAAAGAAAAGGAAATGTATCTATATTATTTTCTCTACCCCCCCCCCCATGTTTTTCTACTGCCCTTCACTTTGGCCTTAGCTATCTTAAGCTTCTGTATTTCTTTTGTCCTTATTTATGACAACTGATTTCTATCTTTATGTGTTATTTTGTTTTTAATTCTACTTTTAGCACACATGATCTTTGTTGTTTTTTATTCACATATATCTAAAACCAGAACTCTCTCACACATACAAAAGTTTTATTTTAAGAAAATAAATGGGGGCTGGCTCCCTGGCCTAGTGGTTAAGGCAGCCAGATCACATATGACCAGTCACGTGGTTCAAGCATGGACCTGGCTGCTTGAGAACCACAGCAGGCTCATGTACATGTGTGCTCAGGATCCCACAAGGAGAGAAATATGGAGGAGAAGGCATTGCAGCACGACCACTCCCAGTGAGGAATACCTTTTCCTCTCTCTCTTTCTCTGTCTGTCTGTTTCTGGCAAGTGCATGTGTCCTTTAGCAAAAAAAAAAAAAAAAAAAATTAAGGAACTGTTTAATAATTAGTACCTGTTGGATATCTTTTCAGTTAAACTTGGGAACAGTTGGGTTTTATCGGACCCAGTACAGCTCTGCCATGCTGGAAAGTTTATTACCAGGCATTCGTGACCTTTCTTTGCCCCCTGTGGATCGACTTGGTTTGCAGAATGACCTCTTCTCCTTGGTGAGCATCCTCATTTAAGTAATATAATGCATTTTGTTGATTAAAAGATGTTACTTTTCCTGAAGAGTCTAAAACATAATTAGAATAATATGGTTCTTTCTGAAAGTTAAACACCTTTGGCACTAGAACAAATAACTAATTATTAATACAGTTTACCAGAAGTGAATCCCATTTCACTACTCCTAAATCACTTTTTTTTTTTAACTATCTTTAGTTAACCTATTCTTTCTAAGGCAAAAATTCCATTCTTTTTAATAGAAATAAATATCAGCCTTGAAGAAATTTCCCTACTGATATATTAGGTTGTCAGAAAAGTCATGATCTATTTTTTCTGTTTTTCTATGCAAAAATGCATCATGACTTTTCAAGTAACCCAATATACATTTCTTAATAATTAATTTGGGAAGGATTTTATGTTTTTCTAAAATTGTGGTTGTGCTCAGCTGGGAAAGTTGGAAATTTTTACCATTTTGAAATGACTCAAATTATACCCCATTAGCTTTCAAGTTGTATTTATATTTAGCTTTGTTCCAGAAAGGATTTAAAGCAGCAATTAGTATTTTTATCTAGATGACTCCTACATAGTTTAGGCAATTTCTAGATGTCTTTGATTATGATAAAATTGTCATATTCCTCCTGGTATTCCTTTAAATTAGCCTTGGAGTTTTCCCTTCCCTCTGCCGTTGCTCGTTTTGGACTCCTCCTTTGTGTAGGCACAGATTAGCATTGATGGACAAAACCTCACATCTGCTGATCTCTGCTGAGAGAGACCTGTCCCAGGAGAGTGCAGGTGGCTGCTGTAACAGAAGCTCTTCTTCCTCACTCTGTCAGTCAGTCCTGAAAGGACTCTGAATTCGTAGCACCTTCCAGTCTGAGTCTTTCAGAAAGGAGTAAAGAGGAGGCTTGAGCTGACATAGTTTGCAGGTCCGGCTTTGAAAGAACCTCTGTCAAAATCCAAAGCCCCAATTATTTTTGCAGCTTTACTGAAAGTATGAAAAATTTCAAAACAAAAACAAAGTCAAAGCCTCAGAAACTTAGGTAGAATAGAAAGTTAAGTTTTTTTTGGGTTTTTTTTTTTTTTTTTTTAATGTTGTTCCCAAATTGGGATTTTGGTATAAATTTTTTACAGTAGTTCTTTTATATGTACCAAAAATTGTCAGAATAGGATTTTAAAAATTCTAACAGTGTTCCTCTAAGCTTCTGTAGTCCCGTTTCCTTAAACCAAAGAAATTACTAGCAATAGATAATGCTGAAACTGCATGCTTGTGGTTCTTTTTGTTTTGATTTGTTTTTGAAGACTAGGTTAATTTGTGTTTTTTCCTATCCCAGGCTCGAGCTGGAATCATTAGCACTGTAGAGGTTCTAAAAGTCATGGAGGCTTTTGTGAATGAGCCCAATTATACTGTATGGAGCGACCTGAGCTGTAACCTGGGGATTCTCTCAACTCTCTTGTCCCACACAGACTTCTATGAGGAAATCCAGGAGTTTGTGAAAGATGTCTTTTCACCCATAGGGGAGAGACTGGGCTGGGACCCCAAACCTGGAGAAGGTAATGAATATACTGAATGGGAGAAGAATCAGTCAGTAATTGGCACTTTTTTACTCACCCGTGGTTAACCATATCATTAGTGTCATCCTGTATCTACTGGATGTACCTTATATTCAGCTAGATAGAAATTAAGGCTTTTAAATGGTTGAAGTTCCTACTGATGAAGTTCCATGGTTCACCAACATAGAAAACAGTGGTGACTATGTGTATTTGTTGCCATGTATGATTTGTACACTCTGGTAGAAGTAAAATCATTTAGAGTTCTAAAGACCTCAGTCAAGAAAAGCTACAGGGAATTTTGAGTTATTTTATTTATTATTGCCGTAATATGAAGCACCTAACGTACAACTTGTAAAGGTGCTGAGAGACATGAGGCCAGCTTTCTGAATTAAGGAGATTGTTTCTACATGTCTTTTCCTCCATGATTATTTCTGTATTCATATATATTTACCTTTTTTTGCTATCATTGAAATGTTGGGGATGATAATTTGAAGGATTTAAATATTATTTTCTACCATCTGCTAATTACTAAAGATGGTATTTCCTCCTGATCAGTCTTGATCTGGGATTTTTGGTTTTGTTTTTTTATTTAAAGAATTATTCATTTTATTTTACTTGTTGTTATTATTATTATTATTTTAATTTGACCAGAAAGCAACAGAGAGAGAAGGAAAGTGAGAAAGCAATCCACCAGGTCCAGGACTCAAACCATAGCCAGCCATATGGGAGTCCAGCACCTTAATCACCACACCATCTGCTGGCCCAATCTGGGAGTCTTTTTTACATAAGAGCAATAGGGCTAGCCCGTGGTCTGTTGGCTGTGAGAGTCAGCTCCCACGTGGCCAGTCACGTGGTTCAAGCCCTGGCTCTGGCAGCTTAGGGGACTTGCCAGGCACATGTGCGTGCCCAAAGCCCTGAGGGGATGGCGAGCTGGAGGAGAGGGGATTGTGTGGTGGCCATGCACCACTGGGGTATGCTTTCTCCCTCTCCTCTCTCTTTTTCTCTGTCTCTGTCTGGTGAGCACATGCATACTCTGGGGGGAAAAAAGCTTTATAAAAATAAAAAGAAGAACAATAATAGCAATTCCCAGAGCTCTATGTTTTTCCTTCATTGATTCAACAGATATTTATGCACCTAGTAAATACCAATGCTGTTTTAGGAGCTGTTGATGAAGCAGCAAACAAAACATAGCCCTTTGAGGCTTACATCTTAGTAGGAGACACAGCAAACAATTAAAGGTATAATGTCTAGGTAACGGTAAATAAATATATTTTTTAAGAATTATTTTATTAAATTTTATTTATTTTATTAATTTGACCAGAGAGGGACAGAGTGAAAAAGAGAGAGAGAGAAAGTAAGCTGCCAGGTCCGGGACTCGAACTGTGGTCGACTATGTGGGAGTCCAGTACCATTAACCACCATGCTGTGGGTCCTGACAGCAAATATTAAGAAAAATAAAGTCTTGTAGATAAGGAGTACTAGGCTACTTTTAAAGAGAGTCATTGATAAGGTGATACTTGAGCATTAGCAGAGACAGGAAGGAGGGAACTAGAATGGGGGAGATTGTCAGAGAGATGGAGCAGTGGTGCAGAAAACCTGAGGTGGGGGCGTGCTTGGGGTGTTCAAGTAATAACGAGGCTGATAAGGTCGGGGCACAGTAAATGAGGCAGGGGGAGATGGGACGCAGATGAGACCTATGGGCTGTAGTAAGAAGTTTCTGAGTTTTACCTTTAGTGATGGGAATGCTAGTTTGAGAGTTTGGGGGCAGAGAAACGTGACTTTACTTACTCGGCTGTGCGAAGAATGGACTGAAGGGAGGAACAACAGAAAACAGACCATTTGGAAGGCTCTTTTAATAATCCAGTTGAGGTGCTGTTTGCAACTAGCACTCAGAGGTAGTAAGTTCTGTATGTATTTTGAAGGAAAGACAAACTGTTTGGTGTGGAAGACTGTGTGTTAAAGAACAAGACAGGAGTCATGAAATTTTAGCCTGCGGAACTGCAAGAATGATGTTGCCGAGTACAGGGGTGAAGAAGAATGCCACCCAAGCAGGTCTGGGTGCTAAAGGAAACCAGGAGGCCCAACCGCAGAGACACAAACAGGAGGATGCCACTGCCGATGCCTGAGACCTCACGGGAAGCCCGGGTTTGGTCCCCGGCACAGCCTAAAAACAGGCTGGGCATGGCGATGCACTCCTGTGGCCCTGCCTAACTGGGAAGTTGAGGCTGTAAGACCACAGGTGGTGAAACTCTGTCCAGTGACATACCCTTTTCTCTCCCCCACCCAAGTGGGCACATGCTCCCTCTTGCCATCTTTCTTTCATAAAGTAAGAAAAGGGAGTGGTATCAGGAGTTTGTTGTTAGGCATGTTAAATTCATGGTCCTTTTAGACATCTAAGTGGAGAGAGTCGTGGCTAGAGGTCCAGACTAGATGAATACACATGAGAGTCATTAGTGTGTAAATATTATTTACAGCCATAAAACTGGATGAGATCACACAGGGAAGATAGGTGGAGAAAAGAGGTCTGAGGACTAGACTGGGCCCTTCGGAAGTCCACAGTTCAGCAGTTAGATAGAAGAGGAAGAATCCTCAAAAGAGACTGACTGGTCAGTGAGGCGGAGGAGCCAGGAGGGAGAGGGTCGTCCCAGACGTAAACAAACAGTATTTTCACTTAGCAAAGGGAGAGGGATCAGCTGTGTCTGATGCTGCTCTAAGTCAAGCAGAATGTTGAATTGAGATTGATTGTTGCATTTAATGAGCTTTGTGGAAAGGCAGAGAATAAAAGTGGGTTCTCTGCTCTTGTAGTGGGTTCTCCGGAATGAAAGGAAAGGAAATGGAGACAGCACATGTGGACGTTTTTATTGCCAGAGGCTCACTTGCCTCGGCGAGAAGGAAAGAAAAGAAGCATCTCCCCGCAGTGGGGAGGGGAGTGGTCAAGCTGAAATTATTTTTCTCCTCTTCTTCTTCCCATCAGAATTTTGAGCACATGTGCCCACACACCCAACATGTTTTCAAGCTGCTAGAACTGACATCTGAGTTGTGGTTGGCTGTGGTTTCCAGTGCACAGTGCTTAACCATTGTGCTGTGGGACTGGCCCACATTTAGACAACTTTTCAAAGGAGTTCTGATGAAAAGATCAGAAAAAAGGGCGTGGATTTGAGAAAGATGTGGAGTATGGAAGGAATTTATTTTATTTTTGCCAGAGGATGCACATTCTCACCTTAGAGAGACAGAGAGGTGCCCTACCCCCCCCATGGTGAAGGTCACACAACAGTCCCTTCTCTCCCATTTCTCCTGCCTTTGAGGATTCGGGGCACACATACACATGTGCCAGCAAAAACACACCAGATCCAGGACCCTAACTAGTGGTCAGCCATGTGGGATCCAGCTACCCCAGCTAGCAGGCTAGGAGCTGGCCCAGAACCTTTTTTTAAGTTAGGAGATTTTATAACATTTTCCTATGAGCAAAAACAATACAGTAGTAATGGAAAAATTCATATTGTGAGGAAGAAGGGGTTACTGCTGGAGTAATAGCTGAGTAATCAAGAGAAGGTGGGATCTAGTGTAGAAGTGGGGGTGTTGACTACAGAGAGGAAGGCAGATCCACAGTAATGAGACAGGAGTAAGTACATGAACACTTTCAGGGAACTAGATGTACTTTTCTTTTTTTTTTTTTTTTTTTAAATAATTATTTACTTTATTTTATTCATTCATTCATTTATTTTTTAGTTAGTCCAGAGAGAGACAGATGGTGAGAGTGAGTGAGAGAGGAAGTGAGAAAGCAAGCCACCAGATTCAGGACTTGAACCCTGGTCAGCCATGTGGGAGTGTCCAGCACCTTAACCACCACGCCACCTGCTGGTCCCGTAGATGTACTTTTCTTTTAGGATGATGATCTGCAAAATCTTTTGAGCTTAAATACACCTTTAGGATACTGGGGAATGCCTTTAGTGATGGAAGAATTAAACATAGCAAAATAATAATAAATCAGGCACTGTATTACACGGTCAGTACCAGAGCCAGAATTATAGGTTAGTTCTTATAAAAATTATCGTGACTGTATTTGTGTTAAATCTATGATTTCCTTAAGCTTATTTTTTTTTTGCTTGTTTTGGAGAGGTTTTTGCTATAGGGCACGTGCATTCGCCAGAAAGACACAGAGACAGAAAGCAAGAAATCACGCCCCAGGGGGGATGGCCACGTCACAATCCCTTCTCCTCCATTCTCCTCTCGGGATCTTGGACATACATGCACTTGTGCCCTGCATGAGTTTAAGCCACTGGGTCCGGAACTTGAACCATGGTCAACTATGTGGGAGTCCAGCAACATAGCCATTGTGCCATCTGCTGGTCCCCTTAAAATGATGTTTTAATTGAATTATTATTTAATTACAGCAAGACACATAATTTAGATGTTACAATTCAGTGACTTATGATAAGTGCACACATTTTCATTACCCCCCAAAATTGCCTTAGGCCTTTCTCAGTCAGTTCCTGCCACTTGAGCACCACCCCCAGCTGCCCACCTCTCTCTCCCATGCAGAGAAACACAGTTCTGACTCCTTCACCCTAGATTTTTGTCTCTTCTACTTCAAATAAATGCATATGTTCTGTTCTTATGTCTGACTTCTCTGACCGTAATGTTTTAGAGGGTATCCAGGTTGTTGATTACTTTTTATTGCTAAGTAATATTTCACTATTAAATATGCTGCATTTTATTTGTCCACTGTACTATTGTGATCCATCAGATTTATTTACTATAAGAATAACTTTTTAAAAGATATAATTCATAGACCATAAAAATTCACCCCAACATTTAAAGTGCATATAATTTTAGGGGGCCAGCAGGTGTTTTTCAAGCCACCAATTGGGAACTCGAAGTGAAGTCAGCCATGTGGGATTCAGCCACCTTAATTAACTACTACTCCTCAGGCTGGTCCAGGCATAATATTTTTTGTTTTGTTTTTGTTTTTAATTTTTACCATAGGACATATGTGCTCACCAGAGAGAGATGAAGAGAGGGAACATGAGAAATCACTCCCCAGCGGGGATGGCCATCCACGATCCCTTGTCGATTCTCCTCTTGGGATTTTGGGCACATATGCATCATGCCCGTCATAATTCTCAAGCTGCCAGATCCAGGACTCAAACTTCATAATTAGCCATGTGAGATCCAATGTCCTAACCTCCAGGGCACCTGTTGCCACCCCTCAGCATAATGTTTTTAAGGTTTATCTCTGTTCTCACATATATTAGTTCTTATTTCTTTTTATGGCCAGATAATATTCCACTGTGTGGATATACCACATTTTACCTCTTCATTAGTTGATAGATATTGGATTGGTCCCGCTTTTTTTTTGACTGTTATGAATTCTCCTATGAAATATTTGTATACAAGTGTGTGTATAGGCATATGCTTATGTTTTTCTTGGGTGTATACTTCAGAATAAAATACACTGGTCATGTCACAACTATATTTAATCTTTCAGGGAACTGCCAGACTATTTTTCTAAGTAGGAAATTTACATTCCAACTAGTAATATTTGGGGTTTTTTGTTTTGTTTGTTTTTTTGGTTCAGAGTGCATGTACTTGCTTGCCAGAGAGAGAGAGAAAAAGTGAGAAAGCACACACTGGGGGGTGGCTACCCTGCAGTCCCTTCTCCTCCATTCTCCTCTTGGGATTTTGGGCATGTACACACATATGCCCAATGTTTTTCAAGTCACCAGGCCTGGAACTTTAACCACAGTTGGCTGTGTGGGATTCAGCAGCCTTAACCACCATGCCATCAGCAAGCCTCTGTTTTGTTTTGTTTCATTTTATGAGCATTCTAGTGATTATGAAGTACTACAACGATGTTTTTTAGGTTTATGTTTATTCATGGTAAGTGTGTGTGTGTGCACATGAGAGAGAGACACACCCTCGACAAGGCTTCATCATGCTGTAGCCCCTTCCCCCCAGCCCTCCAACTTGTCATGACCTTGGACATGTGTTCATACACCCAGCATGTCCAGCCACCTGGGCCAAGGGTCCAGACCTGCAGCTGGCCATGTGGTTTCCAGCACTGCAGTTGGGTATACCATCGACTGCACTGTGGAGGCTGGGCCTTATTGTGTTTCAAATCTCATATTCCTGAGACCAAATATGCTGAACATCTTTTTATCTGTTATTGCCATTTACATATCTCTGAAGGAATGAATTCTTCGTTTTGATTTTTAAAATCTAAAATTTGAATTTATTGTGCACGGAACATACTAGTTCTCTCTGTGGTCATTCTCTGAATCTTGAGTCAAAACTGTATGATCAGGGCAAAATGATGCTGCAGTAAAACACAATGCCCGGTGAGGCTAGCCCACATGGGAAGGTTCTGGGTTTGCATCCAGGACCTCCCTGAGTATGCCAGGCGCACACACCTGGCCACGATCTGGGGCTGGCTGGCTGATGCTGGGAGTGATTATGGTGTGAAGACCCTGGTGGGGTGCTGTCTCTTTTTCTCTCTGTCTCTCTTGCTCATGGAATAAATAGATAAGCTTAAAATAAAATTCAATAAGGGGCTGACAGGTGGTGTGGTGGTTAAGGTGCTGAACTCCTACATGGCCAACTGTGGTTCAAGTCTTGGCCCTGACGGCTTGCTTTCTCGCTCTCCCTCTCTCTGTCTCTGCTCAAATTGAATACTACTACTACTAATAATAAATAAAATTAAATAATTTTTTAATTAAAAAAAAAATGATGTAGGCCTTTTCATCCATAATATTTTTAAAATATTTATTTATTTAATTCCGCTTTTATTTATTTAATTCCACTTGTTATTATTATTTTTTAATTTGACCAGACAGAGTCACAGAGAGAGAGAGAAGGGGAAAATGAGAAAGCAAGCCTCCAGGTCCGGGGCTCGAAACACAGTTGGCCATATGGGAATCCCGTGCTTTAACTACCACACCACCTGCCAGCCCCCATACATAATCTTTTGCAGTATAATTAATTACACTGAATGACCATTTAGTAAACTCAATGTAGCTAGCATTTGTGATAAAGTCAGCAAAAATTTTTAAATCACTTATTATCTGATAAATTTTAGTCAACTTTTCTGTCAACTATTAAGGTAATTGTGTGTGTTCAAGATCATAGTCTTGGTATTACACAATTCTAAGTTATCTAGGTGGCAGATTTGTAAAAATAAGCCTTTTAAGTAAATGGTCCTATGTCTCTTTTACTTTTCAATCAGGTCATCTAGATGCACTCCTGAGGGGCTTGGTTCTGGGCAAACTAGGAAAAGCAGGACATAAAGCAACCTTAGAAGAAGCCCGCCGACGGTTTAAGGACCATGTGGAAGGAAAACAGGTTCTTTCTGCTGACCTGAGGAGTCCCGTAAGTTTTCATAATCATTTCCCTTGATTTCTAGGTGACTGCATTGCTCCAGGAAGTGTAGAGCTTCTTTAATAACCTAAGAACTGACCCACAAAACCATGTCTGCCTGTTTTAGTATATGCAGTTTGGGTGGTTTGTAGCCAGCTTCTCATTGGTTTCAAGGTTCTCCAGTCAGCACTGGGGCCAAAAGGTGCTCAGCCGTGCATGTTCCCGGGAGAGAGCTGGTGTGCTGTTAGGATGTGCCACCTGCCCTAGTGGGTGTTCACGGGGCCATCTGTCAGCTCCTCACGTGATGTGTATGGAACAGCCACACATGGCCTTCTGCAGTTGTTTTTGACTTGATTTCTTGTCTTAACATTAGAATATTTGAAACAAGATACATTTAATCAAATTCTTTTTTTCTATATTCTCTCGTAGGTCTATCTGACTGTTTTGAAGCATGGCGATGGCACTACCTTAGACATTATGCTAAAGGTAAGTGTGTTTGAATAGGCTGCCATCTTCTGCTTTTGAACTTGGTTTGACAAACAGAATATAGTCTTAAATGGTTTTGACGTGGTGCCTTCTTGCTTTCCCTCTCTGTCTCTGGTAGGCACATGTGCCCCCTGGCGAATTAAAAAAAGAAAGAAAAGAAACCCACAGGGCCAGCCAGGTGGTTTGGTGGTTAAGGCAGCTGAATCCCACATGGCTGGCTGTGCAGTTTCAGTCCTGGGCCCAGCAGTGTGAAAATCACGCCTGGCACTTGTACATATGTGCCCAGAATCTCGAGAATCCCGAGGAAAATGGAGGAGAAGGGATTGTGGTGTGGTGTGATTGTGGACTGATTTCTTACTTTCCCTCCCTATCTGTCTCTCTGGAAAGGGCACATACCCTATAGCAAAACTTTAAAAAAAAAAAAAAAAAAAAAACACACATACTGCAGACACGCAAATAATAAGAAACCACGGGAGAAATATGTAACGTCAGTACATGTATACTACCACAGTCATCTTATTGTCACTGCTTTTTTTACTCACAGCTTTATGCATCTTAATCTTAACACTGAAATGCTTGATTTGATTGACAAATCGTTTTTGTTGTTGTTGTTTTTTTTAAAGGTTTTTGCTGAGAGCACGTGTGCTTACTTGCCAGAGAGAGATGGAGAGAGGGGAAAAAAAGAAATCACCCACTGGGGGGATGCCCACACTGCAATCCCTTCTCTCTTCTCCTCCCAGGAGTTTTGGTACACACACACTAACCTGGTGATTTCCATGCCACTGAGTCTGAGGTTTTTAGTGTTTTTTTTTAGTTTTTTTTTTTTTTGAGTCTGGGTTTGAACCACAGTCAGTTGTGTGGGAGTCCAGCATCCCCCTACCACCATGCCACCTGTCAGCCCCAAAAATCAAGTTCTTTAAAATTTTATCTTCAGCGTAAGCTTGTGGTTCTGCCCATTTTAAGTAAAAGATTTCTGTATGTGCATAGAAGAGGGATAGTTAGATGATCCGGCATTTCAAGGGTCCTCTGCACTGTCAGAGTCCCTTCTGAGCAGATGGGAAATTGGCTCACCTGTCCCTACTTTCCCCAGGGTGATTGGCATGTAATCAAACTGTACCTTCGACAAAACAGATAACACTGTCCATGCCCGTGATGGCAGCCATCTGTTTGGAATTCTCAGTCGATGGTACGCAGTGGGGACTGCACGGCAGCGCAGAAGTGCAAGTGTGCTGCTTTGTGAGGCTGACCACACCGGAGGCTCAGGCTGGTGTCTGGAGACCTCCCTGACGACTCTGGGCAAGAGCATGCCCATGTACTCGAGGCTGCCCAGAGCTGGGGTGGACGGCGGCATCAACATGCCTTCTCTCTCGTCTTGCAAGAGATAAACTCCCATGATTAGGATGTTTTTAAAAATATCAACTTTAGTTAAGGAAGTTCTAAAAGGGTACTGCTTTACCCATTGTATATGCATTTCTTTTCTATAGCTTTTGCCGTAGGACATGTGTACTCACCAGAGAGATGCAGAGAGAGAAGGAAAGTAAGAAATCCGCCTCCAAAGGGAATGGCCATGCCAAGGTCCCTTTTATTCCATGTTCCTCTTGGGATTTTGGGTGCTTACACACATGTGCCCTGTGTACTTTCCAAGCTGCAGTGTCCAGGACTCAAACTGTGCTCTTGGCCAGGTGGGATCCAGCTGCCTTAACTACTAAGCCACCTAGCTGGCCCCGTGAGTTTCCTTTTTTTTTTTTTAATTTGCCAGGGGCACATGTGCATTACCAGAGACAGAGAGGGGAAGCACGAAGTCACTCCATAGGAAATGGTCACACTGTGATCCTGTGTCTATTTCTCACTTCTCCCTCCTTTTTTTTGAGAGGTTTTTGCTATAGGTCGCGTGCGCTCGTCAGAAAGAGAGAGACAGAGAGACAGAAAGCGAGAAATCACCCCCCAGGAGGGATGGTCACGCCGCAATCCCTTCTACATTCTCCTCTCGCGATCTTGGGCACACACTCACACGCGCCCGGCGTGAGTTTAAGCCACTGGATCCGGGACGCGAACCTCAGTTGACTACGTGGGAGTCCAGCAACATGGCCATTACGCTAACTGCTGGTCCCCCTTCTCCCTCCTTGTTGAGATTTTGGGCATGCATACACTCACACTCAGTGTGGTTTTCAAGCCACTGGGTCAGGGACTCAAACTGCATGGCCACATGAGATCCAGCTGCCTTAACCACCAGGCTATGGGCTGGTCTAGGTTTCTTTTCTAATAACATGGAAGTTATATTTTATGAGGCTTCATAGTATGTGCTTGTGGTCTCAGCTGCTGGAAAGGCTGAGAGAGGAGGATCAAGACAAAGCAAGACCATGTTTTTGTCTTCTTTTTAATAAAGATTTTTGCTATAGGGGGCATGTGCTTGCCAGAGAGACAGAGACAGAAAGAGAGAAATCACCTCCCAAGGGGATGGGAGTATCACAGTCCCTTTCCTGCAGTCTCCTGTCGGGATTTGGGGCATGCATGCGTGCACGCTCTGCGTGAGTTTCAAGCCTCCAGGTCCAGGACTCCAGCGATGGTCAGCCACGGGGGAGTCCAATGACGTAACTATTATACTATCTGCTGGTCCCCAGACCCTGCCTTTTAAAACAAAAAACAACAAGAAGAACATAAAAAAACAGAAGTTGTATTTTGGGTTAAGGTCCCTTCTAGGTCTTAATGTTCTGTGCACTTGTACCTTGTGAATACAGAAAGGGATGGTTTGCATTTTTTTTAGCCCATAAAAATATGGAAAAATTAGGGGTTCTGAAGATCTATGGCAGATACCTTAGTATTTCATGTAATGGCACACTTTTAAGAATTTACATGAAGGGGACCAGCAGGTGGTGTGGTGGCTAAGGTACTGGACATTCCCACATGGCCCACCATGGTTTGAGTCCCAGATCTGGTGGGACTTTCTCTCTCTCTGTCTCTCTCTGGTCAAATGAATAAACAAATGAAATTAAATAAATAATTATTTTTAAAAATGTATATGAGTATGTATATTAAGAGTTTAGATTTATTTAACACAAGGGAGCTCACAATAACTAGTCTCACTGTGGAAAGCACTCTATAATGAAAGCAGAATCTGAGTTCTTCAAGAAGCCATTTGGTGAAGAGATGGAAATTGTTTTCTGTTGAAAATATAGGAATAATGAAGCAGGATAAAAAATTATTTTCATTTATAGTGTATTTGAAATGCGGTGTGAGAGTGCCATGTAGTGACTAGTACACAGGTACTCGGGGAAACTGCTTCCTGAAAGCCCGTTCAGACTTTGAATCTTAGAGCTGAAAAGGACCTTACAAATCATCATTCCAGCTCGCTTATTTCACAGATGGGAAACTGAGACCCAGAGAACTTACAGACTCAGTCAAGATCTCACAGTTAGGTAAAGGCAAAACTGGGACTGGAACCCAGGTCTCCCAATTTCTTATTTTTTAAAGAATTATTCAATTGTATTTATTCATTTACTTTAATTTGACCAGAGAAAGAGGCAGAGAGAGGGAAAGTGAGAAAGCAAGCCACCAAGTCCAGGATTCAAACTGCTCAGCCACATGGGAGTGTCCAGCGCCTTACCCACCACGCCACCTCTTGGTTCTCTGATTTCTTATTTTAACGACACTGCTACTCAAGAGTCCAAAGGAAAGGGAAGGGGGACTGGGAGCTGTGATAAGTCTGCAGATACTACTCAGTATTAAATCCTAAGGGGGAGAAAAGGTCAAGAGAGTCTATAAGTTGTCTTGGAGAGGGTTGTACAAGACATCTCTTTCACAGTTGTGGTTCTAATTTCCTTTTTTTTTTTTTCCTTTTTTTTTTTTTTTTTGAGAGGTTTTTGCTATAGGGCACGTGCGCTTACCAGACAGAGACAGAGAGACAGAAAGTGAGAAATCATCCCCTAGGGGGTAGGGCCACACCTCAATCCCTTCTCCTCCATTCTCTTCTCGGGATCTTGGGCGCACATGCGCCCGGCGTGAGTTTAAGCCACCAGGTCGGAGACTCGAACCGTGGTTGACTACATGGGAGTTCAGCGACATAGCCATTACGCTCACTGCTGGTCCCCCGGTTCTAATTTCCTAAGGTATAATATTTTGTGTCTGATTATGAAAAAAAAAAGGTATAAAAAAAGCAGTTTACAAAAATAACATGTAATGTGATCTCAATCTAGGTTTGGCAATATGTAAGTACTAGTAATTTCATTCTTTAATGTTTCTCTGTCTTTTCTATAAATTGATTATTTTAAATGGGATAAGATTACTAATGATTAATTTGTTTATATAGCATAGGACATCAGCCGATATCAATGATGTGGAGAATTCAGTCATGACAGAACCGCTCAGAACTGATGGCAGGCTGTTCATCTAGTGGCGCTTAGAGCTAGTGAACTCTCGTAATGGCAAATGACACATGCATGCCAAAGCATCTTAAAAAGTATTCACTTTTGTTAATTCAGTATCCTGCCAATCTTACCCATGAGAATGTAGACCGAAGTTTTACCTTATTAGAGGAGAAACTCATATAAGCATTTGCAGAACTTCCAGGGAAGAGTTAACTAACCCTATGTTATGTTTTCCCCATAGCTTCACAAACAAGCAGATATGCAGGAAGAGAAAAACCGAATTGAAAGAGTCCTGGGGGCTACCCTTTTGCCTGACCTGATTCAAAAAGTCCTCACGTTTGCACTTTCAGTAAGTTACACTGAAAACTGCTTAGAGAATTGTTAGCCCATTGATCTGTGGCAAATGTGATTGAGTCAGTATCCTCCTGATCTGCCTTTAACCCTAGAGTGAGGCTTTCTCTTCCAGGAAAACTGGCCTAAGCTTTTATTAATGAGTCTATGATCTCCCCCTAGTGGTGAGAACCACAGTTGGAAGAAGAAAGAAACACTACAGAATGGAAACTGAGAAAGGGATTCTTGAAAACTGGGAAGCTGACTTGTCCCTTTGCCGCTCTGTGTCTCTTCCTTCCTTTACCCTGTAGAATCCCAAGCACATGTCTGCTGAGCAGCCTGTTAGTGTGCACTTGTCTTCATGCCTCATTCTGAATTTAACTGATCTTTAGGTTAAACGCTGCTGAAAAGTTCTAGTGACACATTTCTAAAACAAGAAATGAGTATTTCAGTGTGGTTACTTGGGTCTCTCAACAGTATGTTCCACCTTCTGATCCCATAAGATGTTTCGGGTGCGTTAGACTTCCCGTTCTCTTTCTCTTTAAGGAAGAGGTACGCCCACAGGACACCGTCTCAGTGATCGGTGGAGTCGCCGGAGGTAGCAAGCACGGGAGGAAAGCTGCTTGGAAGTTCATAAAGGACAACTGGGAAGAACTCTACAATCGATACCAGGGGGGGTTCTTAATATCCAGACTAATAAAGGTATGTGAAGGTTTTTATTTTGAGCAGCTTGCCAACCATGGGTGCTATTGAGTGACATCCGTGACTCATTGTAGCCTTCTTGAGAGTTTCCTCAAATAGTCATTGACTTTGTTTAAGGGTTTCTCCATCTGCCATCCCACTCCCTCTATAGTAACTGAAGTTGGCAGGGAACAGGATGATTTGTTTTTAGGGTAACTGGAAGATTGTTCCTGGTCTCTCTTACTTTCACTTACTATTTAAAACCTTTTTTCCCCCCAGCTGTCAGTTGAGGGGTTTGCAGTTGATAAAATGGCTGGAGAGGTTAAGGTAAGGAAAGTGCTGTTTACTTTTTACTTTTCAACCTGCTAAGTAAAGACTCTAACCGTGTTGTAATCATAGAGTGTTGGGATAATGCATTATAGTGTCTCCTTGGTCTTGCTTGAAGAAAGATTGCTTAGTTCATATCCTTACTGTCTGAAGAATTTAGAGAGTTAGGAGCATCTTTGAAAGCAACAGAATATGGTTGAAAGAATGTGAAGCCTAAAGGCAGTTGACTGGTGTAAACCTGTGCCCTGCCTCAGGTTCTCTGAGCAAGGTTCTAGCCTGTACGCCTGTCCCATCATCTATAAACTGGGATGATGATAAGATTATTTAGTTAAGTGATATAGTGGAGTTGAAACAGAATAGGTTCTTGATATTAGTTCATTTTGCCTTTCCAAAAATGACCTTCATGGGTCTGTTGTACATGCAATGAGACTGGCTGATTTTAAAGACTCTCCTTGTAGCCCTTATAAAGGTTGGTAGTCAGTTTAGTATGACCTGATAACGTCCAACATTCGGGGGGACAAATTACCTGTATTAGGAAATTCTTAATTTTAAGCCTTCTATTACATTTAACTGCTAAGTATCTTTAAAATATACTTTCACCCTACATCAAGCACTAGATAATAGCCTAAAAGAAAAGCAGTAGGTTCTATGTCTACTATTACCTTTTTAAAAAAATGAATTATTTTATTTAGCTTTATTTATTTTAATTTGACCAGAGAGGGATAGAGTGAGGAACAGAGAAAGAGAATGAGAAAGCAAGCCCACCAGGTCTGGGACTCAAATTGCAATAAGCCATGTGGAGTCCAGTGACCTTAACCACCATGCCACTTGCCAGCCCCTACTCTTACCTTGTGATTAGATGGTAAGCATATACTATTTGCAGAAAAATTTTCCTATATGCAGGAGTTACGTGGCTTTTTTTTTTTTTTCCAGCCTGAGGGTGGCGGTGATAAATTCTCATGACTGAAGCTTATAAATCCTTAACTAGTAGGCACCTCTTCATAACCTGTGATATTAACATCTTCCTGCTACTAGTAACGATTCCACTTTGTGGGTTGCTTTGCACCAGGCTTTCTTCGAGAGTCACCCAGCTCCTTCAGCTGAACGCACCATCCAGCAGTGCTGTGAAAACATCCTGCTGAATGCCGCGTGGCTAAAGCGAGATGCCGAGAGCATCCACCAGTACCTCCTCCAGCGGAAGGCCTCGCCACCCACAGCGTGAACCTGCACTCCCCCAGCCGCTGTGGTGCCGCTGCTGCACTGCAGGGAGAGGTGGAGCTGCCCAACAGCTGACTCACACGCCAAGAATTTGGAGTCTTCTTTCAAACCAGTGGGGGTTGGACAATGAATGTAGTTAACTGGTTCCTGCTCACACTCCAGAATTAAATTCTATTGAAAAAGGAAAATCAGCAATTCAGCAAAAAAAAATAAAAATAAAAATGTAAATATGATAGTAATAAAATAGAGCATAACGAAACTGTGAAACTTCCTGAAGCCTTGTCAGTGGTTGAAAGTATTTAACACTCTCCTGTTAATGACAGATGTTCTGTTTTTATAACCTACCAAAAGGAAACTAGAGGCTTCTGGGTGAAGAGAATTTTCGTGAAGTGGTTTTGCAAGCAGCCTACAAGCCAAGGGTAGTGTCCGTTGCTGGGAATGGTTAAACACGAATGGCTGATAGCTGGTATAACACAGTTGGAGTCTGTGCATAACCCCAAGTGGTTTTTCTTTTTTTGGCATGGGGACTGATCAGGAAGATATATTTTCCTGCATAACTCAATCTAAACCAAGGATTGTAGTTTTCCTCCTTGCCTTCCCTTCTGTGTGATCTCTTGGCCAAAAAAAAAAAAAAAAAAGTTTTAAAAAACTTACCCTGTCAGGGGTTTTTTCCTCCCTTTAGTTCCACCCTCACCCCCACCCCCGGTGTCCTTCTTAGAGATAAATAGTAAGGAAACATCTTTCATAGCCACATTAAATAAGAGAAACTGATTTACATTATTTTTCCTTTCTTTTTTAAGATGACTTTTAAGAACCCAGAGATGCATATAGGTGAGATGGTAGAAATTAAAAAAACCTTTCATCCACACCTTTCTGAAGGAGTTACTCTGCTAAAAATGGTCTTAGTTGTCTAGGCCAACTATTGGACCTCTTCATGACAGTATCAGCCCTGGCTCCTCCTGGTTCATTTTGCGCGTGTGAGAAGTCAGTGGTAAGTGCAGGGCCTATATATTAGTGGTAACTGGTTTAAAAAACAAAGACTGTAAGCCCGTGTGTGCCACTCTGCTTCAACAGTATATCTACTAACAAGCCTCACCTATCTAATCCAGTGAGTTTTCCGTCAATCTCATCCCTTTCCTCGTTTCCTACCTTTTCTCTTTTCTTTCTTTTCCTTTTATTTTTCTTTAAAAACATTTTTTGTTAATAACAGAAATTCATATTTGGTGTGGCTTAACTGTATTTCAGAAGGTCATCAGATTGTGAGACTGCTTCCTTGAAACATTTTTGTGCTATTGTTTTAAAAAAATAATAATTAAAAAACAGTTGGCGTTAATAAAAATGTCAATGTGTAATTGATGTCCAGATTTGTTTTATTCTTTTTTATTAGAAACGGAAAGCTTGCCTATCATTTAGCAGGATTATAAGAAGTTTTGCTACCATAGTTTATTGAGTTTAAGAAAATCCAGTTTCTGGGAACCAGCAGTTAGCGTAATGGCTATGTCGCTGGACTCCCACGTAGTCGACCGCGGTTCGTGGCCAGGACCCGGTGGCTTAAAACTCACGCCGGGTGCGTGTGTGTGCGTGCCCAAGATCCCAAGAGGAGACTGGAGGAGAAGGGATTGCGGCGTGACCATCCCCTCTGGGGGGGTGATTTCTCACTTTCTGTCTCTCTGTCTGTCTCTCTGTCTGTCTGGCGAGCGCACGCGCCCTATAGTGAAAACCTCTCCAAAAAAAGAAAAAGAAAAAAGAAAATCCAGTTTCTGAATTTCTCAATGAATATAACCTAACCAGAAAAATCCTGAGGGACCAGCAGTTAGTGTAATGGCTATGTCGCTGGACTCCCATGTAGTCAACCATGGTTCGAGTCCCGGACCCGGTGGCTTAAACTCACGCCAGGCATGTGTGCGTGCGTGCCCAAGATCCCGAGAGGAGAATGGAGGAGAAGGGATTGTGGCATGGCCATCCCCCCTGGGGGATGATTTCTCGCTTTCTGTCTCTCTGTCTGGCGAGCACACGTGCCCTGTAGCAAAAAAAAGGAAGGAAGGAAGGAAGAAAGGGAGGGGAGGGGAGGGGAGGGGAGGGGAGAGGAGAGGAGGGGGAAAGAAAAGAAAGAGAGAAAGAGAGAAAGAAAGAGAGAGAAAGAAAAAGCGAAGAAAGGAAGAAAGGAAGGGAAGGGAGGGGAGGAAGAAAGAAAGAAAGAAAGAAAAGAAAGAGAAAGAAAGAAAGAGAGGGAGGGAGGGAGGGAGGGAAAGGAAGGAAGGGAGGGAGGGAAGGAAGGAAGGAAGGAAGGAAGGAAGGAAGGAAGGAAGGAAGGAAGGAAGGAAGGAAGGAAGGAAGGAAAAGAGAGAAAGAAAGAAGGGAGGGAGGGAGGGAGAGAGAGAGAGAGAGAGAGAGAGAAAGATCGATCCTGAGATTTCTTCTGCGTTAGTTCTGGTTCTCGCACCTCTCGGAGACTCATATTCGGCATAGGGAATCAACTTGGCAGCGTCCTTGTCCAGTTTTGCCATGCTCAGGGCTGTCCTCTGGGCCGCTTAAGCATGTGCTGAAGGCAGAGGCACCCAAAAAAAAGAAAAAGAAAAATGCAACTTGAAGTGAAGAACTCTCAGAATTATGCAGTCAGAAATTCTGGGAAAAGATTTAGTTTCAGCATAAATGCAAGTTTTGTAGATGATAGTTAAGTACACTTGACTATCCCATGCAGTCAAAAGTCTGCATCTAGCTTACTGTTTGCTACAGGGCACGTGCACTAGCCAGAGAGAGAGCACCACCCAGTGGGGTGCAGGCACACTGTGTACCCTTTCTCCTCCATTCCTCCTCTCTGTCAGGGTTTTGGGAATGTGCACATGTATGCCTGGCAAGCCGCTGGGGAGAGATTCAAACCACAGTCAGCCATATGAGATCTGGCTGCCTGCTGTACTATGGGGTCAGACCCAGGAATAACTTTTTTTTTTTTTTTTGGAGAGGGTTTTTTGCTATAGGGCACGTGCGCTCACCAGAAAGAGAGAGACAGAGAGACAGAAAGCGAGAAATCACCCCCCAGGGGGGTTGGCCACGCCGCATTCCCTTCTCTTCCATTCTCCTCTCGGGATCTTGGGCACGCACGCACACGCGCCCGGCGTGAGTTTAAGCCGCCGGGTCTGGGACTCGAACCACGGTCGACTACGTGGGAGTCCAGCAACATAGCCATTACGCTAACTGCTGGTCCCCCCAGGAATAGCTTTTCTCCCCTAAAACTTTACTAGTAATCTGTTGACCAGAAGCCTTACTGATTATATAATCTATTAACATTTTGTATATGTATTATATACTGTATGCTTCCAATAAAAATAAAGTAAGCTAGAGAAAATGTTACTAAGAAAATCAGGAACCAGCAGATGGAGTAACAGTTACATCACTGGACTCCCACATGGTTGACTGTGGTTTGAGTCCTAGACCGGTGGTACGGGCGTGTGTGCGCCCAAGGTCCTGGAAGGGATAGTATGGCTATCCCCCCCCCCCCCGGGGGGTGGTGGTAATGTCTTACTTTTCCTCTCACTGTGTGTCTGTCTCTCTGAGCTTACGTGCCCTAAGGCAAAAACCTCTTTAAAAAAATAAAAGAAAGAAAATTGTAAGGAAAATAAGATGCAGTACTGAGTTGTACCTTCCAATATATTTACTGAAAAAAAAATCCCCATCTGGATAGACCCATACAGTTCCAACCTGTGTTAGTCCAGGGGCAGCTGTAGTTTGAATCGTTTGAATTCAGTTGGAGAGGCTGTGCTGGGTATCTTCCACTCTCCACCCTGCCCTGCGCCCCAGGACATCACCCACATGGACTGGATTAACGGGCCCCCTCACTCTCAGCCTTCAGGTTGTGATTCTGCAAATGATACCCGAAGGAGGCCAGAACACGGGATGCAAGGATGGTCAGAGTGTTTGTCCCTAGGCTTCCTTACTGCCAGGTCACAGGTTGTTCTGGGTCACCCTACCGAAGACCAAGCCTCCTGTCAAGCAGCCCTCCCCAGCTCCTGGCTCCTCTTCACCCCTTCAAATCTAGGAATACAAAAACCTCCTTGACTAGCTTTCAACTACTCCACCATTTCCTGCTGGCTTCCCTGAACTCTGCCCACATCTTTGTCAAATAGTTCTTGAAACCTTTCTCAGTCTGAGCATATTCTCTATTTTCTACCAATACCCTGATGCTTTGCGTTTGTAAGGGTCTTAATCCAGCCTTTTCTCTGTCAGATGTTTTATTGTTTATCTTCCAGAAAGCTCCTTGTCTTAAGTAATATACCCATTTTAGTTAGGAGAATTAGTTACACAGTAGCAAACACCACTGTCAAAACCAGTGGTCAACCCAGGCTTGCTCCAAAACCTGTGTTCTTCCAGCTAACTGTCATGTCTCCACAATAAGATCATACGGGGGCCAGCAGGTGGTGTGGCGGTTAAGGCCCTGGATCCCACATAGCCAACTGCCACAGTTCAAGTCCCAGACCCAGTGGCTTGAAAATCATGCCAGACATATGTACTTGTGGCCCAAAACCCTGAGAGGATGGAGAAGAAGGGATTGTGGCCTGGCCATCCACCCTGTAGGGTGATTTCTCTCTCTCCCTGGCAACCCCCATAAGTGCACACACCCTATAGCAAAAACTTTTTTAAAAAAATTATACAGGTCCAGGTAGTACCTTTAAAGACATTTAATGACTTTTCCTTTTTCCTGGTGCTTTTTGGTTTAAAATTTTAGTGGAAATCAGACTTGGAAGAAAGATGAAATGTATTGATGCTTCCTATAGGAAGTTTTACATTATTTTGGGGGACCGGCAGATGGTGTAATGGTTGTGTTGCTGAACTCCCACGTAGTCAACTATGGTTCGAGTCCTGGACCCGGTGGCTTAAAACTCATACCAGGGGGCTGGCAGGTGGTATGGTGGTTAAGGTACTAGACTCCCACATGGCCATGTGGTTCAAGTCCTGGACTTCCTCACTTTCCCTCTTTCTCTCTCACTCTCTGGTCAAATGTTTAAAAGATAATATAATAATAAATAAAATTGAATATTAAAAAAAAAAACTCACACCGGACATGTGTGCATGCATGTCCAAAATCGCAAGAGGAGAATTAAGGGATTGTGGCATGGCCATCCCCCCAGGAGGTGATTTCAGTTTTGGGGCCAACAGGTGGCGTAGTGGTTAAGAGTGCTGGACTCCACATGGTCAACCACGGTTTGAGTCTCAGACCTGGTGATTTGCTTTCTCACTCTTCTCTCTCTCTTGCTGTCCCTCTCTAGTAAAAATTAAAATAGATAGGGGCCAGTAGGTGGCATAGTAAGGTGCTGGACATTCCCACATGGCTGACCACAGTTCGATTCCCAGACCTAGTGGCTTGCTTTCTCACCTTCCCTCTCTCTCTCTGTCTCTCTCTGGTCAAATTAAAATAAATGAATAAATAAAATTCTTTTAAAAAACTAAAATAGATAAATAATTTTAAAAATATTTATTTTATTTTAAAAACTTATTATTCTAATTTGACTAGAGAAAGACACACAGAGAGAAAGAGGGAAAATGAGGAAGCAAGCCACTAGGTCTAGGACTCAAACTGTGGTCAGTCATGTGGGAGTGTTCAGCAGCTAAACCACCACACCACCTGCTGGTCCCAAGTTTTACAGTATTTTTTATTAATAAGCAGGAGGGACCAGCAGGTGGCATGGTGGTTAAAGCACTGGACACTCCCACGTGGCCAACCACAGTTCAAGTCCTGGACCTGGTGGCTTGCTTTCTCACTTTCCCTGTCTCTCTCTGTCTCTCTCTGGTCAAGTTAAAATAAATGAATTAATAAATAAAATTAAATAAATAATTCTTTTTAAAAAAAAAAAGGCAGGAAAGCCTTTTGGAGAATGGGCACTAGTGGATGAATTAACTTGCATTTTTTTTGGGGGGGGGGAGGTTTTTGCTATAGGATGTGTGCACTTGCCAGAAAGACAGAAGAGACAGACATAAAGAGAGAAATCACCCCCAGGGGGGATGACCACGCCTCAATCCCTTCTCCATTCTCCTCTCAGGATCTTGGGCACACATGCACACGTGTCCGGCATAAGTTTAAGCCACCAGGTCCTGTAGCAAATAAAAATAATAATGATAATAAATAAAATTAAGTAATTCTAAAAAGAAAGTTTAAAAATTGTTATTTTTTAAGAGATTTTTGCAGTAGAGCCATCTACTAGTCCCCCTAAATAAATAATTTTTTTAAAAAGGGAGTTTCAGGACCAGCAGGTGGTGTGATGGTTATGTCACTGTACTCCCTCGTAGTTGACCACGGTTTGAGTCCCAGACCCAGTGACCTAAAACTCATACTGGGTGTGTCTGTATGTGTGCCCAAAATCTCGAGAGGAGAATGGAGAAGAAGGGATTGTGGCGTGGCCATCCTCCCAGTAGGGTGATTTCTCACTTTCCATCTCTGTCTCTCTAGTAAGAGCATGTGCCCTATAGCAAACATCTTTAAAGAAGAAGTTTCTATTTATTTAAGTTTTGCTATAGGGCACATGCACCAGAGAGAGAGAGAAAAAGTGAGAAATCACCCCCTGGGGGGATGGCCACACTCCAATCCCTTCTCCTCCACTCTCCTCTTGGGATTTTGGGAATATAAGCACACGTGTCTGACATGATTTTCAAGGTACCAGGTCTGGCACTTGAACCATTCATTCAGCCATGTAGACCCAGCAACTTTAATTACCATGCCACCAGCTGGCCCTATTAGTTTGTACTTCAAATGAAATTAAGGAGAAGAACAAAAGTATATCACTATACTGAATTAATGGGAGAAGTCTCAAGACAAGAACACAATGCAGAATTAGGGAGGGGAGACAGAGGCCTACAAGAAAAAGGACCAAGCATTACAGCATTTGAGATGGGCTAGCAGGTGGCATAGTGGCTAAGGTGTTAAGGTGCTACACTCCCACATAGCCAACCACCATTCCAGTCCTGACCGGGCTGGCAGCTTACCTTCTCACTTTCCCTCTCTCTTTCTCTCTCTTTGGTGAGCACACATGCCCTTATAGCAAATTAAAATACTAATAATAAATAATTTTTTAAAGATTTTGTTTATTTTATTTATTATTATTTAATTTTCTATAGGGCACATGCACCCACCAGAGGGGGAGAGAGAGAGTGCGAGAAAGCAAGCTGCCAGGCCTGGGACTCAAAGCAGGTCAGCCTTGTGGGAGTCCAGCATCTAAACTACCAAACCACCTGCCGGCTCCCAGTAAAATAAGTCTTTAAAAAATTATTTAAGATGAGGGGCCAGCAGGTGGCATGGTAGTTAAGGCGCTGGATTTCTTTCTTTCTTTCTTTTTTTGGAGAGGTTTTTGCTATAGAGCAGGTAGGCTCGCCAGAAAGACAGAAAGTGAGAAATCACTCCCTAGGGGAGATGGCCACACTGCAATCCCATCTCCTCCACTCTCCTCTCAGGATCATGGGCATGCACACACATGCGCCTGGTGTGAGGTTAAGCCACTGGGTCCAGGACTCAAACTGCGGTCGATTACATGGGAGTTCAGCGACATAGCCATTATGCAAACTGCTGGTTCCCAAGGTGCTGGATTTCTACGTGGCTGACTACAGTCTGAGTCCTGGCCCTGACAGTGCATGTGTGGCCATAATCCCAAGAGAATAGAGGAGAAGGAATTGCAGCATGGCCATCCCCTCCCGGGGGTTATTTCTCAGTTCTCCTCTCTCTCTGTCTTACCCAGTGAGCGTGCATGCCCTATGGCATAAATCTAAAAAAAAATTTTGAGATGAATGTAAGCGAATGAGATGACTGTTGCTGTTCTAGTAGCTCAGCTCCCTCTCCTGTCCGTGGGGCACTCAAAAGGCAGGTGGACGTAAAGACATATGTGGGGATAATGTCAAGGCTGTGCCTTCACAAGGAGCCAGGTGCGGTGGCGGATGCCTGTAGTCCCAGCTGTGAGGTTGAGGTGGGGGCATGGTGAGTCCTTGTCAAAAAAAAAAAGCCTTCTTTTCTTCATCCTTTTTTATTTTTTTTTTAAATGATTATTTACTCGTATTTCTTTATTTCATGAAACACAGATCCCTGATAGGGTCCTGCCACACTGTGTTCCCGCCCTCAGCCTACCAGCCTCCAGGACCACACACATGGCTAGTGACTGCTGAACTGGACGACACAAATAGAGAACATGTCTGCCCACTGAAGACAGTTCTCCTTTTTCTTTTTGTCTTCTTTTTAATTTGCCACAGGGGGCATTTGCTTGCCAGGGAGAAAGAGAGAAGCACCTCCCATGAGGCACGGTCACGCTGTGATCCCTTCTCCTCCATCTCTTCCTCCTCTCAGGATTTTGGACATGCACACACATATACCTGGTGTTTCTCAAGCCACCAAGGCCAGACTCAAACCGCATAGTTGGCATGTGGGATCTAGCTGACCTAACCACTGGCCACAGACTGGTCCCGTCACTGAAGAAAGTTCTATTGGCCCACCCTGTTCTATACTTGGTATATGAAAGTGTATTTGTGTGTGTGTGTATGGTAGAAAATAGTTAAATAATGTGTTTTCCTTACCAATCTTATTGTAACCATTTACTATTCATCTAAAAACATTGTATCACCCTTATTTATTTTAGATTTTATTTCTGTTTATGAAATAAACAGAAAGGACCTGGGTTATTGTAGTATCAGAAGAACCTTGTCAAAAAAGCCCCACAGGGACAGGCCCGACAGTGCAGCAGTTAAGTGCTGTGCAGAGGAAGCTGCATCCCACATCTCTGACAGGGGTTCAAGTCCTGGCCCTGGTGACAACATGCAAGGTGAGCATGTGCTTAGGATCCTGATGGGATGGAGAACTGGAGGAAAGATTGTAACAGGACCAGATCCTGTTGGAGGGTGCTTTCTCTCTCTTACTAATGTACTTCCCGTTGGTAATTATGATTGACGGATAAGTTAGGGACACATCCCTACAGCTATGTTTTTACACTCAATGCATTTTGACCATTTTTGGTCACGAAGATAAGCCGAGCTCCTTTGCATGTTCCACTGGGTAACCAGCGACACATGTTTTCCATCCTAATCTTATGAAGCTACATGTGCCAGGCTCAGGCCTACCGCCAGTACCTCCCTGTCCTGCCGTAAGTCATGAGACTAATCGCCAAGGGCGGCTTGTGAGCAAGAAACCGGGCAAGCGCATACCTGAGAATTGCTGGTTGTTTACATTCATTAGCTCGTGAACGTTTCCGGCCTGACTTCCAGAAGTTCAATGCCAGTTTTGTGGGGTGCACACACTTGAGAAACGCGGCTCTAAGCCTCTGGCTCGATTCGTTCTAAGCAGCTCCTATAATGAATTCACGCCGTTTTCTTTCTCACTGGAGATGTGAACTACACTATTTGTAATTAATGCTCTCAAGCCTGGGTGTTTAACTACAATGTTTTTCTTTTTTGGGGAGAGGTTTTTGCTATAGGGCACATGCACGTGCCAGAAAGAGAGAGAGAGACAGAGAGACAGAAAGCGAGAAATCACCCCCCGGGGGGGAAGGCCACACCACAATTCCTTCTCCTCCATTCTCCTCTCGGGATCTTGGGCATGCACGCACACACCCGGCGTGAGTTTAAGCTACTGGGTCCGGGACTCAAACCATGGTCGACTACATGGGAATCCAGCAACATAGCCATTATACCAACTGCTGGTCCTCATACCACAAATTTTGATTAACATCACTTACTGGATCTAGGAAGTAATAGGTGACTAATTACTCCAGGTAGTAATTTCACAAAAACAGGCAAAATGTACCTAGCTAAAGAGAAAAAGAAAAAAAGAGGATGGGGGATCCTGCCCTCTCAAGAGACCTCAGCTTGCTGAAGTTGTTGAAATGAGGCCGAGCTCTTCCCGCGGGGCTCACTTACCTGCAGAACACCGCCATGCCAGCGAGCAATTGGGTTACATCCACTCTTGTGCTTGCCCTGCCGATTTGGGGACTGCATCTCACTGCTTCCAACAAATGGAACAAATGTGACATCCATCTATACATGACCCAAGTGTGCACTAAGCCCAGGAAAGACCTGAGCTGGGAATGTCCCCACAGCTCCTGTGGCCCTCCCTTGACCATCCCAGTAGGGTGCTGGGCAAAGGTTCTTGGCGATTCTGAGTGTGACAGGAATAGAAGGCTGGTGAGACTAGTACCAGCCATCCTGGCTGTCATCAGATGGTACCGCAACCCTGTGCTCCACCCTCACCCTCCATCGGATGTGGGAGGTGGTATTTTGATTACTGATGAAAGGACCTGGGTTACTGAAATATCAGAAGAAACTTGTCAAAAAAGCTCCACAGGGGGACCAGCAGTTAGAGTAATGGCTATGTTGCTGGACTCCCATGTAGTCGATCGCGGTTCAAGTCCCAGACCTGGTGGCTTAAACTCACACCGGGCACGTGTGCGTGTGTGCCCAAGATCCCGAGAGGAGATTGGAGGAGAAGGGATTGTGGCGTGGCCATCCCCCTTGGGGGGTGATTTCTCGCTTTCTGTCTCTCTGTCTCTCTCTGTCTGTCTGGCGAGCACACGCGCCCTATAGCAAAAACCTCTCCAAATAAAGGAAAAAAAAAAAGCCCCACACGGACAGACCCCATAGCTCAGCACTTAAGTGCTGTTCAGAGGAAGCTGGATCCCACATTTCTGACAGGGGTTCAAGTCCCGGCCCTGATGGCAACATGCAAGGTGAGCATGTAGTAGGATTTTGATAGGATGGAGAACTGGAGGAAGGATCGTGACATGACCAGGCCTTGTTGCAGGGTGCTTTCTCTCTCTGTCTCTCTTTTCTCTTGTTCTGGTGTATACTCTCCTGCTCTATCATGTATAAAGGGGAAATTTTTCTGGAGAGGTTTTTGCTATAGGGCATGTGCGCTCACCAGAAAGACAAGAGAAAGAGACAGAAAGTGAGATACCACCCTCAGGGGGATGGCCATGCCGCAATCCCTTCTCCTCCATTCTCCTCTTGGGATCTTGGGCACACACGCACATGCACTCAGTGTGAGTTTAAGCCACAGGGTCTGGGACTCAAACCGCAGTTGACTACATGAGAGTCCAGTGACGTAGCCATTATGCCATCTGCTGGTCCCTGGGGAAAATTTTTGAAGAGAAAAATCAACCAAGTCCCACAGCATTGGCCCAGCTGTGGTGGTGCAGGAGGTAGGGTGCTTCTGTGTGATACTGGAGTCACATGGGAAGCCTGGGTCTGGATCCCCGTCAACCTGAATATGCAGGTGCCCCAGCACACACCTGTGACCCTGGCTGGCCAGGAGGTTGGGGGGAGGATCACAATGTAGTGAGACCCTATGAAGGTCTCTCTGTCTGTCTCTGTCTCCCTCAATAAATAAATAACTTTAAAAAAAAAAAAAGAAGCCCACTGTATTGAACCTGAGGGCAATATTCTAGAGAAGGTTCTGGTGGTGTATTACTAGTTCCATGGTTATGGGATCCAGACAGCAGACAAGAGTTCCAAAGCTCTCTGGGGGCCAGCACGTGGCACAGCAGTAACGCACTGCTCAAAAGAAGCTGGATCACACATGACAAGTGTGGTTGGGTCCTCGGCGTGGTCAGCCTGACATGCCAGGCATACGTGTGAGTGTCTTGGCGTGACCAGACCTGTGGAGGATACTCCTCCTCATGCGCACATGCACACACACTATCATGAATAAAGGAAATCATTTTTTAAAAAAAGTTTTCAGGGCAATAGGAAATGCATTAGTAAGGCTAGTAAGTACAGTGAATACGTACAGCAGGTGCTGTGAGGGGGTATTACCAGCGACTGGGGCCAGCCGGTGGCGTGGTAGTCACAGCGCTGGAATTCCCACATGGCCAACTGCAGCTCGAGTCCATACTTGGCGGCTTGCTTTCTCACGCTTCCTCTCTCTCTGTCTTCCTCTGGCAAAACTCATGTGAAAATAATAATGATAATTATAAATAAATAAAACATTTTTTTTTAAAAGAGGGTATTACCAGGGAGTCCAAAGTAGCCTGATGTCCAGGAAAGGCTGCCTTGAGGAAGGGACGATGTTAACCGGAGAACTGCAAGATGAATCGTTACCAGCCAGGCAAGGGGGGAGAGTGTCCTAAGCAGAAGAAATAGCAGTGCAACGGGCCGGTACCTAGAGCGAAGCAGACCTATTTAAGAAACCAAGAGACTTAGGACAGCTGGAACAAGGAAAGCTGGGGGGCGGGGGCGCAGGTGGCATAGTGGGTTAAGGCACTGGACACCCACAAGGTCGACTGCGGTTTGCATCCCAGACCTGGCAACTTGAAATTCACACAGGGCACATGTGCGTGCATGCCCAAAATCCTGAGAGAACGGAGAAGAAGGGATTGCAACATGGCCATGCCTCCTGTGGGGTAATTTCTCACTTTCTACCTCTCTGTCTCTGTCTCTCTGGCAAGTGTACATGCTCAATAGCAAAAATCTCTAGAGAGAAAGAAAAAGAAAAAGCTTCAGGGAAAGTGGTGCAAGAGAGGTCTGGAGAGGTAGGGACTGCTAGCCTGGGGAAGGACTCGGGCCACGATGAAGATCCTGAATTCTAACTAAAGGATCGTAGGAAAACATCAGAGTCCTCACCTTTAAAACAAATAGTAATTATTTATTTAATTTTACTTATTCACTCATTTATTTTTAATTTGACAGAGAGAGAAAGAGAAGAAGTGAGAAAGCAAACCTCCAGGTCTGGGACTCGAACCGTGATCAGCCATGTGCTGGTCCCAGAGTTCTCACCTTTAAAGTGAGAAAAATATTATCTGTTTCAGGCCAGCTCCATGGGCTGATCATTACGAGAGCCAGATCCCCATAGCTGACCATGTGGTTCAAATCCCACACCTGGTGGCTTGAATAACATGCTGGGCATGTGTGCCAGCATGTCCCAGATCCCAACAGGATGGAGAAATTGAGAAAGCATTGCAGCCTTTCTCCCTGTCTCTCTCTGACAAGCATACATGCCCTCTGGCAAAAAAAAAAAAAAAAAAAAAAAAAAAATTTCTTTCAATTAGCTATTTGGATCAGCAGATGGCATGATGGATATCTCTGGACACCCACAGGGTCGACCACAGTTCCAATCCTGGACCCTGAGGCTTAAAACTCATGCCAGGTGCATGTACATGCCTACCCAAGGTCCTGAGAAGAAGAGAATGGAGGAGAAGGGATTGTGGCATGGCCATCCCCCGAAGGTGGTGATTTCTTGCTTTCTGTCTCTCTGTCTCTCTCCATCTCTCTGGCAAGTACCCTATAGCAAAGATCTTTGTCCTAGAGCAAAGATTTTTGTCCTATAGCAAAGATCTCTCTTAAAAAAAAAAAAAAAAAAAAACATTAGCAGGGGCTGGCAGGTGGCATGGTGGTTAAGGCAGCTGGACTCCCACATGGCTGACTGTGGTTCAAATTCTGGACCTGGCAGCTCACTTTCTCACTTTCCTTCTCTCTCTGTCTCTCTCTGGTCAACTTCAAAAATAAAATAAAATAAAGACAATGAATAATTCTTTTTTTAAAAATTACCTATCTTGGGACCAGCAGTTGGTGTGATGGCTATGTCACTGGATTCCCATGTAGTCGACCGTGGTTCAAGTCCTGGACCTGGTGGCTTAAACTCACGCCGGGCGCATGTGCGTGCGTGCCCAAGATCCCAAGAGGAGAATGGAGGAGAAGGGATTGTGGCGTGGCCATCCCCCCTGGAGGTGATTTCTCGCTTTCTGTCTCTCTCTCTCTCTCTCTCTCTCTCTCTCTCTCTCTCTCTCTCTCTCTGTCTTTCTGGTGAGTACACACGCCCTATAGCAAAAACCTCTCAAAAAAAAAAAAAAATTAGCTACCTCATAGTTATCAGGAAGCAAAACGAGAAGAATAGGTGAGAGGTCATAAATTATTACAGGAATGTTATAGATATTAGTAGTAATAATAAGCTGCGCTGCCCTCTTAAGTAATAGAGCCCAGGTGTTCATATCTCCTCCTAATGGGAATATGAAATACTCTATAAAACCCTGACCTACTCCAGGGAATAAATGGAGAAGTCAGAAGTTTATTTCAGTTAAACTTCCATGTGAGAATCGTGAAGCCGGGGTGGGGGGGTGAGCCCAGCTGTTTGGAGCAGGATCGACCCATGTATGGCAATGTGTGTCCTCAACCCCACACCAACTCACAACACTGCTTCCAGAAGAGATCAGTGTTCTGCCTCCTGCTCAGATCCAGCAGGGCAGAACCACCGACACACTCTTTCCTCCCCATTTCTTTCGGCCGGAGCTTGGGCTCAACATCTCGCTCAGCTCTTGTAGAAGTTTGCCATCATTCCAAAAATGTCACACTGCTCTGAGCCATTCACGGCAAAATAGTGATCCCTACATTACATCTCTGGGAAAATTCAACACTTTTCCAAATCTGCAGGGTTTTATTCTCACAATGGTCTGAGAAGTAGGCACGACCAGTATTCAAATTGCACAGAATGGATGAGAAACCCGGAGTTTACTTCTGCAATACGACCAGCATTGAACTCGAAATGACAGTGGAGAACTTAGTGGTTCATTTGGGGCCATTTCCTCTTTGCCTGCAAAAAAAAAAAAAAAAAAAAAAAAAAAATTATATATATATATATATACATATATATATATAATTTTTTTTTTGAGAGAGATTTTTTGCTATAGGGAGCATGTGGTGTGGCTCACCAGAGAGAGAGACAGAAAGTGAGAAATCACCTCCAGGTGTATGGTCAAGCCTCAATCCCTTCTCCATTCTCCTCTCAGGAATTTAAGCATGCACGTGCATGCAAATGCACCGGTATGAGTTTCAAGCCACCAGGTCCAGGACTCAAACCGTGGTTAGCCATGTGGGAGTCCAGCACCATAACCACTATGCTACCTGCTGGCCCCTCTGCCTACAAAGTATTAAGCATGACCCAAGTACATCTAATTTTACTTCCATAACCATGAACCTCTTCCTGGCCCTGGACTGAGAGGTCACGGATGGCTGAAAGTGCTCTACATGGTGCTACACACCAGGGGCTGCAAACTTGCATTTTTCTCTTTGACCTACACAACATCTTTTGAAAAGTGTAAATTGAGTGGCCAGCAGGTAGTGCAGTGGTTAAGGTACTGGACTCTCATGTGATCAGTCATGGTTCGAGTCCCAGACCCAATGGCTTAAAACATACCTAATCTGTGTGCATGTATGCCCAAAATCCTGAGAGGAGAATGGAGGAGAAGGGAATGTGGCATGTCCATCTCCCCTGGGAGGTGATTTCTGGTTTTCTGTCTGTCTCTCCAGTAAGCTCACACACCTATAGCAAAAAAATCTCTCTCTCAAAAAAAAAAAAAATGTAAATTGGCTAGTCAGTGGTATGGTTCTCACTTGGCTGACTGTGCAACTTGACTGGTTCAAGTCCCAGACCCAGCAGCTTGAAAATTATGCCAGGGTTGTATACATGCATGTCCAAAATTCAAAGAGGGGAAGGGATTGTGGTATGGTCATCCACCTGGGGGATACTTTCTTGTGGTCTCTCTCTCTCTCTCCAGTGAGTGCAAAAACATTATACCAAATTTTAAATTTTATTTACTAGAGAGATTTTTACCATAGGGTGTATGCACTCACCAGAGACACAGAGAAAGCGAGAATTCACCCCCGCCCCCAGGGAGATGGCCACACCACAATCCCTGCTCCTCCATTTCTCCTCTTGGGATTTTGGGCATGCACACACATGTGCCTGGCATGAGTTTGTTTGTTTTTTAAAGAATTATTTAATTTTATTTATTATTTTTCAATTTGATCAGAGAGAGAGGAAAAGTGAGAAAGCAAGTCGCCAAGTCCAGGACTCAAACTGTGGTTGGCCATGTGGGAGTCCAGCACCTTAACCACCATGCTACCTGCCAGCCACCCGGCATGAGCTGTAAGTCACCTGGTCCGGGACTCAAACCACAGTTAACTACATGGGAGTCCAGTATTTATCATTTACCATTATCATTAACCATTGTGCCATCTGCTGGTCCCCAAAATTTAAAAAAAAAAAATACCAGCTTTTAAAAATCAGTATGATAGTTTACATAAAAATCTAGATTTCCAATTTTTCTTGAAAAAATTAGATCTGGCTTTAATGATTGGAGCTGGGCACTGGGTATGGCCAGTGCATGTACCACAGTCTCCGCACAGCTTGGAGCCTGCTGTGAGGCTTTGTGACAGGCCCAGAGTTTCTGAGTATCCACCTCCAGCCCCACCAATCCATCAAGTCTCATGCAGATGGTACCCCTCCTTAGAAACTCTTGAGCACATGTAGAACTTACTCTGCTTCGATGTAACTTGAGAAACGTTCTGGAAAACTTTGTGAGAAAACAAGGTTTGGCTACTCAGTCCATCGCTAATGGATCTTAAGTTAATTACCTACAGGCAAAGGGTGAAGAGGAAGAGCTTTCTTCCATCAAAGCTTTCTGCTAGGTTACTCCCTTCCCTTGTCTGCCCTTTTCCATTCTGGCCCCTTTGTATGTTCCCTTGTTCCTTCATTCAGTGGTCAGAGCCTTTTTAAAATACTTAGGAGGTTGCTGGAATAGTGGCTTCCAATCATTTTTGCAATGAAATGCAGAATGAAAAAGAATGCATCGGGTCAGCAGGTGGTGCAGAAATTAAGACACTGGATCCCACATGACCGACTTCACAATCCAAGTTCCAACCCAGCAGCTTGAAAATCATGCCTGGTGCATGTGCATGCATGCCCAAAATTCCAAGAGGAGAATGGAGGAGAAGGGATTGCGGTGTGGTTATCCTCTGTGGGGAAATGATTTCTCACTTTCTGTCTCTCTCTGTGTCCCTGGCAAGGGCAGGCGCCCTAAAACAAACAAACAAACAAACAAAAAGCATCACTGGAATCCCACTTCGGGGTTTATATCTGAAAACTGAAAGCAGGATCTTGAAGAGATATTTGTGCACCGATGTTCTCTGCAGCATGATTCGCAATAGCCAAAAGGTGGCAGCATCCAAAGGTCCATCAACGGATGACTGCAGACAAGGCACTGCATAGACCTACAACGGATTAAAGCGACGAGGATCCTGTTGAGTACTACCTGTGGGTGAACATTGGGGGCATTATACGAAGTGAAGTAAGCAGCCACAAAAAGACACGCACTATCATTCTGGTTATCTGAGGTATCGACTGTACTCAAGCTCGTAGATGGTGTTTGCCCGGAGTTAGGGGAGGGAAAATGGGGACTTACTGTTGGATGGTGCAGAGTTTCAGTGGTGCAAGAAAAAAGAAGATCTAGAAATCGATGTTCAGCAACGTGAATGTGCTTAACATTACTGAACTGGACACTTAGAAGTGGTTAAAATGGTACATTTTTAAAAAATGGTACATTTTATGTTGTGCTTTTTACCACGATTCAAGGTGAAAATAAAAAATGCATGACTGGGTGTTGGGGAGACCTGATAGAGGTGCTAGTGCTAACCTGAGTAAGACACTCTCTAGAACTTGGGTCCTTTTCTGCAAAATGGGAGTGTGGAAGAAATGGCAATAAGATCATGAACTTTAGGACGGGGCAGGAGGCTGTAAGGGCATTGTGTATCTAATTAGGTGATATGGAGATACCTGCATGGTCACCATCTCAAACTGTGGTTTCTGTAGTGACTCAAATCTAGATTTAAAAAATAAATTAGAGAGGCCAAAAGAAGAAGAGGGACCAGCAGGTAGTGTGGTTGTTAGGAGCTGGACTCCCACGTGGCCAATTGTAGTCCGAGTCCCAGATCTAGCAGCTTAAAACCTATGCCGGGCATGTGTGCTCGTGTGCCCAAGATCCCAGGAGGAGAAAAGAGGAGAAGGGATTGCCGTGTGGCCATCTGCCAAGGGGGTGACTTCTCACTTTTACTGTCTCTCTGCTGGAGTCCCATACCCCATGACAAAAAAGAAAGGAAGGAAGGAAGGAGGGAAGAAGGGCCCAGCCACAGTGGTCCAGGTATAAAGGGTGCACTGAATGATGCTCAAGGCCATATGGAAAGGCTCCAGGTTCACTTCCTGGGTCTACCTCAACACGCAGGGCACACTGCACTCCCATGATCCTGGCAGGCTGGAGGGAAGAGCGTGGAATGAAGACTCTGTTGAAGGTGGTTCTCTTCTCTGGAGTAAACTTTTAAAAAATAAAAATATGACCATCCTGTGGCAGTGGTGAAGCCTGCTGGATCCCATATGGTTGACTGTGCAGTTTGAGTCCTGGATCTGGAGGCTTGAAACATACCCCAGGTATGTATGTGGGTGTCCCCAAAATCCTGAGAGCAGAATGGAGAAGGAATTGCAATGTGGCCACCCCCTCGATAAGAGATTTATCATTTCCCCCCAGTCACATCCCGTCTCTCTCTAGTGAACACAGTCTCCTAAAGCAAATTTACATAAATTAATAGGGCCAGCAAGTGGCATGGAGTTTAAAGCAACTGGATCCCACACAGCTGACTGTATGGTTCAAGTCCCAGACCAAGAAGCTTGAAAAACATGCCAGGTGTATGTTTATGTGTGCCCAAAATCCCAAAAGAAGAACGGAGCAGGGATTATGGTGTGGCCATCCTCCCTGAGAGAGTGATTTCTCACTTTCCCTAACTCTCTCTGTCCCTTTCTGGTGAGTGCATACATGCTATAGCAAACTAAAAACTTTAAAAATAAAATAATAATTAGTGTCATTTAATTACAATAAAATACAAGAAGGGGCCGACAAGTGGCGTGGTGGTTAAGGTGCTAGACTCTCACATGGCCAGCTATAGTTTGAGTCCCAGACCTGGCAGCTTGCTTTCTCACTTCACCTTTTTCAATCTCTCTGATCAAATTCAATAATACAGACAATAAAAAGATTATTTTAAAAAATAAAATGAAAAAGCCAAATTCTGTGTTAGGTGCCAGAACCTTACAGATGAGAGAACAGGAGTCTGACCTCTCATTGCTCACAGCCTAAGTGAAACAAAAACACAGAACTAGAAAAGAATGTAAGTGGGGCCAGCTGGTGATGCAATAATGCAGTGCTCTGCAATGCTGGACCCAAGTGCTGCAGTAATGCAACTGGCCCCACATGGGAAAGGTCCTCGGTTCACTTCCCAGGACCTCCCTAAGCACACAGGGCATGTGTTTGCCTGTCACATAGGCTGGCTGAGACTCTGTGAGTTTGGATCACAGACTAAGGACCTATTGAGGGTGGCTATTTGTCTCTCTCTGGAAGAAATAAATAAACTTAAAACAAACTTGGGGCCAGCAGGTGGTGTGGTGGTTAAGGCTCTGGATTCCCACATGGCTGATTGTGGTTCGAGTCCCAGACCCCTGACATGAAAATCACACTGAGTGTGTGTACATGTGTGCCTAAAATCCAGAGAGGAGAATGGAGAAGAGGGGATTGCGGCATGATCATACCCCCAGAAGGATGATTTCTCACTTCCCCTCTGTCTCTCTCCAGTGGGTTCATGCATCCTATGACAAAAACCTAAAAAAAAAAAGTACAATATAATGTGTTAAGAGTCAGTGTAACAAATGCTGGATTCAGATATAAACAGCTAGGGCCAGCCGGTGGCATGGTGGTTAAGGTGGCTAAATTCCACATAGCGACCAAGCAGCTGAGTCCCAGACCTGGCAGCTTGGAAAACATGCTGGGCATGTGTGCCCAAGTTACGGACAGGAGAACAGAGGAGAAGGGACTGCAGTGTGTTATCCCCCCTGAGGATGGTTTCTCACTTTCCCTCTATCTCTCCAGCAAGTGCATGTGCCTTGCAGTAAAACTAAAAACATACATTTATTTATATGTATAAATGACTAAACTTCCTCATAATGAGATGAAAGTTGGGTATAAAATATGATAAACTATGGGTAAATCAAAGCTTTAAGTTAGTAGAACATAAGTTTAAAGCTTCAGATAAAATTTCCAGGTGTTTAGTCTCAAAAAGAAATATGTGTGTATATACGGTTTGAACATTCCTGTTTAACCAAACCAAAACCAAAACCCCAAGCTAGCTAGAACGATGACAGCTCCTGCCAGCTGGAATGCTGTCAGGATGGCTGGAGGTGAAGTAGCCATCTTGCACTCAAGGGGCAAGCCCATGCATGCTGGGGTTGATGAAAATCAATATACCGGTACTGTTTACCTAAGTTTGCCTCCGAAACTATTATTCACAGTGAGCAATTCAGTCTATTGTGATTATGCTTTATTCCTTTTCAGTTTTTTAAAAGAATTATGTAATTAATTAATTTATTTATATTATTATTTTTTCGCATGAGTTTTGCCAGAAAAAGACAGAGAGAGAGAGAGAGAGAACTAGAAAGCAAGCTGCCAGATCAGGGACTCAAACCACAGTCAACCATGTGGAAATTCCAGCACCTCAACCACCAAGCCACCTGCTGGACCCATATTTCAGTTTTTTGTTTTTTTTTTAAGTTTTCTGGAGTGAATTATATATAAAAACAAAATTGGGGGCTAGCAGATAGCATGGAATTTAAGGTGCTGGATCCCTTACGGCCAACTCCATGGTTCAAGTGCTGAACCCGGTAGCTTAGAAAACACACTGGGCATGTTTGAGTGTGTGCCCAAAATCCTGAAAGGAGAATGAAGGAGAAGGGATTGTGGCACACCCATCCCCCCCCCCCCCCCCCCCGGGGTAGATTTCTCCCTCTCCCTCTCTATCTCTCTCTCTGGAAAGCTCACGTGCCATACAGCAAAACGTTAAAAATAATGATAATAATAAATTAAGTTTTGTTTGCATAATTTTCCATGTCCCTATACTGAATTTATTCTCTACCACTTACAAAACATGGCAGTTTTTCCTCTGCTCATTTCATCTTATTTGTCAGATAGATCCTTGTGGAACCTTCTGTCCTCCTGCCCCCATCTTGACCGACTGCCCTCTCGGATAACCCTGGGATGTTCCTTCATCATCATCTTGGAGATCTTCTTGATTTCTCACCTATATTGAATATCCTGTTCCCTGGATCACACATCTTCCTGTTCCTTGGTCTTCTCTCTTGCTCTGGTGTACCACTTCCTCCAGCGGTTTCCTGAGAAAGCATACATAGATGGGAAGTGACATTTTTGAGATTTTGCACATCAAAAAATGTGCTTACTTCACTGAATCCATGATCTGTCTCACTTATAAAACGATAGGTCATAAATAATTGGAAAGCATTTCTCCCTTGTCTTTCTGCATGGCTGCTGAGAAGCATGATGTTATTCTGATGGTTTTTTCCTTTTTTAAAATTTTTATCTTTGTTGTTTGTTTTGTGGTAGGGCATGTGTGCTTGCCAGAGACAGAAAGAAAGAGAGGGTAAGTGTGAAATCATCCCCCTGGGGTACAGCCACAATGCAAACCCTTCTCCTCCATTCTCCTCTGCAGATTTTTGATGCCCACACACATGTGCCCAGCATGTTTTGCAAGCTGCCAGGTCCAGGACTCAATCGTGAAGTTGGTCACCTGGAATCTAGCCACCTTAACCACCACGCCATGGGCCAGCCCTGGTTTTTTAAATTTTTTTTAAGAATTACTTATTTAGGGACCAGCGGACGACATAATGGCTACATCGCTGGACTCCCACATAGTCCACTATAGTTTGAGTTATGAACCCAGTGGCTTAAAACTCATGCCAGGTGTGTGTGTGTGCATGTGCATGCCCAAAAATCCTGAGAGGAGAATGGAGGAGACCGGACTGTGGTGTGGCCATCCCCCCAGAGGGTGATTTGTTGCTTGCTCTCTCTCTCTCTCTCTATCTCTCTTTGGTGAGCACACATACCCTATAGCAAAAATCTCTCTTAAAAATTTTATTTAATTTTACTTACTATTATTTAATTGGCTATAGAATATGTGTGCTCACCAGAAAGAGAGAGAGAAAGTGAGAAAGCAAGCCACTAGACTCAGGACTCAAACCTTGGTTGGCCATGTGGGACTCCAGTCCAGTGCTTTAACTACCATGCTACCTGTTGGTCCTGGCCCTGTTTTTGTTTTTTTCTTTAATGTGACCTTTTTTTTTTTTTTTTTTTTTTTTTTCCCTTTTTCTCTCTAGTAGGTTTCAGAATCTTCCATTTACTCATTGATTTGAAATTTTATGACTTGGGGTTTTTATTTGTTTGTTTTAATTTTGCCAAAGGGCATGTGTACTCACTGGAGACAGAGGGGGGAAAAAGAGAGGGAAAGTGACAAAGCACTCTCCATTGCAATCCCTTCTCCACTTCGCCCTCCTTTTGGAATTTTGGGCACACACATGCACTCAGCATGTTTTTCAAGCTGCTAGGTCTGGGGCTTGAACCCCACAGTCAGCCACATGGGATCCAGTTGCCTTAACTACCACACCATGGGCTACATCCTAATGATGAGTTTTTAGTTTAGTTTTTGTTGTGTGCATTCACCAGAGAGAGAAAAGTACACCCCCCTCTCTCTCTCATGTGCGCGTGTGTGCATGCACCCTACAGCAAAACCAAAAACGAAACCCATCTGGTCCTCAGCCCGCTTTCTCTGCCCTGCCTCTTCCTTCCTATGGAAACTGCACTGAAGGCTCCAGCCCATGTGCTCCACCTCCTGTGCCCTCCTCTTGGCCTGCTTGCTGCTGCCCCATGTGGCCCTGCATGGCAAGGGGGGAACTGTGAGCAACACTGTCTTCTCAATGGCAGTCGTCTGATCTGTTGAACTCATCTGAACGAAAACGGGCCGGCAAAATTTACTTTTTTTTTTTTTTTTTTTTTTGAGAGGTTTTTGTTCTAGGGTACATGCGCTCGCCAGGCAGAGAGAGAGCAGAGAGACAGAAAGCGAGAAATCACCCCCCACAATGGCCACACCACAATCCCTTCTCCTCCATTCTCCTCTCGGGATCTTGGGCATGCACGCACACGCGCCCAGCGTGAGTTTTAAGCCACCGCGTCCAGGATGTGAACCGTGGTTGACTACGTGGGAGTCCAGCAACATAGCCATTACGCTAACTGCTGGTCCCAATAAAATAATTCTTTAAGAAAAATAAAAGAGAGGAACTGGATCTCATGTGACCAACTGTGCGGGTTGAATCCCAGCCCCAGCAGCTTGAGAAACATGCCAGACATGTGTACCTGCATACCCCAAACCTCTATAGGACGGAGAAATGGAGGAGAAGAGATTGCAGTATGAACACACCCCAGTCAGGGTGCTTTCTCCCTCTCCCCCCGTTTGTCTGGTTTTGGTGAGCACAAGTACCCTCTAGGAGGGGGAAATAAAAAAGGAGAGGCCCAATCTCTCTCACCTTGAATGTGGTTGGACTTCGTGACTCACATCTAATGAATAACGAATAAAATATCGCAGAAGGTGGCAGCCTAGGCCCTAGGGGACAGAGGCAGTGCCTCCACTTGCTGGCTTTCGGGGATCACTTGCTGGGGGAGCAGTAGCCGCCATGTCAGGAGGTCACTCCAGCAGCTTGTGGAGAGGCCCGCAAGGGTCAGAAACTGAGGCTTCCTGTCAGTAGCCACACAAGCTATCTCCGAAGCAGGGCTCCAGCTCCACTGAAACCACTCAGAGGACTGTAGCCCTTGTTGTTTGACCACATCCTCCTGAAAGACCCCATACGGAACCACACAGAAAAACTGCTCCCAAATTCCTGACCCACAACACCTGTGAGATAATCAATGTTTGTTGTTTAAGCCGCTAAGTTATGGGGTTACAGCAACAATAGATGACTAATATAATCTGTATGGAGTTAATTTCCCATACCTATCAAAAGTGCAACTGCGCAAACTCTTTGACCCAACAATTCCTCTTCCAGGAATTCATCCTGGGGGTATTTGTACATCATTGCAAAATGATGCATATGCCCAGCTGTGCAGGACAGCACTGTCTATACATAAAAGATCAGAAACCACTTAATTATCCAACAAGGCACTCAGTGACAGTTAGTTGAGTGGACAAGGTGGGGAAGATCCGTCCTCAACGTGGCCAGGCACCACCCACTGAGGCTCTGGAGAGAGCAACTATAGTAAAACTGGTCTTTTGTTGTTTGTTTTTTGAAGTTTGTTTCTTTCTTTCATGAGCAAGAGAGAGGGGAAGAAAGACACCACCCCGAAAGGGTCTTCACCCCTGGCCTCAGCCAGCCCTGGATCATGCATGTGCCCAGCAGAGTAAGAGCAGTCTCCAACTGCACACTCAGAGCCTTCCCATGTGGGTCAACCTGGCAAAGCTTTGAGTTCCAGCCTTCAGGCCATTGGTCTTTCCTGAGAGAGGGATAGACTCAGGCCACTGCCTGGACATCACAGATCAAGGCTCACCTGCCTTTGGAACCGTAGATTCACATCCCGGTCCCCACTCCCACTTCCCCGGTTCTTGGGCTTTGGGCCTCAGGCTGAGGTTCAGCCTTGGCTTCCCTGCTTCTGAGACCTTAGACCTGGCCTGAGCTGTGCTCCCAGTGTCCAAATCTCCAGCCCGCAGCTGGCCTGTCTAGGGACTTTTCAGCTTCCATAATTGTTTGAATATTCTAATTAATCCCCTCACATATATCTCTATTCATATCTTATTGGTTTGTCTCTGAGGAGAATCCTAATACAATTCAGAATATGCAACTGATTTTTATAATTCAATAACAAATGTCTATTTGTTGTCTAACAACTGCAGAGACTCTATGTTCAAAAAGGAAATAGAAAAGAAAGTCTAGAAAATAATGCCCAAGGGGCCGGCAGATGGTGTGGTGGTTAAGGTGCTGGACTCCCACATAGTCCACTCCGGTTCAAGTCCTGGACCTGGTGGTTTGCCTTCTTACTCTCTCTATTTCTGTCTGTCTCTCTCTAGTCAAACTGAATAATAATAATAAATTAAATTAAATTAAATAATTCTAAAAAAAAGCAGACTATGACCATAGGTCGAAGAGTGATTTACTACAAAGGAATCTACGTTGTAGGACTGGCAAATTGATTCTCAAAATTAAATAAGAGGGGCCAGCAGGTGGGGTGGTGGTTAAGGGCACGGGACTCCCACATGGCCAACCTAAAGTAAATAGGGGCTAGGTTGTTTTAGGCGCTGGACTCCCACATGACCAATCACAGTTCAAGTCCCAGCCCTGGTAGTTCACTTTCTCACTTTCCCTCTCTCTCTTTGATGAGCATATGTACCCTGTAGAAAAAGTTAAAATTAATAATAACAATAAATAAAATAAATCTTAAAAATAAATAAATAAACAAAAGTGAGCCCTAATGTGTGGCACATACCAATTTCTGGGGTATAAATACTCCCATACCTCACTGTGAGCAACTAACATGATGTCACTAACAGATCTGGAAAGAGATGTACATAACTAGCTCCCCAAGATTATTCTAGCCAGCTCCAGCACATCACCACAGAAACAGACATGATAAAAAATGTCTATATTGGGTCAGCAGATGACATGGTGGTTGAGGTAGTGGATCTCACTTGGCCAACTCCGAGGTTCAAGTCCCAGACCTAGTGGGTTGAAAAACATGCCAGGACATGTGTGTGCATGCCTAAAATCCCGAGGAGAATGGAGGAGAAGGGACTACGGAATCATGCCTAGGGGTGATTTCTTCACTCCCTTCCCTCTTTCTCTCTCTCTCTTCTGTGAGTGTTCATACCCCATAGCAAACTAAAAAAAGAAAAAGTTCTCTATCTTGGTTGTGTTAGTGGTAGCATAGGTTTATACATTTGTCAAACTTACCAGGGGACAGCAGGTGACGTGGTGGTTACGTTGCTGAACTCACACATGGCCAACTGCAGTTTGAGTCCTGAACCTGGTGGTTTGCTTTCTTACTTCCCCTCTCCTTCTCTCTCTCTCTGGTGAGCATGCAGGTCCTATAACAAATTAAAATAGTAATAATAAGAATGACAAATAAAATCGGGACCAGCAGTTGGTGTAATGGCTATGTCGCTGGACTCCCATGTAGTTGATCATGGTTCAAGTCCTGGACCTGGTGGCTTAAACTCACGCCGCGTGCATGTGCATGCGTGCCCAGGATCCCAAGAGGAAAGTAGATGAGAAGATTGCGGCATGGCCATCTCCTCCAGGGGGGTAATTTCTCGCTTTCTGTCTCTCTGTCTTTCTGGCAAGCACACACACCCTATAGCAAAAAAAAAAAAAAAAAAGAAAAGAAAAGATACGTAAATAAGTAATTCTTTAAAAACAAGAAACTTACCAAACTGTACCCTTAAAACAGGTGCACTTTGTGGCATGTGAATTATATTTCAGAAAAAGTCAATTATGTTTTAAACCAAGTATTAGTAACAACCCAAATGCCCAGTCATGAGGGACTAGTTATGCTAGTTCATTGGTTATCCTCTGAACAGGATTCAGCCTTTCAGACAATTCTGACTTGAGCAACATGGCAAAATGCTTTGCTAGATCATGTTTTGTGGCAGAACAGAAATTTTATTTTTACCATATGCTTGCCTATGCAAATTTTGGAGGGAGATATATGACTTTTTCAAAATAGTGTGATGAACCGATATTTTTCTTTGTATTTAGAAGCAGTAGATAGCAAAATGGGTGAGAGCCCAGAATCTGCAGGTGGCCTGTGTGGTTAGGTTTCAAATCCCAGGTGTCACTTCGCAGTGGGTGACCTTGAGTCACGAACCTGATCTCTTTGAGCCTTAGTTTCCTGGCTGTAAAAAGGGAATAATAAGAGTACCTGGCTCACAGGGTTGTTCCGAGGATTAAATAAGTGAATACATGTAAAGAGTTTAGAAGAATACACGTGCTTTATACATATTGGCTATTATCTTCATGAGGCAATATTTTTTCAGAGAATAAAAATGTTTACTTTGTGCTATAAAACACAGCCTCTGACCCCAAAGAGCTAACAGTGGTTTTTGTTTTCAGGGAGCATTGGGGGAACAATTCACTCACTCCCAAAGGGACATTTTGCAACATCTGGAGACATTTTGATTGTCATGACTTGGGGGAAGGGGTACTACCGGCACCCAGTAGGTTGGGGATACTGCTAAACGTCCGGCAAAGCACAGGACAAAGACCCTTCCCCATCAAAAAATTATGTGGTCCAGGGACCAGCAGTTAGTGTAATGGCTATGTCGCTGGTCTCCCATGGAGTCGACCGCGGTTCGCATCCCGGACCTGGTGGCTTAAAACTCACGCCAGGCGCGTGTGCGTGCGTGCCCAAGATCCTGAGAGGAGAATGGAGGAGAAGGGATTGCAGCGTGGCCATCCCCCTGGGGGTGATTTCTCGCTTTCTATCTCTCTGTCTCTCTCTGACTGTCTGGGGAGCACACGCGCCCTATAGTAAAAACCTCTCCAAAAAAAAAAAAAAAAAAAAAAAACTGAGGAGGTACTCAATTAGGGAAAAAAGGACAGAAAGACATTATAAGGGCCTGATCCAGAACGCAGGGTCCCCAGTAACACCTGGCCAGGAAGAGGAGCTTCAGTGAGCTTTGGGTTTTATGCGCCAGTAAGTATACATTCACAATTTCCTATGTTTAGTTTATTGTATTAGTGCTTTTAATAAAGGCTGGGCTGGCTCTGTAGCCTAGTGGTTAAGAGAGCCAGATCCTACTTGGCTGACCATGGTTTGAATCCCAACCCTGGTGGCTTCAAAAATGCTGGGCATATGAGTGTGCACGCCCCAAATCCTGGCAATTAAAAAAAATTTTTTTAGTCAAAGTTAGGAGGTTTCAAGGCCAGCAGGTGGCATAGTGATTGAGGTGCTAGATTCCCACGTGGTTGACTGTGGTTTGAGTCCTAGACCCGGCAGCTTGACATACTCCAGGCACATGTGTGTGCATGTGCCCAAGATACCAAGAGAAAAATGGAGAAGGGACTATGGTGTGGCCATCTCCCTGAAGGATGCTTTCTCACTTTCTGTCTGTCTCTATGTCTCCAGCACATGCATATGCTGTGTAGCCAAAAATCTCTAAAAAAAAAAAAAAAGTTAAGAAGCTTCGTTCACTTATGCACTGCACTATCAGTGTGAAAACACATCTAGGGTCCGTTCAAATATGCTTAATTCATATTTGTAAAGAATTATTGGGACCAGCAGTTAGCGTAATGGCTATGTTGCTGGACTCCCACGTAGTCGACCACGGTTCGTGTCCCGGACCCGGTGGCTTAAAACTCACGCCGGGCACGTGTGCGTGCGTGCCCAAGATCCCAAGAGGAGAATGGAGGAGAAGGGATTGCGGCGTGACAATCCCCCCTGGGGGGTGATTTCTTACTTTCTGTCTCTCTGTCTCTGTCTGTCTGGCGAGTGCACGCACCCTATAGCGAAAATCTCTCCAAAAGAAAAAAAAAGAATTATTTATGTATTTAGTCTTGTTATTATTCATTTTTAATTTGACCATAGACAGAGAGAGAGAGAAAGGGAAAAGTGACAGAGACAGAGAGAGAACGAGAAAGGGAAAGTGAGTGCACACACCTTATAGCAGAAATCTCTTTAAAAAAAAAGAAAAAAAAACACATACTGTATGTCATAAAGATATACAATAATTAAATGTAGATAAGAAATTATAACATTATGGGGCCGGCAAGTATCATGGTGGTTAAAGGCACTGGACTCCCACACGGCCAACCACGATTGGAGTCCCAGATCTGGAGGCTTGCTTTCTCACTTTCTCTCTCTCTCTCTGTCTCTCTCTCTCTCTGTCCCTCTCTGGTCAAAATTAAGAATAAATAAATAAAGTTAAATTTTAAAAATAATCAAACAAGCAAAAAAGAAATTATAAAATTAACATGTAAAAATATATTGACCTTAGAGAAAATATGCCAATATTTTAATATTGAATATAATTTGGGATAACAGATGATTTCTAATTCTTGACACAGATGATTTTTTCCCTTTTTTTCCCATTTATTTGCTATAAGGCATGTGTACTTGCTGAAGAGAGAAAAGGAGAGAGAGAAAGTGAAGAAGCATCTTCTGAGGGGCATGACCACACCATAATCCCTTCTCTTGGGATGTCGGGCAGTGCCTGGCGTGTTTTCAAGCTTCTGGGTTCAGCACTCAAATCCAGCAATCAGTCATGTGGGATTCGGTCACTTTAGCCACTCCACCATGTGGCTCGCCCTCTATACTTTCCAAATTTCTACAGTGAGAAGCACACAGAAGAACAAAGGTAGGAAATAAAAGAAAACTGAATAACTGGAAAGAGAAAGGGGCTGAGGGTGTTCGGCTTGTTTCCAGGCTCTTTAGCAAACAAAGGAGGAAGCAAGGGTGAGGAAAGCGGAGTCTCTCAGAGGACTTCATGAGTCAAGATTTAGAAAGATTCACCCTTTTGTTTTGTTTTGTTTACAACTCTCCAATGCTGAGTTCCTTTCTACTTTGGGAGAGATAGGGGTTAAGTACCCCCTATCTGACATGCTTGGGACCAGAAACATTTCAGCTTTTGAATTTTCTAAGGTTGTGGGAGTATTTGCATATACCTAGCAAGAGATCGTGGGGATGGGACCAAAGTATGTTTTTTTCTTTTTTCAATTGACATAAGGTATGCACACTCACCACAGACCCTGAGAGAGAGACAGAGAGAGAGAGTGAAGAGAGAGAAAATACCTTTCATAGGATGGAGTAATGCAGTCATGCCACAATCCTTCTCACCAGGATTTTGGGCAAGTTTGCACATGTGCCTAGAGTGCTTCTCAAGCTGCTAGGGCAAGGATTTGAACCACAGCTGGCCATGTAGGATTCAGCCCCTTTATCTACTAGGCTATAAGACTGACCTAAAGGACCCAAGTCTCAGCGCAAAATTCATTTATGTTTCATAGTCACCTTCACACAAGCTGAAGGTTATGTTCCATCTGTGGCAACATGTCACCACTCAAAAAATTTCAATTTTGGAGCATTTTGGATGTTCAATTTTTAACTTATAAATACTCAACCTGGGGACAAGCAGTTAGTGTAATGGCTATGTCGCTGGACTCCCATGTAGTTGATCGCGGTTCGCGTCCCGGACCCGGTGGCTTAAAAAAAAATTCACGCCAGGCGCATGTGCGTGCATGCCCAAGATCACGAGAGGAAAAAGGAGGAGAAGGGATTGCGGTGTGGCCATCCCCCCTGGGGGGTGATTTCTCGCTTTCTGTCTCTCTGTCTCTCTCAGTCTGCCTGGCGAGCGCACGCACCCTATAGCAAAAACCTCTCCAAAAAAAAAAAAACAAAACTCAACCTGTACAGTTTTTAAAATATCCTGGGGCCAGCAGGTGATGTGGTGGTTAAAGGTGCTGGATTCCCACATGGTCAACCATGGTTCAAGTTCTGGACCTGGTGACTTGCTTTCTCACTTTCTCTCTCTCACTTTGTCCCTTCCTGGTCAAAACTGAAATAAACAAACAAATAAATAAATAAAGTTAAATAAAATAATTATTTTTTCTTTAAATTTTATTTATTCATTCATTTATTTTAATTTGACCAGAGAGATACAGAGAGAGAGATAGGGAAAGTGAGACAGCAAGCCACCAGGCCCGGGACTTGAACTATGGTCAGCCATGTGGGAGTATCCAGCAGTTTAACCACCATGCCACCTGTTGGTCCCTAAATAAAATAATTCTTTAAAAAATTAAAAATCCTCACTTGTTTTCAGAAAACTGATGATGTAAGATTGGTTGTGTCAGGTGCGCAGGGTCCCTGCCCTTGAATTTACAAATCCTCCTTCAAAATTTCTTCCTACCCCTTTGCCTTTATTTTTTGAAATATTATTTAATTTTGTTTATTTTTATTTTAAAAAATTTTGTTCTAGGCCATGTGTGCGCACTAGAGAGAGAGAGAGGGAAAGTGAAAAAGCAAGTCATCAGGGGGGATGGCCATGCAGCAATCCCTTCTCCTCCGTTCTCCTCTCAGGATCTTGGGCATGCACGCACACGCACCCAATGTGAGTTTTTTTTTTTTTTTTATACTAAGCATTTTATTGTATGCTGATAACAGTGTGTGTAAAATTATTCTGTGAAATAGAAATTTATGAAAATTCAGAGAGTTATATGTTAAGGACTGACAAAAGTAAGTTTTGGGGACCAGCAGTTAGCATAATGGCTATGTCGCTGGACTCCCACATAGTCGACCACGGTTCGAGTCCCGGACCTGATGGCTTAAACTCACACCGGTGCATGTGCATGGGTGCCCAAGATCCCGAGAGGAGAATGAAGGAGAAGGGATTGCGGCGTGGCTATCCCTTCTGGGGGGTGATTTCTCGCTTTCTGTCTCTCTGTCTCTGTCTGTCTGGCGAGCGCACGCGCCCTATAGCAAAAACCTCTCAAAAAAAAAGAAAAAAAAAAGTAAAAGTTTTGCATATTATGGCACAGGTGTTATAGGAAAAGCTTTTGTATAGGCTTCCAATTTAGCTCTCTTGAATATTCACTGGTTCACGAGAAATGGCTTGGAAAACCTTTCAAAGATTCATTTTACTACAAAAAAGAACAGACTTTCTGGGGTCTGAAGGGATTTGTACTTGAAGACACTCTGGTCAGGAGGGGGTCGTGTTGAGCATTCTGCAGACAGAACTGTTTTAAGTCTGCAGCAGCCTGAGTGACCTTCATGTGGTTGAGCCCGGCCTCCAGCCGGAGCTGCTGGACCACCTTCTTCATAGCGGCGACGCTGGAAGAACTAGACATGGCGCAAGGAGAGCCGGGCCTACTGGATGGTCCTCGGACCGGTGGGTCAGTAGTCCCTGATGTGAGTTTAAGCCACTGGGTCTGGGACTTGAACCACGGTCAACTGTGTGGGAGTTCAGCAACATAGCCATTATGCTGACTGCTGGTCCCTGAAAATACTCTTTCTGATGATGTGGCCAGGCAGTGGCATTGTGGTGAAATGCAATGCTCTGCAAGGCCAACCCCCATAGGAAGGTTCCAGGTTTTGTGTTTGGACATCTCCCTGAGTGCGCAGGGCACATGTGTGCCATGCTCTGGGGCTGCCTGAGGCTGCAGGTGGATCACAGCACTGACACACAGCAGGAGTGCTATTGTCTCTGTCTCTGTCTCTCTCTAGTAAATTAATTAATTAAAAAGTAATTTTTTTCCTAATGAACAATAACCATTCACTGAAAAAATTAGAATACATAGGGAAAATTTTAAAAATATGTAAACTACTTACAATTCCACCATCCAGATATAGCTAGTATTAACATCTGGAATGTGTGTCCATAGTCAGGTTTTGGACCTACCATATAGAGGCAAAAAGCTTTCCAGTTTCCTTCCTATTCATGGATACCACATGCCTCTTTTCTCTGAATGAAACAATACTACATGCAATCTGGAAAAATTTTTCTTAGAGAATTATTTAATTTTGTTACTATTATTATTTTTTAAAATTTGGCCAGAGAGAGAGAGAGAGAAAGGGAAAGTGAGGAAGCAAGCCATCAGGTCTGGGACTCAAAGCACAGTCAGCTGTGTGGTAATCCAGCACCTAAGCCACCATACCAACTGCTGGTCCCAACTTTTTAAAAATTAATTTATTTTTATTTATTTATTTTTTGGCTATAGGGTGCATGCATTCACCAGAAAGACACAGAGACAGAGAGACAGAAAGTAAGAAATCACCCTCCCGCGCCCCCCCTCCCCCCGCCGGGGGGATGGCCACGCCACAATCCCTTCTCTTCCATTCTTCTCTTGGGATCTTGGGCACACACACACCAGGTCCAGGACTCGAACCACGGTCGACTACATGGGAGTCCAGCAATATAGCCATTACGCCAACTGCTGGTTTCTATTTTTTTTTTCATTTACTAGTGGACACATGCATTCACCAGAGACAGAGAGAGACAGAGGAAAACAAACATGACCAAGCCATAATCTCTTCTCCATTCTCCTTTTGGGATTTTGTATAAGCACATAATCCCAGCATGTTTTTGAAGCCACTAGGTCTGGGACTCAAATTGAGCAGCCAGTCATGTGGGATCCAGTTGCCTTAACTGCCACGCCAAGGGCAGGCCCTCTACAAAACCTTTTTATTGAGGTATATCATACCTAAAGCCCACTGTATGCAATGAATTACTCTTAAAAATTTTATTTATTTAATTCCATTTGTTATTATTATTATTATTATTATTTTTTGGAGAGGTTTTTGCTATAGGGCGCGTGTGCTCGCCAGACAGACAGAGAGAGACAGAGAGATAGAAAGCAAGAAATCACCCCCAGGGGGGATGGCCACACCGCAATCCCTTCTCCTCCATTCTCCTCTCGGGATCTTGGGCACACACGCACACGCGCCCGGCGTGAGTTTAAGCCACGGGGTCCGGGACTCGAACCGTGGTTGACTACGTGGGAGTCCAGCGACATAGCCATTACGCCAACTGCTGGTCCCCATTTGTTATTATTTTTTTAATTTGACCAGAGAGTGAGTGAGCAAGGGAAAGCAAGAAAGCAAGCCACCAGGTCTGGGACTTGAACTGCAGTAGGCCATGTGGGAGTCCAGCGCTTAAGCCACCATGCCACCTGCTGGTCCACAATGTATTACTCTTAAGTGTAAAACTCTTAAGTGTAAAATTTATCTGTACCTACAGTACTATAACTTACTATTTTGAACTTACCAATTTATTGCAAATGTTTTCTACATGACTGGAAGATCTTGGACAGCATAATTTTTAATGGCCACTTAGAATTTTAACAGCCCACTACACAAATGTATCATCATTCATTTAACCAATCCCACCTTGTAAGATATTTAGGTTTTTAATTGTTAATGATTGCAATCATTTCCTACTGCTGCTTTAACAAAGTATCACAACCTTAGAGTCTTAATACCCCACACATTTATTCTCTTATAGTTTTGGGACTTAGGAGTCTCACATTGGTCAGCAAAATTTTGTTACTTCTGGAGGCTGGACAAGAGAATTCAGTCCTGGCCTTTTCCAGCTTCTGAAGGCTGCCTGAATCCTTTGGCCCCTGGCCCATCATTCTGCCTCCTCTTATCATATGGTCTTCTGTGCTTCTCATGCTCTTGCCTTCTTCTTAAAAAAACTTGCTACAGGGTGTACACGCTCACCAGAGAGCGACAGTGAGGAGAGATAGAAAGTGAGAAAGCCCCCTAAAGGAGGATGACCAACACTTTCGCTTCTCAGGATTTTAGGCACACATGTACACACACCGGTGTGTTCCTTAAACCACCAGTTCCAGGACTCAAACCACACAGTCAGTCATGCGGGATCCAGCTAAATTTTAATTTCTCAAGTACCAGTCTATCTCTCATATCCCCATCCTGAATGCAGTTTCCTGTGGATGTTCTCTTATGACTTTAGAAATGATGTGTTTTAAGACTGGCCCCATAGTACAGCGGTTAAACACTGTACATAAGGAGCAGGATCCTACATGGCTGACCACAGGTCTAATCCCAGTCCTGGTGGCTCAGAAAAGAAACATGCTGGATGCCTGTGCATGCATGCCCCAAATCCTGAGCGGATGGAGGAATGGCGGGGAAAAGGACACGACTGCATCCCATTGTGGGGTGCTAACATAAATAACCTCTGGTGAGAGAGAGAGAGACAGAGACCCTCCACAGGACTCAGTCACACCATGATCCCCTTCTACAGGTCCTCCAGCCTGCCAGGATCCTGGGCGTGTTTATATACAGCATTTCAGGCTGACCAAGTAGTGACTGGAACTGTGGTCAGCACGTGGCTTCCAGCTCCACAGTCCAGTGTGTGACTGGCTGTGTTATATAGGTTGGGCCCTTAGGTTACATTTGAAATGCTCTGGGGGTGGAGACATCTAATATTATATCAACATAGTTGAATGAACTAATTAGCAAGTAACAGCCTTGAAGTCACAGAGGGATAGGAGGGAATTGGCAGCGGCTGATAGGCCTAGGATAATGATGAGAACTGCAGAATAGAGGGACAGGGTTGGCTTGATAAGACCAAAGGTGCACGTGATGGCTAGTGTAGGTAGCACTAAAGCAAGTGGAGCAGACCAACAGGTGGCATGGAAGTTAATGCACTAGATCCCACAAGACCAACTGTGTGGTTCAAGGCCTGGACCCAGTGCCTTGAAAAACATGCTGGGCACGTGTGCATGCATGCCCAAAGTCCCAAGAGAAGGGATTCCAGCATGGCTAACTTCCCCACCCTTGAGGGTGATTTCTCACTCTCTCTCTGTTGAGCCCAAGTACCCTTTAGTAAAAACTAATAATAAGAATAAAAAAGGTGGAGTTAGTATATAAAGCAGTTTTCACAAGACTTGTCACTTCTCATGGGCACAGAGCCATGCTACATATTTAGGTTTAACCAATCCTGGAGCACTTACTATGTGCAAGCACCATTTTAAGCAATACAGAGGACAGAGAAGATTCTTGCTCTAGTGAAACTGGCATCCTAGCAGGAGTGGCCACAGACAATACAGAAAGATAATCCTAGGCAATGAGAGGTGTTCTGAAGACAAAAAAACAAGAGTCCTGGGGCCAGCAGGGCTTGGTGGTTAAGGTACTAGATTCCCATATGGCTGACCATGGTTTGAGTCCCAGACCTGATGGCTTAAAAATCACACTGGTTGAGTGTGTGTGTGCACACCCCAAATCCCAAGAAAATGGAGGAGAAAGAACTGCAGTGTGGTCATCCCCTCTAGAGGGATGATTTCTGACTTTCCTTCTCTGTCTCTCTCTGGCAAGTGCACACATCCTATGGCAAAAACCTAAACAAAACCCCAGAATCCTGTCATGAAGAGTATCTGGAGGATTATCTTTTTTTTAAAAAAATATATATTTATTTATTTATTTCCATTTGTTGTTATTATCTTTAAATTTTTTTTATAATTATTTATTTTATTTTATTTATTCATTTATTTTTTCGTTTGACCAGAGAGAGAGAGAGAGGGTGAGAGTGAGAGAGAGAGGAAGCGAGAAAGCAAGCCACCAGATTCTGGACTTGAACCCTGGTCGGCCATGTGGGAGTGTCCAGCGCCTTAACCACCACACCACCTGCTGGTCCCCATTATCTTTAAATTTTGACCAGAGAGAGAGAGAAAGGGAAAGCAAGAAAGCAAGCCTCCAGGGCCGGGACTCGAACCATGGTCAGCCACATGGGTATCCAGCGCTCTTAACCACCACGCCACCTGCCGGCCCCTGGAGGATTATCTTTGATAGGGCATTCAGGGAAGGCCTCTCTGAAGAAGTGGTATATAGAGACAGGAATAATGAGAAAGGGCTGGGCAGGGAGCAATCGGGGTAACAGTGTTTCAAGCAGGACAGGCAAATGCAAAGGTTCTGTGACCTACAAATCTTGGTATGTTCAAGGAACAGAAAGGCTAGAGCCTAATACACAAAGGAAGTCCTGGGACATGGGAGAAGTGTTTTACAATCATCTTCTGCCTGCGTCTAGGAGCCGAAGATGAAAGAGCAAGTCACAGCTGCTGTTCTGCAAATGCTTTCTTTTCCACAATTACGCAGAGGAAGTTTTGTCTGAAGAGACAGGAAAATGGCAATGCAGTTTGTCCCGGTACTAGGCAGGTGGGTGCTCAGTCTTCCAGAGGTCATACTCTTCTACATCAACCCTTACTGCTGGTGAGGCCGAGGCACAGCTCCTCTCCAAGTCAGCCAGCTTCGCTCAGGGTCCCAGCCCGGCTGCTCCTCGTTTGTAGCCTCTCATCTCAAACATGGGTCCAAGCTGGAGGCCACGGGGAGCCTTGGAGGGGAAGCTACAGCACAGCCGATCATGAATTTACCTGCTGAACAGTGGGGAGCAATGAGCACCTTCCCATTTAGGCTCAGACCTTCATCCATTGTGGGCAGAATTTTTCCCTTACCATTTCACAAAACCAAAAGGTTGAGTAATTCCTTTAGGATCGAACAGCAGAAGTAGTAGAGTTAAGACAGAAGTCCAGTTTCTTTTTCTTTAATTTCAGAATTTAAATTTTTTTCCTTTTTTAAAAAAATGATTTATTTATTTAATTCCATTTGTTATTAATCTTTTATAATTTGACCAGAAACAGAGAGAGAAAGGGAAAACAAGAAAGCAAGCCACCAGGTCCAAGACTCAAATTGTGGTGGGTTATGTGGGAATGTGGGAGTTTTGCACCCTAATCACCACAGTACCTGCTGACCTAAGACTTTGTTAAATTAAAAAAAAATTTTTATCAATTCATCCATTTAGGTTTTTTTTTTTTTTTAATTTGACCAGAGACATAGAGAGAGGAAATGAGAAAGCAAGCCACCAGGTCCAGGACTTGAACCGTGGTCAGCCATGTAGGAATGTCCACCATACCATCTGCTGGTCTCCAAGAATTTGTTAAATTTTTAAAATCAGAAATAATTTGGGCCAGTGGGTGGCATGACAGCTGTGGCGCTGGACTCCCACATGGCTGACCGTGGTTCGAGTCCCAGATCTGACGGCTTGCCCTGTGGAATGGGTGTGATGCCACTCTCCCAATCAATCACCAAGCTCCATTAATACTGCTGTATTTAGTCCTTTCTTCTTCCATGACTTCCACCCTTCTCCTTTCCACTATTACCATCTTCCTTGCATTACTGTAGTAGCCTTCTAAGTGGTCTCCCTACATCCACTCTTCCCTTTCCCTCCAGCCTGCACACTGCAAGCACCATCCTTCCTAAAACCTTGCAATGGCTCCCCTTTGCTCTTAGGATGCAGACAAATCCGTTCACGTGGCATGCCAGGTCTCACATGGCCTCAACACTAGCTTTCTTGACTTCTTGCTATTTGGTGGACACTGGCCTCACAGTTCCTTGGGATTTCCAAATTCCTTCCCATCAGAGCTTCTGCATAGACTGTCCTCCCTTCTTCGCCTGAATAACTTCCTCCCTCAGACAAGCTTTTCTGAGCTCCCTGATTGGTTCATTTCTTGACATATCTGGCACTTTTACCACTTTACCGTTCTTTGTGAAATTAACTTACTGAAGTGTATCTTCCCTAGTAGGCCTAGGACCAAGGACCAAGAACTGCTTGCTTAGCACACAACAGATGCTAACCAGGGGCCAGCAGGTGGTGTGATGGTTAAGAAGATGGGCTCTCACTGAGGTTCAGGTTCTGTACCTGGTGACTTGCATTCTCACTTGCCCTCTCTCTCTCTGGATTTAAAAAAAGTAATAATAATATTATGGCAAAAATACAGAAGTATAAATAAGTAAATAGTAATAATTTTAAAAATGACTAATTCTTTTGGGAAAAAAATGCTAAACAGATAATAACCGATGCATGTATGATGTGCATTTAAGTCCTCCTAAAAGCCCTTTGTGGTAGGTATAATTACTAGCTTCATTTTACATATGGGAAAGTCAGTCACAAGAGCTGAGTAGTAGACCTGGGATATGAACTCAGGCATTTTCTGGTCTGTGTTCAACACTCATGCTATGATGTCTCATCTGCATCTAGTGAACACAATGGTGTGAGTCCTTCTTCTTTTTTTTTTTTTTTTTTAAATGTCTCCTTTCACAGGAGGTGAGAGAGCACCCCCCAATTGGGTATGGTCACATTCTCTCCCATCTTTTCCATCCTACTGGAATTCGGAGCATGCACACATACACACTTGGCCTTTTCAAGCCACTGGAGCTGGGATTAAAATCCGTCAGCCATACAGGATCCAGCTCTTAAACCGTGGGTGGCCCATGTAAGTACTTTTAATAGAAACTGAAGAGTACTGTCTGTAACCTTAGTCCAACTAAAAATATTCCTTTTGGTCTTGGTAAGGATCTTCTGTTTGACTGGAACTTTGCTAATTTTGATCTTCCTGGTAGCTGTTTTAGCTATCTTAACCATGTTGCCCTCATTGGTGTTATGACTGGTGCTGAGGCAGAGGTGGCCTAGCAAACTGCTGAAAAGCAGGAGTCATAAAAACTGTGGCTCATATGAAGTCAGAACAATACAAGGATTTTCCTGGATATCATGTCACTTAACATTCATTGATTTTTTTTTTGAGAGAGAGAGATTTTCGCTATAGGATGTGCATGCTTGCCAGAGACAGATAAACAGAAAGTAAGAAATCACCCCCCAGGGGGGATGGCCATGCTGCAATCCCGTCTCCATTCTCCTCTTGGGATTTTGGGCATGCACACGCACATGCCCAGCCTGAGTTTTAAGTCAGGTCCAGGATTCAAATGGCAGTAGACTATGTGGGAGTCCAGTGATGTAACCATTACGCCATCTGCTGGTCCCAACATTCACTGTTTTCTAACAAAGTTACACACCAAGGGCAGTTCTTCCATAATTAATAGATGGAAGCAAAAGGTGGTGGTTATGTAACTCCTCAATCATGAAAAAAATCAAGTAGTGGGACCAGCAAGTGGCATAGTGGTTTCGTCACTGGACTCCCCCATGGCATGGCTGACCATGGTTTAAGTCACGGATCCAGTGGCTTGAAAATCATGCCAGGTGTGTGTGTGTCCAAGGTCCTAGGAAAAAAAATGGAGGAAATAGGATTGTAGCATGGCTATTCCCACCCCCACCCCCACCCCACCCCCCGCGTGAGGGTGATTTCTCACTTTCCTTCTCATTGTCTCTTTTTTTTCTTCTTTCTTTTTTTGGAGAGGTTTTTGCTATAGGGCGCGTGCGCTCACCAGACACAGAGAAAGACAGAGAGACAGAAAGCGAGAAATCACCCCCCAGAGCTGATGGCCACACCGCAATCCCTTCTCCTCCATTCTCCTCTTGGGATCTTGGGCACGCACGCACACACGCCCGGCGTGAGTTTAAGCCACCGGGTCCGGGACTCGAACCGCGGTCGACTACGTGGGAGTCCAGCGACATAGCCATTACGCTAACTGCTGGTCCCGTCTCTTCTCTCTCTCTCCAGCAAGCACACATGCACTATGACAAAAACTTACTAAAAAAATAATCAGGGACTAGCAGATGGCATAATGGTTATGTTGCAGGACTCCCTACTTAGTCAACTATGGTTCAAGTCCTGGACCAAGTGGCTTAAAACTCATACCAGGTGCATGCATGCATGCTCCAAATCCCAAGAAACTGGAGGTGAAAGGACTGCAGGGGGGGGGGGGGGGGTGGTGTTGCTTTCTGTCTCTCATCTCTGTCTCACTGATAAGCGCAAAACAATCAACTAGTCAGTCGATGGTGTGAAGAATGTTCCTATACTTCTTGCTTCAGAACTGCTAAGATATTTCTAGCAGAGAAAGACCTCTTTAAAAATCAAAGGCAGCTAGGTAAGCTTTCTTAATTATTGGGTAAAATCTCTCAGCAAGGACAGATTTCCTCCGAGGTTTTCCCAGTGTGGACAGTACAGGGCAAGTACTTCACAAGCTCTAACTATATGATATGGTATATAAGAGTATATAATGGTAAACCAACCTTAGACCAACAGGTAAAAATTTAACAGTTAAGGGTATTCTTTTTTTTTTTTAAGAGAGATATTTTTTGCTATACGACGTGTGAGATCGCCAGAGAGGCAGAAAGTGAAAAATCACCTGAGTCTCCTCTCCATTTTCCTCTCGGGATTTTGGGCAGGCGTGTACTGGTGCCTCGGTGTTTGAAGCTTCAGGGACTCAACCGCGATCCTCCATGTGGGAGTCCAGCGACGTAACCCTTACACCATCTGCTGGTCTCTGAGGCAATTTTTATTTTTTTGAGAGGTTTTTGCTATAGGGCGCGTGCACTTGCCAGAAAGACTGAGACAGAGAGACAGAAAGCGAGAAATTACCCCCCAGAGGGGATGGCCACGCCGCAATCCCTTCTCCTCCATTCTCCTCTCGGGATCTTGGGCACACACACGCGCCCGGCATGAGTTTAAGCCACCGGGTCTGGGCCTAGAACTGTGGTCCACTACATGGGAGTCCAGCGACGTAGCCATTACTCTAACTGCTGGTCCCTCTGAAGCAATTCTTAATCTAGATCCAAGGAAAGTCAATAAACTGCACATTTTACTCAGAAAAGGCTTTCATGAATTTCTTTCAGCTTCACGACTAAAAAAGACTAAGAACCACAATCCTTCAGGCCTGTACAGATTTGTTCTGGCTCAAGAATGTATGTTTATGGGGGCACCTTTGGAGAATGCCCGTCAATTATCTGCTAGCTATGGACTGGAGTCTAAGAACTCCTCCGCCCACCTGTAATCAGACCTTACAACACAGATCTCTCACACGACATACACAGACCTAAGGGAACTTAAGAGGGGAAGCTGCGTGTAGCGCCAAGGGCAGTCCAGAGCGCTTGAGCCCAGCACTGACCAAGCTGCTACTCTGCTGTGTGAACTCGGGCAAATTCCATACCCTCTCTGAGCTTCAGTTTCCACATCTGCACACTAGAAGTTGCACCACACGGTCTTCAAGGTCCTTCCCACCAAAAGCCTGTTCCCCAGTAGACCTAGCCATTAACGCAGCTTCCTGTGGGCGCGGTGCAAGACTTTAACGGTTCCCCCACCCCCGCCGAGGCCCGCGAAACCCTTTCAACACGCCCCTCAAAGTGACGGCGCTTTCTCAACCACAGCCCCAGTGGCCGGATCACAGCTCCGCCCCTTCCCGGGGGCGTCCCATCGTGCCCCGCGCCCAGCTCTAAAGCGGCGGGGCGCCTCCCGCCTTTCCGCGCCCCGACCCCGAACTCCTCTCGCCAGTTCTCCCGGGCGCCCTGTCCTATCATCGTCTGGTAGTCCAGCCAATCACGCCGCCTTCGAGTCTTGCCTTCGGTCCACCTCCACCCAGCGCTCAGCCGGTCTGAGCTCAAGGCCTTTACCAGGCCAATCCAATCGGCGGCCGATTCTGGCCTGCCCCACCCCAATCTCCCACCCCTCGGCCAATCCGTTCGCCCCATTCCGCTGCCCGCCCAGCCAACCCGGGCATTGAAACTAGCGGGCGAATGGGCGCAGGGTGGCCCTTCAACGCGGACCGCCTGGCCAATTGGGGATTCCGCGTGGCTACGGCAGCAGCCAATCGCCGAGGAGCGCGGTGCCGCCGCGGAGAGGTCCGCCCCGAATATCCCTCCGCCTTCCTTCCTCCCTCCCTCTCTCTCCCTGCGAGCCGCCGTTCACTTACTGCCGCCCTTCTTCCTTTCTCCCTCCGCCACCCGAGCACCAGCCGCGCTCTGAGCTGCCCCCGGGGTCCCTCCCCCGCCGCCAGAGGAGCAGCTGCCGCCGCCGCCAGCAGCACATTAGGAGGGAGGAAAGAAGGGAGGAAAGGGAGCCGAAGCGACCACCCACAGGGAGCCGGTGAATGGGCTTGTGGTGACCCCCGCCCCCCACCCCACCCTCCCTTCCCACCCGACCCCCAACCCCCATCCCCAGTTCGAGCCGCCGCCCGAGAGGCCCGACCGTCGTCTTAGGAGCAGTCGCCGCGGCCACCTCCGCCATGGAGCTGATCACCATCCTCGAGAAGACCGTGTCTCCTGGTAGGGCGCGGGGGCCGGGGGTCGGGCTGAGGTGACTGGAGATGGGGGAGGGGACGCTCCGGCCCCTCTGACCCTGCTCCGGTTCCCACTCTCCCTCCCCCAGATCGGCTGGAACTGGAAGCAGCGCAGAAGTTCCTGGAGCGTGCGGCCGTGGAGAACCTGGTGCGTGCCACCCCGCCGCGCCCCATCCCGCCGCGTCCCCATCCCCTGCGTGCGGGGCCTTCCCGCCCTCCCGGAGGCCCAGGCCTCGGGCACCCACCCCGCCCCATTTCGTCCCCCTCCCCCCGCCCGGTCCAACCTAACCCCGCCATCGGGAAGCCGGTGGGTGTGTCCCGCCCCGGGCCCCGCGGCCGGCCAATGGCGCGGCGCGCCGGGACGGCTGTGGCCCAATCGCCGCGCGGCCTGAGGGCGGCGGTGCAGCGGAGGGAGAATGAGGGAGGGAAGGGAAGTTAGGTTGCGCTGCGCTGCGTGTTCAGCAAGGGTGGGGGTTGGGGAGCCGGGCCTAGGGGCCATGTGGAAGCTCGGAGCCCGGCTGCCCGCCCTGTTCTGACCCGGCCGACTTCTCCTTCCTGTCCCGCGGCCTCTGTGGCTCTCTCCACCTAATTCCCAGAGCTTTCCTATCTCCTTTGGTGTGTGCTCATGGCCAGGCCTGGCACCCGATTGCCCCTGAACCTATTTTCACTAATATTTTTCCTTTTCCTGCCCGGTTATTTCTCTCATGGGGTGTATATATCCAGTATTATTATTTCTGTCGCCATGAATAGAGACTTAACCACCTGGGATCTGCACCCAGATAACAGACTGAGGCTCATTCTTGAGACCGGGCCTATTTCCTGATGAAATCACAGAGCACTGTTCCTCTTTTTTTTATTTATTTATTTTTTTTATTTTCAAATGTAAAGGGTACAGGAAAGGTAAAGATACATCCATTATAGACTGGACCATTGTATAAAAATGTGGGATGGATTGGTTTAAACATCCTGTGCCAGTTATATTTCTCTTTAGTGTATTGTTGGGGGGGATGGGGAGCAGAGGGAAGAGCAGTTGATGCTTGACATCTTTTAAAGGTGATAGGTAATATGACTGAGTAACACTGTAACCAGATGTGTTCCTTCGTATTATCCAAGCAAAATAATATCAACAACAAAGTGACAAGGCTAATTTTTTTTACAAACTGCCTTTCAGTGATGTTTTATATCCTTATAAATGCTTGTTTTTATTGCTTTTTTATTATTGTCCCCAGAAAAGGTTTTTACACTGAAAATAAGCTGATGATTCTATTTGGAGTATTTTCCTGTTTCTGCTTTTGCATATTTACAAGAATCCTTTTATCTTATTCTTAACATTCCCAGCATTTTTTAGTGGTATGTAATTAATAAAACTTTGAAGAATTATTTTCTTTGATTATAGAACTTATTAGTGGTAAGAAAATGTATCCACTTTTAGCTTTCTTGTTCCTTACTATTTGGACAGGGATTTTTTTAGGCAGGGAGAGAAAAGTGAAGTTATTAACATTTTTAAACAGGAAGTAGCTTTTGAGTCCTGTACATTACTGTCTTCAGGAGTCTGCTATGTTTAGTGCACAACTGAAGTTCAAAATGCATAGAAACCTTTAGGGTGTTAGCTATTGACTGTTAAATATTATTTTCATTGAAACAACTGAACCTGACATTTTTCTTTTCTATTTTTTCTGTTTCTAAATAGGTTTCAATAATTTTTTCCTTATCTGCTTTTTACCAGTGTTTTCTTTTTGCTGAACACCCACAACTAACATGTAGAGGACCAGGCTTCTAGACTAATTTTAAGTTTAGAGAAACAACTTTCTATGCTATGATAACTTTCATTTATTCAAAAAATATTTAATAAGTCCCAGGCATTGTTCTAGGAGCTTGGGACATTTCAATGTATGGTAGAATAATCTACTGGTTACCAGATTGTCAAACTTAATTTAATTCCAAAGATCCATTGTGAAGATTTGGGCATTGAGAGTGATCTTGACAGGAAAGTTTGTAACTCTTTGTTAAGTGCTAGGCTATGTGAGGAGATGGATGACTTTTTTTATATTATAAGTAACATTTCTGTAGGCGTTTGAGGTAGATATTTTGCAGTTTCCCAAGGTATTTATGATATGTCTCAAAAATTAGATATTTTTTCCTCCAGGGCTTGGTGTTCCATAAGCTATCCTCAATTATCGAAGTTCCCAAGAGATTTTCATTCAAAATTGCATCTTCTCTTAACAGCCCTCTTTCCTTGTGGAACTGTCCAGAGTGCTGGCAAATCCAGGAAACAGTCAGGTTGCCAGAGTAGCAGCTGGTCTACAAATCAAGAACTCTTTGACATCTAAAGATCCAGATATCAAGGCACAGTATCAGCAGAGGTGGCTTGCTATTGACGCTAACGCTCGACGGGAAGTCAAGAACTATGTAAGTAACTGTGATCTCCTTTTGGTGATACTGTCTAGGGAACAAGAAACATGTGTCAGTTCTTTTGTCATGTGCATGGGATAGAGCTGACAGTGTGATAAGTTTCTGGGACTTAAACTTCTCTTGAAGATTGAAAATTGTATTTGATTTAAATCTTTCTCGATTCAATTTGTCCATCCCCATTGATGGATTGGAATTCTTTTCAGATGACTGAGGTAGGCTGCAGCAATTTAATTAGATGCTAGAATTTGTAAAAATCCCTTTGATGAATTGGAGTAGTACACAGATCAGTATTGAATAGCAGAATCCCTTAGGGAATGTGTTAATAATATGTATTTCCAGGCTCTCCAGAGATTTGGATTTGATAGATCTAGAGTGGAGCTCAGGAATATTTTTAAATGATCTTCTCAAGTGATCATTCCTCAGTCATTGCAGCTAGCTCTGTTGAACTTCTGCTGTAGGTAATTCGGATTCTTTGGTGATTTAGGTACAGCACTGTGTATAGTTAGAAGGAGAATTAAATGCTCTCGAGTCTTTCAAGCCCCAGGAATTCACGAAATACAAGTATGATATTAATGGTGCTTTCTTCTACTTAGCAAATTGTGAAAAACTTTATTTAAAAACACCTGGATTTTTTTTTCAGTGCATTTAAAGAATGGAATGATGAAAGTTGAGGAATATTGAGTGTCCTTGGATATTTTGTATCATGGAGTTCTTGTGACTTTCTTGTTGAAAGAGATAATTATAAATTTTACTGACACAAAGGATTCTGAATGTATGGACAGGTGTTTGTTATTTTAAGTTAATGACATTCATTCTTTAGTGGCCTATCTTACACGTGTAAGACATAAAGAGGGAAATAAGTTAAACATCTGTATGGTCATCGCCTTGTCCTTGGTATTTGAGGGGAACACTGGGAGATTCCTAAGTTTGTACACGTAAGTCATGGTTAGACACATCATATATGCATTTTCTGGTTCTAGATATTAGCATTAGTTAAATGAGAGCCCCATCAGGCCGCAGTGCCTGTTTCTATCAATAGTGTGTACCTGCTTCACTTTCCAGCTTTGTATGGAGGTATCCATGGCAGGAACTAGGGTATGAAAGCCAATCTCTTTTGAGTCTTTGGAATATGTAAGGCTATTCTACCCGTGTTGGGTGTGATTGTGTAATAATACTTTAATTCCACCTTTCAGCTATTTGGCATAGATGAACTGTATCCCATCACTGAGAGTCTCTCTTTTTTTTTTTTCCCCCTTTTTTTTTTTTTCAGGGTTAGGGCTCAATTATTGAAGATCTGGATGCATATGGTGTCCATTCATTTTTTTTTTTTTTTAATTTTCCTCAAATCACACAATAGTAAATGAGATAAGATGTGATTAGAATTGTATTTCAAAGTTTTTTTCTTTCATGAGTAAGTGATTGAAAGAGGGAGAGTCAGCATCCCTGATAGGGTCCTGATGCCATCCATGATCCACTCCTAGCTTCAGCCAGCTCAGACTACAGGCACATACATGCCTGGTGCACTCAGCGAGGTCTCTGAACTTGAACTGAGAACCTTCCCATGTGGGATTGCCTCAAAGAGTGCTGTGTTTTACTGCTGCTCCTCTGTCCAGCACCTCACTTTTATTATTTTCTAAAGGATTATTTACTTAATTTTATTTATCATATTACTGTTTTTTAATTTGCCCAGAGAGAGAGAGAGCAGGAAAGTGGGAAAGCAAGTTTTCAGGTCCAGGACTCAAATCATGGTCAGCCATGTGAGAATCCAGTGCTTTAACCACCACGCCACCTGCTGGCCCTGGCATATCCTCTTCTTTTTTCTTTTTAAGAGAGGAATTTTTGCTATTGGGTGTGTGCGTTCCCCAGAGAGAAAGCAAGAAATCACCCCCCTGGGGGGGGTGCCACGCTGCAATCCCTTTTCCATTCTCTCAGGGTTTGGGGCACACATGTGCATGTTCCTGGCGTGAGTTTCAAGGTGCCAGGTCAGGGACTCAAACCTCAGCCGACTACATGTGAGTCCAGCAACATAACCATTACACTATCAGCTGGTCCCTTTGGCACATCACTCTTAACACCAAAAGTTTTTTGTTTGTTTGTTTGTTTTTAAGAATTATTTTATTTGGGACCAGCAGTTGGCGTAATGGCTATGTTGCTGTACTCCTATGTAGTTGACCGTGGTTCGAGACCCAGACCTGGTGACTTAAACTCACGCCGGACGTGTGCGTGTGCGTGCCCTAGATCCTGAGAGGAGAATGGAGGAGAAAGGATTGCGGCGTGGCCATTCCCCCCCCCCCCCCCGGGGGGGGGGTAGTGATTTCTTACTTTCTGTCTCTGTCTCTGTCTTTCTGGCAAGTGCACGTGTCCTATAGCAAAAACCTCTCAAAAACTTTTTTTATTTAATTTTATTTATTTTAATTTGACCAGAGAGGGTAAGAGAGACAGAGCGAGAGAATGTGAGAAAACAACTGCCAGCCCCTACACCATAAGCTTTAAAAATTAAGAATTTTTTCCTTCAATGATTTTTTTTTTTTTTTTTGCTGGAGTGTGCTTGCATTCGTCAGAGAGCAGGAAGGAAAATGTCACAGCACAATCCCTTCTCCATCTCTCCTTTTGGCCATATGTGTGTGTGCATGCATCTAGCATGTTTTTCAAGCCACCAGGTCCAAGGCTCAAACTATGGGGTCAGCCATGTAGGATCTGATTGTCCTAACCACCAGGCCATGGAGCTGACCCAGGATGCCAATCTGATAGGCTTGTTTGAGCCCTTGTGCACAAAAAGAAAATTAGCAGTTACCTTGGCCCTTTCCTCTTTCATAGCAGATCTGATGGTTGGCACTATCTCTTAGTGCTGGTGCTCATTTCTTTTTCGAAACGTGGATATTAGGGCACAATTCAGAGCTAGTTTCTTAGTCCCTTTTTTGATTTTGTTTTGTTTTTCTTTTTTCTTTTATTTCATGATAGAGTGCATGGGGGTACATGCAAGAAGGAGAAGGGAGAGGGGAACATCCTTCACAGGATCTGATCACACCTGATCCTGTTCCTCTGGTCTGTTGGGTTGTGGGCACTTGTGTCTGTGCCCATTGTTTCAACCTGAGCAGGCCAGGGATTCAGAGCATGTAGGATCCAGCTTCTCTGAGCAGCATGTTACTGCTGCACCACAGAGCCAGCCCTCTCTTTGTAAGTTTAATCATTTGAGTATTGTTAATTAGGGCCATCTGTACTTAAGAAAATAAAATTTTTAGTATTTGAGAGTTGGACATCTATAGCCTCTAAATTGCCTCAATTATTAAGGGTCTTCTAAAAGCAATTTAAAGGAGAAAAGGTGAAGGTAGAATGAGATTTAATTCTGCATATGTACTAGGAGACACCTTAGTTTAGTACAAAGGGGCCCTGACTGGAACTTGGGTTAAAAACCCATTATGCCCCTGCCATTTTGGATAGTCTCTCTTCTCTTTCCTTCTTACTACCTCATGTCTTTCACATCCAGTTTTTGTTCAAGTTCATTCCAGTTCTGTTAGTCTTAGCAAAACCTTCATTTAGAAGTGGTCAGAATTGTTTGTTGCTGGGTAGAGCTGTTGAGGGTGGATATGGGCAGGGATGGTGATGGTGATCAACCATATAAGAGGAAAGAAGGGGGTTCATTATTAGCAACCAGCTACAAAGCAGGGTACGAAGTGACCTGACCTAGTCAGCAGAGCTGGCCTGAATATCTGGCAGCTGTTCTTTGTCCTGTGTTCATGCCAGGAACAGTTAACTGTTTGCCTTTGAGTGGACTGGTGATTCTTAGTGAGTTCATTGACTAAATTAGCTGATCACAGTAATGATTAACCCTGGGTCAATTGTGGCTTCATCCTTTATCTGTACCTGTGCCTTTATCTTTACATAAATGCTGTGCTTACCATTCCAAATGAGAAATGTTTAATGATAAGTGGATCTTGTCTTAATTGGCATATCTGACTAGTTCTTGGTATCTGTTGATGGTAAAGAGAGCAGTTCTTTGATTCTTGGCCAAATAGAATGAATCCTCTCGGTTTGGAAGTTAAATGAGGAATTAATTTTTATGTGCTGGTAACGTCAGTAACTTTGTTTCTGCATTTAGTGCCGTTGTTACTTGACCAAGGCCTTTCTGTGTGAGTCACCCAGAGTGCTGGTTGTCATTGACCAGAAGGGAGAACGTTTGTTTCTCATTTTATGAATGAGGAGATCTCTCTCTTCCTTGAATCATGTTAGTGGGTGATCTACTCTGAATCAGGCCACTTGTGTGCTCCAGAGTTAACCTTATTCATAGTCCCACACTTCCATCCACAAAACAGTGCTGTGAGCATTTTTCCCTTACATTGCAACCTGGAGCCTGGAAGATGAATTTTGTCTCCTCCCTCCTTCAGTACTAGCTCCCTTCTAATGCTAGTTTCCTAACTTGTGTTGAATGTGGACGTGATATGGTGACAATGCCATTTGGAAGCGGGGATTGGTTAGTTTTGTTTCTGGCTTCTGGGGCAGTGTTGGTTGTGCTGGTGGTGTTACTGAGGCTGGGTTTTTGTGGACAGCCTTTTTTTCTGTATCATTGAGAAATCCCAATTATGACAATACAATATGTGGATTTCAGATGTTTCTTGCAGCACACACACACACAAAGAACTAGTACCTTGATTCTCTTTTTTATGAAATCTCCTGATAACAGATCATTCAGACACACTGCTGTAAGAGGTGTGGTGTGGGCAAAATGTGAGCAAATTGTTAAGAAATTGATGTCTCTTTTCCTCAGGTATTACAGACTTTGGGCACAGAAACCTACCGGCCTAGTTCTGCCTCACAGTGTGTGGCTGGTATCGCTTGTGCAGAGATCCCAGTAAACCAGTGGCCAGAACTGATTCCTCAGCTGGTGGCCAATGTCACAAACCCCAACAGTACAGAGCACATGAAAGAGTCCACGTTGGAAGCTATCGGTTACATTTGCCAAGATATAGTAAGTGCTTGGTTGACCTATCTCATTTCTATACCCCTGATTCCCTCTAGCTGTGACATGCATGATTTTAGGATTACTCTTGAACTAATCATGAAGAAAATCAAGCTAATATTGAGCGATTTAAGTATATAGGACTGCTTTATCTGCTAATTTTGATCTCTATTTCATTAATTAACTTACTCTCGCTCATGCCCTCAAGTGAAGCAACTGGAGGATCATAAACTCAAAATGGTAATCCATATGTGTGGAGAAACTTAGGTTCTAGGCTTTGAAAATAAGGATGTTCACATTTGGAGCATCCCTGACCTAACTTCTTAAGATCCTCAGTGTACCATGAATGCAGTGGTGCTTTTTTACTTTCTATGTTATAGAAAGATTGGCCAAATTTGCCTGTAGTTGGTGTAGCTACCTAGGCCACAACACTGTATTATTCACCTTTTTAAAGAATTGTCTTATTTAACTTTATCTATTTAAACTTGACCAGAAAGTGACAGAGCGAGAGAGAGAATGTGAAAGCAAGCAGCCTGATCTGGGACTCAAACTGTAGTCAGCCACGTGGGAGTCCGGCGCCCCTAATCACCACGCCACCTGCTGGCCTATTTATTTACTTAAATTTTCTTCCAGAAGGCTTCTTTGTGCTTGAGAGAGAGAGAGAGAGAGAGAGAGGGGCATGACCATACAGCAGTTATTTTTCTTCTATTTCTCTGACCTGGCAGGATTTTGGGTGCACATACACACATAGGCGCCCAGCATGTTTTACAAACTGCTCAGGTCAAGAATCAAACCATGGTGGGCAATGTGGAGTCTGATTTCTCAGATGCAGCACTTGACTGTTGAGCTATAGGGCTGGCCCAACGCTAAATACAATCCTCTTGGCACTGTTTGTTTATTTATTTATTTAAATTATTTAATTTTATTTATTCACTCATTTATTTTTAGTTTGACCAGAGAGGTACAGAGAGAGAAAGAGGGAAAGTGAGAAAGCAAGCCTCCAGGTCATGGACTTGAACTGTGGTCAGCCATGTGAGAGTGTCCAGCACCTTAACCACCACACTACCTGCTGGCCCCGCTCTTAGCGCTGTTGTTGCCTGTGAGGTTCTCACTGTGGTACCTGTTTGAATGTGCAGACTTTATGAAGCAAAGAAACCCCACAGCACTTGACCTGGACTTAGATGCCCTTGGTGTACTCAGGTGTTGATCCTTGGCTCTCGGGTATTTTAAAGCTTTATTTCCTCAGCACAGATAGCTAGGAATAAATCACCATACTACCATTTCCATTTGCACAGAATGGGGGAAAAGAAAAATTACCTCATGCCCAGAGTCTTTAAGAAGTGAGAGATGGGGACCAGCAGTTGGTGTAATGACTGTGTTGCTGGACTCCCACGTAGTCGACCACTGTTTGAGTCCCAGACCCGGTGTCTTAAACTCAGGCCGGGCAGTGTTGGTTGTGCTGATGGTTTTACTGAGCATGTATGTGCGTTCCTGCCCAAGATCCCGAGAGGAGAATGGAGGAGAAGGGATTGCTGCGTGGCCATCCCCCCGGGGGTGATTTCTCGTTTTCTCTCTCTTTCTGGCAAGCGCACGTGCCCTGTAATGAAAACCTCTCAAAAAAAAAAAAAAAAAATGGTGAAATGAACTTGATAAGTTTCATTGTCTCAGTTCAGTTTTAGACTGCCAGTACTGTGGGATGTTTTACAGGTGGTTTGCCATGCTGTCCCTAAATGGAAATGTGTGGGACAAGATTGCAAAGTCATGATGCTTACTCGAGTAGATTTTAGAGTTAAAAGGACTGGTGATTAGTCATGAGCTCATTATTATATTCATTATACTTCTTTGCTTATTTCAGGACCCAGAGCAGCTACAGGATAAATCCAATGAGATTCTGACTGCCATAATCCAGGGGATGAGGAAAGAAGAGCCTAGTAATAATGTGAAGCTAGCTGCTACTAATGCACTCCTGAACTCGTTGGAGTTCACCAAAGCAAATTTTGACAAAGAGGTAAGTTTCTTGTGATAAAAGATACAGCTTAAGAGGATGAGGAATGAAAGAGTTAAAAGTGTCTTTGTTGATTTTTCAAGTTTGTGATACAGAAAGTTCCGATTTGTGTAACAATTGTTGAAGTTTGTGTTGTGTGAGAGATGGCCATGGAGGTATTTGCCTTATCTCATTAGGTTCTTGGAAACATTTTCTAAAGTGTTTCTAAGCTTAGATTTTTTTTCTCTTGCAGTCCTAAGTGTGGGAATGTTTTGGAATTGTAAAAAATTACTGGAACTAGGCCGACTTACATCTCCTTAGGAAGGTGCTTTTGAAAAATAATGTAAATGTTTTAACTGAAAGTAATTTCCCTTTTTATTGATTTATAATTGTATTAAAGTATACATAACATAAAATATACTCTTAGCCATTTCCTTGTGCAGTGTGGTTCCTCAGTAATGTGAACATACCTATCTCCAGCACTTTTTCTCATCTTGCAAAACTGAAACTGTATCCGTTAAACAGTCCCAGTTTTCCTCTTCCCCCAATCTATGACAGCCACCATCCTACTTTCTACTTTATGGGTTTGACTACTTTAGATACCTCATGTGAATTGACCATACAGTATTTATCTTTTTTTTTTTTTGAGAGAGAGGTTTTTGCTATAGGGTGCGTGCGCTCGCCAGACAGACAGAGAGAGACATAGAGACAGAAAGCGAGAAATCACCCCCCAGAGGGGATGGTCACTCTGCAATCCCTTCTCCTCCATTCTCCTCTCGGGATCTTGGGCACGCACGGACGTGCACCCGGCGTGAGTTTTAAGCCACCGGGTCCGGGACGCGAACCGCGGTCGACTGTGTGGGAGTCCAGCGACATAGCCATTACGCTGGCTGCTGGTTACCGAGTATTTATCTTTTTGTGATGGACTTATTTAGCTTAGCATTTTGTCTTCAAGCTTTGTCCATTTTGTAACGTATTAGAATTTTCTCTTGATGGACTTTGGGATACTTCCACCTCTAGACTGTATTAAATAATGCTGCTGTAACATGGGTATTCAAATACCCTTTGAGACCTAGCTTTCTTTTTCTTTTGTATATGTTAGCCAAAAGTGGAATGAATTGCTGAATCATAGCATCAGAATATATTTTTGTATATAAATCTGTTGACACTTTTCAGTAGGGCTTTTTGCCATTTCTTGTTAGGCCTTATAGTGAGGAGGTCTAAGAAGCCAGAGTAAACTGTAGTTCTATTTTATTCGAAAATAGGGTTTTTTCTTTTAGATTTTAGAAGACTTTGGAGGATAGAAAATAAAGTCCATTACTTTGTTCTCTTTTCTTGCCATATTAGATGCGCATTAGCTCCTTTTGGTGGGGGGGCTATAGAGCGTTTGCCCTCTTTAGAGATAGGACATGAGAAATCACCCTCCAGAGGGGATGGCTACCCTGCAGTCCCTTCTCACATTCTCCTCTTGGGATTTTAGACATGCAGGTGCATGCACTTAGTGTTTTTCTTTTTTAAATTTCTTTTGCTAGGGTACATGCACTTGCTGGAGAGACAGAAAGCGAGAAATCACCTCCCCGGGGGGATGGCGCCACTGCAGTCCCTTCTCCTTCATTTACCTCTTGGGATTTTGGGCACGCACATACATAACAGCCAGTATGAGTTTTAAGCTGCTAGGTCCGGGACTTGAACTGTAGTCAGCTGTGTGGGAGTCCAGCAACATAACCATTACACCATCTTCTGACCCCTGGTGTTTTTTTTTTTTTTTTTTTTTTTTTTTTTGGAGAGGTTTTTGCTGTAGGGCACATGCGCTCGCCAGAGAGACAGAGACAGAAAGTGATCCCCAGAGGGGATGGCCAGGCTGCAATCTCTTCTCCATTCTCTCGGGATCTTGGGAATGAATGCACACGCACCTAGCCTGAGTTCAAGCCACTGGGTCCAGTACTCGAACCGTGGTCGACTACATGGGAGTCCAGTGACATAGTCATTACGGTAACTGCTGGTCCCCACTCCCCACCCCGGTGTGTTTTTCAACCAGCCAGGTTCATGGAGTTGGCCATGTGGGATCACCCAGTCTTAACCACTCTGCCACTGTCTGATCCATATTTGCTACTTTCTAGAAAACAAATATGTTCTCTGAAATAAAGCAGATATTTTGGATTTTATTACATTAAAAATTATTTATTAAATTTTATTTATTCATTCCTTTATTTTTAATTTGACAGGAAGAGGGGAAGTGAGAAAGCCAGCCACCAGGCTCAGGACTCAAACCATGGTCAGCCATGTGGCCGTGTCCAGTGCCTTAACCACCATGCCACCTGCTGATCCCCTAAATTTTATTACATTTTAAATACAGAAAATTGATTTTCCTACATCTAGTTTTTTTTTTTCCCCCTAGCCAATTATCTTTGTTTAAGCCCTGTGATATATGTTTCCCTGTCCACTTCTTTCCTGAAGTCAAGTTATGAAAGTCATTTTGGGGATTAAGAGATTAGGGACTGTCTTAGGGGGCAGGTCATACTGCAAACACTAGGGTTGAACTTTTTTATAGCCATCATAATAGCCATCACTGTCTCAAGAGAAAGTTGCTTCATTTTATCAGGGTTGTGGGGCCTTGCATGGGTGAGATTTATTCTTTACAGTGTCTGGAAACCTCATGGATGGTTCTGGTCTCCTAATTCTCTTGTCTTTATCCTTCTTACAGTCCGAAAGGCACTTTATTATGCAGGTGGTCTGTGAAGCCACACAGTGTCCAGATACAAGGGTGAGTATGAGGTCATATGGAAAATTTGTCTGTCTTACGTCTTACCTAGGAAATACTTGTTCTGGCTCAGAGTGAAATAGTGGAAATCAGATGACTTCAGAAATCAGGTTTGGCTAATGTTTTTAGTAAGAACTTTTCCCCAAAATATTGGAAGAAGGAAGAATAGTCCTTAAAAAGTTGACATAATGGCAGTTACCATTCTCATTATTAAAAAAAAAAAAAAAAAAAGCTTAAGAGAGAAATGGATTTTGGTCACTTCGCTGCCTAATTGCCATAGGTTACTCAAGTGATTATTTCATTGGTAGCCTCTGAAGTGGCCTTGCGGTTGCTATAAAGTATACCTGATACTTCATGCAGGCGGAAGTAACACCTTCAGTCTGAATAGTATTAGTGAATTTAGCCCTGCAGCAGGTTCCACAGACACCTTTAAAGCAAAAAGAGAAGGAAAGGTACAGTAAATAGAAACATCATGAAAATTTTAGGGAAAAGATTAATTTTAAAAGAAATGATAACATTACCCATCTCCTTAACCCTTTAGATTGAATGAGTCTGCTTTTGTCAGATTGCACTGTTTTAGTAAAGTATTTAATCTGCTTTTTCTAAAAGGTACGAGTGGCTGCTTTACAGAACCTGGTGAAAATCATGTCCTTGTACTATCAGTACATGGAGACATACATGGGGCCTGCTCTTTTTGCAGTAAGTATTACTAATTTATGTGATTTGAGCCGTTAGTTAATTGCAGAGCCCATCCTTAGCTGATGTTTTGTCAGTTCTCTAATTTTTCACTTAACATTATGAAATCAGGGAAATTCCTTGAATATGAGGTTTTTTTGTTTTGTTTTGTTTTTTAAGCTAATCAGTATTATGCCAAGAACACTTGATCTGTCTCTGCTGGTAAAAAGAGTGGATTTTAGGCCAGCCTGTGGATGGCTCCCAGTCACAGACCTGGCCACTTAGAAAAAACACTGGGTGCATGTACAGGCATGCCCCAAATCCCAAAAGGAGAAATAGAGGAGAAGGGATTGTGTTGTGACCATCCCTCTCAGGAGATATCCTCTAGCAAATGTAAAAAAAACTAAGAAATGTGGATTTTAAAAATCCTTTCTCAGTTTCTGCCTTTCTTTTCAGATCTTGGTTTCATAAATTTTATTTCTTCAACTTGATGTCTATGGTTAAGTGGGAGGGGTCTAACTTGAACTAGTACTTATCTGGGACCTGAGATGTCTTTGTTTTTTCCCCTAAGATCACGATTGAAGCAATGAAAAGTGACATTGATGAGGTGGCCCTGCAAGGGATAGAATTCTGGTCCAATGTCTGCGATGAGGAAATGGACTTGGCCATTGAGGCTTCAGAAGTGAGCTTGGGAGGGGACAGGGGAGGGAGGGAGAGCTATTAACTTGACTAGGTCTGGGGACATTCATATGTGAATATTACTGTTCTCCTACTGGGAAAGCTTCATTTTGACTTGTCTTAGAGGGTGTCTCCACTTGTAGATTTTCTGCTAATTCAAGCCCCTATGGAGACAGATCACTAATGAGGGCATCTCATGTCTTTGCTGATGAGTATGGCATGGTTTATTGTAAATACTCATATATGGATGCTGTGAACACAAGGGGGCAGCAGGCTGTCACAGTCACCTCATGTCACCTAGTGCTGAATTGTTTACTTTCCAACGTCTTAACACAAGCCTGGGATATATTGATCAGATATTGATCATACAAATTGATCATTTACTTACTCTCATGAAGAATCAGATATGGGGGGACCAGCAGTTAGTGTAATGGCTATGTCGCTGGACTCCCACGTAGTCAACCGTGGTTCGAGTCCCAGACCCGGTGGCTTAAACTCACGCCGGGTGCGTGTGCATGCATGCCCAAGATCCCGAGAAGAGAATGGAGGAGAAGGGATTGCGGTGTGGCCATCCCCTCTGGGGGGTGATTTCTCGCTTTCTATCTCTCTGTCTCTCTGTCTGTCTGGCACACGCCCTATAGCATAAACCTCTCCAAAAAAAAAAAAAAAAAATCAGGTATGGGGGAAGGGGCAGGGTAGATCTACCCTTGGAATCTTCACATTGAAGATATGTCTCTAACCTGTTTCTCTTTGTGCATTTCAAAAAGTCTTATTTGGGGCATTCTTATATGGAATTAATATATCTCTTGATCCAGAGAACACTTATGCTTGATCTTAGCCAAAAGGCGAGAAGTCAAAAGAATGCTTAGATAGCATATCATTCATATGAATTGAGCTTGTGGGGAAAAAAGTGTCCTCCTTAAGGTTGCCTTGGCCCTTTAAGGTATATTATACATACATATTGCCCAAAAGGATCTCATTGAAGTAGACCAAAAAATTTGCACTCCCAGATATGATAATGAATGTTAGCATATGCCCTCATTTATTTCTGTTACAGACAACTGTCATTGTAGGTCTCTAGTTTGATAACTTTTTGTTTTTGTCTAGAATTTGCTTTGTGTTTCTCCTCAGGCAGCAGAACAAGGACGGCCCCCTGAGCACACCAGCAAGTTTTATGCGAAGGGAGCCCTGCAGTACCTGGTTCCAATCCTCACACAGACCCTAACTAAACAGGTGAGTTACTGTCCAAATTTCACTTGGTAAGCTGTGAAACCTTAGGAAGGTTGAGTTGGTTCACTTGGAACAGTTTCTGTGAAGGACCTTGGCAGCTCATCAACTATTTGACGTTCTGTTGGAGATGACTCAGGGACAGCTGAGCTGGGGCTGTACGATGATCCCCTTGGTTTGAGTTGTTTGTGAAGCATTAACTGGGCCTGAACATCTCAGATGCGTCTTGATTGGGAACGAGCTACACACTGCTCTGATTTCCCGAGTCCTACGTTGTTCAGGCTAATAGAAGAGATAGGCTAGTTTTGGGCCACTCAGATACCTGTTAAGTATCTGGAATATTTTTGATAGTTGGTGGGATATGTATTGTAAAAATACTGATGAGGTTGAATATGAATTATTCATATTTTAATGAAGAACTCCAACCTATGAAAGAAACTTTTCTATTGATCATTCAAGATCATTGATATCATTACTAAGATTCAGGACAAAGTAAGAAGACTTCATAAAGATGAGGCCAGTGAGTAAACACAGACCCTGTTTTGTTTTGTTTTGTTTGTTTGTTTGTTTTTAATGTGTCTTGGTTGCCATTGTTTGTTTATGCTGTACATTTTTCTTGGTATGTGTTGGGGTAAGTTTATGTAACACCTCGTCTCTGGTGCGTGTATACTATTAAAGAGCTGGCAGTTATTTAAGGAAACAATGCTGGTCACTTTAAGCATTAATTACATAAGGCATTTGATTGTGAACGTGACTTCCAATATAGCAGTCAGAAGATAAGTAGAGATATTTGTTTTGAAATGGACTGAGTGATCCCTTAAATTTTCATCTCATCTTTCAGTTTACAGTGGTATATTTTTTTCTTTATTTTAATTTACATTTGATCATATATATCTTTACAGTATACATCATTGCTTTTTCCAGCACGAATACCAAACATTATCAGTCAAGACCAGAGACGTTGCTATATATATTTTCATTTGCAAATATCTTTTCTCTTTTTTGTCAATTAAACGTACTTTTTTTTTTCTTCCCCTGTTCCCCTCCCTCCCTCTATTACCTACCCCCTTACAGTGGTATCTTTATCTTTTGGTTCATTTTTTTGTTTTTGCATATTTGTGATTTTATTATTTGCGTACAAGTCATTCTTTTATCTGTGAAATTTCCTGTAACTATATAGGAAGCCTGCTTTAAATTACTGTGGAAATATAATTACTTCCATCCCGGGAATTCCCCTTCATGTCTTTTTCCCAGTCTATAAGTCCGTTACTTTCCTCATCTTTTACCTGATAGATTAATTTTGATTGATCTTTTGAACTTTTCTATAATTAGAATCATAGAGCACATACTCTTCCATTCTGCCTTTTACCCTCCGTATTCAAGATTCATCCTTGTTGCATACAGTTGAGGTTTTTTCATCTCATTATTAAGTAGTACTAGAGTCTTCCTTCATCTGCATCTTATTTAACAAAAGGCTATGCTGTGATGAATCTTGGTGGAAGAGAATATTTTATTTCCATGAAGCTTAAGTTCTAAAGACATATGAGAATAATCGAGGACCTTTTGAGTTAAAATGATTCTTTGAATAAAACCTAACCAGTGCCACATTCTTTTCATCAGGATGAAAATGATGATGATGATGACTGGAACCCCTGCAAAGCAGCAGGGGTATGCCTCATGCTTCTGGCCACCTGCTGTGAAGATGACATAGTCCCACATGTCCTCCCCTTCATTAAAGAACACATCAAGAACCCAGATTGGCGGTACCGGGATGCAGCAGTGATGGCTTTTGGTTCTATCTTAGAAGGACCAGAGCCCAATCAGCTCAAACCTCTAGTTATACAGGTGAAGCTGAGAGATTTTTGGATTGGAAAGTGGGATATTGTTTGTTTAAACATTTTGCTTGAAAGTGTATTTCTGCTTTGAAACTGTAAGCAGTCATGTACTAAGGTTATTTCTAGATAGTTATTTGCTGTCAATTACGTAAGATACATTTCTTAACTTTTTTTATTACTTAAGTCATATGACCCAGAAGCTTTTGAAAATGAAAAGACCAAACAGAAAAGGTCACCTTTAATCTCATTGCCCTGGGATAACACTATTTTTTGAGAGGTTTTTGCTATAGGATGTGTGCGCTTGCCAGAAAGACACAGAGACAGAAAGCAAGAAGTCACCCCCCCCCAGGGGGGATGGCCATACTGCAATCCCTTCTCCATTCTCTTGGGATCTTGGGCATGCATGCACATGCACCCGGCATGAGTTTAAGCCACTGGGTCCAGGACTCAAGCCGTGATTGACTACATGGAAGTCCAGTAACATAGCGATTAGGCCAACTGCTGGTCTCAGCCCTGGGATAATACTCTTAGTTATTATCGGTATTCTTGCAGTTGTCTGTCTTTTTTTTTTTTTTTTAAGAGGTGTGTGTGGTTTTGTTTTTGTTTGTTTTTTTGAGATTTTTGCCATAGCACGTTTATGCTCAACAGAGAGGGAAAGTGAGAAATCACACCCCATTTTCCCCCAGAGGGGATGGCCACACTGCAGTCCCTTCTCTATGCTCTCCAGATTTTGGGCATGCATACACACATGCCTAGAGTGATTTTCAAGCTGCCGTGTTTGGGACTTGAACCGCAGTAAGCCATGTGGGAGTTCAGGTACCTGAACCACCACCCATCTGCTTGCCGCATGCACCAAACTATTTTTTTATTATTATTTTTTAAATAATTATTTATTTATAATTGTATTTAGTCATTCATTTATTTTAATTTGACCAGAGAGACAGAGAAACAGAGAGAGAGAAAGTGAGAAAGGAAGCCACCAGGTCCGGGACTTGAACCGTGGTCAGCCATGTGGGAGTATCCAGCACCTTAACCACCACGCCACCTGCTGGTCCCCGCACCAAACTATTAATAGACTTGTAATCTAGGATTTGGTGAGAAGACTAAAACATCGTCATGTTTCACCTTTATTTCTTTTTCAAGTTTATTTTATTCATGAGAGAGGGTGCAGGTGAGAGAGAGAGACTCAACAGGCTCTGGCAATGCTGCTATCTCCCTTCCCCAGCCTTTCAGCCCATCAACATCTTAGGTGTGCACACACAGGTGTGACTTCAGGGAGACTTGGTATCCCAACCCATGGTTGGCCGTTTTGCCTTCAGCATGCCCCACCTGTGTAATTGAGGTTGGCATTCTTTTATTATTTTGACAGATGTTTCACAAGCATGTCTTTTACATTTACAAAAGTACCTTGGTAATGTTTTTGAGTTAAAACCCAAAGGTAGCAGTCAACATAAATTTTAATCTTTGTTTTGCATTGCTAATAAATGTTGTATTTTCAGGCTATGCCCACCCTCATAGAATTAATGAAAGACCCCAGTGTAGTTGTTCGAGATACAACTGCATGGACTGTGGGCAGAATTTGTGAACTGCTCCCTGAAGCTGCCATCAATGATGTCTACTTGGCTCCCCTGCTGCAGTGTCTGATTGAGGGCCTCAGTGCGGAACCCAGAGTTGCTTCCAATGTGTGCTGGGTAAGAAGTTTTCTTCCTGGGGGGAAAGGGAGCTTGCCTGAGCTGTTGGCAAGAAGGTAGGCGGTGTGGGAGTGAAGCAGATCTACCTTATTGAAGGCTTTTTCTGAATAGCATCCTCTAATTTCTTCAGTTAAAATGAGGGGGAGATGCCAACCACTGGAGCCAGTGGGAGCTGTTGACTCATAGTGACTGGTTCCCAACCCAGTTAGAACAGCCACGGTATCCAGTGGGGGGAGCTCTCTGTACTCAGTTCTCTTCCTTGATTTGCTTGGGGACCAGAAGTTTGATTAAGATGGAGAGTTGTTGGCTACAAGATGTACCATTGCTGCAAAGTGGGCAAGAGGAAAGGAAGATAGGTGGCCTGGGTGCTGAGTCAGCATCAGCTAAATGTCTTTTATTGGAGACAGTTTGGAGTGTTGGAGGAGGAAGTTCAACTAAGGAAGGTTTGGGGATAAAAGCCTTTCTGTAAAGGGAAAGAGAAATGAAATGGCAGGCCATTGCGGTGTGTGAAAGTACTCTGCGGTGTGATAATCAGACAGGGCAAAAGAAAAATATAAACAAATACCCGGGGATAACAGGCTGTGTGGAATTTAAAGCACTGGATCCCACATGGCTGACTGTGATTGAGTCCTAGACTAAGTAGTTTGAAAATCATACCAGTCACGTGTGTGCATTCCCAGAATCCATAGAGGAGATGAGAAAGGATTGTGGCATGGTCTTCCCCACCTAGGCAAGGTGCTTTCTCACTTTCCCTCTCCCCCTCTCTGTGTCTCTCTGGCAAGTGCACATGCCCTTTAACAAAACTAAAATACCTCATTTTAAGGACACCTGGCAATGTTAAGTGCTCTTGAGGTGACCTTGACAGAGTAAGTAAGTTGGGGCATAACTAGCTCTATTTGTCTTCGGTTAGCAGGAGAAGAGCACTACCCAGTGCATCTTAAGGAGCGATGAAGTCATCCTGCAGTGGGGCTCTTTTTTTTTTTTTCTTTTTTGGAGAGGTTTTTGCTATAGGGCGCGTGCGCTCGCCAGACAGACAGAGAGAGACAGAGAGATAGAAAGCGAGAAATCACCCCCCAGGGGGGATGGCCACGCCGCAGTCCCTTCTCCTCCATTCTCCTCCTGGGATCTTGGGCACGCACACGCACCCCGCGTGAGTTTAAGCCACCGGGTCCGGGACTCAAACCGTGGTCGACTACGTGGGAGTCCAGCGACATAGCCATTACGCTAACTGCTGGTCCCCAGTGGGGCTCTTTTCAGGACTAATACTGAGTCTGTCTGTTCAGGCATTCTCCAGTCTGGCTGAAGCTGCTTATGAAGCTGCAGATGTTGCTGATGATCAAGAAGAACCAGCTACCTACTGCTTATCTTCTTCGTTTGAACTCATAGTTCAGAAGCTCCTCGAGACAACGGACAGGTGACTGATACTCCACAGGAATGAGTGATGTCTGTGCATCTGACTCCTGCTTCCTCAGTGTGCAGGACATCATCTTGATCACAGAGATAGTGAGATAGGGCCAGTGGAACCTGCTCGGAGGAAGAGAAAGAATCCAATAGTAGATGATTTGTTTAAGTGAAAGGGAGAAAGAAGGTAGACTATATCTACCTTAGAGTTGTTTGTTTTACAATTAAAGTCTGAAGACCATCCTGTTTCTTCTTCATTTAGAGAGTAATTGATCTAGAGAGGTCCCTTTATTTTGCAGGGGTTTTTTAAAAATTATTTATTTAATTTTATTTATTTATTCATTTATTTTAATTTGACCAGAGAGAGGCAGAGAAAAAGAGAGGGGAAGTAAGAAAGCAAGCCACCAGATTCAGGACTTGAATCATGATAGGCCATGTGGGAGTGTCCAGCACCTTAATCACCACGCCACCTGCTGGTCCCTGTTTTACAGTTTTTGATGTTAACGGATGTTCTATTATGGTTTAAGAGAAATAATTCTCATTATGAATGTATTGCTATACCAGATCATCAGCTGCTTCTTATGATATTGGATGAAGTTTTAACTACAGTTGGCATTAACTGCAGTTGGTTTATAAACAAGCATTTAAAATGTTGTTTATAAGGATTGCAGATTAGGGGCAACCTATAATCAGTGTTCTCAGTGAGCTATACCTTAAGCCATAAGCACAGTAAACCATCAGGAGGTGGACTTGGCATAAAAATCTTCCATGCTTGAGATCAGCAAATGGCATGGTAGTTATGTACTGGACTCTCGTGTAGTCGACCATAGTTTGAGTCCTGGACCCAGCACGTTAATACTCAAACCAGGCATGTGTGTGCGTGCGCCCAAAATCGCGAGAGGAGACTGGAAAAGAAGGGATTACTAAGCCATCCCCACTAGGGGGTGATTCTCGCTTTCTGTCTCTGTCTCTCTGGCGAGCACACCCTATACAAAGACCTCTCTTTAAAAAAAAAGTCCATGCTTAACTATTTCATTCTCACCCCTCTCTTCGAGATTGTGTATAGAGGCATCTCATTGAAATGAATAAAGAATGTTAGGGTGTCTTTAAGGCTATTCAAGTAACCCCTTAAATTTTCCACATGGGTTCTTTACCATTTCAAAACAATATTTAGCCATATCCAAAAGGGCCATTCTATATTTTAACTAAATCTAGGAACCATGATAAATGTAGCTGTTAGCTCAAAGAATTTTTGTGAATGTGGTTCCTAGAGGGGCCAGCAGGTGGTGTGTTGGCTTAAAGCTCTGGTTCCCTCAAGGCCAACTCTGCAGTTCAAATTTGAGTTCCGTCAGCCTGAATAAAAGGGTGGGCACTTGATGTGCTTGTCGAAAATCTTGAGAAGAGAATGGAGGAGAAGATCATCCCCTTGTGGGGGAGTAATTTCTCTTTTTCTTCCCTCCTTGCTCCAGCCTTCCCTCTGGCAAGTGTACACTCCCTATACAAAAAAAAAAAAAAAAAAAAAAAAAAAAAAAAAAAAACAATTGAGGGACCAGCAGATAGCGTAATGGCTACATCGCTTTACCCCCATGTAGTCGATCACGGTTTGAGTCCCAGACCCCGTGGCTTAAACTTAGCCAGGCACAGGTGCGTGCATGCCCAAGATCCCAAGAGGAGAATGGAGAAGGGATTGTGGCATGGCCATCCCCCCTGGGGAGTGATTTCTCGCTTTCTGTCTTTCTGTCTGTCTGTCTTTCTGGTGCACGCACGCGACCTATAACAAAAACCTCTTCCAAAAAAAAATTTTCTTTTTTTAGGTTTTTGCTTTAGGGCATAGTCACTCGGGAGAGAAGGATAGAGACAAAGGGGAAATAAGAGATCACTCACCACAGGGGATGGCCATGCCATACTGCAATCTCTTCTCTTCCATTCTCCTCCCTGAATCTTAGGCATGCATGCACACACTCCTGACATGAGTTTTAAGCCCCAAGTCTGGGACTTGAACTGTGGTCAGCCATGTGGGAATCCAGCCATGTAACTGCTATGCCATCTGTTGACCCCAGCCAAGAATCTTTGAAAAAAAGAAAATTTGGTTCTTCAACATTTTATTGTCAAACTCAAGCCAAGGCTATAACCCTCTCTACTTCTGGGTTTTCTTGGTAATGCATTGTACATCAACTTCTGTTTGCTCTCCTTAGTTAAGGCTTTAAGATTTTTGCTATATGTTCCTTACAGACCTGATGGACACCAGAACAACCTGAGGAGTTCTGCATATGAGTCTCTAATGGAAATTGTGAAAAATAGTGCCAAGGATTGTTACCCTGCAGTTCAGAAAACTACCTTAGTCATCATGGAGCGACTACAACAGGTTCTTCAGATGGAGGTGAGGCTATTGGTGAGGGACATAGTCCTTCTGCCACGTAGCTCTGTTTTTAAGACTTCTCTCTTTTAGTGTTTAAGTATATGACTTGGCATCAGGAAGTTCATGGGAAAATGCATATTATAAATAAACTATGTGGATCTCAGAATTTTTTGCACCAGAGTAAATTTAAAGATAACACCTTTATTTATATTTATATTCATTTGGAGAGATTTTTGCTATGGGGCACGTGCACTTGCTGAAGAGACAGACAGAAAGCGAGAAATCACCCCCTAGGGGGATGGCCATGCCACAGTCCCTTCTTCATTCTCCTCTTGAGATTTTGGGCATACATACACACGTGCTTGGTGTGAGTTTCAAGCTTCCAGGTCCATTCCTCAAATTGCAGTCAGCTGTGAGAGTTCAGTGATGTAACCTTTATACCATCTGCTGGTCCCGATAATTCCTTTTTTTTTTTTTTTTTTTTTTTTTTTTTTTTAAGAGAGATTTTGGCTATAGGACGTGTGTGCTTTCCAGAGACGGCAAGAACTCCCCGCCTCCCACCGTACCTCCACCCCTATGAGGATGGCCATACCTTAGTTCATTCTCTTAGGATTTTGGACACACATGTGCCCAGCGTGAGTTTTAAGCTGTCGAGTGCAAGACTCAAACCGTGGTTGACAAGTGTGGGAGTCCAACGACCCAACCACTATGCCATCTGCGGGTCCTGATTACTCCTTTTTTCCCCCTGAGCTTTTTAATTTTTTGTTTAAGAATTACTTAATTTTGGAGCCAGGAGGTGGTGTGGTTAAGGGTGCTGGACCACATGGCTGACCGTGGTTCAAGTCCCAGACCTGGCGACTTACATTCCCCCTTTTTCTTGCCTTCTCCCTCCCTCCCTCCCTCTGGTCAAGTTAAAATAAATCCATAAATCAATAAAATTAAATAAAATAATTCTTTTTTTTTAGAGTTCATTTTATTTGTTGTTGTTGTTACTATTATTTAATTTGACCAGAGAGAGAAAAAGGAAAAGTAAGAAAGCAAGCTACCAGGTCCTGTACTCAAATCGGAGTCAACCATGTGGAAGTCCAGTGCCTTAACCACACACCACATGCTAACCCCTTTCCCCAAGCATTTTCTTTATTACCAGAGGTTGTATACTCACCAGAGAGAGAGAGAAAGTACCCACCCCCCAATAGGGCATGATCATACCTCAATCCCTTTTCCATCTCCATTCTGTAAGAGTTTTGAGCATGTACGCACGCACACATGCCCAGTGTGATTTTTAAGCCACCAGGGCCAGGATTTGAACCACAGTTGGCCATGTGGGATTCAGCTCCCTTAACCATTAGACCACAGGACTGGCCTTCCACAAACTTTTTTTTTCTTTTTAAGAATTATCTATTTTAATTTTATTATTTATTCATTTTATTTTAGTATGGCCAGAGAGAGAGAGAGGGAAAGGGAGACATCAAGCCACTAGGTCCGGGACTTGAACTGTGGTCAGTCATGTGGGAGTGTCTAGCACCTTAACCACCATGCCACCTGCCGGTCCCCTAAAACTTTATAAATATTTATTTCAGGTACAAGGTTTATACAAAAGCCATTGCAGCATAATTGTGCATTGCTTGTCAGTTTTTACAAACATGTATTATACTTTGTATATGGTGTGTTTGTATTTACTTTAGCTTTTGTAGAGACTTGTCCTAGTAACCACAGTGAAAGTGGAAGATTTTTTATGTAGTACATGTCATTTTTTTCCTTCCCTTATAGTCACATATCCAGAGTACATCTGACAGGATCCAGTTCAACGACCTTCAGTCTTTACTCTGTGCAACTCTTCAGGTAGGATGGTGCCTTCTCACTCCTTAATAGCTCCAAGGAAGAGGAGCAGGATCTCAGCATGGCATGTTAACACAGCACAAAACTTGGAAATCATGTAGATGATGCTAATTAGAAACTCTTCTCAGAAGGCTTTGGTCTGTGATTGAATGGGAGACCCCAGCCTCTCTTTTCTGACCATCCAGAAAGCTCCAGTTTGTTTTTAGTACAGTGTAGGAGAGGAAGCTACTTGGTGTGTCATGGCCTTTCCCAACTGCACAACTAGTTTGTGTGGGCAGCTGTATTTCTACCACTGTCTTTTAAAATATTTGCTGTTGGAAACTTTATTATCATTTATGTCTGCAGACTCCAGCCTTTTTGGCCCCAGGAATCAGTTTCTTGGAAATTGGTTTCTCCATGGGTAGGGATGTTCAGGATGATTTAGGTGCATTACATTTATTGTGCATTTTATTTCTGTTGTAATCACATGCTAATACATAAACAACTCACCATTACCCAGAATCATGGGAGCGCTGTGCTTATTTTCTTGCAACTAGGTGGTCCCATTTGGGAGCTCCTATGAGAATCTTATGCCATCACTGATCTGCCAGGAGATGGAGCTCAGGTGATAAGGCAAGCAATGGGGAGTGGCTGTAAACACAGGTGAAGCTTCACTGGCTCTCCCACTGCTCACCTCCTGCTGTGCATCCCAGTTCTTAACAGGCCACAGACTGCTACCTGTCCACGACCCGGGGATTGGGGACTCCTGATTTAGGTTACTTATAGGGTCTATGTCCACAGAATGTTTCTGAGGAGAGACTGGGAAAATGAAAATAGAATGTCATTCTCCACTCCTGACAAGGCTAAGGAGCCATTCTCTCTTTCTACTAGAGAATGGGAAAATCCTGGAATCTGTCTGAAGCTTAAGTTGGTATTGCATTTTAATATTTGATGACACTAGGTCATCTTAATTGTCTTTTTACTCTAGACTTCATCTTCAGTTTTTACCATAGGGCATGTGTACTTGCTGGGGGATTGTCTAAGAAAGCATCCCCCGGGGTGGATGCCCATGCTGCAATCCCTTTTCCATTCTCCTCTCAGGATATTTTAGGCATATAAGCTGTGTTTTTCAAGCTGCTGGGTCCAGGAGTTGAGCCCCACATAGTTGGTCATGTGGGATCACCACCTTACCCACCAAACCACTGTCTGGCCTGCCGTATGTTTTATTTTTTAAGTATGACTGCTAAGGAATCTCTTTTTTTATCAGATAAAATACAGGAATCATTCGGTGAAATTACTTTAAGCAAACAAAAGAATGAGGAGGGAGGTTTGATGATGTTGAGTTCATTTTATCAAGACTTCTTTTTTAATTAATTTTAAAATTCCACTTATTTTTTAATTTGATCAGAGAAAGAAAGGGAAGGCAAGAAAGCAAGCTACCTGATACGGGATCCGAACCACAGTCAGCCATGTAGGAATCCAGTGCCCAGTTTAACCACTAAGCCTCCTGCCAGCCCCAAGACTTTTTTTTTTTTTCTAAAAGGGGGGGGTGTGTTTGGTTGTTGGAAAAGTCATGACACATCTTTGCATAGAAAAACATAGAAAAATATGGCATAACTTTTCCTACAACCCAGTATTTTTGACAGGATCTTGCCATTTTGCAATCCTTCTGCACCAGCGTCCCAGTTAGCCAGGACTGTAGGCAGCAAGCCTGGTGAATTTGGGCTGGGAACAAAACCCAGGCCTCTCATTCAGCTTCAGCCACCACACAGTGGCATCCTACCACTTGGACCCACCACAGCTTGGCCCAAGACTATTTCCTGACCATTATTTGTAAGTAGGTTAAGATACAGGGTTGATTTTTATTTATGTATAAGAGCTCTAAAACAACATGACCCTCTTTTTTTGTGGGGGAGGGGGTTTGCTATAGGGCATGTGTGCTCGCCAGAAAGACAGAGAGAGATAGAAAGCAAGAAATCACCCCTCCGGGGGATGGCCACGCTGCAATCCCTTCTCCATTCTCTCGAGATCTTGGGCATGCACGCACATGTGCCCAGCGTGAGTTTAAGCCACCAGGTCCGGGACTCGAACCACAGTCAGCTACATGGGAGTCCAGTGACATAGCCATTACACCAACTGCTGGTCCCAACATGACCCTCTTTAAAGAGGAAATGATTTAACTGTCATTCCAGTAAGACTACAATGTAGAGGCTGCTGATAGGGATTTGTCAGATAGTGAGACATAAATGCGGAGGAGAGGACTTCCTGCACTGTGGAGGATTATCTTGTGTTTGTTCCAGATTAAAAACGTAAGAGATGTTAAAATGAACGTTTTGTTGTAAATGGTTTGCACCATCACAGTTCTTGAGCATGTTAAGTGTATTTAGTCTTCCTAAAAGTTAAAAAGAGAGACTTAATTTTTTAAATGTGGTATTCTGATTTAGAGGATTTAGAGTAGATTCTGAACTCTCTTATTTTACAGAATGTTCTCCGAAAAGTGCAGCATCAGGATGCATTGCAGATCTCTGATGTGGTCATGGCCTCCCTCTTGAGGATGTTCCAGAGCACAGCTGGGTCTGGAGGCGTACAGGAGGATGCCCTGATGGCAGTTAGCACTCTGGTGGAAGGTAGGTGGGCAGAAATCAGTCAGAGGATGTCTCTAGATGTAGTCATTTTGATGGTCTTGGCGAATTTTTAACTACAGAAAGCATGTGCCTTTTACTAGTTCAAAGTTGAATTGAACTTAAGTGTAAATTTGTGTAACTGCCTAGTTACTCTAAAGTAAATGGGGTCCAGTTTGCAGTTAAGTCAGATTGACGTCTTTTCTCTGGGGACAGCTCTTACTGCTTACGTCACATTCACTGAATTCCTTCTTCCCCTGGAAGTCAGTCTGCTTGATTGAGGTTTGGCTCCTATCAGGGACGGAGGAGGCAAAGGTTTCTGTTTTCTTCTGGCATATGGTACCTCCTGGTTTGGGCTGTAATCTTTTGGACTCAGTCTGACATACAATGATGCCTAGGGTGAGATGGAATGAAATACTGAGTTCTAGGAACTAACTGATTTTCTGAATATTGCATGTTTGACCAAGCAAACACTTTGGGAAAGCCACATCTAACTTAACAGCCCTTCAGGAGCCATTAAACACACATTAAAGAGCACTTTTGAAACTTGGAATGTTGCTTCAGGGGTGACCTAAGTATGTTCTGAAGGCCATCACCTGAGGACCACTCTCCTGAGGACTGGGCCCATTTCTGGCATAAAGTAGCCCCCATCTAATGTCTCACAACACATGACCACCTTGAAAAGGCAAAGAGGTTAATTTTGACCCCTGGGGTAGCTGCTTTGGGTTTAAAGCCCAGTGCTACTTTTCCTGGCGGTGGTTTGTTAAGCCCTTGATGGGATTGCCGAGGAACCCTGTATTGCAGCTGGCCTCTATAGAGGACATGTTACAGTCAGATGAGAGGGTGGCCAAGAAGCAGTAGCACTACTCAGCCAATTCAGAATTAGCCTTGGATTCATCTTGGTGATCATACCACTTTGTTTCAGTCAGAGTAAAACCCTGTTCTGTAGGGAGTTGGCATTGTCTCTAGGGTGTAAGAATTAGTCCTTTCTAGCAGTTATAAATTTCCTATATGAGACACCCTTCAATGTCCTCATGACAGAATCAGTCATTAACTCCCACTCCACCCAACCTGTTGAGTCGAGTGAATACGTTTTAGGAGAGTTGGGGTGTTGGTTTTATTTACTTTTATGATATCTCATGGTATTGTCTGTCATTAGCTAATAGTTCGTTCCATTACAGTGTTGGGTGGTGAATTCCTCAAGTACATGGAGGCCTTTAAACCCTTCCTGGGCATTGGATTGAAAAATTATGCTGAATATCAGGTAGGGTATATTGTTAGAAGTAATTTATGTTTGCATTTATACATGACAGCCCCTGTGGCACACTCAAAATCAGGTTCCTATAGCCAAGGTAGTTTTTCTCTGTGCAATGATTATTAATATTAAACCACCTTTCTCTGCCACCACCATCCCTGGTAAATACTGTCTTTTTTCTCTCCTTTCTTAATGGTGTCTTAGATAGTCTTAGTTTTCTTCCTGCCATCTTGGTTAGCAGAGGGAAGATGTTTTCTTTTTTTCAAGTGAAGTGATAAAGGACAAAGAGCTAGGTAAACATGGTACCTTAGCCTGTAGGACCTTGTTCTGTTTGGGAGATTGTTTCCTTGATCCTTTGCAGGTTTGTTTGGCAGCTGTGGGCTTAGTGGGAGATTTATGCCGTGCCCTGCAATCCAACATCTTACCTTTTTGTGATGAAGTGATGCAGCTGCTACTGGAGAACTTGGGAGTGAGTATCAACATGTAATCTAATTAACCAGTCTTGGAAAATTAGCGGTTAGAGGGACCAGCAGGTGGCGTGGTGGTTAAGGTGCTGGACTCCCACATGGCTGACCACGGTTCGAGTCCCGGACCTGGTGGCTGGCTTTCTCACTTTCCCTCACTCTCTTTCTCTTTCTCTCTCTGTGTCTCTCTCTCTGGTCAAATTAAAATGAATGAATGAATACAATTAAATAAAAATTTTTTAAAATTAGCGGTTAGAGAGACAAATAAGCATTAAGTTGTGTGATGGTAAGTTGTAAGTTCCTAGAATGTTGACCGTGGGCTTATGAAAAAGGCAAGTCACTTGAATCTCTGGCTTGTCCTCTTGTGTCAAGTGGAAATAGCAGTGATTGTGCTAGTGTCGTAGAATTAGTGTGAGGTGCAAATAGGAAAGCCTTCCAATGATCTTCTGTTAGTAATTATAGGGACCAATGATTGGCGTAATAGCCAAGTCGCTGGACTCCCATGTAGTTGACTGTGATTCAAGTCTCGGACCTGGTGGCTTAAACTCACGGGTGTGTGCATGTGTGCTCAAGATCCTGAGAGGAGAATGGAGGAAAAGGGTTTGCAGCGTGGCATCCCCCCTGGGGGATGATTTCTTGTTTTGTCTCTCTGTCTCTATCTTTCTGGTGAGCGCACACACCCTATAGCAAAAACCTCAAAAAATAATAATAATAGTAATTATAAATGAAAGTTTCTTGAGGCTTTGGACTAAACAAATTTTGACTTTTATTAATTCGCTTTCTTTTTCAGAATGAGAACGTTCACAGGTCTGTGAAGCCGCAGATTCTGTCAGTGTTTGGTGATATTGCCCTTGCTATTGGAGGAGAATTTAAAAAATACCTAGAAGTCGTATTGAATACTCTTCAACAGGCCTCCCAAGCCCAAGTGGACAAGGTAAGCTTGAAGCTCTCTTTCTCCTCTTTGAGTCCAGTTCTGATTGGAAGAGACATGTGATTCAAGTGATCAGCATGATGGAGATTCTATTTTTTGTCTCTTACAGTCAGACTATGACATGGTGGATTATCTGAATGAGCTAAGGGAAGGCTGCTTGGAAGCCTACACCGGAATTGTCCAGGGACTGAAGGGCGATCAGGAGAACGTACACCGTTGAGTATACAACCCAGTTTCCTTAGTTCACCGGCCCGCGTGTGCTTAGCCAGATGGGCCGAGTCTCATTCTGTAGCTCACCTGTTACTTAAAGGAGGGGAGGACAGGGAGCAGTGCCCTAATGAAGAGAGTGGCTTGCAGGCCTTTTCTGCTCCCTTTTCATCTGCTGCTTTGTCTCACATTTTATGAGCATTATAAGAGATGGGATCCAGCGAGGCTGTAGGAAAACCTATACCAGAATTGCTGGTAGTCTCTATATCAACTGTGAGGGGCAGTTTAAAAGTTTCCTCCCCCGGGACCAGCAGTTGGCGTAATGGCTATGTCACTGGACTCCCATGTAGCCGACTGCAGTTCGAGTCCCGGACCCAGTGGCTTAAACTCACACCAGGTGTGTGTGTGCGTGCCCAAGATACCGGGAGGAGAAGGGATTGCGGCGTGGCCATCCCCCTTGAGGGGTGATTTCTCACTTTCTGTCTCTCTGTCTCTCTCTGTCTTCCTGGCCAGCGCGCGTGCCCTATAGCAAAAACCTCTGGGAAAAAAAAAAGTTTCCTCCCCTACACATCCCTAAAATTAAATGGGAGGAGCGAGACTTAAAATTTCCTTACCTAGTGTTTCTTGTTGCTGATTGGGGATATATTTGTACTTTACTTATTAGTCATCACTGGCTCAAAGGAAAAAGTTGAGTTCTTTATTTATTCTAGCAGCTAATAAGAGGAGGAATATTTGTCTCTCCTGTTGACTTGTTTTGTTTTGCTTTTAATACCGAAGGGTATATGTGCATGTGTGTGTGAGAGAGATCTCTAATGGGTGTGGTCATGCAGCTGTCCTTTTTTGTCCAGTTTCTCCATTCAGTCAGGATCCCCAGCCTGTTTCTTGAGCCACCAAAGCTGGGCCTGGGACCATGGTTGGCCACATGGAATTTAGCTTCTAATTATTGCATTGTGGACCCGCCCTTATAGATTGACATTTTAATCTGCGAAAGAATAACTTGATATAATAATGCAACTGTTGATCCAGGTTGAACATTACCAATAGGGATAGAATTGTTGGAAATTTTGAAAAGGTGTATAATCCTACCAAATGTGGAAAACTTCATTGCAGACCTCCTTTTTCCTTTTATAGCGGACGTGATGCTGGTACAACCCAGAGTAGAATTTATTCTGTCTTTCATTGACCACATTGCTGGAGATGAGGATCACACAGATGGAGTAGTAGCTTGTGCTGCTGGACTGATAGGGTAAGTAATGCTCTGCTTGCAGTAGCTGAACAGAGTGTCTCCTGGGAAATGAAAAGACATAGGGAAGAATTTTGAGAGGACAACTTTTTTGGCATAGGCAAGATTTCTTTGTAGAGTCCATAGTGTCCCACTTTGAGTGGTCACAAATAATCATTTTATTTCAAGTCCTCCAGACCTTATTTCTTCCTATTCACAAGTATAGAAGCAGTGTCAGATCTGCATCTATCCCATAATCTGATGTGGTCAACAAATTGCCTCTGTTGAGGATTTTTGTTTTTAGAGCAGAGGGGTGCTTACATTTGCCAGCAGGAGAGGATAAAGCATGTCCAGGGGGTGTGGCTACACCACCCTTCCTTCTCCATTTCTCCATTCTGTTGGGATTTGAGGTACACGTGTACCCAGTGTGATTTTCGAACCATCAGGGCTAGGATTTGAATCACATAGTTGCCCTGTGGGTTCTGGCTCCCTTAACCAAGCCACAGGACCAGCCCTCTATTAATAAAGTTTTTGAGGCATCAATAGAGAAAGAACACTGATCTTGAGCTCAAAGATCTGTATTCTAGTTCTGATTTTTACCACAAATTAGCTGTTTAACCTTGGGTGAGTTATTCTACCACTTTAGACCTGATACATCTCATCTGCTTAGGATAGCTGTTAGACAGTTATCTTTAAAATAACTTCCAGCTTTAAAAAGTAGGTGACCATTGGGACCAGCAGATAGTGTAATGGTTACATTGCTAGACTCCCACATGACCGACCACAGTTCAAGTCCTAGACCCAGTGGCTTAAAACTCATGCTGGGTGTGTGTGTGTGTGTGTGTGTGTGTACTTAAGATCCTGGGAGGAGAAAGGATTGCAGCATGGCCATTCCCCCAGGGGACGTTCTCTCGCTTTCTGTCTTCTGGCACACGTACATGCCCTATAGCGAAAATCTCTCTTTAAAAAAAGGGTGGGTAGCAGATGGCGTGGTTAAAGGTGCTGGACTCCTACGTGGCCAACTTCTGTTTGAGTCCTGGACCTGGCAGCTTGTTTTTTTTTATTTTGTCCCTCTCTGGTCAAATTAAAATAAATAAAGATAAATGTTAAAAAAATGATTCTTAAAAAAAAAAAAAAATGTAGGTGAATGCTAGAAACTCATAGCCCACTTGGCACTGGTACCAAACATGACCCAGGCATGGGGCCAGGAGCTCGTTCTCAGGTGTGTTTGTTTTGCACAGGGACTTATGTACAGCATTTGGGAAAGATGTACTGAAATTAGTAGAAGCTAGGCCAATGATCCATGAACTGTTAACGGAAGGACGGAGATCAAAGACTAGCAAAGCAAAGACCCTTGCTACATGGGCAACAAAAGAACTGAGGAAGCTAAAGAACCAAGCCTGGTAAGAGCTGGTCCCACTGTCCCCCTTCCTGCTTGCTGGGGAAAAGGAATGTTTCCTTCAGGCCATCATGGTAAGGGCTGCCTTCGGTATTTTGTTGATACTCTTGCCAAAACAGGTGCTTCTGAGCCAGGCCTTTGTTCCTTGGCCTAGAACTACTGGAAGAGTCAGGCAACCTGTCTTACATTGAGCTGAATATTTAATTTCTTACAGTAATGGAGAACAGGATTTCAAGCTCAAAGACTAGTTCTGATTTTTACCACAAATTATGTGTAACTAGAAGTCACTGAAATTCATTCCCAAAGCATTTTGGTCCCTAATAGAATTGAGAATGCCATTTTCCCATAATTCTCTTCTTCCCTGCTCTGTACTTCCTTCCTCATGCCCTCCTCTTTACTGCACTGCTTAGCTCTGTAGAAGATAACCAAGGTCATAATTCTCTGTCCTGTTTTAATTTATTTTTCTCCCAGCTACTCAGTTATATTACTCTACAGATCTCAGTAAAATTGGCTATTTTGAGTTTTATCTTTTTAGTTTTCCTCTCACCCTCTTTAAGTGCTAATGAGAACAGGCTGGTGGCACTTGGGAAGGGAAGAAAAATAATGAGTCCTTGAAGTTGACAAATTCATTTCAGGCCTAGGAGCACTTCATTGTAGGAAGCCAGAGGGGTGTTGGACTCTGCTGGGTATAAATGAAACTCAAAAAAGTGACCCTTCCTTCCATCTGTTTTTAGATCTGTTACCATTGGGATGATAACCTGAGACCCCCACTGGAAATCTCCAATCTTTTGAAAAACCCGGAAGTGAGGAGTGTGCACGGATGCTGAATGTTTGGGAATGAGAGGATGAGTGAGTGAGGCTTGAAAACACACCACATTGAAAATCCTGCCGCAGCAGCAGCCGCAGCCGCAGCCGCAGCCGCCAACAGCAGCGCTGTTAGTGAGCTAAGTAAGCACTGACTTCGTAGAAAATCATAACATCGGTCATCTTGGAAAAGAGAAAAACGATGGATTTACTTAAAGAAAAAACAAAGCTATCTCTTCCCAGGAGAGGCTAGAACTAGCTTTTCTGTCTTGTGGCCGATGCCGAGTGGAATGACCGGTTTGGGAAAGGAGGAGGGACTGGGTTCAGCTGTGGTGCTTTGTTGTAAAAGGCAGCCTGGCCTTTGCTACTGAGGAGAAAGATGGAGCCTGGGTCTCCAGCCCACCTTCGCTGTACCTTGGCCATATGGTACTGTATGCGTGCCGGCTAAGAGGAGGGTGAGGGATTTTACAGTCTGAGAATGAGTGTGTGTGAGTGAGGCGGTATCCACATTCTCAACTTCAAGTCATTGCAGTTTCTTTTTCCCAGAAAATAAGGGGTTAGATGTTGCATTTCATAAAACTAACCGAAGTTCTGTCTACTGATGCAGCACAAGAGATGTAAAAAAAAAAAAGAAAAAAAAAAAGGAAAGACGCTCTTTAGGTTTTGTTTTGTTTTGTTTTGTAATTATTCTAGGGAAAACACTGACGAATGGTCAGAGCTCCTATCCTGATCTTTTCAACAAGGCGCCTTTCCTAATAATATGGTTCAACTGTGAATGTAGAAGGGGGGAGGGGGGAGAAAAGGAAAACTCTGGAGTTAGAGGATATAGAGAAATAAAAGTACAATTGTTACAAATAAAGCAGACTTCAAAAACAAAAAGCCACAACCCAAACAAACCAAAATTTAGATGCTTGGAATTGGCAACACAAAAAGAAAAGCTCTCTCCTGGCCTTTTACCGTGGCAGTCTGAACGCCCCCAGAAAATTGTGCCAAAGAATTTAGAAAACAAATAGACAATAAAAGTAAATACACACAAACACACACACATACACACAATAGCAAACTTCAGGTAACTATTTTGGATTGCAAATGAGGATAAATTTAATGTTCAAACAATCTGATAAAATAACCATTTGGAAACTGCTTGGCCTTCTGTTCTCTTTTATTTGATTGACTACAATGCGGTATTGGTCTCTTGCTGCACTTCAAAACCAACTAACTAACAAAAAAACAAGAATATATATAAGCGTGTGTGTATATGTGCACACACACACACAATTAACTAGAACTCTTGTGATGACAGTGGCACTTGAAAAAGGTTTTATTTTTCCACTGAAGCTGAAGATTAATAAAATGGTATCAAACATTCCCCTGGTCACACGCTTTAATATTTTTTTAAGTGTGATGTGCTGTGATTATCATAAATCAGACTTAATTATCTTCCCTTTTACAAGGGAGTAGGGCACCCTGAATTTTAGAATCGTTCAGCAATAAGGAGGGATGTTGGTGAACTTTGATCCCCTTTGGTTTTGCAGTTAATAGGCATTTTTGCTGGCATTTTGAATATGCTGCTTTCAGAACAACCAAGGAAGTTTTCTCATTGCTTCCTGGTCTTTGGAGGATTAGAAAACAAGACCTCATTCCCACTTTCATTACCATTCTAACAAAAAGTAGGGGCTTATATTTTCCTTCATCTCTTCCTTTGCATCTTCCCTTTCCTGTCCAAGCCTTCCATTTGTGAGTGGGACTGGCTCGGTTTTGCCCATCATATGGCAGCATCTAATAGCTCTTGTACAGGGTATCAGATATTGTGCCTTTTGGTGCCAGGTTCAAAGTCAAGTGCCGATCTATGAACCAGTGTACAAAAAAAAAAAAAAAAATCCAGGTGTTTGAAGGAGAGACGCTCCGTTGTGAATAAAGAGCTCGCACCAGCTCCTAAGCCCTCTTAAGAAGGGGCCTCGTCCTCCAATGCCTTGTTTCCATTTTAGTTGTTCCTTGAGGGAAAGGATGACATACTAACCATTCCTGATATTAGGTAGGGTTGGGTCAGGGCTTAGGGAGGGGCAGGAATATTGGGGAGAGAAAAAAATCTGATCATTCCTCAGTGCTACCCATTTCTGTCCTGTGTGGGCTGCTCAGCTAGACCGCAGGAGAGTGAAGTATACCGAGAACCATAATGAAAAAAACCCGTGTGTTTTGTCATGTTTTGTTCCAGGGAAGCAGTTGATAAGTGCTGTTATTAATGTTTTCTCCCGGATCCATTCACTGATGGAGAGGAGGAAATGGGCTGGTTGGATTGTGGTCCTGGTGCCTTGCAGTTACTCTGCACTGGTTATGCATTTAATCCTCTTTTCTAGTTACCTTTGGCTAGTGGGTTTCCCATAGTCCTAGTATTTGTCCTCAAGTCAATTGTACCACCTAAGGCGACTGGGTGCGAAATGCATTCTGTCCACTCACTGTCTGGGCCTTCCCCACCCTAGTCTTGGCATATTCCTTCAAGAATGTAGTTACCGTCTGCTTGGGAAGATGTCAGTGCAAATGTGAAGAAACTGGGCATCGGACTAGGCTTTGGTTTGCCACAGGTGGCAGCTGCCTATATCAATTACACACATTAATTTTGCTTTTCCGTTTTCCCCATAGTTCTCCCCAGCCTCCCCTCTGTTGAACTGTTGCAATTTTAGCTGTCAGGCAACTGTAATATTGCCTTAGGGACTTGTGGAGAGAGGGAGGGGAATTGCTCAGTATAGTGTTTTAACTTTTCAGAACCAAGCAGTCTATTTACTCTTAACTATTTAAGACGTGTTTTAGTCCGACTTTAAGAAAAATCCAAAACTTCATCAGCTTTCGAGATAGCATCTTGGTTTTTGAAACAACTTTGATCTGTAATTGGCATTCAAAATGCCCTTGGCATGCCAGTCTGTGTGATGGCATTAAAGACCTGTTAAAAACACTCTGAGCCCAACTTTATTAACCAAAACTGATACCACCACCTTTATCTTCTAAATAAAGTCCGCTTTATTTTTATTTTCAACATTTTGCCGCTTCATTTTTTTGGTTCCAGATGGTGTCACCTCCGTGGAGGTGAAATGAATGGTTTGAAAGAAGCCAGAGTGTGGCAATAGATGTGTGCATGTACTGGGGAGAGGAAGGACACACTTGTCTCAAAAACAGACTACATAAGTGAAATGGGAAATAGGTGATAATTCCCTTTGAATGAGGTAGGGAAAAACAGCACGTGGGGGAAAAGGTTTTCCTGTTTGGAGAATTTGATTCTGAGAGAGTCCTAGAGATTATCTTGTCTTGTGCTTATTTTTCAAGCTAATGATCTAGTTAGTGTTCAGTGACTTTTAAGTTGGCTTTTTACATATGTTTACATTATGGATTTAATCCCTACTTTCACTTTTTTCCCAGAAACTTGGAAAAATACTAGTTTGGGATTTAAGGAACTTGTCCTTTCCTTCTCCCTATTGATTATTAGCATAGTGGCACCTGCAGGTTAGCAGTGGAAATATGCACCCTTTCTTTGTTTTTAAATGGGAGAACATTTAATAGTTCATATTTCTTTTTTTTCCTCTATGGTTTTTAACTGGCAAATCAGAAATACTTGGGCCAGTCAGAGATGTGGTTAAGGTAGCTGAATCCCACACCGCCAGCTCTGGTTTGAGTCCCAGACCCAGCAGCTTGAGAAATGCCAAGTGCTTGTGTGCGTGTGTCCAAAACCCTGAAAGGAGGGAGAAATGGAGGAGAAAAGGCGATCAGACTATTTTCCCTAGAGGGGTGCTTTCTAAAACTACCTCTCCCTCTGCGAGTGTACATACCCTGTAGTGAATTTTTTAAAAGGGGGGGTGGTGAGGAAACAAGAAATACATACTTTCTTAGTTTATATGGGACAGGTAAAATGAGGGCTGACCTTAATTTTCCTGCTTTAGCTTTCATGTGGCCTCCTGCTTTTGCTTTTTTGTTTTTTATTTGCTAGCGGGCACGTGTGCTGGGAGGATAAGACAGTGAGAAAGCACTTTCCAGGGGGATAGTTACACCACAGCCCCTTCTCTGGATTTTTCACATGCGTGTGTACACCTGGTGTGTTTTTCAACCTGCCTGGTCTAGAACTTGAACCATGTAGTCCGCTGGCCATGTGGGATCCTGCTGCCTTAATCACTGTGCCACCAGCTGGCCTGCTTTTTGCCTCTTCTGATTGGACACCTATAAGTAAATACCCCCATGTGTTTATATTCTTGTACTACAGTGCTCATATTGTGTAATCCTAAGGTACAAAAAGAGAAATTAAAAAGTGACTGTGAAATAAATAGAAGTTTTAATATTTTATTCCTATGCCCAGTTTTAGAGATTACTTAAGACCACAGAGAGCACCCCCTAATGGAGCAGAATCACATAATCCCTCCTCCACTTCATCCTGTCCGGATTTGGGGAACATGCATACATGCCTGGGTGTATTTCAAGCGACTGGTGCTGGGATTTGGCAGTGTGGGATCCTGCTCCCTTAACCACTATCTACAGAGAAACTACAGCTCAGTAATTTCAAATTCTTCCTACACCACATTGTCATGTGCAATATCTCTCCAGTTAGAGTGGCTCTTACCAAAAAAAGACAAACATGTGGGCAAGGATGTAGAGAAAGGGAAACCCTAACACTGCTGGTGGGAATGCAAATGCCGTTGTGGAAAATAGTATGGAGGTTCCCCCCCAAATTAAAAACAGACCTATTCTGTATGGCACAGTCAGTAGACCATGGGAACGAAGCTGAAAGTCACATGCCAACCACACCTCAAGCCCCTGGCCCAGTCAAAAAGCTGTTAAGTAAAACCATATGACCTGGCAGACCGACTTTAGGACGGGAATGTGTCTGAAGCAGGTGAAATCTGTATGTTGAGATGCATGCACTCCCATGTTTATTGCAGTACTGTTGACAATAGCCAAGCTGTGGAATCAGCTTAAGTGTCATTAGATGAATGGTTAAAGACAATGTATACACAAACACATAATATATACAAAATATATAAATACTCGTCCAAAAAGAAAGATCCTTCAGTGTAAACAAAACTTTTTTTTTTTTTGAGATTTTTGCTATGGGGCACGTGCACTATAGCAAAGAGATAGAAAGTAAGAAATCACCCCCTGGGAACCAGCAGTTAGCGTAATGGCTATGTCGCTGGACTGCCACGTAGTCGACTGTGGTTCGCGTCCCGGACCCAGTGGCTTAAAATTCACGCCACGTGTGTGTGCATGTGTGCCCAAGATCCCGAGAGGAGAATGGAGGAGAAGGAATTGTGGTGTGACCACCCCCCCTGGGGGGTGATTTCTCACTTTCTGTCTCTATGTCTCTCTCTGCCTGTCTGGCGAGCGCACGTGCCCTATAGCGAAAACCTCTCGGGGGGAAAAAAAAATCACTCCCCACCCCCAGAGGGGATGGCCACACAGCCATCCCTTCTCCATTTTCCTTTTGAGAATTTGGACACATCCAAATGGGCCCAGTGTGAGTTTCAAGCCACTAGGTCTGGGACCCAGGCCTTGGTTGGCCACATGGGACTCCAGCACCTTAAGCACTATGCTACTTGTTGGTCCCATACCTTTATTTTTTTTTTAAGTTTTTGCCATAGGGCATGTGCACTTGCTGGAGATAGAGAAAATAAATCTCCCCAAAAGGGATGGCCATGCTGCAGTCCCTTCAATCTCAGGATTTTGGGCATGCATGCACAAGTGCCTGGTGTGATTTTCAAGCCAGGTGTGGAACTCAAACCACAAAGTGAGATCCAAGGCCTTAACCCCCATGCCACCTGTTGCTCAATCCAAGCTGCTGCTTTTTTTTTTTTTATAAAGAGAGAGACCTTTGCTGTAGAGCTGGTGAGAAAGACACAGAAAGCAAATCACCCACAGGGAGGATGGCCACACTACAATCCCTTCTTCATTCTTGGGATTTTTGAGTATACATGTACATACACACCCAGTGTGAGTTTTAAGCCGCTGGGTCCAGGACTCAAAACCAGTCAACCACGTGGGAGTCGAGCAAGGCAACCACCATGCCATCTGCTGGTCCCCCAATCCAAGCTTTTTAACACTGAGTCTATACACAGAAAAGAATGAAATCCTGTCATTTGTGACACTATGGATGAATCCAGAACATGTTAAGTGAAATGAGGTGGACACTGATGCACAAGATCTCACCCAGATGCAAAATCTAAAAAAGTTGATTTCAGACACTAGAACAGTGGTTACCAGAGAGCAGGGGGGGAGGGGTTGGTCAGTGGGTACCCAGTACAGATAGGAGTAGGTTCTGGAGTTCCGTTGCTGGGTAAGGTGGCTGGAACAGTGATGTGTGGTATGCTTTGAAGTAGGGTTGTGAATGTGCTCACTACAAGATGTGAAATGTTTGAGCTGATGTATGTGCTAATTATTCTCATCTGCTCAGGACACAGTGTATGCATGAATCAAGCATCACATTTTACCCCCAAAGTATGTACGTGTGTCCAGAAAAAATTGCACAAGACTAACCAAGAACATTTTCCTACTGAAGGTGTGCATCAAGGAAACCATGTTGTCTGATCATTATCAAATGGTAGAGAGGGAAGACGACTCCTAAAAAAACTCCCCATTACTATATGCCTGCTCCCCCTCTAAAATATCTGCAAGGCTACATTTCTCCCTGGCCAAATCCATGGTCCCTGCTTAACCTACTGGGAGTGGAGAAGAGTAAACTTGAGCTTTTGTTACCTTGTATCTTACTTCTCACAAAGAGCTTAACAGTCACTATTTCTGTCTTTCTGATGAGGAATGAGGGTCAGAAAGATTGATCAGAACAGTGCTAGGGTCTTTCAGATATCAAAACGAGCTTTCACACTCTCCAGGCAGATGCTCTGAGCACCTTAGCCATACGGAACAAACATCCATGTGGTATGTCCCTAAGGTACACCATGCATGCCTTCACAACACTAGCTACAACACTACTTGTTTGTTGCCGGTTTTTCCCACTGTAGAGTAAGGTCCCTGATGTGATCTTGGCTGTCTTTTATTTACCACTGTATGCCCAGTTTAGGCAGTGCCTGACATAGAGTAGACCTTCAATAAATATTTGTTGAACTAATGACATGTCAACAGTTCAGGGAGTTTCTGTGATGGCATCACTTAGCCTTGAAGGGCAGAGCATCCAGAAGCCTGGGAATGGCGGGGCCTCTGAAGACTTGGCCTCTAGCTCTTTCCTTCTTCCTTTGCCAGACTACTTCTGGCTTAACCTTAGTTTAATTGGAGGAGCTGGGACAGGATTAGTCAATAGTCATGATTTATATGGTGCCCACTTTATGTGCTTACCAAATGCCAGGCCTGAAAAAAATACCTTGGGTAGAGTAATGAATGTTACAGATGAGGAAATCAAAGTGCTGAGGGCTGAGAGCCTTGCCCAAAGTCACAGGCTATGCTTGTGCCACTGGGCGATATTGCCTGCCAGAGTCATAGGTGAGTTTATGGTTATCAGTGGAGAGAACCTTGGGTGAAGGGTTTTGGGGATTCGGTATCAAACCTATTTTCTCTTAATCCCGTAAAGTCCCTTGTTAGCCTCTGGGAACTGCCAGACTCTAAATTCAGTGAAGGGGTGTGTGTGTGTGTGTGTGTGTGTGTGTGTGTATGACGTGTTTCCCTAAGGTCAACTTTCCTCCTAATTGGAGTTTGAACCATACCATTTCCTTGCACTTCTGCCCTGTTCTCCCGCTGAGCCTGATGTGTTCGGAAACCAGGGTTGGGGGAGGGGTGACAATGATGCCTGTTGTCCAGGAAGGCCACGGGGCTGCTGAGTAAGCTCACATCTGAATTGCCCCAGCTCATCAGCTGACCTTGCTGATCCTGCGTGCAGGCAGGCGGCCTGCAAAGCCTGAGCTGCCCCGTATCCCAGGTGCTCATTGGCCACAGGTTCCTGAGCTGAGCTGCCCTCAGGAATGTACCTTCTTGTCTGACAGGAGAGCACACCTCGGCTTTGGCACCTGGACCAAGCTCTGGAAGCTGAGGGGCAGCCCATCACCATCCTGAGGGAGAGAGAATTAAGAAATGGCTCTGTATGAATAAGCTCTCCATAGCAATGAGCAATGCCTATTTTCTGAGCACTGTCCTTCACATTTAAGTCCTTGGAGACTACCCTTGAACAAATTCTTGGACTGTTCTGGTCCTCAGTTTCCTCATCTGTGTAACAGGGATCCCCAATGAAAGAAAATGCATATAAAGTTCTTGGCACAGGGCCTCAAACACACATTAATGAATTAACCTACAATTATTTATTATAGTTCAAGACACTATTGATTGGGACTGGCAGTTAGTGTAATGGCTATGTCGCTGGACTCCCATGTAGTCGACCGTGGTTCGCGTCCTGGACCCGGTGGCTTAAAACTCACGCTGGGCGCGTGTGCATGTGTGCCCAAGATCCCGAGAGGAGAATGGAGGAGAAGGGATTGCGGCGTGGCCATCCCCCCTGGGGGGTGATTTCTCACTTTCTATCTCTCTGTCTGTCTCTGTCTGTCTGGCGAGTGCACACACCCTATAGCAAAAACCTCTCCAAAAAAAAAAAAAAAAGACACTGTTGATCTAGCAATGAACTAAGCAAATAAAATCTTCCTGCAGGGACCAGCAGGTAGTATAATAGTTACGTTGCTGGACTCGCACATAGTCGACCACGGTTCAAGTTCTGGACCTGGCGGCTTAAACTCAAGCCAAGCGCATGTGTATGTGTCCCAAATCACAAGAGGAAAATGGAGGAGGAGGTCTCTCTTTGTCTCTTTGGTGAGTGCACGTGCCCTATAGCAAAATCTCTTAAAAACAAAAACAAAAACAAAAACACCCTTCCTATGGTGGGACCAGCAGTTGGCATGGTGATTAAAGCACTGGACTCCCACATGATTAACCGTGGTTCTAGTCCTGGACCTGGTGGCTTGCTTTCTCACTTTCCCCCTCTCTCTCTGATCAAATTAAAATTAATTAATAATTTTGGGGGGGCATGGTGGTTAAGGCACTGGACTCCCACATGGCTGACCATTAGTTTGAATCCCAGACCTGGCAGTTTTCTTTCTCACTCTTTCTCTTTCACTGGTCAAATTAAAACAAATAATAATAAATAAAATTAAATAAACTAATACTTGGACCAGCAGGTGGTGTGGTGGTTAAAGGCGCTGGATTCCTGCATGGCCAACCATGGTTCGAGTCCTGGACCTGGTGGCTTGCTTTCTCACTTTCCCTTTCTCTGTCTGGTCAAATTAAAAAATACTAACAAGTGGAATAAAATAAATAATTCTTTTTAAAAATTAAATAAACATTCTTGGGAACCAGCAGTTAGTGTAATGGCTATGTCGCTGGACTCCCACATAGTCGACCGCAGTTCGCGTCCCGGACCCGGTGGCTTAAAACTCACATTGGGCGTGTGTGCGTGCGTGCCCAAGATCCCAAGAGGAGAATGGAGAAGGGATTGCGGCGTGACCAGCCCCTCTGGGGGGTGATTTCTCGCTTTCTGTCTCTATGTCTCTCTCTGTCTGTCTGGCGAGCGCACGTGCCCTTATAGCGAAAACTTTTCCCCCAAAAAAAAAAAAATTAAATAAACATTCTTTAAAAAATCTTTTAAAAAATATTTCTATGGAGCTCACATTCTAATGGAAAATACATAATATTTAAGATAATGTACTGATTCTTTTTAAATGGGGCAGCCAGTGATATGGTGGTTCAGGTGGCTGGATCCCACATGGCAGACTGCATGGTTTGAGTCCCAGACCCAGCAGCTTGAAGAATACACTGGGCACATGTTGTATGCCCACAATCTCAAAAGGAGGGACAGGTGGAGGAGGGATTGTGGTACAACCATGCTATAGGAGTGCTTTCTAGCTCTCTTAATGTCTCCCTCTGGTGAGCACACACGCACGCTGGCAATACTAGGAAAAAAAAAAAAAAGAAAGAAAGAAAAGAAAAAAGGCCAGCTACTAGTGTAGTGAAGGCAGCTGGATCCCACATGGTTGACTGCATGGTTTGACCCAGCAGCTTGAAAGAGATACTGGGTGTATGTGCATGCATGTATGCCAAACATCCCAAGAGAATGGAAAAGGGATTGCAGCATGGTCATCTCCCCGCCCCCCCCAGCCCCCCCCTTGCTTTCTCACTTCCCCTCTCTCCTGTTTCCAGCAAGCACACACACACACACACACACACACACACACACACAGGGAGACAGCAGACATGAACACAGCTGTGGAGAAAATGAAGCACATATAAGTTATTTAAAAAATCAACAACAAATAGCACACACCCTATTTCCTCCTTAACCTTGCTAATTCAGTTTGAGGCTATGCATTTACTGCCGTGGGAATCTGGGGACAGGGGAAGGAGTCGTTCCCCCATTACCCTAACCTTTGATCTGATGGGAACCTGCCACTGCAGTTGGGAGTCCTGGCATGGTTCTGCAGTGAACCCTAATTTCCTAAGATCCAGAACTGGAGGGCAAGGTGGCACTGGAACCCTGCATTGTCATATGTGTCTAATCAATTTTCCTGCCTGCTGGATTCTATTTGAGTCATCTGGGTTTTATTTTGATTTCCATCTCCTTACTGGATGCTAATGCCACCTCCTCCTACTCTTTTCAGGCAAGCATGGGACAGGAAAGACAAAGTCTTTCTCCAGAGCAAGAGTCACGGGAGTGGGAGAAAATCTCTCCCAGATGGTTGCCAAGGAGGAAATGCTTGCAGGGGTGGCTTGGCCCTGTTTTTGCACCATCTCTCCCACCAGTAGCTACTGGAGGCGGGTCCTCTCGCACACCCGTGAAGGCCATTTAGAAATGTTTTACAACTGGGGCCTGACCTGCTGTCTGCCACATTCTCCTCTCCCCTCCTACCTTGCTTCCCCTTTTCACCACACCCCTGGTTCCTACCTTTTTCTGCCTCTGCCAGGGTGTCCTGATGATAGCCAGGTTCTTAGAAGGAATTCAGGCAGCCAGCAGATGGTGTAGCTGTTCCGTCACTGGACTCCCACGTGGCTGACCACAGTTCAAGTCCCGGACCAGGTGACTTGAAAATCACATCCAGGGGACCAGCAGTTAGCGTAATGGCTATGTCACTGGACTCCCACGTAGTCGACCGCGGTCCGCGTCCGGGACCCGGTGGCTTAAAACTCACGCCGGGCGCGTGTGCGTGCGTGCCCAAGATCCCGAGAGGAGAATGGAGAAGGGATTGTGGCGTGACCATCCCCCCTGGGGGGTGACTTCTCGCTTTCAGTCTCTATGTCGCTGTCTGTCTGTCTGGTGAGTACACGCGCCCTATAGCGAAGAAAAAAAAAAATCACATCCAGTGTGTGTACCTGTATGCCTGAGATCCTGGGAGGAGAATGGAGAAGGGATTGCAGTGTGGCCATCCCTCGGTGGGAGGGGGGGGAGATTAACTTTCCCTCTCACTGTCTCTGACTCTGCTTCTCTCTGGTGAGTGCACGTATCCTAAGGCAAAAACCTCTATTTAAAAAAAAAAAAAAGGAATTCAGACCAATGTACCACTTTCTCAGATGAGGAAACAGACCTAGATGGGTAGAGGGAGGACTCCAAACTCACACTGCTTCATTCATTGAACAAAGAACACGCCTTTTTTTTTTTTTTTAATAATTCATGTATTTATTAATCTTTTTTTTTTCTTTTTTAAGTTTTAACCAGAGAGAGACACACAGAGAGAAAGCGAGAATGCAAGCTGCCAGGTTCAGGACTTGAACACCTCGGTCAGCCATGTGGGAATCCAGTGCTTTGACCACCACGCCACTTGCTGGCCCCAAAGAATACTTTTTTTTTTTTTGAGAGGTTTTTGCTATAGGGCACGTGTGCTCGCCAGAAAGACAGAGGACAGAGAGACAGAAAACAAGAAATCACCCCTCGGGGGACGATGGCCACACTGCAATTCCTTCTCCTCCATTCTCCTCTCGAGATCTTGGGCATGCACACACATGCACCCAGTGTGAGTTTAAGTCACCGGGTCCGGGACTCAAACTGCCGTCGACTACATGGGAGTCCAGCGACATAGCCATTATGCCAACTGCTGGTCCCTGGGAGGAGTGTTTTCTAACCCCCTCCACTTCTCCATCCCACCCAAGCCCTTTTGCTCTCCAGCAAGCTAACTTGCTCTATAGAAAATTTGAAAAAAAAAAAAAAAAAAAAAAAAACAGGGAAAATGAAATGGGATCGGGCCCATCTTTGGGAGAGGCATTTTAGGGCACCTAAGCCGGGTATAATCTTGTGTTGGGCTTCTTAGCCACCTTGAACCGCAGGTAGGACCATGTGGCTCCTCTCTGCCAGGCGGTTCAGTTAGGCCTGTGCTCTGAGCATCCCCAGCAGCAGGGCTGACAACTCATCCCTCAGTGTGTGCAGAGGGTACCTGGACCCATGGCCTTTCCAGCGAAGGCAGGCTTGCCAGTCAGTTTTACGAGTCCAGTTAGTGTCCAGGTCTATGCTCTCCGAGAGTTCTAGAGACAACCCTACACCTTCCAGCTTTGCCTCTGATCTTTCCTCTGGTGTCCTGTTCAGAAGAAAACTATGGAGCATTAGAGAGGAGACACCTGACTAGCCCTTGGGATTGGAGTGGCAGATGTCCCAGCCAGCTTGCCTTCATATCTAGAGGGTAGGTGGGTCATCCTACTTGGCTCAGAGAAAGCAAGGGGCAGACCTGCTTTCCTGCTCTGGACTGCACAGGGGCACGGGTGCTAGCAGGAGAGCTGGGAAGGGAACCGAGCAGCAGGAGGAAGGGGGCCAGTGAGAATCCCCTTTGGATAGAGAAGAGCCCAGAGCTCCTTCCCAGAGAAGCTTGCTCCCCAGCCCCATCTCTCCCTAGTGGGGGGAACTGAGCAGCACTGCTTCTCAAAGCTCACAGCGAGCAACGCACCTCTCCTTGCACCCCTCTCCCCACCTCTCCAGGAGCCAGAAACGTAGGCTCCTCTAACTGCACCTATCAAACCCCTCCCCAGCCCATGCCCTGCTGCCGCCCCTCTGAGGCCCTACCTGCAGCTAGGCTGACCATGCCTCTGTCCACGTTGTTGAGCCACCAGGGAAAAACAAAATAACTCACTAGCACCTCCTGGGCGTTCACAGGGCACCTTTAATTCTGATCCCCATTCTTCCTCCATGAGGGTGCAGAGTGGCTATGATCTCCAACTTAGAGAGGTTAAGTAACTTGCCCAAGGTCACACAGGGGGACTTGGCAAAAAACAAAAACAAAAAAACACCTTGTGTCTCCTGCCCCCAGTTTGGCAGATGTTCAAATAATCTCTGTGGAAAGGGTGAAATCAGTTGTGTCTTCATTTCGCTGGCCTGTGGGTGCTTCTGTGGGATGGAGTAGGGTGGGTGTGGGGGAGGAAAGCTGTCCGCTTCCTAAACCGGCCTTTGACCTCCTCAGTGACTCTCACTTCCGAAGAACTTCCAGATTTAACTCCAAGCTCTCCGTCTGCACCCTCCGTTCGGTGTATTTATCAGAGCAATGTCCCCTCCCCCAAGAGCAACGAGGAGCAGGTCTCATAATTTCCTTCTCAAAAGAGCAGACACAAAACCAAAAAGCGCACAACCAAACAAAAAACCCAAATAAACAGCCCCACTTCCCCCCAACACGTATAGACTCAAACCAAACAACCGAAGCACCAGCCGACCCCGCACTGTCCGCAGACGCCCCCAGCACACACGCCACCACGCCACACTGCGCCGGGAGGCGTCGAGGAGGGGGCGCCGAGCGCGGGCCGCGCGCTGCGGGGAGCCGGTGGGCGCCGGGCGCGCGGCCAGGCCGGGCCGCACCGCGGGGGCCGCCGCCCCTCTCCACGTGGTGGTGGCAGCGGCGGGGTCCGGGGCGCCTTCCCAGCTGGAGAAACCCGGAGCAGCCGGGGAGGAGGAGGCGGAGGCGGCGGCGGCGGCGGCGGCGGAGGAGGAGCGGGGCGGGAGGGAGGGAGGGAGGGGGTTGGGGGGAGGGGTGGGGGGTGGGGAGAGACCCGGCGGCGGCGACAGGGCGAGGAGCAGAGCGCGGTGCCAGGGGGGTGGGGGCACCGGTGCCCGTCTGGGGAGGGAGCAGGCGGAGGGGGTAAGCTGCGATTACAAGCAGGAACCGGCAGCAGCTGTGAGTCCCCGGCTGGGGCTAGGGCGGGGGGGAGGGGAGCGGCGCCCGGGCCGGGCCCCGGGGGTCGCGGGGTGGCAGGAGCAGAGGGCAGGACGCTGGCAGGCAGTTTGCCCAGGATGACGGGAAGGAAGGGTCCGGCGTCGTCTACCCGCAGTCCCCGTAGCCCTCCGCCGCTGCTCCTCAGGCCGCGCCGCCTCCGGAGCCCCTTCCCCCGACCCGGGAGGGCGGCAGGGCCCCGGGCTGGCCCAGCAGTGGGGGAGGGGGCTGCGTGGTCTCAGCCCCTGAGAGGGAGGGGCGACAATTTCTGTCGGCCGAGCTACAGGGGTTTAAAGGGCGGCTCTTAAAGGGGCCGCAGGAGGGGCCCGGGGCCGACGGAGGCATCCCCTCGCCGTCCTCCTGCCGTCGCGCTCTTCAGGGGCCGCTGGGCCGGAGGAGAAAGCGGAGGAAGGAAGCTTTGATGGGGTGGCCTAGGGGGCCGAGCCCTGGCCGCGGGGGTGGGCCGGGCCGGGCCGGGCCGGGGGCTGGGGGGTGTGGTGAGCGCGGGCGGAGGAATCGGGGGAGGGGACGGCCAGGCCAGGAGAGGGTTAAAGGTGGGGCCGGCCCTACAATCCCGCACACACACTCCACTCGGACCCGCCAGCCCTTTCCCTGGCACTTAGACGAGGCTGGGGGCGGTGTCGGGGCCTGCACCTGACCTCTCTGCACCCTGCCCCTGCAGCCCGGCTGCGGAGGTCGCGGACCCCGCCGTCCCAACTCACGCCTGAGCGCGAGCCCCCTCTGCCAGGCGCACACACGCTCCAGCGCGCGCACACACCTCGGACATTCCCATAGTGCCTCACGTGACTCACGGCCCGAACGTGCCCACCCTGCCCACACGCTCACGCACGCGTGCACACACGCGCGCACATCCACTTAGCCTCCCGGTCACTTCCCAACTCGGGCTCGACCCCAGCTCTGCGCCCGCCGTGGCGCTCATTGACTGACACACCTACACTCATTCACAGGCACACACTCCCCCCACATGCCAGCCACAGACACACACATTCATCAACAGGGCCGGCAGGAGTACACACGCACCCCCTCGCTGCCTACACTTTCGGGAGCCCTGAGTCATGCCTGCCCCCTCCCAGGGCTCCCCATTTCCCTGTGTGCAGACCGGGAATTCTCTGCAGTCCTCCTCGCCGGGCCCCCTGTCCCAGTTGCTCCCTCTGACACTCAGCCAAGGACTTCCTGTAGGTCCCAGGTCAGGGGCCAGGACAGCCTGGAGAATTGCCACCGCCGTGGAGGAGGGGAGGGCACTTCCTTTTCCTGAACCCTGGGATCCTGCGGGAGGAAGCAGGCGAGCAGGCCGGTTGGGCGGGGGCTCAGCAGAGGAGGCAGTGGTGAGGCTGGCCCTCCCAGAAGCTGGGGCCGCCAGGGAGGCGCTGGGTTGCCAGAGGCCTGCCTTGAGGAGACTGGCAGCCAGGTACTGGGGAAGAGACCTGGGGTGCAGAGGGGCTGAGGAGTGAGGCCAGGCAGGCAGGTCGGTGGGCTGGGAAGGCAGGCGTCTCCCTCCGCGGGTCTGCCTGGGCTCCCTGAGAACCTTCCTGCCGCTGGCCTGGCTCCCCTCTACTTGTTGCCCCCACCTCCAAGTCTTCATCTGATTCCAGGCCCTCTCTTCAAAGGCAGCAGGAGTCTGGGAAGGGGCCCTGGGAGTCCCCACTGAGTTCCAGGCAGGAAGCTTTCAGGCTGCCCTTCAGCTGGCCACAGGGCACGCAGGCCAGGCTGAGGGCCGTCAGGGACCAGCTCCAGTGCCCTCTCCATGGTTGCTCCTGCCCTCCCAGGAGGCCCAGGGTGGGCCCCGGCCCAGACCCTTGCCATGGAGTCCATGTTTGAGGACGACATCAGCATCCTGACCCAGGAGGCGCTGGGGCCCAGTGAGGTATGGCTGGACGGCCCTGGAGACCCCTCCCTGGGGGGAGATATGTGCTCCGCCTCCCACTTTGCCCTCATCACGGCCTACGGAGACATCAAGGAGCGGCTCGGGGGCCTGGAGAGGGAGAACGCCACCCTCCGCCGCCGCCTCAAAGTCTATGAAATCAAGGTCAGAACTTGAGACTAGGGAGGCCTGGTTGCATGGGGAGGGCAGAGTGGGTGGCAGGAGCTGGAGTCCAGCAAAGATTCCGTGGATCCTCAGGACAGGCCCGTGGGCAGGGGGCAGACTCGTGGCAACCTGAGAGTCCTCTGAGAAATGTGACTGCTCTGGATGGGAACTCCCAAGAACTCTCAGCCAATCAGGAGGGATCTGAAAATGACCCGGTTGGTGGGACTCTATAGGCCCATAGGGTTAGAGATCCCCACTGGATGGGAAGGAGAGGTGAGGACAAAGTGAGGCCGAGACATGGGCGGGGAGCCGGGCACCAGCTCTCCTGAGGATCTGTCCTGCCCGCAGTACCCACTGATCAGCGACTTTGGAGAGGAGCACGGCTTTTCTCTGTATGAAATCAAGGATGGCTCCCTGCTGGAGGTGGAGAAGGTCAGTCTGCAGCAACGGCTCAACCAGTTCCAGCATGAGGTGAGCCAGACTGAGCTCCTCCACCCCCGTTCTCTACCCCAGCCTCTGGCCTCTGCCCCTTTGATCAGAGATGACCACTGGCCTCCCTAAACCCAGCTGCAGCTCCTCTGCCCCTTCAGAGAGTGGTGGGGGTGGAAGGTGCAGGGAGCTCTTTAGCCCCCACAAAAAGGATGGGCCTGACTCTGCGGTGCACCCTCCGGGCCCCATCCAGTTACAGAAGAATAAAGAGCAAGAAGAACAGCTCGGGGAGATGATCCAGGCTTACGAGAAGCTGTGTGTGGAGAAGAGCGACTTGGAGACAGAGCTAGGAGAGATGGTGAGGCCCAGGGAACTGGGGTGCTGGAGGATGTGGTATATCTGGTGGTGTGTGTCTGCATGCCTACCTGGTGATCGTGTGCAACCCTGGGTGTGTGTGCGTGCTTTCGTGCACCCTCTGCCGTGTTCTTGTGTATCCGTGAGTGCACATTTGGCCTGTGAGACGGTGTGTGTCATCCAGGTTGTGAGTGACTGCACATCCTGACCCTGTGGGACACTGTCTCTATGTGTATTTGGCTGGGCTGACCCCGGGGCACTGCGACACTGTGAGGCCCTGTGTGCCCGGGGTGCTGTGGGGATGAGGGCAGGGATGGGCACGAGTGTCTGGTTGTTGGGATGGGTCACGGTGTGTGTATGACTTGCAGTTAGGGTGTGACCATCCATGTGAGCAGGTGAGGGACACGTGGCCACTGCCATCTCTTAGCTGTGACCTCAGTCAAGCCACTTGAGCTCCATCCCTCTGTAAAGTGGAATGGGTAACACCACTGAGCTGTGGCAAGAGTGATGGGGGGGTCACGGAAAGGTGCCTTATCTTCATAATCATAAATGTTTACCTGGCGCTGACTGTGCCAGGCGCGGTTCTTGGGTCTTTACCTAATGAGTGTGTTTACTCATTTTCATTCACGAACCAGCTGAAGAGCTTAGGTGTGGTATTGTTACCACCAGAGTGCTTAAGTCACATCCACAAATGGAAGCCGTTATGCTCCTGAGGGGTGGTGGTATCTGGACAGGGTCTGGGTGTTCTGGGTGTCCTTGTGTGTGTGTGTGAATGACAGAAGAGAAAAGAAGACTCCGACCTTGCCAGGTTCGTCTGCACTGCAGTTGCTAGGAGAGTAGACCTCACACTCCTGGCCTCTTGGAGAGTGGCCTTGTGATCTGGGGGCTCTGCTCTAGGTGTGTGGGGTGATGACTATCCAGACATAAAAATGTCCAGGGATTGGGGGGCCCACTGGAGCTCGCTGGCCCTCACTTGTACAGACTCTCACCTGAATCTCCCCATCCACCATCCAGCGGGCCCTGGTGGAGACTCACTTGCGGCAGATCTGTGGTTTGGAGCAGCAACTGCGGCAGCAGCAAGGTCTCCGGGATGCAGCCTTCCCCAGCCTGAGCCCCCCGCCTGCCCCTGCCCCGCCCTGTGCCGATCTGGACCTGCATTACCTGGCGCTGAGAGGGGGACCTGGCATGAGTCACGGTGAGATCTCAGCAGCCCCTTCATTCTCCTCCAGCTCCCCAAGCCTAATCCTATTCGGTGCACTGGACACCTGCCGCTGACTTAGCACCCCGTTGTAATATCGTAACTTTCTTACATAATTACCCTGCTTCCCGCTTACCAACTGTTCCCTCGCCTCCTCTACTAGTACCCCAGTTTCCATGGCAATTCTTGTGTGCACCAGCAGAGGGCGCCCACATCCAGAGTCCCCTGCCCTCATTAGGTGTGATTGGAGGAGGCTCCTGAGGATGCTCTGGACTTGACTCTGGCCAGGGAAACCTTCAAGGGGCCATCTTAACTTTTCTGGCCTCCAAGAAGATTACAAAAAGCAACCCAGCCCATCCTTCCCCACTGCCATTTTTGAGAGATTTCTCGTCTCTGGGCTCCTGTCCTGGCTGCTCTCTTGGGTCCCTCATGCTGCAGTCCTCACCTGTTCACATGGTGAGGTGCGGGTCTGGCAGGTGGCCGGGCCTGCCTGATGCTGTCTTGTCCCGACAGCAGGCTGGCCAGGCCCCACGCCGAGTGTGAGTGAGCTGGAGCGGCGGCGACTAGAAGAGGCTCTGGAGGTTGCCCAGGGGGCGGCAAGGGGGGCTCAGCTCCGGGAGGAGCAGCTCCAGGCAGAGTGTGAGCGCCTGCAGGGCGAGCTGAAGCAGCTACGGGAGACCCGTGCCCAGGTAACCCGCAGGGCTCCAGGACCCCCTGGATCAGGCCAGGGCAAGGGTGGGCTCTGACCTCTCAACCTTCCCCTGTAGGATATGGCCTCCAACCAGTCAGAGCGGGACATGGCGTGGGTGAAGAGAGTCGGGGACGATCAGTAAGTCATGTCTATAATTCTCACTTTTGAGTGGCTTCTTTTGGGGGTGGCATAGCCTAGGCCCCTAAGGCCCCTTCCGGTCCCGCCGAGCCATCTGGGTGACCTCCCCACCCAGTCCGCGGGGCTGTGGTGTCTGGGCTGCCTGTTGGTCTGCACCCTTCTTAGGAAGGAGGGGGGCCTCCGCGGTGCTCAGGCTCTGGCACGTCCTCTGCTCTTCTTTGGGCTCAAGCCCTCTTCTCGAGGGTCAAAGACTGGGAGAGATTCATTCAGCTGCTTTGCTGCTGTACTCTGGTCCCCTGGTGAGTTTTCCATCTCTCTAGGGACCCCTTGTCTACACCAGTCACAAGGCCCACCTGATCGGGTCCCCCCTCTGTCCACAGTGAGGAGGGAGACCATCTCTTTCAGGATTTGGGTGCCCCTTCTGCTTATCTCAGGAGAGACAAACGCGAGGCTTAGAGACCGGAGGGCCTTCCCTGCGTCACGCAGCACCTGCCTGCCAATGTGCACGTGCCCTGCTGGGCTGTCCCTGGAGTCCTAGCGGGAAGAGAGGCAGCAGGAAGTAGAAGGGAGCTGTGAGTGGGCAGCCTAACGGCAGGGCTCTGGGTAGCACTGGGCAGCAGGGGGGCTGAGGGCCTGCCCAGCAGCAGCCGCAAGCTTGGGCCTTTCACATCCGCACCCAAACTCACCCTCTCCCACTTTCTGAGAAACAGAGCTCAAACCTCCTTCCGCCTAAGTCTCTCCTCCGAGATGAGGCGTGTGGCATAGACTCCCCACTTTTATTGGAGGGGAAGACTGAGGCCCAGAGAGGGGCAGAAACTAATCCTCCATCACACAGCATACCCAGCAGACTTCCTCCTCATCTTCCTCCCAGCCTCTGGCCAACTGGGGATAGCCCTCACTTCCCTTCCCACCCTGGCATGGGGCCTGGGTGGAGTTGTGATAGTGGGGGGTGAGAACAGTTTGTGGGACTAGTGGGTGGGACCCCTCAGCTAGGAGGCCTTTTGCTGAGAAGGTTCATCCTAGCTTGTGGCTGGGGCTCAGGATCCGTCTTAGCCCATGTGTCCACACCTAGAACATACACACACATGCAGGACCCGTCTTAGCTTAGCTATGTGTCCACACTTGGAACACACACACACACAGGACCCATCTTAGCCATGTGCCCACACCCAGAACACATACACACACACACACAGGACCCATCTTAGCCATGTGCCCACACTCGGGAATACACACATACACACACATACACACACACACACACACACACACACACAGGACCCACCTTGACCATGTGCCCCACTCAGAACACATGTGTGCACACACACACTCACACAGGACCCATCTTAGCCATGTGCCCACACCAGAACACACACACACAGGACCCACCTTGGCCATGTGCCCACACCCGGAACACACACACACACACATGGCCTATCTTAGCTATGTGCCCACACCCAGAACACACACACACACACACGTTCTAGAATCTAGCTTGCCCCAGAAGTCATGCTGCAGGGTCTGTTTAGCGGGTCACTGAGTTCGCCTTTCTCTTAGAAGACTAGCAGTGAAAGGCTCCCCCCGTCTGGCTGAGCCCCGAGGGAGGACCTAGTGGCGGGGCTGGAGTCTGACCACTCAGGCCTCGAATCCTGGGGACCCTTCCTGGGATGTGAAGTGGCGTTGCTTGCTGACTTCGACCCCACCTCTATGGACCCCAGGTTTCCCTCATGGTCCCAGGGGTTAGTCATTGCTGAGAGATGTGAGAGGAAAGTAAGACCAACAGAGAGAAGGGACAGAAAAGGGGTGGTGGGTCCCCAGAGGCCCGGGCTGTGTATTGGTGAGTGAAAGAGAGCCCATACCTTAGTACGGTGCTTTGAGGTCGCCTCATCCATGCTGCTCCTTCTGGCCAGAACCGTCCCTTCCCTCCCCATCAAGGCACCTGCCCGACCCCCTGCCGGGGGGTTTGGCCAGAAGGAGCTCCCTCTGGTCAGGGGCTGGCCTGAGGCAGTCTCAGCAGAGGTGGCCCCCGGCCCCTCCCCTCCTTCCCTGTGGCCCGACTGTGCCCGGGTGCCCGATCTCTGCATCTGGGGCAGCCAGAGCCAGCCAGCTCTGTGTGCCCAGCAGCACACTGCCTTTCAGGCCCAGCGTCTCTGGATGGTCTCAGCTTGGCAAGAGTTAATTCTCAGAGGAAGTCCTCACTCCCCCGGTAGTTTTATTTTCTTATAAACTCAGCTCCTTTTGGTAACAAGCCGCTTCCCGAGTGCCCCCTCCCCTGTCCTCCCACCTGAAGAGGCCTCACGCTGCTGGGCTCCCTTTGCCCCAACCCCTCTTCTTCTCTGCCTGTGCCTCCAGGCCGCTGGGACTCTTGCAGGAGGCTTCTCCAGGATGGAGTGCAGGGGCCAGATTCTCCAGGTGGGACAGGTGTAATCAGGATGAGGAGGACTCAAGTGGGGGACACAGTTCCCGAGTCACCCTGCTTCTGTGTCCCAAAAGGGGCCCACCTGTCTGTGTGTGGCCACTTTCAGGCCAGTTTGTTTTACTGCGAGTCCTCGCTGTTAAGACGATCCTGCCTCTGTTCACTCCCCTCCCTCGGTCCTGTCCTGCCGCTGTTCACTCCCCCCCCTCGGTCCTGTCCATGCTGAGGCAGCCTCTGTCCTCTAAGTCCCTGGCCTGCGTGCTAGCCATGAAAGTTCCTTCGAGGACAGCCCCTCAGACCAGGGCAGCCTGCATCCGCCAGGCTTGACCTGGGACAAGATTCTCCTGCCTCTGGTCTGCTCCTAGTGGCCAGGGCCCTGGTGGGGGGCACGTTGTCCTGAGGAAGAGCCACTGGGGGCCACTCGGGCCAAAGGCAATGGTGGAGGAGGAGGTGAGTGGACCGTCCCCTCCTGAGGATGCTTAGGGAGGCAAGGACCCTAGCTGGGTCTCAGCCCAGGTGGGAGGTGCAAAATCCACAGCTCCCGCCCTCTGGGCTCAGAGGTGAGGGATTCCCGAGTGGGCCTTTGAGAGTGACCAGTCCTGAGAGGAAGAGGAAGTTATGGGGGGCTCTGAGATGGGATTAAAGGCCCGGCGAGGGCAGGGCTTCATCCGTGAGGGGTCTGTGAGTGAGGAGACCTGGTGAGAAGATAGGGTGGTGAGGGGAAAACTGTAGGTCTTGCTTGTTTCCCAGCGTGGGGGGCTTAGCGTTGCAGCCTGTGCCCTTTTCCGCCCCCCCACACCCCTCTCTCCGCCCACAAGCCTCTGCGTGGGCTGCGGTTAGCGGTAGGGGAGAAGTGTGAACTCGGAGAGAGGATGGAAACTGCACAGAGGTCAAGGGCAGTGTGGGGTGGGTCAGGACGGAAGTCGGAGACCCCCGTGTACCCTGAGCTTAGCCTCATGCCCCAGAACCAGCGAGCCCAGGGCCTCCCCCTTCACGCTTCTCACCCTCCCTACTTCCTTTCTTTCACGGCCCCTTCAGCCAGGGCACCCATGCTCACAGGAGTCAAACCCTGCACATTTGCAGCCTTGGGGGCTCCCCGAGGACTGGGAGGGGCTGAGTTCAGTTTGAGGTCGGTGGGCTTTGAACTCTAGCCTTTGACCCTTTGCCTGCTGGTTGGTGAGGCGGAGAGCTCTCTTGCTTATACTCGCTCCTGGGGATGGGAAACTCCACATCCTCCTCTTCTTAAACTGAAGTCTCCCCAAAAAAAAAAAAAAAAAAAAAAAGCAAGCTTCAAACCAGTTTCCCTGTTTCCCACCTGTCTCCTTGGCACTCCCCTGGTGCTTTGTCCAGGCCAGGCTGTGCGAGAGGGAGTTTTCAGCATCTCCTTCAGCCCTGTAAGTAGGAGGCATAAGGTTCAGTAACCCGAGAGGTTCAGTAGGAAGTTCCTGAAAATACCGAGCAGGTCCTGAGCAAGTGGGGCGGTGGGGCCTCTGGGGTGTTGTTCTGGTTCAAGTTCTTCAGGTAGGAGGCCTTATATGAGAGGCGACCATGTGATTTGTTGGCCAAACCAGATTGCTTTTGAAAGTGAAAGGGGTACTGTTAATAACGATGTTGGAGCCACGAGTGTGGACAGGGGTGGGCCCAGGCTGCCTGGGAGGTGTGGGTGGCCACTGCTCACACTGAGACCCTCACGTACAGCCTGCCTGTGAGCTGCTCTGTTAGGCTGAGTCTGGGGGTGCTTTCTGGACACAGTGGGCATCTGGCTGTTCGAGAAGCTTGGCAGAGTCTGCCACGAAGAGCCAGGCTCTGGGGACCGCAAGTCATAGCTGGTCACGGAGAGTGGAGGGGCTCAAGGTGCCTGAAAGGAAGTGGTAGAGCACTGGGTTGTTGCAAAGCGACTTCCTGCCCCCCCCCCCCCCCCCCCGCCTGGCCTCCAACCTCAAGTCCGCTCCACGGCCGGGTGCTTATGGTCCCCTCCCCGAGGGTCGGGCGGGAAGACTGATGCTGGGTGTGCCTGTGGGTGGTGGAAAGTTTGGTCCCTAAATCCCCCCAGGGGCAAGGTCACTGGGGCAGCTGGGGGCAGCTATGGGCCAGGATGAAATGCTGGACATCTGTTTTCTTCCCGATCCTGCATCAGATGGTGATCCTGACCCTAGTCCTAACCTTACTACTGACCCCAACCCTGACTCCAGCCCTATCCCTACTCCCAACCTCAACTCAGTCCAAAGTTCAGGCCACTTGCAAACTGTCAACTGCATCATCTGACCCCTACCCCAACTTGAAACCTGACTTCGAGGCCATTCCTAGTTCTAAGTTCATGATCCAGCACTAGCCGGGATTCTGGCCCTCACATCCACATAGGGCACGTGGAGGCCTATGCCCCGCACAGCTGCCTTTTGCAGAGAATGATGCTGCGGTCCCTGTCCTTGCTGAGCTCAGTCGCTTTATCAGTAACAGTGAAGGTGTATTATCATCTCCAGAAGAATTTTTGAGATCTCCAAATTACGTGTGAAAGAATGAATGAAAGGATAAGTCAATGAAGAGTGGAATGATTTGCAGCCCAGGGTACCCTCCTTCCTGCCAGCTCTGCCATTTGCACTCTGGCTCCTCTGAAGGTGCCAGCTCAGCAAGCCGAGGTGCCAAGAGCGTGCGTTTCAGTCCCTGCTCTCTGCCCCACCGCTCTGTGACCTTGAGCCAGCCTCTCAATTCCTCTGCTCTTCCATTTCCACATTTGCCTGGCACCTTCCCGTCCTCTCCCTGGGCAGGGGTGGCGATTCTCAGAGCTCCTAGGCCACTTCCAAGGGCCCAGCCTCCTCCTGGTCTTTGCCTTCTGTTGCCCTCCTGCCCTTCCTCCCCCAACCTTCCCGACTCTTTGGGAGGCAGGAGTGTGTTGGCCAGTCCCCTGGACTTCATCCCAGTAGCTCTGCTACAATTAGGCTTAATGGCTTTGGTCAAGTGACTGAACCTCAGTAAACCTCAGTTTCCTCATCTGTAAAATGGAGATAATAATAGTGACAACGTCATAGGGTTGTTGTGAAGATTAATAATAACATCTTTACCATAATGCTTCACTTCATAGCACTCTTACAGATGATCTACAATTCTTTTTTTCCCTGGGTCCCTCCCAAGTTCTGAAAAACTCAGAACTTCTCTCTGTAATTTGAGCTGTAAAGAAGCTCCCAAATGCAGCCATCTGTTGCCACTCACCTGACCCATCCTTCCCAACAGTCATGATGGGGACAGAGCCCCCAGGCGTGGGTCAGGAAGTCAGGAAATGGAATGCATATTTAGGAGCACGTGTGTGGCTCTTGATTGTGTTGTGAAGTTGAGATTTTTTTTTCCACTGAATTGGCAGTGTTGTCAGTGAGTCATTCGGGTTGTTGGTGTATTCAGCAGCCCCACCTGTGCATCTCAAGGTGGGGAGACAAGCCTGATACAGTGGGAGGTCCCAAAGGGCCATGAGCCAGGAGGAGAGGGTCAGGTCCCTTACCATGCCCAGGGTCTCTGAGGTCTTAGTAAGGGTTGCCTGGGCTCTGAGAGGACAGCAACCCCTGCCCAGGCGCCCAGTGTCAGAGCTGGGTGAGGGGCTGGGCTGTCTGGGGCTTCTTTCCAGTTCCTGCTGCCCTGTCCATTCACTGGGCGGTGGAAACTGGGGTAGCTCCTGACAGGGGGAGGAGGGCCCGCAGAGGAGAGACAGGGGCCTGGGAACTGAGTGTGGCAGGTGAGATCTCTGAGGTGGGGTGCGAAGGCGATGACCTGTATCTGTCACCTGAGATACAGCGGTGAAGGTGGATGGGCAGAGAGACTGGCTATATGGCATGGAAGGGACGACACTCCATCAGTGTCCCGCCCAGAGCCCCTGGGCCACTGCAGCTGAGGATAGCACAGTCCTGCCCTCAGATTGCCTTGATTTGACGTGGACACCCCTGGACCTCACGGTCTGCTGGGAAAGATGCCATTACTCCCACAGGCCCGTGAGATGAAGGGGAGAGCGCAGAACACATTCAGCAGATGGAAAGGCCGAGATGTGGTGGGAGTGAGGCCGCAGGACCTCGGTGAAGGGTTCCTAAGACTCCTTCACCTCTGCGCCTGCCCATCCCTGTCCACTCTCAGACAGGTGCTGAGGCCTGTCCTCCCTAGGAAGGGGGCTTGTGTCCCAGGGTTCGGCCTGTTTGCAATTATTTGGCTTTGGCCCAAATGGGTTAAAAATAGTTTTGTCGAGGGAGGGGCCGTTTCTCACCCCAGCATTAGAAAGAAGGAGCCAGCCAGTGTGGGGGAACTCAGTCGTTATCTGCCCTCTCCACCTCAGCTTTTCCTGCCCTCTGAAGTCCTAACCTCGCGACTTCCCCTCTCTGCGGGGCCAGCCGCACACACACTCACACTGATATGCTCACTCTCACACCTGTGCTCACACTCACCAGACTGGCCTCACACCCACCCTTCTACACGTATCTTCTCTCACGTCTATCACCGTGAGATGGGGACACGACCTCGGGTAGAGAACTTTGGCCTCCTCCTGGCCTCTCTGTCCTGGGACAAGAGGGCCTGCCCTGGGAGGAGATCCATCTGCTACTTCCTTCAGCTCCAACTTCCAGAGTTCTGGAATCCCTTCTAGAGTGGGAGAGGTATAGAGAACAAGGAACCCAGAACCCCTGGCTTCAGGGAGACCCCAGGCTTTGTTCAAGAGCTTAATGCAGGACCCAAGGCCACAGCAGAGCCTCCTGTGAGGTCAGGAAGGGCTTCCTGGGGGTGTGCAGGTCACAGTGGGGGAAGCAGAGGCCAGTGCTGGAGTGACAACCTTCCGTGGTTCTGGCTTCGCTGTAACCCAGAGAGAAAGGAAGAGGAAAGGAAGTGGGTGAGGTCCCTTGCTAAATTCAGAAGCTGTTCCAGCTCCGTGAGGGTGGGTGCCCAGGAGGCCTGAGCAGGAAGTGGGGAGGAAGGCAAGGAAGAAAGGAAAGTGGACAGAGAGGTGCAGTTCATTATCCACTCACTGAACAGCCAGTCCCAGCCCTGGGGAGGCTCTGGGAATGTGAACACCCTGATGAAGAGCTCCCAGTAAAGAACAAGGCAGCCTCTGGAAGTGCTTGGTGCAGGTGGCGCCCCCTGCAGGTGTGCAGTGCACAGCAGCTGCCCTCAGAGTTGGAGAGCAGGGAGGTCCCAGGAGGTAAGAGACTGCAAAGAGCCCAGAGGCAGCTTTGAGGTTGAGGCAAGAGCAGTGGAGCTGTTTATTGGGTGACTTGGGGTCAAGTTTATCAGTGGGTACCTCTGCCAGCCAGGAGGCTCTGTCTTCCCTTAGGTATGGGCTGTGTGGCAGTGGTCCCCGGCCTTTTCAAGTGCAGGGCTCTTCACGGACCTTCTCCTCCAGCACACAGATCATGCTTATGCTTTTAGGATGCACTCTTTTGAGAAAATTCACAGTGATGAAAGCTACGATAAATTTCACATAGCTTTTGATGAATCTGTTTTATTCGTCATCACAGCTTCTGTGCACATGGGGAGAAATTCACACCTACCAGTATGAGCTGTGTTCAGGCCACAGACCATGCCTGGTCACACAGGGACTAAGGAACCTCTTGAAATCACTGCTCCCATCCACATCCCCATCCAGGGAACCACTGTCCTAGCTCCAGGGAATGTTCCTCTGGGAGCAAAGGGAGGCTGCCTGGAAGAGGTGGCTTTTGAGGCGGGAAGGATTTCTACAGCTGGGGTAGGAGACCCTGGGGCGAAGGGCCCCCTGGGTCAGAAGCAGGGGCAGAACCAGTTCTCCTTTCACAGAGGAAGACTTGGGTCCCTTCTCTAACCCAGTCCCTGCCCTCTGACCTCAGGGTGAATTTGGCGCTGGCCTACACTGAACTGACTGAGGAGCTGGGCCGGCTTCGGGAGTTGAGTTCCCTGCAGGGAAGGATCTTGAGGACCCTGTTGCAGGATCAGGCCCGGAGTGGCGGTGAGATGGGGCGGGGCGGGGCGGGGCAGAGTAGGGCAGGGGCAGTTGGCAGTGCGGGGGGGGGGGGGGGGGGGGGGTCCCCCGGGGATAGCTATGGCGACCTCCCTGCCCAGGGCCCACCCTGGACTGAATTTCCTGTTGCCTGGAGGAGAGTGGGTGGGCACTGACCCTGGCAAGCCCCTGAGTCCCAGTTCTGACGTCCTCTCTGCACTCTGTCACTCTGTCACCCACCTGCCTGTTTTCTCTTCCAGGCCAGAGGCACTCGCCGCTATCGCAGCGCCACTCCCCTGCCCCCCAGTGCCCTTCCCCCTCCCCGCCTACCCGAGTGGCGCCCCCTTGTCCCCCGTGCCAGTCCCCCGTCCCCCAGCGCCGCTCTCCCGTACCCCTGTGCCCCTCGCCCCAGCAGCGCCGCTCGCCAGCTTCGCCCTCCTGCCCGTCGCCCGTCCCGCAGCGCCGCTCGCCCGTGCCGCCGCCGTGCCAGTCCCCCAGCCCGCAGCGCCGCTCGCCGGTGCCCCCCAGCTGCCCGGCCCCGCAGCCCCGGCCGCCGCCGCCCCCGCCGCCGGGGGAGAGGACGCTGGCGGAGCGCGCCTATGCCAAGCCGCCCAGCCACCACGTGAAGGCCGGCTTCCAGGGCCGCCGCAGCTACTCCGAGCTGGCTGAGGGCGCGGCCTACGCGGGCGCCTCCCCGCCCTGGCTGCAGGCCGAGGCCGCCACGCTCCCCAAGCCCCGGGCCTATGGCGGCGAGCTCTACGGCCCCGGCAGGCCCCTCAGCCCGCGGCGCGCCTTCGAGGGGCTGCGGCTGCGCTTTGAGAAGCAGCCGTCGGAGGAGGACGAGTGGGCCGTGCCCGCCAGCCCGCCCAGCCCAGAGGCGGGCACCATCCGCTGCGCCTCCTTCTGTGCCGGCTTCCCCATCCCCGAGTCGCCCGCAGCCACCGCCTACGCCCACGCTGAGCACGCGCAGTCCTGGCCGTCCATCAACGTGAGTGGGGACCTTCACCCCTCTTGGGTGTCAGCACTCACACCAGTCGCTCCTGACAGGCAGTCCCCCCTCCTTGGACCCTGGGCCAAAGTATGGGTCCCTTTCCCGCTCTCGCTGGGGTCTTTGGGTGGCGGGAATTGGGGTCTGTGTGGTCTTCAGAGTGACAGTCCAGGCTTTGATTCCAGACTCCACTGCTTGGTGGCCGTGGGGCCTCCTGCAAGTGAGCCTCTGAGCCAGCAGTTTGCTCATCCACAAAGTGGGGGCAATGATTCTATTATCTAGTGTCCCCCGGGGTTCCTAAGAGGGAGGCAGTGAACCTCAAGCAGTCTCTCCCAAGCCTGTCTCAAACATCCTTATTTTGTTGGTGACAGTGGTGATGCTGAGTCTCCGGGTCATGGGCCCACTCAGGAACAGAACTGCTTACCCTAGCCCCTCCTTCAGGCCCAGAGCCCTGTTCTTTCCTCTGTCCTAGAAGATAGCCCTATCTCAGGTCTCCATCATTTCACTGCAATACCGAGTTTCCTCAGTGTCAGAGCCACCCCTTGTCACCTGGAAGGACCAAAATCTATTCCAAAGCCAGACAGAAAATTATTTTTGGTTTGTACCTTGTTTGGGATTATCCGTCGCTTTGAGTTAGCCGGGTGCTGCGCCTTAGTCACTCTGGGGCATGTCTGGGTCTCAGCTTCCTCATTACTGCAGCTGCCCTGGCACACTGAGCCATGACAGTCATGCCCACATCCCAGGGTCCCTATGCCTTGGGGCAGGGGAGTGGACCGGAGCTGGGGCAGGTTGCTGACTCCTTTGTTTGGGGGGCATGGTGGCTGGGGACCATGACCAACTCCCTTCTCTCCCCACAGCTGCTGATGGAGACGGTGGGTTCTGACATCCGCAGCTGCCCCCTCTGCCAGCTGGGCTTCCCTGTCGGGTACCCGGATGACGCCCTCATCAAACACATCGACTCCCACCTGGAGAACAGCAAGATCTAAGGCGCCGCCCCCTCCCACTGGCTGTTTCTCCGCCCTCTCCCATCACCTCCACACACTCACTCACTTTGAATGCTGCATGAATCTCGTGGGGGGCCCTGCCCCTTGCGACCCCCAGATACCTCCACTAGCTACGAGTCAATGTGCGTGCCATCTGCCCTGGTCCAGGCACCACTCAGCCCTGGCTCTTCCGGGGAGGTCAGCCTAGGCTCCCCTACCTTCCTGGCTTCCTCTGGGGAGGTGGGAATCTGAGCTGGGAAGGGGAGGGGACTTCCCCTCGCGGGCCTCTCCCTCTGCCTTTCTGTTCTTAAACAGGGTTGGATCCAAGAAGGTGTCTAGTGCTTGGGCCTGGGGGAAGGGGGTGTCAGAGTACTCCAGAAACTCCTCCAGCCCCTCCAAGGTGTCCGTCTTTCCAAGGCTGTGCTCTGTCTGGGAGGCACTTCCCCCCTGGAGCCTGCCCTGCACACTGATGCCAGGTTATCCATCCCATGGCCAGCTTGGGCTTGGGTGTGGGCCCCACTGGAGGAAGGAGGCATTTTGTTTCTTGCCTTTTCCTGCAGGCCAGCCCTGTCCACTCTCTCCACTCACTCTGGGGTGTAGGGACGGTGAGAGGAGAGAGGGAGAACCCTGGCAGGCTGGGAAGGGTCCAGCCTAATGGGGCTGCCCGGAGGGGCACGGTTCCCTGTGCTGTGACCCTCAGGCCAGGGGACTGTGGCAGCCTCCTAGGCCACGCCCTCCCAGAGCCCCTGGCACCAAAGCCCAGACCATCAAGGCAGATGCCCCCACAAATCCCACCTGAGCCCCTGGAGCCACAGGTGCCCTGGAGCCCACGTGCGATTCAGCCTCTGCTGGCCAGGCGGGTGTCATCAGCCCTTGCCTCCCAGACCAGAACCCGGAATGGGCCAGGGTGCTGTGGAGATCAACTCAAAAGAGCTAACCCCCTTCCCACACCCCACCAACCCACATTCCCTCTGTGAAATCTACCTCAGAGTCGTACCCTCAGAAGGACGGGTAAGCAGGAGGCCAGGGGGTCCCCAAGGCTGAGGTGGGGAGCCTCCTGTGGCAAGAGCCTTCCGCCCCACAATGAATCCACCCCCTCCACTGCGAGCCTCTCCCAAGGGTCTCAGCCCCGGGGGGTGGCAGTGGACGCTATCGTCAGCGCATGTCCCGTCTGATCCAACTCTTCCAGGCCCCCACCTCCTCACACCCCTCCCCTCCTCAGTGCAGGGGAGTGAAGGGCTGTGTCTGCAGGTAAGGGGCCAAGGACCCCAGAGACACATCATTGTATCCTGAGCATTCCCCCAGCGAGGGGGAAGGGGAGGGGGCCCGGAGAGGGGGAGACGGGCCCCTGTGCTCTCTGAACAAGTTGAAAGTCTGAATAAAACGTACCTGTTCCATCTGCGCTCAGTCTGTGCGCTCTGTGGCTGGGTGAGGCCCAAACCTTGGCAGCAGGAGGTCTGGGAATCAGTGGGAATTAGGCACTGTGCCCAAGGGGCCGCACCCTGGGAGGGTGGGCATGGGCAGGTATGGGACGCTTGGGACCCCCACAGTCAAGGAGGTTCTGAGGATGCCTTCATGCATGTGGCCACAGTGACATGTGACATGTTTATTAGGAACAGACAAAGCAGCCACCCCAGCCCTGGGCAGGTATTGGGGGCCCTTGGATTTCCCCTCCCCACAGTTCTGGCCAGTGGAGGTTCTAAAGCTTTGGGGTTCACTTATCAGTAGCAGCTACTTCTTGTCAAATGACTTCTGCTTTCTGGGAACCTGGAGCCTCAGTGAGGAAGAATATACTGTGTCCCATGTCCTCAGGTCTAAGGATGGGGGGGTTCCAAGCTCATCCGCTGCCTTGATAGTCCACAGCCTGAGAGGTCAGAGCTGGGTCATGAACCTGTGACTTCTGCCCAGACGGGGCTGTGCCCTCTGCTTGCAAAAAGGGCCCAAGCTGTTTCAGTCCTTGTCTCTGGGTACCTTTCATTTCCACGGGGCCCTTTTTGGCAAGAAAGAGGTGGGAAAATTTGCTATTGAAGGCCTGAGGCTCAGTTCTAAACCCAGGACAAGTGTCCCGACCTATTTGGTGCCAAGGTCTAGACCCTTTTAGGGACACTCCAGCCTCCCCAGCTCATCTGTTGCTGCTAACAGTGACTGCTATCATCTGAAAGTTCATCCATGCCGGATTCCGTCTGGGGCCACCTCCCTAACTGATATGGCAAAACCAGCCCTGAGAAAGAAGGTTCTGGAACCTCTGCTCCTGAGCACTTAGTACTCCCTGCTGTTTCTCCACCTTAGTCAACTGCCATGGAGGGAGCAGCGGCTGAGTTTGTGGCTCAGTTTGTGGGTCCCGTTGGGATCTCTGGGAGCACTTGCTAGGCAGGTGTGAATGAATAAGGGGCCGTAGAGGGACTCACAGGTGAAGAGAAACTGGCTGTTCAGAAAAGGGGCAGAGGATGACCTGGGATGAGCTGACAGAGGCAGGAGGCAGGACCTGGGCAGCCACTTCTGGTTGTTGAGCGTGACCAAAGGTGGGAGGGAACCCCAGGTATCTGCAACCTGGGCATTCCTCCTGTCACCAGGGAGAGGGGAGCTTGGGGACAGAGGGTGCAGATTCTGGCAGCTTGTCTCCTTGATTTCTAGGGACCTGGGAAAGGGCTCAGGTGCAGGGTGGGAAGTTGCTGGGGGCTGGGAGGGAAGACGGGGAAGGGAGGAAAAGCTGGCATGCCCCCAGCCCCGTCCCCCAGAGCTGCTGCCTTCTACGTAACATCCTTCCACATGGGGGGACGGCTGCAGGGGGGCTGGGGAACCCTGCCAGCCCTCATCCCTCTCCCTCCTTTCTGAAGCAAGACTCAGATCAGACTTAGGAGCCCTGCTTCTCATTGCTTTATGGAGATGAGAGAGGGGTACTGGGGCAAGAATGGGGGCACTGCGGGTCTACATTCTTAGACTCCGGGCACGGGGGCGCTTCCTCAGGAGCCTGGTGGAGGGATGACTTCTGTCCTGGCTGGAAGACACCTGGGAGACTCTAGAGCCAGACATTGCAAGTCTCAGGGAAGTGACTTCACAGAGACCACAGGCCAGTCTCCACGTGCCAAATGAAAGGCCAATGTCTAACATTCTCTCCAGCCCTCCGATTTCCCCAGCCAGAGCTACCAGGCCGTGGAGACCCTTGCCCCTGTCCTGAGGCCCTGTGCAGGCCGTGTCAGGTGATCATCCCAGGAGAGCCACAGCTCCCTCCAGAAGCTGGTGGTGTATGTGTGTGTGCGTGCGCTTGTGTGTGTGTGTGTGTGCAAGTGTGCGTATGTCGGGGGGAAGCTGATCGCTAACAAAGGGGAGAGGTGTGTGGGTGAGTCAGCTGTGTTAATGAGAAACACCTCACCCAGCTGATTAGGGCTAATGAAGAATGGGGGAGGGGGGATTCACTCAGTGACATCTGTACAGGGCAGGGGAGCAACAAGGAAGAGAACAGAGCAAGTTTGGTGACTGCAGGAAGGATCCAGGTCATCACGAGGTCAGACTTGACCAGGAAGTCCTCGCAAAAGGTGCGACAGGGCGTCTGGGGTGGGGGAGGTAATGTGGGGAAAATGGATGAAATGAATTTCGCTCGCACCCGGCCCCTATTTTCACCATCTCCAATTTCTCTCTTGCCACTCTAGAGAAACTCCTGGTATTCAGGGCTGTTCCCCCAGGTGCCCAGGTGCCCAGGTGCCTTTTGAGGTCCAACCCCCAAGTGCAGAGGGCTGACCCAGTCCTTGCCCGTCCCTGGGGCCCGGGTTTGCAGCACTCACTGTGCAGATGCCCTGTGGTCTGTTAACGGCCCAAGGCGGGCAGGAAGGGGCTGGGATGGGCAGGATCTGGGTGCCAGCCCTCTCGGTGCCTGCCCTGTCCTTGCAGAGGCAGATGCCCCTGAGAACCCAGCCCCAACCCACTCTCCATGCCAGTTAGTCAAGGGCCGGGTCTCCGGGCACGTCTCACAGAGGTTCCAGTCCGCTGTGTGAGCGTGGGCATCGGGGAGGGGGGGAGAGGCTGGGGGGACAGGATGGGTGTCGGCCAGCACCTCTGACACCTCCTAATTTGCATTACCACTGACACCCTTCTTGACCAAGAAAATGGAGCCAGAAATAACAAGGGCAGGAGGTGGTTCCCGTGGGGGGGCAGGCGTTGAGGTTCTCTTTCCTTGCCTCTAGCACTCCCACGATGCTGGGAGCAAGAGGTCAACCCTACAGCTGGCCCCCCGGGCAGGGGAAATGCACCCACTGTTGCTCATCCTCTTCAGACTGGGCAGACCCCATGCCAGCCTCCTACTTCCCTCAGTCTTAAACACCCCAGCCCTGCCCCTTCTGAGCCTGCTCCACTCTCCACTCCTCTGGGAGCTCTCTCCCTGGGCTCCTCCTGAAGTGGGGATGACCCAGCTCTGCCCAGCTGGGGTTGTCTCTGCCAGTCCGTGTCCTACCTCCCCCATCAGAATGGGGGTTTTCCGAGCCAGGACCCAAATGTCACCTGCCGATTGGAAGCAGCCCAAGGGACCATCCTACACAGTAACCAGAGAGCTTGCGATTAGATTCTAGAAATGGTGTGGTAAATCAGGGTCCAGTGTGAGACCTCGGCCCCCAGGGCAGTGTGGTGGGAGCAACGAGAGACCCTCCAACCCCAGCCCCAGGTGACCAGCTCTGTTAGAGGCCTCTGATGGTTCTTTACTTGGAGGCAGTTTCTGAGTGTCATGCTTCTCCCCGATGGATGAGCTCCTCAGAGAAAAGGACCAGGACAGCTCCAGTTCGGCATTTTTCTCCCCTGCCCCAGTGACTGCTGCACAGACCCTCCAAAACACATTCGATGCTCAATGTATGTGCGTTGAATTTACTTCCATCCCAAAGAGGGTAAGAAATAGTGTGACCAGCACAGCCTGGAGCAGGAGAGAATGGACATCACAGGCCGAGGAGAGGCAGAGGGGTCCCAGGGCATGGACGGGAGAGGTGGTGAGAGTGGAGGGGGAGCAGAAGGGCCTGGCAGGGAAACCAGGTCGCGAGAGACAGCCGAGAGAGCTGTGAACACACTGCGGGAAGGAGCGAACGATGAACTGAGAACTTCCCCCACGCCCCCCTCCAGAGATGCTATTTTGGGGGGAGTGAATATATGCAGTGCAGGGGGCACAGTGGAGCGGGTAAGCCAGCTTCCAAGGGTCAGCTGGGCCAACCGCCGCCTCCACTTTCCTAGCCAACCCCATCAGCCTTCTGGCCGCCAGCAACTCCCTCCCTATAGAAGAGTCTTCTTTCGTAGAGAGACTAGAAAGAACAAGCGAGGAGGTTTGGGGCTAGCCTTGTGGCAACCCTCTGAGGGTCGCTGGGGCCTCAGACCTAGGGAGAGGTTTCAGTGCCATCGCTTCCTTGGAGTGAAACACGGGTGGGTGCTGCAGGGCAGGCACCAAGTACACTAGCAGGTCTGAGTGGGGCCTGCCCCCCAAATCCATACTTGGGCACTGTGCAGAGCCTGCCCCTTTAGCATCAGGCCAGGGAGTGAGTTTGCTGGTCCAGGAGGCAGGGTGGGAAGCACTTCCAGGTCCTCTCCTGATGGATGGGGGCCCTGACCCTGCTCCTTTGGCCTAGGGAGGCCAGGTGGAAATTGCCACCAAGTAGAGCCTTGCTTGGCATGAGGGGAAGTTCACGCACCCCAGCTCAAGCCCCGGAAGGGCCCTGACTCATTATGGGATGAAGGCTCTAATGCCCTGCGGGTTTCTGTGGTGGTTGGGGCAAGGGCAAACAGGGTGTGTAGATTGAGTGCTGGGGAGAAGCGGAGACTTTTGTTTTCGTTTTTGGAGCTTGGCTGTTTCTCTGCCTGTGAGTCCAGCTTCACCTGAAGGAGAAGGTTAATGGCCTAAGGCGGCAGGAAGGGGCTGGGCTGGGCAGGATCTGGGTGAGAAGACCTGACTTCCAGCCCTTGAGGTGCTGAGTACAGCGGCAGTAGTAAAGTCAGCCTTAGGGGTTGTCTTTAAGAACTTCCTAGGGGCTAGCAGGAGTATAGTGGGGGGAGGGGGACACTGGACTCCCACATGGCCAACTGCAGTTCAAGCCCCAGACCTGGAGGCTTGCTTTCTCACTTTCCCTCTCTCTCTCTCTCTCACTCTACCCCTCTCTGGTTAAATTAAAAATAAATAAAGTTAAATAAAATAATTATAAAAAAAAAACTTTCCATGGGGAAAGAAAAAAGAAGAACCTTCTATGAAGGCATGGGGGGGTACATTTTCAGAGGATCCAAAGGATAGGCAGGTCTCCTGGGCCTTCTTCCAGTGCATTCCTCCCTCCCTGTGAGGCTGGGGAGTGAGGCCTAGCATTGGGGCAGTATAGGACAGAGGCAGAAGGAGCAGAGTGACCCACTACAGGTGGTGGGGGTCTGACAGCTCTGGGCAGGAGGGCAAGGGTAGGTCCAGGTATCAGAACACATATGTCCCCAAGTCAGATCATGGGAGGGATTGAGACAGCCATGGGCAAGAAAGTCATCTTGGCCCCTCACTGTCCTGTCTCCATGCTTTCCTCCTGGCCTTCTAGGCCAAGGAGGAGAGGGGGAGCAGCCCTGGTGAAGCAGAGCGGCTCCTTCTGTCCTGCCTGGAGCTAGAGGCCCTCGGGGCTGCGAGGTGGGAGACCCAGATCACACCTCATGCAGAGCCCTTAGCTGGACACGGAATGGTGGAGCCAAGTTCCCTGGGCCAAGGAGCTGGGTGGGTGCGTGGAGGTCAGCAAGGGGCTGGTGCCAGGTATTTCTGGTCAGAGGCGTGGTGCTGATGAATGGTGCTCAGCCCTCCCCCTTCCTGGGGCCCTGGGCCTTGTGGGTATGGCAGGAGCTGAACGCTCCCTCCCCCCAGGGACAGCAAAAGTAAACTGTGGATGGGAGGTGAGGGAGGAGGCTCAGGAGATGGTGTGAAGGAGATAGTTCACACAGAGCTGGGGTGAGGGGCATGGAAGGGGACAGTGCCCCCTGGTGCTGGTCTCTGTGTGTGCCAGGTATACACAGTTCACGTGGTGGTCAGAGAGCTCCTGGCCTGCCTTGACATCCCACTCCCTCCCAGCCTGGCTGATGGTCGTGCCCGGGGACAGAGGAGAGATGGAAGTGGGACTTGGCACAGGGGGTCTCAGCACTCCCAGGGTCCCCCAAGCTCAGAGATTGGTGTGTTTTGGTCTTGTGCACAGTCAGGAACACAGTGCCACATGGGTGTGTCCCAGGTGCCAGGAACAGTGCACGCCAATCCCACCTGCACACAGACGTGTGCTCCTGGCTTACAGCTGAGCCCATCTTACTGGAGGGCACTGGCAAATGTTCAGAACGGCTCCAAGTAAATTCCCAGAGCTCTGAGCACTGGGAAAGACACTCACAATGGGCTCTTGCAAGCTGGTGCCAGCCAGCCCTGGCCCACCACTCCATTATCCTTTGCAGAAATCACATGATAAACTCTAAACACATCTGGGCAGCCCCCAGGAGGGCTGCACCTGGGCAGCGGTGAGTCATCAGGGCAGCTTTTCCCCGTGGGGGTGCCTCCCCTTCCCTAACTTCATTCATACCCCCACTTGGTCAGGACCCCACTTCCTGTCCCGCTTGTTGCTCCTCCTTCCCTGACACTCACAGCTACAAGTGGTGGCTGCCAATCAGGCATGTCTCTTCTACCTGGGCTCCCTCTTTTCTCTCTCTGCCATAGCCAAGGCCACCAGGTATGGAGGGCAACAGACCCATGAGCAATTCAGGCAGGCTTCCTAGAAGAAGCGGGCAAGGCAATGCTGTCTGTTGCCGCAATGTTAAAACTCTGTTGTCATTGCCCGCCCGTATCTGCCTCACTGAACCTAACCCACCCTTGGTTACTTTCTTCTTCCCAGTCAAGAGGACAAGGGGTCTGTCCACATTGCAAACTGTGGGGAAGGGGTGAGAATGTGCCCCAATGGGGGCTAGAGCCTGTCCTGAGAGCAAGCTGTAGCTTGCTCTGTCGCTGTAGCTGTGGGGATGGGTTATGGCTCCTCAGAGCTTCTGCTCTTCAGTTTGAAGAAATAAAGGAGTGGGACGAGGTGGTTTGAATGTCCTTTTTCGGCTCTAGCATTTTGGTATTCTCTATTTCTTTTCCTTTTCTTTTCTTTCCTTTCCTTTCCTTTCCTTTTCTTTTCTTTTCTTTTCTTTTCTTTTCTTTTCTTTTCTTTTCTTTTCTTTTCTTTTTTTTGGATAGGTTTATGCTATAGGGCGCAAGCGCTCACCAGAAAGACAGAGACAGAGAGTGAGAAATCACCCCTCAGGGGGAATGGCCACACCACAATCCCTTCTCCTCCATTCTCCTCTCGGGATCTTGGGCACGCACACACACGCCCGGTTTGAGTTTAAACCACCGAGTCCGGGACTCAAACCACGGTCAACTACATGGGAGTCCAGCGACATAGTCATTACGTCAACTGCTGGTCCCAATATTCTCTAAGAGTCTTCTGAATGCTACTTAGTAGAAGCTTCCCTGAGAGCTCATCTTGATTCCTTCCCTATAGCTCCTGTGGGAGGTGGACAGGCCTGGTTTGGGATGTACACTCAGGGAACTCCAGTGGCTTCTAGGTCATTCCCACTGCATGCGTGTGTGACAGGAAAGAGAGAGGAAGGGAGGGGAAGGACAGAAGAGGGAGGGGAGAAGGAACTGAAGGGAAAGGGAAAGAGAGAGAGAGAGGGAAAACAAGGGCAGAAAAGAAAGGAAAATGAGATGATATGAAAGAAAAGAGGAAGGAAATGGAAGGGAAGAAAAAAAAATTGACAAGAAAAGAAAAGGACTGGCCCGAGACCCGGAAAACAGCCAGCCTGCCCGGTAGAGTTGCAGGGTTCATGGCGGGGTGGGCAGAGATGCCTCTCGTCATCACAAGCCCTGTCATCCTGCGAGGTGGCAGCTCTGGGTCTTCCCGAGCCTTGGGCAGTCATGCCCGGTGGAGCAGAGCCTGGCAGTTCCCCTGGCGGGCTGGGGTCCAGAGGCAGCCCACTCCTCCACCCGGCCTCCTGCCACTGCTCTGCTGCTCCTTCTGAAACGTCTGAAACCACAAAATTGGCTTGTGGTTGGGTGAATATCAGTCACTGCTATTCAGCTTGACTTCCTAGGATGACTAAGGGGTTGGAAGCCCCTCCCGCTAGCCCCCCAAATTTTCAAGGGAGTCAGGCCAAGATGGAAAGTTGTTTTCTTTGGAGATTTTTTGCTGGGACCTGGGCTGTCAGATGGCAGGGACTGCAGGTACGGTTCCCTGATCCTCCTCCCAACAGCCCAGGTAGAGAGGGGCCATGGATGAGAGCGCCGGGGGTCCCCCAAACAGTCTCATTTCAGTCTACCTCCTTTAGCTCCAATTCTCAAGGAGCCAAGCTGCTGGTGAGGGCAGGACGAGGTGCGGTGCGTCCCACAGGCTGGGCCTGTTCCAGCGAGCAGCTCAGAAGGTGTTTGAGAGAGCCTGGGACCAGAGCCCTAACTTGGAATTCCCCCACCTTTCTTCCAAGCTGCTGTGTGACTTGGAGACGGTCCCTTCACCTCTCTGAGCCAAGTTCTGCTAGTGGTCTTTCAGGTAGGAGTGGTGCAGATGGGAGAGGCCAGGCTGTGAAACGTATGGCCAGCCCCCAGTGGTCAGGGCCATTGCCCTTTGACAGCTCTGCCTTCCCAGGGCACACCTCTCCACGGCCCAGAGTCAGAAGGGAGAACTCAGGTGACCCTGGGTCTGAGGTAGAAGTGGGGCAGGGAAGAGGGGCGATTGCTTTTCTTCTTTGGGACTTAAAAGACCCTTGGCCACTGTGTCCACCTCCTCTCAGCACCGAGGGAGGAGATGGCACCCCTCCTCCCGATGTTATGCAACGGTATCCTGAAGAGCAGGTTGCCATTTCTACTGATCGGCGAGCACTCAGAGAAGAGTTGTGCTGGCCCTGCAAATACAGCCTCAAGGCAAGGTCAGGTCCCCTTCCCCAGGCCACTCCCCCAGCCCCTCCCCAAGAACGCTGGAACTGCCCCCACAGGAGCATCCCCGCTGCCGTCCTCCTGTTCCAGTCTGGGAGGCGCAGGGTGGGCTCTCCCCCGGAATGTGACCCCTTTTAGTCCCTTTGAGCTGTCTGGCTCTCACTCAGCCTCGATTTCCCCTTCCTGAGATGAAAGACTTGGGTTCATGGAGCGCTGACCTCTCGTGGATCTGCCATGCTTAGGGAAGAAAGGGAAAAGGAAACCATTTTCCAGAGCCTCCGTTTCTGCAACCTCCTCCCCACACCCCGGTTCCGCGAGGCCCCGCCACCCCAATGTTCCCCTTCGCTCTCTTTCTGACTGTCCCGCTGTCTCAGTTTCTCTCTCTCCTCTTTCTCTTTTCTGCTCTTGTTCTCTGTCCCTCCATCTCTCTTTCTGTTTCGGCTCCCTCATTCTCCCCACGCCGCCCCCAGGTTTGGAGAGAGGGCACGTGAGTTTTCTAGAGCGCTGACTCAGGCCTTTCTAGCCACTTCCTCCTGGGACACAATGTCCCCAAGGGGTGAGACCCTCCCCAAACTCTCCTGCCCTCGCCAGGGTGTGGGAGCGAGGCTGATGGCTGGGGTTCGTGTCTCTTTGAGCTTTTGAACAGGGGAAAGGCTGAGTGTTAGCAAGGCTGAGACCTACCCCGTCTAGCTGAGGGGGGAATCCCCTGCTGGGAGGAAGAGGGGTCAGCTTTCCTAGATGGGAGGTGAGGACTCCTCACAGACTGAGTGCCCCCCGCCTTTTCCTCCTCACTTAAAGAGGTGCAGGAAATCTGCCCAATGCCCAGGGGTGTAAGGCAGAGAGGAAGGGTACCAGCCAGAGCAGGATGGAGAGCATGTGTGCACACAGAACATGTGCAGAACATACATGTGGGGGTCATTTGTGTCACTCAGAGGCACGCTAGAGGCATGACTCCTCCCCAGCCCCCTCACCTTTGCCCTCGGGGCCAGAGGTCTGCCCCCCTGTCATCGTAACCCCACGTGTATATTAAGCTCACACTGGACTGAAGAGAGAGGAGGGCCAGGGGACAGGAAGGTAGGGGAGCCCCTCCCCACGCCTGCCCATGCCCACCCAGTGCCGCCTCCCCGTGGCTGCTGAGGTCTCTGCCCCCTCGACTTTTCCCAGCTTCGAGGAAACACCTCCCTTTAGGGGAAAGCGAGATGGTGAGGGGAAGCACTGACTCGGGCAGAGCATGAGCCTGATTTTCCAGTCGGGGCGGGGCCGAGGGAGCTGGCACTGGGGACGCCCGGCCACCGGGCCTGACTCAGAGCCAGAACCACAGGGCTCGTCTGTTGTATCGTCGTCGGGGAACAAGAAGCCACCGGGTTTATAAGAAACTGCAATTCATCTCTGACTTCTTCCACCCCTCTGCAAGGGATCAAGGTTAGACTGGAGCAAGAACTTACAGCCAGGGCAAGGGAAGGGCTCTGTCTCAGACGATCTGTTGGAAGCTTCTGGGTTTGTTCAAGGACAGCGACTTTAGCAAAGACCCCAAACTCTCCATGTGAGGTGTCAAGGAAAGCTTCTCCTCATTCCCAGCCCAGAGCAGGACCCCTAACGCTGATGCTCTCCCTAGAGCTGCTGCGGAGACTGCAGCAGGGCCACCCAGGGAGCCCCCGATCGCAGGCCATCTAGTTGGCCTGGAGGGGCGTGGGTGGCTGGCAGTTCCAGCTGGCTCTGCCAGGCCCCTCTTGGCCACTGGCTCCCAGGTGCTAAGGTGAGAAGTAAGAGGGAGAGAGAATGCAGGGTCCATTAGCAGGAGAGCAGAGCTGAAGGTGGGCGAGCAGGCAGAAGGAGGGAGGCAGGGGGCATGCCCAGTAGTGTCCTCCTCCTCCCGTTTCTAAGAGCTGCCTCTGCAGACACCCACACCTGTGCGACTACCTGGCCATGGGCTCCGACGCCAGGGGCAGAGCGTTCGGAGAAGTGAAGAAAGCCCGTATCTCCCACTCCTGCACCGGAAACCAGGCCTCCTGGGTCCTTCCCATCAGGACACATATCCCCCTCCGCCTCATGCCTTGCCTGGCCTTGGCCCCTCTCAGTCCCTCAGCCCTTTTTCCTGCCCCATAGGTGGGATGGACTTGCTGAGGAATGACAGAAAAGGATACCAGGAGAAGCAGGAAGAGGAGGTGACATTTCCCAGGGGCCGGCAGGTGGCATGGTGGTTAAGGCAGCTGGACTCCCACATGGCAGAGCTCGGTTTGAGTCCCGGACCTGAACTTAGTTTCTTACTTCCCTTCTCTCTCTGGTCTCCCTTAGAAAAGTAAAATAAAATAATGACAATGGAAAAAAAATGAAGAAAAAAAAAAAAAGAATGATTTCCCAAAGCATAAGAACATTCACCAGCTGACCTGAGGACTTAGGGTCCTGTCTTTCTTAGAGGGAGGGGATGGACACTGAGCCAGGGTTGAACAGGATACCTTGCAGGGAGAAAGGGATGCAGAGAGCCTGGGGAGATGGTGTCACCCGCTGAGTATCAGTCTCTCACCTGCAACATGGGAGCCAAAGGAGGGTGAACAGGACAAGCAGAAGACTCATCCTTGGGCCACCTACTGTGTGACCTTGACAAGGTTCTTACCATCTCTATACTCAGTTTCCTTGTCTGTAAAATGGGGACAATGGTCCCTGCCCAGTTGACTTCACACCATTGTGAAGTCAAATAACATCAAGGACGCCTTGAAGCAAATGTCTCTCTTGGGTCTCCCCCTCCTCCTCCTCCTCCTCCTCCTCCTCCTCCTCTTCTTCTTCTTTTCCTGCTAGAGGGTGCATGTACTCTCCAGAGAGACAGAGAGAGAGAGAAGTGAGAGCAGAAAGCACTCCCCCTGGGTGATGGTCATGCCACAAACCCTTCTCCATCTCTTCTTGCTTTCAGGATTTTGTTGTGTGCACACACACACACACACACACTCACTTGGTGTTTCTCAGGTTGCTGGGTCTGGGGCTTGAACTGTGTGATTGGCCACATGGGATCCAGCCGCCTTAACCACCAGGTCACGGAGCCAGCTCACCTTCTCGCTTCTTCACATCTTGAATTGCTGGAGATGTTCTCTTGTCTCCCACCCCTACGGAGCAGTGGAAGGAGAGGAGAGATCAGGAAGCAGGTGGGTTCGTCCAGTTTCCAACTCACTGGGATTGCAGCAACGAGACAAGTGTAAGTCGCTTGGACAACACGTCCAGGGTAGTGGGAACTTGGGAGCCCCGACTCGCAGCCCATTTGTGACCTGGTGGAGTGCAAAGCAAGGCCATGGCCCAGTCGCTTCGTTCCCAGCTACTGTTCTGGTTGCTAAGGGCTTGCCTGACCATACCCAGCCCTCCCCAGCCCACAGCACGTCATGTTCTGGTGCCAGTGATGGGAAAGCAATGGAGGTGGGCATGGGGGCAGGGCAATGATGGGCAGCCTCCACAGCTTTATGCCCCCGTGGCCAGACATGCGGGTCCAGGGGCCGTGGCAGGGCCCTGCACAGAGCGCCAGCTGCCCATGGCCTTGGTGGAAGGAGGTTGGCAGGACGCCTTGTGACACTTCCTCGGTAACTGAGGGGGGGCAGCAGCCGACAGCAGGCTCCCGGGGAAATCTCAGACTTGCGTGTCAGAGCAGATCTGTGTCTGGGGTGGTAAGTGGGGTTAAACTCAAGGTCAGACCCAGCCAATCCATTTTCACACCAACACGGCCTTGGGTGCCCTCCACGTGGTGGCTGGGACCCAGGTGCCCACTCAGCTGGAGAGGGCAATGCTGGGAGCCGAATGCCTGGTTTGTCCCTCTGCTGTAGACGCTGGTCGCCTGCCTGATTTCTTCCTGCGCCTGGAATTTATGGAGAACGGGGCTGCGGCGTGTGGATCCCAAGCTCTGTTCCACCCCCAAAGTTTAGTCTGATCTCTGTGTATTCCAGTGGCCTCGGGAAAGAAAGGGACTGGACTGCAGTATGGGGGCGCTGTGGGGAGACAACTGCCCGAGTGTCTCAACTTTGAGCAGAGAGGAGACAGGTGGGTCTCAACTGCCTAACCAGGGGGACACTGCCAGGCACCTCAGGTTTTTGTACAATTCAGACATGGTCAGTTAATCTCCATCTACTAAGTGCTTGGAAATCACTAGCTTACCCAGACTCCTGGGTCTCCTTCCTCACTCGCCCTCACTCTGCCTTTCCCCGGTCACTACTGTCGTGATGTGTGGCGGGAGTTGTTTCGTCTCAACTTCTAGAGGTGAGAAAGGAGGTAAGGAGGGAAAAGGAAATGCTGAGAGCAAGCTGGGAGGCCAAAGTGGACCCCAAGCAGGATGCAGAGTTGTCAGGATGACAAAAGGGGTGCAGCAGTGGGTGAGCATGTTCAGATGGACGAGAAACGTAGGCTAAGTGGGCCAGTGGCCTTTGCAGCAAGAGAACCTGAGGCTGGGAGGTAAGGGCGTCCAGATGGGGAAGTCGTCTCAGTGTTTCTGGAAAATAATTTGTATAGATGGGGGGTGGGGGTGGTCAGGGGTTGGGGAAGCTGCACAGTCCTGCCTTTGAGGAAGAAGTTGGTAAGACAAGGCCTGAAGGCGGGCTGCAGGTGGAATCCCAAAACGTCCCCACGCCACAGGACCGAGGGAGGCAGGGGGCCAGCTGCTGGGCCTGCAGCCTTCTTTTTCTCACTCCCGGTTCCCCCGCCCCCTGCAAGCTCTCCTCAGCTCCCCCACCCCATTTTGGCCCACAGCCTTGGGGAAGCTACATGGCGTCCTCACCACGGACCCAGTGCCGGCTGTGGCTTCTTCCCTCTGACCTATTTTTTAATCATTTGATGGGATTCCTCCCCCCAAACCAAAGCCCCGGCCCCCTGGGCCCGTCAGCTCCACCGCGTGTCAAAACCACCCCTGTCACTTTGCGTTGGTGTCTCAGTCCAGCCAGCCCCTCCCGCAGGGCCTGAGAGCGTCGGCTAATTACCCAGCTGGCGAGTACCCCCTCTGCCCCCTGCCCCAGCCTGACAGAGGGGCCCTGGAGGACTGCTGGGAGGAGAAGCTGGGGCCTCACCCTCCTGCTGCTTGGCAGGAAGTCCTTCCTGCTGTCTAACCTCCATCCTTCCCTCTCTTCTGCCCCTAGTGATGCCAAATCGCAGACACAGGGGCTGCTGGTACTAGAAGGAACTTCGGGACTCCTTGAGGGACAGAAAGGGCCAGCCAGTCTCCTGCCTGGGGTTTACAGGTGTCTTCTGTCACCCTTTTCTCACAAAATAGGGGATATTTCCCCCCTACTTTCTCATTGTACAGAGCAGAAAGCTGAGGCACACAGAGGGAAAGGGCCTAGCCTGAGGTCACCTGGGGCTCACGGTAGAGTTGGGATCAGTCTTTCCCTCTGCGTCTGGGTCTCCCCACCCTCTCTTTCCACTTTCATGCAGCTCCTAACCTGGCTCTGACCAGCCTGTTCCCCGCCTGCCCCTCTCCCCGGCCCTGGCCAGGCAGAGCTTCGTCTGGTGGGCCAGGGCCGTCTGGCTCCCTGCAAGCTCCGTTTAGGAGTGGGAGCTGCTGCCCTCCTCTCTCTCCCTACCCCTGCCCCACTCCCCCTCCTTTCATCCATCTGCCCCATTTTGCCCCCACCCTGAAGCTTAGAATAGAAGATAAGCCGGAGCACTCGAGAGCAGACCCATAGGTAAAGGCCAGTCCCAGGCAGACAGATAGACGCGTGGTAGAGACACGGAGAGCTAGGGAGCCCTGGAGACGCTGACAGAGACATGGAGGGACAGAGGCTTAAGCAGGTCCAGAGAACCAGAGACTACAGACAGAGACAGCAAGATAGACCCTACCCTCAGGACAGACGCCCAGGGCTCTTACAGCGGCATACGTAAAGCAGATGCATGGAGACGTGGGCAGAATCACAGGGACCCAGAGAGGCACAGAATAAGACAAACAGCAGAGAAACAGAAACAGAGAAGCCCTGAGATCAGCAGAGACAAGCGGTGAGCAGGCTACATAAGGCTCACGGGCAGTGGAGAGGGCCTTGGAGAGAGGAGGTGCCATGCTGGGGGACTGGTTGGCTGTCCTATGGCCAGCAGCCCCATGGGAGGCCTGCCTGGTGGAGCCCAGCTGTGCCAGGAAGTAGTGCCAAGATCCAGCAGAGAGGAGCCAGCTGCACCAGGTTAACCCTTCGGCCTGGGTCCTCCCCTCCAGCTCCCTTCCCTTTGGCGCTTCTTTTTCTTCCTTCCACCCCCAGCTCCCTTTACCCAAAGCCCTGGGTATTCCCCGCCCCCCCCCCCCCCCCCCACTCCTGGTAATCAGACCTGCTTCCTGTCTGAGATTAAGGGCCTGTCTGCTGAGATTCCCCAGGAAGGGGGGGGGGGGGGTGTAGGGCACAGCCTCTCCCAGGGCCTCCCTGAAGCTGGCTGCCCTTCCATACCCTGGCATGCCCCCATGATGTCCGAGTTGCTCAAGTGCCCAACATCTTAATGTCCCTTCAGGAGGTGGCAGGAACTCCAGTTTGGGAGCACGGTGGCTGTGGTTTTGTGTGGGTGCTGGTGTGTGTAGGGGTGGGTCTTGTCTGAAGAGTTGGGGCAGGGGCCAGAGTGGTTGGAGGTCAAGAGAGGATAGGTGGTTGGAGATAGGACGGCCATGAGAAGGAGAACGGAGACGAGGGGGACCCAGGTTTGGCCTGAGCCAAAGGGTAAAGGCTGCCTAGCTCTGGGTTGGGGGCTATGGAGAGGAAGGGCGACCTGGCCTGGGGAGGACAGCCTAGAGCCCTTGACCTTGGGATGAGCCCTCCACTCTGTGTTCACACTGACCACCTGGTGCTGGATGCTGGGACTCGGAACTCCTGCAGCTGTCACGGAGTGGGAGGGGAAAGAGGGGGGTGCTCTACAGGTGCTTGTCACTCCCGTCCCCCTCCCTGGCTGTTAATCCGATGGTTCCGGCCAGGCTCTCTGAGGGACTGGCAGTCTGGGTCCCTAGGGGGAGGGGTTCAGGGAGGAGAGCGTGTGCAGTCAGATGCCCAAGGAGCTCTGGGAGGCCGGGTGTGCGACCAGGACAGGGGGTGGGGCTGCAGGAACTGGATCGCAGAGATTTCCCAAGTGTAACTGTGTGTGGCGTGTGTACATGCATGGGTGATGGTGTGTGCACACAGGCTGGTGTGTTCCAAGTCCACACCCAAGGGGTGAGTGGGCTGAGGAGCTTGAGAACTCGGGTCTCTGGGTCTCCTTGCTGGGAGGATAGGGACTGAAGATAGGGACTCTTGTGATCCCAGAGTCCCCGGGGCCTGGCCTCTGCCGCCCTCAGTAAGTCTCCAGGGATGTATGTATGAACATCAGGAGAGGAAGCCCATCTCTGACGTGGGGATCTTACAAAGAGGTCCTCCTGGGCCTGAATGGAGGCTGGGGCATGGATGGAAAGGCCTTGTGGAGGGCAGGGTGGATGGGACACTAAGCCAGAGGGAGGAGAGGGGGAGGCAGGCAGCTGGCAGGAGAGGGAAGAGGCAGTTTCGCACAGCCTGGACCTCTGTTCTTTCCTGCCTGAGGCCAGAAGCCCTTAGTCTTTACCCCAAGGCCAAGCTGGTGCAGCAGCAGACTTCAGACAAGACCCACCCCTGATTTTAAAAAGAAACAAACAGACAAGCTGGAGAGGTTTAGATATCCCCTGGGGGGTGATTTCTCTTTCCTTCTCTCTGTCTGTCTCTGTCTCTCACCACCAAGAGTATACACCCTATGACAAAAACCTTTTAAAAAAGAAAAAAAAAAAAAAAAGACAGGCCGCATGACCAGTGCATATTGGAGTTGGGGCTCCTCCACGATCTCCATCCGCTCCAGTCCTGCAGGCCTCCCCTGCTCTGGCCTGTCTCCGTCTCTGCCCCTTTCCTGCAGGCCCCTCATGCTCAGCTTGAGACATTCTCGCCCTTGTCGTGCCTGAGTCTCTGTGCCCAGTCCTCTCTGTCTCTGAATCTTTCTTCCCCAAGCCTCTCACGGTGCTCTGTCTTTCCTTGTGTGCCTGCCCCAACTCACTGCCGCCCTCTCATACACTGCGCTGTCGCAGTAAGGCCCCGCCAGACAGGGTGGAGGCAGAGCTGCTGGGCCCTGGCGCCATCCTCGTCCTCGTCCTCGTCCTCACAGTTTCCACTATCAGCCTCCCCACCTCAGCAAGCCCCCGAGAACGAACCCACCCTAGAGCTTTCTGGGTCCCCCAGGACTCAGCACTCACACATTTTCAGGAGAGGACCCAGGTTGCTGCTGGATTCTGGGGTGAGTCGTCTGGTCCTAGAGCTGTGACAAGGACATATCAGTGCCTTCAGCCGCCCTCCTTGGGCTCCAAACCTCCTTCCAGACACCGGAGAGTGCACCCCAGCCAGCTCAGGACACACTGACTCTCAGGATGGAGCCTGACTTAAAGGTGGCAGTGGCCTGAGCAGGGGATGCCCTGAACACCCTGAGGTCCCTGGGGTGATAAGGATCGTTAGACATATAGATGCTGGAGACCTGCTGCCAGCTTGGGAGTCAGGATCTCCAGAAGCAGGTCCCAGAAATCCACGGTAGCTTTCCTGGCACCGGCTGCAGCCCACAAGTGTGGCAGGCGCTGCGTGACCTCAGGGAGCCTCTTTCATTTTGAGTCTTGATGGGAAACAGTTTGAAAAGAAGCAGAGGACCCAGGGCGATGATAAGCGCTGCCTAGACTGGTGGGCTGGGGTGATTTTCTTTTCTGTTTTCCAAACCTCTCTTCATCTGCTCATAAGATTTTCACTGATCGTGATTACTCTCTCTCACTCCTCTGGACCAAGAGTCAGGAGACCGGGGTTCTGCCCAGACGAGGTACCTGGTAAGTCACTCTGTTTCTCAGTTAATCCAGTGACCATCTCACACAACCTGGGGTTGGCAGGAGGCCGCGTGGCTCCCATTCGGGACAGCCACCCTGCACCCTTTGGCTCCTCCAGGGCCAGCTTTGTGGATGCTCAGTGTGTGGATGGGGTGAGAGAGGGGCTGGGAGCCATGGGAAGTGAGGGGATCCCAGGGGGCCTCTTCTGCTCCTCCCTTCCCACTTCTCCAGTCCTGCAGACTGGGAAGGGAGTGAGGTGGCAGCAAGAGGAGGAGGTGTCATTGCCAGGGTTCTTCTTCTCACCCAAGCTGGCAGAGGGGCGGGACTGGCAGTGGTGACACCAGGGCCACTCAGCCCCCGCTTTTCACAAGCACTTTCTTTTTTGGGTGGAAAAAATTGGAGGGAGGGGGTGAGGAATCTGGGGTTCGTAAGCCAGGCTGTAAGACCCTCCACTAGCCCATCAGGATGTAAATCTGCCCCCAGCCTCTCTCTTCCTCCAGAGACACATCCCCAGGGCCATCTGATTCATGAACCCTCCCGCCCCAGAAAACTAGGCTGGGGCTCCCGTTATCCTGATCAGAGGCAGGGGGATGGACCACTTGACCATTTGGATAGCATGGAAAAGAGGAGGGCAAAAAAGAGACAAGAACGAGACTCCATTTGGCCTTCCACAGTTAAGCACTTAGCAAAAAACGTCCCCCAAAGAGATGTCAGCATTTGACAGTCTCATGGCTCCAGGGCAGTTATTCGGGAGAGTCTTACTGAAAGCTCTCATGTTTCCCAAAAAGTAGTCAAAAGTCTCCAGGTCTCTCTTTCAAGCAATGCTGCTCTACTCAGACTAGCAGCCAGAACCTTCCTCCTTTCTAAGGCGTGGGTAATGGTGGGTAAGGGCTGGGAGGAGGCCAGGCCTGCGTGTGTGGTGCCATCCTGTATCAGTCTCCACCCTCAAGGGACACACTGATTCTCTCTCCCCCTCATCCTCCCTGGGTCATGCCCGCCTCCTGGGGTCCCCAGCTTCATCTTTGCCTGCCAGCTTGCCTCTTGGTTCAGCTCTAGTTGGGAACAGAGAGTCCCCATGGGCCCCTAAGGGTGAAACCCTGTTGGGCTGGGACAGAAATGTAGAGATGGGGCCAGCCCCCAGGGGAGAAATGGGGAGGGTTGGAGGGGGGAGGCAGGAGGAGAGGTAAACCTTAAACAAGATGAAAATGTTCAAGTATTCTTCAATACATTCATTAAAATGTAAATCTTTATCTATCTCTGTCTATATTTAATTTTCCAGAGGGCATGTGTGCTTGAGGGAGAGAGACAGAGAGACAGAGAGGGAAAGTGAGAACATGCCTCCCTACACTCCCTTCATCTCTCCCTGTTTGGGGGATTTGGGGCATGCACACACATGAATATGGTATATGTGTGTTTTAAGAATTATTTATTTAATCAATTCCATTTGTTATTATTTTTTTAATTTGACCAGAGAGAGAGACAGAAAAAAAGAAAGAAAACAAGCTGCCAGGTCCAGGACTCAAACTGCATTTGGCTATGTGGGAGTCCAGCACTTTAACCACCATGCTGCCTGCTGGCCCACATGGTGTGTGTGTGTGTGTGTGTGTGTGTGTGTGCGTGTGCATGTGTGTGTGCTTCTTAAGAGAGATTTTTGCTATAGGGCATGTGCACTCACTGAAGAGACAGAGAGAGAGAAAGTGAGAAATCACCCTGTGGGGGTAGCCATGCCACAATCCCTTTTCCTACACTCTCCTCTCAGGATTTTGAGCATGCACACACATGTACCCTGGGTGAGTTTCAAGCTTCTGGGTCCAGGACTCGAAATGCAGTTGACCATGTGGGAATCCAGTGCCTTAACCACTAAGCTATCTGCTGCTCCCTCTCCCCTGCCCCTGCCCCAGTGTATTTTAAAAGCTCCCAGGTCTGGGACTTGAACAGTGGGATCAACCATCCAGCGGCCTTTTATCTATATATTGACATGCAAAAAATTCCTTGACACCTTGCTGAGTGAAAAAGATACACATTAGAAAGCAGCATGGGTTGTGTGTATATAAAATTATATATTTGTGTGTGTGTGCAAAAGACAGAGACTATGTCCAAGGAGTGATGTCTGGGAGGGTGTTCGCAGAAACATTCATTCTTTTTGCCTTGGGGGGGTGGAATTTGGGGTGATTTATACAGTCTCGTTTTTACTTTTCCGCACTGCTTAAATTTCCTATGTACGTATATTTCATCTTTACAGACAGGAAAACTCCCAGCGATGCTATTTTCAATCAGGGGAAGAAGGCAGAGTTCTCATCATACAAGGAGTATAACGACATTAATTAACAGTAAAGGGAAATAGAGAGAGGAGCCCGCATAGTCCCATCACCGAGGCAGCCCTTCAGAGCTTGTGGTGGGTTTCCTTCCTGTCAGCCAGCTCTGAATCTGCTCAGAGCAGCTTTTCCATCCAGGTACAATAATAGACTGGAAAGTGCTGCACAGGTACAGATCTCATGAAAGGCTCAGGGACAGCAGGTGGCGTAGTAGTGAAGGCACTGGACTCCCATGTGGCTGACCGAGGTTCGAGCCCTAGACACAGGTGGCTTGAGACCCACCTGGCTGATGTGTGTGTGCCCAACCAAAATCCTGAGAGGAGAGGGGATTGAAGTGTGACCACCACCATCCCCAGGGGTGATGTTTTGCTTTCTGTCTCTAATGAGTGCACCCGCCCTACAGCAAAAATCTCTCTCTAAAAAAAAAAAAGGCTCACAGTCCCCTGAAAAGTTTATTTCACCAGTCTATGCATGAGGCATGCAAGGCTAACTTTCAGGCAGGGGAAGTGACTGGCCCAGGCCACACATAGCTAAACGACAGGCAGAGCCAGCCCTGCCAGCCCGCTGCCGCTTCCAGAGCGCATGGCCGCCATACCCTGGTGGGGAGATGTGTGGGCCGGCCTGGCCCAGCCTGAGGCTCTGCTACCCCCCAGCTGCTGCTGATGCAATCCGCTTTAGGGAACTCTTTAGGGAAGCCCACCGGCTTCCAGGGCTGCACCATCCGCCCCCGGTGCTGGAGGTGCAAGATGCAGTCGACTCAGCCCACGTGGGCGTCTGGGCAGGAGAAAGAGGACAACACTTCGCACAGGCACCTGGTCCCAGCAGCAGGCATCAATAGTTCTGTCGAATGTTCGTGGTCGAAGCTGCTCCGAGTCTGAGAGATGGCCCAGCGAGTCCCATCTGGGCTTTTACCGGAGGCGTCCCCGAGGACAGGGCCTTTGAGCTGAGACTTCAAGCAGGGTGGAATTTCCCTGAGGGTCGGGGGAGAGAAACGGCCGGCGTTGCAGGTGGCGGGGTTGACGCTCCCAGAAGGCAAGGTCTCTAAGCGCTCACGGCCGGCGCGGAAGGACTCTCAGTCTTCACCGTGGGGGGCCCTCTAGTCCTAGCCATCAGCCTAAAATTTGCCGAGTATTAGCCACGAGGGGGCGGGGTGAGGCGGGGCGGGGCCGAGGTGGCGAGGTGGGGGGACCGGGGAGCTTCATAAAGCCACAGCAAAGGCGCCGCGACGCTAGTGACAGCGGCCCGCGGGAGAGGGAGCCCGGGTTGCTGCCGCGCGCGGGCCAAACGCGGGCGCAGGAGCAGACGTCCGAGCCCGGGGCCCCGTCCTCCCCCCACCCCGAGGCCCCTGCCCACCCCAGCTCGCTCCACCCTCTCACCTGTCGGTCCTCGACGGCTGCGGGAGGCTGCCCAGCCCGCCCCGGATGGGCATCGTGGAGCCGGGCTGCGGAGACATGCTGACGGGCACCGAGCTGTTGCCGGCAAGCGACGAGGGCCGGGCGCCTGGCGCCGACCCGCAGCACCGCTACTTCTACCCAGAGCCAGGCGCGCAGGACGCTGCCGACCGTCGCGGGGGCGCCAGCCTGGGGGCGCCCTATGCCGGGGGCGCCCTAGTGCCCGCCCCGCCGGGCCGCTTCCTCGGAGCCTACACCTACCCGCCCCGGCCCCAGGTTCCCGGCTTCCCGGGGGCAGGCGAACCCTTCCCGCAGCAGGCGGACGCCGAGGGCTACCCGCCCGGGGATGGCTACGCCGCCCCAGACCCGCGCGCCGGGCTCTACCCGGGACCGCGCGAGGACTACGCGCTGCCTGCGGGGCTGGAGGTGTCGGGGAAGCTGAGAGTCGCGCTCAACAACCACCTGTTGTGGTCCAAGTTCAATCAGCACCAGACGGAGATGATCATCACCAAGCAGGGACGGTGAGTGAGGCGCCCAGGAGCGCCAGCCCGCCGTGCGCCGGAGCGAGGACGCGTTTCTGGCTACACCGACTTGTTGCGGGCGTCTGGAGGACGCGTTTTCTGGCTAGACTGACTTGTTGCGGGCGTCTCCGTGCCCGGCACTCTTTGGCTTAAGCTTTGGAAGGCAGCGTGCGGGGCTTTAAGTGCAGAGGGGGAAAGCTCTGGAGGGCTGTTCACGGCCGGGTATGACAACCTCCGCAGAACTCAAAAGGGAGCTGGATGGGTGCGGGCGCCTGAGAAGCCACCGCGTTCCGGGGAAGGGCGCCTGTGGCTTCACCCAGGACGGGTGCCTGCCCCTGCCCGGTTCTCCGCGAGTAGGGGTCTCGGTGGGCAGTAGGGGGCGTGCATTCTGCGTCTGACAGGGCAGAACGCCTCGGAGCCCCTCTGTGGGGAAAGCTGGAAGGAAGGCAGAGCCTCCCAGGTGGGGACGGTAGCTGGTCCCCGCAGCCTCCTCCCTCTAGCCCCTCTGCTGCTGTTGTGCTCGGGTCAGCTTTGATGGGGGAGGTGAGGGGAGACTGGGATTTGGTGACACAGGGAAGCAGTCGCCAAGTTTCCTTTCCGGTCTGACTCTGAGATCATATATCTGCGTGTGTGTGTGTGTGTTGTGAGAAGGGAGGGCAGTAGAGCCGGTGGGGAGCACAGGTCCCTCAGGCACCCTTGCCCACAGGCCTGAGAAGCTGAAGCTCACGCAGGGCTGTGAGCAGGGACCAGCCCCACACTGCCCCTTTGAGGCCTGTCCCCTGCTAACTTGCCTGCATCTCTGTCTAGATGTTCAGGGATCCAGCCTGGGAGAAGTTGGGAGGGGGAGCCCCATGGCTCCAAGTCTCAGGCACCCCTGAGAGGTAGATGAGGTGTCGAGTTTGGGGCTGAGGGTGCTGCTTCCGGATAGAGCCTCCTAATGAGGAAAGAAGGACACTTCCGACCTGTGTGGTGCTTGTTTAGTAAGCAACAAACACCCTGAGCAGGCCCTGCCTGTGTCTGGGGTGTGAGAGCATTTGCTCATCCTTCCCAGTGGGGGCCTGCATGGGCCAGGGACCATTAGGACCTCTGTGTCATCGGTGGGCCAAGGATGGTGGGTCTGAAGTTTGGGAGGTGTTGAAGAGTGGCTGCTTTGGAGGACGGGAGGGAGGCGTTCTGGGCCCTCAGGTGGCCTTCAGTCTGGGCATTGCCGGAGCACCTGCTGGGGGTGCCCTGTGACCCAGCCACCTCTGTCCACCACCACAACGGGCTCAGGTTACTGAGCTATGTCTCTTTCCCCGGGGTGAGTCCAGGAAAGCTGGCATGTTCCTTTCTGCCTCAGCCTTCATCTCCTCAACCTTCTGAGAGTTCCTTTCTGCTCCCCCGACGCTGGCACCTTCTGGGTATATGCAGGCACAGCCCAGTCTGGGCTCAGTGTGTCTAAATCAGAAGGAACCCAGAAGATCCCGTCCAGCCCTGTCAGTGCAGATAGGGAAACACCCAGAGACGGCAAGAGACTTCCGAAGTTACACAGCACATCCGATGCCGGCACAGCAGGCACCCCAGCCCAGACAGTGTCTGCCTGGGCTTCTTGCTCTGGCCTCCATGGCCGCCAGTAAAAACGGCCTCCCACAATGCCGCCCAAGGCCTGATACATTTAGAGTGCTTTCACTTCCATTATTTCACCGCGCAATAGGTAGGCCAAGCAGTCTCCCCATTTTGCCGCCAAAGGCCCTGAAACACAGAGATGTCTAGCGGCTTGCGCTCCATCACACAGCAGACCGACAGTGGGGCCTTCTAACCCTCCACTCTGTCCTGTGGTCAGAGGCCTTCCCACCTGGGACCTGGCGGGGGCCTACCCACAGCCTTCTACTGGGCCTTCTCCGGTCTCAAGGGGCGGGCTGATGGAGCCCAGTCAGAACTTCAGGGTGTGTTGCCATCTCTACCCCATGGCTTCTGTTCTCCATGTTCCTGCTGAACACTTTTCACTTGACAAGTTTTGTTGTTTCCCTTTCAGATCCACACAGTTACCTTTTTTTTTTTTTTTTTTTTAGTGAGAGATGGAGAGATTGGCATTTTTGACCGGGTCTCTCCAGGTCTCTATCCTCCTGCCCCGGTTTCCCAGTTAGCTAGGACCACAGGTGCATGCCACGGTGCCCAGGCTATTTAGTTTGGGTCAGGAACCAAACCCAAGCTTCCCGTGTAACTTCAGCCACTGCACAGCGGTACCCTCTCTCCTGCACTGCAGCTGGGCCTACTGACTTTTCATTATGAAAAAATCCACTACACACAAAGTGGATAGAAAAATATAGCAGACCCAGCTTCAATAGTCATCAATATTTTAATTTATAAAAAAGTTTATAGAGAGGGTGTGGCACTCACCAGAGAGAGACAAAGAGGGGATAGGGAGAAAACACACCCCAAAGGGGCATAGTCATGCCACAATCCCTTTATCTCCATTTCTCCATCCTGGAGGGTTTATGGGGGCACACACGTATGCCTGGTGTGTCTTCTAAGCCACAGGGGATGGGATTTGAACTGCACTGTCAGCCATGTGGATTCCAGTTCCCTTAACCCCCAGGCCATGGGTTGGCCCAGTAGCCATCAGTATATATTCCATCTTTTTTCTTCTTTATCTTCACTCAATTTTACTCTCTGCAACTCTGTTAGTAATATAGTGAGTGATTATTAATAGTAAGCAAATCCTAGGCATTATGTCATCCTTAAATATTTCTCTGTTTCTCTAAAAACAGTTTTAAAAAAATAAGCATAATACCATTAATGAACGTGAAAAGTTCCTGTACTTTCTAAATATCACCAAGTTTCCCTGCTTTGTAAATTATGTGTGTGTGTGCATTTTACAATCTTCACACTTTTTTGGTAGTTTTTGCTAAAGAGACACACACACACAGAGAGAAAGAGAGAGAGAGAGAGAAGGAAAGTGAGAAATCACCCCCAGGGGTCCTGGCCCCGCTGCAGTCCCTTCTTCTCCATTCTTTTCTCAGGATTCTGGGCATTGCATACATGTGCCTGGTGCGATTTTCAAGCTGCTGGGTCCAGGACTTGGCCATGTGGGATCCAGCCACCTTAACCTCCACGCCACCTGCTGACCCACAGTTCTCACACTTTTGATTCATCCCAAGGGGCTGCTCTGGGCAATGTGGGGTCCCTGTGGGAAGGGGGCCATGGCTTCTCACTATTCCCTTTGGTGCATCTCCTTGGATGGGACATCAGGGACCCCATGAGGGTGGAGGCAACAGAGGATGCACCAGCCCGCCAGCCCCTTTATCTTTGAAGCCTAGCCTATGGTGATTCGGGAAGTCGGTGGCCATTTTCTCCTGCTACAGGCTTTGAGCTCAGAGAACAGCTTCCTTTCTGTCCTCCTTCGGTGGGCTGGCCTGTCCCTCTGTGGGTTCCAGTGACCTGCCAGTCACCACACATCACCCACAGCCTTTTTCCTTTTTGAAAAATTCTTCCACCCTAGGCCCACCCACAGCCCCACAGCCTTTCACCTTGAGTTGACTCACTCTGTCCCAGGTCCTCCCTCTCCCCTCACCCAACCCATCCCTGCATATGGACCAGAGACCTTGTTACCCTCTTTCACTCCAGCAGGATTGGGTGGGGAGAAGAGGGAGATTCCCTGGGCCTGGAGACTGATTCAGGCAGCACAGATGGGCTGGGAGAGGGGTTGAGAACCAACTGATGCACTGGCCCGACAGACGACTTTGTTGTCTAGGTCTGTGTGTTCGTGGAGACCTTATGTGGAGTCCAGACTTGTGCTGGTGTTTCTGCACGGCAGTGTTTGCGTGGTGTGACAGTTAGCGAGCACATCGGTTGGGTGTAGACATTCTCAGCAGAGGAAGAGAGAGGCTGTGTCTCTGTGGGTGTGTGGGTGTGTATTAATTGCTGGCAATCCCCACTTTTCTGGGTGTGATTGGTTGATTATTATAATTAAGATCACTTTGGGTAGTTCTGTTATTAAATAGCTCAGTTTGTATTTGTATTCAGAGCAAGGGTTGTTGAAACAACTTTGGTCCCTCACTGTCCTCACTAGTCCCTTCTTCACATTCTCAACTTCAAGAACTTTGTGGATCTTTTCTTTTTAATGATAAAAAAAAGAATTATTTTATTGAGACCAGCAGATGGTAAAATGGTTATGTCACTGGACTCCCATGTTGTCGACTGTGGTTCAAGTCGTGGACCCGGTGGCTTGAAATTCATGCTGGGCTGGTGTGCATATGTCCCCAAAATCCTGAGAGGAGAATGGAGGAGAAGGAAGGCTTGGTCATCCCACCTGGGAGTGATTTCTTGCTTTCTGTTGCTCTTTCTCTGTCTCTTCGGCAAGCGTGCACATTCTATCGCAAACATTTCTCTAAAAAAGAAAGAAAGAAAGGAACCAGCAGTTGGCGTAATGGCTATGTCGCTGGACTCCCATGTAGTTGACCATGGTTCGAATCCTGGACCCAGTGGCTTAAACTCACGCTGAGCACATGTGTGTGCATGCCCAAGATCCTGAGAGGAGAATGGAGGAGAAGGGATTGCAGTGTAGCCATCCTCCCGGAAGGTGATTTCTTGCTTTCTGTTTCTCTGTCTTTCTCTGTCTTTTTGGCAAGCGCATGTGCCCTATAACAAAAACCTCTACAAAAAAAAAAAAAAAAAAAAAAAAAAAAAAAAAAAAAGAATTGGGAAGCTGGCAGGTGGCATGGTGGTTAAGGGTGCTGGACTCCCACATGACTAATGATGGTTCGAGTCCCAGACCTGGCGACTTGCTTCCTCACTCCCCCCACCCCCGCTCTATCCCTCTCTTGTCTAATTTTTTAAAAATTATTTAATTTAATTTAGAATTATTATTACTTAATTTGACCAGAGAGAGAGCAAGAGAATGTGAGAAAGCAAGCCACCAGGTCTAGTACTTGAATAGAGGCCGGCCATGTGGAAGCACTTTAACCACCGTGCCACCTGCCAGCACCAAACTTTGTAAGTTTCTTGTTGTTGTTGTTGTTGTTGTTTTTTAATTTTTTATAGAGATTTTTGCTATAGGGCGTGTGCACTCCCTGGAGAGACAGAGACAGAAAGTGAGAAAGCACCCCCTGGGGGGGGGTGTGACCATGCCGTAATCCCTCTCCTCCATTCTCCTCTCAGGATTATGGGCACGCACGCTCACGTGCCTGGTGTGATAAACAAAATTGTGTTGGGCTTAAGCCTACTTTCTCTTAGGCCAATTGGCTTTATTTCTCTCGGGGCAGGTGAAAACTGCTTGGTATTTTGTGCGGCTCTTTGATACTAGCTGTCTGATAGTGTTAAGTGGGTCTGAAATGGGAAAAAGGAAGCAATCCCTTGTACAAGCACATTTTGCATTTTGACAGGTCCTCCTGAAAGGTGGTACCAATTTACACTCATTCTGAGTCTCTGAGAGGACCCTGCAGCTTCTTCAGCAGCAGACCAATGTTTCAGAAAACATTACTTTATTTATTTCCTCTGCGAAAGGGGGAACAAAGGGGGAGAGAGCGAGAGACCCTCCTAAAAGGGTCTTCGTGCCACTCTCCACCCTGCGTCTCAGCCTGCACAGGTCACAGGCGCGTCAGGTGTAAACAGGGAGGCCTTACGATCTCGTCGCAGGACCTTGTATCTCCGCTGTGACACCATCTGGCTGCAAATACCAATTTTCAAACACTTTGCAAACATGACTGCTGAAAACTACCTATCTGTTACTTTAATCTGTACTCAATTATAGTAAAACAGAGTATGTGCCAGGTGCCGGGATCCTGCAGGGGCACAATGACCCTGGGAATCGATGGAAAGCAAGTTGACCCTAGTGGGCAACCGGGAACTTGAGGTCCTAGACCCTGTCCTCTGCGGGTGGGTAAGCACTTTTGGTGGGGACTCAGTTTGGCATCAGACCCATCTATGCTCCCAGTTCCTTCCCTGCAAAGTGTCATGTAAATCGGGGGCTATTTTGGGATTCCAGCTGGTGGTGATTCGAGACTTTTAGGGTGAAACTGAGACCTCCCTTCTCCTCTCCCTTTCCCCCATCCACTTCCTGCGTTTGCTGCCACTGGTGATGAAAGCAGGGTGGAAAGACGGAGACCATAGCATGCACCCTGTGGTCAGACGATTCCAGCTCTGCCTCCCACCAAGGGGCTGCCCCCAAACCTCGCCGAGCCTCTCAGTCTTTTTAAATTGGAAATGAGTTTTTTTTTTTTTTTTTTTTTTTTTTGAGAGAGATTTTTGCTATAGGGCGTGTGTGCTTGCCAGAGAGACAGAGACAGAGAGACAGAAAGCGAGAAATCACCCCCCAGAGGACCTGGCCATGCCATAATCCCTCCTCCTCCATTCTCCTCTTAGGATTTTGAGCAACACACACACGTAGCCAGTGTAAGTTTTAAGCCGCTGGGTCCAGGACTCGAACTGTGAGTGTGGCAGTCCAGTGATGTAACATTCTGCTGGTCCCAGAAATGACATTTTTTTTTTTTAATTTTTTTATTTTTTGGAGAGGTTTTCGCTATAGGGCACATGCGCTCGCCAGACAGAGAGAGACATAGAGACAGAAAGCGAGAAATCACCCCCCCAGGGGGAATGGCCATGCTACAATCCCTTCTCCTCCATTCTCCTCTAGGGATCTTGGGCACGCACGCACATGCGCCCGGCGTGAGTTTTAAGCCACCGGGTCCAGGACGTGAACTGCGGTCGACTACATGGGAGTCCAGCGACATAGCCATTATGCTAACTGCTGGTTCCCAGAAATGACATTTTTTAAAAAAAGTTGTATTTTTATTTTTTTCCATGAGTAAGAGTAAGAGAGAGAGAGAACAGACAGCAACCCCAACAAGGTCTCGACACCACAATCCACCCGGAAATAACATTTTGCGTCTCAAAGAGCTCATTTGATGAACTGACTGGTGAATAAGTAGAGGCTCAGTAGATAGGTTCCCTTCTATTCCTTTATTTCTGCGAGTTTGGGTAGGAACTGGTCACAATATAGGAAAGAGTTGAGTGTTATGATCACCATCAGAGGTTGAGTTGGTGACAGAAATGGGTTGAAAATATTGCATCACTCCCCACCCCCATCATTCAAGGCCTGATCCCTAACCTTCGATTTCTTAAGTCAACTGGCCTGCCGAGTCCCAGAACCCTACAACTCTACGTTTAGGTCCTCGGCCAGTCTGGAGGGCCCTGACAGCTGTCGGCCTGGGAGAAGGCAGGATGGGAGAGAGGGGGACTTCTAGACAGCATTCAAAGAAAGGTGGGCAGGAGCTACCAAAATTTACAGGTAAAGACACCGAGGTTTAAATAAGGCCTTTTAAAAAAAAAAAAAAAATTAATTTTATGAATTTATTCATTTATTTTAATTTGATCAGAGAGACACATAGAGAGAGAGATAAAGGAAAAGTGAGAAAGTAAGCCACCAGGTTCGGGACTCAAACCATGATTGGCCATGTGGGAGTGTCCAGTACCTCAACCACCATGCCACCTGCTGGTCCCCCAAAGCCTTTAAAAAAAAAGAATTGTTTTATTTCATTTGTTATTATTATTATATTTTAATTTGACCAGAGAGAGACAGAGAGAGAGAAAGGGAAAGCGAGAAAGCAAACCACCAGGTCTGGGACTCAAACCATGATCAGCCATGTGGGAATCCAGTGCCTTTAATACCACACCACCTGTTGGCCCAGGGGAGACCTGCTTGTTAGGGGAGGGTTCTGGGACCCTCTGGGTAGTATGTCCCATCCAGAATTGTCTCTTGGTCCTTGGCACTCCCCCTCCCATGTTCCCTGGCTCGTGGGTCAGTATCTCTGCATCCTGGCTTCCCGAGGGAGGAGGGGAGTGTGTGAAAATGACAAGCACGTCTGATGAGGGGTTGGTTCTGCCATTCTGGGAAGAGAGGCTCAGCCACTGGAGTGCCGATGGCGCTGAGCTGGTGGAAGTGGGAGCTGTAGTGGCAGTCTGGCTGGAGCTGGAGGTGACGGTGAAGGTGGTGGGGACGGTGGCTGGTGGTTATGGTGATGGTGGTTGTGATCGTGGAGGTGGTGGGTGGAACGAGGGTGAGTGGTAGGATAGTGAGGTGCTAGTGAAGAGGGTGATGGTAGGAGGGGACTTCTTCTTCTGAACCTGTTACTCTGGCACACTGGGAATAATGCAGCATCCCACCCCCCGTTTTCCTGGGAGCCAGGATTTGAGGGTGAAGACTATTCAATACAGCCTTCTTTCCTGCAGATGGGGAGTTCCCTGCCTACCTAGGACGTCAGCCACCTCTCTGAGGGTCTGGGCTCTGGGCAGACCCAGCCAAATGGGGCAGGGAGGGTCTGTGGGTGGATGCCTTTGGGCGAGGGGTGGTTAGTGGTGTGAGAGCCACAGTGGAGAATATGGGGAGGAGACTGAGGCAGGAGGACCTAGCAGGAAGTGCCTGTGGAGGGCTGGCCTGTGCTCTTGCTCCTCCTTGGAAGTGGACTAAGGTTAGAGACAGTGGTGAGCAGGCAGACATCTAGGAACTGACTCTCTAAAAGAATATTTAGGGCCAGCCCTGTAGCCTAATGGTTAAGGGAGCCAGGTCCCACAGGACCGACTACTTATTTCAAGTCCTGGCCCTGGGACCAGCAGATGGTGTAATGGTTATATAACTGGACTGCCACATAGTCAACCGTGGTTCAAGTCCCAGACCTGGCGGCTTAAAATTCACACTGGGCATGTGTGCATGAGTGCCCAAAATCCCAAGAGGAGAAGGGATTGAGGTGTGGCCATCCCCCCAGGGAGTAATTTCTTGCTTTCTGTCTCTCTGTCTCTTCAGCGAGTACATGCACCCAATAGCAAAATATTTCCCTAAAAAAATAAATTAAAAAAGAAAAATCAAGTCCCAGGACCAGCAGATGGCATAATGGTTATGTCGCTAGGTTCCCATGTAGTTAATTGTGGTTCGAGTCCCAGATCCGGTGGCTTCAAACTCATGCCAGGCATGTATGTGTGCATGCCCAAGATCCCGAGAGGCAAATGGAGGAGAAGGGATTACAGTGTGGCCATCCCCCCTCAGGGGTAGTTTCTCATTTTCTGTCTGATTCTCTGGTAACCACATGCACACTATAACAAAAACATCTCTTAAAAAAAAATCAGGGGGACCAGCAGTTAGCATAATGGCTATGTCGCTAGACTCCCATGTAGTCGACCATGGTTCAAGTCCCAGACCCAGTGGCTTAAACTCACGCGAGGCGCATGTGCGTGCATGCCCAAGATCCCGAGAGGAGAATGGAGGAGAAGGGATTGCAGTGTGGCTATCCTTCCTGGGGAGTGACTTCTCGCTTTCTGTCTCTCTGTCTCTCTCTGTCTTTCTGGTGAGCGCACACGCCCTATAGCAAAAATCTCTCCAAAAAAAAAAAAAAAAAAAAAAATCAGGCAGGCAGGTGGTGTGGTGGTTGAGGGTGTTGGACTTCCACATGGCTGACTGCGGTTCGAGTCTCGGACCTGAGGCTTGCTTTCTTTCTTTCTCCCTCTGTCTGTCTTTCTCTGGTCAAATTAAAAAATAATAATAACAAATGGAAATACATACATAATTTAAAAGAAAGAAAGAAAGATCAAGTCCCAGCCCTGATGTCTTGAAAAACATACCAGGTACATGTTCATGCATTCCCCAATTCCCATCAGGCTGGAGAAATGGTGAAGGGATTGAGGCTTCACTACACCCCACTGGCTTGAAGGAGGTGCTTTTTCTTTCTTTCTCTGGCAAGTGCACAAGCCTTCTGATGATTAGAAAAATAGAGAACACTTCAAAAAGCCCTGATTTGTAGTGTTTGCCGATTTTCGTGGTGTAAATGCTCCTCCTGTGGCTGACTTCCAACCACCCACGTGACGGCATGGGAAGTGGAGTTGGAAAGAGATGTACAGCACACCCTTATCTGCTGTCTCCACTGTCTGGACACAGTCGGCATAAGAAACCTCAAGAGCATAGACAACGCAAAATGCCCTAAAATAATTGGGAAGTGATTCTTGAGTACGTATTGAGTATGGTTTCTAATATCGTGTATTTAATTGTAGCATATAGTTTAGTTTTTATTTGTTTAACCACTGGCAGGCACACTTCCTGAACATGTTCCAGCCGGCCCTCCTGAGCGCGGGACACCAGCTCCAGCACAACACCGACGCGGGGGCACAGGGGCGGCTGGCGGGGGCACAGGGGCGGCTGGCGGCGCCTGGGGCTGATGGCTGCCGGGGTCTCTCCTTCCTCCCCAGGCGGATGTTCCCATTCCTGTCATTTACCGTGGCCGGGCTGGAGCCCACCAGCCACTACAGGATGTTCGTGGACGTGGTCTTGGTGGACCAGCACCACTGGCGGTATCAGAGCGGCAAGTGGGTGCAGTGTGGAAAGGCCGAAGGCAGCATGCCAGGTAGGCGCCCCTTGGGAGCAGCAGGCGTTCCCTGCTCCAAGACTGGGCGCCCCCTAGTGGATCCCCAAGTCTGGGCCCCTGAAGCTCAGAATTTAATTCCTTATCCCACTCTTATCCCACCTGTCACATCTGTTATTTGGTCATCTCTTTTCCACTCTGCTCTAGCCTACCCTCTGCCTACACTTCCCTCTGCCTCCCTTCTCTGCTCCTCCCCCTGCATCCTTCGCCATGTCCCCCTCAGAAAAGGCAGAGCCCCGCATCACCAGGGGTCTGTCCGGGGGCTGCGTGCCAAAGAGGGTGACTGTCCACAGGAAACCGGCTGTACGTCCACCCGGATTCCCCCAACACCGGAGCCCACTGGATGCGCCAGGAAGTTTCATTCGGGAAACTAAAGCTCACGAACAACAAGGGGGCCTCCAACAATATGACCCAGGTAGGACCTCCTCCTTGCCAGGGGGCCGTGCCCCCAAACCAGACCCCCAGTTCGCAGGAGCCTTGTAGGTGAATTCTGTTCTCTAGCAGGATCTCTTTCTCTGAACGCTGTTCTTTCCCACTCCATCTGCCTGGGGAGGAAGAGGAAACGGGAGGAAGCCTCCTGGCAGGAGGGCACCTTGAGGCCGACCCAGGCCCACCAACCAGGGGTGTCTTCACTGGGTCCCCCGCTGCTGTGGCTTAGGCACTAGATGCATGGATTGGTCGCCGGGGGCCCAAGGAATGGATGTGGTTTCCCCGGGTTGAGCAATCCTGTCTGCAGTGCACTCGTCCCTAAGAAGCCCTATTTGTGCTAAAGCCCTGACCACAGCGAACATCTAGGAATAGGGAAGGAGGCCAGAGGATAGAACTGGTGTTCCAGAGAGGCTGGGGACAGGAATGGAAGGCCTGGTGAAGTTACGGTGGCAGGACAGGGGCTTCAGTGTAAGGGCAGTCATTGGGGCACGGGGAGGGGTCTGCAGGGCCATACGTCCAGCCATGGGGCCAACCGCAGGGGTGTGGGGTCCTTCACACCTCCTCCTCCCCACGGCGGTGACCGTCCTGCTCTCTCTTCAGATGATTGTACTCCAGTCCCTCCATAAGTACCAGCCCCGGCTGCACATTGTCGAGGTGAACGACGGCGAGCCAGAGGCGGCCTGCAACGCTTCCAACACGCATGTCTTCACCTTCCAAGAAACCCAGTTCATCGCAGTGACTGCCTATCAGAACGCTGAAGTGAGGGCTGCCCAGGCCTGCAGGGGCTGAACCTGGGGTGGGGTGGAGGGCTGAGGGGGGCCACGGTCTTCCTGAGCCCCAGACTCGGGTGACTCTATTTCCTCTCTCTCTCTAGATTACTCAGCTGAAAATTGATAACAACCCCTTTGCCAAAGGATTCCGGGAGAACTTTGAATCGTAAGTGCCCCTGGGGTCAACTCATCTTTGGTCTCTCCTGGGGCTGGGGACTCCAGACTGGAAGATGGAGGAGGATGGCCAGGTCAAGGAAGGACATGCACCAGGTAGACTTGTGGGTGCCTGGTGCCACTGTGACCCCTGTTTTCTTGCCTCCTATTTTTTCAGCGTGTATGCATCTGTTGACACCAGTGTCCCCTCCCCGCCTGGACCCAACTGTCAACTGCTTGGAGGAGACCACTACTCTCCTCTCCTACCCAACCAGTATCCAGTTCCCAGCCGTTTCTACCCCGACCTTCCAGGCCAGGCCAAGGATGTGGTGCCACAGCCCTACTGGCTGGGGGCTCCCCGGGACCACAGCTATGAGGCTGAGTTTCGAGCAGTCAGCATGAAACCTGCATTCCTGCCCTCCGGCCCTGGGCCTGCCATGTCCTACTACCGAGGTCAGGAGGTCCTGGCACCAGGAGCTGGGTGGCCTGTGGCTCCCCAGTACCCTCCCAAGATGGGCCCAGCCAGCTGGTTCCGCCCCATGCGGACTCTTCCCATGGAACCGGGCCCTGGAGTCTCGGAGGGGCGGGGGCCGGAGGACCAGGGCTCGCCCTTGTTGTGGACTGAGATTACCCCCATCCGGCCAGAGTCCAGTGACTCAGGACTGGGTGAAGGAGACTCTAAGCGGAGGCGCGTGTCCCCCTATCCTTCCAGTGGTGACAGCTCCTCCCCTGCTGGGGCCCCTTCTCCTTTCGATAAGGAAGCTGAAGGTCAGTTTTATAACTACTTTCCCAACTGAGCAGACGGCCTGGTGAAGGGAACAGAAACAGCATTACTAGGCCGGAGGACACCGGCCAACTTAGAAGCCCCCGGCTCCTTCCGTCCCTTCTCCGTGTGGTAGTTGCCTGGGGAAGAGGTGGGCCAAGAAAGATCCTGGAGGCACTTGCTGCTTCCTGGCCCTGCCCAGACGACAGCCATTCACCTGGTGCTGCTCCTGGCTGTGGGCGCCCAGCCAGCGAAGAACAGAACAGACAGGAAGGTCTTGGACACAAAGGGGCTTCTTGGCTTCCCCGGGGGTGGGTGGGGTCAGGCGGGGAAGGCTGGGGACTGGAGCCTCAGCTCTGCCTTTGCAGAGTAACTGTCAGCGTTTCGGCGTGCATGTGTGTTCATCCCTCATCTGAAAAGAAACACACATGGATTTCATCACAGGCAGCCGACCAGGACCAGGGAGAGGCCCCGGGTGACTTTGGGCAGCTGGCCTGAGTGCCACCTGCCCAGAGACAGTGAGTGGGGCTCAGAGGAAGGGCTGGGAAGGGGGTTGAGGCGGGTCTCAAAAAGCGAGGTCTCGTTTGTGGTGGTTGTGTGTGTGCGTGCTTTTTTGTTTTTCTTTTTTATTATTATTATTTTTGAACGGGGGTGGCTATTTATTGTACAGGGAGTGGTGTCTGATGTATTTCTTTTGTCTTCATCACTTTCTGAAAATAAACCTGAGACCGTTGACTGTGTCCTGTTTCAATGCCAGTGTGGGGGAATGACGGGGGACCCCACTGGGGATTGCTGATGGGCCATGCCGTGTTTCTGAGGTGCCTCCTAGAAGCCTGTAGTGGCTTCGTTCAGGGGAGTAACTGCGTTGGAGCGAGGCTGCGTATTCTACCTTCAGCCCCCAGCTTGATGGTCAATGCCACCTCCTAGGACATCTTGGGACAGAAGAGCATCCTTTGCCTGCATTGCACTCCAATCTGGGGAGCAGGGATGTAAGGGAAAGGCCAGAAGACTGAGCTGGGAGGAGCTGGGGGTCTCTAAGGGGAGGGACTTGGAGGCACTTGGTTTCTCTCTGCGTTTCTAGAAGCTCTCCATCTTCATCTTCAGGGTCATTCAAGGCTGGAAAGAGTAACTATAAACTGAAGTGTTGCCATTTTTGTAGGTTAAGAAAGTCAAATATTAGCAATGCCCTGATTCAACCTAGTACATAGAAAGGGTGTAAGAACTGTGCCTGGGGACCAGCCTGTAGCCTGGTGGTTAAAGCAGCAGGATCCTACATGGCTGACTTTGCAGTTCGAGTCCCAGATCCTGTGACTTGAAAACGTGCCAAACATTTACGTGTGCATGCCGAAAATCCTGAACAGAGGGGAGAGAAAAGAAAGGATTGTGGTGTGACCGTACCCTATACTTCCCATGGGGGAGTGCTTTCTCACTTTTCTTCTCTGTCTCTGGCAAGTACAAGTACCCTCGGGCAAATTTAAAAAGAACAAAGAATCATATTTGACAACCAGGAAACACTCAGTGTGTAAGCCATCGTTTTGTTATTAACACTCTCTTGCTCTGTTTCTATCTCTCTGTCTCACTGAATCGTGTTTGTAAACGATACATGCTTTTTTTTTTTTTTTTTTTTTTTTTTTTTTTTTTTTTTTTTTTACCACAGAGGGACACAGTGACAGAGAGAGAGAAAGAGGGAAAGTGAGAAAGCAAACCACCAGGTCTGGGACTTGAACCGTGGTTGGCCATGTGGGAGTCCAGTGCCCTTAACCATCATGCCACCTGCCAGCTCCGATACATGCTTCTTTTAAGGAATTCAAACAATGGGGGCTGGCAGGTGGCATGGTGATTGAGAGCGCTGGACTCCCACGTGGCCGACCATGGTTCAAGTCCCAGACCTGGCGGCTTTCTCACTTTCTCTCTCTCTCTCTCTTGCTTACTCTGTTCCTCTCTGGTCAAATTTGAATAAGTAAATAAATAAATAAAGTTAAATAAAATAATTATTTTAAAAAAACAGATGGCAAGCATTAAAAAAAAAGAAGAAGAAAAGAATTTAAACAATGGAGACCAGCAGTTGGTGTAATGGCTATGTGGCTGGACTCCCATGTAGTCAACCGTGGCTTTCGAGTCCTGGACCCTGTGGCTTAAACTCACACCGGGTGCATGTGTGTGCATGCCCAAGATCCCAAGAAAAGAATGGAGGGGAATGAATTGTGGCATGGCCATCCCCCAGGGAGGTGATTTCTCGCTTTCTATCTCTGTCTTTTGGGCGAGCACACGCACCCTATAGCAAAAACCTCTCAAAAAAAAAAAAAAAAAAAAAAACAAAAACCCAAAATCAAACAATGAAGAAAAGTATAAAGACAGCAATATATGATCCCAAATCTCACCATCCATCAAGAATTATTATTAACATTAGATGGATTAGATAGAGATACTTTTCTAAAACTGGAATCGCATTGAAAACTGTTTCTAAAAAAGTTTCTTTCTTTCTTTCTTCTGTGGGAGAGGGAGACAGCAAGAGTGAGGCACCCTCTGGGAGCCGGCAGATGGTGTGGTGGTTAAGGGTGCTGAACTCTCACTTGGCCAACCACAGTTCCAGTCCCAGACCTTGAGGCTTGCTTTCTCACCTTCTCTCTCTCTCTCTCTCTATCTCTCCTTCTCTGGTCGAATTAAAATAAATAAATAAATAAATAAATAAATAAATAAATAAATTTAGATAAAAAATTTTTAAATTAAAAGAAATGTAGTCATTTATTTTTCCCATGAGAGAGATACAGGGGAGGAACAGAGGGAGAGATAGGCACCCCCCACCCAACAGGGTCTTCATGCTGCAATCCACTACCAGTTTCAGCCAGGCTGGGTCATGGGCATGCGCGTCTATACCCAGAGAACTCAGAGGTCTCAGGATGTGAACCCCGGATCTTTCCCACACGGGTCCTAGTTGGATTACTGTGACACAACCAGCTGGCTGTGTTTATTCTGTTGAGAAACAGAGAGAGGGACAGGCACTCTTGACAGCTCCCTTTCTCCCAGCCTTCCAGATAAGCAGGGTCTTGAGCATGCCTGCACAGGTGTGCTTCAGATCGACTTGGGATCCGAATCCGCCCTTGGCCGTTTGACTTCCGGCACTACAGAGCAGTACACACCAACCAGGCTGCCATGGCTAGGTCTTCAGCCTTTCCTCATTTCTTCTCTGGGTCATTCCATGAGACCAGTCAGTCTAGAGACTCCGTCCCTCATCCTTAGAAAGTTAATCTCGTTTTTATTCATTCCTTTTATCCTCAACTCTTTTTAATTATGTGGTGGATAATTAACTAGGTTAATCAACCTAGAAGTCAACCTAGGTTGATTATCTCATTTTATTTCTTTAAGCCTTTTTATTTTTATTATTATTTTAGAGAGAGATTTTTGCTATAGGGCACATGCACTTTCCAGAGCGACAGACAGACAGAAAGCGAGAAATCACCCCTAGGCTGGATGGCCATGCCGCAATCCCTTCATTCTCCTCTCAGGTTAGGGCATGCACGCCCAAGTGCCCAGCATGAGTTTTTGTTTTTGTTTTTTTGTAAATTATTTTAATTTTATTTATTCATTCATTTATTTTAATTTGCCTAGAGAGAGACAGAGAGAGAAAGTGAGTTAGCAAGCCACCAGGTCCAGGACTTGAACTATGGTCAGCCATGTGGGATGTCCAGTGCTTTAACCACCACGCCACCTGATGGTCCCCAGCATGAGTTTTAAGACACCAGGTCCAGGATTCAAACTTTGGTTGGCCATATGGGAGTCCAGTGGCATAATCATTACACCATCGGCTGGTCCTGATTTTTATTATTATTTTTTTAGAGTTTCTAGTTTTCATCTTCTGATTCTTTTACTGACTTTCAAATTTCTCATATCCTATTTTTAAGTTTTAAGAAACTTTTGTTGTTTTCCAGATGCTTTAGAGCACCTTAGTCTTGTTTTTTGAATGGAAATACCTTCTCTTATATCTAAAAGTATTCGCTCAAAGCAAGATTTTATTTTTGCTTCTTTTCTTCTTGTTTATTTTTACTTACTTATCATGTTTTATTGCCAGAGGTTATGTACACTCATCAGAGAGAGAGAGAGAGAGAGAGAAAGCACCTCCCCACGGGATAGGGTCACACCGCGATCCTTTTTCTCCATTTGCCATCTTGTCAGGATTCGAGGCATGCACACACAGGTGCTTGGTATGTTTTTCAAGCTGCTGCGGTGGAATTCAAGCCACGGTTGACTGTGTGGCATGTCTTTCTATGCACAGTTCTTAACAGTTGCACTGTGGTTACCCCTTCATTATTTAAAAAAAAAAAAAAAAAACCATATATATATATATATATATATATATATATATATATATATATTTTAATTGCCAGCAGGCATGCCTACTAGAGAGAACACAGAGAGAGAATACCCCAATGGGGCATGGTCATGCCACAATCCTTTTTCCTCCATTTTTCCATCCCTTCAGGATTTGGGGCATGCACACATGCATTCCCAGCATATTTTTCTAGCATTTGGTGTTGGGACTTGAACCTCAGTCAGTCATATGAGCTCTAACTCCCAACATACACACCTAACCATTGCACTATGGGCCATCCCTCTAGATGATCATTTTAGTAACAAATACACAAATTTAAACCTAAATACTCTTTTTTAAGAATGATTTATTTAATTTTATTTGTTATTGTTATTATTTTTTAATTTGACCACACACACACACACACACACACACACACACACAGAAAGGGAAAGTGAGAAAGCAAGTCACCAAGTCCAGAACTCAAACCACGGTTGGTCATGTCGAAATCCAGTGCCTTAACCACTACACCACCTGCTAGCCCAACCTAAATATTCTTCATAGATTTTATTTATTTATTTTTCTATATGACTTGCTGTAGAGAAACAGAGACAGAGAGAAAGAGAAAGAGAAAGTGAGAAGTTACGCCCCCTCCTGGGGGATGGCTGTCACACAATTTCTTCTCCTCAATTTTCCTTTTAGGATTTTGAGCATGCATTCACGTACACATAACCAGTGTATTTTCCAAGCCGCCAGGTCTGGGACTCAAACCATAGAGTCAGCCATGTGGGACTCAGGGCCTTCACCACCACAGCACTTGCTGGCCCCCTCTTCCTTGATTTTGAATGGCACCTGGTAAATCTTTTCAATCATCCATGGAATAACCATCCTTTTTTTTTAAAGAGAGATTTTTTGCTGTAGACTGTGTGCACTTGCAAGAGAGACAGACAGAAAACAAGATATCATCCCCCAGGGGAGATGACCATGCCACAATCCCTTCTCTTCCCTTCTCCTCTTGGGATCTTGGGCATGCATGCACATGCATCTGGAATGAGTTCTAAGTTGCCAGGTCCAGAATACAAACTGTGGTAGACTATGTGGGATACAGTGATGTAAACATTACGGCATCTGTTGGTCCTCCATATATTTTTTTTTTAAATTATCTCATTTAACTTTATTTATTTATTTATTTATTTATTTATTTATTTATTTATTTAAATTTGACCAGAGATGAACAGAGTGAGAAAGAAAGAGAGAGAGAGAGGGAAAGTGAGAAAGTAAGCCACCAGGTCCAGGCCTCAAACTGGCCATGTGGGAGTCCAACACCCTTATCCAGTACCCTTAACCACTACGCCACCTGCTGGTTCCCCCATCTCCTTCTCCCCACCCTGCCCAATTCCAGGAAAATTTTCTTCAGTTTTTATCACTGCTTACTTCTCATCCAGGTAGTAGTTATTTTTTTCAGGGATATTTGTAAATTTAAAAAATAATTTTAATCAACAAATAATAATTTTTCATATATTTATGGGGTACAGTGTGATTTTTCCAGTACATTGATACATAATGACAAAATCAGGTATCCAACAATGCAAACATTTATCATTACTTTGTGTCAAGAACATTTGAAATTCTCTTTCAGCTATTCTGAAATATACAATAAATTGTTGACTACAGCTACTCTGTTTCATATAACACTAGAACTTACCTGACTGTAATTTTGTATCCATAGCCAACATCTCTCTATCCCTTCCTCTCCCCTACCCTTCCCAACCTCTAATAATCACAATTCTATGTGTACTTCTACAAGGTCAATGTTTATAGTTTCCACATGAGTGAGAACACATGATTTTGGGGGGCAATTATTTATCTATTTATTTATTGCCAGAAGGTTCATGCATGAACCTGAGAGAGAGCGAGAGCGAGAGAGAGAGAGAGAGAAAGCAGCTTCAATGGGATGTGGTTCAGAACCAGCAGATGGCGTAATAGTTACATCACTAGATTCCCACATGGCTGACCATGGTTAGAGTCCCAGACCTGGCAGGTTGAAACTCACACCGGGTGCATGTGCATGTGTGCCCAAAATCCGAGAGGAGAATGGAAGAGAAGGGATTGTGGCATGGCCTTTCCCCTACCACATGGGGGGTGTGATTTCTCACTTTCTGTCGCTTTGTTTCTCTCTGTCTCTTTAGGGAGGGCACACTTCCTATAGCAAAAAATCTCTTAAAAAGGGGGGGTTGGTTACATCACAATCTTTTTTCTTCCATTTCTCTATCCCAACAGTATTTTGAGCATTCATGCACACACGCCCAGCATATTTTCAGGACCATGAGGCTGGGATTCGAACTGCGGTTGGCCACGTGGGATCCATCTCACAATGCACAACATCTAACCACTGCAGTACGGACTGGCTGAGAACATATGATCTTTGTGCCTGGGCTACTACGTTTAATATAATGCCCTTTGGATTCATCCACGTTGCCTCAAATAACAGGATTTCATTCTTTTTAGTGGTTGATTAGTATTTTATCGTGTGTCTGCGTGTATGAAATATTTTATTTACCCATTTGTCTGTTAACAGACCCTTAGGTTGGTTCCACATATTGGCTATTGTGAATAGTACTGCAATAAACATTAGACTGCAGATACCTTTATGACTACTAATTTTCTCTCCTTTGATTTATGCCTAGTGGTGGGCTTACCAGATAGTATGAAAGTTCTATTTTTAGTTTTTTGAGGAAACTCCATTCTGTTTTCCTTAATGACTATACTAATTTACCTTCCCACCAAGAGTGTAAAAAAGGTCCCCTTCTTCGGCAGTCTCACCAGCATTTGTTATTTTTAAATCTTTTTATTAATAGCCATTCTAAATGGGGTGAGGTGACATTTCATTTTGTGTGTGTGTGTGTGTTTTAATTTGCTACCAGGAGTATGCACTTGGCAGAAAGACAGACAGACAGAACACCCTGACACAGGGAGATAACCATGCTGCAATCCGTTCTCCTCTCAGGATTTTGGGCATGTACTCGCAAGCATCTGGTGTGTTTTTAAGTCACTGGGTCTGGGACTCGAACCACACAGTTGGCCTCATGGGATCTAGTTGCCTTAACCACCACACCACTGACTGGCTCTTGGTGTAGTTTTGTTTTTTTTTTTTTTTTTTTTTTTTTTGAGAGATTTTTCACTATAGGGCACGCATGCGCTTGCCAGAAAGACAGAGAGAGATAGAAAGCGAGAAATCACCCCCCAGAGGGGATGGCCACGCCGCAGTCCCTTCTCCATTCTCCTCTTGGGATCCTGGGCATGTACGCACATGTGCCCAGCGTGAGTTTAAGCCGCCGGGTCGACCGTGGACTCGAATCGCCGGTGACTACATGGGAGTCCAGTGACATAGCCATTACGCTAACTGCTGGTCCCGACCTTGGTGTAGTTTTGATTTGCATTTCCCTGATCAGTGATGTTGAGGTTTTCGTTTTTATTGTTATTAGCCATTTGTTTTCTCTTTTGAGAAATGCCCATTCAGATATTCTGCCCACTTTTATATCAGATTATATGTTTTTTGTTTGTTATTGTTGTTTGTTTTTTTTGCTGATGAGTCATTTGAGTTCCTTGTATATTTTGATTATTAATCCTTCATCAAGTATGTAGTTTGCAAATATTTTCTCCCATTCTATATATTTTCCCTTTACTCTGTTATTTCTTTTGCTGTTCAGAAGATTTTAGTTTGATATAATTCCATTTGTCTATTTTTGCTTTTGTTGCCTGTGCTTTTGAGATATTATTCAAAAACTCGGCCCAGACCAGTGTCCTGAAGCATTTCCCCTGTGTTTTCTTCAAGTAGTTTCATAGTTTTGAGTCTTATATTTAAGTCTTTAATCCATTTTGAGTTGATTTTTGTATATTTTCATCTTTTTGAACTTATATTCTGTCCTCTGAGAGTTCCAAATTTATCTTAGTAATGGGATATTAACTTGGGACTGACTTAAGATTAATTCCTACATAGATAGTGATCCAGAAGTCCAGCTATCCAATCTGTATGATTTACCTGAAGGCCTTTGTGAATAGCTATACTTTTAAAAGAATTATTTATTTAATTTTTAAAATTATCATTTTAAAATTTGCTAAAGGGCACATGCGCTCATTAGAGAGAGAAAGTGAGAAAGCCAGCCACCAGGTCTGGGATTCCAACTTTAGTTGACCATAGGGGAGTCCAGCACCTTTACCACTATGCCACCTGCTGGCCAAGTATATCTATAGTTATAACTGTCTCTCTCTTTATTTCCTCCATTTTTGTGTCCCTTAAATGCCTTGCTCCTTACTTTTTTGTAATTTTTATTTTTAGAGAGAGTTTATTGCTATAGGGTGCATGCGCTCGCCAGAGAGAGAGAAAGCAAAAAATCACTCCTCAAGAGGAATGGCCATGCCACAATCCCTTCTCCTCCATTCTCCTCTAGGGATTTTGGGCATGCACACAAGTGTGTCTGCATCCAGTGTGAGTTTAAGCTGCTGTGTTGGTAACTCGAACCAGTCAGTCATGTGGGAGTCCAGCCTTCTTAACCACCATGCCACCTGCCAGCCTCCCAAAACTATCTCTTAATATGTTGTCTTTGGTAAGAGATAACAATGGCAAGAGGCATGAATAGCTGGGTATAAAATTAACTGTTAAGATCAGTCACTAAGGACACTAGATTAAATGCTAATTTAATCATTTTTTAGACTTGGCAAAACCCAACCTGTCTGAGCTACTTATGCCTAGATTACCAGTGTTTCCTCCAAATAGGGACACAGAAAAAGCTTCAGAAAACACAACTGCCTATGCTCATATCCTGTAGGACAAATATCCTTATGTGATGAAAAAGAAATTATGGCATAGATACGTGGGTAACCAAGATTCAAACACTGAATTGAAATTACCCTTCATTACACTGATTTATTTTTCTCTCAGTTCAGTTGTGATTTTCAGAGCCTTGATTGGGAATTTAAATTTTGCCACCAGGTTTTTTTTTTTTTAATTATTTATTCTGAAAAAGAGAGAGACACACAGAGATACAGACTCCCTGACAGGATCTTGCACTGTGATCCACCTCCTGACTTTCAGCCAGCCCCGATCATGGGCACACATGCATCTGGTGTACTCAAGAAGGTCTCCAGTGAAGAACTGGCAATTTTCCCACCTGGGTCAGCCTTGCAGAATGTTGTTTTTTGCTACTGTGCCACCATCTGGCTCCTGCTATTAGATTTTAGTTTCCTTTCTATTTGTCTTATCTATCTTCCCTTTATCCTGATCCATGATTTACCTGAATGCCTTTGTGAGTACCTTTGTATCTCATTTCTCTCATAACAGACTAATTTTATTTAATATACACAGTAGTTCCCTGAAATTTTCTTTGGGTCTTATAATGTCAAGATAATTGAATGAGGTAGCTTACTATGTAGGATTATTAGCTATACAACACTTAAATGAATAGATAAACTGTAACTTTTTAGTTTTTATTTTTGCTATGGGACATATGTGCTTGTCAGAGAGAGTGAGGGAAAGTGAGCAATCACCCCCCAGAAAGGATGGTCGTACTGTAAACCCTTCTCCTCCAGCCTCCTCTCAGGATTTTGGGTACACATACACCCAGTGTGTTTTTCAATCTCTCTGGTCTGGGACTTGAACCATACAGTCATCTGTGTGGGATCTAGCACCTTAACCAGCATGCCACCAACTGACCCTCAGTGTGGTTTTGATTTGCAACAGTATTTTTTAGGGAGAAAAAATATATTTATATATACATATATATTACATCTTTAGGCCATACTACTTCATTTTGAAAAACTCCACTCACACCCTTTTCCCTCGAGAGGTGAGACTCTAAAGGCCATTTTTACACCACGTGACCCTGCCCCACCTCATAACCCATTGTAGTTGACGTGAAGGGGGTTGATATAGGAATGAATTGGGGTTGAGAGACATTCATTCGTTTGGGTGGTGCTTGAGTTCAGGTTATACAAGTAATGGCACAACAGTGCAATGAAATATATGAAAATGAAGATAATGCAGTTTGTGGAGAGAGGAGCAAAAGAAGATACGTCAAGAGATTTAGGGGTCAGTAGGTGGCATGGTGGTTAAGGTGCTGGAATCCCACATGGCTGACTGCAGCTTGAGTCCCAGACTGCTGGCTTTCTCACTTTCCCTTTCTTTCTCTTTCTGACCAAATTAAATAACAACAACAACAATAATAATGTATTTTAATGTAAATTATGAATATCATGATATTTCATCTCTAAATATTTCAATCTACATGTCTTAAAAACAAATATGTTTTCCAGGCCAGGTGGTAACACAGCATTAATGTAACTGGACCCACATGGGAAGGCTCTGGGCTCATGTCTCAGAAACTCACTGTATATACTGAGTATGTCTGTGATCCAGGCTGGTTGAGGCTGGGGTGGATGGTGGTGTGAAGACACTGTTGGGGTTGTTTGATTCTCTTATAATCTGTCTTATTTCTCTTATGGAAGAAATAGATAAACTTAAAAACATTTTCCCCCCATTGGGCATGTGCACACACTGTAGTTAGAGAGATGAAAAGTGAGAAAGCGTCCCCTTGAGGGGATGGCCACACCACAGTCTCTTCTCCTCCATTTGCCTCCTGAGATACTGGGCACATAGGCACACATTCCTAGTGGCTTTTTCAGGCCATCAGGTCCAGAACTTGAACAGCATGCACTGTCGACCCTGTGGGATATAGCCACCTTAACCACCAGGCCATGGGCTGGCCCTTATGGTATTATTTAATTTGCTCATTTATCTTCTAGATGAACTTTAAACTCAGCATTTCAAATCCTCTTAAAAGAAAACCCATTGGTATTTTTATTAATATTATTTTAAATTTATAGATTAATTGGAGAAAGAGAGATCCAGCACATCAGAATATTGAGTCATTTCATCTAAAACCAAGCTCTCTTTGTATTTTTTCATGTTGCATTTTATGTCCTATGCTGCAGATTTGTAGTTTTCTTAAAATTTCTTGTTAGAGGTGCCAGCAGGTGGAATGGTGGCTAAGGCACTGAACTTCTACATAGTCAACTGTGGTTTGAATCCCAGACCTGGGAGCTTGAAAAATCACACTGGGGGGACCAGCAGTTAGCGTAATGGCTATGTCGCTGGACTCCCATGTAGTCGACCGTGGTTCGCGTCCCGGACCCGGTGGCTTAAACTCACGCCGGGCGCATGTGCGTGCGTGCCCAAGATCCCGAGAGGAGAGTGAAGGAGAAGGGATTGCGGCGTGGCCATCCCACCTGAGGGGTGATTTCCTGCTTTCTGTCTCTCTGTCTCTGTCTGGCGAGCGCACGCGCCCTAAAAGCAAAAACTTCTCCAAAAAAAGAAAAAAAAATCACGCTGGGCACGTGTGTGTGTGTGTGTGTGTGTGTGCCTCTCCAGAAAAATTCCAGAGGAGAGAGTGGAGGAGAGGGGACTGTGGTATGGCCATCCCTCTGGGAAATGATTTCTCACTTTTCCCTTCGCTGTCCCTGGAGAGCACACACACCTTATGGAAAAAAAAAAAAAAAAAAAAAAAAAAAAAAAAAACAAATAAAAAAATTGTTAGATTTATTCTTAGTCACAGTTCTTTGCTTGTTTGTTTTTTAAATTACAAATGGTAATGGGGCCGGCAGGTGGCATGGTGGTTAAGGGCACTGGACTCCCACATGGCTGACTGTAGTTCGAGTCCTGGACCTAGCGGTTTGCTTTCTCAGTTGCCCTCTTCCTCTCTCTTTCTCTCACTCTCATTCTGTCCCTCTCTGGTCAAATTTAAAAATAAAAATAAATAAATAAAGTTAAATAAAACAATTCTTTAAAAAGGAAATTACAAATGGCATATTGATAACCAGTGATTTCTAGTTGGTAATTGTTGACATTTATAGTCATTGGTTTCTGTATATTTATCTTATATCCAGTTACTTTGCTCAAACTTTACATTCATTCTTTCAGAGGCCTTTTTCCCCCTTCTCTACCCCTTTTTCCCACATCTATTCTGGTAACATCTATAGGAGTACATATATTGTATAATCCATTGCAAGTCAATCATAGCACCCCATACTCCCGGATGGAAGGTGGGTACACAACCCAAGACTAACCAATGAAAACCCCTCTTGGGATTTTTATGGTTGTACTTGACAGAGAAAAGGCTTGTTTCTTCTCTGGTCATGGAGTCATCAGGTACAATCCTGGGTGTCACTAGTAGCCAGTATTCTCTAAGTGCATAAAGGAAGCTATTCTGACTTGGGAGTTAATGAGGCTGAAACAGAGAATGGAAAACCAAGGTAACTGAGAGACAGAAAAAGAGAGAGGAAGAGAGTAGTAGTAGTGTTGTACTTGTTCCAATACACCCCTGCCTTTTTTATCTCATGAGTCAATAACCCCCACTTATTTAAATTGATTTGAGTGGAGTTGTTTTATTTGCAACTAATAGACTTGACCATACAGAATGGGGTACTGTAAGCAATCAGACTGAAAAAGTGCACCTGGTCAAGTAGTGTGGCAAACAATGAGAAGCCATCCTTTCCAACCTGGGAAAAGAATTATCCTCATGGTAACATACCAGCTAGTTTAAATGCCCCGTGCTATACCTTAGGATTCAGAATATGTGCCTAATGGTACTGAAATGATTGGCGACTTGATACTAAAATGTAAGATATTAAATGTGATTTACTTTTTGACGTTCTCAATACATAATAACAAAAATCTGCCTTTTAAGCTGAACCATCACAAGAAGTTGGATAATTAGCTTTGTTAAGAAAGATCCAGGACCAGCAGATGGCGTGGTGGTTAAGGTGCTGGACACTTCCACATAGCCAACCACGGTTCGAGTTCTGGACCTGGTGGCTTGCTGTCTCACTTTCCATCTCTCTCTCTCTGTCTCTCTGTCTCTCTCTGGTCAAATTAAAATAAATGAATAAATAAATTAAATTAAATAAATAATTTTTTTAAAAAAGAAAGATTCAATCTATTGTCTCTAGTGATCTAAGACCACTGAGAGAGAATTGTGTATTGCACATAATTACAAAATCAGAATTTTCTTCCATATGCTAAAGTTAGGAGGAGCTCGAGGAAATGGCCCATTGTACCCATAACCTGTTTTTGTTGTTCATTGTCTCTCTCTGTTCTGCCTCCTCAGTATTTGGTAGCACCCCTCTTAGTTCCAATAGCTCTCATAACTGATAGAAACTCCTGAGACTACAAATGTCCTTGTTTAATAGCAGCAAGAAAGGGCAAGTCCATATCTCAGCATTCTCAGTAAAAGTCCTGTGATTCACTGATTGGGCTGCCACAGATCAAATGCCTACCCCTGAACATTTTGAATAGGGATATAGGGGCATACTGATTGGTGCACCCCAAAATTTGGGAGTAGAAATAATGCCAGATTAAATATCCTGGCTAAGAATGGGATGGGAGAAGTGGTTCCTCAAAGGAAGTTCAAGGTCTCGATCAATGAACCTCAGATGTTCATATACCAAGGAAGAACCTTAACCTAAGGCCTGGGTAGTCAGATCCTCCAGTCCTGTCACTGAGAAACAGAAACCACCAGAGCCAGGTTGAGAGTCAAGTTTCATGACTAGGCAAGATTTTTGGCGTTGGTTTCTTGCACATGGCATCCCCAGGAATTGAAATGGCAGCTAGCCAACTAGGATTTAAGGGAGCTGGGTCACCAGAGGAATCCCAAGCCTGGCTCAGCCCTGAGGTCATTCCACTCTTAACTATGCCAGGAGGAAGTAGGGCACTTGAGCAGGACTTTAAAGTCCTCCCAGGCCAGCCGTGGAGGACAAAGGGCGAGATAAATCTAGGCAGTGGCCAAAGTCAGGGACTATTAGATTTGGTAAGAAACTGATTTCACTGCCATAGAAATGATTCCTTGCAGATATTGCTCTCTGGCCCAGTATATTTTCTTTTTCTTTTCTTTTTTTAAAAATAATTATTTATTTAATTTTATTTATTCATTCATTTATTTTAATTTGACCAGACAGAGATACAGGGAGAGAGAGAGAGAGAGAGAGAAAGAGAGAGAGAGAGAGAGAGGGAAAGTGAGAAAGCAAGCCATCAGGTCCGGTATTCGAACCGCAGTTGGCCATGTGGGAGTGTCCAGCGCCTTAACCACCACACCACCTGCTGGTCCCTGGCCCAGTATATTTTCTAAACTGGACCACTATCTGTTTTCCCCTCTCTACTTTCTTTTATAAAAATATACATTCACTTTTGGGACCAGCAGTTAGCATAATGGCTATGTCGCTGGACTCCCACGTAGTCGACCGTGGTTCGCGTCCCGGACCCGGTGGCTTGAAACTCACGCCGAGCGCGTGTGCGTGCGTGCCCAAGATCCCGAGAGGAGAACGGAGGAGAAGGGATTGCGGCGTGGCCATCCCCTCTGGGGGGTGATTTCTCGCTTTCTGTCTCTCTGTCTCTCTCTGTCTGGCAAGCGCACGTGCCCTATAGCAAAACCTCTCAAAAAAAAAAGTATATATACACATTAACTTTTTAGAATTGTTTTTTAGTTGCTAGAGGGCACATGTGCTCACAGAGAAAAGAGAAAGAAAAAGAGAAAACACCCCCCCCCCCCCATGGGGCCAGAATTCATTTTCCTCAAGTTCTCCATCCCATCAGGATTTGGGGCACACACACAATGGCTAGTTTTGTTTTGTTTTGTTTTGTTTTGTTTTTTTTGGAGAGGTTTTTCGCTATAGGGCGCGTGCGCTCGCCAGACAGACAGAGAGAGACATAGAGACAGAAAGCGAGAAATCACCCCCCAGGGGGGATGGTCACGCCGCAATCCCTTCTCCTCCATTCTCCTCTCGGGATCTTAGGCACGCACGCACACGCGCCCGGCGTGAATTGTAAGCCACCGGGTCCGAGACGCGAACCGCGGTCGACTACGTGGGAGTCCAGCGACATAGCCATTACGCTAACTGCTGGTTCCTGCTAGTTTGTTTTTCAAGTCACTGGGCTGGGATTCAAACCGCTGTGGGCCACGTGGGATCCAGATCCCAATGCGCAAGGCTTACCTGCTGCATTGTGTAATGGGTAACATAGGGGCCAGCCCTGCGTTACTATTTTTTCTTTTTTTACAAAATAATAAGTACTCATTTTTATAAAATCAAACAACATAGCAGGTTATCAAGTGAAACTGTATTCTGTTCCCAGATCCTTCCCCGCTCAGTTTGGTCTGACTCCCTGGAAGAGTTAGGTATGTGTACATTATATATATGTGTGTGTGAGTGTGTGTGTATGCATGTACAAATATATATTCAGATGTATATGTCATATACAAATATACATTTGAACTGAACAAGTGAGTAAAATCGAGAATTAAAGTCTCTCTCCAACTCTGAGGTCCATCCCCCAAAAGTAAGAACTTTTTTTTTTTTTTTTAATTATTTATTTTATTTATTCATTCATTTATTTTTTAGTTTGACCAGAGAGAGACAGAGGGCAACAGTGAGAGAGAGAGGAAGTGAGAAAGCAAGCCACCAGATTCAGGACTTGAACCCTGGTCGGCCATGTGGGAGTGTCCAGCGCCTTCACCACCACGCCACCTGCTGGTCCCCCAGAACTTTTCTTTTTGAGAGAGATTTTTTGGCTATAGGGCGCATGTGTTTAACAGAGATACAGAGAGAAAGAAAGTGAGAAATCACCCCTGGGGAGATGGCTATGCTGCAGTCCCTTCACCTCCTCTCAGGATTTTGGGCACACACGCACACGTGCCTGATGTGAGTTTCAAACCACCTGGTCCAGGACTCAAATTGCAATCGGTCATGTGGGACTTTAGCGATGTAACTATTACACCATCTGCTGGTCCCCAAATCAGACTTTTTAACCACCTCTCTTTGTTTTCCTGATAATACTTCCCACAGTGTTAGAAAATACAATGTCTCTGTGCCTCATTTTTCAAGTTTAGTTTCTCCTGACTCCCTATAATGAAAAAATGATAAATTTAGGGGCTGGCAACTGGCGTGTTGGTTAAGGGCACTGGACTCCCACATAGCTGACCATGGTTTGAGTCCCAGATCTGGTGGCTTTCTCTGTCTCTCTCTCTCTCTCACTCTGTCTCTCTCTGGTCAAATTAAAAGAGAGAAAGAAAGAAAGTTAAATATTAAAAAAAAAGATGATGAATTTAACTTGCTTTCACTGTTCCCCTTCCGCCCCCCATTCCTGCCAGTCACATACATACATATATGTGTATGTGTGTTTGTGTGTGTGATATATATGAGTATGTATGTGTATATATATATATATATATATATATATATGTTTAAAAGTTTTTTTAATTTAAAAAATAATTTTACTGTAGGATGTGCATTCACTAGAAAGACACAGAGAAAGAGGGGGAAGGAAAGTGAGGAAGCACCTTCCCAGAGGGGATGGCCACACTGCAACCTCTTCTCTTATAGTCAGTCACCTCCTGGGATTTGGGGCATGCATATACATATGCCTGGTATGTTTTTTGTTTGTTTGTTTGTTTGTTTGTTTTTAAGGTTTTTGTTGTAGGGCATGTGTGCTCACTAGAGACATTGAGAGGGAAAGTGATAAATCACCCCCCACACACGGGGGGAATGGACATGCCACAATCTTCTCGCGGCATGAATCCCGAGTTCCAGCCCTGATGGCCCTGGGGTCTGTCCTTTAGCCCTTTAGACTCTCACATTATCCTCCCCAGCTATGCGAATCGACAAATTCCCTTTTTGTTTAAGTTAGTGTGAATTCTGCTGCTTGCAATGAAAGGAGTCTGACTAATAGAGAACTTTGTAAGAGTGTAATGAAAACATTAATGAACTAAGTGAACTACCTCAAGCGCATCTAGCTCACCCCTGGAATGCTGGTGAGACACCTCCTCACCTATGCTCTGTGAAGAGGTTGATGCCATCCCTTGCCTGCACTCATTGCCTCAGAGCTGAACTCCAAGGCCTGGCAAGTGAGCCCTTTGTGATCTGACCCTGACTTCCCTAAACCTCCCACCCTCTCTCCAGGTAGCCTCTGTTCCAACCAGATAGATGCTCGCAGGTCTCTGAACCTGCCCTGTTCTTTCAGACTGCAGCATTTTTGCTTGCATCTCACCCAGAATGCTCTTTTCCTCACTGATTACTCCTGACCCACCCCTCAAGTTGAACCTCAAGTGTACTTCCTCCCAAGACTTCCCCACCTGCCCCGGCAGAGTTCAACCTCCTTTTCTGCTCTGGACACCCATCACACCTAATCACAACCATGGTTACTTTTGGCCCTCCTGACTGGGTGGGGTCCCTAAGGGCAGAGATCTGCTCTATCCACCTTCGTGGCCCTGCCTCCCAACTCCTACTGTAAAGTGTCAACAAACAAGAGTTGCCGTGAGTGGTCTTAGGAAGTGCTTCATTTCCTGAAATGGCACAGGTGGAGTCCCTCTGACCCCAGCCCCAGGGTTTCAGGTTTCAGAAGAGGCAAGTCTTGTGATCCTCCCTCAGGCCCTGTCTATGCCTAGAGGGTAGAGAGTGAAACAGTGGCGGCGACACACCAGGTGTGTGTGTGTGTGTGTGTGTGTGTGTACGTGCCCAAAATCCGGAGGTGAGAATGGAGGAGAAAGGATTACAGCGTGGCCATCCCCCCGGGGGTCATTTATTGCTTTCTGCTTGTCTGTCTCTCCGGCAAGCACACGCACCCTATAGCAAAAACCTCTCTCTAAAAGAAAGAAAAGGCAGTGGGCATCATCTGCTTAGCCCGTGTCTGCACCGGCTCTGGTTCTGTTAGTGATGGGACCAGATTGCCTTGGAAGACTCTCCCGCGAGTCTCAAGGTCTGAGCAGCCTGTCTCCGCCCTCCTCACCCACCTCCCAGAGTGACAGAGAAACTGTGGGAGAAGGCAGGTTCTGGGAAGTCTCCTGACCCTCCTTAACACGGCAGGGAATTTTCATCCTGGGGAGGTGCAGGGTGAGCTTTGGGTGACCATAGAAAGGGCCTGGGAGATTCTCTGACCCTTGGTTGTGCTCGTGCTACTGTGTGAGGCTTCCACTGCAGCGCCAGGCAGTGTGGCAGGGCAGCTAGGAACAGAGGGGGTAGAATCCAGAGTGGCTGTGTGATCTTGGGCAAGTCTCTTAACTTCCCTGTTCCACAATTTCCTCATCTGTAAAACACCCTTCAGGGGTGATAATAGTACTTACCTCCCAGAGTAGCTATGAGGAATAAATGAGTTATTTGTAAAGCACATAATAACCACTAGGTAAGGGGCTGGCAGGCGGTGTGGTGGTTAAGGTACTGGACTTCCACATGGCCAACTGCGGTTCGAGTCCCAGACCCAGTGACTTGCTTCCTCACTTCTCCCTCTCTGTCTCTCTCTGGTCGAATTAAAAAATATTAACACGGGACTGGCAGGTGGTGTGGTGGTTAAGAATGCTGGACTCTCACATGGCCAACCACAGTTCGATTTCTAGACCCAGCGGCTTGCTTTCTTACTTTCTCTCTCTCTCCCACTCTCTCACTCTCTCCCTCTCTGGTCAAATTAAAATGAATACATAAATAAAAATAAAGGTCAATGAAATAACTCTTTGAGAAAAATAATAAATAAAACATAATAACCATTAGATAAGTGTTTGTTTACATAATGACAGGGTGTGTGATTGTGTGTGTATATGTTGAAATGCTGAGTTGGAAGCTCCAAACCCTTTTTGTCCTTAACAGAGAACCTCTCTCAATGGGCTGCGGTGGTAATGGGGCGATGGAAATAGGTGTGGAGTCTGAAAAAGATACAAGGACAATCCTCACATAGCCACAAGAGGGCACCCCTGCTCCCCTAAGGAGCCCGCTGCACCTTGATAGAGGCCTTCAGGGACCCATCGCCTCCTCCTACGTACCCTGAGTGTCTTCACCAAAGCAGGTCAGTTGGAACCAGCCACAAATGTGTGAGGACGCTGACTGAGCTGCTGCCCAGCGAAGGTGAGAGACTCATGGAAGCACCCCCAAGCTCAGGCCCTGTGCACCCAGAACACGCCACCTCTTACCCATAGAGGCCCAGGTCTCCCCAGCCTTCAGCACGGTCCTGGAACCTGCTACCCATCAGACTACTGGGGAGTGGGGAATTCCGGTGCTTCCACACCCGGTATGCTGGTCCCCTCGCCCCCACCCCCACCCAGGGGAGTAGGGGCTGACTCCCCTCCACTAGCCTCACCCCTTGGGCCTGCATAATGGTTCTGACCCTTAAGCTGGCACAGACCCCTCTCCAACCCCGCCTGCTCCCCCAGCTACTCCTGCCTGACCACAGTCTGGGCTGGGACATGTGGGTCACGCTCTGGTCCTCAGCTCTGGTTTTCCGGATACCGCTGTAGTGGGGTAGGAGTGAGGTGATGAGATGTGGGATGTCCCTCTGTCCTGCTGAGAGGGACAAGGATGGGCCTGATTCAGCAGAGAACTCACGACAGAACAAGGGACACCACTGCTCCTGGCTCCCCTCTAAAGGGACAGAGAGGATAGAAGTCGGGAAGGGAGGTCACATGAACCCTGTCTTCCACCACAGGCCCAGGGCCCCAGGTCCTGCAGCCAGGCTCCGTGGGAACACAGCCCTCGGGACTGGATATGAAGAGGTAGAATCGCTCGTACTTCCCACCCAGTCCCAGTTCCCACACCTGCAGAGTGAGGGGCAGAGACAGAGCGCCAGGCTCTCGGGGAGACCTGGGCTCAAAGCCAAGCTCTGTCCTTCACTGCCACCACGTCCCAAGGCTGTTTCCTCACCTGCGAGGTGGGGATAAAACACCAGGAGCGGCAGGCTGAGGCCTGCAGGTAGTAGAGGGTGGGAGGAAGGGCCCTGCCACCTGGAGGTGGAAACCAAACAAGACTGAGACCACCTGGCAGTGCAGCTGGGCAGGGACAGAGCCGACAGGGGAATCGCTGTCCTGGCAAAACATGGGGTCCAGGGGAGAGGAGGGCCCCCTCATCGCCAGTCCTGAGACATCCTTAGTGTGTCACCTGACTGACTCCCAGCCCCAGTTACCGAGCCCCCACTGTGGGCAGTCCTTGCCCCACCCACCTCAGACACAGCTACCAGGGCCCAGAACTTTCTGGAAAGCCAGGTAGCCCCAGGCTGGCAAAGACTTAAGGGGGTAGAAGTGCGCACCTGCCCCCAGACATTGCCCTCAGCGCGTGCTCTGGGACCGACATAGGTGGCCCCGAGTAGGATGTGGCCAGGCAAAAGCGACCCCAGGGGCCCGCGGGCTGGCGGTGCGGACAGCAGTCTAGCAAGAGCAGCGAGTCGCCCAGCCCTGCGCCATGCACTGCAGCCGGCGGGGCTGCGGGGCGCGGCCGGAGGACCAGAGGCACCCGAGGAGGAATGACCCGTGCGCCCCGGCTTCGGTCGCCTGTGCCCTGGGCGGCGCGGGCCCGCAGCTCCCCTGTGACTGTGGGACTCGGCTCAGAGTGCGCGGGGTCGGCGGCCGCGCTCGGGCTCAGTCCCAGGACAAGGGACCGGGCGGTCTCCTCCCGCTCCCTGGGCGCACTCACACGCGGGGTCCCCTATCCACCACCGGCATCGGGCGCTGCCAGACCTGGGACCCTGACTCCAGCCTGCACCGTCCCGCTGCAGAGAGAGCAGGCCCCGGCCGAGCTCCAATCCTGAACCGCCTCTTACACCACCCTCTGCACCTCCCAGAGGGCGGGGACAGATGAACAGGCGTGACTGAGAAAGGACGCCTACAGTCTTGGGACCCTCCACCACCCGTTACTCCAGAAGTTGGAGAGGCCGAAGGGTTCGACAGAAAAAGCACCTCACGTCACCTGGGTTGTAATACCGAGGGTCAAGAGGTGGTTGCATTAGAGCAGGGGAAGATGCTGGTTGGAGGCACAGCCAGGGCAGGCTCCACTTCATGGAGGTGAGTCTCTGGATCCTTCCCAGGGTTAAATATTCTGTTTCTCTTTAACTAAATCACTGTGTGATTTTCTTTTTCTTTGCAAATAAAAATTATTAAGTGAATTTTAGAAAATTTGGAAAATTTACAACAACATTAAGAAAATTAAAAATTACTCTTGGGACCAGCAGTTAGCATAATGGCTATATCACTGGACTCCCATGTAGTAGACTGTGGTTCGAGTCCCGGACCCGGTGGCTTAAACTCACACCGGGCACGTGTGCATGTGTGCCCAAGATCCCGAGAGGAGAGTGGAGGAGAAGGGATTGTGGTGTGGCCATCCACCCTGGGGGGTGATTTCTGGCTTTCTGTATCTCTGTCTCTCTCTGTCTTTCTAGCGAGCGCACGCTCCCTATAGCAAAAACCTCTCAAAAAAAAAAAAAAAAAAAAAAAAAACTAAAAAAAAAAGAAATTTAAAAATTTCTCTTATTGGGGTAGCCCATGGCCTGGTGGTTAAGGTGGCTAGATCTCACTTGGCTAACTGTGCAGTTCAAGTCCCAGACCTGTAGCTTGAAAAACACACCAAAAGATGGGGGAATGGAGAAGAGGAGATTGCTGAGTGACCATACCCTGCCTGGGTGCTTTCTCACTTTCTGTCTCTCTTCAGCTAGCCTGTATGCCCTCTAACAAACTTTTTTTTAAAAAAATTTACTGCATATCACCCAGAGACAATCACATATATAATCACATTGTATTTAAATTTATATTTTTTATTTAAAAGTTTATTCACTCATTCCATTAATTTCTTCCATAAAGAGATGAGACACAGGCCAGCTGATGGCATAGTGGTTAAGGCAGCTTAATCCCACATGACCAACCTCATAGTTGGAGTCCCAGACCCATCAGCTTGAAAAACACCCTGGGCACGTGTGTGTATGTGCTTCAAATCCTGAGAGGAGAGTGGAGGAGAAGAGATTACATTACAGCCATCCCCCCGGTAGGTGATTTCTCACTTTTCCTCTCTCTCTCTTTCTCTTTCCCTGTCTCTCTCTGGTAAGCATACATGCCCCATAGTAAAACTAAAAGAAAGAGAGAAAGAGACAGTATTCTCAACAAGGTCTCTGAGCTGCTTTCAGCCAGCCCGGATTTCGGTCCTGGGCATACTCACAGATCACTCAGGCAGGTCTCTGGACTTGAACTGGGAATCTTCTCATGTGGGATTGCCTCTCAGAGCATTGAATTTTACTTGGTGCCAATCTTTTTTTTTTTTTTTTTTTTTTTTTTTTTACTTTAGACTAAAACATTACTGATTTTCTTTGATTTCCATAGTCTATTTTAAGTTTTTGTTTTTTTTTTTTTAGAGAGAGATTTTTGCTACAGGGCGCATGTGTTTGCCAGAGAGACAGAGAAAGAGATAGAAAGTGAGAAATCCCGGGGGGATAGCCATGCCACAATCCTTTCTCCTCCATTCTCTCCTCTCAGGATTTTGGGCATGCACATACATGCATCCAGCGTGAATTTTAAGGCACTGGGTCAGGGACTCAAACTGTGGTCGATTACGTGGAGTCCAGCAAGGTAACCATTATGCCCACACACTGGTCCCGTCTGTATTCTATTTTAAATTCAATATTATATCAAGAACATTTTCCCACAACAGTAAAATAATTTATAAAAGCATAACTTTTAAAGCGTATATATTTCACTGATGAGTAGATGACAATGTTTTTAAAAAGTTAGCTGTATGGTGGGCGTTCTTCCTAGAGGGAGACAATGAGAGGGAAAGGAAGAAAGCAGCCCCTGGGGGAAGGCCCACACTGCAATCTCTTCTCCACTCTCCTGTAGGGATTCTGGGCATATACACACATGTGTCTAGTGTGATTTTTCAAGCTGCCTAGTCCAGGGCTCAAACTGCGCAGTCGACCGTGTGGGATCCAGCTGACTTAACCACCATGCCACTGGCTGGCCCTAGATGACGATTCTTTATTGCTGCTAGGCTAGGTGGCCAGTCTCTAATAGTCCCTAAATCCTGCAGCAGCCAGTACTCTTGCACAGGAATCTATGCCAGCACGTGCTTACATTTTTAGGAAAAGACTAAGTAGAATCATTGGAGGTGCCAGCAGGTGGTGCGGTGGTTGAGGCGCTGTAATTCTTGTTAAAAAAAATTTTTTTTTTAAGAGAGGTTTTTGCTATAGGATGCGGGTGCTTGCCAGAAAGTCAGAGAGAGACAGAAAGATAGAAAGCGAGAAATCACACCCCGGGGTGGGGGGAGGGGTGTCACGCCTCAATCCCTTCTCCTCCATTCTCCTCTCGGAATCTTGGGCACGCACGCACACGTGCCTGGTGTGAGTTTAAGCCACCGGGTCTGGGACTCAAACCACAGTTGACTACATGGGAGTCCAGTAACATAGCCATTACACCAACTGCTGGTCCCCTAGGCGCTGTAATTCTTACATGGCCAAGCACTGTTTGAGTCCTGGACCTGGTGGCTTGCTTTCTCACTCTCCCTCCCTCTCTCTGTCTTTCTCTGGAAAAACTCACATGAAAAAAATAAAGACAAATAAATAAATCATTTTTTAAAATCATTGGATGAAGTATTGTGAATAATTTTTCTCAAATTTATTTTAATTGCCAAAGAAGTACCCACTCTTTGTAAACTAGACAACCATTCCTAAAGTAGCCAAAAGAGAACACTGACATCTGCCTGTACTCTTGCCAACTCCCTAGAGGTGATGCTGTTCACTTTGTAGCAAAGGTTCAAGATTTTCCCGGATGTAAAAAAGACAAAAACATTCTCAGATAAACAAAATCTGAAAGAATTTTAAAAATTTTATTGGACTTTATTTATTTATTTTAATTTGATCAGAGAGGGATAGAGTGAGAGTGGGAAAGTAAGAAAGCAAGCCGCTGGGGCCGAGACTCGAACCACGGTCAGTCATGTGAGAGTCCAGCACTCTTAACCACCACATCACCTGCTGGCCCCCCCACATCCAGTTCAACATCTTAAATAACATCTGCCCTACATTCACATAGCATCTGCTTTTCTGCTACTGCATATTGCTCTGGGCTTCCAGTTCATGTATAACCCCCAGTCTATGATTAAAGAACAAATAAACAAACAATAAAATCACCTTGACTTCTCCAGACTGAACACACAACCATCTTCTGCTGCTCTCCATAACTTATCAGACATTCATTTGTCCTTGAAGATATTTCCTTCCCCATGGCTCTCTCCAGAGAAAGTTCTCACCTTCCTCAGCCCCCACACCACAGGGGCAGGGGAAGATTGAGACTGTTCTGGGTATTTCTTTCTTTCTTTTTTTTTTTAGGTTTGTTTATTTTATTTTATTAGAGAGACATAGGGAAAGTGAGAAAGCAAGCCACCAGGTCCGGGACTCGAACTGTGGTCAGCCATGTGGTAGTGTCCAGCATCTTAACCGCCACACCACCTGCTGGCCTTGTGACTATTCTGGATCTTCTTTTAACTTTTAACCACCCCCCAGGACATTGTGGCCCAGTGTCTGTCCCTATTTTAATTGGATGTAAGATCAGGGAAAGATTTGTCCATGGAAGCGATCTTTCCTTCTGTGGGGCTCTATCTTTAGAACACCAATTTGAAAACAGATCGTCTCTGGCACAGGCAGGAGTGAGCTCACCTCTTGTCTCATCAGCACCAGCCTCCCTGGAAAGTCACTGATCACGAAGACCAACTGTAATTTCCTCTATTTAGTTCCTATGGTGTTATGGTATTTTCTTTGTAAAGATCATGTGTGTGTGTGTGCGCACGGCATATGTGTATAGAGGAGGGAGATTGATGACTTCACCAGTTGCTATGGTCGGATGTGAGCTCTCCATCAGGAGTTCCTCTCTGATTGTATGTGATTTGTGGGTGCTACGCCTCATCATTTCAGTACTGAGACATATTTTCATATTTTTTAAGAGAAATTTTTGCTATAGAGCATGTGCACTCACCAGAGAGACAGAAAGCAAGAAACCACCCCCCACACCCCCCAGAGGGGATGACCACACCGTAATCCCTTCTTATCCATTGTCCTCTTGGGATCTGGGGCATGTATTCACACACACTCAGCGTGAGTTTTAAGCCACCAGGTCTGGGACTTGAATTGCAGTTGACCATGTGAGAGTCCAGGATTATAACCATTATGCTATCTGCTGGTTCCATCATCTTTCATGTTTATTTCTGACCACTTCAATAACAGAAAAAGGTTTATTTATTTATTTTTAAATTTTCTATAGGGTGTGTACACTTGCCAAACGCAGAAAGCGAGAAAGCAACCCCTAGGGTGATCGCCATGCTGCAATCCCTTCTCCTCCATCCTCCTTTCAGGATTTTGGGCATGCATGCACATGTGCCTGGCATATGTGGTTTTTTTTTTTTTTTTTTTTTTTTTTGCTATAGGGCGTGTGCGCTCGCCAGACAGACAGAGAGAGACAGAGAGACAGAAAGCAAGGAATCACCCCCCCCAGTGGAGATGGCCATGCCACAATCCCTTCTCCTCCATTCTCCTCTCAGGATCTTGGGCACGCATGCACATGTGCCCGGCGTGAATTTAAGCCACCAGGTCCGGGACTCGAACCGTGGTCAACTACATGGGAGTCCAGCGACATAGCCATTATGCTAACTGCTGGTCCCACATATATGTTTTTTAAGAATTATTTTTATTTAACTTTATTTATTTATTTATTTATTTTAATTTGATCAGAGAAGCAGAGAGAGAGAAAGTAAGAAAGCAAGCCACCAAGTCTGGGACTTGAAAAGTGGTTGGTCATGTGGGAGTCCAGTGCCATTAACCACCATGCTACCTGCTGGCCCCCCCACCGGCATGATTTTCAAGCTGCTGTGTCTGGGACATGAATCACATTGTCGGCCATGTGGGATCCAGCTGCCTTAACCACCACACCATCCAAGGAATTGGCAGGTTTAGACACTCATTCTTTCTTTAAAAAAAAAAAAAAAAAGTATATATATATATATATATATATATATATATATATATATATATGTTTATCATGAAAGAAAGAGAGAAAGAAGCACCCTGAACAGGGTCTTATACATAATACTTACCTCTACCACTCATGACTTTCCTGATGGGGTATGGACCTATCTCTTTTTTTTTTGGAGAGGTTTTTTTTTTTTTTTTTTTTTTTTTTTTTTTTTTTTTTTTTTTTTTTTTTGCTATAGGGCGTGTGCGCTCACCAGACAGAGAGAGACAGAGAGACAGAAAACAAGAAATCACTCCCCAGTGGGGATGGCCATGCTGCCATCCCTTCTCCTCCATTCTCCTCTTGGGATCTTGGGCATGCACGCACACGCAGCCAGCGTGAGTTTAAGCCCCCAGGTCCGGGACTCGAACCACCGGTCGACTACATGGGAGTCCAGCGACATAGCCATTATGCTAACTGTTGGTCCCATCTTTTTTTTTAAGTAATTTAATTATTTTATTTGTCATTGTTATTATTTTTTAAATGTGCTATAGGGCACATGTGCTCATGATAGGGAAAGAGAGAAAGTGAGAAAAAGAGAAAGCAAGCTGTCAGGTCCAGGACTCAAACCGCAGTCAACCATGTGGGAGTCCAAGGCCTTTAACCCCCATGCTACTTACTAGCCTGGAATATGCCTTCTAAGAGTTCTTATAAATGTAATCTAATTTTTTTTCTTTTTGGAGAGGTTTTTGCTATAGGGTGCGTGCACTCGCCAGAAAAACAGAGACAGAGACAGAAAGTGAGAAATCACCCCCAATGGCCACACTGCAATCCCTTCTCTTCTATTCTTCTTTCGGGATCTTGGGCACGCACACACACACACTCAGCTGAGTTTAAGCTACTGGGTCCAGGACTTGAACCGCAGTCGCCTACATGGGAGTCCAGCGACATAGCCATCCCGCCAACTGCTGGTCCCAACTTAATCTAATATAGGGGACACTTCTAGTCTGTTTTGATTGGATGCAATGGCTGAAAAAATAGGAACTCTAGAGAAACTACTGGCCTAAAAACAGATGTCAGGCCGGCCTCACAGCACAGGAGTTAAGTGCTGTGCAGTGGATGCCAGAATCCCACATGGCAACCATGGTCCAAATCTCAGCTCCAGAGGCATGAAGACATGCCAGGCACATGTGTGTGCATTCCCCAAATCCTGACAAGATGGAGAAATGGAGTTTGCAGTGTGACCAGGCCCCATCATGGCAGAAGGTGTTTCCTCTCTCTCCTCTCTCTTCTCTTCTCTTCTCTTCTCTCTTCTCTCCTCTCCTCTCCTCTCCTCTCCTCTCCTCTCCTCTTCTCTCTCTCTCTCTCTCTCTCTCTCTCTCTCCCTCTCTCTCTCTCTCTCTCTCTCTCTCTCATGTGTCCTCTGGCATTAGAAAACAAACGGACAGAAAGAAGAATGGGTGTCTAGGGCAGGCTCGGTGGTGCCACAGCACCATGCTCCGACGATGCTGGTCCAGATGGAAGATCAGGTTCAGCTCTGGAGTCGGCCTGTCCACACGGGGTGAGCATAGCCATACTTGGGAAGCGCAGAGCCCCAGGCACAGATTCCAGGACAGGGACCTAGTGTGTAAGGTAGGAATCCAAAGCTCTGCAGAGCCAGGAGCATGCCCTCCGCTGTCCATGGTGCTGGTGTCTGCAAGTATTTTTGAAGTCTATTTGCTTCTTCAACAAGCAAGACACAACAGAGAGAGAGAGACAGAGACAGAGACAGAGAGAGTGTGTGTGTGTGAGAGAGGTGCCCCTAACAGGTTCTCACACCATGATCCACCCCAGCTTCAGCCAGCCCAAATCATGGGCATGAGCATACCTAGAGCGTTCAGGGAGGTCTCTGGACCAGAATCTGGGATCTTCTGTGTGTCAGCCCCCCAGAGCACTTCATTATCTCTGCGCCCCCCGTTACCCCAAACATTTCACAGCACGAGACTGATAGGGGCTAGTTATGACCTATAGCACAGGGGTCAGTAACTTGAGATGATTCTCTAGAAGGATCATGTGAAATCACGCCATAAGGAAGTCTCCCAGGCCAGCAGGTGGCATGGCGGATTAAAGTAGCTGAATCCCACATGCTAACTGCATGGTTAAGGCCCAGACCCTGTGCCTTGAAAAACACACGGGAACCAGCAGTTAGCGTAATGGCTATGTCGCTGGACTCCCACGTAGTCGACCACGGTCCGCGTCCCAGATCCGGTGGCTTAAAACTCACGCTGGGCACATGTGCGTACATGCCCAAGATCCCGAGAGGAGAATGGAGGAGAAGGGATTGCGGCGTGACCATCCCCCCTGGGGGGTGATTTCTCGCTTTCTGTCTCTATGTCTCTCTCTGTCTGTCTGGCGAGCGCACGCGCCCTATAGCGAAAACCTCTCCAAAAAAAAAAAAAAGAAAGAAAAAAATGCACACACACATTGGGCATGTGTGTGTGCATGGCCAAAATCCTGAAAAGAGGGAGAAATGGAGGAGAAAGGTTTGTGGCATGGCCATCCCCAATAGGGGTGCTTTCTCACTTTCCTTCTCTGGCTCTCTCTCTGTCTCTTTCTGACGAGTGCACATGCTCTCTGGCAAAGTTTTTACTTTTTTTTAAAGGAAGTTTCCCATCTTGACTTCGGCTAGACTGCTCCCCACCCTTAGAACCTCCCACAGATGTGAGGACCTGAGAATCATACTTTCGAGTGAGCATGATAGTAGGTAAAACAATAGTGCCTTCGGGTGAAAATAAAAGTTCCAAAAGACTTCAAAGAACAAGAATAATAAACATCTTACTTTCTGACCATAAAGCAATTATGTTAAAGTTTAATACTGGAGGAAAATGTAAGTCATCCTATTATTTAGAAATGAGAACACCTCTAAATAATTCATAGGTCAAAGAAGAAAGTATAGTGAAAATTTTAAAGTACTTAGAATTAGGATCCATCCAGTGGTGTTGTGGTTAAGATGGCTGCTTGCTACATGGCTAACTGCATGGTTCAAATAGCAGACATGGCAGCTTGAAAAATATGCCAGGTGTGTGTGTGTGGGGGTGTGGGTGTGTATGTGCCCAAAATCCCAAGAGGAGAGTTGAGAAGGGATACCAGGATGGCCATCTCCTCCGGGGGGGGGGGGGGGGGGGGGGGAGGTGGTGATTTCTCACTTGCTCTTTCTCTTCTCTCTCTCTCTCTCTCTCTCTCTCTCTCTCTCTCTCTCTCTGCTGAGTGCCCTACATGCCTTATACCAAAACAAAAACAAGCCAAAAAAAAAAAAAAATAGAATTGAACTAGATGATATAACAAGATAAAAGTTCTTTATCCTTATAACAGATTAACAGAGAAAAACCATAGGGCCAGCAGGTGGTGTGATAGTTAAGGCGCTGGATCCACATGGCCAACAACTCCACGGTCCCAGTCCCAAACCCAGTGACTTAAAAGTCATGCCCAGTGGGACCAGCAGTTGACGTGGCTATGTCGCTGGACTCTCATGTAGTTGACCACAGTTCTAGTCCGGACCTGGTGGCTTAGTCTCAGGCCGGGCATGTGTGTGTGCGTGCCCAAGAGAGGAGAATGGAGGAGAAGGGATTGTGGCGTGGCCATCCCCCCTGCGGGGGGGGATGATTTCCCACTTTCTATCTCCCTGTCTCTCTCTTCTCTTTTTTCTGGTGAGCACACACGCTCCATAACAAAAATCTCTCTCTCAAAAAAAAAAAAAAAAAAAAAAAAAAAAAAGTCATGCCCAGCAAGTGTGCATGGGCACACAAAATCCCAAGAAGAAAAATGAAGGCAAAGGAATTCTGGCTTGGTCATCCCTACCGAGGGGTGATTTCTCACTTTGCCTCTCTGTCTATCTCCAAAGAGTGCACTCATCCTACAGCAAAAATCTAAAAAAGAAATTCAAAAAGCAAAATAAATAAAAACAACACAAAAAAACATATGATTAACTTGATACAGAAAAAATTTAAAGTTAAGTTATGATCTGAAAAAAAAAAGAGCTCAGTAAATTAGAAATAGAAGAGAACATTCTTAATCTGGGAAAATATATCTATAAAAATCCTGTAATCGACATCATCTTAAATGGGGATACATAAGCATTTCCTTCAGAATCCCAGATTGATGGGGTTGGGGGAAGGCAGCCATCTGGTGAAGTCAATCTGACTTTTTGGCAGGAACCAGAAACCTAATCTCCATCTTAAACCATCATAATCCTCAATTTATCAATTTCAGAATAGAACATTATGTCAAAGTACCCTTAGGAAAATGAAGGTATTAGAAAATACATCTTGCAGGGCTGGCAGGTGGCTTGGTGGTTAAGGGTGCTGGATTCCCACGTGGCTGACTGCGGTTCAAGTCCCAGACCTGGCGGCTTGCTCTCTCTCTCTCTCTCTCTCTCTCTCTCTCACTCTATCCCTCTCTGGTCAAATTGAAATAAATAAATGAATGAATAAATACAGTTAAATAAAATAATTTTAAAAAAAAAAGAAAATACATCTTGCTATCTCTTTGTTAAAGTGTTTTTATATTTTTGGGACCACCAGTTAGCGTAATGGCTATGTCACTGGACTCCCACGTAGTTGACCGTGGTTCAAGTCCTGGACCCGGTGGCTTAAACTCACGCCGGGCGCGTGTGCGTGCGTGCCCAAGATCCCAAGAGGAGAATGGAGGAGAAGGGATTGTGGCGTGGCCATCCCCTCTGGGGGGTGATTTCTCGCTTTCTATCTCTCTGTCTCTCTCTGTCTGTCTGGCGAGCGCACGCGCCCTATAGCAAAAACCTCTCCAAAAAAAAAAGTGTTTTTATATTTTTGACTCACTCTGGTATCATTAAATCACATTTATAATAATCTTCTATGAATTGGAAAAAGTACATTCTGTTTTATAGCCCTACTCATGTGTGAGAGGTTCTAGCAAGTGCAATAAGGCAAGAAAACAAAATGTATCCAGATGAGAAAGTCAGAAGTAAAACCATATTCAGACAACATGGTTGTCTATATAGAAATCTTACAGAGTCACAGAAAGCTACTAGAAATAATTATTGAGTTTAGAAAGGATACAGGATCAATATTTTTAAATAGACTGTTTTTCTATATATGAGTAATGAATAATCAGAAGAAAAAATAGAGGAGAAGGGATTGTGGCATGACCATGCCCCTTGGGGGATGCTTTCTTCCCCTTCCTTACTCTCTCTTTGGTGAGTGCACATTCCTCTGGCTATTAAAAACTATTGACATTCTTGGGTCAGCAGGTGGCATGGTGGTTGAGATGCTGGACTCCCAGGAGGCTCGGAGGAGGCTCGGTTCCAGTGACTGGAAACTCATGCCAGGAGTACATGTTCTAAGCACTTGAAATTCTAAAAGGAGAACGGAGGAGAAGGGATGGTGGTACAGACATTCCAAGGGGGTGATTTCTTGCTTTCTGTCTTTCTCTTTGGTGAGTGCACGTACCCTATTACAAAAATCTCTCGGGAACCAGCAGTTGGCGTAATGGCTATGTCGCTGGACTCCCATGTAGTCGACCGCGGTTCGCGTCCTGGACCCGGTGGCTTAAAACTCACGCCGGGTGCGTGTGCGTGCGTGCCCAAGATCCCGAGAGGAGAATGGAGGAGAGGGGATTGCGGCATGACCATGCCCCCTGGGGGGTGATTTCTCGCTTTCTGTCTCTATGTCTCTCTCTGCCTGTCTGGCGAGCGCACGCGCCCTATAGTGAAAACCTCTCCAAAAAAAAAAAAAAACTCTCAAAAAAAACCCCAAAAAACTATTAGCATTTTAGAAACAATAATATTTGTGGGGCTATGAAGTGGTGTAGTGGTTATGGCACTGGACTCCCACATAGCCAACTGCAGTTCGAGTCCTGGACCTGGTGGCTTGAAACTTGCACCAGGCAAGTGCATGTGCATGCCCGAAATCCTGAGAGGAGAATGAAGGAGAAGAGATTGCAGCACGGCCATTCCCCCAGGGCATGATTTCTCACTTTCTCTCTGTCTCTCTGGCTAGTGCATGCACCCTACAGCAAAAATTTCTCTAAATAAATACATAAATAACATTTGCAATATCATAAAAATATAAAATATGGAAAAATCTAGCAAAGGTGTACAAGAAAGCTATAAAATATTTCTAAGACAAATAAAGACCAAAATAAATAGGGAAATAACTTATGTTCATTGACCAATATGGTTATGACAATAATTCTCTTCAAATTGAGCCATACATTCAATGTGATCCCAATGTGTGTGTGTCTGTGTCTGTGTGTTGGGGACATGCACCCTGGCATGTTTTTCAAGCTGCCAGGTCTGGCACTCAAAATGCAGTCAACGTGGGATCAAGCCACTTTAACCACCATGTCACCAGCCATTCCTCCATAGGGATTTTATAACTGACTTGTGATTCCTCCCCCCAAAAGGAAAAATCGAGAAGGGATTGTGGTATGACTATCCCCCATGTTTTTTTTTTTTTTTTTTCCTTTTATGGGGAGAGGTGTTTTGAAGGCACTGTCTTCCTGTAGTGAGTGCACTATAGAAAATTGAAAAAAAAAAAAATCACATGCAAATTCGAGCTCTCTAAAATAGCCAAAACAATTTTGGAAAAAAACCCTGCAAAGTTGGAAGACTCACACTGTCTGATTAGACATTATACATAAAGTTGCAATAATCGAGAGTGTGTGATATTGGCATAATATAGACACATAGACCAGAGGAACAGATGGAGAATACAGAAATAGATCAACTCCTCAAAAGTGGAAAGGCAATTCTGGGAGAAACTGAATTTTTTTTTTTTTGTTTCTTTACTCATGATAGAGTACGTGCAAGAGTCAGAGAAAGAGAGCAGGAGTGGGGGCACGCTCCCCGGGGTCCAGTCACACTGCCGTCCCCTTCCGGTCCTCTGTTGCACTTGCATACATGCCCGGCGTGTTTCAGGCTGACCGGGAAGGGATTTGAACTTCAATTGCCATGTGAGATCCAGCTTCTCTTGGCCAGTCTATCACTGCTATGCCACGGAGCACCAAGAAATGATCATTTTTCAATAAATAATGCTAGAAACTTTGGAAGGAAAAAAGAAAGGAGAGGGGCCGGCAGGTGGTGTGGTGGTTAAGGACGCTGCTGTTGCAGTGGTTAAAGGCGCTGGACTCCCACATGGCCAACTGTGGTTCTAGTCTCAGACCTGGCGGATCACTTTCTCACTTTCCCTCTCTCTCTTGCTCTCACTCTCTCTCACTCTGTCTTTCTCTTGTCAAAATAAAATAAATAAGTAAAATTAAATAAAATAATTCTTCAAAAAAAAAAGAAGAAAAGCAGAAAGAAAAAGATCAGAACCATATTTAGTAATTTACTCTGAGGGGCCAGCAGGTAGCATGGTGACTAAGGCCACTGGACTCTCACATGGCCAATCGCAGTTCAAGTCCCAGACCTGGCAGTTTGCTTTCTCACTTTCTCTCTCTATATATCCTTCTTTGGTCAAATTAAAATAAATTAATTAATTAAGTTGGGTAAAATAATTCCTTAAAAAAGTTTACTCTGAGTGGATCATAGATCTAAACGTGAAACTATAAACCTTCTAGAGAAAAAAAGTCATAAAAGAACATTTTTGTGACCTTGGGCTAGGCAAAGACTTCTTAGATGCAACACTAAATCCTTGACCTATAAAATTTAAAAGCTGGTAAATTAGACTTCATCAAAACAGGCAGATCTGAACTGACACTTCGCCACAGAAGGTCCATAGATGACAACCGACACATAAAAAGATGTGCAACATTATTAGCCTTGTCTATCTCATTAGATCTTGTTTTTAGTATCTCATATCTCCTTCGAACTCCTATAAAAGAAAATGCTACTTATTGTCTCTGTGCTCTGACAGTTTAAGCTTTATGTTCTTATTTTTGTTACGTAAAAACTTTTCTACAATAACATGCATTAATTAAAATTTTTTTTCTGTATTCATGGATAAAGCATGCATGTGAGAGAGAAAGACAGAAAGGTGAGCTCCCCCCACAGAGACTGGTCAGGCCCCATCCCCTTCCTCCAACCCTCTAGCCTTCAGATCTTGGGCACTCAGGCCAAGCAAAAACGTGTATCAGGCTCCCACGTGTGGACTCGAACTTGGCCCCATGTAGGATCTGGCTTCTCTTGAGCAGCATATTACCGCTGTGCCATGGAGCAGGCCCAAGCATGCATTATTTTTATCAGCAGGGGGGAAAATTAAAGAAATGTGAAGAGAAATTGACAGCCTCTATCACTCTTGTCCACCGGGAAAGGGATCCTTCCTAATCCGACCTCACAACCACCCTCCCCACTCCAAAATTAGCACCTCCCTTAAGCCAGTTTCCTCTCCTTTCCCTGCTTACAACAGACGGCGTGTCCTTTTTCAGTCCAGGCATATTCAATCTGTCTCCTTCCCACAGAAGCTGCAGGGAGTGCTGGAAGAGGCCGTCCAGGACTGGGGTGCCCCGGCCTGTTTTCTCTGCAGGGGAAGAGTGCAGACTGGAGTCAGGTCCCAGGTACGGAGGCGCTGAGTGCCCGTGGCGGGGAGGGGGACCCGATGTGCTTGCACAGGGAGGACGGAGACCACCCACCCCCTCTGCTCCCCCGGCTCTGGGCTCCTGACGTTCTGCCTCGCAGGATTTCCGCCAGCCTGGGACTGAGTCCGAGCGCGGCAGTTCATCACGCGTCCTCCCCGCGCACACAGAGCTCCGCAGCCCTGGGGAGCCCGGAACCGCGCAGTTACCGAGGCTGCTGCGCGCGGGAGCCCTCCTTCTCGGGCGTCTCTGGTCCTCGAGCTCCGCCCGGCGGCCGCCGAGCCCGCTACAGTGGATTGCGCTGGGCTGGGCGCCGGGCTCTGGCCCGGTTGCTCCAGGAAGCTGCAGTCCGCTTGCAAGCCTCTGGGATCACTTGCCCCTGGTCATATCCCACTTCGGGGCCACCCCTTGTCGGTCCCAGAGCACGCGCTAAGGGTGATGCTTGCGGGCAGATGCCCACTTCGGTTCCTCTCCATATCCATTTTTGACAGCCTGGAACTACCTGCCCTTCCAGAAAGTACTGGGCCCTTTTAAGGAGGGATTGCTCTCCCGTGTCTGAGATAGGTGGTTCAGAAGTGCCCCAAGACCGAGACTTCTTAGTCAGAGAAAGGGATTAGACATAGGATATTAGAAATAAGCTGGGGGCCGACAGGTGGCATGGTGGTTGGGTGCTGGACTTTCACATGATCAGCTGTGTGGTTCGAGTCCCGGACCTGGCAGCTTGCTTTCTCACTTTCCCTTCGGTCAAATTTAAAAAAATAATAATAAGTAAAATTAATCAAATAATTCTTTTTTAAAAAGAATTATTTTATTTAACTTTATTTATTTACTTATTTATTTTTATTTTGACCAGAGAGGGACAGAGAGAAAGAGGAAGTTACCTGTTGCCTGTGCTTTGTGGAGAAATCTGGCTGCCTAAGCTACAGCAACTCCATGCAATGGGTTTATTTTTACTGACATGGTAGAATAGGCACGTCTCTGCATCCCTGTGCACACCTAATCCAGAAAAATGGCAATGAAGAGGGAGAGAGAGAGCATAAGCACACTGGAAATGATGAAGAATTTCTAACATATGGCAACCAGTCAAGATTAGCTTTACTGCGCCAGCCAGGTTGTGTGGTGATTAAGGCGCTGGTCTCCCACATGGCCGGCTGCAGTTCAAGTCCTGGATATGGTGGCTTGCTTTCTCATTGCCCCCCCCCCCATCTGTTTTTGGTCAAATTAAATGATAATTTTAAAATTAAATAATTCTTGAAAGAAAGATGCACCCAAAATCTTAAAAGGAGAACAGAGAAGGGATTGTGGTGTGGCCATCCCCCAGGGGGTGATTTCATATGGAGGACTACCCAAGAACATGAATCAGGGTTCTTAGTTGGTGCATCTGGTTGAGGGACCAGTTTTGCTCTTCTGTTCGTCACTCCTGCTGAGCAGGAGGCATAAGTGGCATTTTCAGAAATGTTGAAACAGTGTAGGCCCCTGACTGGAAAGGCAAGATCCAGAAGTCCTCGCCATCAAAGGCAAGCTCCCAGCTCATCCATCCCACCCAGTGGGAGGCCTAACATCCTAAGAAATGAAGTTAGTTGAGCAAATCTGAGATATGTAGAGAGATAATATTAGGCTCTCCAGTGGCTGACTGGCAGTCTGTCATGTGGACAGTCCCTTGTGAACCACACCTCCTGTGTTCAGGTCCTCGGTACCCTCCTCCTTTGCTTTTGCTCTGAGGCAGTTGGATTCACGGGCTCCAACTACCACATGGTTCAAATCCTGCCCTGAGGAACCACCAGTTGGCATGACGGCTATGTCACTGGACTCCCATGTAGTCGACCATGGTTTGAGTCCTGGACCTGGTGGCTTAAACTCACACTGGGCGCGTGTGCGTGCGTGCCCAAGATCCTGAGAGGAAAATGGAGGAGAAGGGATTGTGGCGTGGCCATCCTCGGGGGGGGGGGGGGAGTAATTTCTCGCTTTCTGTCTCTCTATTTCCCTTTCTGGCAAGTTCATGTGCCCTATAGCAGAAACTTCTCAAAAAAAAAAAAAAAAAATCCTGAATTGAATTGAAAAGCACATCAGGCAAGTGGGCCTCCATGCCCCAAATCCCCACAGGGTGCAGAATTGGAGAAAGGATTGCAGTGACCATGCCCCACTGGCAAGTGCTTTCTCCCTCTCCCACTCTCTCTCTCTCTCTCTGGCAAATGCATGTGCCCTCTGGCAAAACAAAACAAAACAAAAACCCGACAATGTGTTAAAAACTTTTATCCTCCTGTTTCATCAGAGAGAGAAAGAGTGAGGGGCATGGAGGCATCCATAACGCAGTGAATTCACACTGTGGTCCACCCCCACCCCCAGCCAGCCAGGGTCACGGGCACCCAGAGCCCCGGGGTGTATAGGGCAACATCAGAACACAAACTCAAGCCCTTTCCATACGGCTTCAGTGTTGCAGAGCACAACGCCACCATGGCTGGTCTGTTTATGTGAGCGGTAATTTTTTCTTTGTTTTTCTTAATGGAACTATTGTTTTGTTTTGTTTTAAATTTTTTGCCATAGAGCATGTGCGCCCACCAGTGATAGAGAGAGGAAAAATAAGAAGTCACCTTCCTAGGGGAGATGGTCACCCTGCAATCCCTTCTCCTCCATCTCCTCTCAGGATTTTGGGCATACATGCACACATGCCCAGCATGATTTTTAAGGCAGCGGGTCCAGGAATCAAACTGCAGTTGACCATGTGGTAGTCCAGTACCTTACTGGTCCCAATGGAATTATTGCTATGCAGAAGTTGAACTTTCTGGATTAGTCTTACAGTTTTTTTTGCCTTTTCTCTCCCATTTCCGTTTATGTGTCTTATTGTTTTAAAGAAGAGTTCCCTACGCTTTCTCTTCCAAATTCTCTATTGAATTTTTCATACTGCTATCATGGTTTTAATTTCTAAGTGAATATTTTATTCTGTGAATATTCTTAAAAAAAAAAACCTGTCTTGTATCATGGGTATAATTTTTGATCTAATGTCTTTGATCTACTCTCAGCATTACTGAAATTTCCTTTTCCCTGAATATCTCTTCTTCCTCCAAGTTGCTTTTTTCACTGCTTTTATTTGGGTCCCATTTTCCACATTATATGATTTCTTTAGATGTTTTAGGTTTTCACAGTTTAACTCTCTGAAGAAATCTCCTCTGAAGTCTCTGGCTTGCTCTGATTTGAAACGGTCTAATCCAGGTTGGTGATTGGCTGTCAGCCTGGAAAACACTCTTCTGCTCGTGTTTGAGAGCAGGACGCTGAAAACGTACCGGAACTGCTGGCGTCCTGCCTGGGCCTACCCCCAGTGGGCTCGCTGTAGTGATCTGGCTGGAACTTTGGGAGGGAACTCTCCGTGTCTTTTCCTGAGCTGGTCTGATTCTCTAAGAAAGGACTTTCAAAACCTCACCTGTGTTTAAGCCTTGTGGCCAGAGTGGAGTGGAAAAGCCTTGAGTGGGGGGGTCTAAAATTCAGTATGCAGGGCTGGCTTGTGGCCTGGCGATTGGGGGGGCTGGGTCCCACACGGCCAATTACCCAGAGTGCCAGTTCCAGCAGCTTGTGAAACATGCCCCAAAGTCCAGAAAGTAGGGAGAAACAGAGAAGGGATTGGGTATCATAGGGTATGCTTTATATATATATACATATACATACATATGTATATATGTATGTGTGTGTGTGTGTGTGTGTGTGTGTGTGTGTGTGTATATATATATATATATATATATAGAGAGAGAGAGAGAGAGAGAGAGAGAGCGAACCCTCTGGCAAATTTATATATATATATATATGAAATAGACAAGCAATGAGGTCACCACCTCCTGTCTATGCTGTGGTCCCTAAATTATTCCTCCCTCTAACGTTCCTGTCCATGCCTCTTGTCCTCTCTCTATCCTGTCCTCCATGCCTCTTGTCCTCTCTCTGTCCTGTCCTCCCCTCACTTAGCACGTTTGTTTGTTTGTTTTTGTTTTTGCTATAGGGCATATGTGCTTGGGCAGGGTTTAGGGAGGTAATGGGGGAACGTGAGAAATCACCCCCCCATCCCCTGGGGATGACCACATGGCGATTCCTTCTTCATTCTCTTCTTGGGGTTCTGGGCACAGGTGCACAGGCTCCCCAGTATGTTTTCTCAAGCCTCTGTTCTGGAACCAGCTATGTAGTCAGCTATGTTGACTATGTCCACGCCACCTGTTGGCCCAGCACACCCTTCTTTAGACTGCCATCCCAGGTCACACCCCACACCCTTAGGTGGAGTAGGTGGATGGTAGAAGATGTTGGGTAAGGTGGTCCAGGGTTTAGGTGCCTGGACCTGCTCTCTGCAGCAGGAGAGAAGCAGGTAGAGGTTAGGGTCTCAGGTCTGATAGCACCTGGTGCGGGAGTTGGCGAGGAAATCCCACGTGTGTGCGCTCAGGACCGACGTGCAGACAAGCTGTCCCCTCGGCTCATCCGGCCCCAGGATCGTGACGCCCTGTCCCGCCTGCTGGGGACTGAGTTCGAACGTGGCCGACCACTCCGCGCCCTCCTCGCACGCCCTGAGCCCGACATTCACGGGCAGGGAGGTGGGAATCTGGGGGCCGGTGCCACTCAGGGCACAGGTGACCTAGGCCGCGACTCACGAAGTTCCTCCCGCTCGGGCGTCTCTGGTCCTTGAGCGCCGCCCCGCGGCCAGCGGGCGACTGCAGCAGATTGCGCTGGACTGGGAACCCGGGCTGCTCCTGAGAGGCTGCTGTCCACTTACCCTCCCGCAGTTCCCTGGGGTCCACGTGTCCTGGCTGCATCCCACCTCGAGGCCACCACATGTGGGTCCTAGAGCGCGTGCTGAGGGTGATGTCTGGGAGCAGGTACCCACTGCAGCCCCTTTAACCTCCATCTTTGCCAGCCTGGGACTGCCTGCTCTTCCAGAAAATTCTGGGCCCGCATAGCTAGAGATTGTTCTCATGTATCTGAGATAGGTGCCCACAGTAGGGGCTCCTTACCTGGGGAGGGGGTGTCGGTCAGCTGACAGACAAGGAAGCTCTGTTCTGTCTCAGGAATGGTCCTGTGTGGGACCCACAGAGATGAGGGGTGCCGCCCCGCCCCCTTGACCTTTGTGGGGAGATGTTACATGTCCTCTTATTCTGGGAAAAGGATTGGGAAACAGGGCAGCACCTGGGGTGGCACTCCACACTAAGCTCTGCTTTGGCCTCTCAGGGAGGCCTCCCCACTGCATTGGGAGGGTCCCCAGGTGTAGGGGCCACGGAGTCCGTGGTGACGCCAGCCCAAGTTATAGGAAGCCACCTATCCGGACTCCTGAGCTTAAACAATCCCCAGTCCCAACTCTCTTCTCTGGCAAACAAAAACAACTACGGGACTTGCACCAACATCATTACTGCCACTCTCCAGAGGAGGAAACGGAGGCTTGAGGAAGTGAGAGGAATAAATAGCAGAGCCAGACCCAAAATTCAGGTCTCCGAAGTGTGGTACCCTTCCTGCCCACCCTGCCTTGCAGGTGGCAGGGGCTGGGCTCGCCTCTGATGGCTGCTGGCCAGGCTTGGAGGAGAGGCCGCCCGGGTCTGTAGCGCCCTGTGAGTAGAGGTGCAGGGAGGGAGGAGCTTAGTGGCCCCTCCCGCTCCTCCCACCCGCTTTCTCTCTCCCTCGGCGGAGTCCTGGGAGAGATGACTTCCACATCAGCCCAGACTTCGCCTGTAACTGGTGTTGGCCTAGTAGGCACCTTCCTTCCCGCCCTCGTTCTCAGCCCCCAGGAGAGCACTGGCCAAAGCACGCGCACACGTACATGTGTGCTTTGCCCTTCAGAAGCACCTAAGAGTCTTCTCAGGCTCACCCCTGATCTTAAGAGGGCTCCAGACCACGGTACCTACGAAGGCCCGTATATTTTATGTTACATATTCAAAAGTAAACAAATTACCAACTTAAATAAAACGTGTTCCATCCCATCCTTCAGCACTGACAAACAGAATTTCATTATGGCACAAAAGGCTGGGTTTGATTTTTTTCTTTTGCAATTTGCTATAGGGCATGTGAACTTGCTGGAGAGAGACAGAGAGGGAGAGAGAGAGAGAGAAAGCGAGAAAGCACCCTTAGGTGGGATGGCCATGCCAAAATCTCCTCTCTTCCATTTCCTCTCAGGATTTTGGGCACCCCATGAACACCTGCCTGGCGTGATTTTCAAGCTGCTGGGTCCAGGATTTGAACTTGGCAGTCAGCCATGTGGGATCCAGACGCCTTAACCACCAGGCCACCAGCTGGTCCAGGCTAGATTCAATTTTTGAATTCTCAAACTCCCTGGAGTTCTTTGCCATTTAGGGCAACCTGGCCCCTAGGCCAATGGCTGACCCCCTTCGCCCATGTGTCATGCGTTGTAAAGGGTGTGCACAGTGGGCTAGAGGCCGACTGATCAGAAACTCCAGGGCCCCAGGCACCCAGGTGTTGTCTATGAGGGGCCAGGTGAGCACATCCCCTCACCCTTAAGTTCCTCATCCCCTGGGAGGCGTACAGTTGGAGGAAAGCCAGAACAGAAGCCCAAAGCAGAGGGCCCTGAGCCAGGAAACCTCCAGTCCGGATCTGAGGGTGATCCTCTTCCCATTTTCCATTCTACCCTCCTTTCTCTTTGAAAACCCAAAATTAAGGTACGAGGAAGAAGGTAAGGGTTCCTTCCCCAGAGTGCAAAGAGCTCTGGAGCTGCGGAAGTGAGAGAGGTGTTAGGAGAAACCGAGGGGAACGGCATCTTGTGAGGGCTCCATGTAGGGAGTGGAGCAGCTGTCCTGGAGGGAGCTATACCTGGCAGCGCGGAGACACCCACAGAGGAGGCCTGACCACCCTTCTCCATATGAGCAGTTTCTGGGAGTGGTTGGGGACCAGGGGGTGTCTCCCAGAGCTGGGCGTTTCCTGATCCATGAGTGACCCCTAAAGGGGAAAGGTGGACAGTGGTGCAATGACTGGCGACCTGCAGAAATACGGAATGTGGACAGTGTCTGCTGCTGCCATTCACCATGGCTGAGCTGGGCCACCGCCACTTACTCCAGGCCCGATTCTCTGAGCAGGTGGTGGGTGCAGCCACCTGCCAGGTGGGGCTCAGGCGTGAATTTGCCCTTTCAAGAGTCCCAGGCGCCCTCTTGAGGATGCTTGGAGAATCTCACCACCTTGGTCCTGGACACGCAGGCTGGAACTGACAGCGTTGTCCTTTCTCCTGCCTGCTCCTGTCCTGACCCTCTAAGCTCTCTTACACCCACACCCTTCCTATAACCCAGCCTACCCACCTACCTTCAGACATTTAACCAGATCACGTGATCCTTCATTATTTTTGGAGAGATTTTTGCTATAGGACTCGCGTGCTCACCAGAGAGACAGAAAGCAAGAAATCATCCCCCAGGGAGGACGGCCACGCCACAATCTCTTATCCATTCTCCTCTCAGGCTTTTGGGTACACACACACAGGCACCCAGCACGAGTTTCAAGACACCAGGCACAGGCCTTGAATTGCAGTCCACCATGAGCCAGCACTTAACCACTACACCACCTGCTGGCCCCACAGATGCTTCGTTTTGAGGGGCCTCTCATATTAGGAATCAACAAAGCCTGGGACCCTAGGGTCCTGGCAGCATGGGGCATAATGCCAATGGTTTGGACTTGCCCATGCAACAACCCCCGCCCCCGACACCGCCCCACACACATACATTAAAGCCGGGAAGCATCTTTCAGCAACCTGAAGACCTTGTACTGTATGATGACATATGTTAATGACACATGGGTAGCACCCTAGGGGCCCACCCCCAGGGCCAAGCTCCCCCAGCCCCTGGGCCCACCCTGCCCTCAAAGCCCCATGCAGAACTGATTATGGGGAACCTGAGAGCTCTCAGCACCCCCTCAGGTGATACTGGCTTTTAGGAGACAAATGAGGAGAGGATGAGGGTGTGGCAAGAATCAGGGGAGACCCACGTGGGTCCCTGAACCACAGCACAATGCCATGTGATCTGGTTAGATGTCTGCAGTAGGAATAGGTCATTGGGTGAGAAAGACCCGGCCCAGACCAGCCTAAGGGGCACAAAGATGGGTCCTGGGGAGGACCACTAAAGCCTCCCTCTTTTTCTGCCCATGTCGTAACTAGAGAGTCTCTAAAGGAGAACTCACTTATAAAATGGGTCCTTTCTGGTAAGAAGCCATCATTAAACTAATTATGAGGCCCCCTTGAGCTTCCCTGAAGAGGTTGGATGGGGCCAGGCGGTGTAATCCAGCCTCTGGAAGGAGCCGCGTGAGCGCTGGGACGAGAATAGGACCGCCTAGAATAGGAGTGCTGCATGTCCTGCCCGCCGCAGCCCGAGCCTGGGGGCAGACGTGGAGACCTCTGCATCCTCAGCAGATGGGTCCCCAGCCGCTGTCCCCGCTGCCGTCCTTCTGCCCACGGAGAGGGTGGGAGAGCGGGGAGCGCGGTGCTCTATCCTGAACACCCGCTCCAGCTTTAGGGCCGTGTCTGTCTTCAGAAACATCTTTCTCTGGGTGAGCGGTTGGGCTTGGTGGGTCCATTGCGGGTGAGGTGAGGACGACTCCTCTTGCCTTCTTTCTCTGTGGTGCAGCCCAAGTGTCTTTCCTGCAAGACAAGCTCTGTCCTCCGGGCAGTGGCTTGACAAACGGTGCTCTCCAAGCCCAGTCACAGTCTGGAGCCCATAAGCCCACGTTCCTCCCCTGGTCCTGGCTCACATGTCCCCCGACAAGGCGAAGAGGAGGATGTGTGCTGGGCTGGGTGATCTCTTGGCCTACGTTGGCACGGGCTTGAGGATGGGGTCCTCTGTTCCTTCCTCAGGCCACCAGCTGATCACCCCATCCTGGTTTTCCTGGTGGTCAGTAGGCAGGCACCACCCACTGAACTGCCACGGGCCTGTCATCCTCTGTGGCATGCTGGCCCTGGGCTCCCCCTCACCCGGCCTGAGCCCCTCAGTCAGCACTGCACCCCCCTGGCCAGGTGAGGGGGAGTTCTAAGAAGACCACAGCCCTTCAGAAGAGAACACCCTCACCCACTGGGTCCAGGCCGTCTCTGCTGAGAGCTGGTGCCTGGGCAGGAGGGTGGTGCTGGGAGGGGATGCTAGAGTTGATGGTTCAAGCCACAGCAGGCTTGGCTCAAGCCACAGCAGGCTTGGCTCCTGGGGAAAGATGAATTTCTAGTCTCCTGTATCCACTGGAAAATAACTTTGGAATTTGGTCTATTTTAGACTGCAGTCCTTAAAATATGTGGAAGTTGAACATAGCTGATTAGTCAGGCACTGTGCTGCTCTGCGGGAAAGGTCGGAGAGGAGGGCGGGGTACATCCACTTTAAAAGGTCCTGAATGGGGCCTGCAGGCGGCGTGGTGGTTAAGGGTGCTGAACTCCCATATGGCCGACCACAGTTAGAATCCTGGACCTGGGACCGGCAAGTGGCACGATGGTTAAAAGCGCTGGACTCCCACATGGCCGTCCATGGTTCAGGTCTCGGACCTGGTGGCTTGCTTTCTCATCTCCTCTCTCTCTCTCTCTCTGTCTCTCTCTGATCAAACTGGAAAATAATAATGATAATAATAATAAATAAAGTTAAATAAAATAATTCTTTAAAAAAAAAAAGAATCCTGGACCTGATGGCTTGCTTTCTCATTTCCCTCTCTCTCTCTCTCACACACACACTCTGTCCCTCTCTGGTCAAATTAAAATAAAATTAAATAAATAAAGTTAAATAACATAATTCTTTAAAAAAAATAAATAAAAGGTCCTGAATGCAGGGTTGGCAGGTGGAGTGGTGGTTAGGGCACAGAACTCCGACATGGCCAACTATGGTTCAAGTCCTGAACCTGGTGACTTGCTTTCTCTGTTTCTTTCTGTCTCTCTGGTCAAATTAAATAATAGTAAATAAAATTAAATAAATAATTTATTTTTTGAGATGTTTCTGCTATAGGGCACGTGTGCTTGCTGGAGAGACAGAGAGACAGAAAGCGAGAAATCAATCCCGAGGGGGGATGGCCACACCTCAGTCCCTTCTCCTCCAGTCTCCTCTCGGGATTTTGGGGCGTGTGCTGGGTGTGAGCTTTAAGCCATGGGGTCTGGGACTCAAACCGTAGTTGACTACATGGGAGTCCAGCAATGTAACCATTATGCCATCTGCTGATCTCAATAAATAATTTTTTAAAGGGTCCTGGATGGGGGCCAATGGCACACAGAGGTAAAGTGATGCCGTTTGAGGCTGACCTACTGTGGAAGCTTCATGAAGCTTCCAGGTTCATGGCATGTACCCACGATCCAGGGCCGACTGAGACTGACGGTGAGTGGCATGTCCAGAACCTGTTGGACGTGCCGTCTCTCTGCGTCTTTCTCACTCACGGAAAAAAAAAAAAAAAAAAAAAAAAAAAAAAAAAAAAAAAACTTAAAAATAAAAAAGAGGTCCAGAATGTGTGCAAGTTTCCACTTTTATGTCCACTTTTATTATTATTATTCTTTCATTTTCTAGAGGGCTCGTGTGCTCACCGGAGAGAAGAGTGAGAAAGCGCCCCCCTCTATGGGGATGGTCATGCTGCGATCCCTTCTCCATTCTCCTTGCAGGAATTTGGGCATGCACGCGTGTGCGCACCATGTGTTTTTCAAGTGGCCGGGTCTGGGACTCAGCCTGTGCAGCTGGCCAGGTGGGAGCCAGTTCTTTAACCACCCTACCACCTGTCTGGTCCCCACTTTTTTTAAATGGATTGAGGTTATTTCTAGTACATGGCGTCAGAACAAGTGTGCTCATTTTCACACTATTTAAATAAACTATGGAAATGTGGAGGAGAAAAGACAAGGACAAAGATTGGAAGGACTGATGTAGCCCAGGGGCCCCCTCTGCTCTTGCCTGTTCCTTTGGGGACATCCATCGAAGCAGAACTGAACTGGGGGCAGGTGGAGAGGTGGGGTGGGAGAGCAGCAGTGGGGGCGTCTCACGGACATCCCCCTTTAAGACACAATAGAAGCTAAATGAGGAATTAAGGAGTCAGGAACAGAGAAGCCAGGCCACTTGCCCAAGATCACACAGCTTTGGGATTTGAACTTAGGCTCACTGGTGAGGGGAGTGATGGAGGGACTGCAGCTTGCCCTGTTCATCTTCCCCTTCTTTTTTTTTTGTTTTTGTTTTTGCCATAGGGTGTGTGTACTTGCATAAGAGAGAGAAAGAGAGGGAAAGTGAGAAAGCACCCCTCAGGGGGATGGCCACACAGCAATCCCTTAGCCACCATTCTCCTCTTAGAATTTTAGCCATGCACGTACAAGGGTCTGGCATGATTTTCAGCCACTGGGTCTGGGACTCGAAACACAGAGTCAACCATGATATCCAGTGTTTTAACCACCACACCACCTGCTGCCTCCCCTCAATCCCCACTTAAAAAAATTGCTAGAGGGTGTGTGCTCACCATGCTAGAGAGAGACAGAGACAACGTGAGAGAGAAACCCCTGTGAGAGATAGTCACACACAAGCCTTTCTCATTTCTCCTTTTTCAAGATTTTGGGCACACATGCACACACCTGGCATATTTTCCAAGCTGCTGGGTCTCGGACTCTAACCACACAGTCAACCTTAAACACCAGGCTGCCAGCTGGCCCGCCCTTGGTTCACTCTCTGGAACACTCACTGATCTTGGAGGGGAGGGTGGGCACACATCTGCCTGAGGATGTTGGGTGGGGGGTCAGCACTCTGTTAGGGCAACAGCAACCCTCCAAAAGTCTGGGGTTTCCTCATTGCTGGGAAGGAATGAAGGTATTTTAAACATGCAGGAAATGCCATATTTTCTCTTCTGAAATATCACCCTGGTGGCCAGCCAGGTGGTGTGGTGGTCAAGGCGGCTGGATCTCACATAGCCAACTGAGCAGTTCAAGTCCTGGACCAAGCAGCTTGGAAGACATGCTGGTCGCATGTGCATGCATGTCCAAAATCCCAGAAAGAGAATGGAGGAGAAGATATTGTGACATGGCCATCCCCCACGAGGATTGATTTCTCGCTCTGTGTCTCTCTCCAGTGAGCTCCCCCAGGGCTGGTTCCATGGCTCAGTGGTAATGCGCTGCTCAAGAGAAGCCTGATCCCACAGGGTAACAGCCACAGTTCAAATCCCTGGCCTGTCAGCCAGAAATACACTGGACATACATGCAAGTGGCCAAGAGCAGGTGGGCTGGAGGAAGAGGATCACAGCATGACCAGACCCTGTGGAGGGTCCTTTCTCTCCCTCGTGCATATACACTGCCATGAGTAAAGAAAAATAAATGAAGACCACTCTGAAAGCCAGCGCCAGAGTGGAAGTACCTGCAGGCTGCCGTAATAGTCCAGGCAAGGGTCCCTCCAGGCCCAGCCTAAGCCAGGAACAGAGGGAGAAGTGACAGATGTAAGGATCACGGGAGAGAGAAGGTGACTTTCTGGGCTTGAGCTTCGGCGAGTGGGTGGCTGTGCTAGTTTCCTGGGGCTGCCACAGCCAGGCCCACCTACCGGGTGCTGACAGCAGCAATCATGCTTACAGCTGAGGCAGAGGTCTGCGTCCAGGTGTCAGCAGGGCTGCCGCCATCGCTGGGGAGGGAGCAGCTCTCCGAGCCTCTCCCGTGTCTCCTCCCTGCCTCTGGTGGATGCCAGCCACCCTCGGCTTGCTCGGCTTGAAAATGCTCACTCACTCCAGTCTCTGCCCACGTCTCCACGTGGCCTACTCCCTGTGTGTCTGTGTTTCACGTGGTTGTCTTCCCTGTGTGTATGTCTGTGTGCCCACACTCCCTCCTTACAGGGACACAGCCATTGGATTAGAACCTGCCTAAGTCCAATACAACCACATTTTATACCTGATTATATCAGCAAAGACCCCATTTCCAAATCGGGTTGCATGCATGGGTCCTGGAGACTGGGAATGTATTATTGTGGGAAACACCCTTTAACCCAGGACAGCGGGTATGACCCTTCCACTGAGCTTAGCACCCATGTTTTTCTTTTTCTTTCTTTCTTTTTTTTTTTTTTTTTTTGGACAGGTTTTTGCTATAGGGTACATGCACTTGCCAGAAAGACAGAGAGACAGAGAGACAGAGGTGAGAAATCACCTCCCAGGAGGGATGGCCACGCCACAACCCCTTCTCCTCCATTCTCCTCTCGGGATCTTGGGCACGCACGCAAATGCGCCCGGCATGAGTTTAAGCCGCTGGGTCCAGGACTTGAACTGTGATTAACTACATGGGAGTCCAGTGACATAGCCATTACGCCAACTGCTGGTCCCAGTACCCGTGTTTTTCAATGAAAGGTCACAGGCCAAGGTCTGGGACAGTCTTTATTGGAGCTTGGAATGTCATAGCAATTCACCTTAATCCGAGGCAGACTGTGAGAAAATGAGCAGCAACGGTGGCGGACACCCAGCAGTGGGGAGTCCGGGCTACATTAAGAAGTCCTGCTCGCCTGCAAGCAGGACACAGGCGCACACGCACACGCACACACGCACACTCTCCTCCACAAACTTACACTCTCATGCCCACTCACACTCCCCATGGGGCTGAGGCCAGGCGCCTCAGTCTGCTCACACCTCGTGGAGAGGCCTCTCGTCTACTCTGGGGAACTGCTTAGCTGAGACTGAAGGGAACCACGTAAGGATCAGCTGGAAGCTGCAGGTGTTTTGCAGGTTCGGTGATAGGGATTCAGGAGAGTCGGAGGGGTGGTCAGGACCAGCCAAGGGAGCTCTGGGCCAGGGTGTAGGGCATGGGGAGGGCAGGGGAAGAAGGCCATCTCCTCTCCTTCACTCGCTCGAGCCTCACAGCCAGGCCAGAGCCCGGGCACAGAAAGCCTGGGGAACATCAAGGGGTCCCCTGTGTCTTAGGAAGGCACTGAAATGGGGAACAGATCCTGGGTGCCAGGAGTCTCCCCAGGCACCCCAAAGGGGACAGGAAGGGGGATGACAGAGCAAGGAGGGTCTTACATGCCGGTTGTCAGGGCAACGAGACGGGGGAAGCACTGATTCTGCGTCTCACCCCAAACCATAGGGTGGGAATGGGCGGGGAGGCAGCCCCTCTGGCCAGCAGAGGAGAGAGAGGGCTGGAGCCAAGGCTGCCCCTGTGGTCTCAAGGGCAGTCGGGGGAGCCTGGCCTCACCCACATGTCTGTGGTAGAGGGCGGAGGCAGGAGGAGTGAGGACCCAGGGCCTCCTGCCCCCAGGGCCAGGGCTACCAGAGCACAGCCCCGTCCATGTTGCCATAGCCCGGCTCAGCCCGCAGCCTCCAGTAGGTGTTGTTGGTCACCCACCACTCCTTCCCACTGCTGTCCGTCTGCCGCCTGGGGGACGAGGGTGTGGCAGTGAGAAGGGGAACCCCCAGGATGAAGGCTGGGGTCTGGGGCTGCAGCCTCCCACCCTTTGCCCCACTCAAAGCAGGACAGGACCAAAGGGGAAGGACGGGAGGAGGCGGGCGAGGCACCTGAAGAAGCGAGCCTGGTGCACGATGTTGTTTTCCTCCATCACTTTGCGCCTGTCTCGCTGGAGCTGCTCGATCCTTCTCTTCTGGGCCTCAGCGGCCTGTATGTTCCCCTCCTCCAGGTACCTGAAGGCCCAGATCATGGTCAGTGGGACTGCCACCCTCAGGCGTGCCCAAATCCAATGCTTCTGTCCCCCAAACAATCCCATTTCCCTACTCAGGGGAGGAAGGACAAAGTCCCAGCTCTATGTGATATGAAAGCTCAAGAGACAGGCAAGCGCCACTGGCACTGACCTCTGGTCCGGCCGGAGCCGCGTGTCGGTGGAAGGCAGCGACCGCCTCAGCTCTGCCGTCAGCTCATTCAGCTCCAAGGCAAACTGAGTGAAGCCGAAGTTTCGCTCATGGTCTGGGGGCATTGAGTCTGGGAAGGCAAGGGGCTGGGGCAGATGGACTGTGCCCTAACGGCCCCGCCCCACTCAGCCCGCCCCGAACACCCCACTTACTGGGTTTCCAGATGCACTGACCACCCGGCGGGGGCCCCCGGTACAGCCCCTCGTGCCACTTCCCAAAGAGTCGGTGGAGGACCCGGCCACTCCGGCTGAACACCGCGCCCTGCACCTCGTGGACGTTGGAACTCCAGTACTTGGCCTGGTGTGGGGCGGGCGGGGGCTTAGTGTCCCCTCCCCTTACCCAGGGTGTCCTCCAGAAGCAGAGGCTGCTGAGGGTGGATGGGCGGGGTAGGACGGCAGCCCACCTTGCAGAAGGTGATCTTGCAGTGGCAGGAGCTGTCCTGTGTGTTCCGGATGAGGACTTCCCCGTAGTGCTCAATCCAGCGCTGGCCACTCAGGATGTTGTGAATGCAGGACGTCACCTTGTTCCACTCAAAGTGGTCCCCAAACCTGAGCGAGACAGGGCATGGAGGGCAGCTGCCGGCCCAGGGGAACAAGTGAGTTGAGTAGAGGGGGACCTAGGTCTGTGGAAGGAACCCTGGGGCCCTGGCTCTGGCCCTGCGGCAAAGGATGACTCATATTTATAAAGCAGAGCAGCCTTTCGGGGATGTGTGTATGAAAGGAACACTCTCTGTTCATTTATTAAGTTCCCAAGTGCCTAAAGGGGGTAAAAGACAGACACTGGGGCTATCTGGTGCTGTAGTGGTCAAGGCAGCTGCATCCTGCATGGCTGCTAGTGCTGTGAGAGTCCCAGACCTCGTGGCTCGAAAAACACAACAGGTACGTGTATTTGCATGCCCAAAATCCCAGAGGAGAACGGAGGAGAAGGGATTGCAATGTTGTCATCCCCGCGGGGGTAATTTCTCTCTCTCTCTCTCCACTCTCCTCTCTCTTCCCCTCTCTCTGTCTCTTCAGCAAACACATGTACTCTACAGAAAATTAAAAAAAAATAAAAATAAAAAGAGAGAGCGGCAGGTGGTGTAAGTGGTTGGGGTGCTGGATTCCCACATGACCCACTGCAGTTCGGGTCCTAGACCTGACGGCTTGCTTTCTCACTTTTTCTCTCTCTTTGGTAATTAAAAAAATAATAATAATAAGTAAAATAAAAATAAAATCATTTTTTAAAAAAAAGTAAAAGGAAAGCATGCCAGTGTGTGTGCATGCGTGCCCAGAACTCTGAGAAGAGAATGGAGAAGGAATGACCACTCCCTATGAGGGATGCTTTCTCACTTCCCTCTCTCTGTCGGTCTCTGTCCAGCAAGTGCACACACCTTCTAGCAAATTAAAAACACAAACAAACAAAAATACAGACAGCACCTTTGCCGTTGGGTGCTGGGGGCCATGATAGGTTCATTCACGTGTCTTGTTTTTTCTTCCCCACTTCTCTGGGGATTGCTTATTACTCATTTATAGATGGCAGACTCGAGCTCTGAGGCATCAAGTCTCTACTTGTTTTTTTTTTGTTGTTGTTGTTATTTTTTGTTTTTGGGGGTTTTTTTTTTTTGGAGAGGTTTTTGCTATAGGGCGTGTGCTCTTGCCAGAAAGACAGAGAGTGACAGAGAGACAGAAAGTGGGAAATCACCCTCCAGGGGGGATGGCCATGCCACAATCCCTTCTCCATTCTCCTCTCAGGATCCTGGGCATGCACACACACGCGCTCGGAGTGAGTTCAAGCCACCGGGTCCGGGACTCAACTGCGGTCGACTTCATGGGAGTCCAGCAACATAGCCATTACGCTAACTGCTGGTCCCAAGGCATCAAGTCTTCATGCTGCTTATAGAACCAAGACTCCCAGCCAGGACTTCTGACTCCCAAATCAGGATCTTCCCCACCCTCTCTACACTGTCTTCTATCTAAATCTGGGGCCACTCTGAATAAGCCCCCTATATCTCTGGCTGAAATCCCTCACCTGTAAACTGAGCTAGATGAGGGTTTTTCAAACGCGGTTTTTGACTCATTTGTCCTGAAACCAATTTAGGTTTCTATGTTCGTGTGCACGTGCCGGCTTGCAGTCTCAAATGCATCTCTTACTGTGAGTCACAGGCAACACGTGTGGAAGCCACTGAGCCTATGACCTCACTGAGCCCTCAGCTCTCCCTTTCTAAGGCTTCTCGCCTGTCCTTAACAGCCACTGCTGTGAATACAGGTGTCAAATGTACGGAAAATGCCCCAACCACGGGCAGCTTCAAGCCAGGCCTTCCTAGCTGGTCCCTGACCTCCACCCACCCCAGCCTGGAGGACATCTGTGGGCTGGGCCTGGCTGCCGGGAGTGTGAGAACAGTCACCTGGGCAGGCTGACATTGACGGTTCCAACAGGCACTATCTCCAGGGATTTGCCCCAGAACTTGTTCTTCCACTTCATGTCTGGAGTTGGGTTGGGAGAGAAGAGGGAACAGCAGATATAAGGCCTGAGTGTCCCAGCCCCTCCCTCATCTGCCCTTTACCCCCAGCACGCCCCCTGCCCCCCCCCCCCCCCACCTCTCACCTTGCCAGAAGATGAAGTTCTCAGACTCTGCGTGGCATGCTGAGATGGGAGGGTGATGGGAGACCTGGATAAGCAAAGAAGCTCTTTAGAAGCTATCCTCAGGCCCTGGGGTCTGCTCCTGGCTTCACGGCCCCTACAGTCCTCTACCCCAAAGTCCTCTACCCCGCCCCCGGCTCCCCTTCAAACCAGAAGACAGCTCTAGCTGTCTCTAGCCCTTGTCACCCTTGGCCACCACCCAAATCCATCATCCTTCCTTCTCCCAGGAGGTCCCTATGTCCTCCCTTCTCACTCATGCCCTCTGGAGCGCCCCTGGTCAACCCTGCCTGTTGCATTCTCCAAAACCCGTGCTTGAGCCTAGAAAATTCTCCTCGATAGTAACAGACAGAGCCTCCACCCTGTGTCCTGCCTGAAACCCAGCTCACCACCCCCTCCCCCCGGAAGCTGACTGTCACTCTGTAGCCTCCACCCCACACCCTTGGAAAAACTTGGCCTTGTCCTCACTTGGAACAGGGCCACATCTGGAATCTTAAACTCCATTCTCCCATTGCCTGTCTTCCCGGCCCCTCTCCCATTCCCTGTCACCCGCGGCTCCAGCTAAGACTTCAGGTCCCTCATGTTCTGTCAGCCTGTCCATGTGTCACCTTTTTCCCTCCCACCCCTTCCACCTGTCCCACCTAAACCCTGCCACCACTCGCCAGGAATCCCAGCACCGGCCTCTGTGCACTGAACTCCATCCCACCAGCAAACCCAGACCCAACCATGCGGGTGTACTTAAACATGATTGCGCTGTTTCTCCATGTTTTCAAAAACACCCAGAATCTAAAGACACAAACAAATAACCTCAACCCGCTATCTCCCCTCTAACTGCTTTCCTGTCTCTTCTTTATTCTTCACAGTACAAGTTTTCAGAAACAGTCTGTCTTTTTTAAAAAATAATTAGTTTATTTAACTTTATTTTTTTTATTTCAATTTGACCAGAGAGGGACAGAGAGAGAGAGAGGGAGAGAGAGAGAGAGAGAGAAAGTGATAAAGCAAGCTGCTAGGTCTAGGACTTAAACAGGGGTTGGCCATGTAGGAGACCAGCGCCCTCAACCACCGCGCCACCTGCCAGCCCCAACAATCTGTATTTTCCTCTACTGTTTTTTGTTTTGTTTTCTACACCACTGTAATCTTTCCTCTAAAATCTCCCTGTGCAGGAGGCCAGTGACACCCCAGGCCCATGGACCACCCACCCTCCTCTCCAGCACGCTCTCAAGCCGGTGGTCCCCAAACTGTTAGTTCTGCCCAGTGCTCTCTGAGGACCCGCAGGCCCCTGACCCCAGGCTTACTGGACACCGCCAGAGGAAGTCAAGCCACATAGACCACGGGCCTTCCTAATTCAGCCTCCTCCCTCAGACACTCTCCATCGTGCAACTGGCACCACCCCGCGCTTGCCGAACTCCGAACCAGAAAGCTGAGGCCAACCCAGACTCTCCCACTTGCTGACCTGTCCCCTACCCCTGCACATAAGAACATCCTGCTGACTTCTGGGACAGCCGAGGGTGACACGTGAGCAGCCTTCAATTTAACACACCACGTGCTAGGTGTAGGCCCGCATCAGCTCTGGCAAAAATGACTGACACGGCCTTCTCATGGCCTCCCAGCCACTGCATACCAGTGCCTGTGCCATTTTGCAAAGTGCCACTCAGCATGTCAGGCTCCTGCTTCCAATCCTCCCATTGCCTCTGGGATTTCAAAACAAGCGAAAAACCAACACGCGCCTTCCCTTCACCCACAGGGCTCCTTGGGATCTGGCTTGCCTGGTCTTCCAGGCCTATTTCTACTGCTCCCCACACATGCTCCGATCAGTTCCTTGCTAGGTCTGGAACATCCATCCAGTTGCTTGCCCCCCACCTTCCTCAGCTGGCGCCAACCGTTCCTTCAAGACTAGCTCAAGATCGCCCCCTAGAGCACACCTTCCAGTGGGACTTCCAGGATCCCACCTCTAGACTTTGGATCCTGGGACAGCAATTTCCCTCTCCAAGTCCGCCTGCCACACTAAGCCAGGAGCTCCTGAGGGGCCCTGTGCCCCCAGCTGTGCCACTGTGCCCAGCACACCTGCCCATGCTCCTCCGCACACCCTGACCACTCTGGTCCCCATGCCCAGGTCCCTCTGTGCCCCAGCCCCCTGAGGCCAGCCCTCCTCTCCTGGGGCCCACACCTGCTCACTGATGAAGCGGAAGCCCCGGTCAGGCCGCTCACACTCGTAGGTCTCCCCCAAGACGGGATTGAAGGGCTTGCAGCCGGCTCGGTGGAAAGTGGAGGAGTAGGCCGAGACCGCAAAGGCGGCGATGTACACCTGGGAGCAAGGGCAGGGTGGACACATTGCAGGCAGGGGCTGAGGAGGAGGGCCCAGGGGAAGGGGTCGCCACCCCACTGCTGGAAGACAGGGGTCTGGGGGAGAAAGAGGCAGCCCTGGGCAGGGCCCAAGGGCATGGGGCGGGGCCCAAGACCAGCGGAGGCGGGTACCATGCGCTCGCAGGGGTCGGCCATGCGGCTGGCCTGGTCCAAGAGGCTGCTGTACTCCAGCTCCTCGCAGAGGCGCTGCAGAGTGTTGAGCGGCTCGTTGAGCTGCACCGGCATGGACACCTTCGACAGGTCTTTGCCGATGTTGTTGCGCAGAATGTTCCAGAGGCTCACGTCAGCGCCGGGTCCGCTGGCCGCAGGCAGGCAGCGGCGACGGGGCGGCCCTGCGGCTCTCCCTGGAACACACCCCTCTGGGGCCCATCCAGCCAGGTCACTCTCTGACTGGGCACTGGCATCCGAGACACCCAGGGCCACAGGCCAGTCCATGGCCACTGCTTCCCAATCTCCGGAGGCGCTGGTGGCTGTTTGCCATTCCAAGCCTCAGTCTGACTCGCTGTGGGGTGGGATGCCGGGGTCTAACCTTCCGAGCTTCCAGGCGAGCAGCAGGGCTGAGAGCCACTCTGGACAGTTGCCACTGCCAGAAACCCCACAGCCCAGAAGCCCTTCCTGGGTCCCCACCCTGGCTTCTGTTCCCAAGGACATAGAAACGGATCAGGATGCCAACTTTGCAGCCCATTTTATAGATGAGAAAAAGCTCCCAAGTAAAATGACAGGTCTGAAGCCGCTGCTCACCAGGGGCAAAGTGGGACCCCTCACCTCTCCCTCAGGCCCTGTGTGAGCCTGCCAGCATGCCCCTGCGGCTGCTTCTAGAACAAGCCCTGCTCATGGCTTCGCCTTCCTCAGCTCCTGGTGTCAGCACCCAAAGCCATGAGCCCACCAAGCACCACAAGAGACCTCTGCATGGGGCTTGGGCCATGGCAAACCCGGTCTCTCCGCCCAACTCCAGGCCCTCCCTGCCCACACCCTGGCTGGCACCTTTCTGACAGCGCTCAGCTCCCCTGAGGTCCAGCACCTCCTCGGACAGGCTGGTGGTGATTTCACTGGTGCACGACTCCTCCTCCTCTGAGCCCTGGGCCGGGACAGATGACAGGTTGGCCAGACTGGGCCTCCCCCCGGGCAGCTGGGCAGTGCCCAGGGCCTGGCAAGAATTCGCCCAGCTAGCCCTTTGGTGGGGAGGGGAAGAGAATGTATTGGAGGACTCTGAGCCCCAAGGCATTGCCTTGGGAGGCCTGGGAGGGCTAGGCTGGTGAAAGAGAACTCAAGGGCTTTCAGGACACAGGGGGAGGGAAGGAGGGGACCACAGAGATTCAGGACATCGAGGTGGCGCTGAAGTGGAAGTGGGCTCATGGGGAAATGACGGGTTGGGATGGAAGCAGCGATTTTAGAGAACCTTGGGGATAAAATTTGTCATAGGAGAAGAGCCCCCAGCAGAGGTTTCCGAGCAGAGCCACACAAGCCTCACAGGTATGGATGTGTTCCCAAAGACAGTAGCTGGGATGGTTAGGAAGGACTCAGGGATCTATAGATTCTAGTCTCCCTGGGCCCCCTCGTGTCCCCCAGGTCCCTTCCCTCTCACTGCCAGCGTCCCTCCTCCCTCACCTCATTCTCAGAGGAGCTGGCAGAGAGGAGAACCTCGCAGGCATCGAAGAACTCCGTGTGGGAATCGGCGAGGGACAGGACGCTGCTCTGGGACAGCTGCGGGGTCAGCTCTCGCCCCTTCATGTACAGAGCTTCCTGCTGTGGGAGCCAGGTGGAGAGTCAGGCCCCAGGAGCCAGAGAGGCAGGCCTCTCCCAGCCTGACAGCTCCCTTGAGGCAGAAGTATGACCAGGATGTTTCTGTCTGAGTCTGACACTTGCTGGGGCAGGAGAGGCGGAGGGGAGACCCATGCGGAGGGGAATGAGCCCCGGCCGGGGGTCAGGTGGCAGGGCCCCACAGTAACTGCGTGTGCTTCCCGTGCACTGCCTCTGAGCCCTGCTCCATCTGATCCTGACGCCTGCCCTGGGAGGTAGGTATGGTTAGTGACCCACTGTGCAGATTAGCACCCTGAGGCTCAGGGTCTCTAAGCCAGCATGCTGCAGAGGCGGGTTCAAAGCCACAGCGTACAGCCCAGAGCCTGCATGCAGGATCCCTAAGCTGGTCCGTAACTGGGAGCCTGGGCCCCTTAGATTCTCAGTCTCAGTTCTGCTTGAGGGTAAGAATCATGGCCTCTCAGGACTCAGGATGAACAGGAGGACACGCACTCTGCAGTTAAGAGCGACCAAGACACACTGCTGCCCATCAAGGTGTTAGAGCCAGGATTCCGGGGCTCCCTTTCTGGACTAAAACCCACTCGGCCCACCAGCCTGGGGAAAGAAGCCCACCCGCGCTCACCTCCTCGGGGTTGAGGGAACTGAAGGAGTCTGCCGTGGTGTCTGAGGAGATGGACAGCGAGTGGAGGCGCCTCTGGCCGGTGGGGGCCTCAGAGACCTGCAGGGAGGTGCCAGGAGGATAAGAACCTGCCTGCTCCCAGCCCCAGCCCGGATCTGCTCTCAGACCCAGGCCTGCAGTCCTCGGCCTCAGGCGCTCTCCACCCACCCCAGCCTCCTTGTGGGTGCCCTGACTCCCAAGCCTCACCCCCATCCTTGACAGCTCGGAACCCTGGTGCAGGTCCCTCAGTCGGTCACGCTCGGTGGTGAGGGCAGCCAGGACGCTGCTGAGGGAGCTGTGCACTATGGGGCAGGGGAAGACGTCAGAACCTCACCCCTCCCACCTGTTCCTGCCTCCCCACCCCCTGTCCAGGACACACTCACCCTTCTGAGCCAGGGCCCAGAAACTGCGCTGCAGGTGGGCATAGTCTGGGGGCGGCAGCCCACGGGGGCCTGAGGAGTCCCGAGACTCCAGGTAGCGAGACAGGTTGGGAACAGAGCCATGGAGACGACCAACCTGTAGGTGAAGGGAGGTTGAGAGACGGCCTCCTCCAGAGCTCCAGCCCCTTGGGGTCCATCCACCACCTCACCCGTCCGATGGTGTCGTCCTTGGCAAAGCTCTGTGTGCACCACATGCGGCTGGTCCGTTTCCCCTTCTTGGGTCTCTCAGTTGTCACCGAGGCCTGGCAAGTCAAGGCGGGGGGGTTTTCACTCACAGGGTAGGGAGAGGACAGCAGCCACTGAAACCCACGAGAGGCAGCCAGCCATGGAGACCACCCAGGCACAGAGGCTGCAGCACAGACCACCCCAGACACGGACGGTACACAGCCTGGGCAAGGAGAGGACAACTGACCCCCGAGGAAGGAGACCAACACCCTGGCAGAGGCGTGGGCATGAAGGAAGGGGCAAAAAGACAACCTGGACACAGTCTGAACAATGGGGGAGAGGCGGCTAGGCAGATGCATGGTTTTCCAGGAAACCACAGTGACACCAAGAGGAATGGGGACCTGTTCCAGGAGCTGATGGAGGTAAAGGTCCTGGCAGGACCCAAGCTCTTCTACTGGCCCTTACCTGGTGTGTGGGGATCACAGGGGCTGAGGGGATTCGATGCAGGGACTCCAGGTTCTGGAGGAGTCTGTGTAGCTCCTGGAGCTTCCCCTGGCACTCGGAGAGCTCTGAAGACGAATGAGGACGTCATTCTCCCAGCGCTGGCCAGCGAACCCGAGTGTGCCCTCAGCTTGCTTCCTCCTCCCAGGAGCGTGCAAGCAGCTGAGGGGCACTGCACTCCTGCTCACGAGCCCAGAGCAGTTCCAGTCCCTACCCCTTCCACAGGAGGGTCTCCCTGGTTTCCTCAGAGGGCCTGCAGCCCTGTGTCCACTCTGTCTCTAGATCACGCCTCCCTCTGCTGCCTTCACCCAGGCTGGGGTGCCCTCACCCAGGCTGGGGTGCTCTTACTTTCTCTCCCTGGTTTATACTTCCCTCTCTAGACTGGCCCCACTGTCTATGCCCCCTGCCGCAGGAACCTGGTGCTAAAAGCACACTTTGCTGGTGCCACTCCTCAGGACCTCTCCTACACTGGCTCTGGGACTTTGGTCCTGGTCCTGGCCCTGCCTCCACCACCCTCTGTAGGCTGGAGCTCCCTTGGGCAGGGCCAGAGGTAACACTGTCCCCTCCTGCCGATGCCACCTAGACTTGGCAGTGTGGGTCCTCTCTGCAGAGGTGCTGTGCTGGGGCCCCTCACCATGAGAGCAGCGGTCTAGCCCATCACTGTCCCTCAGCCAGGAAGACACCTTCTCCCGAGGTCCAACCCCAGGTAGGGCTGAGGTGCTGCTCGCTGTGGGAAGCTGGGCACCAGGGACCTGAGGGTGGGGTGAGCCAAAGTCAGTAAGGACAGAGCCCGCCTCCCTGGGGCCTTGGAGTTCCCACAGACACCACCCTGAATTTCCACATCACCTGCCCCAACCCCAGAGCCCAACCTACCTTCCGGTGAGTGGAGCTGGGCAGAGGGCCACGGGGCATGTCCTGGCGCTGGGCCAGCCGGTGGGCACGCAGTTGGGCCACCCAGCTATGGAACAGGTCCTGGGATTTGATCTGCAGAAGTGATGGTGGGGAGAGGGACCTCTTAAGGGAGGGGCTGCTTTCCAGGACCAAGTAGTAAGGGCTTTGGGCTAGTCCCATGGCCCAGTGATGAAGGGAGCTGGAGCCCACATGGCTGACCATGGTTCAAATCCTGGCCCCTATGGCTTGACCAGGTACATGTGTGTGCATGGCCAGAATCCCAACAGGATAGAGAAATAGAGAAGGGATTGCAGCATGACCATGTCCCCTTGGGAGATGCTTTCTCCCTCTCTCTCCCTGTCTCTCTGTCTCTGGCGAGTGCATGTGCCCTCTGGCAATTAAAAAAAACAAAACGACAAAAAAAAAAAAGAAAAGAAGAAGAAGAAATAGGGGCATCAAAGGATCTCTCTCTTTGCACCCAGTTTGTGCAAAGCCCTCTTGTGGAAATGCAGAGTACAACATCCCCAACCATCTAAGCCCTTAGCTCTGTAATCGAGCACATAACCACCAGGGGAAGTGGGTTTTCCCTTGAAGGGGTTTATTGCCTTTTTTTTTTTTTTTTTTTTTTTGAGAGAGAGATTTTTTGCTATAGGATGTGTACGCTCACCAGAGAGACAGAGATAGAAAGCAAGAAATCACCCTCCAGGGGGGATTACCATGCCACGATCCCTTCTTGGGATTTTGGGCAGCATGTACACACACCTGGCATGAGTTTCAAGCTGCTGGGTCTGGGACTCAAACCACAGTCAGCAATGTGGGAGTCCAGTGATGTAAGCATTATGCCATCTGCTGGTCTCTTCCTTGAATGTTTTATCCAATGGGAACTTCCTCCTTATAAACTCAAGAACAGACCCTCAGCTCCACAGATCCTTAGCTTCTGTCCCCATATGCCCCAGAGCTTCTGCCAGGCTGGGGGCCAAAACACTCCCTGACTCCCAGGGATGTCACCTTGAGGTGGTAGATGTTGTCTTCAGTGTCAAGGTCAATGCGCTGGGCCTTTTTGTTGATGGACATGACTGACAGCCGGACGTCAATGGAGCCATGGAGCTTCCCCTTGGTGATCTGGAGTGGAGGGTTGGTGGGAGGACAAGGGGATTGATTTTAGATTCCCAGGGTCACAGAGCTACTATCTCCCTGGGGCCACTCAGGGTTATCCTCGTGCCCAAGTCACACTTATCAATCATGCCCTGTGTACAGAACACCCCTCTGTATCACAGTCTGCACTCAGGAGACAAAGCAAGGGAAAATACCAATATCCCAGCCTCAGGAATCTGCAAGGTTAAGGAAACACCCTCCCAGAGAGAACCTGGGCCTCCAGGCCTTCAGTTCCTTGTCCCTGGTGTAAGAACGGGACAAGGACAAGGGTGATAATGCTATTTCCTGGGCATTTGCTTTGCACCCAACACTACCAGAGAGCCTCAGGTGGGTTCTTTATCGTGACAACAACCCTACACTCGGTGATTGCACTCGCCTGTCTAGAGATGAGGAGCTGAGGCTCAGGGAGTGACTTGCCAAGGTCAGAAACTCAGCAGGTGGAGGACCTGGGGTAATTCCAGATACCCCACCTGCCCTGGGCACCCTGGGGCCGCTCCTCCCACCACCCCAAGCCAAGGCCCTAACTCACATCTTGCCGGGTTGTTGCATAGTGCAGGATCCCATCCTCGAGCACAAAGTACCTCTGCCATGACGTTGTCCAGGAGGGACAGGACCCAGGAGGCCAGAGGAGAGTGGGGGGTGGTGGGGAGAGAAACCTCACATGGACTCTCCTCCTTAACACACAAACACCCTGGATGGCTGGCAGCTTCCCCCACCCCTCCTGTCCAGCCTCCGCATCCGGTCCCTCCCTCTGCCCTGCCCATTCTACCTTGTGCCAGCCCTTCAGAGGCCACTTCCTCTTCTTGAGCAGGTGGCCTTCCTGCCTCTCAGGCATGATAACCTCTGTTCCCAGCCTGCCCCGCGGCTCCTCCACTACCTCCCACAGCTCAGAGGCCTGCAGTCCAGGAGAGAAGAAGGGGAGCCACCCATGAGACAGTCACCTCTGCCCCTTGGCCCAAGCTAGGCCCACACACTGCTGCCTTCCCTCCCTCAGACCTGCTGGGCACTGCTGGGCTTCGAGGACTGAGTGCTCTCAGCCAGGGAGGGAGGGTCCCTCTCTTGGAAGTCCATGGAGAAGGGGTAGGCCACTTCCTGCTGAGGCCAGAGAGCAGGGTGGAAGGGGGAAGGAGGTCACCTGGTCCTGAGAGAGCCCTTGAAACAAGAGAGAGACCCCATTAGCACAGACCTGCTGTCACCCTTCCCCCCTCCAGTCCCTCCTACTCCCCCAGATATAGGCTCCCAACACATCCTCCACTCAGGCTTGTCCCCATCTGCCCTTGGCGGTCACCCTCCCACTATAGCCACAGCTAAGTGAGGTGAATGGGTGCTCAGCAACTAGGCTGATGCCCAGAGAAAACCATGAGAAGTACAGCCGGCCAGCCCCGCCTTGAGCACACACTGTGGCCAGGGAACACCCGGGGCTGTCACTGGACGACTCCTGAGGTATCAGAGGTGAGGCAGGGGAAGGATGGACGAGGCTCCAAGATGAGACAGGAATTCAGAGAGTGGCCAAGCAAGAGCTCACTGATCCAGCTGCCTCTCCCTGTTCCCCCATCACCATGGCACGAGGACCCTCCACCACAAGCACCCTGCAGAGCACTCCTCAACCCCCCACTCACTGATCACATCCTCTAGTTCTTGAGCTCCCGTTTTCTGCAGGGGAGACAGGTCTGAGGCAGCCCCCATTTTTCCGTGGGCCTCTTCCCACCAAGCATGCCCTAGGATTCTCACCTTGGACCCTACGTGCCCCACCTTGAGCCTCACCATCACCTTTCTACCATCCCTGTCCTTGGGGCTTCTGAGAAGTACCACCGCCCAGAAGAGACTGCTGGAGACACTGTGGGTGGAGAGGAGGTGGCCAAGAACATGCCGAGGTCCGCACGGGTCCCGCAGCAGTGCCCACAGGCGCCCTTGGCACAGGCCCTGGCTGTCCTGACTCCACCAGGAAATCAATAATGCATGAGCTCTGTGTGTGTAAGACAGGGGAAGGGACTGGAGGGGCGAGGCTGGGGAAGCAGCTCAGAGCTGCTTATGGAGCTGGCAAGCACCTGAAGAGCTGGGGCCGTGAGGGGACAGGGACATGGCAGGGTAAGTGTGGCTGTGAGGTCGGGGAAGAGGGGCCCATGCTGCAAGAGGCTCACAGTGGGGGCTGGGGGCCAAACTCCTGCATTCAGCCATTGAAAGTTCCCAAACTCTTCTGGTGTGTGGGTATTCTATGCCCTTCTCCTGGCCCCGTGGGGTCCTGGCCCCCCACTGCTTGTGGGTGGAGGGGAGGCTCTATCAGTAGAAGGTGGGGGGTCGAGGTGAGCCAGGTGGGTGCTCCCTCTCCACCTTTCGCCCTGTCTCCAGAGGAGCAGACGCCCAGCTTCAGGTGGGAGGTGGCCCTCCCAGGGAGTGTCAGCTGATGCCAGCACAGCCCCCTTACCCCAGGGTCCATGGACGCCAGTGTTCCTTGGCCCGCGCGCGCCGCTCTGCCTCTGAGTCACCGTCTCCGAGTCACCGGCTCCCTCCTCACGGAGCTGAGCAGTGGCAGCAGCTGCAGCAGGAACCAGGAAGGAAGGAGACGTCGGAGCCTTCCCTCTAGCCGGATCTCCCCACCTCCCCCTCCCTCGTCCCCTCCTCCCGCCAAGCTCCGGGCGGCCGCTCAGCTCTGCCCCCCTGCTCCCCGGAGGACTCAGGGCCGAACGGACTCCCAGGCACCAGCACCAATGAGCTTGGGAGCGGTGGCCCAGTCCCCACTGGGCACAGTTCCAGATGGATCATTGGACTGGGGAATTGCTGGCCTCAAGCCCCGTGGTGGTAAAGGACTTCTGCAGACTACTGTGGCCCCGACCCCAGTTAGTGCCCAAGGCCATTTCCTAGTCAACTCCGCCTCTCATTTTACATCTGAAAATAGACTGCAAAATCTGGAGCCAGCAAAGGTATCAGGTTGGCTGAGAAGGGAGCGGTTTCCCCTCTTGGGGACCACAGCACTGCAAAGAGCACGGTCAGCAGAAGCAGTCAAGGTACCAAAGGCAAGGCCAGCTGTCCCTCCCTGGGGAGGCCTTACCAGGCCAGGCCCCATCGGGTCTGGGAGTGCTTATGTGGTTAAGACCAACCCCCAGAGCCCGCGGAGTGTCCGGATCAGGAACAGGTCAGGCAGTCACCTCTAACTGTCAGAAAAGGCTGGCTGCTGCGCACTTTGGCATTGTCACTTCCCTTTCTGAGTCCTTTGCCCTGCTGCTGGAGTACTGTTTAGGGACTCAGTTTAATTTAAAATCAAGGTTTCGTTTTTTGGTTTTTTTTTAGAGAGGTTTTGCTATAGGGCATGTGCACTCACTGGACAGACAGAAAACAAGAACTCACCCCCCAAAGGGGATGTCATGCAGCAATCCCTCCTCCTCCAGTCTCCTCTCAGGATTTTGGGCACACATGCAAACACTCCTGGCCTGAGTTTTAAGCTGCTGGGGCCAGGCCTTGAACCACAGTTGACTTACATGAGGGTCCAGTAATGTAACCATTACACCGTCTGCTGGTACCTAAAATCAGCTCACGAGGGGCCAGCTGGTGGTGTGGTGGTTAAGTGGGTTGGGTCCAAAGTGACTGACCTTAGTGTTTTGAGTCCTGAACTCGGCCACTTGAAAATACACAACAGGAGCATGCATGCCTACGTGTGTATGCATGCCCAAAATCACCAGAGGGAGAAGTGGAGATTGCAGTGTGACCATCCCCCGGGGTGACTGCTCTGGATAGTGCTAGGTGTGAGTGAATCTCATACACCCTCTGGCATATATATATATATATATATATATATATATATTTTAAAGGCTCTGGAGAAAGATCTAAAATCCATTTAAATGAGTATGACCGAGACCAACACCTTTATTTAAGTGCAATGAAACAGTTGTCAGGGAAGATGTGGGTTTTTGTGAGGGCATCAGCCATTATCACCAGGTGAAGGATGGAATATGAGGCTCTTCTTTGGTCCCCAAAATGTAGGCCACATGCCCCATTCCCAACTCATGTCCACCCAGCCTGCTTCCACTCTACGGTCTTACACACCTCAGGGGCCCCAGCCCCCCTCTGCACTACCCCAGCTGCCCCAGGACAGAGGTTAGTAGCTGGCAGGCTCTGGAACAAAAGGGGGCCTCTAAGCGGCACTGGTTGGCAGACACTGGCACTGAGGAGCCCCTAGGGCCTGTTAATTCACCTCGCAGTGATTGAGCATCCCTGGCATATGGCACGAGTGAAGTACCATGGGAAGCTATTCTGGACCCAGGCCACAAAGCTGCTGCAGATCACTGCCAGGCGCTGCCTGTGCAGGGCAGAGGCGCCGTGCCACTGCTCCACGCCCAGGAAGGGATGCTCAGCTGCCACCCTCCCCATATGTACCGCCCCGTACCCACCCAGAATGTGGATACGTACTCCAATCAAGGACAAAGGCAGGCTTCAAGTGAAGCATCCTATTTTCTTTATTAGGAAACCCTGGTTCCCCCAAACTCGGACCAGGCCTCCTACTCTAGAGGCCTTGATTATCAGAGAATCCCTGTTTCCTCCCAGCCCTTGCTCAGAACCAACCGAGACACGGTGGCCACTGGGCACCAGTCATCTATCTTCAAAAGGACAGGTATGTAAGAGAGGCCTTTGTGGGACTAGGTACAAGGGAAGAGGAAAAATTTTCTAGAGCGGAAGTGAGGAGAGGCAGCAAGGACAGAGATGACCCTGAGAATAAATCTACAGGGAGAGTAACTGTAAACAGCAAAATCGTGTCAGTAAAATGCACTTGGTTCTTACCATACAGCCGTTGTTACCATACCTCTCCACAACACCAAGGGCAGAGAACCCACCTCTTGGTAACCTAATGAGGAAGCTCCAGTGTAGACAGTGCAGAGAGCCTGGCTCAAGTCCCTGTTCTGCCACTGACTAACTGCATGACCTCGTGCAAGCTATTTAATGTCTGTCTCTTCGTTTTCTTCTGTGTAGCGGGGAAAACACGGTGAGGAATAAAGGACTATGACACGTACAGTGCTTAGCCAGGAGCCTGGTACACAGCAGGTACTCGACGGGTGCCATTCTTAGCACACTGACTCAGCTAAGCTGCTGTGGCAGATTACACACGAGGGGACAGCCTGGGCAGATGGGTGCAGCCAGGACAGTGACCAGAGAGAGCAATGTCCTCATCTTTCTGGTTCATCTGCCTTGGTCCTGAGAGGGGAAAGTCTTTGCTCCTAGCAGGTCCAACTGGGAAAACTACCAAGTCGGTGGTTATCAGCCTCCAGTCTGAAGCAGAATCTCTCTGTGCCTCCGAGAGGGCCTGCACCTGGGGAGGCTGTTGTCAGTGGAGGCCAAGTAATCAGTGCCACCCCCAACCCCAAGTTCCTCCCCATCTCTGACGGAGGACAGCGTGACCAAGGGGCAGAGTGTATTTATGGGCAGGCTGGCTATGAGTCTGGAACAGGGTCAGGAGGATCCGGCTTCCCACTGGCTGACGCAGCAGAGTCCCCCGGGCATTGCTGTCTGACGTACTGATCCAACAGGGCAGTCAGCTGGAGGGGCTGGTGCTGCAGCAAGAAGTGGGTCTGGGCCATGAGGAAGGAGAGCCCTCCTACCAGCTCGCCCTGCACCAGGGCCAGGCTGGGAAGCTTGGAGTAGTTGATGAAACCCTGCCGGCTGAGGATGGTGTCATCGATGCAGCCACCTGGAAGAACACAGTGTCAGTGGGCTCCTGCAAACACTGCTCCAACCTGAGGAACCTGCTCTCCATTGCCCTTCCACATCCTGGCCTTCCCAGTCATCTGGCTTCCACCTATGGCTCACCCCACTCCCACTCTAGTTGCGACTGACCCTCTCCTCTCTTCCCAACTCTTCCCCCAGAAAACTCTTGTCTAATCTGTCCACCTGGTCCCGACCCCCTATTCAGTGTTTCCTTAATATCCCTGCAGATAAGAATCATGGTGTGGAGGGAAGAAATGGGGAGCTACTGTCTAATGGGCATAGAGTTTTAGCTTTACAAAATCAAGAGTTTGATGGTGATGGTTGAACCTTATGAATGGACCTAACACCATGGAATCATACACTTTAAATGGTTGGGCCGGCAGGTGGCATAGTGGTTAATGTGCTCGACTCTCATATGGCCAACTGCAGTTCAAGCCCTGAACCCAGTAGCTTGAAAATCACATCAGGTACATGTATGTGGATGTCTAAAGTCCTGAAAGGAGAATGGAGAAGGAACCACAGCATGGCCACCTCCCCTGGGGGTGATTTCTCACTTTCCCTCTTTCTGTCTCTGTCTTTCTCTGTCTTTCTGGTGAGCACACATGCCCTATGGCAAAACAAAAACAAAAACAAAACATAAATAAATTAATTTAGTAAATTTTTTGACATGTATATTTTATATTTTTAAAAAATTTTTAAAAATCATGCAATGTGGAGGGCTGGCAGGTGGCATGGTGGTTAAGGGTGCTGGACTCTCACATGGCCGACCATGGTTTGAGTCCTGAATCTAGAGGCTTACTTTCTCACTTTACCGCTCTCTGTCTCTCACTCTGTCCCTCTTTGGTCAAATCAAAATAAATAAATAAATAAACAAACAAAGAAATATAAAATAAAATAATTCTTTAAAAATAAAACATGCAGTGTATGTATGGGGGGATTATAATCAGATTCCTGCCTCCTCCACCAAGGTCTATAAAATGTAAATGCTGGGGCCAGCAGGTGGCATGGTGGTTAAGGTGCTGGACATTCCTACATGGCTGACCACAGTTTGAGTCCTGGACCTAATGGCTTGCTTTCTCATCTTCCCCTTCTCTCTGTCTCCCTCTGGTCAAATTAAAATAAATGAATGAATAAATTTTTTAAAAATGTAAATGCCAGAGGATATGTGCAGTGTTCTCTATAGAATAAGCTACTTGGGTGTGTCTCAGTCTCAGGGGAATCTGGGAACCATGATCACTGTCCCTCAACACCCGTTACTAGGGCTATTTATTTTAAATATCCCCTCCATGTGGGTTTCAGCACCCATTAATCCACTGGTGGGCTTGTGGTGTCTGAATTTCTTCCTTCCCTATCCCACTCCACCCCAGTCCACCCCAGCCCCCTCTCTCTGCCTTCTCTAGTCTCCCCTCCAGCACAGATGTTGAAGTGACAGTCAACCCCTGATAATAGTACCGCTGGTTCAGACCCCATCATGAGAGGGCATCCCCTTCAAGAACGTCCATGGTTTTACCCAGGCTGGCACCAGCTGCTGCAGCACTGCCCCTCCTCACCCTGACCCCTCATTGGCAGGGTGCTTGCTCACCTAGCAGTGGCAGGAAAGGCACGCCCTTTAAGAACCGCACCATCTCCCTGACCTTGGGTTCTTCACTGACCAGCAGCAGGTTGTGCCCCACAAAAAGCGGCAGCAGGTTTTGGTACTTGGACTTCTCTAGGAAGGGCTTCAGGACCTGGGACAGCAGGAAAGAGGGCTTATCAGGGATGAGTGGAAAGATGCACTGCCCACCTTGGTCATGGGCCAAGGTCATCAGGCTGAGGACACAACCCAAGGCTCTCCTGAGCCCCTAGATGCAGCGTAGGCACCGGACTAGAGGGTGGCTTAGGGGGCAGAGGCGCTGAAGTATCACTTAGGGAGCGGATGTCAGGGTGAGTCTAGTAGCATACGGGGAGCCACTCCCTACCTGGTTGGGGAAGACCTTCATCAAGATCTTGTGTTTCCGCAGCCGATGCCGCATAAGAAGCTTGTCCTCTGCGCTCATAGCCACGTTCTGGCAGACCGCGATCATTCGGTTGTTCTGGAAGACCGCTTCTATCTCCCGACGGAGAAGTCGGATAAGGCCTGTCTCCTGAAGCCAGGAAAGGACAACCAAGGAGACATCAGCTGTCTCTTCTCCTGGAACCCCTTGTTCCCACAGGATAGGGCTGGAGCTTCGGGCTCCCAATGATGCCCAAAAGAGCACAAGATCAAGGAGCAGGTAGGGCCCCTGACTCTTGGCGACATGAAACATCTCTCATTCTGATCTTTTCTTTTTCATTAGATAATTGGTCCTAGAGCAGTGTTTCCAAACCTGATACCATTCGATGCTGTTCCTTCACAATGAGTAGATCAAGTCTGTCCAAACGTCAAAATTACTTCAATGTTCGATTTAACCGTGTACTCCTATTGAATTATTTTACCAATGATAAATACAGGATATCTCTTTTGCAGTATTAGTTTAAAATTCAGTCATTTTCACAGAATTTTCTTTTGTTTAATTTATTGTTTGTTGAATGAGAGAGAGAATGACTGACTGACCGATCCTGGCAGGGTCTTGCCATGCTGTGATCCTCGCCACAGGCTCCTGGCCAGCCAAGATCATGGTATAGGCATACCACCCAACACACTCAGGTTGGGTCGGCAGGTGGTGTGGTGGTTAAAGGCACTGGATACTGGATTCCCACATGGCCAATCGTGGTACAAGTCCTGGACCTGGCAGCTTGCTTTCTCACTTTCTTTCTTTCTCTCTATAGCTCTCTAGTCAAATTTAAATAAGCAAATAAATAAATAAATAAATGTAGTTAAATAAAATAGTTCTTTAAAAAATATTAATATATGCGAGTTAAAATAATGGAGGACAGAACCAGCAGGGAACATGGAGGTTAAGGTGGCAGGATCCCACCTTAGCCAACTCGTGATTTGGATGCCAGACCCGTGGCGTAAAAAACACACTGGGTGTGTGTGTGCATGCCCAAAATCCCAAGAGGAGAAGAGAAGGGATTGTGGCATGGCCATCCCTCTGGGAGGTGATTTCTCACTTTCTCTTTCTCTCTGACTCTCTACAGTGAGCACATGTGCCCTGTAGCAAAACTAAAAGAAAAAAAGAAAGAAAGAATGAAAGATACACTATTGTGCTAAACCTAGATTCTAGCTCTGCCCTGTCCAATACAATAGCAACCAGGTATATGTGGTTATCTAAGTTAATTAAAAGAAATACAATGGAGAATTCAGTTCCTTGGTCACACTAGCGTCATTTCAAGTGCTCAACAGTCACATATGGTTAGTGGCCACCATACTGAACCACACAGATATAGAACATTCCCATCAACCCATAAAGTTCTACACCACTACTCTCGATTCTGCTATAGCTGTGAGGCAGCATGCATCATTAGCATAAGAAAAAACTATGGAGAAACTTGACAGGGAAAGTTCCATTCAATGCTCTTACTTTCATCTGAACTGGGAGGAGGAATGCTGCCAGTCAATGTTAGCTGGGCAAACGCTAAGTGTTGGTGAAATTGGCTGACCACTGAGACAGCGTGCCAAGCACTGCCCTATAAAGACCGTTCAGGACTCATTTCAGATAGCTCTGCTTTCATGGGGAGAAAACCCAGATGGGCAGGCTGTCCTCTTATCATCTCTGACGAACTGCTACCAAATGACTTGCATCCTCTGTCCCATCTGTGTTCTACGTCTGACCTACATTCCTACGGCTGCAGGTGCTGATCATTCTTCTAGGAAAACATGGATGCTTCAACTCTCCTTAAGACAGGAGAGGGCCAGCTCCATGGCCCAGGGGGTAAAGGAGCTAGATACCATGGCCAACCTCATAGCTTGAGTCCCGGACCTAATGGTTTAAAAAACACGCTGGCGAGCATGCATGTGCGCTCAAAATCCCAACAGGATGGAGAAATGGAGAAGGGACTGTGGTGTGACCACACCCCACTGTGGAGTGACTGCCCCCTTTCCCACTCTCTCTCTCTCTCTCTCTGGCGAGTGTACATTCTCTCCAGAAAATTAAAAAATAGTAAATTAATAAATAAGATAGGAGAAATACTCTCCCCTTGCTCTACCTGCTTGAGCTTTCAAAATACACTTTAGGAGACAAATAAAGAAGGAAATTGAGGAGGCCCAGTCAATCCACAGCGCCCAAAGCCTAATACAGAAAAACAAGCTCGGATTTCATTTTTAAGTGTCTAAACCACAGGGTCTAAGTGGGGAAGTGAAATGATGATGTGAGTGGCTGTGGCTTGGAGTCCTACTTCACCGTGGTGAGATAAGATCACTTTAAACTACCATCCCACCGCTGCATGACATGTACCAGTCTCCTCCTTACCTCTTTGGGAGGTATGGGAGGTGGTGGCAGGCATCTTGGGTTGACGGCAGGTTTGGGAGGGATATATTCAGTCACAGCCATTAGCTTTTGCCTCTCAAAGTGCATCACTCGACGGTGGCGGGTAACAGCCTTGGAGCCATGGCGGACAATCTGGAGGGTGGGCAGCTGGCCTGAGAGGGCAAAAATGGCAAAAGTGAGATGTAACCTCTAGAAGATGTTAGTATGGAGAAAAAGCACTCCCTCTGGGCAGGAACAACCATGGTTCACAGAGCTAGACTCAGCACAAGAATGGGATGAGGAACTGCTTGCCAGAAACCCTGAATTCTCAAATCCTCTCTTCTAATGGGTGACCTTAGGTCACATACTTGATCCTTTGGGGCTCCCATTTCTCCAGTTCTTATTTAAATAAAAGGGAGAAAAAATAAGAACAAGGAAGAAAATATTTTGAACACATTAAGAAAAGGTTGGGGGCAGCTAGTGGCATGGTGGTTAAGGCACTAGATTCCCACGTGGCCAGCCACAGTTCAAGTCCTGGACCTGGCAGCTTGCCTTCTCTCTCTCTCTCTCTCTCTCTCTCTCTGGTGAGCACACATGCCCTATAGCAAGTTAAAAAATAATAATAAATAAAATAAAATAATTATTCAAAAAAGAAAGAAAGAAAAGTGAGAGAGAGCATAACAAACTTTCTTTCATTTTTATTTTTTAGTTTGCTATAAAGTGTATGCACTTGCCAAAGAGAGAAAGTTCGAAATCCTCCCCCTCATGCCCTGAGGGGGGTAAGCTACAATCCCTTCTACATTCTCCTCTTGGGATTTTGGGCACGCACACACAAATGTGCCTGGTGTATTTTTCAAGCTACACACAAATCACACAATTGGCCATGCAGGATCCAGCCGCCTTAACCTTTGCACCACCTGCTGGCCCTGAACAAGCTTTTTCTTAAATGGTAAAACAGTAAATATTTTGTCTGGGGGGGACATACTCTGTCACTAACACTCAACTCTGTGAAAAACAGACACAAACAAATTGGCCCAGCAGCTATGCAAACAAATAGATGACTCCATGTCCCAGTAAGTCTTTATTTCTAAAAAAACAGTGACTAGTGTTCTCATGATATGCCAACCTCTGGTCTAAGTCAGTTGTTCTCTAAGTATGCCCCATCTTCACCCCAACCAGCAATAGCACCATCTGGGAATTTGTTAAAAATACAAATTCTCAGGCCATGCCCTAGACCTGCTGCATCAGAAATTCTAAGGTGGGATCCAGCAAATAGGACCTTAATAAGCCTTCATGGTGATGCTGGTGTATGCTAAAGTTTGAAAACTCTGCTCCAAGGCCTTCTATGTTTTGAAGCAAAAGGTGGAAAATATTCTATCATCCTCCTCATTGCTCTCTCAAACGAGTTTTCCTCTTCTTTTGTACAGGTCATGCTGGAGAACACCCCTCAGAAAACAAAGGAGACACTCAAAAGTCCCAAGCCAAAGTCACCCCTTCACCCCTTCCCATTTCCAATCCTTGCCAAGGCTGGGATGGAACTTCAGGGAAAGAGTAAGCTAGAAGGTGACTCTAACGGGGAACACAGAAATAACCTGGGCTACCGGGCTTTAGCCAGTAGCCACACAACCTCACTATTAGGAACACAGGCTTTAGAATCAGATGGAGGTGGGTTTCTCTCTCTTCTGTCACTTAACTAGCTGTGACCTTGACCAGTCGCTCAACTGGTCTGAACTTCAGTTTCCTCATCCCTAAAGAGAGGATAATAATGCTCTCCCCGTAGTGTGCTTTAATATTTAAATGAGATAACACATGTAAACTTCTTCACATTAAGTACTCAAATTCACACAGTATCTACTGCATGCCACCTGCTGGCTATGCTGAAAGCATGGCTCTGTTCTTAGGGGTTTAAAGTCTGATACGGGTGGCTAGCGGGTTAGAGAAGCCCAGGGAGACAGGGAGACCGTCCACTGTTGTGGACGCTGCTGCTGTGATTACCCAAATCCGGAGTCCCAGGGACGTGGACAAAGTAAGGAGGCCCGCGATCTAGCTAAGATCCGGGGTCACAGGGAGCTATCTGGGATCAGAGATTACAGGAAGGATCAGCAGGAGGGGAGACATGGAAGAGAGGGCGCTGGCCGGACGCGCCTTGAGGACCTGGGCCGCTCCTTACCCGCCAGGGGCGGGAGACCCCCTCGCAACTTCCCAAACACCGCCGCAGCCATTTCCACCGGAAGAACAGGTGGGAGCGAACGGAGACGGAAAGAGCTAAGGATTGTGGGGCAGAGAGCTCTTGGGGCCGGAAGTAGTGGGCGCACTCGCCTGCTGGAACGGTAATCCGCATGCGCAGAGCCTGGCCTCCGGCGCACTGGAGCCCGCCCTTGCCCCTCCCCGAGCCTGGCGTCCGGTCTCCTAGCAACAACGCCAGACTCCCAGGAGCTGCCCCTTTCTCGTCGCTCCTGTGAGACTCCTCAGTTTCTAAGAGAAAAGCTCCCCACATCCCTCGAACTCCAGACCCTAGACTTGCTTTGTCTCTGACCTCACCCCCAACAATTTGCTCTGAATCAATTTCTTTGCCTTGGCTCCCGAGATGAGCTTCTCTCCTCTGCCATTCTGAGTTCCAACGTCCAAACTGCTCGGCCCCTTTTTGTTCCTCTCCCACCTCTGGCCAGCAGCTTTTAATTTTAGATCATGCCTGGAGGTGAGTAGGGAGTTGGGCTAGCGGGTAGAACAGCTGGACCACAGTCTGGCCTCCCAAGAATGAGGAAGTGTAACCGTTGCATTCATCTTTTCCTAGCTACGCTTGCCCAGAGTCCGGAGAAAGGAGGCGTCTGCATTACTGAAGCCCTTATCACTAAGCGGAACTTGACCTTCCCCGAGGATGAGGATCTGTCAGAGAAGATGTGAGTGCATGGGAGAAGAAAGGTGATAATTAATCCTGCTGATTTCCCTTCCTTGAAAAGCGTTTTTTTTTTTTTTTTCTTTCACCATCTTCACTCAACTACATTAGATAAAGCTGCCTCACCTCTCAACCAACTCTTATTGTCTCCCTTCCCCAGTCCAGCCTCTCCCTACGCTTGCCAAATGGTCCTTTTAAATGACAAATCTGACCAGACACTCCCAGATAGAAACTTCCTCAGCTCCTTGTTATCTCCTAAACAAAATTCAAAGGCCTTAGCATGAGCTGATCTCTATTTTTTCACCCTTATTTCTGACCACATTCCATAAGTGTGCAATCTCTCACACCGTGTTCTCATACTTTAGCACCTCACTATTCAGAGTGTATATCAGGGGAGGACGGTGGCATTGGGATCACTTACTAGAAATGAAGACTCTCAGGCCTACCCCAGTCCTACTGAGTCAGAATCTGCATTTTAACCACCCCTTGCCCAAAGTATTCATACATCACTAAAATTCCAGAAGGGCTGGATTAACACATACTATTTGTTCTGCTGGTAATGACTTCTCCCCTCTCCCTTCCATTTTACTGGCTAATTCCTAGTCATCTGTCCCCTCCTCCAGGAAGCATTCCCTGATCCCCCTAGCCTAGTCCCTTGTAATTAACCTTTATTATCCACTGGTCATAGATGGTTCACCTGCTTCCTTAATGGTGGTGGACAGGGACTCTGTCATTTGTCTCTAGTAAGCACGTTATCAGTTAAGTGTGGAATTAATGAATAGGTGGATGGAACAAGTGACCTTCCCTCCATGGACCATACAGAAGAGAGAGGAGAGGGTCAGCAGGTGGCGTGGTGGTTAAGGCACTGGACACTCCCACAGTTGGCCGACCACAGTTTGAGTCTCAGACCTGGTGGCTTGCTTTCTCACTTTCCTTTTCTCTGTGTATCTGTCTTTCTCTGGTCAAATGAAAGTGATTGAATAAATGAAATTAAATAAATAATTCTTTTTTAAAAAAGAGAGAGGTGGGACCAGCAGTTGACATAATGTCGCTGGACTCCCATGTAGTCAACTGCGGTTTGAGTCCCAGACCCAGTGGCTTAAACTCACGCCAGGCGTGTGTGCATGTGTGCCCAAGATCCCGAGAGAAGAATGGAGGAGAAGGGATTGCGGCGTGGCCATCCCCCCTGGGGGGTGATTTCTCACTTTCTGTCTCTCTCTGTCTTTTTGGCAAGCGCACACATACTATAGCAAAAACCTCTCAAAAAAAAAAGAAAGAGGAAGGAACTTCCTGCCGAGATTATCACAGCTCTGTCCCTGCCCCTGCCTCCACCATCCAAGCTAGTCCAAGGAAGGCTTCTCTTGTCTCTGATCCTCAAGGACCTGAGCTGCCAGTTTCTCAGAGGGCTCTTACTTCTCTCTTAAAATCCAAGTCTCCAAGTCTAGCCAGATTCATGATCTGGATACCACATCATGAGTCAAAGCAGCTATTCCTGACAGCTGCTCAAGTCACTCATACATCTACCCCTCCCTGTTCCCTGCTCCTTCTCTCCCATCTTCCCTAGTAGGAGACCACAGAGGTGGCACCACACCACCCATCAACTGTTCTTCCAGGTTCCACACTCTTGCTGAGCTGCAGACCGTTCGCCTGGACCGGGAGAGGATTACAACTATCACGAACTTAGAGGGCCTCCACAATATTCATAGCCTCTATCTACAATCGGTAACTTCTTGTCCCCTGCCTTTCCTCTCCCCACATTCCCTGGGGAACAAGCCTGCCTAATCAGAAAGGAGCCACCAGAATATTTTGTTTTTCTTTTCTTTGTTTTTAGTTTTGCTCTAGGGTGCACGTGCTCACCAAAGAAAGAGAGAGAGAGATGGAAAATGAGAAATCACTCCCCAGGGGGGATGACCATGTTGCAGTCCCTTCTTCACTCTCCTCTTAGGATTTTAGGCATACATGCACATGTTCCTGGTGTGATTTTCAAGGTGCCGGGTCTGAGACTCAAACCATGAAGTTGGCTATGTGGGATCCACTGCCTTAACCTCCATGCCACTTGCTGGCACCCAACCAGGACATTTTGACCATTCTCTGGGGTTCAGGCAGACAGACTTCCATTTAAACCATTCTGAGTTGAATCAAGCATTCTCCTGAGTTGGAAGACTAATCACCCCACAAGATGGATGAACATGCTCTTGAATCGCTGTTCTTTAGTCAAACGTGCCTCTTGGTCTAAAAATTCTTCTTGGTGTCTACCCTAAATCTTTCTGTATAGCTCAAGTCTATTTCCTATTTTGAAGGCTGTTTGGTGGTGGTCGTAGTTGATCTTCAGCCTTCCCCAGTTTGAATGTACCCAGCTCCCATGAACTTTCCCCACAGAAACTTAACAAATCAAATTAAGTCAAGGGGTCTTCAGAAAGTTCGTGGAAATTCACATTATGAAAAAAACTATGCATAGATTTCTATTCTTTTTAATTAAAATTTTTAAAAATTATTTTATTTAACTTTTATTTATTTATTTTTAATTTGACCAGAGGGGGACAGAGAGAGAGAAAAAAAGTGAGAAAGCAAGCTGCCAGGTCTGGGACTCAAACCGTGGTCGGCCATGTGGGAGTCCAGTGCTCCCTACCACGCCACCTGCTGGCCCCATAGATTTCTATTTCTTGGCACGAAGATAACCTTGTACTTTAATTCCATTTTTCCACAAATTTGTTGAAGTCCCCTCACATATGCTCATTGTTCCTTCTGTGTGTGTGTGTGTGTGTGTGTGTGTCAAGCCACCACCAAGGTCACTCTAGTTGTGAAGGTCAGTTTAGCTAGCCCCAAGTTTATACCCTTAATGATTTACCTGGAGAAAGGAAGTCATCTTTCCAGCTCAAGGAATGAGATGACATTCCCAAAGTACCAGACGTCCAGCCACAGGACTGGACATGAAGGGCCCCCTCCCGGCTCACCTTTGCATGGTTTCCCCACCTTGGCCTTTTTAATTTTTTTAAATAATTATTTATTTAATTTTATTTACTCATTCATTTATTTTAATTTGACCAGAGAGAGACACACACACAGAGAGAGAGGGGAAGTGAGAAAGCAAGCTACCAGGTCTGGGACTTGAACCGTGATTGGCCATGTGGGAGTGTCCAGCACCTTAACCATTACGCTACCTGCTGGCCCCTACCCCACCTTGGATTCTTCTTGCAGAATAAGATCCAGCGAATTGAGAACCTGGCTTGCATCCCCTCCTTGCGGTATGTGGTGGGTGCCAGAACTTGGGGGTGGGGGACTGGAGCACCTGGCAACACCCTAAAACACTGGTTCAGGTCTCTCCCAGTCTGGCCCCTTTTCAGCTGAGGACCTAGCCAGCCTCACTCTGCCTCTCTCACCCTAAAAGGTTATGTGTCACTTGTCATCCAGCTGCTTTTCCAGGGAGCCCTGGAACCTGGTACCCTTCTCTCTTCCTCCAGCAATTCTGATTCAGCTCTTCCTCCCCCATAGCTTCCTGTCTCTGGCAGGAAACCGAATCAGTCAGGTGGAAAACCTCCTGGACCTCCCATACCTGCAGTTCCTGGACCTTTCTGAGAACCTGATAGAAACACTGAAGCTGGGTAGGAGCACCCATCTCCTGGCTCACGGAACACGTTTCGTGGGGCCCACCTTCCTCTCTGCCCCATCTCCCTTGTGCTGGCATGAGCCCCTGCGTGCACACTTCACCCTCAGGTTATCCAGGGGGTTGAATGGAGGGCGTGGCGGCTTTGGACTGGGTGGCGGGTATGCAAACCTCATCCTCCCTCTTTGCTGTGGGCAGATGAGTTCCCCCAGAGCCTTCTCATCCTCAACCTTACCGGAAATGGCTGCACCAAGCAGGATGGCTACAGGTGAGGAAGGGCTGTGAGGGCAAGAGAGGTGACAGCTGAGCTACACCTGCTAACTTTACACAGGCCAACTCCACATAGGCCCCCTCTCAGCCAGCAGCCTTGGGGTCACTGTCCAGGTCACTTCTTCTCCACCCCTTCCAGAGCTCAGGACTGCCCCTTCCTCTTCCATTCCCAATGCTCCACAGAAGCTGGCCCTTAGCAATGTGGGGGTGACCCCCATCTAGCCCCATCACCTAGCTCACCAGGCCACTCTGCCCCAGGGCTGGCCTCCTGGGTAGCCTCTGCTCTTTCTGTCCTGCAGGGGGCTGGTGACGCAGGCCCTGTCACTGCTCCTGGACTTGGACGGGCAGCCTGTGTTGGAGCGCTGGACCTCGGACGATGAAGATAACGCCTCGAGCAATGAGGATGAGGAGTTCCCAGAGCTGAGTGGCCCATTCTGCTTAGAACAAGGTGACCCTGATTTCCGGCTTACAGCCTCCCCAGAGCCCACCCTAGAGGCCCTGCGGGGCATGGGGGGAGCCAAGGTAGCAGTGGTGTCTGGGTGGTGGCCCAAAGCCCAGATCAACATCTGGGTCAGAGTGGGGGCACAGTGCAGCCAGTGCCAGGTGCCAGTCCTGGGCAGGCAGGTGACACCCCTCCCAGTCCAGGGCTCCTGCAGTCAGAACCCTCTCAGCCCAGTAGCGCTACCTGCCACCCTGGCCCCTCATAGGCTTCCTCAAGGAGCTGGAGCAGGAGCTGAGCAGGCATAAGGAGCGCAGACAGCAGACGGCCCTGACAGAACACCTTCTGAGGATGGAGACACAGCCTGCTCTCACTGACCTGCCCCCATTGCCTGGGGTGCCCATGGCTGGGGATGGCAGCCCCTCTGTCCCTCCTGAGCAAGGCAAAGAGGCCCCGCCCGAGGCCACCTCCTCACCCCAGGCCTCCTCTCTCACCAAGAAACCCTGCACTCTGGTCCCCCAGGGCCAGGAAAGTGCTGTCCAGACAAGGAAGGGGGCCCCAGCAGCCACAGTCCCCAAGGTCTCCCCAGTGGGGGCCCCCAACACAACCAAAACAATGACCAAAAGAACCAGGAAGTGAAGTGCAGCCTGTCGCTGACAGTGGAGGGCAGGGCGGCCTCCCTGTCACCTGCGGGTGAGGATGAGCAGGAACTCACCCCCAATAAAGTGTCTTGAGGCCCCCAATGTGCCTGTGGTCACTGGGCGCAGCTCAGCTAAAGTGCCAGGAAACAAAAAACACAGAGCCTTAGGGAGCAGCCTGATTCCAAACAGCAAGTTTCTCTTTCAGAAACTGCCCAAAGAGCTGCCACCCTCAGGCCCCCGGCCGCTTCCTGGCTCCTGAGTGGGCACGAAGTGGTCACTTGATAGAGGATGCGATCTCACAGTGGGCATATCTCAGAGCCACCCCAAGGCATCCCCTTCCCAGGTCTATGCCGAGGGCCAAACACCTGTGGTCTTGCTTCTCTCCACGCAGTAGCCAGCTACCAGGCCAGGCCTGATCCTCATGCCCACCCTCCTACAGCTAGGGAAGCCCTCCCTATCCTCACAGGCCCTGCCCCGCCTCCACCGCCTGGTCTGGTCGCCTGGTCACTATCATCTGCACCCTACGCATTTGCAGCCAGGTTGCTGGATGGTGCTCGGTGAGGCCCGACTCGCACGGGAAGGTTCCACATTCTAGTCCGGAGACCTCCCTCAGTACACTGGGAAGTCCTTGGAAGCAAATTCAGAAAAAAAGGAAGAATTTGCTTCCCGGCAGGACAAGCACAGGCCCTGCAGCCAGCTCGGGCTGCCCTTTGCACTGACTTGGCTCTCCCACTCCCACTGGACCTGAGATCAAGTTCACTGAACAAGAAACTGAAACATTTATTAAGGCAAAGGCCGGGCTGGCTAAGTAGAATACAGCCGAGGGGCATGAAGGGATCACTCTGTTCCTGATGCCCCCGAGCTCCTGCACCCGCCCCCAGCCCTGCGGGGCTGCTTAGGCATAGGCCTGGCTCTCCTTCTCCACGAATGCCTGGAAGAGGCCACCCAGTTCCTGGGGCCGTGGGGCCCACTCGCCAGACAGCAGCCCCCGCACAGCCTCCAGGCCGTCCTGCTCCAGGTCCCGCTGCTGCTGCCGGAGTTGCTGTCCCCGATCCTGAGAAAAGGCCGAGGTGAGCCTGCCTGAGAGTGCCAAGCCTCACCGCAAAAGGAAAGGGCTACCTGGCTCTCTCCTGGGCAGTAGGCTTTGAAGGGAGGGCCCCTCTCCCCAGCCGTGGAGTCTCTCTTCCACTCCCAGGGCCCCTCATATTTCCAGAGCTGTGTCATTCCCCAGGAAGTCCCCATTCCCTGCAGGTTACCTGCTCACTCTCCATCAGGCCCAGGGCTGTCTGGTGTCCACGGTACAGGGAATGCCGGCGATCCACCCGAGTCTGGAATCGGGGCAGGATCCGAACAGGATCCTGTGCTCCAAAAGTGGGGGACAGCACTTGGGGAGCCTGGGCCACCCCCGCCCCGAACACGAAAGGCTTGAACACTGACCTGATGGCACATGGGTGGAAGATGGAGGTGTATCACGTCCATCTGTCTCCCTGCCCACTCCTCCCTCCTTCTTCCCACCTGGACGGGTCGGGTGTGGCAGTGAGGAAGTGGACGCAGGGCAGTGTGGGGTCCTGGGGCAGAATGGACACCATGCTGGCTGTGGTGCGGAAGCCTCCAGAGTCCATACAGATGCCACTCTCCTTATTCCTGAGGATGCCCATCATCACCTCCGCCGTGATGCCCCCTGCCAGGGAGGAGAGGGCGAGGGCCTCAAACTGAGCCCCTGAAGTGTTGGGATGGGAGTGTCTGCCTGCACCCCCGTCCACCCCTCACTGACCTTGCTGTTGCTGCAGCAGCTCCCGCCCAGCCCGGAAGCGGGCCTTGGCAGCCTCCATGCGCACAGGTTGCTGGGTCAGGGAGAACACCTGAGCAAAGTCAAAGGTGCCCTGCCCACCCCACCAGCCCTGGGCCTGGGCGTGGGTCCGGAGCTCCGGGTGTTCAGCTGAGATGTCAGTGCCAATGCTCAGCTGGTTGGAGAGGTTGCGGGCCCCCTCTGTGGAGGCGACGGGCACATCAGGGAGTCATTCATTTATCACAAAGCACCTATTCTGTGCCAGCACTGGTCTTGGTGCAGAGAGCATCGTGGTGAAGAGAACTACCCCCCCTCACAGTGTGGTGGGGGAGATAGAGAAAACAAACATGGGGATTAATGCAAACCTGCATTAATCTGGGGAGTGTGATGATGATGATGATCCTTGCCTATGAGGGGGAAATCTGAGCTCCCATGGAAGTCCAGGAGGGCTTCCCAGAGGAAGCAGCAGACTTAGTCAATTAGAGGGAAGGGTTCCTAAGAGGGCTTATCTTTCTGTATGTCCTGAGTGTTTTGCACCTGGATCCCTGCCCCACCATCTCTCTCACTTCTCAAAGCTGGAAAAGGGGAGGAAAAACACCTCTGGGAGACAGGCCCCAGTGCTAGGCCCCTCACCCTGGATCCTCTGTGCAGCCCACAGTCTCCCGGCTGTCTCCAGCACCCACGCCTCAGTCCGATCAGCCAGCAGGAAGGTGTTGTGGTAGCAGAATGACGTGGGGTCCTCCCGGCAGCTGCCCCCCTGCCCATAGTGCTCCAGCAAGCCTGTGATGACATGCAAGGCCTCCTGGGCAGAGCTGCCCCGTTCTAAAGCCAGCCTGGCAAAGAGAGGTTTTTTTGAGAGAGAGATTTTGGCTATAGGGCGCATGTGCTCACCAAAAAGACAGAGGGACAGAAAGCGAAAAATCCCCCCCTGGGGGGATGGTCACGCCCCAATCCCTTCTCCATTCTTCTCTCAGGATTTTGGGCATGCACACACACCTGGCATGAGTTTCAAGCTGCCAGTTCCGGGACTTGAACCGCAGTTGGCCACGTGGGAGTCCAACACCTCAACCACTGTGCCACCTGCTGATCCGGGTGATGGGGTTTTAATGGACAGAAACTCCAATGTACAGAATAGGCCAAAAGAGGGACCAGCAGTTAGTGTAATGGCTGTCGCTGGACTCCCATGTAGTTGACCGTGGTTTGCGTCCCAGACCCGGTGGCTTAAACTCACTCCGGGTGCGTGTGCATGCGTGTCCAAGATCCCGAAAGGAGAATGGAGGAAAAGGAATTGCGGCGTGGCCATCCCCCCTGGGGGTGATTTCTCGCTTTCTGTCTCTATGTCTCTCTCTGTCTGTCTGGCGAGCGCACGCACCCTATAGCAAAAACTTCTCCCCCCCCCCAAAAAAAAAAAAAAAAAAAAGAATAGGCCAAAAGAGGTTTTGTGACAGGCCCAAGTCACACGCAAATCTGCTGGCAGTAATCACATTAAACACAATTATACCAGTGGTTTTCAAGCTGTGCTGAGGGTTCTGTGAAAAGGCCTGAAACAGTCTCAGAGAGAAAAGTATCCTGAGCCACATGTCTTCAATCAGAGCTGCTCTACTTTTATCAGTTTTATAAATCAGGACTCTACATGAGATTTTGTGTGTTTGTCTTTTGTTACAGAGCATGTGCCCTCACTAGAGAGAGACAGAGAGAGGAAACGTGAGACATCACTCCCCAGGGCGGATGGCCACATCATAATCCCTTTTCCTCCAGTCATCAGCATTTGGGGCATATATACACATGCCCCTGGCATTTTCAAGCCACTAGGTCCAGGCCTGGAACTGTGCAGTCAACCATGTGGAATCCAGCACCTAAACCTCCACACCACCTGCTGACCCTGGAGGGCATTTCAACTGAAAAAATTTACATCAATTGAAAAAAAAAATGGGGAGGGGGCTCTGTAGCTTAGTGGTTAAGGCAGGTGGATCCCACATGGCTGACAATGGAATTCAAGTCCCAGACCTGCTGGCTTTAGAAACATGCTGAGAGCCTGTGTGTACGTATCCAGAATCTCAAGAGGAGGGAGAAATGGAGGAGAGGCGATTGCAGTGTCAGCATGCACCGTGGGGATGCTTTCTCCTTTTCTCTCTCTGTCTCTCTGTCTCTCTGTGTTTCTGTGGCAAGCACACAAGCCTCTAGCTGAAAGAAAAGGAAAGAAAGAAAAGTAACTGCTGCCCCGTTCTGGACCAGGAGAGGCCCAAAGGTGACCACTCTAGCTGAAAGAAAAGGAAAGAAAGAAAAGTAACTGCTGCCCCGTTCTGGACCAGTAGAGGCCCAAAGGTGACCACAGGCGGACCTCCTTATTAGACGTTGGGTGGGGGCTGATAAGGTGGAGATGGCCCCTAGAAACCAGGTTGAGGGAGAGTAGGATGAACCTGGATTGCAACTCCGCCCCCCAGATAGTCCTGGTGTGTTGAGGAGATGAGGAGGGGCAGGATGCACACCTGAGTAGGTCCATGCCCAGCAGGGCTTCCCCCTCCCCAACTGGCTCCTTGGTCCACACAGCTTCGTTGCCAATGCAGACACCACACTCGTTGGCACCCATCTCGGCCCCCCACAGCCAGGAAGGGCGGCTCAGAATCACAGCATGCGTCTTCGACACCTGTTCCACCTCAATGTAGGTGCACTGGAGGCAAGAGAGGAGAGAAAGGGAGCATCCACTCAGAAAGGGCACAGTACGGTGTGCCGGCAGGTGGCGTGGTAGTTGAGACGCTGGACTTCCACATGGCTGACCACGGTTCGAATCCCAGACTTGGTGGCTTGCTTTCTCACCTTCTCTCTCTGTCTCTCTTTGGTCAAAAATTAAAATAAATAATTCTTAAAAAAAAAAAAAAAGGGGGCACAGCATGTACAGCACACTGGCACTTTGCCAGATGCCTTATACATCCATTCCAGGAAGCTGCTTTGGTCTGAATGTGCTGGATCTGGGTTGTACTGTGAAGCTATTAAGAGGAAACTTAATCTGATTATTGTGCTGAAAGGTGGGGCCTTTGGGAAGTAATTAGGCATCAGTGTGGTGGGCCCCCACGAAATAAGACAGAGACACACAGACCGCTCTGCTCTGCTCTGCTCAGACTCTTTTCTCTAGACATGTGAGGCCTTCTACTATGTTACCCATCCGCAGTAAGACACCCACTCACCAGATGAGGGCTCTGGTCTCCAAATCAAAGCTGAATAAACCTTTTTTTTTTTTTTTTTTTCATAGGATGCATGTGTTCTCAGAGACAGAGAGAGGTAAAGTGAGAAATCACCCCCCAGAGGGGATAGCCATGCTGCAATCCCTTCCCCTCCATTCTCCTTTTGAGATCCCAGGCACACATGTACATGTGCCCAGCACGTGCCCAGGCTGCCAGGTCAGTACTCCGACCACAGAGTTGGCATGTGGGATCCAGCTCCTCAGCCAGCAGACCACCCATTGACCCCTGAATAAACCTCTTTCATAAGCCAACTGTTTCAGGTCTTTTCTGTTACTAGCAACAGAATGGACTAGAATGGGAGGTCTTATTCCCATTAGGTGAGAAACGCAGTCCCACAGAGACCGAATACAGGCTCAAGGCCCAGGTTGATAGGCTTGTGGCTCATGCTCTTTCCATTCCCTCTGGCAGGTATGGGGAGCAGAGGAAGGGCTTAGAAAAACGCCTGGATCTGCTGCCCCACTTAGCACCCTCTAAGGCCTAACCCACCTGGAGCCGGCTCCCAGGGCTGTGTGTGCCTGCTGGTACAAACACCACCTCCTGCACCTCGTCCCGGGGTCGGTCAGAGTTTTTGGCAAAGATCACGGCTGGGATCGCCGAGGCCGGGGGCAAGGAGACAAAGCAGTCGCAAGAACATGGGGTGTCAGGGCTCAATGATGCCATCTGGGGAGACGTAGAGATGTGTATGTCCCTCCCATGCCACCTCTTCACCATCCTGGCCACCTCCCCCAACACGTGCAAACAGATACCCACGGCAGAAGCTGCCTGGGAGCTCCGCACCGCACACACACTCCATGAACGGAGCAAACGGAGCTATCCAAGCCTAGTTTGGGAGTCAGCAGGCGGGCACGGATCCTGCTTAATCCGAGGATCTCGCCGCTACTGGGAGGCCTGGCCCTTACGGTCACTCCCGCGACAGTTTCTCTCGCTCCCCCGCCCTCCTCCGAGAGGCTCACACTCTGGCGCATGCCCAATGACTCGTCCCTCTTCTGTCCATCCCTCCTTGCTTTTCTAATCAATAGGGTATGTCTCTCACCCTCTCTTCGTTCAAGACCCTCAACTGGATTCTCGGCGCCTCCTCCTACGCTTCAGATCAGGTCCGTCCTACAGGGAGGAGGCTCCCAGGTGACTGGGAAGGCCTTTGACCGCGGGGTGGAGGGTTGGGGGGTGGAGCCGGACCCGGAACAGAGCACCTGCAGTACCGCCGTTTTCCACCAGGGCTCGCGTTAGCACCACTTCTTGGAACAGAGAGATCTTCAAGTCCTCCCGGCTCCCCAGCCCTACTGCTGCGCACGTTTCAGGCTCAAACTGATTAGGGCTCGGTCGAATCCTAGGGCTCATCGAATTGGGTCATTTTGGGAAATCGGAGCTGGTGGTAGAAAGGAGCCCGGATCCATCAAAGACCAGGTCTCCTGGGCATCTGGAGATTAAGAAGCTCAGCTACTCAGGTCCTGGCTTGAACTCCAAAGGCACAAATCCCAGGCTGGGAGTGTGTGTGTGTGTGTGTGTGTGTGTGTGTGTGTGTGTGTGGCGGGGGTGGTGGTGGTGGTGGTTAAATACATAAGAGTGGTCACAACTAGAAAGTAGAGGGAAATTTTATGTTAGTGCAATTTTGTAAAAGGCATGTATGGGGCCGGCAGGTGGCATGGTGGTTAAGGGCACTGGACTCCCACGGTGTCTACCACGATTCCAGTCCCAGACCTGGCGGGCTTGCTTTCTCACTTTCTCTCTTTCTCTCCCCCCTCTCCCTCTCTGACCAAATTTAAGTAAGTAAGTAAGTAAATAAATAAATAAATAAAAGTTAAATTGATAATAATTTTTGAAAGACCTGTATGCCAGCTGTAGTGGCTCAGGGGTAATGCAATGCTCAGCAATGCGAGGCCTTTGGGAAGGTCTGGGGTTTACATCCCAGCACAGCACAGGGGCCCATAGTCCTGGCTGGCTAGGGCTAGGGGTAAGCTCTCAGTATGAGGACCCTGTTGGAGATGCCTCCCTTTTTCTTGAATGAAGGAAACAAGCCATCAAACAAACAAACAAAAGGCTGGGATCAGCAGGTGGTTAAAGTACTTGGGTCCAACATGGCTGACTCCACATTAGAGTCCTAGAACCAGTGGCTTGAGAATCACATCAGATGTGTGTGTGCAGTGCCCCAAACCCTGAGAGAAGCCGGGTGGCCATCCCCCCAGGGGGTGATTTTTCACTTTCCCTCTCTTTCTGTCACCTTCTTTTTCTCTCCGGGGCAGTGCATATGCCTGACAGCAAAAACCTAACATATAAAAATAAAAAATGAAAAGGCAAGCAACCCTGTTGCCTAGTGGTTAAGGGAGCTAAATTTCACATGGCTGACTACAGTTCGAATCCTGGCCCCTGAGCTTGAAATACACACTGGGCCCATGTGTGTGGGGTGCCCCAAATCCTGACAGGATGGAAAAATGGAGAGTTGTGGTATGACCACACCATTAGGGGGTGCTTTTTTTAAAAGAATTATTTTTTATTATTTAGCCTTTTTTTTTTTTTAATTTTAATTTGACCAGAGAGGGACAGAGAAAGCGAGCGGGAGGGAGGGAAAGTGAGAGAGCAAGCTGCCAGGTCTGAGACTTGAACCACGGTCAGCCATGTGGGAGTTCAGTGCCCTCAACTACTACACCACCTGCTGTCCCTAGCCGGGGCTTATTCCTTCTCCTCTCTGGCAAGTACAAGCACTTTCTGGCAATTAAACAGATAAATAGGGCCGGCAGATGGCGTAGTGGTTGTGGTGCTGGACTCCCACAAGATTAACTACTATTCAAGTTCCAGACACGGCAACTTGAAACTCAAGCCAGGCGCATGTGTGTGCATACCCAAAATCTTGAGAGGAGTGGTACCAGCAGGTGGTGTGGTGGTTAAGGTGCTAGACACTCCCGCATGGCCAACCACAGTTTGAGTCTCGAACTTAGTGGCTTGCTTTCTCACTTTCTCTCTCTCTCTCTCTCTCTCTCTCTCTCTCTCTCTCTCTCTCTCTGTGTGTGTGTCTGGTCAAATTAAGATAAATAAATGAATAAATAAAAAAATAAATAGGGACCAGCAGTTGGCATAATGGTTATGTCGCTGGGCTCCCATGTCAACCAGTTTGAGTCCTAGACCCAGTGGCTTAAACTCATGCTGGGCGCATGTGCATGCATGCCCAAGATCTCGAGAGGAGAATAGAGAAGAAGGGATTGTGGCATGGCCATCTCCCCTGGGGGTGACTTCTCACTTTCTCTCTCTGTGTCTCTGGTGAGCACATGTGCCCTATAGCAAAAGTCTTTCTTTAAAAAAATGAGAAGGCACATACTCATGAAACCGATTTGATCCCCCAAATTTTATTCTTCCCATAGTACTCAAGCACATAGGAAGATAGCTTTGAAAAGACACTTAGAAATTTCTAGTCTAAAGATTTGGTGCCTTTACATATAGTGAAAATCAAGTATCAAAGGTTAAATTTTTGGCCAAGGGGGACACAGTGGTGTGAAGGTAGGTCCTGATCCCAGATGTTCTGGCTTCCAGTTTATTTTTCCTCTATAAACCATCTCTACAGCTAGCATTTAAAGAAATGCATCTCACGCCATTTTGCTCTGTCAAGCCCTCCAGGAGTGGGGGTGGGAGAATGCTGCACATTACCTAATTCTAGGGATTGCATTGAATCTGTAGACCACTTTGGGTATTTTGAACATTTTAGCAGGATTAATTCTTCCAATCCATGAACACAAAATATCTTTCCATTTATTTTGTCTTCTTCAGTTTCTGTCATCAATGTCTTATCGTTTTCAGTATACAGATCTTTCATCTCCTCGGTTAAATTTATTTCTAAATGTTGTTGGATTTGTTCAGCTTTTTGGTAGCTATTAGTAAATGAAATTTTAGGTTTTTTTCTTTATTCGTGATAGAGTACATGTGCACATGAGAAAGAGAGAGGAGAGAAAGAGAGAGGCACCCCCACGGAGTCTGGTCGTGCTCAATCCCCTTCATACAGTTCTCCAGCCCATGGGATCCTGGGCACTCACACGCACACGTGCCCGGCATGTGTTAGGCTAACCTGGCCAGGGATTCTAACTGCAGTGGAATTTGGCTTCTGCTGAACAGAACGTTACCCCTGTGCCGTAAAGCCTGCCTTGGTGCAATGTCTGAGAGGGCTTGTGAGGTTGCCAGTGGATGTCATTCCAGATGTCAAGTTGTGTGCTGACAGGCACCCAAGCAGCCTGCAGGAAAGCTGGGACACCTCCTGCACTTCCCAGACGCCCCGCTGTGGGGCAGGGACGGGCAGGGGAGAGGCGTGAAGAGCCCCAGGCTGCAGTTCTCAGGCTGCCTTCTTCTCACTTTCCCATTCCTAGTTCATTCACCCACCCTAGAGGAAATCCACACACTTCCCAGGAGAGGGCATGGCTCAGAAAGGATGCGCAGAGTCTACCCTGATGTTCTGTTCCAGAACTCCCTCCTGGCCCCTCCAGGATTGTCCTGTGAGGGGGTCTGAGTGGCCTTGGGCTCTGTAAGGGGCGTCAGGCCAGCCAAACAACATTGCAAGCAGGCAGGCTAGTGTCTGAGCCCCACCAAAGGCCCCCGCTAAGAATGCAGGTCAACGGGAGGAGCTGCGGGGAGGAGGAGCTCTAGCCCTGCCCAGACTGGCCCAGCAGGCCCCAGAGCTGCCCTCCTGTCCCCGGGGCAGCAATCAGGGGAGAACAAGGGTGGGGGGGCACCAGGTACCTAGGGTCTTGCTGTCTCAGAAGCAGGAGACCTAAGAGGTGCCCCTAGGAGTGAGGCAGGCATGAGGTCTCAGGACATGTCTGTCCCTCCTCCTCCTCTCAGACTTCAAACTCCAGAGGCAGATGGAAATAAGAATTTGGGCCCCCAAGTCAGTCTGGTTTCCTCTGTAACCCCTAAACTATCCTGATAATAATTTAACCCCCATCTTGAGGTGGCTTTAAACTTGATGACCCCAAAATCTTCCTAACAAGTCATGGGATGGGCCGACCTGAGTACCAGATCTGTCACCAAGAAATCAGATTTGAGTTAGAGTGGGGAAATAGAAATCCTGTTGGGGGAAATAACAATTTTGACTAAAATAAATAAATAAAGTAGAGAACACAATAAGCTACTCTTGTCCATTTGGAACCCAAAAATTGATCTTCTGCCCTAGCTCTGGGGCTCAGGAATCATGAGTTTTTTACTCACTTGACATGAATTAGGCACCAAGTGTGTGCCGGGCACTGGGCAGCCTGGGAACATGTGTACAGGTGGGCATTCCTCGTATCTGTGAGGGCGGGCTCTGGAAGGGGCTGGTGGGGTATGTTTGTGCGCGGGCAGTTGTGTAACTGTGGCGGGTCTCTAGCTGTGAGTTGCAGAGGAGCCTTTCCCTCATACTTTCCAGCTGGGCAGGAGCCCATCAGATAGCTTGGCTGCCTTTCATCACCTTGTCTCCGATAGGGATCATCCTGGGTGAAGAAATCGCTGTCAGTCACCCCCACCTCACTGCCAGCCAGAGGGACTGACTGACAGGCAGCACACCCCCACGGGAGCAGGGAGTGAGCCAAGAGGATGGCTGTGTCTGGGAAGGGAGGGAACCAGTGTTCTTAGCGGGGGAGGGGAAGGGAGGGGCTTGTGTGGAGGAAGGAACTATCTAGAACTTTCTCATCCCATAGCTGAAGGCCAGGGAGGGGCAGCTCAGCTACTGACCTAGAGGGAGCTCCTCACCCCTGGGCAGTACCAGACCCCAGCTCTGACCCAGCCACAAAGAGGTGAGGCTGCCCAGGGGCTGCAGGATCAAAGCAAAGTGTCCACTCCACCCTCTGGCCCAGACCTGGTCCTCACTGCTGAAGGACACTGAGTCAAAAAGGAAACTGAGCTGAAGACAAATGAAGCAATGATGTGGTTGATGACTTTATTGTTGCATAAAAAACACAGGCTGCTTCTTTCTCCTCCCCCCTAAAGTGGGTTCACAGCAGTTAAAGAACAAATAATCCTACATTTTTCCTCTAGGGGGGCTGCCTGAGAAGGACAGGCAGCCAAGCAACCTAGATCTACGGAAAAGGGGAACAGAAGAAAACCTACGCAGAGCCCCTACCCACACACCTTAGAGCTCGGGGCTTCTATGGGGGAACTTCCAAGTCCCCCCCACACCAACACCCATTGGGGAGTTCCCCTTAGAATGGTCACTGGAAAAGGCTGTCTTGGTGGCACAGGGAGAGGGTGGCTAGTTTCGATGGGTGGAGGAGAAAGGTATCCCACGCCCACAGTGCCCTCTTTTCCCCTCCTCTCCACCTGGCCAGGCAACCTGCAGGCCACAGCCCACTCTCCTCCTGCCCCCAGCCTCTCAGCAGGAAGGACACTTCTGGTTGGGTAACAGGAGGTGGGGAAAAAGGGGGAAGAAAGAAAGAACATTACTTCTTAAACTACCCCAGGCCCATGAGTCCCTCAGGGAACATCATCCCATCCCTTTTAAGGACGGTTTCTTTCTACACAGACACACATTCCCACCTAGCTCTTAGCCCCCACTTCCTGTATAGCTCCCAGTCCTTGAATTGGGCTCCAGCATCCCCTAGAGCAGACAGGACGCTGCAGGCCTAAGCCCCAAGACCTTGGATGGAGTGAACAAAATGGGGTCTCCCTGGCTGGAGACCCTAGGCTCAGTAGAGAAATACACACACGCGTACATACGACATACACATACACACCCTAATATTAAATAAAATTGTCTTTGCTTATAACTTAAAAATCAGTACAAAGCTAATCCCCACAGAGGGCTCTGGGTAGAGGAAGGGGAAGCAGGGGAAAGGGAGGTCTGAGGGAATCTTAAGGCCTCTACTTGAGCCTAGGAACGCCCCCAGCTCCAAAGTTCTGTGGCCTGCCAGACCCTTCCCCATGTCAGCTTTTTTTCCCCTCTGCCTGGCTCAGCCTCTGCTGGGCTTCTCTCTCCCCCCCCCGCCCCCCCCCCAGCCATGTTCATAATCAACATGTATTTCTAACATCTAAAGGACAAGGGGATGGGGCTAGCTTCCTGGATATGACCTCAGCAGGCCGAACCTCTCCCAGTGAGAGAACAACTCCTTCAGACAGAAGGGGCCTTTACCCTGCAGATGAGCTGGAGGTGAAGGGGCCTCCCCATGCTCCCCTACAGCAGGGGTCAGGTTTGCAGGTGCAAGGGGAAAGGACCCTCCCCTAAGGAAAGAGTCGGGCTTAGCTTCTTGGTGAGCAGATGGCCAAGCAGGAGCAGAGTCCTCCTCTCTGAGTGAGTGCCGTGGCCCTCTGCTGGGACCCCCTAATCTATCCCAACCAGCCTGTGCCCTCTTCTTTCCATCCCCAGGGAGAAAGCAAAGCACCAGCTCTAGAGCTGAGGCTGCTGGCTGCCTGAAGAAACTACCTCAGGGAGTAGACGGGGATGTGGAACTACTAAGCTTTACTCTTTATAAGGACCAAGTGTTATGGGCTGAATCAAAGTTGGGAAGGGAAGAGGTCAGTTCCTTCTACTCCCCCAGTGAATCCCTTCCTGCCTCATCCAACACTACCTCCATCCCACAGCTCTGGCTGGGAAGCGCTCGCGGACTCCAGCCCTCTTCCCCCTTCCTTCATGGCTCCATCAGACTGGGTCTGGAAGGGTTAACAAGGAGGCGTATCAAAAGAGTTATTTTTACAGCAACAACCTTCCAAACCTGACGGACACCCCCCAAGGGGGGGTCGGACCCCCAGCTTCCCCCACCCCATCTCGGCTCTCCCTCCGGAAACCCTAGGGGCAGAAGCACTATAAGGGGGATGAAAGGGACCCGTCCGCAGGGCGGCTCCGGAGGCGCTTTTATGTCCCGGTTCCCAGGCACTAAGGACGTGTCCAGACAGCTACTCCCAGCGCCCAGGGCCGGCCCCACTCCTCGCGGCTCCGGGGAAGCGCAGTCTCCTCCAGCCTGTCCCCTCAACTCTTAGCCGTGGTAGGGGTGTCCCACCCCAACCCTGGCCCAGGGACGAGTGAAATAAAGAGGAAGGGGAGAACCGAAGGGCATGCGCAGTTCTTCCCGGCCCAAACAGTCAAACGCATACCGACCAGCCCTCGAGACTAAAACCCCCCTAGCGCCCGGTCCCCTTGTCCCCGCACCACTTTCCCTCCGCCTCAATAAATAACCACCTTCCCTTCTTACTCAAGACGCCCCCAAGGACGTGAGACCTGGGGCCTGTCTTCGATGCCTCCAACAGATTGGTAGGGAGGCGGTACGGGAGGAGCTCAGTTGGAGGAAGGCGCGCTGCCCTCCGCCTCGCGTTTGCCTTTGCCCCCAGGGGGTTCCGCCGCACCGCCGGCCTTGCCCTCGCTCGGGGCCGCCCCGGCTGCCTCCTCCTTGGCGCCCTCGTGGGTTTTCATGTGCTTGGCCAGGTGGTCGCTGCGCATGAAGACTCGGCTGCAGACCGCACAGGGGAACTTCTTGGTGCCGGTGTGGGTCTGGAGGTGGCGCTGCAGCTCGTCGGAGCGCGTGAAGCGCTTACCGCAGAAGAGCCAGTTGCACACGAAGGGACGGTCACCACTGTGCCAGCGCAGGTGCGCCTTCAGGTGCGACGTCTTGGCGTAGGCCTTCCCGCAGCCCGGGATGTGGCAATTGTGCAAATGCTTCTTTTTGCCCCCATCGGGCCCGCATGGAGCCCCCAGGCGCTCCGCCTCCAGACAGTTGGGACAGCGACACACGGTCTGGCCTGAGCTGCGGGGCACAGACCTCCGGGAGCCTTTGGGCCGGGCTGCCGCGTCCAGACTGGAATCCAACCCTTGAGACTCCGGGGCCGCTGCTTCCAAGGCCTTAACCCCGTCGGGCGGCCCCAGGAGGTGCTGCCCTCCGGCGGCTGGGAGGAGGTGGTGCGCATGCGGGTGGGGCTGCGGGGCACAAAGTTGGTGGTCTCCGACGTAACCCCCCAAGCTAGCCTGAAGCGCTCCCGGGTGACCAGGTGAGGTCAACGCGCCCTGAGTGTGGGGAAGGTCCATCCAGCTGGTACCCGGATGAAGGTCCCACCACGAGCCATCTTCAGTGCCTGGGTGAGTCGGCCGGAACCACGATTCGTAATGATGTGACATGTCCGGCTGCAGGAGCTTGGAAAAGGGTCCCGGTGCCAAGGGACTGTCGCTTTCCAAGTCCTCGCAGGTTACCCGCGAGGAGGCCCCCGGCAGCTCATAGCCCTGTGAAAAGTCCACCTCTGGGCCCAACGGGAGGCTCTGCAGCTCTCCAGGCTGCAGCGGGGAGGGGTAGTCCCCGGCCTCCGGGCTCGTGTGGCCCTGGTATGTTTGGAGAGGTTGAAGGTCGAGGCGCGGCGGGGAGGCGTGGGGCGCGTCCGTGTGCTGGCTGCCCAAAGAGCCGCAGACAGCGGTTAGCATTGCCGGGATCCGGGGTGGGGTGGGGGCAGGGACGGTCAGGGGCACCTCAGATGGAACCTAAAGGAGGCAAAGAAAAGAGGTTAAGGAAAGTAACCAGCTCACTTTCTGTCCTAACCCAGGTCCCCTCCCTGCAAATGCTCTGCTCTGGCCTCTGGTGAAAAAGAGGGATGCACCCACCTTTGGGTGGGGACTAAAGTAAAGATCAGTTAAGAGAATTTGGGAGTGCTAGGAAGGGTTGAGGGTGTGAAGATCTCTACCAAAGGCAGAGGATGATGGAAGTCTACCTTCCTCTAGGTGATCCTTCTCCAGGACCCCACTCATCCCTGGAGTTGGGCTGGTCCCAGGCTGGTTGGCTGGATACACCTACAGGACAGTGGTAGAACCATCCCCCACTCAGTTCCCCAAGCCAGCATGAGGGGCAGTGACATTTTTCCCTGCAGATCTGTAGCCAGCCCAAATGGAGGATCTCAGCACCCCCCATTTAACTCAGGACACAACAAGAGGCCAGTGGTCTGTGTCTGGAACTCAGAGCTCAAGGTAACCTGCCCTGCAGAAAGTCCAGGCAGGTTCCAAGTCTTTGGAGAAACAGCCTTGCTACCATGACGGAGGCATGCGCAGTGAGTTAGAGCAGTTCACCTCTCTACACTACTCCCTCCCTCCAGCTCCACGCCTGGCCTGGTTGCCTCAACCCCCCAAACCCACTCCTGGTCCTGACTCACATCCCTTTCCCTCCCTGGGGTGTAGCTGCCGTGCTAGCGTTTACAGGAGTTCCCCCCTCACACCCTGCCAGAAAAAGCCAAGTCTCCTTCCCTCTGCTGACCTATACCAGTGCCAGCACCTCAAGCTGCACGGTCTTCCTCTGCTAGCTAGGGAAGACTCAGATATGAAGCTGGGAGGGACCAGCTTCCCCAGAGAAAGGGGTCAACCAGAGAAGAGCCCGCAGAGAGCACTGGAAGAGACAATTGCCACCCCTTTGGGAATGCAGGCTCAGAGTCCAGAAAGAGGAGGGCCAAGAAGCCATCATCACAGAACTTAAGAGCAAGAATGAACCACAGAGGTCACGTAAGGGAGTGCAGCCCACACATGGATCATTTCCGACTAGTTCACGGGATGATTTCAACGCACGGGTTCTTCAGAAAGTTCATGGAAAATATATTATGAAAAATACTATGCATGGACGTCACGTTTTGTGTACCAAAGTGAACTGGTACTTTAATTTTATTTTCCCCAAACGGTTTAAAGTCCCCTTGTACGCAGCCAAGTGCTGAGAACAACTGTTTCAGATCATCTCCCTTATTTTAAGAGGAAATTGAGGCTGAATTTGGAGCAGTGACTTGAACAAGAATATTGACTTCCTCAGTTAACAAGTTATGTATACTCTGTAGTCCAAACCAGGTCTCCTAGTCTTTCCCTAAGTAGACCCTTACCCCTTTCTTGCCACATCTATGATCTGAAGGTCCGGCTCATCTCACCACCTCTCTCTCAGGCCTGGGGGAGCCCTGGTGCTCAAGTGTGTGTGCCTGGGCTTTCTCTGAGGGTGGGAGGAGGTCAGTGGTCTAGACAGGACTCTTCCTTCCCATAGCAGAGCTCAGCCGACCCTACCACCTTTTCTGCCTCTGGGGCCAGAGAGGTGGCACTAGCAGTCTGGGAGAGGGAGGGAGAGGAGGACTGGGGCGCCTACTCAGGCTCTTGCTGCTTCACCACAAGAAAGGAACAGGGTGAAGCAGCAGGAAAGGAGCCTCGGGCCCAGGCGGGGCAGCTCAGAAGGGGCTGGGTGATAGCAATGAGGTCTGGGACCCTAACAGCTTTTGGCGCCTGGGAACTGCCCCAGGGCCTGGGGGCTGGGGAGGCTAGGTTGACCCAGGCTCCAGAGGGGCCTCTCTCGACTGAGAGTCCAGGCCTGGGATGCAAGGGCCAGCAAGCGAGGTTTCGGGAAAGGAGAGAGCCGGGCGCGCACTCCTGGCTTTCCGCTCCCCGAGACCGGGAAGGCGAGTAGACACTCTTAAGCCGCGTTTGGGCCGCTGGCTCTCTCGATCACCGGCGCTCAGGTGGTCGAGACTTTCGGACTCTCAGCTCTCCGGTAGTGCCAATCGCTCGTTTCTCCAGTGTCCAGCCTCCTCGGTCCCTCCAGTCTCTCCCGTCCACCCGGTTTTCCCTCGGTCGGGGCTCTAAGACCCTCAGATCTTTTAGGAGCGCTTCCCTCCCGGGGCTACCAGAGGTGCGGCGCGTTCTTCGGAAAGGAAGGATCTCGGTTGCGCGCGCCCGCAGCCACCCCGACCCGGGCTCCTACCTCGAGGCTGCGCTCAGGCTCCCGGCACCGCGGGGTGGGGAGCTACAGACCGGCGCTCATGGGTCCTGCGCACCGACGGGCTCTCCAGTGGCGAGGGACAGGATCCGAGGGCGAGCGGGGGCCACAACCAGACCCGGCGATCCGCGGCGGCAGAGGAGGAGGCGTAGAGAGCCGGCGGGAGGGCGGAGGGCGGCGGGAGCCAGCGAGTGTGCAGCGAGGCCAGCTCGGCCCGTGACTCACCGTGCGCTCTGCCTTCATCCTCTCCCTGCGCTCCTTTTTCCCCTGAACTCGCGGCCCCGCCCACCTCACCTGCCGCCGCCTTTAACCCTTGCGGGCTCGGCCGAACCAGTGGCCCATCCCGGCCAGCGAGGAGGGGGCGGGCCAGAGCGGGGGAGGGATGGCTAACTAGGCCGTGTCCCTCCTGCTCCTTCGCTCCTCCCTTGTCCCCTCTGTTCCCAGGACTAGGGGCCCGGGCGGGGTGTTTCCCAGGTTCTGAGACCCGCCCCATCGGATAGAAAATTGCTCCGGAGCTGGCTCGCTCTGGCAGGGGGACGCAGGACTCAGACCCCGGGGGAATGAAGAAGGGGGAGGTCCCAGGGGTGGTACAAAGTCACTCCTAGGGCTCCTGGGCCTCGACGGCCCTCGACCCCCCTGCCCTAGCCGGGCAGCGCTGCCCTAGAATTGAGAGAAGAGAAGGAAGCAGGATTGGGCGCGAAATAGGTGTCCTGTCCTCCCCCAGCCCCTAGGCTGAGCGAAGTTTGGATTGTCTGCCCTCCTTCGCCATTCTCCCTCCTGCTGCTCCCTACCACTAGCCTCCCCGCGTCGTTCCCCCGCTTTCCGGGGGCTTGCCCTATTGGGTGACCACGTCCTCTCCCTCCACCCTTCCCAACTTCCCCACTTATGGTCTCTACCTGCCCCCACATGTCTCCCCGGCGCCCTCGGCTCTCACGCAACTCTCTCCGGGCAGTCACCCCATGCCTCCGAAATCCAATTCTCAAACCCACCTTCCCCACCTCCCTCCGCTCGCTTGCTCCGTATCTATCTCTGTATCTATCGGAACTGCTTAGTCTACATCCGACACTTTCGCCCCGAGCTCGAGCCGGGTTCTGGAGGTTGGGCAGGAGCCTCGGCCCTGGGAAGGAACACTTATGAAAAGATTTGAACGCCACCACTCTTTCCCAACGCTCACCCAGATAGCTAAACTCAAGGTTCTTAACTTTGGGAAGGGTCTTGGAGTCCTTTAAGAAAAACAAATGCATAAACACAGCAATACTGTAATAAAATTTCAGGGTGCTCACCGTGCTCGTCTAAACTTATTTTTCAAGACATGGATCCGTCCAGATCCCCTAGACTCAACGATCAGATCGCTCGTGAGTAGGGAGGTTTCCTCCCTGTCCCCTGGCTGGTTAGTGCTGGGGTAGCCGGGTACTCCCTGCTGGGTTGGCGTCTCCAGTACCTGCTGCAGTGACCTCCACAGGACCCTCTGTTTTTGCAGAATTCTGATTAATTTCCCTACTTTTTTCATCTCGTTGTGTTAGCTTCCCCTAAACTCATTGCCATCCGCTTTTTAAATTTTATTTTATTTTTTGTCCTTGCAGTTGGCTTAATACGGCCAAACTAGGTTTTAGGCCGACTTCATCTGGCCTCTACAGCTCCCATTTCACCCCTGTTGGTTTACCTGTCCTGCTTTCCCGCTTGGGACACAATGGAAGTGTAACTACAATACAGCTAAGCTGAGCTCCCAAGTGACAATCAAATACGTGGCAGCTTGGAAGTTTCCCCAAAAGACGCACACATTCTTACCCAGTGGATGCCTGAATCATCTGTGCAGCTCCCTCTTTTTTTAAGAATCAATTCTCTCATCTGGACATCTTGGGTATCATCCTTTCCTGAAGCTTAAAGGAATTGATGTACCTAAAAATACCCTTGGTAAACACAGACCAAAAGGAAGAGCTCCTTTGTTGTGTTAAATAAATCGATGCCCAGCAATTATTTTGGGATTAAGGTATGTTCATAAAGATCTTTGGACTAGAAATGGAGGGATCCAAATCCTAGCCCCAGCCTAATACTTGCTTAAGTGACTCTGGTGGTCAGCTTACTGGAGCCTTGGTTTCCCGGTCAGTGAAATGCAGTAAGTGCCGCCGCCCTGCTGGGTGAAGGACAGGCATTTGAAAGCCGGAGCTACCTCCCTAACGAGATTGTTGGGGATTTCTGATCTGTAGGGATTTTCTTCCTTTCTCCTGGCACTCGGGATTCTAAGATGTGGATTCTCGAGAATGTCTCTGTGGCCACAACTATATTAACAACCCTCTTCCATTGGCACAGTTTTGTCTCCATTCCCTCTGCCTGCAAATCTGACTAGCTGGGTTTGCACTCCACTCGCAGCTCAGCTGCGTCCAGAACGGAGTTAGGGGTGCGTCTTGTCCAGAACAAAGTCCCTGGACCTGATCTAATTAGTGACTCTGGTTCCAGGGTTAAGACTGATTTGACCTCTTGGCATTCTTCTCTCTGCCAGCTGCCTGCTGTTGCTTGTCCGCAGCTCTTTAAGGTGCTAATGCCTGTGCAGGGGGCTGACTCTTCGTGAGGGGACTGAGTCCTCCCTCCCATCTTCAGGTGCCAGATTGCCTTATCTTCCTGGTCCCTTCCAGCTTTCCCAGAAAGCAATAGGGAAAGGGAATCCATTCCTAGGATGATGAACACCCTGTCCCACTTTCCCCTGGGCCCCCTGTAGCCCTACCCTACCCCTAACCAGACCCACAACCACCTGGGATTCTCAGGAACAAAGACCCTCCTTCTGCCTGTGGCTCATCACCATGAAATTTAACAGTAATGAAGTTGTCTCTGGAAACTCTCAGCCATCTTCATCTCCTGCCCTACCCTGCCTCGCTTTCTGCCTCTGGCTCAGGGTACTGCCACTATCTTTTTTCCAGATACCCTCCACCTGCATTCCTCTGGTTCCAGCTTTTCTCGTTCCCACTGGTGAGATGTTTTCCTACCGACCACAGTCTGGTGTTGACAAGACCACCAAGGTCCCTGCAGCCCATTGCTCAGATCATCTCAACTCAAAATTGAATGCCACTGCCCACCATGTCTCCCCCCCCACATAGATCCGCCCAGGGTTCCAACTATTTATGTCTTCTTCCTCATTCCTTCAGAGGGGCACAGAGTCAGATTTCCCCCAACACTGTCCACATCGCATTCCTGCCCTCCCTCTTCTCTTCCAGCTTCACTTATTGTCAGTGATCTATTAATATTTTTTTCCTGGAGCAGCCTCACTGGTCTGCATGTTCGTCGTAACCAGCGTTTATTTATTGATCACCTGCGATGTTTCAGGAGCTGTACACAAATATCTCTAATTCTTATGAGCACACAGCCAAGTAATTATTATTCTCATGGTTCAGATGAGGAAGTCAAGGATCAAAGAAGTTAAATAACCTGTCTAAGTAATAGAGCTGTTAAGAGGCAAAGGAGGAAACTGAGTCCAGTTCTGTCAAAAGCCAAGGCCTACATTCTCTTGGCTATCCCATTCAATCTCACTAGTGATGGCCCTGGGAGTCTGGCTTCCCTAGACCCTAGGGAAGGGGGAGGAGACAGATTTTTTTTTAAAGAATTATTTTATAATAAATTTATCTATCTATTTATTTATTTATTTAAATGTGAACAGAGATGAACAGAGCGAGAGAGAGAGAGAGAGCAAGAAAGCAAGCCACCAGGTCTGGGACTTGAACTGCGGTCGGCCATGTGGGAGAACAGTGCCCTTAACCACCATGCCACTTGCTGGCCCCAAGACAGCACTTTTTAAATATATATATATATATATATATATATATATATATATATATTTAAAACACTTATTTATTTATTGTGATACTCAAGCTGCAGGGTCTGGGACTCAAGCAGTAAAACTGGCCATGTGGGTATCTAGCACCCTAACTGCCATGCCACCTGGGGACAGTGTTCTTAAACTGATTCCTGTGGATCGAAGCCATTTCCATTCTGAGCTATTGCATCCTTGAGTTGCTGGGACAAGACACTCTACCCATGGTCCCTTCCAAATCTCAACTGTCCCACAGAGATTGCACGATAATATCAAAGCTGTCCTGCTCATAAATAGTGACTAGTCCAAGTTCACATTTTAATGGTAAGGAGACCGAACCCCAGAACAGCCAGGTGAGCTCAAAAGTCACACAGCAAGTTAGAAACAAATCAGGGACCAGAACTGCAGGTTCTCAATTCCTGGCTCCTAGATGCTCAGTCTCCTCCACTATTCCCCACTCCCATTTCGTAGCTGCATGCTGAAGACCACAAGAGGGGGACCCTGGACACAGTCTGTTCCTTCTTTCCCACCCTTTCTCCTCACCACTCTACCAGGCTTCTGGAGAAAACTAGGCAAAGTCCAAAGCTGGGTCAAATAGTTTTCTGTCATTCATCTTTTATTCATTTAACAAATACTCACTAGGTGTCTTCCTGGGCCCAGGCACTATGCTGGATATGGATTGGATTTTATTACAAATCCAAGTATTGCTAGCATCCGTCATCCCTTTTGAGTCTACAAGATGATCCTAGCCAAGGGCAGGGCATCTGTATGCATCATGCCTATGTACACGTCATGCCTGTAAGCACCTGTGAGTGTGAGTGCTGGTGACTGTCCTCTCTGCCATGGCAAAGGGAATGCCCTATAGGATGTACACAGTGGCTTTTCCCCTGACTGTCTCTGCAAGTGTGCTATCATTCACGAGCTTCTTTCTGGCGAGTGTATGCACCCCATATGTCAATTCCTATGCGCTCTTTGTTTCTCTCAGAATGAAATCCCCAGCCATGAATCCACCCCACTTCTCCCCCAAGTCTCAGCTTTTGACCCAGCTCAGTCAAAAGCTCTCCTTGCAGACTCCATCAAGCTTTCCCTCTTAACTACCCCTCCCCCCAAATTCAGAGAGAATCAAGCTTTCCAGACTCTTCTCTGTGATCCTCACTTCGGAGTGGAGACCTGAGTCTCTCTCCAGAGGTCCTCTGTACTAAACAGGGGGCAGCCTCTTACCCGTCCATGGAGCCCAGAGCTGGCAGCAGCAGTGAGGGGCAATGGGGGTGATCAGAGAGCCAGGCTTTATAAAGGAGGCGACAGTCAGAGCCAAAGGGGGAGGTTGAGAGACAAGGACAGGGAAGCTGCCAAGTCCTCACGCCTCGCCTCGGAAGCTTTTAGGATAATCCAGGAAACAGTGGCCCCCCAGCTCTTCTGGGGGAGTGGTAGGGGTAAGAGCTGAATCTCTGAGGTCTGCCAGGAAAGGAGGATTTCAGCTGAAAGAGGCAGTGGGGTGGGGGCCATGGGGGAGGGAGCAGGACTTCCTTCCTTCCCTGGAGTTGGATGGGCAGTGGGAGAGGTGGAAACTGTACTGTGGGATAGAGGGAATGAGAGCATCTTTAGGGGACAGAGCTGGGATGGCTGGGACTCTCCAAATCTCATCCCCTGCCTTTGGAGGTTTCCTTCAGGGACTTGGGAACTAAAGAAGTTCCACTTTTGAGATGTGAAATACACACACGCACATGCACACGCACACACACAGCTTTACGCTGGTTCTGCCCACAGAGATCCGCATCAGGGTTTTGGTTACTCTAGCCGGTCTCTCCTACCTCAGCAGAACCTCATTCCTCTCTCTCCTTTTTCAGTCTCTTCAGATATTCATTTCCCAACATGGGTCTTCCAGGAGAATGCAGTGTAACCCACCTTCTGGACTTGGGATCTCATTGTCAGCTGGAGGGGGGTAACCCCCCGACTTTGAGTGGGGTGGGGCAGCTTGGGATGGACAAGAGGTCACCTAAGATGAGTGGCAGAACCCAGCCAAGAACTTTTATAGACAGTTCAGCCCTCCTGGAATTTCAGAATGAAGAGGCTGAGAAGGTGGCCCAGAAAAAGAAGGGTCCTGGAGGTGAATTTAGGCAGAATCCCCACACCCCAACTATTTCTGTGAGCTAAATTGAGGGGTTTAGGGTGGTTGTAAGTTCAGCCCAGTGCCCTTGGCAATGAGGACAAGAACTGTGGTGTGCCGCTCTGTGTGCACGTGCATGTGCACTCGTGCACACACATGCACACACACATGCACACACACCCCAAGGCTTGTATACTTCCTTCCCTCTCTCCCCCAGGGAGAGCAGGGAGTCTTCACCTGAACGCTTCTCCTTCTCCTGTTCCTCCCCCTACACTCCCAGCAATCTCTACACTGGGGATTCCCAGTCTTTTCATTAGCTTTTCAGTAATTATCCCATAAAAGTCTCAACAGGTCCTTCCTCTTCCCATTTCAGAGATGAGAACACTGAGGCCCTTGAGAGGTAAAAGCTCAAGAGAAAGCCACCCATTGAGTAGGGAAGAATTGAGTGGGGGGCTGAGGAGGCAGAGGTGCACCCCTTGCTTCAATCCTCAGCAAAACTCAGCGGACAGGGACTACAGGACTCCCTGCAGGAACCCAGGCATCAAGACAGAAGCGGCCTCTAGGGAGGGGCTTCCCTGTCCCTCCCCACTGCTAGCCCAGAAAACCAGAGTGAGGGGGGAAATGAGCTGAGGAGACCACACAGGTGGAGTAAATAATGTTAATACAGGAGCATTATCACTAGGGCATTTCCTCATGGATAAATGTCTCAAATACCAAAGGATGCCTCCAAATTATAGTTAATTACAGAGTTGATTTGCATAAATTATAAGGTGAGCATACAAATTCTTTCAATCGGTTCCATATGCTTAGGTAGCAGGTCCAGTCCAAAAGATGGGAGAATCTTGGGGTGGGGGCAGTTTGGGAAAGGAAAAATATCCAGCCTTGCAGACGTACGCACCTTCCCCAGGCTTTGCAGCAGTGAAGGTTATAAGGCGACCCTGCCTGGGTTTTGGGGAGAAGAGCGATGGCTGCAACCTGGACCCTACTCAGCAGGAGACCCTCTCTGCTCCTCTATTCACACCTAAGGATGTGCATTCCCACCAATGAGGGGCGGGAGAGATGAGGTAGGAAAGAAGAGGGGAGAGGCTGGAGGAGGCTGAGGACTCAGCGGGGTTAATGATAGATTCAAGCCCCTCTGCCTGCTCTCGCTCCCCTGGAGGCCCCCCTCCACACTCCAGCTCACTCCCAGCGCCAACCCTGGGATCTCAGGTTTGATGTTGCCGCTGCCTGCAACTTCCAGGTGGCTCCTCAGCGGCTCAGACTCCCAGACTTTTGTCTCCAGTGACTGGGCCCATTTCCTCTGCCCTGCCTCCCAGGCCCCCCTCTTCCCCACCCCTAGCTGCTAAGACTCTTCTTCCTTCGACAGCTCTCTAATTTCTCCCTCCCACTGGCCCCATCCTCAGCCACAGAGGCCTGTCTCTTACGCTCCTTCTCTCCATCTTTCTTCTCCTTGCCCAGCTGCCTCCTGCAAAGATCCTAGTCTCCCTATACAAAGCTGTCAACTTTACTTTTTCCACCTACAAACTGCTTTCTGCAGCCAAAACTACTCTCCCTCCCACTCCCTAATTTTTCTGCCTCTTGATACCTCCCAAATCCTTACTGCAATGTAGTTCTCTAATTTTTCTCCACATACTCGCTCATTCCAGGCCAGATACTACTAAATTAGCTTGAATGGGAATGGGGTAGGGGGGACTGGATTAAGGTTGAGCCTCCCATCCTAGAGTCAAAGAGAGAGACAATGAAGAAAGATCTAGGGCCAGCTGACAGCATAGTGATTAAAGCAGTTGGATCCCATATGTCTAGCTGCATCATTCAAGTCTTAGACACAGTGGCTTGAAAAACATGCTGGGCTGGATTCGGCAGTTAGCGTAATGGCTATGTCGCTGGACTCCCACGTAGTCGACCGCGGTTCGAGTCCGGACCCGGTGGCTTAAACTCACGCCGGGCGCGTGTGCGTGCATGCCCAAGATCCCGAGAGAATGGAGGAGAAGGGATTGCAGCGTGGCCATCCCCCCTGGGGGGTGATTTCTCGCTTTCTAGCTCTCTTTCTCTCTGTCTGTCCGGCAAGCGCACACGCCCTATAGCAAAAACCTCTCCAAAAAAAAAAAAAACATGCTGGGCATATCTGTACACATCCCAAAATCCAAAGAGGAGAATGGAGGAGAAAGGATTACAGTTTGGCTATCCTCTTAGAGAGTACTTTCTCACTTTCTCTCTCTGATAAGCACATGCACCCTATAGCAATTTTTCTTCTTTTATTTCTTAGAGAAATTTTTTTTTTTTTTTTTTTTTTTTTTTTTTGGAGAGGTTTTTCGCTATAGGGCGCGTGCGCTCGCCAGACAGACAGAGAGAGACATAGAGACAGAAAGCGAGAAATCACCCCCCAGGGGGGATGGTCACGCCGCAATCCCTTCTCCTCCATTCTCCTCTCGGGATCTTGGGCACGCACGCACACGCGCCCGGCGTGAGTTGTAAGCCACCGGGTCCGAGACGTGAACCGCGGTCGACTACGTGGGAGTCCAGCGACATAGCCATTACGCTAACTGCTGGTTCCCTCTTAGAGAAATTTTTGCCATAGAGTGTGTGTACTCACCAGAGAAAGGGAGAGACAGGAAGCGAGAAATCACACCCCAGGGAGGTTGGCCATGCTGCAATCTTTTCTCTTCTATTCTCCTCTAGAGGTTTTGAGCATGCACACATACGCACCTGGGTCTGGGACTTGAGCTGTGGTCGACTATATGGGAATCCAGCAACGTAACCATTACACTATTTGATGGTCCCTTTATAGCATTTTTATAAAAAAAGAGCCTAAAATGGGGACCAGCAGTTGGCATAATGGCTATGTCACTGGACTCCCATGTAACTAGCCATGGTTCGAGTCCTGGACCTGGTGACTTAAACTCACGCTGGGCATGTGTGCGTGTATGTCCAAGATCCCAAGAGGAGAATAGAGGAGAAGGGATTGAGGTGTGGCCATCAGCCCGGGGGCAGGTGTGTGTGGGTGATTTCTCACTTTCTGTCTCTCTGTCTCTCTCTGGCTTTCTGGTGAGCACACATGCCCTATAGTAAAAAACCTCTCCAAGAAAAAAAGAGCCTAAAACAGTGCCTGGAACCTAGTAAGTATTTCATAAATATTTGCTGGATGAAGGAGAGAATGCATGAATGCGTGAATGGAAGGACACCGCTCTGCAAGAGTCTAGAGCAGTGCTAACTGGATAACAGGAATTATATCTTGCGTGGACTATTTTTCAGGTCTATGAGCTTTCTGTCACTTCAATGTCCACTGCCCTAAGTTGCCCTGCAGACCATTAACACATCAATCACCCTGAAACACCAGTTCATCCTGGCGTCTCCCTTCTCCACACACCCAGCATCTCCCCAGCGCTACCCGTGACATCCGAGACCCTCCTACTTGGCCTCCGTCATCTTTGCAGTATTCCGTTCCATTGATTCTTTTTTCAATTTTTTAAAAAAAATTATTTATTATTATTATTTTGAGAGAGAGATTTTGCTATAGAGTGTGTGTCCTTGCTGCAGATACAGAGAGAGAGAAAGACAGAAAGCGAGAAATCATCTCCCAGGGGGATGGCCATGCCGCAATCCCTTCTCCTCCAATCTCTTCTTGAGATTTTGGGCACACACACACATACACATGCCGGCATGAGTTTCAAGCCACTGGGTCCGAGACTCAAACTGTGGCCAACTACCTGTTGAGTCCAGAGACGTAACCATTATGCCATCTGCTAATTTTATTTGTTATTATTATTACTTTTCTTTTCTTTTTTTTCTTTTTTTTTTTTTTTTGAGAGGTTTTCACCATAGGGCGTGTGCGCTCACCAGACAGACAGAGAGAGGCAGAGAGATAGAAAGCGAGAAATCACCCCCCAGGAGGGATGGCCATGCCGCAGTCCCTTCTCCTCCATTCTCCTCCTGGGATCTTGGGCACACACGCACATGCGCCTGGCGTGAGTTTTAAGCCACCGGATCCGGGACGCGAACCACGGTCGACTACGTGGGAGTCCAGCGACATAGCCATTATGCTAACTGCTGGTCCCCTATTATTATTACTTTTAAATTTGCTACAGGGGATGTGTACTCACAAGAAAGAGACGGAGAAGGGCTGGAATAAGAAAGCAAGCTGCCAGGTCCAAGGCTCGAACTGCAGTTGGCCATGTGAGAGTCCAGCGCCTTAACCACTTTGCCACCTGCTGGCCCACATTAGTCCTTATACAAGCCCTACAGCCTAGCCAGACAGAATTCATGGGTATCAAACATATCCAACTCTCCTCCCTTTGCTCAGACTATTTCCACCCCTGCCACTCAGCCCTGCCACAGGAAGGAATCTCACCCTTCAAGCTCCCAGCTGCAAGGCTGCTTTCTCCAGGAAGCCTTCTCTTATCAGCACATCGCTGGGGCTCTTCTGAACTTCCTCAGCACTTATTGCCTCATGCCCTGTTTCCATGGAGTTGTTTTCTTATTTTCTTCTTTATTTGTTTCTTCCACGAGGGAGAGAAACAAAGAGACAGGTACCCCCAACAGGTCCCCGTGCTGTGACCCACCCTCAGACTCCACCAGCCCAGATCATGGACACATGCACAGACGTCCAGGATTCTCAGGGAAGTCTCAGGACACAAACCCAGGACCTTTCCCGTGTGAGTTTAGTTTCATGACTATTGCGTCACTACTAGGAACTTTTGAGCTGTTTTTCTTTCTTTCTTTCCTTTCCTTTCTTTTTCTTTCTTTCTTTCTTTCTCTCTCTCTTTTTTTTTTAATTTATTTGCTATAAGGTGCGTGTGATCACCAGAGAGAGACAGAGAGAGGGAAAGTGAGAAAGCACCGCCCCAGCAAATATGACCATGCCCAAATCCCTTTTCCTCCATTTCTCCTTTTGAGATATTGAGCACCTAGAGTGTTTTTCAAGCCTCCAGATTGAGGACTTGAACCATGCAGTTAGCCATGTGGGATCCGGCTGCCTTAACTACCATGCCACCTGGCTGGCCTGAGTTGTTTTCTCCTCTTCCCTACTGGCCAATCGGCTCTTTGAGAGCAAAGACTATGTTCTTTTCATGCCAAGTGGCCCTCAGCCCTGCACCCTTCTATGAGAAGGAGGGGTACGCCATGGCTACATGAATTAGAGAAATGTTTCCTAGAATCCAAGCTTGCAGAAGTTCCTCAGCTGGGGAGGGCAGTCATCAGTCAGAAGCCTGGCTCAGGTGGGAAGACAAAACAGGGCCTTGAGACCCAAAGATCCCTAAAGAAGAGGAGCACATTTCTGTTCCAGCTGGCCCTGGTTGTGTGACGGAGGTAGAGAGACCCAGCAGGGTATCTGGGACAGGCAGGGCTGGAGTGAAGGCCCAGGGAGGGCAAAGTCCCCACACTGCCAACCTGCTTGGAACAGGAGTTGGTGTGGGATGAAAGGAGGAAGGGCAGTGAGTGGGAGCTGGGAGAAAGGACAGGCTGGTGACAGCCATAGAAAAAAGGCAGAAGTAGAAAAAGCAAAATCTCTCTCTCTCTTCTAAGATTTATTATTTACTTATTTTCAATTACCAGAGGGTACATGGGCTCACTGGAGGATGATGGAAACTATCCCCAATGGGGCATGGTCATGCCACAATCCCCTCTCCATTTCTTCATCCCATCAGGATTTGGGCATGTATACATACCTGCCTGGCATGTTTCTCAAATTGCCGGGACTGGGACTCAAACTGTGATTAGCCATGTGAGATATGGCTCCCTTTAGCCACCAGACCACAGGGCCAGCCCCCCCATCATCTCTCTGGAGGAAGTTAAAATTCTTCTTCTTCTTCTTTTTTTTTTTTTTTTTTTTTTAGAGGTTTTTGCTATAGGGCGCGTGTGCTCGCCAGACAGACAGAGAGAGACAGAGAGATAGAAAGTGAGAAATTACCCCCCAGAGGGGATGGCCACGCCGCAATCCCTTCTCCTCCATTCTCCTCTTGGGATCTTGGGCATGCATGCACATGCGCCCAGCATGAGTTAAAGCCACCGGGTCCGGGACGTGAACTGCGGTCGACTACGTGGGAGTCCAGCGACATAGCCATTACGCTAACTGCTGGTCCCCTTCTTCTTACAAGGGTGAGAAGATTCTCATCATGTCATGTCTCAGCTCAAAAATATTCAGGAGGCCCAGACTCAGTGGCACAGCTGGGTTAGTGCACAGCAGTGCTGGAAGCCACATAGCTGCCCTCCAGTTCAGATCTCCAGGTTGGCCTGGAAAAAGCATGCATTCCTGTGCCTGAGATCTTGCCAAGCTGCAGGGCTGGGGGAAGAGATTGCGGCAGCATAATGGGAACCTACCAAGGGTGCTCCTCTCTCTTTCTCTCTGTTATACACACTCTCTATCGTAAGTAAAATAGAATTTTAAAATTTCAATAGCTGCCCATTACCTATAGGAGAAAATCCTCACTCTGAGGTCTGGAACTGAAGCCCCTGTCCTCTTCTGACTACAGCCTACCTATCTAGCCACATCCCTTCCCCTGCCCCTGATCACTGCCACATACTTCCACGCCCCACGCTGTTCCTTGTGTGAGGTGCTTGTCCCTATTTCTCTACCTGATGAGCTCCTATTGATTTTTTTCAAGAATTATTTCACTTAATGTTATTTATTATTGTTTATTTTTTAGTTTGACCAGAGAAAGTGAGAAAGCAAGCTGCCAGATCTGGGGCTCAAACTGCATTGGGCTACATGGAAATCCAGTACCTTAACCACCATGCCACCTGACAGCCCCATTTTATTTTTTTAAATTTTGCTATAGTGGGGCCAGCAGGTGGTTAAGGTGCCAGACTCCCACACACCCAACTGCGCTTTGAGTCCTGGACCTGGTGGCTTGCTTTCTCACTTTCCCTCTCTCTCTCTGTCTCTCTGGTGAGTGGACATGCCCAGTAGAAAATTAAATAATGATAACAATAAATAAATTAAACAATTCTTAAAAATTTTTTTTGAGAGTTTTTTGCTATAGGGAACATGTGCTTGCCAGAAAGACAGAGAGAGACAGAAAGCGAGAAATCACTCCCGGGGGGGGGGGGTGACCACGCCGCAATCCCTTCTCCATTCTCCTCTTGGGATCTTGGGCATGCACACATAGGCACCCGGCATGAGTTTAAGCCACCGGGTCTGGGACTCGAACCATGGTCGACTACATGGGAGTTCAGTGACATAGCCATTATGCCAACTGCTGGTCCCTCATTCTTTTTTTTTTTTAATATTTTTAAAAATAATTTATTTTTAATTGTTTTTTAAAGATTTATTTATTTATTTATCCATTTATTCCTTCATTATAGTTTGATCAGAGAGAGACACAGAGAGAGAGAGAGAGAGAGGAAAGTGAGAAAGCAAGCCACCAGGTACAGGACTTGAACCGTGGTCAGCCATGTGGGAGTGTCCAGCGCCTTAACCACCATGTCGCCTGCTGGTCCCACCCTCATTCTTTTTTTTAAAATTTGACCAGAGAGAGACCAAAAAGAGAGGGGAAAGTGAGAAAGCAAGTCACCAGATTCAGGACTTGAACTGTGGTTGACCATGTGGGAATATCTAGCTCCTTAACCACCATGCCATCTGCTGGCCCCACAAATAATTCTTTAAAGACATGTTTTGCTACAGGGCACATATACTTGCTAGAGAAAGAGAGCAGGAAAGAGAAAAATCACCACCTGGGGGAGATGGCCATATCTCTTTTCCTCCATTCTTCTCTTAGGATTTTGGACACTTACGCACACACATCAGAATGTTTTTCAAGTCACTGAGTCTGGGACTTGGACCCCACAGTTGGCCATGTAGCATCCAGCTGCCTTATGCAGCACGCCACCAGCTGGTCCAACTCCTATGAATTCTTTGAAACTCAACTTATGTGTCCCCTCCTCTCTCAAGCCTTCTCCAGTTCTCGAAGTTACCTTTTCCTGTGCTCTCAGGGTCCTCAAAGACAGAGGGCTTGATGCTGGCTGGTGGCTGGTGGGAGATAGGATTGAGTTGTGTGTGTGTGTCTGATTGGAATTTTCTCAGCTGACCTTTGTACCCGTCCCCGCATCGCATGTGACCACCAGTACAGTGTGTGCAATAGATACATGCCACACTGGATTGAGCTGCACCCTCTACAGAGAAGCAGTTGCCAGGTCAGAGGTTGGTGGATTCTAAGTCCTTTTGTCACAGTCACCCAGTTTGCCTCATGGGCTTCAAGACGCTGCAGCAAAAACATACCCTGACCCTTCCCCTTTCACCCTGACATTGTGCCTGGGGCCCTGCCAGGAATCTAGCGTCAGAGCTGGCAGATGAGGCTCATGCGAGGGCCAGCATCCTGTGTGCTGGCCAGCTGGGCACTGCCACCAGCCCGCAGCCAGGTCACCCAGAGACTCTCCAGCTGGATCCCACGAGAAGGGAATTAGAGAGGAGGGCTGGGTATCAGGACCTGGCAGGCGGAATCGGGCGGGTAGGGGAAAGGGCGGGCAGTGCCCTGGAAAGGGGGCCGGTCTCATTGTTGTGGTCTGTCTGGGAGATTCCTCCCCTTTTTAATTTGCTTCCTGATTGAGGGGTTGGCTCTGCCTGCCCGGCTCCCCCGTCATTATCTGCTGCCGGTGGCTCAGGTGCTGGCGAGCCTGGCGTGGCCCCTAGGTTATTACCTGGAGCTCTGGGGGTGGCAGAGGCTGCCCCTCTGGCCGGGGTGGGGGCCTGTCTGGAATCTGCCCTGATCCTACCACCCACGGGGCAGCCATCTCCATGGTGGACACTCTTACTTGGTGTGGGGTGCTTTTACGGGAGACAGCGGACCCCAGGGGGGCTTCAAGCCTAGAAGGAGCTTCAGCTGTCAAACACCTACAGTAAGGAATCAAGAACTTGAGGCAAATACTTCGGAAGTAAAGCATCCCTAGTCCAAGCCATTCCTCAAAGGCTAGTGAAAAAGGATTGAAGTTAGACATCAAGAAGAACTTCCCACCACATTGAGAATGCAAAAGAGAGAGCAGTGAAGCTTGGGGATTCCCACTGGGAATCCTTCCTGTCGTGCAGTGTTCAGAAAGACCAGGAGTTGGGCCCACCTGTGGCATGGTGGTTAAGGTGACTGGATCCCACATGGCTGATGGTTGTTCAAGTCCCAGACCCAGCAGTTTGAAAAACACACCAGGAGCATTTGTATGTATGCCCAAAATCCTGAAAAGAGGTAGAAATGAAGAAGGGATTGTGGACCCCATAATGGGTGGTTTCTCTCTCTCTCTCTCTCTCTCTCTCTCTCTCTCCCCCCCCCCCATCTCTTTCTGGCAAGGGCACATGCCTTTGGCAAATAGAAATGAAAGAAAATAAAACCAAAAGTCATGGAGAGGAAGGAGTGGCATTGATCCATGAACCTGAGCCAACCAGAACTCAGCATCTAGGAGCTTCCTGTAATGTGGGCGCAGGACAGGCTCAAGTTCTTCATCTGGCGCCCTGGGGCCTTAGACTTCAGACCTCTGCCTGGAGCCCTGGGGCACAGCCTAGAAATCTGTGGAGGAGGATGCCCTGGCCTCTCCCCTCGCTGAGTCCCTAAAGCTTGGTCCTTTGCCTCATCCCTGACTGGTCCTGTGGGCTTCAAGGAAGGGCGATAACATCAAGACAAACAGGAAGTGCTGAATTAGAGACATGAGATTTGTTGTTTTAGAGGGCGCACAGCGCCAAGCAGCGGTGCCAGGTTGGCAGCCCTGGAGCCTGGTGTCTGCCAGCAGCCAGCTGCCCCTCCACACCCGCTGGCAGGACCTGGGCAGGAAGAGAAGTTGGGGAGGCATGGCAGGGAAGAGGTTAAGCAAGTGCTTCCTTTCTCCACCAGCTGAGCTTTCTTAGTGCCACCTCGATTCAGACTGGGCGTTTAGTCATTCATTCCACAAATACGTTCAAGTGCTCGCTCTGTTCCAGGCACTTGGTGAGCGAGGAACCTCCCCCACCCCGGTACCTACCTCTTCCCTCACCAGCAGGTAAGGTCCATGGAGGAGGGTTTGCTCAGACCCCACTCCCAGTGCCTGGGAGGTGTCCAGCACTCTCTACGGGCCTTATACATTTTATGGATGGATGTTTGGGAGGATGGATAAACAGAAACGATGAAAAAAGGAAGCAGGAAAAGAAGAAAGAAGGAAGGAAAGATAGAAGGGGCTCTTAGAGCAGGCATGAGAGGATCCCCAAGTTTTCAGTCCAGGTCTTCCTTTTTTTCCCAAAAAAAGAATTATTTATTTATTTATTTATTTGAGAGGTTTTTGCTATAGGGCGCGTGCACTTGCCAGACAGACAGAAAGAGACAGAGAGACAGAAAGCGAGAAATCACCCCCCAGGGGGGATGGCCACGCCGCAATCCCTTCTCCTCCATTCTCCTCTCGGGATCTTGGGCACGCACACACACGTGCCTGGCGTGAGTTTAAGCCGCCGGGTCCGGGACGCGAACCACAGTTGACTACGTGGGAGTCCAGCAACACTAACTGCTGGTCCCAAGAATTATTTATTTTATTTATTATTATTAAAAAAATTTTTTGAGGGGTCAGCAGGTGGCATGGTAGTTGAGGATGCTGGACTCCCACATGGCTGACTGTGGTTCGAGTCCTGGACCTGGCAGCTTACTTTCTCACTTTCCCTCTCTCTCTCTCTCTGTGTGTCTCACTTGTGCTCTTGCTCTGTCCCTCTCTGATCAAATTTAAAACAAATCAATAAATCAATAAAGTTAAAATAAAATAATCCTTTTTTTTTTTTTTTTTTTTTTTAATCAGAGAGAGACAGTGGGAAAGTGACGAAGCAAGCTGCCAGGTCCGGGACTCAAACTGCAGTTAGCCATGTGGGAATACAACACCTTAACCACAGTGCTACCTGACAGCCTTCTAATTATTTTTTAAATTTGTTGTAGGGCATGTGTGCTTGCACACGTGTGCATGTGCATGCAATAGAGAGAAAAAGAGAGAGAAAGTGAGAAATCACCCCCCCCAGGGGAGATGGTCACACTAAAATCCCTTCTCCTCTATTCTCTTCTTGGGGTTTTGGGCATGCACGCACACGTACCCAGTGTGTTCAAGTCACTGGGGCCAGGACTTGAACCACACAGTCAGCCATGTGGGATCCTGCTGCCTTGACCACCATGCCACTGGCTGGCCCCAGGACCTCTTAATGAGAGCATCAATGACCCATAAATGCTCTCCCCTCATCCTGTCCTCAAATGAATCTGTGAATCCTGACACCAGTTGGTCGCCATGGTCCAGTGTCTTGCCCAGAGACCCCCAAGGACTTCCATTTCTAGGCTGCAACCACAGTAAATGAGGAAGGGGGGCTGACCAGGAAACGTGGGCAGTCCATGCAGGAAAGCCCATCCTGCGCATCGAGGTGCTAGTGGCCCCCTGAGGCCCCAAAGCTAACTGCTGGGCCCTGGCAGGCTACCCTCTGCCCTGGCCCTCCTCCTCCCTGTTCACCTGATGGGGCCAGGTGAGGTTTTGGGCATGGCAGAGGCTGAACCAAGAGCCACCCTACCTTGTTCTCGTGGCTCCATCCCCCATCCACACCCAAGAGGTGAGATCCTGGGGCAGTTGGCATCTGACAGCCTGGCATCAACTCGTGCCAACAGCTTGGAAGCTGCAGTAATTAGAAGGGGAGAGGGAGAGAGGGGGAGAAGGAGAGGGAAGGCAAGCTCAAGAGAGAAACCTTCTTCTCCTGTCTGCCGCAGGGCAAACTACTTCAAACGAATTGGTTTCGCTCTTGTGAAACTGAAGACAATTTCCTTTTCTGTCATAAAACAAATTATTGCTCATCAGGAGTGCTGGGCTAGTCTCCCTCCAGAGTGTTTGCGCCTGCTGTGTGCTGGGGCTCGGTGGGCAGGAGGATGGGGAGCGTTAGGGAGGGACCTGAGCCATTGGAGGCGGGGGAGGACCTGAGGAACAGGAGGCACTCGAGAAGGCGTGGAGAGGTTCTCAGTCCTCCTAGGAGTGACACAGCCCTCTACCCCCTTCTCAACCTCCCCGCTGACCAGAGCAAGAGTCCAAGAAGGTACCACCGTGGGTCCCGACTGCCAGTATTGAAAAGGACTATGGGAGAGTGATTTCCTCCATCTGCTGTCTCAGAGGCAGCCTGGAGAAGGCTCCATCTCCTCCCTCAAGCACCTGTTCCTGATGTGGAGGGGTGGGGACAGGAAAGGGAGGCCCAGAGAAGAGGAACTTGCCAGAGATCATTCAGCAAACTAATTAATGGCAGATCCAGAATTAGAACCCAGTGGGTTCTCTTCTAGGCCACGGCTGGAGGATGCCCGGGGACTTTGGCTAGTGCTTTTATGACCTGGGTTACTCCAGGGAGCCCACAGCATCCGAACACTACTGCTGGGTAGGGTTGGGGGGAAGTTGAGAAGGAGGGGCTGGGGGAAGCAGGTGCTCTCCATCACCAGCCTTTGGGCCACCACACTGACCTCCACATGCCCTTGTAGGAGGGACTGTCACCACTTCTGGCCTTCACTTTGGTAAACTTTCCCAGAGAACCTTCTGTCAGACCCAGTAGAGGAATGATCGAGAATATTTCTTAGGCCAGCTCTGCAGTGATGTGCTGCCCAAGAGAAGCTGGCTCTCATGTGGTGACTGTTACACGAATCCCCAGCCCCATGGGCCTGAAACACGCTGGGCATGGCTGAGAGCAGGTGGGTTGGAAAACTGGAGGAAGGGGATTGTGACATGATCAGACCCTGTGGAGGGTGTTCAACCGGCTCTCTCTCTCTCTTTCTCACTCTCGTGGGTGTGCACATGTGCTCCATCAAGAATAAAGAGAAGTATTTTTTCTTTTCCTGCCCACAACACCCCACTAGACTGCCAGAATTCTTTCTCTTCTCTGCTTTGGTCCCTGGGCCAGAGTTCAAGGAGGCTCATTTCTTTTTTAAAAAGATAATTATTTATTTATTTTTGTCTATTATTATTATTATTTATTTTTAAATTTGGTCAGAGAGAGAGAGAAAGGAAAAGTGAGAAAGCAAGCCACCAGGTCTGAGACTCAAGCCATAATGGGCCACGTGGGAGTCCAGCACATAACTACCACACCACCTGCCAGCCCCAGACTCATGTCTTGACATTTCTCCACTTGCCAGTTCTTTCTCTTCACCTCCTCACTTCCTCAAGTCCTGCTCTCATGGGCTTTTCTGGGAATTGGGGGAAATAGAGAAGTTCTTGTCCCTGGGGAGCTTCTAGCACATTGGCCGGAAAGACAGGAGGCATCAGGACTTGGGGGGGGGGGGTGTGCAGGTAAGGAAGGAGGAAGCAGGACCAGCTGAGGGGGCCTCAGGGGGCTTCCTGGAAAAGGGGGGCAAGAAGGATGAGAAGAGGTGTTTGGAGTGACAGATCCAGGCCACAGAATTCTTGGAGATAAGCGGGAAGGGGGTCCTGGCTAGGGAGGCCAAGCAGTACCAGGGAAGGGCTGGGAGCCAGCATGAGGGTTCGAAAGCCCTGTTGCAGGTGAGGCAGCAGCTGGGAGGGCCAAATGCAAACAGCCACCCCCGTGATGTGGAAACCCATCTCTAAGCCGGGGTGAATGGGGAAACATTTGGGGAGCAGCTGCTGGACCGGAGCAGCCAGGCATCTACTGTGAACAAAGGCTCGGGATGCCACCCAAAGGCCACGTGAGACAGGAGATGCTACCTCGGCCACCCTCTGACCCTGCACATGTGGTCCTTTTCCTCGCAGCCTGCTGACCAGCACTCCGGAAAGTGGGCCCCCCCCACCCCCCCGACCCAAGTTCTGCACTCGGGAACGCCCCCAGAGGTTCTTCCTTGTGTCCAACCACAACTCCTCTGGCGGCCATTGGAAGGCTGACAGAGAGATGGGCAGGAGGGAGACTGAAAGCAGTTGCCCCAGTGAAAGTGGCTGGGAGGGAGACAGGGAGGCGGAGGTGAGCAGAGGGCAGGGCCGGGAGAAGATCGTGTCCGGGCGAAGACTCCTGCTCATCGGACACGCCACGCTGGGAATCCGAGAATCTGCGGTGGGAATGGGCCGGGCTGGCAGGAACAAAGGATGAAAGGGAGGTTGTGCGGCCGGCTGGGACGCACACACCCTCCGCTGACGTACTTCCGTGGCCGGTGACCTCGGTTGGCTGTCAGAACTCATCCCAGCTCATGGTGTTGCCCAGTGGGGTCCCTGTGCACCCAACCCCCAAACAGGGACTGAGAACAGGGCCTGGTTAGGTACCCAGAATGACTTGCTGTCGAGATGAGCTTAGAAAACAACCTTTTCTGGGGCCAGCCCGTGGCCTGGTGGTTAAGGAGGCTAGAACCCACATGGCTGACAGCGCAGTTTGAGTCCTGGCAGCTTGAAAAACATGATAGCTCTGTGTGTCTGTGAGTTCAAAATCCCAAAAGGAGTGAGAGATCAAGGAGAAGTGGTTGCAGCATAATCATCCCCCATGCTTTCTCGCTTCCCCCATCCCTGTTTCTCTCTCTCTCCAGTGAGAGCATATAGTCTCTGGCACATTATAAAGAGAAAGAAAATGACCTCTCTCAGAAACAACGGGGTCAGAGGAAGGAATAGGGGAAGGCGAAAAGAAAGACAGTGGAGAATTTTGATGGGAGTGCCCAGGATGGATCCAGGATCCCCACCCTGGTTGGAAGTTCTCTAGGCACAAGAACCTTTCTATTACCCCCAATTCCAAGAAAAGTCCATGAGAGCAGGACTTGAAGTAGGGGTGGAAGTGAAGAGAAAAAACTGGCAAGAGTGGATGTGTAAAGCAGAAAATGTCTCCCTGAGCACTGGTCCAGCAATCAGAACAAAGGACCGTGCTTATGTCTAGGTATTCTGATGACAGAAGGCCAGGGCCCAGGGTGTGCCTGGGATACAGAGCATTGGAGTTAGACTCCAAAAAGAACTTGTTTTTGAGTGATAGGACGATTAAGGAGCCGAGTGAAAGCCCTCACGGCTAGCACAGGGACTCTGGAATCACGCCTCCAAGAGAGACGGCCATATACTCACACAGCCAGTGGAGAGGCCAGATCCTCCCAGCTCCAGCCTCACGGACCTACCTTCCCAGCTTCCTGGGGACCTCCCGTGGGGACACGACATCAGCATGTCACCTGTTGCCATAGACTAGGAAGGGGTGGAAGGCTGTGCTGCTAGGATGGCGGCTGCACTGACCTCCTGCAGGGGAAGGAAATGATCTTACTGTTTTCTTCCTGCCCAGCTGAAGTGAAGGGCCTGGGAAGGAAGAATTCCCTGTTTGGGGACCTTCTCTGCTTTTCTGAAGACCTCTCTGAAGACCCTAACCAGACGCTCAGGCACAACTGCACTTGTATATGTCCCCCCAATCACCCCTAACACAACCAGACACAGGTGGACATGGCTCCTCCCAAAAAGAGCTTCGCATGCAATCAGTCCCCTACCCTCATCGCCATCACTCACCGAGGATCATCTCGACCCCAGTGCAGACAGACTCTGTGGACATGGGCAGCTCCTCACACGCCATCGCGAGCACTCATGCATGTCACCCAGCCCTGTCACTCTGGCCCTGTGACACACTCCCAAGATCCTATTCACTCAGGTGCCCCATCATGCTCCACCCTAAATGGAGTTCATATCGCAAGAACCTTCTATGTTCTGGACGCTGGGCGGATATTGAAGCACAAGGACAGGTCAACATGGTGCTTGGTAAGCTGGCTGCCAAGGCCACGGGCGACGTGGACTCACAAACAGATTGTTACAGGGCAGTGCATTAGACCCTATGAGGACTAAGCATCAAGTGCCATGGAGACTATCCCAGTCCTGGGGCTCCAAAGAGCTTTCACATGTACACCGCCAGCCCAGAACCCCTGGATCCCAACTGGAGGCTCTTGGCTGCCATCAAGCTGCATCTATCACAGATTTGAACTTCTACACTCCTGGGACCCTCACTTACTCCCTAGTGCATCTCAGCAGCTCTCCGAATGCTACCCAGACCCTCCGACCCTGACTTTCTCTCACACAGGCCTTCTTCTAGCCCTCTGCTCCTGTGTACCCTCCCTTGTGGGACACAGGCCACTTGTCACTAGAGGAGCCATAATTGGCAGGTACTGAAGCTGCTGCCAGGGCTTTGGAACCGGCAGAGGGGAGGGAGAGGAAGGGTTCCTGAGGCAGGGGGCTTGGGAGCTGCGAAGGGGAAGCGGGAGGGGGCTGGCTCCAGTGCCCTCTCCTCTGCTCTGCAGGTGTAATTAGCCCTGGCAGATGAAAGGGCGTCTTTGAAAGCGGGCGAGATCCTTGTCTGTCAGCAGGGCGCTCTGGGTGGCATCGGCAGCTTATCCTGAAACCACACACGGCACCAGAGCCGGGCTGTCTAGGCACTGCCCATGAGGTGGGAGGCAGACCCCGTGGCACGAGCCCTTGACTCCCTACTCCTTGATATCTTGGCCCTGGGCTCCTGGCCTCTTTGGACAGCAGCTTCTCAGAACAGAGTCTTCTAAAACCTGGCAGTACCACTCCCAATACACTGATGCTCCATCCTCAGGGCCTGAAGGGACAGGCACCTCCACCCCTCAAGCTGGACAGGAGGCCAAGGACAATGGCCCTAGGCAGTCCTTTCATCCTGAGATCTCAAAGCGCCATCTAATTAACCCCGCCCAGGTCGGGGACTTCCTCTGGAGTCCCTTTGGAGGGGTGTGGTCTGGGACCAGCAGTTCCCAGATCCCAGGTTGGATAGGAGCTGCAAGAGGACGATGTCTCCCAGTATTCATCCTGTTTGGGATCTGGAGAGTCTAGCGTACCAGCAATGTGGGGGTGCTGACGCAAACTCTGAAAGATGGGGATGGGCATGTCAGGGGAGCCTGAGTTTGTGAACCAAAGGGAGAGAATCCCTGATGCACCTCAACGCTCCCATCACGTGTGGGTTCAAAGTCTAGCAAAGGATGAACGTCTCGACATATGGAGTGAAAGAGGCCAGATATAAAGGAGTAGATGCAGCACGTGGTTCCACTTATACTAAACAGACAGAAGACGAATCCATGCTCTTTGAAATCAGATTAGAGATTTGTTATCCTTGAGGAGTTTACTAACCCAAAGAGGCACTATGGGTGCTTTGGGGTGGTGCTTATAGTCTCTTCTTGAGCTGAGCACTGGTTACCTAGGCAAGTTCATTTTGTGAAAATTCATCCTGTTTGATACTTGTGATTTACATACGTCATATACTTATGACACTTTTCTATGTGCATAGTAAGATTCAAGAAACATTGTCATTTTAAAAATTACTTATTGTATTTATTTATTTATTTTTAACTTGCTGTAAGGCACATGTACTCACCAGAAAGAGAGAGAGAAGGAAAATGAGAAAAGCAAACTGCCAGGTCCAGGACTTGACCATGGTCGGCCATCTGGGAGTCCAGAGCCTTAACCACCATGCTACCTGCTGGCCCCAATATTTACATCCTTGTGTGTCAAGCTAAGAAGCTAAGACTTTGTTTTATAATTCCTTTGTTGTTGTTGTTGTTTGTTTACTATAGGATACATGCACTTGTTGGAGAGAGACAGAAACTGAGAAATCACAGTTCCCCCAAGGGGAACTGCCACACTACAGTCCCTTCCCCTCCATTCTCCTTTTGGGATTTTAGGCACACCTAAACATACACATGATGTGATTTTCAAGCTGCTGCATCCAGAACTTGAACTGCATAGTTGGCCATGTGGGATCCAGCCACCGTAACTTCCATACCATCTGCTGGCCCTATTTTATGATTCCTTTAAGGGGTTCTCACGTTTGTCTCTTTCTTCAGCTGGAAGATCACAGGGTTCATTCCAGAACAAAGATCTGGTGAGCCCATATTCTTGGAGAATTTCTTGACTGTAGGAGTGCATGAGTAAGAGGAGGGAGAGGGCATGAAGCAGTGTAGTCAACACGTCTGTATGGAATCCTGCCCCCCCACCTGCCACCCCAATATTCACACACACACACACACACACACACACACACAACAGTAGTCTACTTTGCTGAAAGCCAATGGATGCTTTGGTACCGGGGAACCAATGAGATCACCAGGATCCCTGCTCTCCTCTGTCCCACCCCCGCTATCACTCCTGAAATCCATTCCCAGGCAGGGTCCCACCCTCACCTTCTTGGTCAGCTCTGTCCCTTTCATCTTTATCCTCTGCTTCAGGGCCTAAAAGAGATAGCTGGGGAGACACACAGGGCTGTTTGTGAAGGAGCTGCTTGCTGGTTTCACCGCATCAAATGACATCCCTGCTTCTTCCTCCTTCCTCCACCCAGGAAGAGAACAGGAAGCAGGGCTTTCCTCTGCTGTCACTGAGGGAGAGGGCTTCGAGTTGGACTTCCTGATGACTGGGGTGATGAAAAGTCCTTGGAGGGGGCCAGAAAAAAAAAAAAAAAAAGCCAAAATGCTTTAAAGACTGATGTGCCTGGAGACAGAGAGTTGAAACAGATCACCTTAGAGAGTGCTAAGCTTGGTGGATTTCCAATACAGAGAACCCCACCCCCTGGTGAACACACAGAGGCACTCGCTTCTGACATTGACTCTCCAGCTAGGAAGGGATGTTAAATGTCTGCATTTCCTAAATGGGACCCTAGAGCCCACAGCCATATCGGATACTTAAACTCTGCCTGTGTGACCTCAGGAGGGACTCATCCTGTCCTGCTCTGAACGCTGTGGGTGTTCCACTGGTGGCTTGGCCTCTGCTGGGTTGACAGTCCCTCTAGCCTGGAGCCTAGAGTTCACCTTCCCTAGTTTCTTGGCAAATTTCAACCTCCCACCCGCACCCCAACCCATCCTCCCCAAATATTAATAATTTCCTTAAAACACGCTAAGAAGAGAGACTCGTTCTCTTCTAACCCTCTTCCGGTGGGTGGAATCCATAACCCTCTCAAGGATTCCAGGGATCTTAAGCACCCGGAACAGCAGCAGGCATGTAACTGGAACTCCATGAATATTTATTAGATGAATGAAAAGTTCTTACACTTGGGAAGTCCCTCCAGAAGTTCGGCCTACATCCCTATTGCTGCTTTGAATTTCTCAGTTGTTATGGCCCCAGAAGAGAGGGGTTACCTGCCTTCATCAGCCATCATTTATCTAGCACCTATTGTGTGCAAACCATTGTGATGACAACTACCACTTCCTAATTTAAGTTTGGGCTCATCCCAATGGCTCTTACTGTCTCCCCCTTCTCCCTCCAAGTCCAGCCTTCATTCATCCTCCGTGGTCCATTCTCCAAGAGTTAACCAATATTTAATCAAATGTCACAAGAGCATGAGCTTTGCTTTCTCGGATTACAATTCTATTTATCTACTCTATTTTTTTCTTTTGTCTTCATTTAAGAGAAATGAAAACCTTTCCATCTCTTCTTTTTTTTTTTCTTTTTTTTTTTGGGGGGGGGAGGTTTTTGCTATAGGGCGTGTGCGCTCGCCAGACAGACAGAGACAGAGAGATAGAAAGCAAGAAATCACCCCCCAGGGGGGATGGCCAAGCCGCAATCCCTTCTCCTCCATTCTCCTCTTGGGATCTTGGACACACAAGCACACGCGCCCGGCGTGAGTTTTAAGCCACTGGGTCCGGGACGCAAACCGGGGTCGATTACGTGGGAGTCTAGCGACATAGCCATTACGCCAACTGCTGGTCCCTCATCTCTTCTTTTTTAATAAGTTTTTATTTTTAAATTTTAACTTTATTCATTTTATATATTTATTTCATTTTATTTTAATTTGACCAGAGAGAGATAGAATGAGTGAGAGAAAGTGAGAAAGCAAGTCATTGGATCTGGGACTCAAACCGTGGTCGGCCATGGGGGGATCCAGCGCCTTTAACTGCTTAGCCACCTGCCGGCCCCAAAATCTCTCAGCAGGTGGGGTGGAGATTAAGGCCCTGGATCCCACATGGCCCATCTGATGGTTCCCCTGACCATGCAGCTTGAAAAATCACACCACCACAGTGTGGCCGACTCTCCATGTGGTGATTTCTCACTTCTCCCTCCCTCCCTCCCTCTCTCTCTCTCTCTCTCTCTCTCTCTCTGGTGAGCGCATACACCTTACAGGAAAACTGAAAAAAAAAAAAAGAAAAAGAAAAAGAAAACCTCGCCATTTCTCTGTTTTGGCGCCTCTGGCTTGTGCCTGTGTGCCCCTCTGTGTCTCTGTTTCTCTCCTGGTGGAGTCTCTCTCTCATGCTCGATCTCTCTGTCCGTCTTTGGGAGCCCCTTTCTGTTCCTTCTCGGGGCTGTGGGTGTGTCTCGGGCACTATCAGATTTCTCTGCCGCTCCTTCCCTCTCCTTTATCTTCTTTAGAGCATATAGGTGAACAGGTGGTTGGGAAATAGGAAAAGGGGGGAAAGAAGCTGGAGTGGGTATTTTCTCCCAGGGATCAGGGTCGCAGGTAGCTCCAGCCCTAGCTGGGAACGAGTCCCGACAGGTGCAGCTCCCGTCCAGAGGTTGCGCAATGCGAGGCGCGTGCCCAGAGCCCAATCCCTGTCCGGTTCCAGGCGGAGGGCGGCGGTGGGGGCTGTATGGAGACCTGAAATACCCTTTGAGGTCCCTCTCCCCGAGAGACCCCAGCCGACTCTGCTCCTCAAGCCAGCTCGCTGGTGTGGGGGGTAGGCAGAAAGATGTTTGCCGGGAAAGGACAGTTTGGGCCCGGGGAGGGGAGTTCCCTGCGTCTGGGCCGTGGGGGGAGCTGCAGGGTGAGTAAGGCCCGCGGACGCAGAGGCTCAGTGGCGCGGCGGCGGCGGCGGCGGCGGGGAGGAGGGTAATTACGCAGGGAGGCTCTCGCCACAGCACGTCCCCACAAATGAGAGGCCCCGGGCCCCAGACACCACACAACAAAGCAGGAGGCAATTATTTGGCTCCAGTGGGAGGGGACAGCCCATCGCCGGCCCACTGCAGCTGAGGGCCGGAGGGCGGGGTGCAGGACCACTCTCACCAGCCCCTGGGGGCAGCTTCAGGGCCCCAGGGACTCCCGCTGGGTCACCCTTAGAGGGGGTCCCAGCTGGGGAAGGCAGAGTGGTGGGAGGCCCTCGGCTTGATTAGAGCCCTCCCTCAGCCAGCCCGGAGCCTCCCACAAGGCCTCCCGGAGCCCTCCCCAGCCCTCCCCGGACACCCGCAGGGAAGTGAGGAGGGCCGGGAACCAGGGCTGGGAGAGCGGAATGCGCTTTGCTGGTTCTAGGGAAGCCAGTGGCCAACATCTGAACCGCCCCCCTCCCCCGGCCGCCCCCTTCTCCAGCTGTGGCCAAGCAACTGGCAACCAGGAGGCTCTCAGGCAGGTGGGAAACCACAGAGCAGGGAGCCGGAGCCAGGGAGATTCCAGAGCACGGGGCCAGGCCTGGAAGCCGCACCATTGATATGCAAATCGATGCAAATATAGCTTCCCCCCACCTCTGGAAAATCATCAGATCCAGCACATTTGGAGGAAAAGGCTGATCAGCTGGGGGACCCCCTGCCTCTCCACCCTCCTCAGGAGCCCTGCCTACCACCAATCCTTGCATTCCCTGGGTCCTTCCTGCAGAGGACTTCCCCCTCTTTAGATGAAAGCCCAAAGTACAGATGGGGAAAAAGAGGTCTGAAGAGATTCAGGTACTTTCCCCTGCTCTAACAGCCCACTTGGAAGGTGATGGGGCTGCTGGAACCACCTGACAACTGCCCCTAGATTACCAGTGGGCCAACTGGGAAGGAGGAAAGAGCTGGCTCTAGAGCCCGAAAACCTGGTCTTGTTTGCTGGGTAATCTTGAGCAAGTCATTTCTCTATGCCTGTTTCTCTGAATGTCAGATGGTCATCTGGTGGCGGGCGGGGTGGGGGTGGGGGGCTTTTCCAGACATCGAGTCCTTTCCTTGTATCGGGAAGTCCAGCATTACTGCCAAGAGTCCTAAGAGTCAACTGTGCCCCCTTTGCCTTCTTCAGCAGCTCTCACCCCTCACCCCTCCCTGCTCCAGGCCACCAGGAGGGGAACCTCTAATCCCTGGCCTTCTCTATCTCCAAAATTTCATTCAGAATCCATTTTAGGAAGCCTTCCGTGGTTAACACTCCTGACTCTGATCTCTCCTTTATGTCGGGGTCCCCTCTATCTGAGAATGCCTCCTTGGTCCTGTTTGCCTTCCTGATGTGTTGCTGAAAGGTCTCCTAAGAAACCCTGAGAGTGTGTAGAGGACCCTCGTCATGGCCCTGGAGGCCGGGACCGTGTCTCCATTAGGCTGGGGGCTTCCCAAGAACATGAGCTGTTTTCTCCAACATATGGGGTTCTCTGTGGGCAGAGAGCCCCCATCTCGGTGGGACTGTGTCTCCGCCATTAGAGTAGGACTTTGCCCCAGGGTTGAAGGGTCTGCCTCCTCTATCTACCCAAAGCTTGTGTTCATTCCACAGGAAAGAGGAACCTGGGGACACACACACACACACACACACACACACACACCAGGTATTCTCTGACCTCTTTCTCAGCTTCCCCCTCAAGCCTCCTTTCTGAGACCAAGCCACCTTCAAGGGAGCAATTTTTGCCATCTCCCCATCCTGCCAGATATGATCCTACCCCTTCCTTCCTCAGAAAACTGACCTGGCATCTGCTTTTCATCCCACACCCCTTTCCCGGCCTCCTACCTCTTTATCTCTCTCTAGAGCCTCAGGGCAAGTATTTGCCATCTGCCATGTCAGTGCATTCCTGGGGCTGGCTCCCAGGCTCCCTGCTGCCCCCGGGGGCCCTGAGAACCCTGCTCACCTGGCCTGCACCAGCAGAGCTGCTCTCACCACCCCCAGGAACCCCTGGGTTCTTTGCTCCCCACTTGCCCACTCCTAGGCCTCTGGGCCTGCAGTGCCAAGGCCCCTAAAGTCCTAGACTGCTGTCTCCACTCTAGAGCCAGAAACTCTCAGAGTAAGTCGAGGGACCCACTCCAGATGCAGGCATCTCCCTGTGCTTTCCTCCTCCATATCTTCTCTGTCCTCATCTCAGAAAGAATCCCTGCCCCAGGGCCCACCCCTTTTTATTTTTTTGCATACTACATTTCTTGGTCCAGCCCAAGCCAATTAATGCAAATGCAATGCAAACCAGATGCAAAGAGAAAGCCACACTAGAAAGGAGAGGACTCAAAGTCTGGGAGGACCTCTTTTTCCAAAGATGGCCATTTGTCATGCAGGGAAACTGAGGCTTAGAGAGAAGTAACTCACTGATGCATTCCTGGCTGGAATGCCTGGTGTTCTGGAAAATTCCAGGGGCCACTGACATGAGTTGTGCAATAGCTATGCTCTCCTCTTACCCTTATATCTCATCTAACCATGGCTCGTCTCACATCGTTTCCGTGTTCTTCCTTCTGTCTTATTTTCCCTTTCTCCTGCTTCTGACACTCCTTGTCCTCAGCCCAGCAGCCCTGCACCCCGCCATCACTCTCTGAGGGTGATCAAGGGGGTGGTTCCTCATAGAATCTGGACTGGCTCACCTGCCCTACCACTGAAAGTCCCTGCCAGTAGAGCGTGTCTGTGGGTGCCATGTTCTGTTTAATGATGTGTGTCTCTGGAGGTCTTGATGACATGCTGTGGCATTACCATCTTAACAGAAAGCAGGAACTTAAGATCTCCTGGAAACGTGGGGTTATTGGAGAGTGCAGCAAAGAAGGCCTGGAGTGAAAGGAGAAATAGACACGCTGTCTAGAAACACATTCAGTCAAGGGATTTTACTGAACACTGTTATGTCTCAGGCATGGAGCTGGGTGCTGGGATGGGTGGAGAACAGGATGGCTCCTTGCATGGCACAGTGAGCAGTTCTTAAGCTCACACTACATCGGCCTCATGTGGATGCTCTTTAAAACCCAATTCCTGGACCAGCAGATGGTGATAGGGTTACGTTGCTGGACTCCCACATAGTCAACTGTGGTGCAAGTCCCGGACCTGGTGGCTTAAAACTCACACTGGGTGCATGTACTTACATGCCCAAAATCCTGAAAGGAGAATGGAGGAGAAAGGATTGTGGGGTGGCCATCCTCCCCAGGGGGTGATTTCTCACTTTCTGACTCTCTGGCAAGCACACGTGCCCTATAGCAAAAATCTCTCTCTAAAATTAAAAAAAAAAAAAAAAATCCCTGGGCTAGCAGACGGGTACCTGCAGGAGGCTTTCCACCTGCAGGTCCCCCTCTGGACTCATCGCCATTGCTTAGCAGATGGGATGGTGATTGAGGCTCTGGATTTCCACATGGCTGACCATGGTTTGAGTCTTGGACCTGGCAACTTGGAAAGCACAATAAATAGATAGATAAATAAATGTTTGCTTAAAAAATTCTCAAGCTTCTCTTGATTAAGTCTATGGGAACCCAGGAATCTGCATTTAAAGAATGCAGATGGGGGGACCAGCAGATGGCGTGGTGGTTAGGGCACTGGACACTCCCACAGGGCCAACCATGGTTCAAGTCCCAGATCTGGTGGCTTACTTTCTCTCTCTCTCTCTCTCTTGCGCTGTATATTTCTCTGGTAAAATTAAAATAAATAAATGAATGAATAAAATTAATAAGTAATTCTAAAAAAAAAAAAAAAAGATAAAAGAATGCAGATGGAAGTGGTCTAGTGACCACATTTTGAAAAGCCCTGGTGGCATGTCCTGGATTTTAACAACAACCTGGAGTTTCAGGGGCCCAAGGGGCCAGAAAGAGGGAGGGAAGGTGCTGGGAAGGAGAGTCAGCTGGGCTGGGAGATGACAGAAGAGTCTTCTCCCAGGACCAACCACGCCCTGAGAGGAGGCTTCCCACCTGCAGGTCCCCCTCTGGACTCAGCACCATTGCTTAGGAACCCCGAGCATCTCCCTGGGGCCGCTCCTAGCAAAGGAGAACCTTGCTCATTCAGGCCTCCCAGACCCTGTGAGTCCTGCCCTTCACCTTCCTCAGGCCTCAGGGCATCTTCTGAGTCCACTAAGTGGGAGCACCAATGAGAAGAGTTGCAGAGACCCCCCAAACCACCCCTCACTCCTGGGTCTCAGAGCACCTCCATGGGTCCATGTTTCAGCTAAAGAGAGAGGGGCTGAGAGGAAGGGATTTGAGCGCAGAAATGGAGATTGAGAACAGAGGCAAGGGCGGGAGGCTGCCCCTCCTCCCCTCCAGTGCCTGGCGTTTGATGCTGGGGTTGCTGAGACATCTCCTCTCCCGGAAACTCAAGGCCAGACAGATAAACACAGATGGAGGGAGAGACTCGGCTGCTTTATTTATGGGCCTGGTGACAGGCCCTCTCCTGTCTCAGAGTCACTAATCTACCGGGCGGAAGAGACATCCCACCCCCTTGCCACCCTCTTCCCTCCCTCCTGAGACTGGGGCTCTGCCAGGCTCCAAGCCTTCCCCTAGGCGGTCAGGACAGGCCTACAGTACCAGCTCTGTGGGCTGGGAGAGAGTGTCCAGGGGTTCAGGGGACACCTTCTCCCCACCTCCCTCAACAAAACAAGGAGCACACAGCCCATTTCCTGTTCCACCATGTCCACTGTGTCCTAAAAGGGCCACCAGGAAGTTTTGACTCTGCTGAGGAGGCTCACCCCCAATCCCATGCATGTGCCTCGGTACAGGAGGATGGCCTAGGTGCCATCTCAGGGAGTCATTCTGAATGACAAGTTGGACACTCCCAGTTCAGCCCCTGTGGAGACGAACCCCCTACCCTGGGCTGACCCAGCTTGGGTCTATCCAGAGGCAGGGCTGATGGGGGACTCCATGATGTCCCTAAGGGGTGAGACCCCTGCCACCTGCAGCCTGTTTTAATTTTCCCCTAATGGCAGTTAGCACCATGCTGTCCCTCCTCCTCCCCCTCCACCTTCTCCTCACTCCCCTGCATTCGCACACCTGCTGCTGTACCCTTTGTTGGAGGGTTAAGTCCCACCTTGGCCCTGGAGGGGTCATCAACACAATAGCTTGGCCTTCTCAGCTGGGAAAGGGATCCTCTGACTCCCCACCCTGCACCCTGAGCCCTGCACCCTGCACCTGTGGAGGCTCTTCCTTCTGCCGTCTTTATCCAGGTCTACCCCAAGTCTCTGGGTCTGGGGGAGACTTAACTCAGCCCTGTGGAGAGAATGGATCCCTCAGGCCCCAGGGTCAAAGGTCAGAGAGCACCAAAAGGGCAGCAAGAGGAGGAGGAGGTCAGGGAGGGGGCAGATTCATACCTGTCGGTGGCTTTGAGGCCGGACACTTGGAGCCTTTAAAGCCCCAGAGATTCAGGGATTTGGCTCATGGGATCAGACGGCCCGGCTCCCTGACTCACAGTGGCCAGACCCAGACGGGGACCTGTTCAACTCGCCTCTCTCTTTTCATTTAAGTCACTTTGGGTCATCCATGGGCCAGGGAGGAACTTCACCAAAAGGACACGCTTCCCTTCTCCCTCCCACTTGACCCCTCCCGGGCCTGTCTCCCCTCCTCTCCTGTCCCCGCAGGCATCACTAATCGCTATTGTTGGCCCTTATCTTAGCGTGGGTGCGCGCGCACGCACACATACACACTCCTAAACTCAGGGGAAGGGGTGCAATCTGGAATCCCTGCTCACTTACTGTGACCACTCAGGCAGTCTCCACTTCTGGGCGTAGTAGGGACAAGGGCACTCATTGGCTTCTGCCCCCTCAATGCTTTTCCCAGTAACTCCCCTGGGCCCCTTTCCCTGAATTTTCTCCCATGCTTCCAGCTCCACCTCAGAATTCCAACCCTTTGCCGATCTGCCCTTATTTCTGGTCTCTGTTGGCGAATCGGGGTGTGTTGTCTTCCCCCTCACCCTGAGAAGTCTCTGCGATCAAGAACTAGGTCTCCATGGGAACCAGCAGTTAGCGTAATGGCTATGTCGCTGGACTCCCACATAGTCGACCGCGGTTCGCGTCTCGGACCCGGTGGCTTACAACTCACGCCGGGCGCGTGTGCGTGCGTGCCCAAGATCCCAAGAGGAGAATGGAGGAGAAGGGATTGCGGCGTGACCATCCCCCCTGGGGGGTGATTTCTCGCTTTCTGTCTCTATGTCTCTCTCTGTCTGTCTGGCGAGCGCACACGCCCTCTAGCGAAAAACCTCTCAAAAAAAAAAAAAAAAAAAAAAAAAAAAAGAACTAGGTCTCCCCAGTCTAGCAGCTCCCTGAAAGGGTCTCTTCAGGCAGAAAAGGAGGAGGCACAGAGAAGGGGGAGGCTCATTCATTTCTCCACTCAGATCTGAGTTTTGCAGGTAAATAAGTCACTCCAAAGGTGAGCAGGGGGCCATGGGAGCAAGAGGAAAAGGCATCCTAGTGTGGGTGACTTTATTTTAATTTTTACTTAACAAATGATAATTGTATATATTTAGCAGTGGAGGTGATGTCTATGTTGAAGTTGAGAAGGAAAACGAAATAGCAGCTCCTCCTAAGACTTCCTCCAGAAGGACTGGCAGGTGGCATGGTGGTTAGGGCACTGGACTCCCACATGGCCAGCTGCGGTGTGAGTCCTGAAACTGGCAGCTTGCTTTCTCACTTTCCCTTTCTCTCTCTCTCTCTCTGGTGAAATTTGAAATATAAATAAATAAATAAATATTAAATTATTGTTTTATTAAAAAAAAAAAAAAAAAAGAAAAAGACCTCCCCCCAGAGCTTCAGAATCCCTCCTCCTGCCCCACCTCCCTATTCCCACTCACTCCGTCCCTGGAGGCATAAGACACAAGCTGTGGACAGCTATTCCATTTCTCTCTCTCTCTCTCTCTTTAAAAAATTATTTTATTTATTTTATTTAATTTTCTTTCTTTATTTAAATTTGACCAGAGAGGGACAGAGTGAGAGAGAGAGAGGGAAAGTGAGAAGGCAAGCCGCCAGGTCCGGGACTCAAACTGTGGTCAGCCATGTGTGAATCCAGTGCCCTTAACCACCATGCCACCTGCCGGTCCCCCATTTCTTTTTTAAAAGTTTTTTTTTTTTTTTTTTTTTTTTTTTTTTTTTTTTTTTTTTTTTTTTTGCTATCTGGCATGTGTGCGCTCACCAAACAGAGAGAGAGAGAGAGCGAGAGAGAGCGAGAGAAGGTCAGAAAGCACCCCAGGGCGGATTGCCACACCAGGATCCCTTCTCCATTCTCTTGGTCATGATTTCCAGGCTGCTGGGTCCAGAATTTGAATCATGCAATTGGACATGTGGGATCCCACACCTTAACTCCCATACCAACTGCTGGCCCTCTCTCTCTCTCTCTCTTTTTTTAAGTCCTTTTTTTTTCTTTGTTAGTTTGTTTGTAAGTCAGAGGGTACATTCCTCTGCTAGAGAGACAGAGAGAGTGAGGTAGAGGGAGGAGAAAGTACCCTTCGGGGAGTGTGGTGGGGCTGAAATCTCTTTTTTTCTCCATCTTGTTGGGATTTGGGCACGCTCACACGTGTTGGTGTGTTTTTCAAGCAACTGGGGCTGGATTTGAACTGGGATTGCCCATGTAGGATCCAGCTCCCTTAACCACTAGGCCGTAGGGCTGGCCCCCAGCTCTGTCTCCCCATTCCTTTCTGTCATTTATCTGCCCCACCTGCCTGTGGCCCTGGCTCCATGCCAAGTGTCAGCTTGCTCAGCCCCACCCTGGGTCCTTTCTCAGGGTAGAACCAACCTGTGGGGAGGCAGTGCCTCCTCTTCCTCATAGCAGCTGCCAACCTCTAGGCCCCCTTACCCCGCCACCCTGCCCCACAGGAGGGGCAGAACATTTGAAGAAGCTCGTGGACCACTCTGAACCCAGGAATGTGTCTGCCCATGACAGGAGGTGGGTGTGTACTCAGCCTGGAATGTGTACACCTCCCTCTGTCTGTTCCCTTCCTTTGAGTGGTTTCAAAATCATGGTCTGGGGTAAGTCCCCCTGCCCAGATTCCAACACCCCAACATGCTAGACAAGCGTGTCTGTTGGGGTTGAAGCGATCACCACACTGGAATGGGACCCACTGCAGCTCTCTTTGGCCTTCTGAAGCAATGACGTTCACCGCCAGCCCTGCCTCGCTCTGCCCTGATGTTGGCTCCTAACTAGAAACTCATTCTCGCTGCTGCCCTCTCTGCTGAGATCTCTGCAGCCACCTGCGCTATTGCTGCTCTCCTTGCCACCTCCTGGAGCTGATGGACTTCATAGGGCCACCTGGGCTTGGCCAGAGGCTCACACAGGGCTGCCAGGCCGGCCGGCTTCTGCCCCTCCCATTTATAGGCTACCTCCCTAAGCTTGGGCAGAGGGCTTCCCCCATCCATCCTGGTTGCTGATGGGGAGAAAGTGGCTGTTTAAGGAGGGGTCTCCTTTTGGCCAGCTAGTAAGCATTCCCATTTATTGAGCCCTGACTATGGTCTAGGCACACACATGTTCTTATCTATTTTATTAATTTCATTTCAAGTGTATGATAGCGTGTGTGCATGCACGTGAGAGAAAGAGAAAGAGAGAAGCCCCCCTCAAAGGGTCCGGTCACACCAAAATCCCCTTCACCGGTCCTCCACCCATTGGGTCTGGAGCACTCATGTGCGTGCTCTGGGTGTTTCGGCCATCCTGGGCAGAAGTTCAAACCGAGGTCACCATGTAGCATCCAGCTCCTCTCCAGCACTGCCGCAGTGCTGCACAGTGGAGCCAGCCCACTTTTTAAAAAAGAATGATGTAATTACATTTATTATTATTTTTATTTAGTTTGCCGTAGTGTGCTCACCAGAGAGAGAGGGGAAATGAGAAAGCAAACCATCAGGTCTGGGACTTGAACTGCAGTGAGCTGTGTGGGCATTCAATGCCTCAACCACCATGCCACCTGCTGGTCCCCCCACATTTTCTTATTTAATCTTCGTAACAACCCCCAGGTCGGTTCTAGTATTCCGTTTTACAGAAGAGGAAATGGAGGACCAGCAGACGGCATAATGGCTATGTCGCTGGACTCCCATGTAGTCGACCATGGTTCAAGTCCCGGACCCGGTGGCTTAAACTCACGCTGAACACATGTACGTGCATGCCCAAGATCCCGAGAAGAGAATGGAGGAGAAGGGAGGAGAAGGGATTGCAGTGTGGACATCCCCCTGGGGGGTGATTTCTCGCTTTCTGTCTCTCTGTCTCTTTGGCGAGCACATGCGCCCTATAGGAAAAAAGCTCTCAAAAAAAAAAAAAAAAAAAAAAAGAAGAAGAAGAAGAAGAGGAAATGGAGGCCCTGGCAGGCTATGATTGTCCTTTCCAACTAGAATGCATCCCCTTGGGCCAGAGCCACACCACTGTTCTGTGGCCAGCAGGAGAGATGCATGTGGACACACTCTACCTGGGAAACTGAGGAAAGTGACAGGGCTTGAGTGAGATGCAGCCTTCTCCCGGGAAGACACTCCCTCAAAGTGCTTCCAATCTGAGGGAGGAGACAAGACCACTGTCCTTGGGGAGCTGCTGTCTGAGAGGAGTCAGATTATACTTGGAAAATCAAGCTTCCCTGATCCCTGATGCCAACATCCAGGATGGATGCCAGAGGCCTCCGAGACTATATAAGCCCAGCTCCCACCAGCTCTCCTGGCAACGGACAGAAACAGGTTTCGTATTCCCTGAGCTGCCAGAGCAAAAGACAGAGAACCCATCTGATGTGGAAGGACCCTTGTTATTTGCCGGCGATGCGAAGATCCATTGGCTTCCGGCTGGCCGAGGGCCTTGCTTGGAGGGAAGTCCTTGTGGGTGGCATGTGGGCCGTTCTACCTAGCAGCAAGGGGATGGCTGGGACTAACTCGAACGCATCTTGGGCTTCCATCCTATCCCATTTCCTCGCCTCCGTCCCAGCCAAGCTCTGAGGATTATGACAGCGCACGCAATAAAAAGTGCCTAATTGGTTGCTGTCCAGCCGAGGCTGCTCCCGTTTCCCTTGGTGGGGCGGGAAACCGGCTGAGTCAGTTTCACTTTTGCTGTTGCCCAGTTCCCCCGTGGTGGCTGGGTGCTAGCGGAAGCAGGGCACCCAGTGAGCATCAGGAGCTAGCCCTTGATGTTGCTTCTAAGGTGGGCATCCCCTGAACGCTGGGGACCCCCAGAGACGGCCAAATTGTTCACCCACATGCCTGTCCCTGAGGAAAGAGGATAACCAGCAGGCTTCTCTCCAAATGCTCAGGCCGCCCCCACTGGCCCCCATAGCAGTTAGGAGGAGGCCCCAGAGGTAACCCTTTCCCCTGGCCTCCATGGTGGCATCCCTTATTTCTTACTGCTTGTCGTAGAGAGACACACAGAGAGAGGGAAAGTGAGAAAGCACCTCCTGTGGGAATGGTCACACCATAAGCCCTTCTCCATTCTCCTCTCAGGATTTGGGGTTGGCATTCACACACACCTGGCATGTTTTCTAAGACACCGGGTCAGGGACTTGAACCGTGCAGTTGGCTATGTGGGATAAGAACACACTTTGGAGCCAGATGCGGCTGCGTTGGAAGCCTGGCTGTGCCACTATCCCGCTGTATGATCTTGGACAAGTTACTTACATTCACTATACCTCAGTTTTCTCATCTGTGAAATGGGGCTGAATGGGCAAATGTTTGTACAGAGCAGCGTGTGGCATGTACTAGCGCTCAGTAAACAGCAGCCATTGCTCTGTCTGCCTGGCAGTGGGAGTGAGGAAGAGGCATCTGGAAGTAGCAAGGATCGGGGTAAGATGGGGAGAGGACCCTGGGTTTCCCAATGTCCTCTCTTTGGGCAGTGAGATCCCCATAAGCCAGAAGGGTCAGTGAGACCACAGAACAGGAAGTTCTGCCCGAGAGGCCATATCCTACCCAAGTCCCTTCACGGTAGAGCCCCCCCACCCACCCTGCCTTGCCTCTCTCAATCTTCAGCATGGAGGCTGTTCATCCGTTCCCACCTCTGATTCCAGACAGGGCAGAGTCAGGCACAGGCTCCTCACTTTCCTGGCACCCCTACTCACATTCCCCCCGCCCATGCCACATCCTCCCCGGAACCTTCGAACAGACTGTTCCCTCCGCTGGAGACGCCCTGCACCTTCTGCAGCTCCCCTCCCTCCTTCCCCAGCCTGTCCTGTCCCCTACTCCCCTTCTCTGGTGGGACATTCCTAGGCACAATCCCAGCCCTCCCATGCCTGCTTCAGGCCTGAGTCCCAACCCAGAGCCTACAACCTGGCCCCTTCTCGATGCCCAGGCCTGGGTGAGTGTCCAGCCTTCCCCATCAAACTGGGAATTGAAGAACTGGGTTTTGCCACCCACTCCATTGAACCCCAAGAGTCATCCATGACTGTCCCCTTTACCTTTTGCTTTAATTTGCCATAGGGCATGTGACTCCCCAGAGAGAGACCTGGAGAGAGAGAAAAAGTGAGAAATCACACACACACCCCCCCTCGGAGGATGGCCACACTGCAATTCCTTCTCTTTCATTCTCCTCTAGGGATTTTGGGTATGCACGCACACACATCTGGTGTGTTTTCCAAGTTGCTAAGTCAGGGACTCGAACTGTATAGTCAGCCATGTGGGATCCAGCCACCTTCACCACTATGCCACTCGCTGGCCCGGGGTTCCTCATTTTGATCCAGGAAGATGGCACAATCACTGGGCTGCCTGCCCTGCCTCTGACTGCACCTGGGGGCTTGGCAGACAGACAGCCACCTGTCGCAGGAGGCTCAGGTGGATGCTGGCAGGCAGTGGAGGCCAAGGGCATCCCCACCAGAGACCCTCGGAAGGCCCTCCAGCACTGGAGGCTGAAAACACCATTCAGTCACAAGGTCCCAAATCAGCAGGGCCTCAGAGGCCTTGGGAAGAAGGAAGACGCCCCACTCAGCTATTTCCTTCTTAGAAACCCTTTCTCCTCCTTTCCCTGACCCAACTCTGCAGTCTCTGGGGGTGGTGAGATGCTTATGGGAGGGGGTGGAGTTGGAGGAACGCTGCTTGGCCCCTAGGGGGGGCAGCAGAGATTTATGGGACTGGATTTTTACAGGCGGGGGAGAGGCCCTAGGCAGGAGCTATGGAGCCCGACTGGAGCAACCGCATAAAACCTCCTGACATGAAAGTGGCAGCGGCAGCCCCCCAGGCCTGTGGGTGGTGAGAGATTTACAGCTCTTGCACAAGGCCTGCAGGGGCCGGGGAGCTGCAGGGACACTTCAGAGCCAGAATAACTCCCCACCAAGGCCTTCACCTTTCTCCTCTAGGAAAAAAATTACTCACCAATAGAACAGGTTGGTGCTGCCAGAAAGATGGCTATCGCTGCTGGGACTCCGCCCAGCCGGAGACTAGATGGCTCCCCACTTCCTCCCCTCCGTGAGCCCTACTCTCTGCCCCCAGGGCAGTAGGGGTGCTTGGGGCAAGCAGCATGCAGGGGGCAGCTTCCAGAGGGGCCTCCCTCTGGAGAGAGTGGGGCGCATGCTGTTCCCAGACAAAGTGAGGGCAGTGTGGCCTGAACCGATAACCAGTGGCCCGGGAGAGGTGGCTGGGGACTGAGTGGCCAGTCCCTAGCCACCTGGCCGATTTTGGATGGGTCCCATTATTATTTATTTTTTTAAAGAGTTATGGGGTTGGGACCAGCAGTTAGCGTAATGGCTATGTTGCTGGACTCCCACGTAGTCGACCGCGGTTCGAGTCTCGGACCCGGTGGCTTAAACTCACGCCGGGCGCGTGTGCGTGCATGCCCAAGATCCCAAGAGGAGAATGGAGGAGAAGGGATTGCGGCGTGGCCATCCCCCCTGGGGGGTGATTTCTCGTTTTCTATCTCTCTGTCTCTCTCTGTCTGGCGAGCGCAGGCGCCCTATAGCAAAAACCTCTCCAAAAAAAAAAGAGTTATGGGGTTGGGGAGAAGCAGATGGCATAGCAGTTAGGGCTGATTGCCATTTGAGACCCAGATCTGGTGGCTCACGTTCTCATTTTTCCTCTCTCACTCTCTGTCTCTCTCTCTGGTGAGTATATATATATGCCCTATAGCAAATTAAAATAATAATAATAATAATAATAATAAAACTAAATAAAAAGTTCTTTTTAAATATAGAACTATTTATTTAGTTTTATTTATTTATTCATTCATTTTTTTGGGGGGAGGAGAGGTTTTTGCTATAGGGCATGTGTGCTCACCATACAGAGAAAGACAGAAAGTGAGAAATCACCTCTCCCCCGGGGGATGTGGGGGGGGGAATGTCCACATCACAATCCCTTCTCCATTCTCCTCTCGGGATCTTGGGCATGCACTTACATGCACCTGGCATGTGTTCAAGCCACCAAGTCTGGGACTCGAACCATGGTCGACTACATGGGAGTCCAGTGACATAGCCATTATGCCAACTGCTGGTTCCTCTTTTTTTTTTTTTTTTTTTTTTTTTTTTTATTTGACCATAGAGAGACACAGAGAGAGAGAGAGGGAAAGTGAGAAAGCAAGCCACCAGATCCAGGATTTGAACCATGGTCAGTCATGCAGGAGTGTCCAGAGTCTTAACCACCACTTCACCTGCTGGTCCCCAAATAAATAATTCTTTAATTAAAAAAAAAATTATGGGGCTAGCAGATGTCGTAGCACTTACATTGCTGAACTCCCACATGGCCGACACATGATTCAAGTCCTGGACCTGGTGGCTTGAAACTCATGCCAGGTACATGTGGGTGCATGCCCAAGATCCCCGGAGGAGAATAGAGAAGGGATTGCGGCATGGCTGTCCTCCCTGCGGCAGGTGATTTCTCACTTTCCCTCTCATTCTCTCCCCCCCCCCACCCCAAGCACACACACCCTAAGGCAAAAACCTCTAAAAAAAAAGAATTATTTATTTATTTATCATTGTTTAATTTGCTACAGGGTATACACGCTCATGAGAGAGAGAGAGAGAAAGTGAGAAAGCAAGTCATCAGGCCCAGGACTTGAACTGCAGTCAGCCATGTAGGAATTCAGCACCTCAACTACCATGCCACCTGCCGACTCCAGAGACCCACTATTAGGAGAATATTTTCAGAGTGTATACATAGGGTAGCAGTCTCACCTAAAGGGGGACAAAGATGGCAGAATAAGGACATCAGAAAGGACACAGAAAGCCCTGATGCTCAGTGGCCATCTCTCATTTCAGACCATGACCCAGGAGGCGGAGTTGGGAACCGCAGGAATAGAAGGTGCCCGGCTCCAACCCCATCCCTGCAGCCATGGCCCCTGCGAACTAACTGCCGGTTTTCTCTTTGTCCAGTCCCCTGACTCCTTCCCACCTGAGGAATGCCTAGTGGCCAGTAGCCCTTGAGTCTACTGGGGGCAGCTCAGCTGTTTGAAGAGTGTTTTTTTCTTCTTCCAGACTCTGGACTCTGCACCCCATCACCCTTGTCCCCACCTGCCTGGAGCAGCCCTGAACCTCAGCTGGGTGGGGGTGAGGTGCTCTGCTAACCACTTAAAAGGGCCAGGTAAGCATCCCCAGAGAACAGGTGAGGATCCAGAGCCTTTGAACTGGGAGTGGGGCAAGGGTTTCTGCCAGAGATGGAGGTCCTGGGCCAGGGCTTGGGGTACCAGGGACGGGGTAGGGAAAAAGCACCCAGAAAGGTCGACCTCCTCCTCCTCCAGCCTGGCCTTGGCCTCCCCACCACATAGTCCAGCCTCCTCAGACCAGAGCTGGCACAGACAGCCAACTGAGTCATGTCTCAGGTGCCCAGCCAGGTGGGCACGGACTTGCCCATCGCCAGGCCCCACCCTGAATGGTCAGTCACCACTCCGCAGGGACAGGCCTGGGGAGCCGTGGGAGAGGGCCTGGGCACTGTGGTAATCCAGGCCCTCAGGCTCCAGGTTGGCTGGGGAGAGCCCAGTGTGGGGAGAAGGGCCCGGGGGCAGCTGTCATTTCTCTCGCTGATTGATAGCTTGCGAAGGGAAGACCAGGGAAGCCAGTGCTCTAGAAGGCAGTCAGTCGCCCAGGAAAGATGGCCGTGCTCCCTTGGCCTGCTCCCTTGGCCAGCCCCCGGCCACCAGCGTCTGACTACAGGCTCAAGGAGTGGGCCGGGCTGGTCAGGACCTGCCTCCAGCCTGCCTTCTTCCCCGCCAGGTCGGGAAAATTACTCTCCTGGTACTGCTTTTTATTTTTTGAAGCCAGATCAAAGGTGGGACCCAGCTGGGAGCCCTAGTAAAATCTCAGCAATGTGGAGCCTTGGCGTTTCAGAGGTGAAACCAGGAGGGGTGGGGGAGGCCCCATCCCAGGCCCTGGCTGCAGGGGTCAGGGGCGAGGGAGACCGAGAGTCCAGAGTGGGGGTGGTGGGCGGGGGCCCGGCAGGAAGAACTGGAGACTCGAAGAGCCCAGGCTTGTCTGTGGTCACCTTGGCTGGCCGGCTGCTCTCTCCACACGGGGACCCGCCCTTGCAGGACTCAATCCCAGGTCCAACCCACTTGGAAACTTCTCCCGGGGCTGGCATTCATAGAAGCTGAATGGTACCCTGCTTCTACCTGGCTGTCTCCTCTGTCGCCTGCTCAGCATGTTACCTTCTGGAACCGAGAAACTCAGATAAACTTGCTTCCTCTTGCTACAAACAAAAGCACACTCCTACTTTCCATGCCTGAGGTCAGTCTAGGAAATGCAGCTTCCTACTTTTTATTATTTTATTATGTCTATGAGCAAGAGAGACAGAGAGACAACAGCCCCAACCAGATCACAGGTGTTCTCAAGGAGGTCTCCGGATGCGAACACAGAGCCTTCCCACATGGATCAGTCTCACAGAGCATTGCAATTTAGCACTGCACCACTGTCTGGCCCCATATTCCTCTTTTTATTTTTTAGAAAAAAAAAAAAAAGAATTGTTTTATCTATGGAGTCAGCAGGTGGCATGGTGGCTAATGCACTGGACTCCCCATGGCTGACCACGGTTCGAGTTCCAGACCTGGTGATTTGTTTCTCACTTTTGCTCTATCTCTGTCTCTAGTCAAATTTTAAATAATTCTTTTTTAAAAAGATTTATTTAACTTTATTTATTTATTTCAGTTTGACCAGGGAGGGAGAGAGTGAAAGAAAGAGAAGGAAAGTGAGAAAGCAAGCTGCCGGGTCTGGGATTCACACCGCAGTCGGCCATGTGGGGAGTCCAGTGCCCTTAGCCACCACACCCCCTGCCAGCCCTGCTATCTCTCTTATACTTTCCCATGAAGACTTGAAACTGAAATTTAGTCACACGCCCCAGCACCTTTCTCTCTCTTACTCTTGGCGTCCTCAGTGTCTTGTGTGTAAGCCAAAGAGTTGCCACTTGGGTCCCTCCTCAGCCTTCTCCTTCCTGACTTCCCGGGCCGCCATGTCGCTCCTGCTAGGACGCGCCTTGCGGTAGGTACCCAGCAGTGCAGTATGGAAGGGGTTAACAGGGTCCTCCTCCCATTCGGGTTTTCAGGGCGCACACTGTAACAGTATGTATTCTAGTGCTGAGACAGTGACCCCCAAGGACCCCACATTTCTTTCCTTGGAGTCCTGAGTTCTGAAGAGGCTTGCCTTCTGACTGGCACGCTGCCAGACAAGGAGTTGTCCATCGGAACTGAGGAGTCACAGCCTCAGCTGCCCTCGTGATAACTGGGACACCCCCCCCCCCCTTGATGCTCCAAATGACCAGCCATTGCTCCGGATGGGGCTCCTCTCAGATTCTGAGGTCCTTGGCGAGGCAGAGTCAGGATGGACCACAAACGAGTGTGAGCATGTATGCATGCGTGTGGGTGTGTACTCGGGCACACGTCGCCTGGGTCTGGGTGCAGAGGGAAGAGGGCTGTCACTGACGCACCATGTGACCGTAGCCATCTCCGTCACCTGCTCAAGGCCTGGATTTCCCCTGGCCATAAAATACGGGGTTAATTGTCCCTCCTGGGAAAGCTAGGAGGGTTAATTGGGTGATGGCTCTGAAGTGTCTAGGAAAAGAGGGGGATCCATAAATATAGGGGCTCATTAGAGGGCATTTCATAGCCGTTTTGTGGGACCCATGTTATGATTAACGTGATCACTTTTGTGATCGCCACCATCGCCTACTTCCCGAGTCTCTGGCAGCTGGGTCAGGGCCTCCGGGAGGAGAAGGTGTGGTCCAGGTCACAGCATGAGGCAGGGCCTGGCTCCCAGCTAATGGCCTCCCTGAGACCCCATCCTGCAAGGTTTCAGGGAATCCTCAAGAGGTTGGTGTGGGACTGAGGTGTGGCTTGGGAGGAGGGGAGGGAGTTGGGGAGCCAGAAAGGGTTGGAGACCCAGAAAGTACGGGGAGAGAGGAAGAGGGAGGCAGTGGGTACCCAGGGAAATTCCCAGTCCCCCTTTGTCCCTGGGGATGCTTCCAGCCTGCTGTGCAAAGTCTGGACTTCTAGAAGCAGACTGGGCAGCCCTAGAGCTGTGGTCATGGGGGGCCAGGAGAGGGTCCTGGCCAGGGAGGAGTGAGCGCAGGGGAGAGGCTGAGGTGGAGAGAGGAGGCTGCTACCAAAGGTGAGAAGAGGAACAGTTTGGAAAAGTGACTTAAAGAGGCAAATGGCTTTTTAAAAATATATATAATTATTTTATTTATTGTTCATATTTAGTTTGACCAGAGAAAGTGAAAAAGCAAGCTGCCAGGTCCAAGACTTGAACTGCAATCCTCCCCAAAATGGCTCTTTGTGGAGGTCTCTTTGTAGAGGCTAGAACGCATGCCCAGTCTCCAGATGAAGCAGTGCACAGACCTGGCAAACAGCAGGCACTCAATACATGCCTGTTAGACTGCACTGTCCTGCCGGTCCCCCTCCCTGTAGAGTGGACCGCTTGCGGTGGCTTTGGAAATGCGTGGGCGCCCCCTGGTGGTGACTTTCAAAGGCACAAGTGCCTTCTGTTCTGATGGGCTCTGCTAGGTGGACCCTGGCCTTTCTTCCTGAGGCTCCACAGACCCCAGTCCACGAGGAATGGGGATAGAAAGAACCAGGGAAGAAGGAAGAACCCTGTGGGGAAGGATGGGTAGAATGTCCTTGCTGGAAGGTTCCATGGCAGTTGGTGGGCAGCCATGGGAGGGGAGCCAGGGGAGTTGAAGAGTCAGGGCCTGGGTCAGGAGTAGCAACTCCAGGCAGTGTGGAAATAGGGGTGGCTGCGTGTGCACCTGCAGTGTGGGCGGGAGGTGGGTAGGATAGTAGAGAGATGCGTATTACAGCCTCTGTCCACTTTTCATGCTGACAGAAGACAAGAAACCCAGATCACTGTGATCATAGGTGGACTCCGGGCGAGAAACAGCCATGACTCACTCAAACTCGGTGTTTGTCCCATCAGTTCTTTCTCTGGGCCTGTGTATAGGAGCATCAGGGATGGCTTGAAAAGTCTGCAGCTTTGATTCCTCCACTGGTGGGAAGCAAAGAGACAGAAAACAGAAAACCAGAGGAGGGGAGAGGGGGAAGAAGCGATCCCTTAGCCATCTTTAGAGGGCTAAGTTGGCTGTAGCTCTTCAAAGATGAACAGTAATAAGCTTGGGGTGGAGCTAGGAGGGAAGACAGAATCAGACAAGGGCCGGCCTGATGTCCTAGTTTCTGGACGCACAGCACCAGCTGCACCATGTGGTTCACTGGAGGCTACAGAAGGAATCGGAAGCTATTTGAAGACGGAGCCTATGGTTCTACATCCATCCCTCCAGCTTCCTCAGCGTCCTGGGGGAGAGACGCTCACACTGGTCCTGATGGTCGCGTGGGGGCATGTGCAGAAGAGGAGGCCAAGGAGCATGTCAGGAAGCAGGAAAATGAAGTGGAGTGAGGAAGCTGGGCCTGAAAGAGAAGGAGGTTAAGTCCACTAGAAGTGCTCAAAGGATACGGTTTAGTCAGTCCACAAACATGTACTGTGCACCTACTATAATCCAGTGTGGGTGGGAGGTGCAGTGATGGGCAAGACGAATGTGGGGCTTTCTTTTCTTCTTTTTGCTATAGGGCATGTGCACTCACCACAGAGAGAGATACAGAGAAAGAGAGAGAGAGAAAGGAAAAGTGAGAAATCACCCCTCCCCAGAGGGGATGGCCCTGCGGCAGTCCCTTCTCCAGTCTCATCTCAGGATTTTGGACTTGCACACACACAAGCTCAGCATGATTTTCAAACCACTGGGTCTGGGACTTAAACGATGCAGTTGGCCATACAGGATCTAGCACCTTAACCTCCATGCCACCTGCTGGCCCCAAACACGAAGCTTTCAGTGGTGAGGAACAAGTAGCTTGGTCAGTTAGAAATATGGAGAAAGTGACAACTTAGAGACGGAAGAGCTGGAAAGCAGTTGGACAAAAGAAAAAAGGTACCTCTGCAAGAGAACCTGCCTCCAGGTGCACCAGGGAAGAGAGGCCACGGCAGACTGATGTTGAGGGAACACAGCCGGAACCACCGTCAGCTCTTGGAAGACTACAGCAGGTAGGGTGGGGAATGGGAGAAACTCAGAAAACGGAGGGACGACAGTGGGTGGGGGTGGACGCTACAGACCTGTCTTTCTTTTTTAACTTGGGCAGCCCCATGCAAAGATATCTCTGGGCTAAGGAGTCCTTTTTGGCTGTCTGTTGGAACTGCCTGAGCATCTTCTTATTCCTGACCCCGGAGATTATGATTTCCTGAGATAGAACCCCGACTTCAGAGGTTATTAAAAGCTTTCTTGGGCCCAGTAGGTGGCGTGGGGGCTAAGATATTGGACTTCCATATGGTTGACCGTGGTTTGAGTCCCAGACCTGGCAGCTTGAAAAATCGCACCAGGCACATCTGTGTGCGTGCCTAAAATCCCAGGAGGAGAATGGAGGAGAAGGGATTATGGCATGTCCATCCCCCTGGGGGGTGATTTCTCACTGTCCCTCTCACTGTCTCTCTCTCTCTCTCTGTCTGTCTTTCTCTGGTGAGAGCACACACCTATGGCAAAAACCTCAAGAAAAAAAAAAAAGAAGAAGAAAAAGAAAACTCTTTAGTAGCCTTAATATGTGGCCAGGGAGGCAGCAGACATTCGAGGCTGGCCATATGGCCTCCTCCCTCTCTGTGAAGGACAGGGCCATCTTGAAAACACAGATCTGTCTGAAGAAAGGTTGTGTCAGGGTCTGGGGGCTGTGAATGAGGCTCAGAGACTCCAATGGTGGCCAGCATATGGTCTGGTGGTTAAGGTACTAGATCCCATGTGGCTGACTCCATGGTTGGAGTCCAGACCTGGCAGCTTGAAAATCATGCCAGGCACATGTGCATAACATGTCCAAAATCCCCAGAAGAGAACGGAGAAGGGATTGTGGCGTGGCCATCCCCCTGGGGGGTAATTTCTCGCCTTCTGTCTCTCTGTCTCTCTGTTTCTGGTGAGCACACATAACCTATAGCAAAAACCTCTCCCCCCCCCAAAAAAAAAGAAAAAGAAAAGAAAAAGAAAGTGCCCCCTCCATCGGCTGTGCCTCTTGTAAGAGAGTAAGATAGACTGAAAATACTGGAAAAAAGGGGGAGGCAATCAATGGTTCCTCCATGGTCAACTGTGTAGTTCGAGTCCTGGAACTGGCAGCTTGAAAAAAGAAAATACTGGTTGTGTGTGTGTGTACACGCCCAAAATCCCAAGGGGATGGGACTGCAGCATGGCTATCCCCTGGCAGGGGGCGTGCTTTTTCACCCCCTCCCTTTGTGAGCAAGTGCGCACAACCTGTAGCAAATTTAAAACAAAAACAAAACCAAGAAAATGGTGTCCTTGGCATAACTCGTCAAATAACTCAAAACTATTGCCGAATAGTTCTGAGTTTTTGCACCCTGTCCTCCCACCCCCACACACGCAGACTATTTTTTTTCCCACTTTTTTGGATTTCATCATGGGGTCTCTGGGGTGGAGAAGCACAGGTACCCCAGCTTTTGTCCCAAAAGAGGTTTGGCAGTGGCTTAGCAGGATATTCAACCCCACCTCCCTCAAAAAACCCTTCCCCCTAATACAGATGAGTCACTGAACCTGGGTGGAGTCTCAGGTTTGACAGTGAAGCAATCTGAACTTGAAAAGTGGCCTGGGAACAGAATGTATAGTCTTCATAAACAAGTCACATGTAGATGGAATTGTATGCAAATATTCATTCTTTAACTCCCCGTACATTTCCTGCCCGTCCTCCCTGTCCTGGCCTCCATCCTTCCACTGCAGCTGACAACCAGGGGAGTCAGAAGGGAAAATAAATGCATAAAATACTGAGTGAGATTGGGCTAGCATGCCTGAGCACAGTGTATGGGCACTGTGTAGAGAAAACCAAGTCCCACATGGCTGTCCAGGGTTCCAGCCCCCGCGCCAGCCGCTTGAAAAACACGCTGGGCATGTGCACCTGTGCCCAGGAGCCTGAAGGGATAGAGAGTTGGAGAAAAAAGGATTGTGTTAGGACCATGCTCCATTGGGGACGGGCCAGTGCATGTGCTCTCTGGCATTAGGGGGACTAAAAGTGGGAGAGAGAAAAGTCCAAGGAAGCAGAGAGGAGGAAAAAGCTATGGCTAGGCAGAAGTACAGTGTGCAGACTTTGAGCAGGGCCATGAAGGGTGCATAGGAGTTTACCAGGAGGAAGGCGGGGCCAGCAGTTAGGGTAATGGCTATGTTGCTGGACTCCCATGTAGTCAACAGTGGTTCAAGTCCCAGACCTGGTGGCTTAAACTCACGACGTGCGTGTGTGCATGCGTGCCCAAGATCCTGAGAGGAGAATGGAAGAGAAGGGATTATGGCGCGGCCATCTCCCCTGGGGGGTGATTTCTTGCTTTCTGTCTCTCTGTCTTTCTGGTGAGTGCACACACCCTGCAGCAAAAACCTCTCCAAAAAAAAAGGAAAGGTAAGGTAAAGGGAACTAGGAGAGATAAGCATTAGTGTTTAGGCATTGTGTAATCTTTCTGTGGGAGGAAAAGGGAAGGATTTGTAGGAAAGGGGTGGAGGTCAAACTCCACTAAGAGGGGTAGACTGTAAGAGACTATTAACATTTATTCAGCAATTACCATGTACCAGGCATACTGCTCTGTATTTATATTATTTTATCATACCAACACTTTCTGGCAGTTTTTTTTCTTTTTATAAAAATTGCTTATTTAATTTTATTTATTATTATTATTTTAGAAAGAGATTTTTTGCCATAGGCCATGTGCACTCGCTGGAGAGACAGAAAGCAAGAAATCACCCCCCCACCACCACCAAAGCAGGATACCACTCCGCAATCCCTTCTCCATTCTCCTCTCAGGATTTTGGGAAAACCAGTCGACTACATGAAAACCCAGCAAGGGAGCCACTATGCCATCTGCTGATCTCTGTTATTATTATTATTATTATTATTATTATTATTATTTTGGAGAGGTTTTTGCTATAGGTGCGTGCACTCACCAGAAAGACAGAGAAAGACAGAGAGACAGAAAGCAAGAAATCACCCCCCTGGGGAGATAACCACGCTGCAATCCCTTCTCCATTCTCCTCTCAGGACCTTGGGCACGCACGCATGCACATGCGCCTAACGTGAGTTTAAGCCACAAGGTTCAGGACTTAAACCACAGATTATTTTTTTTGATTTGCTATAGGGCATGTGTGCTCACCAGTGAGAGACGGAGGAAAATGAGAAAGTTAGCAGCCAGGTCTGGGACTCAATCCTGTCAGCCACTTCTTTTTTAAATATTTTATTTCTTATTTTTAAAATTATCACTGTTATTCTTTAATTTGACCAGAGAGAGAGAGAGAAAGAGACAGAGGGAAAGGGAAAGTGAGAAAGCAAGCTACCAGGTCTGGGACTCAAAGTGAGGTGGGCCATGTGAGAGTCCAACACCTTAACCACGCCACCTGCCAGCACCCCAGCATTTGTTTTCAAACTGTCAATCATGATCAGCAAGAAAGAGAGGTCAGAATAGGTAGAAAATATTAGTGTACCACAGGCAGTACTAGAAACTTTGTTATACACTCTCATCCTCGTTCCAGGTGTCCAGTGTCAGGATGCAACGTGTATTTCTCATTGTGTTTTGTTTTAATTTTTAAAATTTTTAATTTTTACTCTTTTAAAAATTATTATTTAACTTTATTTACTTTTTTTTGGAGAGGTTTTTGCTATAGGGCGTGTGCGCTTGCCAGACAGACAGAGACAGACAGGGAGATAGAAAGCGAGAAATCACCCCCCAGAGGGGATGGCCACGCCACAATCCGTTCTCCTTCATTCTCCTCTAGGGATCTTGGGCACGCACGCACATGCGCCCGGCGTGAGTTTAAGCCACCGGGTCCGGGACTCAACCGCGGTCGACTACGTGGGAGTCCAGCGACATAGCCATTACGCTAACTGCTGGTCCCAACTTTATTTACTTTTAATTTGACCAGAGAGGGACAGAGTGAGAGAGACAGAGAGGGGAATTGAGAAAGCAAGCTGCCAGGTCCGGGACTCAAACCTTGTTCCGCCACGTGGGAGTCCAGTGCCCTTAACCACCATACCACCCGCCGGTCCCCCCCCAATTTTTAAAGCTTTTTAAAAGGAAGCTACTGCTCAGAGGTATCGATGTGGTCAGCCTCTTTTTAGAGGCAAGACAGGTTTAGGGAGTCTCTGCACTAAAGTCTACACTGTAAGGTTTCGAACCCAAGATGGTTTGAAGCCAGAGTAGATATCCTCTCATCTCTGCCAAGCTGCCTTCCTAAGTTATGTATCCACAGAAAAGAGGCTTGAGGCAGAAAGATCAACTTACCCAGGTAGTGCCTACCAAATGCTTAACCTCATTTAAAAGGCAAGTAAGTGGAACAGAGAAGGAGCAGTGGTTCTCAAACTAAAGCGCACAGTTCTACCCACCCGAGGCACTTGCTAAAATGCAGATTCTACTATGCGTGCCCAAGTACTGAGTAGGACTAGGAGTAGCGCCCTCGGACTCTGCTTTTAGAAAGAGCTTCAGATGATTCCCATGCACACGTTTGGAGATCATCGGTTGCAATAATCAGGTGGGCATTAAGAGGGGCTTGAACCGATACAACGAAAATTCCCGCTCAGAAGTGTCAAGTGGCACCAACTCCCGCTATGGTGTTGGCTTCAGTGTTTCACTGCACAAAATCGCCTGTCCCAAGGCAATGATGGGCAGGGGACTAAATGAAAGGTTGGTGGCTTTCCACTCACCAGGCACGGGGTGGAGCGATAACCGAGACCACCGAAAGGCAGGAGGAAACCTCCGACACACCTAGGCAATACTGGCTTTAAGGAGCAATGTATACCCTATTTATAGGGCATCTCTCGGCCTCACCCTGAGGACTTTTGATTGGCTTTAGGACAGATCTATCACTCATCTTCTGGGTTAGAGGTGGGTGGAAGGTCAACAACGACCAATACAAAAGCACTCCTCAGCTAAACCCCTCCCCACCCAGCTTCCTGTTGCTGTCCATCAAGCACTCAGCGGGCGGGACTTTGCTTCCCTCCAGTTGGCTGGGGAACATGTCGTTCATCCTCCAGTAGGTTTCCGGTTGGATCCTTCTACCTTCCATCAGTGACACGACATATGCCTATTGGTCAAACCGACGTCGCTCTAGATGTTTCTTGTTGACTGGCTAATAGTGCTGTCGGTCCCCAATGTAACGAACGTTTATTGGTGAACGCTGCCGTCGCTCGGGCGGTGGCGGGCTCCGGGATTGGCGGGTGCAAGGCGGGCGGTGTCAGGCTCTCGGTGGCGGCGGAGGCGGCGGAGGCCAGGGAGGAAGATGTCGTAATGAGCGGTGGGTCCTGGCCGCTGCCGGCGGGGTCTTTCCGGCCCCCAAGGGTCGGGAAGACGGGCAGAGGCCGCGGGGAGGGGGAGTCGGGGCCGAGGGCTCCCCCCTGGGGCCGGGCCTGGCGCCGGGGCCCGGCTTCAGGAGGGGCGGGGGAGGGAGGATTCCCGCCCGGAGGAGGAGCGGGGCTGGCCAGCCGGGCGGAGGCACCCGGAAGGGGGCGTTCGACTCCCCGCCCCCTCGGAGCCCGCTGGGCGGGAGGGTGACGTTTCCGGGGGCTGGCGAGTGGAGCGGGCACCTGGGACCGGCCTGGCATCCCCTCCGTAGGGTCGCCCACCTGCCTTGGTTCTGCCCGCCGAGTGGACTACGACTGAGTCTGCTCCAAGGAGGCGACGGCACCCCACGTGTTCAGCTGGGGTCTGGGGGACCTTCCTGCACCTTAACTGTAGATGCCCCACTAGTGGCTCAGAGCTCATTCCGGAGTGCAGAGGGGCGAGAGAGTGCTTGAGCTCCAGACAGTGCCAATCTGCTTACCGATGTATCCCAATCGGGAGATGGTGTCATGACACGAGGGCACTCCCTTAGAAGATGAACTCTCTTCTTAGACTGAAGAATGGGCAAAAACCTTTTAATGTTTACATTTGGATCCTTGAGCCTCCAGCTAGGGTATCTGCAGGCTCTTGGCAGAGATGTGAGACGTCTGAGAACTTGTTGACAGATCTCCCAGCCTGTTACCTGGCGCCCTTTAGGGGGAGACTGCTGAAATCCCAGAGCCCAAGCACAAACAATCCTAAGAGATGATTGAAGAAATAAGACAAAATAGATACTTGTTTTCTTCCTCCACTCCAGTTCATCCCCACTGCTGACTAAAGGTTGTTAGCCTACTACCCCTGCTTCTTGGCTTATGTTTCCTTCCCAGGGGCTTTCTAATTTTAGTTCAGGAGGAACTGTGTTTTCTCCTCTGGGCAATTGAGAAACCTGTTCTTACTGCATTCCTTGGTTTTGATTCCAGTATCCTGTCATGGCTAATGGTATCTTAATTAACATGATCCAGAGGGACTCCGTCTGGCTTTTCTCTGTGTACATTCTCCCTAAGTTCTTTGGCCTACTGAAGTTACTTCTTGCTCACTTATTTCCTGGAGAAAAGGCTGACCCAGTAGACTGGCTTTAAGCAATGAATCGGTCCCAGGTCCTCCTTAGACAGAGGTGCACTGGCATGCAGTAAAACTTACATTCAGTATCCCAGAAAGCATTAAGTATCACAGTGGAGGGCTAAGTCTTTTTATTTTGGGTGGTAAGATTTTTAGGGCTAGAAAGTTTAGCATGTTGGCAACCTCACAGGCTGTAATGGAATGATGGTGGAATCCAGACAACAGCAGGATTTTTGATTGCTAACACAAAGAAACCCGTTGTCTGGAATAATGAATATAACTGTAGTGTCTTGTGTTAAATTTTGTGAAGGATGGGGGGAAAGGAGGCGAATCTGTCAGAAAATCTGTCCATTGGGCTGATGATGTCAGTGTTCCAGTGGCTTCTAGCAGGTGTTAATACCTGTCGGAAATGAATTCTCATTGGCTGGGGCAATTGGTAAGTTTTTGAATTGTAGTCCACTTGGTTGTACAGAGGCTTAACTAACTTTGGACAAAAGCAACTACAAGAACAGCAAAAAAAAAAAAAAAAAAAAAAAAAAGAGCCGCTCTGATGTACATATGACAACCCCTTGCTCCAGGTCACACATACCTGGCCTACTTTTTTCTCTAGATTCTATTACAGTTTGAACCTCTGGAGGTCTGATGAGGAGAGAAGCTATAAGAAGATTTGACAAATGTAAAGGAGCTTCATGGCAGCTCAGCAACTAGGGTAGCTCTTTTTGACATCTTGGCCTTGAACGTTTTGCTTCCTTTGTTCTAGTTGCGGGATGTCTTGTAGCAGGCAATGAACAATCCTTGTTGTAATCCATGGCAGGTCCCGAGCATACGTTAAGCAGGGATTGCATTGCCCAATCAGGTCCTTTATGAAAACATTTTAAACTCATTACAGCCAATCAGAAGACCCCAGTATTACTGGCTTGGGTTCAGCAATCTTCTAGACCTTGCTCACTCCCATTTCTAATAGAAATGGAACACATTGTTTTTCTAAAGTTTATTTTCACCTCCTCTGTTCTCTCTATACACACAAATTGAAATCCCTGCTTACAAATACTGAAAAACTCAGAAATTATTTTGGATTGTATGATGGTTAATTTTGGGTGTCAGCTTGACTAGATTGTGGGGTGCCTGAATGGCTTATTCCTGGGCGTGTCTACGAGTGTTGCCTGACACAGAAGTCATTGGACTGAGAAAGACCTCCCTTCAGTGTGGGCAGGCACCATCCATTCAGCTGAGGGTGTGGGAAGGACAAACAGAGGAAGTGGGAGATTTCATTTCCTCTCTCTGGCCCCTTTCTTCAGATTATGTTGTGTGTCATACTCCTGCTCCCTGCACATCTGCCTGCTCCATCCCTGCCCCAGGATTCAGCCCTTGGCTGCATTTTATTCCAGCCAGCCCTTGGCCCCTACACCCCTCCAGCCAGATAGACTCTAAGTTCTTTAACTTTGGACTCTAGACGCATCCCAGCAGCCCCCATAGGACACTCAGGGCTTAGGCCTCTGACCAAGAGGTGCACTCTTGGCTTCTCTGCCTCTCAGTCTCATAACTGACAGCCTGTCGTGGGACTCTTCTGCCTTGAGATAATTCCTATGAAATATCCGTTTTACCATATATTTATCCCGTTGGTTCTGTTTCTCTGGACAACCCTAAACAATATAGATCGGATGGGCAATAGTAATGAACAAAAGCCTCAGAGAAACCCTGTTTTAAAGGATGTGTAGAGTATTATAACATTCAGGGTTGGAATGTCGTGAATACTTCTGTATTTATGATTGCATGGTCCAGTCTTAAGCCTTGTGGGCTGCAAACCTGGAGTAAAATCTGTTTGGAGAAGCGCGTCTGTTTTCTTCTGAGTTAATTAGGTGATATGTCTGGAGTGCCCTGTGGGCAGCCTGGCTGGATTCGTGAACTTCCTTCCTAGCGTGGTCTAAGCCAGGAACACATCACCTACAGGCTGGGCCAAACCAGTACATTTCTGGGCTGGGAAATGGACATCATTATGGAATGCATTTGTTAGTGTTTTTGACAACCCAGTGCTTTGGATACATAGGCAACTCTGTGTGTGATCTCTACCCCCATTACAGGAAGAAAGAAAAACTTTCTCATTTCTTCCTTCATAGAGCTAGCACTTAGATCTTGACATCGCTGAAATGTAGATGAAAGTCTCCTCTCCCTTCGTTATCAGCAGGTCCTGTTAGGTCTCTTAGGAGGTGGAGGTGCTCTCCCTTTCCTGTCTGTGATCTGCTGGAACAGGCTGGGAAGATGAGTCAAGAGGGGAAACGTGAAGACTATTTCTAACTCCAGGGCATCGTCAGGCTAAGTAGGAAAGGGGCGGGAGAGTGCCCTTGAGGAGTTGCTCCCTGTTCCCAGGAGGGTGGCTCTAGTACATGTGTTCCAGTTGACAGATTCCAAAATGGAAAACTGATTTTTCTCCTTCTTCGTGGGATGCTGACAGAAGAGCCCAGGAGCAAGCATGGAGTCAGCACTGGCAACTTAGGGGAAGCCATGGCTTCCACTCCGTGTGGAGGATGCGTTCCTCTAGGACGTTCTGAGGCTACCAGTGGCACAGGGGATGATATGCCTCCCGCCAGGGGCTGCAGGCAGATGTGCTCTTGGGAGATGAGCTCTGCTCGGGAGCAAGGGGACATGAGTGGGCTGAGTGCCCGGGTCAGATGCTGCTCACTCTAACCCTGGGGCGCTGCTCTGAGCAGTGAGTGCTGCGATGTCAAGGCTGTTTGTGTCACGGGGCAAGCATGCCTGCAGCCCCAACTGTTTGAATCCTTCATTGGGCATCTCATCCCCTCAGCTGCAATTGGTGTCAACATCCCAGTTGCTTGCTGTGGTTAGCCAGAAGCCCTATCGCATTGCAGTGGAGAGAGTTAGCCTGGGTGACAGTTGCTATTTGTGTTGTTAAGTGCTCTGCCATGCCAATTTGTCCCAGTGTGGTGATTTAGGCTGTTAGATGGCCTTTCATCTCAGCCAGAGGATAGTGGCCTGTACATTTCCAAATGTCATTTTTCTAGAGCCTCCTCTTTGGGATTGTCACCTCTCCTATGGAATTCGGTGAGATCGCAAAGTGGCCTCAGAGAGAGTGTGAATAGGGAATACGGCAGTGCCACGTGATAGGAAGTGGAATATTTCTGTCCCTAGTTGATGTCTAATTGGAAATCTCAGATCAGCCTAGAAAAAAAGACCAAGCCATTTTCCAACCTACAAAAAAATACATGGTAAGGCAGCCCTCTCTTCAGGGAAATGAAGTCAGCACTCATTTCAGAAGCTGATCCTCGCTCGGGATGGATGTGGATAGTGACTCACGAGCCAGTGTGCCAAAGCAGAGAAAGCAGTGTGACTGTGCACGGCAGGATTCTTCAGCGGGGAGCGTATCTTGCTTTCTTTTTTTCTCCCATTATCTAGGACAGAATTCTGAGGCCAGTATTCCTTGACAAAAACACTTTGCACCATTTTCTGGGACCCCCTGGGTCAGGCTGAAGATTTCTCCTCCTCCCCTATCTGCCTGCTACAAGACCTGCCTGGCAACTCACTTCTCCAGTCACTTCCAGTCTGCAGTGGGTGTGACCCAGGCAGGTTGCAGATTAGCACTTGATACCCTGTCACTTTGTCGGGAGAGGAATTCAGGGTGGAGGGACAAGAGGTATTCTCATTGAGGTGTCTCCTTGGCCTAACCAACTTTCCCCAGTACATGTCGATTCCAGGAGACATAAGTGTCATGGGACCAGCAGTTAGCATAATGGCTGTGTCGCTGGACTCCCATGTAGTCGACTGCAGTTAAAGTCCCGGACCCAGTGGCTTAATCTCACGCCAGGCGCATGTGCATGCATACTCAAGGTCCTGAGAGTAGAAGGGATTGCGGCGTGGCCATCCCCCTGGGAGATTTCTCACTTTCTGTCTGTCTCTCTCTGTCTTTCTGGCGCGCGCATGCGCCCTATAGCAAAAACTTCTCCAAAAAAAAAAATTGTCATGCCTGGTGTGTAAACATGAGACGTGTGTCTGGGACCAGGACTGGGCGGCACTGCCTGGCCTAGACTCTCACTTGCCCACAGGTGAAGTGACGGGTGAGGCTGAGAATTCCTCCCGGGACTGGAAAAGCTGACCTGTAGAGTGGATTCCCTCCTAGCGCCAGGATGTACAAACCTGAGGTTTTCTCCTTTAGTTCACCGGCTTCATTTAGGCGCTCCTGTTCCACAGCCTCCAGAATTCATTCATTCCTTTGTTCAACAAATAAGTACTAAACACGTACCGTGTGCCAAGTACTAGGGGTATGTCAGCAAGGCAGAGAGAAGTCTTTGCTTTTAGAAAGCTTACATCTTAGTGGGAGACAGTCAGTACATTTCCAATTGATATTTGTTAGACAGTGAAAAGCGTTAGGGAGACAAGAGGGAGAAGGCAGTTCATAGAGTGTAGTCAGGGAAGGTCTCAAGAGGTGACATCTGAGCAAAGCCTTGAAGGAGGGGGGAGGGTCTGGGGTTAGGTGTGGAGGGTGAGAACTCAGGCTGAGCGAACACACCTGGTGTGTTCAGGGTCAGCAGGAGGGCTGCAGCAATGAGGGAGGTGCAGGGACAGGAGGGCAGGTCACCTAAGGCCTTTACGTGTTAGAGCCGAGATTTGGGCTGCTTCGAGTGGGAGGTAGGACACCATGGGAGCCCCCTGAGTAGAGGAAGAACAAGATTCAAGTGTGATGGGTCTCAGGATGTGTGTTGAGACAGGATCAGAAGCCCAGTTAGGCCTCAGTTATCTAGGCAAGAAGAGCGGACCTGGGGCTAGGAGATGAGAGGTGATGAAAGAATATATTAGGAAGGTAGAGCCGAAACTGTCTACTGACTGTCAAGTGTGGGGTATGGAAAAAGCTCTTGGCTGACTCAAGTTTAGAGATGGAAACTGGGGAGTCACCATTACGTATTGAATAGAATACATGTATTACTGGTTTTGAAAGCCACAAGAGCAGATGATATCACCCAGTTATAGGAAGAAGAGAGATGGGGCCTGGGACAGCCCAACCATTTAAAATTTGAGAACTCGAATCAGCAAAGGAGATTTAGAAGTAGCCAGAGAGGTAGGAGGCCATCCTGGCCAGTGTATCCCAGAAGCCAAGTAAAGAGAGAATTGCTTTTCGAGGAAAAACAGCAAAACTGTCGGTCATCACAGAAGAGGTACCCTAAGAATTAGCCATTGGGTTAGCAGCAGGAGGTCTGTGGTGTGGGTGGGGAAGGTGCAGCCTGGTTGGGACAGGCACAAGAAAGTTGGCAAGAAAGAAACTGGGGACGAGTATACTTAAGTACACTTGCAAGGTGTTTTGCTTGAAGAAAAGAGACATAATGGAACTTTGTTGTTAATTTGTCAGGGGCCCTTGTGTGAGCCTGAGAGGGAAAGAGAAAGCACCCCCTATGGAGAGTGGTCATACTGCAATCCCTCCTCTTCCACCTGTCCTTTCAGGATTTTGGGGATGCACATGCATGTTACATGCCTGATATGTTTCTCAAGCCGCTGGGTTCAGGAATTGAACCGCACAGTTGGCCGTGCGGGGTCCAATAGCCTTAATTACTACAGCACTGGTGTGGCCTGACATAATGAGTCTTAGCTGATGAGGGACATTTTAACTTCTTGATGAAATTGTGGACACACGTAAGAGTCAGGGCTGAGGTGGTGGAGTCAGAGTTGGGGGTAGGGAAGACAGGAGGCTCAGTAAAGACTTAGGGTGGAGTCGCGCTCCCCATTCCTTACTCACTCACCTCCCGCTCCGGTGGCATTAGTGAGCCACTGCCCAGAGCTCTTCTAGTGGAAATATTTTTTTTTAAATGAGATTTTGATCATGGTTATTGCAATGGCCGATGGCCGGAGATCTGTTTCTTGTTGGAATGTTCAGCTCATTTTCAGTGTCTCTCACAGCTTGGGTTGCTGCCCCTCTATCCCAACTATTAGTCAGCTTCCTTTGAGGTCCATCTTAGTTCCCTAAAACTAGCCATGGCTCGCTTCTCCCTCTGAATTCTTGCAGGCTGGGCAACTGGGAAAGCCTAGGCTTAGAAACTGCCCTGTTGGCTTCAGGCCCAGCCAAGCTGACCAAAATAGCCAACAGAGGACTGTTTGCACAGAGTGAAATTCCTCCAGGGGAAATGCCACAGCAGAAGGCCGAGAAAGCCAGAGCTGCGATGGTCAGAACCCAGGGGGCCAACGCTGAGTATCCCTAAGGTCTGGGGCAGAGCTTGAGCAAGTTTGCCCCCAGGGGGAAGGCTGCTTCCTGCTGGGTGTTGAGCCCCTGTTCTTTCTTGTTCCCTGTGTTCTGGGTGAAATATTGTAGATGGCCAGAGCTCAGGGGTCCCTCTTCCTGTTACTTGTGCTGTCCTGAGTCAGCCCTAGCAAGACTCCTGGGGCACAGACACACTCCCTGCCCCGCAGCAGGGTCACCTGCCCCAGGCCTGGGGGTGAGGATAAGCCAGCAAAGGCTTTCCCTGAGTGAGCGAGAGTTATGGATGAACTCTGAGGAAGGACAGAGTTGGCCAGACAAGTGGCAGAGAGCAGGCCTCCGGGCCAAGTGAGAGAGCATGTGGGTAGAAACTGGTGTGTATGTTGGATGAGTTGGAGGACAAGAGATCAAGTAGGAGAGCTAGAGGGGGGCAGAGCAGGGAGGGGACAGAGTGTTGGGCCTTTCTTTTTCTTTCTGAGAGGTTTTTGCTATAGGGTGCCAGAAAGACAGAGAGAACCAGAGACAGAAAGTGAGAAATCACCCCCCCAGGGGGGATGGCCACACCGCAATCCCTTCTCCTCCATTATCCTCTCGGGATCTTGGGCACACACGCACACGTGCCCAGTGTGAGTTTAAGCCACTGGGTCCAGGACTCGAACCATAGTCAACTACATGGGAGTCCTGTGACATAGCCACATAGCCATTGCACCAACTGCTGCCTTTCTAAGCTTATCAGAAGAGCATCTGGGAACTATTGAGAGGTTTAATCTGGGGAGTGGCTGGAGGGATTTGCATTTTAAAGAGATTCCTCTGGCTGATTTTGGAAGTGGATAAGCAAAGGCAGCAAGGTCAGAGGTTGGGAAGCTATTTTGGAGCTTGGGGCAGTATTTCAGGCTGAGCTGAAATGGCTACTGCTAAGACAATGGGTAGGCAGGAGAGAGATTCCTGCATGTGGGGAATCGTCAGGTCTAGCAGTGAGGATGATGTCTGGTTTCCTTGTGATGGAGAGTCCCAGGAGAGGCTGGCTTAGCAGGGATGTTCACTGCCAGGCACTGCCGTGCACTGGGCTTGATGTCAGTTGTTCAGTGGAGAAGACAGCATGGGCCACTCTGGGAGCCCTCCCATACTCCCATATAAGTAGGCCCATGGTTATTCGTTTGAAAAGTTTGTTTTTGTATTTAAAGAGAGATTTTTTGCTATAGGGTATGTGCACTCTCCAGAAAGAGACAGAAAGCAAGAAATCTCACATGCACATGCACACGCACACACACACACACACACACCAGGGGAGGAGGCAGAAGTGGGGGGGACATGCCACAATCCCTTCTCCATTCTCCTCTTAGCATTTTGAGCATGCATGTGTCTGGCATGAGTTTCAAGCTGCCAGGTCAGGGACTTTAACTGCCGTTGGCCATGTGGGAGTCCAGCAACATAACCATTATGCCATCTGCTGGTCTCTGTTTTTGTTTCTTAAGTTTGCTATATGGTGTATGCCCTTGCTGGACAGAGACAGAGAAAAAGACAGAGAGGGGTGGGAGTGAGAAATCACCCCCCCCCCCCCAGGGATATGGCCGTGTTGCAGTCACTTTTCCTCCCTTCTCCTCTTGGGATTTTGGGTGTGCAGGCACATGTGCCTGGCATGATTTTCAAGTCACTGCATCCAGGACTCGAATCGCACCTTCAGCCATGTGGGATCCAGCTACCTTAACCTCCATGCTACCTGCTTGCTCTGGCCCATAGTTATTTAAAGGGTAGTGAGTGTTACCAAAGGAGTTAACCTCATCTCCGGGAGTCCAGAAAGGCTCTCTGTGGAAGTGACATGTCTGTTACATAATGACTCTCAGTAAATTTTGCTGGGAGGAAAAAAAAAAAAAAAACAGCCAAGACCTGAAGGGTGAAGACATTAGCTAGTGAGGAGAGAAGAACTCTAAGCAGTCAAAGGGCAGCAGCAGAAACATGGCTCCACAGGACTCTGGAGGAAGGCCCAGAGGATGAGAAGGATCCTGGCCGAGGATGAGAAGCTGGGCAGAGAATGGGCCCGGGGGGGGGGGGGGGGGGGGTGGGGGGAGAGAATGGGCCCAGGGGACAGCTCAGTATTGGCAGTGTCTGGCCAGCCAAGTGGAACGCCCACAGAGGGCTGGATGTCTGGGTCTGACCCTCAGGAGAGACCTGGGAGTCTGCAGCCTGTGGAAGATACGGAAGCCATGTGGATGGGCACAGGCACCCATGGAAAGGTGCTAGGGGGGGAAGTGAGGACAGATGTTGAGGAAGAACGGTATTTAAAGGGTGACAAAGAAAAAGGAGCCTACAAGAGGAGAAGTGGTAGGAGTGTTGCAAAAACACAGACCACTGAGAAACCACGTGCCTCTCAGAGAGTAGGAGAACTTGGGTTTGTAATGCTGCTGCTCGAGGAGAAGTGGGAGAAAACCCATGGGGATTTCACAGAGGACGGAGCAGTCAGAGGGTCTGTTGGCTTTAGCAGCCGTTATTGGTGGCCTGGGTAAGGGAGGCCTCCACGGAGTCTGGGAAGTCCTAATGCCACCACTAGGAAGGGACAGGAGTGGGGGAGGAGGGAGGGGACGGCACAGTGCTGGCAGCTTTTCCATCAAGTATGGTTGGGAGGGAGGAAGAGAAGGCTGTGTAGAGAGGACAGGCGGTAGAGTTGGATGATCAGTACATCCAGAGCCTGGAGACTCAGGCAGCTTGTAAGTCGGCCTGGGATCTGGGGAAAGGATAGTCAGCGTGGTCCCATCAGGCATCTGGAACACCCTCATGCCCACTGTCCCCTCAATGCTGCCTTATTAGATTTCTCGGGAGTTTTCCTTGGAGCCTAAGAGAGGCACTGTTGCTTGTGTAGTAAATCACTGTGAATTTCCCCCGGACTAGAGACTTGGGAAAGTTGTAGCTAAGCTGAATTAATGAGAAGTCTCAACGATAAACTTTGAAAGACATGCAACTTTTTTCTTTCAAGCATTTGCGGTAATCCTGCTTACTGGCATTGCTCAACATAGGTTTCAGTGACCAGATGTAAATTGCTATTAAAAGCAAATGCTATTAAGACCCTAGAAGTGGTAGAAAAACAATTATGTAACTATGCCTAAGAGTCTCTCTGCAGTCTTCACACACTATTTAGCATCACTCTGAGTAGTATGAAGGAAAAGTTAAGCACAATTTATGTCCAAATTATACATAATAAATATAAGGCTCCCAATGAATGAGATCCCCAAGTGCCTTTGCTTAGTCTTGCAGTTTTGCATCGCCATTACCTCTTCATAACCACTTTTTATTTCCAGACACTAATTAGAAATGCTTCTCCTTCCCCTCCCATAGTTAATCCCAAGATGTAGTTTGCAAGGGCAGGGGGATTGCTGTGTTTCGGTTGCCCAGCTCTGCAGCCCGGGGGCCATAAAGCTCTGAGTGACTTGCGCACAAACATGGCTGTGCGATCTAGAGGCGTATTTCCAGAGCCAGCTGGGGAGGAAAATGAAACCAAACTGAAATGGGGAAACGCCAAGTGCCAGCAGCCTGCAGCTTGCTCTGCTTTAACTTCCTAGCTGAAGAATCACTCTGAGCCCAGCCTGCTCTCCAAACGGTTTGAGTCCAGGGTAATAACAGAGGCTGCAGAGGGAGAGAGGGAGATAATGAAGGCATGCTGGTGGTTTTCATTGCATTTGCGCCCAGTCCTGTCCCCATGTCTGCCGATCCCTAATAGAGGATGTCTGGGGGCGAGCCAGTCACCAGTTTTAGCCAAGCGAACCTGAGCCCAAGGGGCACTCCTGGGAGAAGCCCTGCCTGCCTTCCTAGCCCTGCCAGCAGCCACCTCATCTCTGTTTTAAAGGCAACATGGTCTGAGAAGTATTAAACTAAAGGTAATTAGACCCAACTTTCCACCCCACCTCGACATCCCCATCCCACAGACTTACACACCCTGCCTCTGGCTAAGTGATTCCAGAGGAAGGAGAAAGAACATTACTTCAAAAGGCAACTGATTCCTTCTTTTTTTTTTGGAGAGGTTTTTGCTATAGGGTGTGTGCGCTCACCATAGAGAGACAGAGAGACAGAAAGTGAGAAATCACTGCTCCAGCGGGTATGGCCATTCCGCAATCCCTTCTCTTCCATTCTTCTCTCAGGATCTTGGACACGCACACACGTGTCCAGCCTGAGTTCAAGTCACTGGGTCCAGGACTCGAACCGTGGTCGATTACATGGGAGTCTAGTGACATAGCCATTACACCAACTGCTGGTCCCAGATTCCTTCTTTTGAAAGTTCTCTCTTATGGTAAACTGAAACCTGCCGCCTGGAAATGTCCGTGTAAAAGTTGGGGTTCTCTCCCTTGAAGCCACAGGTAGAGTCAGTACCCTGGCAAGTTTCCCCACTCAGGCATCCCAGCCACAGCCATGCTGCTGTCCTCTGGGCGAGCTCCAATCAGAAATGCCCCTTTCAAAACATCCTTCAGAACAGAACCTGATGCTCCATATGTGGCCCAAGTGTGCGGAATGCACTAAGACAAGTCTTTTTCCTGTTTTTTGATGGACTTTTCAGAAATGCAGTCCAAGTTTGCAGGAGCCTTTTTGGCAACCATAAGTAGATCCATTAGTTCTGAGTTGAAACCGCTGGGGCATTTTCACATGAGCAGCACTATGGAGCTCGGCCTTCCTGTCCTATATGCACGTGATTCAGTTTTTAACCCAAGTGCAGAATGTACTACATTTTAAACTACTATGTATTGATTAGCCCCTATGGGCCAGGTCTTGTACTCAGTGCTCTCATGTAAACTATGGAAGCCTCACAGAAGTCCTGGGAGGGTGGTAGTACCTCTGTTTCACAGACGGTACAATGCAGCTGACAGGCAAACACCCCAGCTACCCCGCTAATGAATTCTCGCTGAGGTCTGGAGCCTTGTGTTCTTATGCATCATGTTCACCAGTGTTTGAAAGGTGACTTTGTACCCTAATACCAACACTGATGTGTTTGCAGCCCTTCTTGGTTTGGGGTCTGCAAGTTTAACTTGCCTTCTAGGTCTCTGCAGTTTCCCAAGCATAGGTGAGCATGGACTTTTTTTTTTTTTTTTTAAGAATTATTTAATTTTATTTATTCATTCATTTTCATTAGACCAGAGAATGACACACAGAGAGAAGGAAAGTGAGAAAGCAAGCCACTAGGTCTGGGATTCGAACCGTACTCGGCCATGTAGGAGTGTCCAGAGCCTTTAACCACCACGCCACCTGCTGGCCCAGAGCATGGACTTCTGAAAGCTGCATTTTCAGCCAGTGCAGCCCAAAACCAATTCAGTGATCACAACCAGCATTTTTAAAAAATGAAATGGGCGACCAGGTGGCATACTGGTTGGGGCGCTAGACTCTCACATGGCTGACCGCAGTTGGTGTCTTGGACTTGGTGGCTTGAAATTCCTACCATTCCCAGCATGAATTTCCAAAATCCTGAGAAGAGAATGGAGGAGAGGGGATTGTGGCTTGGCCATTTCCCCTGGGGGGAAATGTCTGTCTCTGTGTCTCTGGCAAGCACAAATGCCCTATAGCAAAAAAGCTCTCTAAAAAAAAAAAAAAAAAAAAAACAAACCAGGAGGGACCCAGCAGTTAGCGTAATGGCTATGTCGCTGGACTCCCACATAGTCGACCGCGGTTCACGTCCTGGACCCGGTGGCTTAAAACTCACACCGGGTGCGTGTGAGTGCGTGCCCAAGATCCCGAGAGGAGAATGGAGGAGAAGGGATTGCAGCGTGACCATCCCGACCATCCCGCCTGGGGGGTGATTTCTCACTTTCTGTCTCTATGTCTCTGTCTGTCTGGCAAGCGCACACGCCCTATAGCGAAAACCTCTCCAAAAAAAAACAAAAAAAACAGGGTTAGAAGGTGGCATGGTGGTAAGACACTGGACTTCCACATGGCTGACCTCAGTTTGAGTTCTGGATCCAGGGACTTAAAAAATGCTGGGTTGGGACCAGCAGATTGTGCAATGACTATGTCACTAGACTCCCACATGGCTGACCGTGGTTTGTGTCCTGAACCTGGAGGCTTGAAATTCACGCCAGATATGTGTGCATGCATACCCAAAATCCCAAGAGGAGAATGGAGGAGACGGGATTGTGGCATGGCCATCCCTCCTAGAGGTTGATTTCTCGCTTTCTGTCTCTGGTAAGCACACATGCCCTGTAGCAAAACTCTTAAAAAAACAAAACAAAACAAAAAACAAACATGCTGGGCATGTGTGTGTGTGTGTGTGTGTGTGTGTGTCCAAAATCCCAAGAAGAGAATGGTGAAGGGAATGTGGTATGATCATCTTCCCTGGGGTGATTTCTCACTTTCCCTCTCTCTTTCTGTCTCCAGACAGCATACACACCCTACGGCAAAAACCTAAAACAAAACAAAAAAAAAAATGATGAAAAATACCAAAGTCCATCACATGTAATAAGGGCAAATTTTGTTTTAGGAAACTTTTATTGCACGAGCACAGAATGGGGGCTTGTACACATATGTGTGTACATGTGCTGGGTCTTGATGTAAGTTGTTTTTATAACTGTGGTTCATGGTCTAATACTGTGAACACCACTGCAATGGAAAAATGGTTTTGGGCTGACTTCTTTATTTTTTTTTAGAATTTTTATTTTACCTTTATTTATTTATTTTAATTTTACCATAGAGGGGCAGAGCCAGAGAGAGAGAGAACGAAAGTGAGAAAGCAAGCCACCTGGTCCGGGACTCAAACTATGGTTGGCCATGGGGGAGTCCAGCGCCCTTAACCACCATGCCACCTGCTGACCCCACGGGGTGACTTATTTTCATTATAACATTACAACTCAAGTTTGTACGAACATAAATCTGTGTGTCGGTTCATCGATCTAGCTCCTAAAGTTAACAGGTAACTAGGAAGAAAACAGCAAAATTCAAATCAACAACATTATTCTGGGAGGATGACATTTGATTGAACCCAGACCACTTAGGCTCTCGGCATAAGTGTGTATAGACTTGTTCTTGGGGCTCGTTGAGTTGTGCAAGTACATTAATGCTGGGTGACACTGTTCTCCCACTGCCTCTGGAGACATCATCCTTCACTTTGCAGATGTATCAGGGATCAAGTGTGGAGAGTGAGGCTGTCCTAATAACCCCACACAGGCCCTGAGATGTACGGGGTTTGAATAAGCAACAGGCACACAATAATCTGTGGCATGTGTACATTTTAAATATGATCACCGTGGCCAGCAGGTGGCATGGTGGTTAAGGCAGTGGATTCCCACATGGCCAGCTGTGATTCAAGTCCCATACCCAGCAGCTTGAACATCACAACAAATAAATGAATGAATGAATGTTAAAAAAAATCACCACAATGAAAACAAGAATGGATAGGTCTCTTAGAAGATGCTTGTAGAGATGGGACCAGCAGTTGGCATAATGGCTATGTCACTGGACTCCCATGTAGTCGACCGTGGTTCGAGTTCCGAACCCAGTGGCTTAAACTCACACCAGGCGTGTGTGCATGTGTGCCCAAGATCCCGAGAAGAGAATGGAAGAGAAGGGATTATGGCATGACCATCCCCCTGGGGGGTGATTTCTCATTTTCTGTCTCTCTATGTCTTTCTGGCGAGTGCACGCACCCTACAGCAAAAAAAAAAAAAAAAAAAAAAAACTCTCAATAAAAATAAATAAATAAAAAGATGCTTGTAGGGGGACCAGCAGTTAGCATAATGGCTATGTCTCTGGACTCCCATGTAGTCGACCATGGTTCGAGTCCTGGACCTGGTGGCTTAAACTCATGCCAGGTGTTCGTGCGTGCGTGCCCAAGATCCCCAGAGGAGAATGAAGGAGAAGGGACTGTGGCATGGCCATCCCCCCCAGAGGGTGATTTCTCGTTCTGTCTTTCTGTTTCTCTCTGTCTTTCTGGTGAGCACATGTGCCTTATAGCAAAAACCTCTAAAAAAAAAAAAAAAAAAAAAAAGAAGATCCTTGTAGGGGCTAGCAGGTGCCATGGTGGTAAAGGTGTTGGACTCCCACATGGCTGACCGCAGTTTGAGTTCTGGATGTCGTGGCTTGCTTCCTCACTTTCTCTCTCTCTGGTGAGCACACATGCCCTATAGCAAATTTTAAAATAATAATAAATAAACAAGTATTTTTTTTTTTTAAAGAAGTTGCTTGTTGACCCTGGTCCTGAAATCCCCAAGTTTGAGACACCCTGGTTGGCCTTGCAGCAGCAAACACCTCAGTACTTGGGCTGAAGCAGGTTCAGCTTTAGCCCACAAACTAGACTATCATCTTGTCCACATTGCCCTTCTTGTTCACAAAAATATTAGGAAAGTTCCACGAGATGCCTTGTTGAAATTAAATGTATGCCATTTTCCTGATGTGTTCATTCAAAACCCTATAAAAAGGACGCTGAGATTTGCTGAATATGATTTATTCTTTATAGCCCCACCACAAGTGGTGATCACCTCCTCCTTACTTCAGTAATTTTTTTGTCGTTGTTTAGAGAGATTTTTGCCATAGGGCGCGAGCACTCACTGGAGAGATGAGAGACAGTGAGAAATCACACCCCAGAGGGATGGCCATGCTGCAGTCCCTTCTCCTCCATTCTCCTCCTGGGATCTTGGGCACGCACACACACGCACCTGGCATGAGTTTTAAGCTGCCAGGTTCAGAACTCACACTGCGGTCGACTATGTGGGAGTCCAGCGATGTAACCATTATGCCATCTGCTGGTCCCAGTAAAAAAATTTTTTTAATTGCCAGAGGACACATGCTCAAAAGAGAGGGAGAGAGAGAAAGCACCCCCAATGGGATACACTCACTCCTCAGCCCCTTCTCCAACCTGTCAGAATTTTGGGCACATGTGCACACAGTTGTGTTTTTCAAGCCACGGGCTGAGATTCCAACCATGGTCAGCCACATAGGACTCGGCTCCCTTAATCCCTAGGCTACAGAGCTGGCCTCCTCCCCTCAGTAATTACAGGGCTGTTCGTTATCTGTAACAGGATTTTGCCCGAGATAAACATCTATACTATTTCAGGATCCATGTACACAGTTCATCACAGAGATGCCCTCCAGCTGGCTCCCACACAGCTTGCACATGTGTCTGCAAGGTCTCCTAACCTGTGGTGCAGTGTGAGGGCCGTAACCACTCAGCGCACTGGTGATCTGCCCAGCTCACGTGTCCTGGGTTTCAGTTCCTCCTTCACTGTTCCCTTACTTTTCCTGTTTGTGAATCATTTTCCCAAAGAGAGCCAGAGGCCAGCCAAAACATGAATGCTGCTGCTTTCTCCTCAGTCTCGATCATGTTCTGGTTAAATGTCCCTGGGGGTGGGGCAGTAGGTGGCATAGTGGTTGAGGCACTGGACTCCTGTGTAGCCAACCATGGTTCAAATCCCAGATCCAGCTGCTTGTGTGTGTATGCATGCCCAAGATCCTGGGAAGAGAATGGAGAAGGGATTGTGGCGTGGCCATCCTTCCTGGGGGGGGGGGGGGGGGTGAGTTCTTACTTTCTGTCTCTTTGGAGAGCACACACACCCTATCACAAAAATCTCTTAAAACACACACACACACACACACACAAACCCTCAAATAAAAATGCCCTACTGGGGACCAGCAGGTGGCATTAATGGTTACATCACTGGACTCCCACATAGTTGACTGTGGTTCGAGTCCCGAACTCGGCAGCTTAAAATTTATGCCGGGCATGTGTACATGCATGTTCAAAATCCCAAGTAGAGAATGGAGGAGAAGGGATTGTGGTGTGGCCATCTGCTTTGGGAGGTGATTTCTCACTTTCTGTCTCTCTCTGTCTCGCTGATGAGCACACACACCCTATAGCAAAAATCTCTCTCTCAAAAAAAAAAAGTCCTACAGGAGCTCAGTCCCTGAGCCTCACTGTCTTGGGTCTCCAGAGTAAAGATTCCTGTTTCTGTACTTCCTGAAGTCTGCTTTCCAAAGGCCTCAGGTACAAGTCTGACTCTTCCCTGTATTTATTTAGTGATTCATGAACTCTAAGATGACATATGTTCTTTCTTCCCAAATTCTTTTTTTTTTTTTTTTGGAGAGATTTTTGCTACAGGGCACGTGCGCTCACCAGACAGATAGAGAGAGACATAGAGACAGAAAGTGAGAAATCACCCCCCAGGGGGGATGGGCACGCCGCAATCCCTTCTCCTCCATTCTCCTCTCGGGATCTTGGGCACGCACGCACACGCGACCGGCGTGAGTTTTAAGCCACCGGGTCCGGGACGCGAACCGTGGTTGACTATGTGGGAGTCCAGCAACATAGCCATTACGCTAACTGCTGGTTCCCTCTTCCCAAATTCTTAATGATTTCCATTTGTCTTATCTTGTTTTTGTTTTAGATCAGACTTATGTGTAGAAATTCTCATTACTTCCCCCAACCTTCTTTATTTTCCTATATAAAAAAATAGTAATGGTAGGAAATACAGAAAAATGACAAAAATTCTTCAAGTCAAGCAAAATTCTCCTACCAGGAGATAATAGCTATTTTAAAAATACTTTTGGGGCCGGCAGGTGGTGTGGTGGTTGAGGACGCTGGACTCCCACATGGCCGACCACAGTTCGAGTCCCGGACCTGGCGGCTTGCTTTCTCATTCTCTCTCTCTCTCTCACTCACTCTGTCTCTCCCTGGTCAAATTAAAATAAATAAAGTTAAATAAAATAATTCTTAAAAAAAATACTTTTTCCTCCTTGGCTATATTCATATATAGAAATATATATACATATAAACAGAAATAGAATCGACTCTGTTTTCATTCTTGTTAGAGTCAGTCCTTAGCTCTACTAGTCTTGGTGATACTTAGGGGACCATACCCGCTATCCTATGTAAAAGTATAAATTAATTTAAGGCAAATTACCTACATTCTATTGATTGACGCCTGGGCCATTGTGTGTTTGTGGTGAAGGCTAAGCAAAGAACACCCAAGACTCTTGGATGGAGCAGGCCTGTCCTCCTTGTCAGGAATCCTGGCCTAGCTGCGCTTCTCTCCCGCTGGCTGGCATTGACTATAGTAGGTATGAGCAGGAAGCTCGACTTCGAGTGAGAGGCTGAGCCACCCCCACCCCACCATCCCGGGCTTCTAGCTAGGGAGGGTCAGCAGTGCCCAGCAGGGAGGGCTCTCTTGTGTGGCATTCCTAGTTATGGAAGATGGTCTGGGTATCTCGTGTCATCCCAGACTGCGGTGGCTGGAAGGGACAGTCCAGTGGAGGCAGTGAGGACTAGCCGTCCTTGAGACCTCGGAGGGCGAGTCTGAGGAGTGGGCAAGGTCATCTCGAACAGGTGAGGGGCTGCTAGCCTAGCTAGGGAGGTGAAGGGAAAGGTCGGTGCCTCTCTTGCAGAAGCAGCATCAAATAGAAGCAAAGAGAAAATCGGAGGCTGGGGCTTGGGTCCTTTTCTAGGGTCTCATGCATTACTCCATCTCTCCTTCCAGCAGATCCACAGACCAGCATGGCTGCCACTGCCGCTGTCAGCCCCAGTGACTACCTGCAGCCTGCCGCCTCCACCACCCAGGCAAGTGGGCCGGGGGTCCGAGGGCTGGGGACTTGCCAGAGCTGATGCTAAACCACAATGACAACTCTGTTTCACTGTCTCACTATTTACACCCAAGGATAGGAGCCTGGGAGGATCTGTCAGAACAGTTTCTGAGCTAAGAAACCCTGGCCATTTACCTAAGGTGCCACGTTTGGGCCAGGGGACAACCCAGGATGGCACTTGGTGTTCTTCCACCAGATGCCACTGCCTATAAGAGGAAAGCAGAGGCTTTTCATTGTAGCCTTGAAAGAGCAGCCGTTTCCTGGGACCAGCAGTTAGCGTAATGGCTATGTCGCTGGACTCCCACGTAGTCGACTGCGGTTCGAATCCCAGACCCGGTGGCTTAAACTCACGCCGGGTGCGTGTGCGTGCGTGCCCAAGATCCCGAGAGGAGAATGGAGGAGAAGGGATTGCGGCGTGGCCATCCCCCCTGGGGGGTGATTTCCTGCTTTCTGTCTCTCTGTCTCTCTCTGTCTGTCTGGCGAGCACATGCGCCCTATAGCAAAAACCTCTCCAAAAAGAAAAAAAAAAAAAAAAAAAAAGAAAGAGCAGCCGTTCCCACTCTGTAGTAATAGTCATACGTACCACTCACTGGAAGGCACTTCACCAGCATGCTTACTCCTCCTGTGGTCCGTCTTTTCATTCCCTCCCTCAGTCCCTCCTCAGTGGAGCAATCAGGGATCTCTTAGTCTCTGTAATGGGCTAACGGAACTCCATCTAAGACCCAAGGATGACTCACTGTCCCCATTAGAAGCAGGGCCAGTGGGGCGTAAGAGGCCAGCCAGCTCACACCATTAGCTCACTCAGTCCGTGGGAAGTTCCTTCCTGAGAAAGCCATCTCCCACTATTTCTCCTGTACTTAACAGAGAAACCAGCAGGGAAGGGGAGACAGGAGCCACTGCAGGGGGGAGGAAGCTGGCAAAGGCCTCCCATAGCAGTGGGAGAGAGCCACATGCTGGGCCACCAGGAGGGGAGGACCACAATAGGCCTTCCTGTTTCACTCCTTTCCTCTACTGTTTTTCTGCAGGACTCCCAGCCATCTCCCTTAGCCTTGCTTGCTGCAACATGTAGCAAAATTGGCCCTCCAGCTGTTGAAGCTGCTGTGACACCGCCTGCTCCCCCTCAGCCCACACCACGGAAACTTGTCCCTATCAAGCCTGCCCCTCTCCCTCTCAGTCCTGGCAAGAATAGTTTCGGAATCTTGTCCTCCAAAGGAAATATACTTCAGATTCAGGGATCGCAACTGAGCGCCTCCTACCCTGGAGGGCAGCTGGTATTCGCTATCCAGAATCCCACCATGGTCAACAAAGGAACCCGGTCAAATGCCAACATTCAGTACCAGGCGGTCCCTCAGATTCAGGCAAGCGGCTCCCAGACCATCCAAGTGCAGCCCAATCTCACCAACCAGATCCAGATCATCCCTGGCACCAACCAGGCCATCATTACTCCCTCACCGTCCAGTCACAAGCCTGTTCCCATCAAGCCAGCTCCTGTCCAGAGGTCAAGTACGGCCACCACTTCCGTGCAAAGTGGGGCCAGTGTGGTGAAGCTGACCGGTGGGGGTGGCAACGTGACACTCACTCTACCAGTCAACAACCTCGTGAATGCCAGTGACACCGGGGCCCCCACCCAGCTCCTCACAGAGAGCCCCCCCACCCCACTGTCTAAGACTAACAAGAAGGCCCGGAAGAAGAGCCTTCCTGCCTCCCAGCCTCCCGTGGCGGTAGCCGAGCAGGTGGAGACGGTGCTGATCGAGACCACGGCGGACAACATCATCCAGGCGGGAAACAACCTGCTCATTGTGCAGAGCCCCGGTGGGGGTCAGCCAGCTGTGGTCCAGCAAGTCCAGGTGGTGCCCCCCAAGGCTGAGCAGCAGCAGGTGGTGCAGATCCCCCAGCAGGCTCTGCGGGTGGTGCAGGCGGCATCTGCCACCCTCCCCACCGTCCCCCAGAAGCCCTCCCAGAACTTTCAGATCCAGGCAGCCGATCCGACGCCTACTCAGGTACCACCCGCCCTCTGCACCTGCCTCCCTCTCCTCCTCTGCTTACCCTTTGGCTTGCTTTTGAAGATAATGCTGATCATCTCCTGATTTGATCTGAGTGTCACGAGTCAGTATCTTTTGGGGCAGACAGTAAGTGGCCCTTTCCGTCTGATATACAAGCTCTCTTCAGTTCACAGGGCCAAGTGCAGCTCATCTTCAACGTGGGTATATTTCAGTCAACCTTTTCTTTATGGGAACACTTTTGAAGGGAATATATACTTTTTAATAAGGTTTTTTGGGGAAACATGTTCTTTTTAATAATGGTTCTGTTATAGAATTATATATGTGAAACAGCAGCAAGAACAAAATAATTGCAGTCCGAACTATAGAATTCGATGTAAACTAGGACAGTTAGGGCCGGCACCGTCGTGCAGTGATTGAGCGCTATGTGAAAAAGCCAGATCCCACCTGGCTGACCACGGGATCCTGGCCACCAACCCTGGCCCTGGTAGCATAAAACACATCCCAGCACATGTATGTGCGTGCCCCAAACCCTGAGGGCTGGAGAAATAAAGGGAAGAGAACTGCAGCGTGACCACCCTGGTAAGGGGTGCTTCCTTTCTCTCGCTCTCTGGCAGTGAAAAAAACGAAAAGAAAATTAGTAAGAAAAATGCTGATCACTGTAAATGACAAGAAAAGAAATACGGAGTCTCTTAGCTTATAGCAGGAACACTTAGGCTAGATTTATCTGAGATGGAAGAACGTTCTTAGTTTTGTCTGTTATGGAGGTGCTCTAATATCCCAGAGTCTGTTTGGCCCTGTGAGGCGGTTTTATTCTTGGTGCATGCCTAGTGTATGCCAGAGGTTGGGCCATGTTGCAGATGGAGAACCCAGAACTCAGAAGTTTTAAAGTATCCAGGATCTCTGGGGCCAGCAGGTGGCATAGCGGTTGGGGTACTGGACTTCCACATGGCCGACCAGAGTTCAAGTACCAGACCTGGCAGCTGGCTTTGTCACCCACCCACCCTTTGTCCATCTCTGATGATTATAGCAAGATAAAAATTAATAAAATAATTATTTTATAAAAAAGTGTCCGAGATCTCATAGAGCATGAACAATAGATAGGAGCCAGGATTCAACTCAAATTTCTTTTCTTTTTTTTTTTTTTTTTTTTTTTTGATTTTTTTTTTTTCTCAGAGAGGTTTTTGCTATAGGGTGCATGCACTTGCCAGAAAGACAGAAAGTGAGAAACAGAAAGTGAGAAATCCCCCCAGGGGGGATGGCCACTCCGCAATCCCTTCTCCATTCTCCTCTCAGGATCTTAAGCATGCACGCACATGCACCTGGCCTGAGTTTAAGCCACTGGGTCCAGGATTCAAACCGTGGTTGACTACATGGGAGTCCAGTGACATAGCCATTATGCCAACTGCTGGTCCCCTCCAAATTTTTTTAAAAAGATTTATTTATTTTTAATTTTTATGTATTATCATTTATTCTTCAATTTTGACCAGAGAGACAGAAAAGGAGAGTGAGAAAGCAAGCCACCATGTCCGGAACTTGAACCATGGTTGGCCATGTGGGAGTCCAGCACCTCAACCACCACGTCACTTGCTGGTCCCCGTGCCCTCAAATTTCTAACTTCAAACTCCTCACTCTTTTCTGTTTTCCACCTTGACTCTGTCTTACATGGCAGGTACTACCATTGAAATCAGGGACAAAGTTGTTGTTTTTTTTTTTAAAGAATTATTTTATTTAACTTTAAACTTTATTTATTTTTAATTTAAGCAGAGAGGGACAAAGTGAGAGAGAAAGGGAAAGTGAGAAAGCAAGCCACCAGGTTTGAGACTCAAGCCACAGTGGGCCACATGGGAGTCCAGTGCCCTTAACTACCACGCTACCTGCTGGTCCCAGTTTTTTTTTGTTTTTATATTAAAAACAGCTCCTTGGCCATCCCCATGGCCTAGCAGTAGATCCCACATGGCTGACTGTGGTCCAAATACCTGTCATATAGCTTGAAAAACACACTAGGAACATGTGAATGTGTGCCCCAAATCCTGATGGAATGGAGAAGTGAGGGAAAAAATACTATGGCATGACCACAGGGGCATTCTTTCTCTGTCTCTGTCTCTGTCTCTGTCTCTCTCTCTCTCTCTCTCTCTATCCAGCAAGCACACACAGCCTCTGGCAATTAATTTAAAAAACAAACAAACAGAAAAAAAGCTCTTGCTGTTGAGGGATTTACAGCCTAGTTGTGAATAGAGAACCGAATGAGTGACAGGGAAGTTGTGCAATCTACTGGGTAGAGAGGAAGTGCCCTTGAATTTGAGCTGTGGACAGGGAAGTCACACAGGAGGAAATTGAACATCTTTCCTAAAGCCTCCTTCCTTCTGGCTTGTTCTATGTTGCTAGGTGTTCTTTTTTTTTTTCTTTAAAGAATTATTTTATTGGGACCAGCAGTTAGTGTAATGGCTGTGTCGCTGGACTCCCACGTAGTCGACCTCAGTTCGTGTCCCAGACCCGGTGGCTTAAACTCACTCTGGGCGCGTGTGCGTGCGTGCCCAAGATCCCGAGAGGAGAATGGAGGAGAAGGGATTGCGGCATAGCCATCCCCCCTGGGGGATGATTTCTCGCTTTCTGTCTCTCTGTCTCTCTCTGTCTGTCTGGCGAGCGCACGCGCCCTATAGCAAAAACCTCTCCAAAAAAAAAAAAAAAAAAGAATTATTTTATTTAACTTTATTTATTTAAATTTGACCAGAGGAGGGGAGAAGGGAAGTGAGAAAGCAAGTTACCAGGTTCAGGATTCCAAATAGGTCAGCCATGTGGCTGTGCAGCGCCCTTACCCACCATGCCACCTGCTGGCCCCGCCAGGTGGTTCTCAATACATTGTTTATCATATCCGTGAGGTCCCACTGCCTACCTTACAGGCGAAGAGCTGAGGCGATCCTGGCTCAGGTGCACGTCCTCAGCAGTGCCACTGTTGCACATGAGAGTCTTCGTCACAAGATCCCACATCTTGAGACCAGTAGAGGCAGGACTTAAACCCAGGTCTTCCTAAAGAAATAACCGTGTATGTGCAGAAAGATTTAGTGTTGCTATTTTTTACATTTTTATTTATTTAATTTTACTTATTATTTTTCAGTTTGCCATAGGGCACATGTGCTCACTAGGGAAAGAAAGAGGGAAAGTGAGAAAGCAAGCTACCAGATCCAGGACTTGAGCTGTGGTTGGCTGTGTGGGAGGCCAGCACCTTAACCACCATGTTACCTGCTGGCCCCTAGTTTTGCTATTTTCAAATTACTATTGGATTGTCAGAAAAGTCATGACATATTTTTCTATTAAAAATAGTTATTTCGGGACCAGCAGTTAGCGTAATGACTATGTCGCTGGACTCCCACGTAGTCAACCGCGGTTCGAGTCCCGGACCCGGTGGCTTAAACTCACGCCGGGCGCATGTGCGTGCGTGCCCAAGATCCTGAGAGGAGAATGGAGGAGAAGGGATTGCGGCGTGGCCATCCCCTCTGGGGGGTGATTTCTCACTTTCTGTCTCTCTGTCTCTGTCTGTCTGGCGAGCACACGAGCCCTATAGCAAAAACCTCTCAAAAACAAAAAGTTATTTCATTTCATTTATTATTATTATTATTATTATTATTATTATTATTAAGTTCTTTTTCTTTTTTTTGAGAGAGAGAGAGATTTTGCTATAGGGCACATGCACTCACTAGAGAGACAGAAAGCGAGAAATCACCCCCAGTGGGGGATGGCCACACTGTAATCACCAGAGAGACAGAAAGCAAGAAATCACCCCCAATAGGGGGTAGCCACGCTGTGATCCCTTCCCATCCATTCTCTTGGGATTTTGGGCATGCATGCATGTGTGAGTTTTAAGCGGTTGGGTCCATGTGGGAGTCCAGCAATGTAACCATTCCACCATTTGCTGGTCCCTTATTTTAAATTTTCCACAGGCACATGTGCTCATGAGAGAGAGAGAAAGCAAGCAACCAGGTCTGGGACTCAAACCATGGTCAGCCATGTTGTAGTCCAGTGCCCCAACCACCATGTCACTGCTGGTCCCTCTATGTTTTTCTATGCAAAAATGCATCATGACTTTTCTGATGACCCAATAGATAGTTTTCCATTATCCCAATGTGCTAATTATTATACAATGAATCCCTTGTTAACTATATGTCTAGGGTATTTACAATCTTATAATTAAATAAATTCTTAAAAGTGAATAAAGGATGTACACTTTTGAAATTTGCTATAGGGTGTATGCACTTGCTGGAAAGAGGAAGAAGTAAAGTGAGAAAGCACGTCCCAACAGGATGGCCATGCTATAGTCCCTTCTCCTCCATTCTCCTCTTGGGATTTTGGGCATGCATGCACTTGTGCCCTGCTTGTTTTCCTTTTTTCTTTTTTTCTTTTTTTTTGAGAGATTTTTGCTACAGGGCATGTGCACTTGCCAGAGACAGAGACAGAAAGCGAGAAATCACCCCCCAGAGGGGATGGCCACACCACAATGCCTTCTTCATTCTCTTCTCAGGATCTTGGACATGCAAGTACATGTGCCTGGTGTGTTTTAAGTCACCGGGTTCAGGACTCTAACCAATGTCAACTACATGGGAGTCTAGTGACATAACTATTACGCCGTCTGCTGATCCCAAACCAGTGTGTTTTTCAAGCTGCCGGGTCTGGGATTCAAACTGTACAGTTGGCCATGTGGGATCCAGCCACCTTAACTACCATACCATATTCTATATCAGGGGTTGGCAGTCCTGGGTCTTCAGGTCAGATCTGGCCAAATCACTTGTTGTAGCTAAAGTGTGATTGGAACGCAGATACCCATTGTGCTGCATCTGCACTAGAGCAGCAGGGTCGAGTCGCTGAGCAGACACCATGTGGCCCACAAAGCCTAAATTGTTCACTACCTGGCTCTTTCCCACAAAAAGTGGTTAAACTTTCTTTCTCTTTTTTTTTTTTGAGAGGTTTTTGCTATAGGGCACGTGCGCTCGCCAGACAGACAGAGAGAGGCAGAGAGACAGAAAGCGAGAAATCACCCCCCAGGGGAGATGGCCACCCCGCAATCCCTTCTCCTCCGTTCTCCTCTGGGGATCTTGGGCACACACGCACACACACCCAGCATGAGTTTTAAGCCACCGGGTCCAGGACTCAAACCGCTGTTGGCTACATGGAAGTCCAGCGACATAGCCATTATGCTAACTGCTGGTCCCAAAAGTGGTTAAACTTTCAGACTGGAGAATAAAAAAGAAAATAAAGAAAAACTGATACAAAATAGCAGTGATTCATAAAAGAGACACATATCAAAAAACTGGGAATAAAATTTATTTATTAAGAGATGACATGAAATCTGTTTTCTTTAACTGAGAAATACAGTCCTAAATAATCCAAAAATTAAAATAACTCCAATCTGGGGCCAGTAGGTGCCATGGTGGTGAAGGCAGCTGGATCTCACATGACTGGACAGTTCAAGTCCCGGACTTGAAGTCTTGAAAAACACTCAGGGTAGGGCTGGCAGGTGGCGTGGTGGTTAAGGTGGCTGGACTCCCACATGGCTGACCATGGTTCGAGGCCTGGACCTGGCAACTTGCGTCTTGCTTTCCTTCTCTCTCTCTGTCTCTGGTCAACTTCAGTTAAAATCAAATCAAGGGAACCGGCAGGTGGCATGGTGTTTAAGGCCCTGGACACTTCCACGTGGCCGACCATGGTTCAAGTCCTGGACCTGGTGGCTTGCTTTCTCACTTTCCTCTTTCTCTCTGTGTGTCTCTCTCTGGTCAAATTAAAATAAATGAATGAATGAATAAAATTGAATAAAATAATTTGTTAATAAAATAAAATAAAATAAAATAGTAATCACAATGAATAAAATTTTAAAAATAAGTCAAAAAACACTCAGGGCACATTTGCATAGAAAGGGATTATGGTTGGCCACTCCTCACTGGGGGTGCTTTCTCATATTCTCTCTCTCCAGCAAGTGCACACACCCTATAGCAAATTTTTTTTTTTTTTTTAGTTTGATTTATTCATTTATTTTAATTTGGCCAGAGAGAGACAGAAAGTGAGAAAGCAAGCCACCAGGTCTGGGACTTGAACCGTGGTTGGCCATGTGGGAGTGTCCAGCGCCTTAACCATCACGTCACCTGCTGGTCCCTAGCAAATTTTTTTTAATAATTATTTTATTTAACTTTATTTATTATTATTATTATTCTCCAATTTGACAAGAGAGAGACAGAGAGAGAGAAGGAAAGTGAGAAAGCAAGCCACTAGATCCAGGACTTAAACCGTGGACAGCCATGTGGGAGTCCGGCACTTTTAACCACCACGCCACCTGCCGGCCACCTCTATAGCAAATTTTAAAAAAATAAAAATAACTTCAGTCAAAATCACAAGCAGGATTTTTCTTTACAAACATTTTTCTCCTAAATTATTTGAATGTTAAGTTGCCACCATCATCCCACCGTCACTTCCGAATGCTCGAATTCTATACGTAGGATGTTCTACATACCACAGTATAACCGTCACACCCAGGAAACGCGATGGAATACACCGCTAATTCAGAACCTTATTCAGGTGTCCTCACTGGCCCCAGTAAGTCCTCTGTGACAAGAAGACCTGATCAGGTATACACTTTCTCTCTGGCTCTTCCCAGGTCTACTTCCGCACGCCTTCTGGGGAGGTGCAGACGGTTCTTGTCCAGGACAGCCCCCCGGCAACAGCTGTGACCACCTCTACCACCACCTGCAGCAGCCCTGCATCCCGTACTACCCATCTGAGCGGGACCAGCAAAAAACACTCAGCTGCGATTCTCCGAAAAGAGCGTCCTCTGCCAAAGATCGCCCCCGCTGGGAGCATCATCAGCCTGAACGCAGCCCAGCTGGCAGCCGCTGCCCAAGCGATGCAGACCATCAACATCAACGGCGTCCAGGTCCAGGGCGTGCCTGTCACCATCACCAACACCGGCGGTGAGGGGAGGCCCCTTGCAGGGTGCCAACAGCAGTGCCTGTGTTGCTGGCCCATGGGAACTGTGGGTCTGCCCCCGGATTCCCAGTAACCCCGGCAAGGCTACTGCCCTCGTGGGTCCCTCTCAGCTTTAGAGCACCTCTGCGTGTAGCTCCCCACATACCCCTTACAGCAGTGCTGTGAGATAGTTTTAGACACATGTCCCTATCGGACAGCTGAAGACCTCGACCCTGATGGCGAAAATAGAGGTACTCAGGAAAACGTTCCAACTAACGTACAAATGCGGAGTAGTTGATACAGACGGATGACAGATGCTAAGGGGAGATCTGCTGGGTTAAGGAACTTCAAGGAAGGCTTCTTGGAAGAGAAAGCCTGGAGTTAAGGTTGGAAGAGGAGGGAACCTGTGGCAGCGGGGATAGATTGCGTCACATTTCAATTCAGTGGTGACGTTTGCACTGAGAGCAGCCTTGCAAATAATCCCAGGCAAAGGCACAGCTACCTAGCAAAAACAGGTCCTTGCCTTCTTTACCTGGATGAAGGGTGATTTTCAAGGTAGTCAGCGCTCTCTCAATCTCCTCTCCTCATCCTTAATGAGTATACTTATGGCACTTCATGAGTGACCCCCAAGAGGGAAGACCCCAAGGTGACCCCAAGAGGGGAAGACAAAGCGTCTTGTCTAGATGACCTGCCGTTTTCTCCAAGCCTATAGGATTATTTCCTCACTCTTATTAATAAAAATTCCTAGAGACTTTTCTAAAAGCAGAGTTGGTATCTCTTGAGGGCCTGAGGCTAGAGGACATTTGGGAAGAAATACCCCAAGACAAGATCCTTCCCAGTTGAAATGTGGGCAGTGTCTCACAGCTGATTTTGTCCGTATAGATCGTGCTGAGGCACTGATTCTGAAATAGACTGCTTGGGTTCAGCTCCAGGTTCGCCGTTTACTAGACATATGACCTAATGAGCCTTAGTTCCTCCATCTGTGAAATGGGGATCATAGTACCTATTTCTTTTTTTTTTTTCTTTTTAAGGAATTATTTTATTTAACTTTATTTATTTTCATTTGACCAGAGAGGGACAGAGCAAGAGAGAGAGGGAAAGTGAGAAAGCAAGCCGCCAGGTCTGGGACTTGAACAACAGTCTTCTATGTGGGAGTCCAGCGCCTCCTACCACCACACCACCTGCTGGCCCCAATAGTATCTATTTCAAAGGGTTGTGGAGATTAAATGAGTGAATACATATAAGGTGTCTAAAATGGTATCTGGCATATAACTGGCTCTCGAAAGATATTAGCTGCTGGAGCCAGCAGGTGGCATGGTGGTTAAGGCACTGGACTCCCACATGGCTGATTGTGGTTTGAGTCTTAGTCCTGGCAGCTTTCCCTCTCTCTGTCTCTTTCTGTGAACACATGTGCCCTGGGGAAAATTAAAAATACTAATAAATAAATAAATAATTCTTTAAAAAAAAAAAAAAAGACATTAGCTGCTGTGATTGCCATCCTTGTCACATGCAGAATAGAGGGGCTGACCCCAGGTGTCAGGCTTCCTCACCCTGAGCCTCCTCGTCCTCACAGGGCAGCAGCAGCTGACCGTGCAGAACGTTTCGGGGAACAACCTGACCATCAGCGGGCTGAGTCCCACCCAGATCCAGCTGCAAATGGAGCAGGCCCTGGCCGGAGAGACCCAGCCCGGCGAGAAGCGGCGCCGCATGGCCTGCACGTGTCCCAACTGCAAGGACGGAGACAAGAGGTATTTCGAGGAAAGGGGCCAGGCCACCAGACTGGCACATGCCATGTTCCCCAAGCCCCTCCTGGGGAAAGGCACCCAGAGCCGTGAGCCGCCAGGGGCATGCCAAGCTGGGGAGAGGAGGCTCACGCCACCTTGCCTCCCGCCTTTCCTGTGCTCTCTGAGCTGACCCCCAGCCTCACTCCTCTGTTCCGCCCATTCCCTCCCTGTTCCCTTCTCCCTCCCTCTCCTCCTCCCACTCAACCCCACCTCAGGTCTGGAGAGCAAGGCAAGAAGAAGCACGTGTGCCACATCCCTGACTGTGGCAAGACGTTCCGCAAGACGTCCCTGCTGCGGGCCCACGTGCGCCTGCACACCGGCGAGCGGCCCTTCGTCTGCAACTGGTTCTTCTGTGGAAAGAGGTTCACGCGGAGTGATGAGCTCCAGCGGCACGCACGCACCCACACAGGTCAGCCCCCTGCCCCCCAGAATGCTCCCACCCATACAGGTCAGCCCCCTGCCCCCCAGAACGCTCCCACCCATACAGGTCAGCCCTCACAGAACACTCCCACCCACCTGAACACTCCCACACACACAGGTCAGCCCCTTGCCCCCCAGAACGCTCTCACCCATACAGGTCAGCCCCCACAGAATGCTCCCACCCATATAGGTCAGCCCCCTGCCCCCACAGAACGCTCCCACCCACCTGGACACTCCCACACACACAGTCCAGCCCACCCCCCACCTGGACACTCCCACCCGCATGGCACAGGCCCCCCAGCCCCGCCCGACAGTAGCAGCTCACAACCCACATAGGTCCATCCCCCAACTCTACTGCCCTCTGTGACATCAGCTCTCCTAGCCCTGCCAAAGAGCTGCCACCCTGAACATGAGCTACAGGCTGTCCAGGAAATAGTCTTCCGCACCATTCCGTCATTGTGGTGTTTCCCCGAGTTACGTGTGCCACTGCACAGCCTTGATGATGGCCGCCATGTCTGCACAGTCATGTATGTAGCGAGCACGGACACGGCGTGCCAGGCACTGTGCCACACTCTGCGGGTTCCTCACTTAATCCTGCCACAGCCCCTAGAGGAGGACATTTTGATCCTGCCCGTTTCACCGAAGCAAGGAGAGGAGGCAGGCCCCACAGCTACTGACGGGGAAGCCGAGTTCAAACCCTGACCCTGTGACTCCCATGTTCACCCTCTGCATCATCACCCTTCCTACTGTTACTTCCTCATGATCTTTAGGCTGTTTATCTGTTTTACTCATTATGTCCTAGGCAGTCTTATTTCTGAAATCATAGGTTTGATTTCACAGTTACGTTTTAATGCTCTGGGAAATAAATATAAAACTATTTGACAAATATTCATCTATGGACCCCCTGAGATCATCTTGGGTACCCCCAGAGGGTCATGGTACACGTACTGGCAAACACTGCTACAGTGAATGCCCCTGGTTAGCAGGTCCTGTCCTGGGACTGGCAACGTGGGGACATGTGACTCAAAGCTCAGGGCCCTTGCCAGTGTGGTAGCACAGGCCAGCGCCCCCAGAAGCAAAAGAGTAAATGCTCCAAGACTAGCAGCTGGCCTAGCCTAGGCCCATGTGGTGGGGCCTAAGTGCATGCGTGGGGCCAGCAAGGTCAGAGCTGAGTGAGATTTTCCTGTGAGGGGAAGATGCAGGTCCAGGCTCAGGGTCAGAGGACAGAGACCAGAAGGCAGGCAGACAGCCTGCACGGAGGACTCCTGGGTGCAGGGGCGTGAGTACAGCGCCCTGGGCAAGGGACAAGGATGGGAACTGCGTGGACTGGAGAGGCCAAGTGTGCAGAGAGAAATGAGAACTGATGAAGGTTCAGATCAGTAGGCCGTAGGGAGCAAGCATGTCCGCCTAAGGTGTGTGGAGCAGGCACCAGGGCCCCGTCCACTGTAGGGGCTGCTCACACCTGCCCTCCCCTCTCTAGGGCCTGGACCCTGTCTGCCCTGGGCTCTGGGTAACAGCTATCTCCTCTTTTCAGGGGACAAACGCTTCGAGTGTGCCCAGTGTCAGAAGCGCTTCATGAGGAGTGACCACCTCACCAAGCATTACAAGACCCACCTGGTCACAAAGAATTTGTAAGCCAACTGAGGCAGGAGGCCCTGAAGATGCAACCGTTGCCCCATCCATGTCCTGCCTGGGCTCCCGGCGGAAAGGTGCCCCACAGCTGCCCTGGGCCCACCCTCAGCCCCCCTCCTGTTCTGCGACTGTGTCCCCACAGGAAGGGGCTCTACTCCACAGACTCTCTTCCTCTCTAAGCACCTTGGCTCTGGCCTTCTCCCCACAAGCTCCGGGCCTGCCCAAGCTCCGGGCCTGCCCAGACTGCGGACACCGGCCATGCCCAGTGAGACGTTCTAAACCAGGACGCGTGGGAACCCTTATTTCCAAAGGAAAAACATGCATTTCACTCCGTCGAGGAGCAAAGTGAGCCCCCCACTCCCCACCCCAACACTGCCGGAGTCGCACCGTGCCATGCCCCCTCTCTCCTGCGTCTCTCACTTCCTCACCCCGTCGGCCGCTGTGGACACCCAGGGCCCTGCACCCAGGGTTCCCACCGGCACCCACCTCTGGAGCGGCTTCACAGGCTGCTTCCACTCCACACACCCCAGCCCCGCCACAACTCTCCTGCAGCACATTCCAACTTTCTATTTAAAAATAAAGTCCCACAGACGCCCCCAGCCCCTTTTTCTATGGAGAACGTTGCCTTACTCTTCTGCAGATGATGAGCACTGTGTTCTGTGTGTGCTTTACCCGGTCTCACCGACTGCCCCCGGCCCGGCCCACCTCCCCATGCCTGCTTTCAGCCGGGGTCTGGGGGCGATGACGCGCGTACGAAGTTCTCACCCCAGCAGTCTCTTTTCTACATGACACAGCATTTCAACTCCGATCAGGATTCAGACACAGACACGCCTTGGCACCCTGAGCCTCCCCCCCCATCTCACACCAAGCAGCCCCAATGCCACTGTGTACAGTGTATATTGTATAATAGACCACTGTGTCTACTACATGTCTAAAAAACATATTGCTTGTTATTTTTGAGGCTTTTAAATTAAACAAAAATCCAACTTTATTTTTAGTTGTAACTGCTCGAGGTATGTTTTATGAATTAAGTGACAGATTTGTTATCCTTTATTAACGATGTACTTTGTTGGTCAGTGCTGGGCTGACACAAATTTTTTCTTGCTAATAAATTTAGTTGCCTGAGGCAAAATCTGCAACTTGGCTATTGGGCTTCCTCGGTCTGTACTATGGAGATCTCAAAGAGGGGCAGCCAGAGGAGGGAGCCCTGGTCTCAGAGTCAACACACTGGGACCAGGTATGACCCTGCCCTCCTGACCCTCAGCAAACCCAGGCCACGGGAACCAGCAGTTAGCGTAATGGCTATGTCGCTGGACTCCCACTAGTCGACCGCGGTTCGCGTCCCAGACCCAGTGGCTTAAAACTCACGCCGGGCGCATGTGCATGCGTGCCCAAGATCCCGAGAGGAGAACGGAGGAGAAGGGATTGCAGCGTGACCATCTCCCCTGGGGGGGGGGGGGGCGGTTTCTCGCTTTCTGTCTCTCTCTGTCTGGCGAGCGCACGTGCCCTATAGTGAAAAACCTCTCAAAAAAAAATAAAAATAAAAATCCCAGGCCACATGGACCTCACGGCACTGGCACGAGCTCCCAGAGCACCGCCAGGGGCCAGGGCCTGATGCTCCTTCCTCCTGTAAAGATATTTTTGCAGGTGTTTCTGCTTTTCTGTAAGCCACGTCTGCTGATACCTCAGTGATACTAGGCAGTGACTTCCTCACCGGTACACTCATTCCTCTGCTCCTCTCTCCCGCCCCTGGAGGAACTCTGGGCCCAGACCCCATAAGAAGTTGGAGAGGGGCCAGCCAGTGGGTGGAGCTTAAGGCAGCTAGATCCCATATGGACGACTCCTAGACCTGGTGGCTTGAAAAACACACTGGGCGTGTACATGTGTGCCCCAAATCCCAAGAATGGAGAAAGGATTGTGGTGTAGCCACCTCCTCTGTGAGATGGTTTCTCACTTTCTCTTTTTCTGATGAGTGTGCGTACCCTGTAAAACTAAAAAAAAGTTGGAGAGAAGAGCCAAAGGGCCTTGGCTTAGTCACTTCCAGAAGGCTATTTCCAAGGGTCCAGGGCCCAGGGTCCCTTGCACAGTGGAAGACCAAGCAGATTTCCAGGAGGGCCCCGGAGTCCAGCTGATCTGCCCTTGATGAAAATCTGGGGCAAGTCAGGAGTGGGGTATCCCAACCCGCGGTTCCTCTTCTGCCCTCTTCCTTCCCTGGGTTTACCTGTGCCAGAGGCTACCTCCCAGAGCCCCTCCTCTCTGCTCAGAAGACGCCCAACACTGTGGCTCATTATTCCAGAGACTTGGGGCTATATACCTGAAAAAGAGCTGGAGAAGACTCCCCTCCAGAAGCCAAATCTAAGGGAAGTAAGTGCCTTTTGTCTGTTTGCTAGAGGGCATGTGTGCTTACCAGAGAGAAAATGTGAGAAAGCGCCCCCTGTGGGGCATGGCCACACCACAGTCTTTTTTTTAAAATTTATTCATTCATTTATGTTTTTAATTTGACTAGAGAGAGACACACACAGAGAGGGAAAGTGAGAAAGCAAGCCACCAGGTCTGGGACTCAAACCGTGGTCAGCCATGTGTGAGTGTCCAATGCCTTAACCACCAAACCACCTGCTGGCCCCCACACCACAATCTTTTCTCCCCCATTTCTCCCACTTTTGGGGATCTGGGCACACATGCACATGCGCCTGGTGTGTGTGTGTTTTTCAAGCTGCTAGGTCCATGCGGTAAGCCTCTGGGATCCAGCTACTTCAATCATCAAGCCACTGGCTGGCCCTAGTCCTTTTTATTTTATTTTTTCTTTTTTTAAAAATTATTTTATTTAACTTTATTACTATTATTATTCTTTTTACATTTGATCAGAGAGAGAGAGAAAGAGGGAAAGCAAGAACGCAAGCCATCAGGTCCAGGACACAAACCAGTCAGCCGCATGGGAGTCCAGTGCCTTTAACCAGCACGCCACCTGCCGGCCCCAAGACCCTTTTTTTTTTTTTTTTTTTTTTTTTTTTTTGGAGAGGTTTTGGATATAGGGTGCGTGCACTCGCCAGACAGACAGAGAGAGACATAGAGACAGAAAGTGAGAAATCACCCCCCCGGCCATGCCGCAATCCCTTCTCCTCCATTCTCCTCTCGGGATCTTGGGCACGCACGCACACGCGCCCGGCGTGAGTTTTAAGCCACCGGGTCCGGGATGCAAACTGCGGTCGACTACGTGGGAGTCCAGCGACATAGCCATTACACTAACTGCTGGTTCTCAAGACCCTTTGTTTTTAAACCAACAAATAGGGCTCACCTTTCCTTCAAAATATTCAGTCCATCCATCTTTTTTTTTTTTTTTTTTTGTCTTTTTAGATTTTTATCATAGGGCCCATGAGCTCATTGGATAGCCACAGAGAAAGAGAAAGTGAGAAATCAGCCCTGGGGGAATGGCTGCACCACAATCTCTTCTCCTCCATTCTCCTCTCAGGATTTTGGGCATGCACACATGTATGCCTGGTGTGATTTTCAAGCCTCTGGGTCTGGGATTTGAACTGCAGAGTTGGACATGTGGGATCCAGCCCCTTAACCACCATACCACCTGCTGGGCCCTCAGTCCATCTTTTATAATCATGTCTTCATGAGGCCCCATGCTTGTGAAATGACAGCCACATACATCTTGATGACATATTTTAGAGACAACAGAATGGGGCGAGAGAACGGTTCAGAAGTAGCTCCAACCCCAGGGTGGGTGAGTAGGATCCCTAAACACAGGCAGGTGTCCAGATGTGGATGGCAAAGCATTTTTTACCCCATTTAGGTCTCCCCACTGCCCAAATAAACCTTAGACCCCTTTAAAGCTATCCCTGTCAACCTAGCAGCTGAGTTAAAGTTAAGCTGTGTATATTTAGATTCTGAAGAAAACTGGAAATGGAAATGCCGGGGAGTCCAACTGGGTCACACAGCCCCCACCAAAGGGGAGCCCCCTCAGCTTGAGCCAGTTGGTGCTGTCTGTGAATGCCAGTTCTTACAATTTTTTGTAAGTGAATGCAGGAATGTGGGAGGCCAGCAGATGGTATAGTGGTTACAACACTGAACTCCTATATGGCTGACTGTGGTTCGAATCCCAGACCTGGTGACTTAAAACTCAGGCCAGACACGTGTGTGTGTGCCCAAAATCCCAGGAGGAGAAGGGATTGTGGCATGGCCATCCCCCTGAGGGGATGATTTCTCACTTTCTCTTTCTGTCTGTCTCTCTCTCCAGCGAGCACAAGTGCCCTATAGCAAAATAAATAAATAAAAGGAATTTTGTGTAAAATCTCCCAATCTTTAAATGTTGGCTCAATTATTTAAAAATACAGCTGGCCCAATCTGGCGACATAGTTGAGTGGGCCGAGCTGCAGTGTTATGTGGCCATGTGGCCAGTCCTGGGCCCAGATTCCTGGTCGATCTGGAAGCACACTGGGCATGTGGGTCCTGACAAGCAGGAGGGTTGGGGAAAGGAGAACGGTGTGGCGAGACCCAGGCTCCTCTGTCTCCCTCCTGCCCTTCCTCTCTTCTCTCTCTTTCTCTTGTGCACATGCTATCATGAATAAAACAAAACTGTAAACTTTAAGAAAATAAGTAAAATAGGGTCAGCAGGTGTGCTGGATCTCACATGGCTGACTCTGCAGATCCAGTCCTGGCCCTGCCACCTTGAAAGACACACCAGGCTGTGTGTGTGTGTGTGTGTCCGAAATCCTGAGCGAGGAGAATGGAGGAGATGCTATTGCAGTGTGGCCATCCCCCCTGGGGGCGATTTCTCACTTTCCCTCTCTCTCTGGCGAGTACAGGTGCCCTATAGCATTAATTAACTGATGAATTAAAATAAAAGTACAGCAGGACCACTTTCCGCCCTCAGGCTAGCAGCTGTGACTTGCACCAACCATGCTCTGCCTGGCTGTAACATCCTCCCTATTCCCTGAGTCTTCCTTTCCCCAAGCGACAGCATCACAATCGCCACAACCTGCTGCCTGGGATTACCAAAACCGGAGGAAGCACCTCTTCGAAGCGGGTGAAACAGCCCTTGGGGTTCAATGCCGGGCTCAGCATCGGACGACTCAAGCGCCTGTTGCTTCTATTCCTTTCCCGGTCTGTAAGGGCTGAACAAGGTTCGCAGATCCTCTTCTGACCTTTAGGAAAGTCCAACTTGAATGGCACTGACCACCGATATGGGCGGGGAGGTAGGATCAGCAAAAATTCGTGACCCAAGAATTCCTGAGCTCTGGGCCCCCAGCTCTGGGCTGACGCTGTGCTGTCAGCCTTCCGTCTCTTGCTTCCTAGAAAGTGGGGTGCTACATACTTCCCCACTCTCCTTGAGAACTCCTCTTCCCCACCATCCTCCTTAATGTTCCCAGGCCCTCTTCCCTTCTCAGACATTCTCATCCTCCCTCGAGGCTTTAAGCACCTCCTGGATGACTGCAAAACCATGATATCTAAGCAGTGCCATCAGCCCAGACCTCTCCCCTAAGCTCTGGACTTGATTACCCAACCTGACCAAACACAGAGGCTCATCAACCCTCAACAGGTCTGCCAATGAATTCATCATTCTCCCGCACCTCCTTCTCCAACACGCCACACTTCGATGAATGGCATCTCCCACGCCACCTACAGCCCATGCTGGTCCTCCTCTGCCTCCTCATCCTGACTACACTCATGCATCAGGCTCCCCACTCCCAACTTCTGCTTAGACAACATGGCAGCGTCTCCCTGCCACCAGCCTTGCCCTTCCTTACCCATCATTCTCCGGGGCACCAGAACCAAATTCCAAAACACAAATCTAGACACTAAGATAAGATCGAAATGTGTGGCCCAGCCACAGTGGTGCAAGCAGGAGCGTGCGGCTGCACAGGCCGGAGCCATGCAGAAAGGCCCAGGTTCAGATCCCAGGTGGACCTGACAGGAGCAAGCCAGGCATCCTGGCACGCCTGTTGTCTTGCAGCATGGCAAGACCCTATCAGGTGTACCTGTCCTCCACCCCCCAATAAACTTTTCTAAAAAATGTGAATGCATAATCTAATCGGATGATTAGATTAAGAGGTGGTTTAAGAAAATCAATGCAAAAACTTAGAAGAAGAGAACAAGGCTTTGTTCCCAAGCCTACACACAGGCTTTTTGATTTCATATTGAGAAAGCAGGGTGCCTCTTGTACAATAAAATTTTGAAATATATTTGCTATTCATTTAAGACTTTGTCACGAAATGCTGAATAATTTTACCAAGTTGGGGACAGGGTGATAAAGTGCTTAAGAGAAAGCATTAACAGTAAAAGACTCACTTCTCCCAGCCAGAAACCCTTGCTGGGGACTGCCTCGGTAGCAGCAGCGGCCAGCAGGCGTGGTCCGCCTCTGATTAGGCTCTGGTGGGCTGTGTTGTGAGCCACACACCAAAGCCGACTAAGCAGGAAAGCACAACAGAAGCTTTACCTTTTATCTTCGAGACAAAGAGGAAAATATAAAAAGGCAACCAGTGGCAAACTCCCTCACTCGTCGCCAAAGAAGGGAGAGGCTGTCAGAACCCAGCACTGTTTTCTCCTCCTCTGGTCTTTAACAGAACAGACCAGCTCCCGCCAGCAGTATCACACTACTCCCAGTTCCCCAAGGGCACCCTGCCTTTGCTTGCCATGTTCCCTCTTGGAATGCCATTCTACTGTTTATAGGGCAAACAGTCACTCATAAAGACGGATGAAACATCCGCTTCCTCTATGAAGCCTTCCCTGCTTGTTTTCCCTCCCCTTTTCCTTACAGAAACGTCAAAGTTCCTGCAACTCTTCAGTTCACAGATCTGCCTCCCCTAATAACTGCAGCTCCCCTGTGCACAAGAACCATGTTCTCCTCTTCATGCTAGTATACTTAGACCTAGTTCAGTGCCTGGTCGAAAAGGAAGTCTAACAAATGCCTACTGAATGAATACAAGAATACTACCTACACACACACACACACACACACACGGCGTGATTTTTAAGCCTCCATGTCCAGCACTCGAAACGCGGTCAGTCATGTGGGAGTCCAGCACCTTAACCACCACGCCACTTCCTGGCCCTCAGCTCCTGGCTTTTAAATAAACTACTATTGATAGAATGAGACTAGTCATGATACCCTACAATCCAGAACCAAGGGCAGCAGTAGCCCAGGAGTGCTAAAAGTGTGTGGCTCTGTGAACAAAACCATGTGAGTTGAAGGGCATTAATTAGTGCTTACACGGGTTCAACCGCAGGGCCTGGGCAGGAGGGGAGGACAGCAATGATCACATGTGGAAAGAACATTAACAAAAATGTAAGTTCAGTCAGTTCTCTTTCAATCACGTTAATGGATGAAAACAAAGGCATCACAGAAAATTCGAACCAGTGGAGAATCCAAAGACAACATTATTAAGCCTTAAGACATGTATTATTTCTTTGGAGCAAATTTGTCATCCAGATTCCATCCAGCTCAAGCTACACACACATAATAATGGATGATAGGTATCAAACGCAGGGCTTTATGAAGCTCAGCTGTAATGCAGACACCTGGGCAGGCCAGGAAGTCCCTCTTACCTGGCACAATCCTGGTGTCTGCCTAGATGGCTCTTGCAGCTCTCCTTCCTGATGTTGGTAGAAACCAGGGCTAGAGAGGCCTCGACCCAAGGCTGCTCGGCCATGTTGAAGCTGAAATGGGCACGGGCATGTTTCCCATTTCTCAGCCCTGGGTCCACAGCCTGGAAGGCACTTTGCACAGCCACTTTCTGCCTAAGAGCTATTACTGGCGCTGACTTAGGAACTAGACTCCTGTTACCTAGAAAGGGCAAAATATGGGAAACTTGGCAAAGATGGAGGAGGCCCAGGAGTGGTGGGGAAGTGGCATCGTTTCCAGAATTCTGGCAAGCAAGAACTCCAGTGCATCCGGACTAGGAAACCATGAACAAAAGTATGCTCTGATTCCTGAGGAAGAAATGGGGGTGGAGGAAAAAGGTCAGCTCTGGAAAAGGAAGGATCTAGATGTCTTGATCCTAAATTTCTCTCTTCCCTCTTCCCATTCAGCCATTTTCCTTTTCCTTCAGTCTTTCCCTGACTCTCCAGTCTCAGAGTACCAACCCACTCCCCTCTACATAGCACTTATCTCATATGGTCCACAAATCATGGCAACTCTTTCACTCTTAAGATCCAACATTTTTCTCCAGCCAGATCACCCCATTCTCTGTGTGTCCCCATTAGCTGGCCTCAGAATCTGGTCCCTAATTCCATTTCTCTTTTTTTTTTTCTTTCCCTGTCCACCAGCCTATCCTCCCAGGGGTACTTCCTGACCTAACTAGCGCCTGCTGTCACCTACTAAGGACCAGCCACTTAATACTGATCACTCCTCTAACCCCCCCAGGGGCTCATCCCCCGCCCACCGCCTGGGCTGGGCAGTCCCTATACCTTTAACAAACCTCCACGTGCGTGTTAACGGCGGTGACAGCATTTCCTTGTCTCTCTGCTCCCGCCCCCGGAGGCGCCGCCCATTGGCCGCTGGGTTTCTCCATTCTTGTTCTAATTGGTCTCGCTTCAGAAAACTCCAACCAATGACCTCTAGGGGTCTGTCTCCCTCCTCCGATCCTGGGCTGTCATTGGCTCCGAGGACTTAGGACCTGTTAGTTGGTTGGGCGACTGGCAAATCCTTCCTTCCCCGGGGTAGACACCTGGGCTGAGAATTTGGTTCGGAACCCAACGGAATCGAGCGCTGGGCGACACCGGGTCACGTGTCCGGTAGCCCTCATGACGTTCGGGCTGCGGGGCGTCACCGTGACGTTTGGACGGGCTGCCCAGTGGCCAGGCTACCTCCGCCACCTGTGTGATCGCAGTGCCGCCATGGACCTGGGACCAATGCGCAAGAACTACCGTGGGGACCGAGAGGTGCCGCTGCCGGGGCCTCTAACAGCGGGCGGGGGAAAAAGGGGTCCCTGAGCCGGCCACGAAGGGAAGGGGAGGAGGAGACTCTTGGGGCTTCTCGTTCCACCCCGTGGGAAACGAGGATGTAGGGGTCACCCTCATGGGAGGAGATTTCAGAGACCACCACTCGGGGAGCGGTTCTGGGAAAAAGTGAGTGAAGATGAGGTTCCAGAGGTAGCTGTCCTAGTGGATGAGTGCGGGAACTCTGGAGCCTGTGGGGAGGAATTTGATCACAGTGGATGTGTATCTTCTTGGGCGATTTACTTAACCTCTGTGGGCCTCGGTTTCCTCACTTGTAAAGCGATAGTACCTACCTCACAGGGTTATTATGGATTTCGATATTTGTAAAGTGCTTACAACAGTGATAAACAGTTTCCAAAATGTTAAAATACATGAAATATGCCTTTTCCCTTCGCAGGATAGGAACCAAAAGCAGTGTTTTGGAATTGGGGTCCAGAGCCAGGGTTATCAAATCTGCTTGCATTGAGCCTTAAAATGCAGTTTTTTAGGGGCCAGTTGATGGTGCAGTGGTTAAGGCGCTGGATCCCACATGGCTGTCTGTGCTGTTTGAGTCCTGGACCTGCAGTCTGGAAAACATACAGGGTGCATGTGCACAGGTGCCCAAAATTCCAAGAGTAGAATGAACGAGAAGGGATTGCAGCGGCCAGCCCCGCTTAGGGATGCTTCTTACTTTCCCTCTGTCTCTCTCTTGTGAATGCAAGTACTCTAAAACAGAAAAAAAAAAAAAAACGTTTTTCATTAAATGTCAGACCTACTGAGTGAGAATTTATGGGGGTGGAGCCCAGAAACCTTAAAAAAAAAAAAAAAGTTAAAGAATGATTTATTTGATTTTACTTATTGTTATTTTTAAAATTTGCTATAGGGCATGCGCACTTACGAGAGAGTGAAAGAGAGAGGAAAAGAAGTAGGAAAGCAAGTCACCAGGTCCAGGACTTGATCTGTGGTTGGCTATGTGGGAGTCTAATGCTTTAACCACCACGGACGGCACCTGCTGGCCCTGGGAACATCTCTTTCTCTCTCTGTGTTTGTTTTTTTTTTAAGTCTTTCCAGGTAAGTCTGGTACAGGAATAGTTTTGATACATATACATAAAACTGATGAACCCATTACTAGCTATGAAACTGGGCGAGTTATTTGACCTTTTCTGCCTGTTTTCTCTGCTGTAAACTAGGGCACAGAACCTACTCCTGGGCATTTTTGGGGTTGTGAGGTCAATATTATGAGAACTAAATGAGTTGCCATTTGAAAAGTGCTTAGAATAGCACTAAGTACATGTAAGACCTATGTGTTTGTTAAATGAAATAAAACTCCTTTCCCAGGCATTTGAGGAGACTCATCTGACCTCCCTGGACCCCATAAAGCAGTTTGCTGCCTGGTTTGAGGAGGCTGTTCAGTGTCCTGACATAGGCGAAGCCAACGCCATGTGTCTGGCTACCTCTACCAGGTAGGTATAGCCATGAGCCCTCTGTGGGAGGGTACAGATAAAGGAGGAAACTTAGGAAATGCTCAGCAGTTAGCGTAATGGCTATGTCGCTGAACTCCCATGTAGTCGACTGCGTGTTCGAGTCCCAGACCCAGTGGCTTAAACTCACGCCAGGCATGTGTGTGTGCATGCCCAAGATCCCAAGAGGAGAATGGAGTTCGAGAAGGCATTGCGGCGTGGCCATCCCCCCAGGGAGGGTGATTTCTCACTTTCTTTCTCTCTGTCTCTCTCTGTCTTTCTGGTGAGCGCACATGCCCTATAGCAAAAACCTCTCCCCCCCCCCCCCCAAAAAAAAAAAAAAAGTGCTCAGCTAGAGGAATTTTAACTCCATGGTTTCAACACTGATGTTAACATGCTGTGTGGCCTTAGCCAAGTTACTTTCTTCTCTGGAGTTCAGCACCCTTAACTATAAATCAAAGACTAGACCACTAAATGCCATTTCAGTAATAAAATGTGGTGCCTTGTCATCTCTGCCCCAACGCACCCCCCAACACACACCTCTTGCCTCTCTCCCCATCTCCCCGAGCCCCTTCTGTCCTTCAACAGCTCCATCTCCTGGGACATCTCCATCAAGCTCTGTCCCTCGCTTGAAGCCTAGCACAGTGTTTGGCTGTTTCACTCGTGTGAAAGTCAGTCGTATACCCTTGGAGACATCTCTCACGTTAGTTTCTTATTCAGTTCTTATCCTCCTCACTAACATATGAGGCCTTGAAGGCAGAGCTCTTGCGCTGTGCTGCTGGGTATCCCCCAGAACTCTGCAGAGAAGACCTGAGTAAGCCCCTCATGTGATCCCCGAGTGTTGGCTGATTGCATTTCATGGGTCTCTGCTGCTAGGGCCTTGCTACTTGGCTAGGGCTGCCAGAACAAAATCCTGTAGACCTGGGAGCTTAACCAGCAGTTTGTTTCCCCACGGTTCTGGAGGCTAGAAGTCCAGGTTTGGTCTGGCGTGGCCTCTTGTTGCTCACAGATGCTGCCTTTTTGCCACATCCTCCTGTGGCCTCTGCTCTGAGTGTGTGGAGCGAGTGTGAGCTCTGCAATGTCCCTTCCTCTTCTCACAAGGACACCTACCTTATTGGATTAGGGCCCTATCCTTATGACCTCATTTAACATTAATTACCTCCGTAAAGCCCTGTCATCAAATACAGTCACGTTGGGTTTTAGGACTTCAACATGTAGATTTTGAGGGGGCACAGTTCAGTCTGGAACAGGGCCCCAGGGAGTGGTGTCATACTTGTACGTCCAGGACAGATTCCCAGGAATATGTAGGGGTGAGTAGCCTGGGAGCGGAATAAGAGGAGCACAGCCAGTGGGGGTACTCAGATGTCATGTGGGGAGGAGACCATGGCAAGGACAGTGAAGTGGGCTCTGACCACACTGCTCTGCTGTTTGCCCCTAGAGATGGAAAACCCTCTGCCCGCATGTTGCTGCTGAAGGGCTTTGGCAAGGATGGCTTCCGCTTCTTCACTAACTTCGAGAGTCGAAAAGGAAAGGAGCTGGTGAGGGTTCAGAGGGCCTGCAGGGCCCAGCCTTCACCTCAGTTGCCTTCTCAACCCAGTCTCTCTGTGCCTCCTGCCAGGCTTCCTCCTGCCTCTAGGCCTGTGCATTTGCCATGAATGAATGCTCTTTTTATTTTTTCTCTCTTTCATTTTTTAATTACCAGAGGACATGTATACTCGTGAGAGAGACAGAGAGAGGAAAAAAGCATCCCCTAATGGGGCATGATCATGCTCCCTCCCTTCTCTTCCATTTCTCCATCCTTTTGGGATTTGGAGCACACACACACACATCACGCGTCTTCCAAGCCACCAGAGCTGGGACTTGAATCACAGTCGGCCTCGTGGGATCCAGCTCCCTTAACCACTAGGCCATGCAGCCAGCCTCAGTGAATGCTCTTCCGAACTGCTCCCCCTCGTCTAACGGATGCTGAGTAATTCCTGTCCCTTCAGGTCTCAGCCCAGGTGTTATCTCTTCAGGAAAGCATCCTTAACTCTTAGGCCAAGTCAGCTCCTGGTACTGTTTGCTGCCATCATAATTTGCAAATTTTCTTTCTGTTTTACCATTTTTTCAGCTTCTAACTGCATTTATATATGTGATTGTGTGATTGGTATTTATCTCCTCTGCTAAACAGTAAGCTCTGTGGGAGTCAAAGTTGTACCTGTTTTATCTCTGTTTTCCCCCCAAGGCCTCTCTTGGAGTCAGATACAGAGCTGGCACTGTATATGTAATCAGTGAATAAAAGTCCAAAATCTGAGTAGCCCTGACCATGCCAGCCAAACGTGCATTTCTCAGATCTTTAAATGTATGGGGACCAGCAGTTAGCGTAATGGCTGTGTCTCTGGACTCCCAGGCAATTCGACCGGGGTTCGAGTCACAGACCCGGTAGCTTAAACTCACGCTGGGTGCATGTGTGTGTGTGCCCAAGATCCTGAGCAAAGAATGGAGGAGAAGAGATAGCGTCGTGGCCATCCTCCCTGGGAAGTGATTTCTCGCTTTCTGTCTCTTGCCTCTCTCTGTCTTTCTGGCAAACGCATGCGCCCTATAGCAAAAACCTCTCCAAATAAAAAAGTATGGGTGAGAAAAATGGTCACCCTCACCTTGGAGTTCGACTGGCTTAAATCCAGTTCTACCACTTACTGTGTGAACATGGGCATACTGCTTAACCTCTCTGAGCCTGTCTTCACATGTGTGTTTCTGCCTCTGAGGTTTGAGTGAGGCATGAAAGTGAATGCATCCGCCGAGAGCCCGTACTCTGCCTGCTCCCTGCAGAGGCATCCTCCGCCGTCCGTCCTGATGGCTCTCTGTGATTCTCTTTCATTTCCAGGACTCTAATCCTTTTGCTTCCCTTGTCTTCTATTGGGAGCCCCTTAACCGTCAGGTGAGTGAACATTCCTGGGCCAGCGGTGGGTATGCTGGGTCGACAGAGTTTATGAATGAACCCACTGAAGCTCCTCAGACTGGACGAGCATCCTGTCCAGGCCTGGGCACTCTGCCTCTCAAACAGCTCTCGGCTAGCTGGTCTAGTCGGAACCAGGAGTGGCGGGCGGTCAGGAGACAGGAACAGGGCCGTGCTGAGGGGAGGGCAGACAGCACTGAACGCCAGCCACCAGGGCTGTCCCTGAGCAGGTACGTGTGGAGGGCACCGTGAGGAAGCTGCCAGAGGAGGAAGCCAGGTGCTACTTCCACTCCCGTCCCAAGAGCAGCCAGATTGGGGCTGTGGTCAGTCACCAGAGTTCTGTGATCCCCGATCGGGAGGTAAGTGGGTCTCCTCTATGGTCCTGTGGGCGATGCGGCCTTGGCTATCCTGAGGCTGTCCCCATTGGAGGGAGAGTAGGGAAATGGGCCTCCTTTACCTGTCTGATCCTCCTGTTGACTGTGCCCTGGAGGACAGATGCCACTCTGCCTGGCTCACCTGTGTCCCTAGTGCCTAGCCCAGCGCACGTGCTCAGTAAGTCTTTTTTTTAGTGAACCATTGACTGGGCCTGGCTTTTTCTCCATCTCCTTCCCCTGAGCAGTATCTGAGAAAGAAAAATGAGGAACTGGAGCAGCTCTACCAGGAGCAAGAGGTGCCTAAGCCAAAATACTGGTGAGTAATACCTGGTCGTCATCTAGAAGGGACACAAGACCCCCATCTTTACTTGAAGCCACCCTGTCTGTGGAATTACAGACCGATGCCTTCTGGGCAACCTTTGTCCGTTGCATATCAGTAGCTTCCTCCAGGAGACCCTGGGATGGTAGTGAGAGAATGACCTGCCTGGAAAAATCCAAAACACTGAAACCCCTGCTTCTCCTTGTAGGGGTGGCTACATCCTGTACCCACAGGTGATGGAGTTCTGGCAGGGACAAACCAACCGCCTGCATGACCGGATTGTCTTTCGGAGGGTCTCTCAGGCAGGAGACTCCTCTCTGGGGCCCATGACCCACCGTGGAGAAGAAGACTGGCTCTATGAGAGACTTGCGCCTTGACTCCAGGATCTGTGGCCTAGAAGGAAGCTGGGGCTAGGTGTTAATAGAGGGTGTGGGAGTCAGACTCTTCTTTCTACGCTCTGCTTATTTCTCTCCCGACCCAGGATGTCTAGAGCTCATCCTGCAAGTTCTCTGAACTCACCTGGCTCTCAACTGGTCAAGTGAGCGTAGCAGTCATAGAGAATCACGCATGGGAATCACACCATTATTTTCTTGACCTGGGTATGGTTTATAGGAATCGCGCCCCCTAGGGGTAGCAGCTAGTGTGACTCCTGCAGCCTGGTCTGTTGCTTAGTCATAAGGCCTGAAGCACCTGAGCCAATCTAGCCAATCAGATGTTCTTGCCAATCATTTGAAATGTGAAGTGGAGAGACCCAGAGCCAAGTCATTAGTGGCAGCCGAGAGGCAACAGCTCTGGCTATGCTGTTGCAATTCCCAGAGCTACCCTGATGTCTCCTTCCTGGGCCTGGGCTGTGCAATTCCTCCTGCCTCAAAACACCTCACGATTTATGAACCTTCTTTTCCTTATTATTATTATTTTGGTTTAAACTAAGTAGAATCAATTTCTGTTGCTTACAACTATTAACCGTATCTGGGCCAGCAGATGGCATGGTGGTTAGGGCGCTGGACTCCCAAATGACTGACTATGGTTTAAGTCCCAGACCTGCAGCTTGCTTTTTTATTTTCCTTTTCTCTCTCTGGTCAAATCAAAATAATAATAATAATAACAAATAGAATTAAGTAAATAAATTGTTTTTAAAAAGAACCTTAGCTAACTCCTTTACTGATAGAAGATTTTTTATAGCATTTATCCTAATTGCTGCCTGCACTATTTGAAGCACAGCAATGTGGAAAAGAGATTAAATGTATTCCCTGGAGCCAGCAGGTAGCATAGTGGTTAAGGTGCTGGACTCCTACATGGCCAGTTGCAGTTCAAGTCCTGGACCTGGCAGCTTGAAAGTCACACCAAACACGTGCATGTGCATGCCCAAAATCCCCGGAGAAAGGATTGTGGCATGGCCATTCCTCTAGGGAGTGAGTTTTTACTTTCCCTCTCTCTGGTGAGTGCATACACCCTGTGGCAAAAACCTTAACAAAAAAATGTATTCCCTGTAGTTCCCAGGGATCCACAGGTGGAAACTACAGGAAAGTAGGTTTCATCTCAATAGGGGGAGTGATTTCAAACGATCAGAACTATTTAAGAGTGAGTGGGCTGTCTGCTAGGTAGTGGGTATTTAATCACTAGAACTATTTGATCCTAGTCAATTAGGAATTTTATAGAAGGGATTCATATACAGGTATTTACAGACCAGGAAGATTTTAATCAAGCTTCACACTCCACACACAGATACTTTATTTTCCAAATATAAAATTAAATTATTATAGAGATTATGCTTCTCAGACTACTCATACATCCCTTGCCCCTACTCCCCTGATGATTCCTGGGATCACTGGTTTTTACCCACTCTGGAATTACCTAGGGAGCTTTTAAAATCCTGACATCTGGGCCCTGCCCTCCGAGCTGGTTTAACTGATCTAAATGGAGCCTGGGCATTGGGATATGTAAAAGTTCCCCAGGGAATTCTGTGCCGCCAAGCTCGAGACTTCCTGGTCTACATCGTTGCTACTCACCGGGTGGTCCATGAGCCAGCAGTCATTCGTTAGAGCCAGCAGTCCCTCGTTAGAGATGCAGACCCTTGGGCCCCCCCCCCCAGGCCCACCTAATCCAATCCTGCATTTTCACAAAACAGCTGACCAGTGCACTGGCCTCAGTCTCTAAAACCTCTTGCCCTCACAGTCTGGGATCCTCTGAGACCCCGCAGCTGAGTGCCGTGCTGAACTGGACTGCATTTGCCTTTCTTGAGCACAAGACTCTGACCAGGGGCCGCCTGGATGAGTAAGCAGCCTGCTGGCTACAGAGTGGAGCCAGGCTGGGTAAATGTTTGCTATGACTAAGCCAGTGTGACAGAGTGTCAGAGAACTGACACTTATTTGTGCTGGTTGACATTTAACTTGCCACTCCGTAGACTGCTTCTTACGACTATATGACTGTATGGGTGTGCGCTTCAGTCTGGCACTGATACTGCTCTCCAAGGGCAGCCCTCCTGGATTAAGGCCTGCTGACCCCATGGCCACCTGCAGGAGGGCACTGGGTGCCCCTACCTACCTTGCCCTTTTCATTGTGCTGTGATTGGGAGTTCTTGCTTTTATGCTTGTGCATGAAGGGCTGCGCCCCACCCGTGTTATTTGGGGCTATGTGTCCCCCCAAGTGTTGGGTCTGGTCTCAGCTATTCCTTTTGAGCCCTCTGGCCTTCAGTGACTGTGCCAAATCTGTAATAAACTCCTGTCAGCCGTGCATGATATTCACGTTAACGTTCATCCTGGTCTGGTCTCGCCCCCACCCCACCCTCTCCGGGACAGAGGGAAGCTGGGAACATAAGCCACTTTCCCCTACCCTGCTTCTCCGTGCCTATAGGTTGGACGTCCAGCAGAGGGAGCCCGTTGTCCGGGCTGGGCCCGCCTCTGGGCAGCAAAGGCCAGTTCTAGCCAGCCTCCCAGCCTCCCCCTTCCTCAGCTTGGGCCGCGTCCCAGTGAAACTGTGGTCGATAACCCGTAGCCTCTCCCGTTCCTGCACATATTTGCACTCTCGGTTCCTCCTCCTCTGGTCTGCAAACCTACAGCTGCCTAGGCTCTGACTCCCTGAGCAGCTGTGGCTTCCTTTGGCTTCTTTAGTACTCACCCGCCCCAGCCAGCCAGCTCCCCACTTTAGGGATATGTGTGTGTTTCCCTGGGAGAGTCCCACGGAGGTCACCATGGGCCTGTGGAGCAGGGTGGCCATGTAAGGGGCTACAGACCCTGCTACCTAGGGGGTGAGGGGGTATTGCACAGGTGGGAACACTGGTACTAGGTGGACTGTGGGCAGGAGGCCCAGGCCCTTCCTCATCCCTCACCTCAGGGCACCCCAGGAAGGGCTGATGTGGGAGGTACCTACAGTAGGGTCAGAGGGACACCCAGCCTCCAAGCTGGTTGGCTTTACCCTATTTGGCTCTAGGATCTGCTCATCCCCTCAGATGGTGCTCACCTCCCAGACAGTGCCTCTCCCTTCCCTCTCTTCTCCTGCAGTAGGTGACTGCTGCTTTCTTTGTTTTAAACATAGAAAGTTTCCGGGCTCCCCAAGAGTGGAGGAGGGGGCCGACAGGTGGCATGATGGTTAAGGTGCTAAGCTCCCATATGGCAAATCAAGGTTCAAGTCCTGGACCTGGTGGCTTGTTTTCTCACTTTCGCACTTTCTCTTTGTCTGTTTTTAGTGAGTGTATGGGCCCTATATCAAAATTTTAAAATAATAATTAAAAAAATTAAATAATTTTTAAAAATAGAGTGGAGGGGTCAGATGGTGGTGCAGGGGTAAAATGCAACACTGCAAGGCTGACCTGCGAGGGTAGGTTCTAGGTTTGCACCTGGAGACCTCTGAGGACACTGGGCGTGTGCGTGCCCACGATCCAGGGCTGGCTGAGCTGCAGGGCGGATCACCATGTCACAATCATCAGAGGTGCTCAGCTCTGCCGCTCCCGTGTCTGTCTCTCTCAGAGAATGGAAAAATTAACTAAAAAAAAGAGGGGCCAGTGGTGGCATGGTGATTAAGCGACTGGATCCCACAAGGTTCCCATGTGGTTTGAGTTCCAGACCCAGGGGGCTTGAGAACCATGCCAGGCATGTGTGCCCAAAAATCCCAAGAAGAGGGAGAAATACAGGAGAAGGGGCTGCAGCATGACCATTCCCTTTGGGGTGCTTTCTTACTTCATCCCCACCCCTCTCCTACAAGCACTCATGCCTTCTGACAAAATTACCAAAAAAAAAAAAAAAAAAGAAAAGAAAAGCGGAAGGGGCCCCATGGGACTGTGGTCACACGCATAGCCAGCTCTGGCTTCAGCCCCAGCCCGGCTACTATGAGTACCTGCCCTAAGGGTTGTGATCTAAACCTCTAAGCCTCAGCAAAGTTTCTGGAAAACGGGGATAATGACAGCAGCAGCCTCAGGTGATGAGAGGATAAGTGAGGAACCCTGGGGGTCTGTGCTTCAGAGCCTCCCTGGGCCCTCTGGCCCTTGGTAAGCGCTTGGTAAACATTAGCCATTAACACCGAGCAGGCCTGCAAGGAGGAGAGGTTCTACGACTGAGTGATCCCTGAGACCCTAGGAAGTCCTGTGCAGTGGGAAGGGAGACAGGGAACACGGCCCTGGGGAAGGTAGTACCTGAGCCTGCTTCTGTCCTTTGGTGTCTGCTCTCCCTCCCTCATCCTCTGAGTTCCCACTGGCCTGGGCGAGGCTCCTAACAAAGGCCCCTTGTCCAGATCTGTTTGTTTGGGTGATGCATTTCCTGAGCAACAGCTCCCTGGGGTGGGGTGGCCCAGCAGCCTGCAAGGACCTGGAAGCTGCAGGGCCACATTGTTAAGTGGCCACCTTGGTCTCTCCCTGTTCCCATCAAGAGTCCAGAAAATTGGCTAATTTCTTCCCGTTCCCAGCTCTAAATAATACCCAGATGAAACATCACAGGGAGAGAGCTCTCTCCTCCTTAAACAGAAGCAATGGGGTGCAGTGGAGTTCCTCAGTAAAGGAGAGGGGAAGGGAACCAGCATTAAACTGAGCACCTACTATGGACTATTGTGAGCCCCTTAATACTGACCTCCCTAGGAAATAGGTGCTCTTATAGCCTCCTTTCACAGAAGAGGGAACCGAGGCTCGGAGGACTTTTCTTTTGTCTGGTTTTACGCAGGATCTCACTATATCTTGGTCCCTCTGCTTCACTCAGCCCCCCGAGTAACTGGGACCACAGGTGCTATTGCTCCTGCTAGGCCAGGGATTGAACCTGGGCCTGCCAAGCAGCAGTGTCTGCAAACCTGGGCCTCAAAAAAATTTTTAATTAAAAAAAAAAAAAAAAGAAAGAAAAGAAAAAAGTTCCCAAGGTCACGCAGCTACTAAAGGGTGATGTCAGGATTTGAATCCTGGTCCTAAATCACTGAGACTTGGGAGGTCCATCACCAAAGGCCTTCCCCACTCTCTTGGGGCCCTGATGGCCTCTTTGTTGACCAGAAGAAACTGACCACTGGGGTACAACTAGCTTCTCCCTCTGTTTCCCTCACACTAAGGCTAGCTTGATGGTGAAATCAGTGACCCGGTTCCTCCACTGTCACACCCTTCCTGACACTGGAAAGAAGGGTCGGAGCATAGAAGTCCACTTTCCTTATGTGAAGGGAAGTAAAAGCAGAAAACAATGACCTCAGTAAATTCAAGACTAGAGCATAAATCGGTCCTCTGCTTTGACAGCCCTGTTTATTACAAAGAGAGAAACTACAGTTATGTTTAAAACAAAATTCAAGGCTCCAGAACACACTCTGGGGCTGATCCATCTTAAATACTAGGAGAAGGAGGGGAGGAAAGTGGCAGCTTTTGGCTCCCACCAACACTTCCCCACCCACTCCCCCAGTTTGGGCCTTTGGGCCAACGTAGCTTTCCTTCAAGGGCCTGAGACTTGGCATCCACACAAGCGGTGACCAAAGCAGAAGCCCACAGCATTGCTAAGCTGGCCTCTGCTGCACCTCCGTGGAGTTCCAGGGTCCTCTGTCCCCTCCATACCTGGGGGCAACGTTCCAGGAAGTTTCCACTGCTACTAGGTGAGCTCAAGTTCAGAGCCTCCGCCTCTGCTCTGAGGAGCCCACGACCCACCCACGTGGGGAACACGTGCTCTCAGGATCGTCCAGGGAACAAAGCAGAGAAATTAGAGGGAACGGCAATTCAAATCGCCCTTGACCTTGAGTCTGGGGACAGGTGAAGCCTGTCTGGCTCCTACTCTCCAATCTCTGCCGTGCCCAATCCCTGCTGGTTCTGCCATTGTTTCAGGAGGACTGATGCATGCTTCCTGGGGGGAGCGCATCCTTGAACTGAAGCTGCCTTTGTGCGTGGTCAGGGGAGGGCAGGAGGACCCTGGGCCTCCCAGAAATACAAACCTACAGACCAGACATTTCCTGCCAGCAGCATCAGCTGCCCCCACGTGTCAGCTATGGCCGAAGAGGCCAGCGTGGCCAGCTCCTGTCTCAGATCCAGCAGATGGCAGGGAGCTGGGGGTGCTAGCTGCCCCCTGGGTGCCCGTCACTGTCCTTTGCCCTCGTGGTCATCAAAGAGTTTGGGGTTCTCTGCAAGCGTGGCTCGAACTTTTTTCTTCTCCTTGAAGCGGCCAGAGTTGGAGACTTTGACGTGCTTGCCCTTTGTGTTCTTGTCCACAATCTTCTCCAGGCGCGTGTTAAAGTCACTGTTGGCACCCCCCGCCTCGGGCCGTGGGGTCTCTGCACCTCCTTCTGTTGGGGCGTAGGCATCAGGGATCTCATACAGCACCTTAGGGGTGGATTTCTTCTTCCGCAGGAAGGTGAGCTTCCACCAGCCAACTTCAGTCATGGCGCTCCCTGAGCCGAGAGTGGGGCTTTCTGCTGAGCAGGGTGGGGGAGACAAAGGGGTCAGCAGGAGAAGAGATGCCTTTGGACCAGCCCTCTCTAGACTCCTAAGCACGGGCTATTTTCTTTTTTAGATTCAGGTGGCGTGGTGGTTAAGGCGCTAGAATTCCCACATGGCTAACTGTGGTTCAAGTCCTGGACCTGGAGGCTTGCTTTCTGTCTGTCTCTTTCTCTGTCTTTCTCTGGCAAAACTCGTGTGAAAAAAATAATAATAAAATATTAAAAAATAAAAATAAAATAATTCTTGAAAAAAATTTGCTAGAGGGCATATGAATTTGCTGGGGAGAGACAGAGAGAGGGGAAGTAAGAAATCACCTCCCATGGGGCATGGTCACACTGAATCCTTCTCCTTCATTCTCCTCTTGGGATTTTGGACACATACAGAAATATACCCGGCATGTTTTTCCATCCACCAGGTCTGGGACTCCAATCGTGCAGTGGGCCATGTGGGATTCAGCCGCCTTAATGTCCATGCCACCAGCTGGCCCTAACAGGGACTGTTTTTATTTTTACCCTAAAGAATTATTTATTTATCTAATGCCATTTATTATTATTTATTTAATTGTATTAATTATTATTATTATTTTGTTGGCATAGTACACATGCATTCACTAGAGAAAGAAAGAGAGAAAAGGAAAGTGAGAAAACAAGCCACCAGGCCCAGAACTTGAGCTGTGGTTGGCCATGTGGGAGTCCAGCACTCCAACCACCATGCCACCTGCTGACCCCAATTATTATTTTTTAATTTGACCAGAGAGAGAAAGAAAGGAAAAGCAAGAAAGCAAGTCACCAGGTCCAGGACTTGGACTATGGTCCAGCGCCTTAACCACCATGGCACCCAGCAACCCCCAGCAGGGACTATTTTTCTTTTTTTAAATAATTATTTTTATTTAACTTTTATTTATTTACTTATTTATTTTAATTTGACCAGAGAGGGACAGAGCAGGGGCAGAGGAGAGTGAGAAAGCAAGCCGCCAGGTCCAAGACTTGAACCGTGATCGGTCATGTGGGAGTCCAACACCCTTAACTGCCACGTCACCTGCTGCCCCATCCCCAGCAGGGACCATTTTAAGTACTGAAGACTTGTGGGTAGGGCCAACAAAATCTAGCATTCAGGTTAGCAGTGTACCTCAATGTTTTGGGAGAAGCAAGAAGAGAGAAGGGTCTGATGAAGGGGTGACCACAGTCAGCATGGACAGGGAAGCCACCCAAGCTGGGCAGAGGGGGGCCATGCACTGCTGCCCTGCGGGGCCACCAGGGCTGCAAGCAGGTGAACAGCTTTCCCAGGTCACACAGCATCCTGAGCCCTTCCCACTGCACCACCAGACCCTGCTACCAGTTGTGCGTGGGCTGGTGATGGACAGAAACACCTGGGCCATTTTGCTTGAAATTCTTTTCTTTTTAAAGATTTAGTGGGGCTGCAGGAGAAGATGGCGGTCTCCACAGGAGTTGAAGTTCCTTGTAATTTTTGCTTGTTGGAAGAACTTGAAGAAGGACAAAAAGGAGTAGGCGATGGTACGGTTAGCTGGGGCCTTGAAGATGATGAAGATAAGATGCTTACAAGGTGGACAGGCATGATTATTGGGCCACCAAGGACAAATTATGAAAACAGAATATATAGCCTGAAAGTAGAATGTGGACCTAAATACCCAGAAGCTCCTCCATCAGTTAGATTTGTAACAAAAATTAATATGAATGGAATAAATAATTCCAGTGGGATGGTGGATGCATGGAGCATACCAGTGTTAGCAAAATGGCAAAACTCTTGCAGCATTAAAGTCGTCCTTCAAGAGCTACGACGTCTAATGATGTCCAAAGAAAATATGAAACTTCCACAGCCACCAGAAGGATAAACATACAACAATTAATTTTAGAGGCTCTCAAATTTGTCTTAAATCAACAACCTTCTACTCATATAAATGTCTTGATTAAATATCACAATGCAAATACCCACACATTAAGTAAAAGAATTCCAGCTGATAAACATGACTGGACATTTGTAAGAATATATTTAATATATGTACACCCATTATGTTTTCAGGTAACAAGAGGGAAAATGCAGCACAATTTTTTTTTTCTCTTGTTAAGGCACTGTCATTTAAACGTAAGCCTGGAGTACTCAAAATAGAATTTGAGTTTTCAAGGTAAAAGCATGGCAAGAAGTGTCAGATGGCAGTGGTGTAAGCATGTGTGTTTCTGAAAAGTAAAAAATCTCAAGAAGGAAAAACAGAAATGGCATGCTTTATCCATCTCACTTAGTGAAAGAGCTGCAGTCGAAATTGTTAAGGTAGCAGGTACAATGAATATTGTCACAAATTGTGTTAATTTTTGAAGTGGTGTGGGTGCTGACTACTAGTAGTATCAAAAATATGTTCAGGATTGTTTTGATACCAGTATTTATAATAAAAAAATGTTGGGGGGTGTATTGATGAATTTCTGTTAAAAGCTGTTCCTGTGTGTTACATGTAACAGACATGGTAAATATTTGTTTACAGTTTTGTTTAACAAACCATGCATTTAAGTTGAAGTGAAGTCAACAAAAAGGAAATAGGTGTATGGATATGTGATTTTGAGATTAAAGTTAGTCTTAAAATGTAAATAAAATGTGGAACGTGTCCTCAGGGGGAAAAAAAATTTAGTTATTATTTTTTGAAGAATTACTTACTTAATTTTATTTATCATTATTACTTTTTAATTTGTGATGGGGCTGGTGCACTCACCAGAGAGAGACAGTGATAGAGTGGGAAAGTGAGAAAGCAAGCTGCCAGGTCTAGGACTCGAACCACAGTCAGCTATGTGGGGGTCCAGCACCCTAACCACCATGCCACCTGCTGGCCCCTATTTATTATTTTTTTAAAGAATTATTACTCAAACTGCAGTCAGCCATGTGGGAGTCCAGTGCCCCCACCACCATGCTGCCTGCTGGCCCATTATTATTCTTTTTAACTTGCAATAATCATGACAGACAGAGAGAGCGCGGGAAAGTGAGAAAGCAAGCCGCCAGGTCCAGGACTCGAACCACGGTCAGTTATGTGGGAGTCCAACTCCCTAACCACCACATTTACCTGCTGTCCCCTTGCTTGAAATTATTACAAAATTAAGGTGGATTGGTGACAGTCCAAGCAATTGCACTTCCCAAGAGTGCCCAACAAGGCCGTGGTAGCTGCTGAGCTTATGCTGAGGGGGAGGAGTGGAGACATCAGGCTCGGGGTGGGGAACCCTGGGGAGGGGCCCACCCACATGACCTCAGGCTGGCTCTTCCCTAGGCCTCGGCTTCCTCATCCACCCTGTCCAGTCCCAACATTTAGCTCCACCGTTCATTAGCTCTACCATTTGTCCTTGCCCACAAAGGCAGACGCAGTTTGCAAAGTAAAACCAGTGATTACGGTGACCATTATTAAGGGGTGGCTCCCTGTCCCCAAGCTTCTGCAAGGACAGGAGTGTGAGGGGAACGAAAAACTCCAGTGATCAGTTAGGTGGAGCCCAGAGGTGCCCTGAGATATGGTTGTCACAGGTGGCACCTGTCCTAAGGACACCCACGTCATGGGGTAGGAGAGTGAAATTCAGGCCTCTTTACCCCAGACCACCCGGACGTGAAGCTGCCATCCCCAAGGAGCCTCAGCTTATACTAATTTCCATGAAGGTGCTGTGAGCTATGGGGAATGAAGTCGCCTGAACCTTGTTGACAGTTGAGGCATATAACATAGGAGCAAGGAGCGGTCAACCAGAAGAATTAAGATCAATGAAAGAGCAGGCAGAGGGCCAGCCAGTGGCATGATGGTTAAGGGGTTATATCCCACATGGCTGGCTACATGGTTCAAATCCTGGATCTGGTCACTTAAGAGACATGCTGGGTGCAGGACCAGCAGTTAGTGTAATGGCTATGTCGCTGGACTCCCATGTAGTCAACCACGGTTCGAGTCCTGGACCCGGTAGCTTAAACTCACACCGGGCGTGTGTGCGTGCGTGCCCAAGATCCCGAGAGGAGAATGGAGGAGAAGGGATTGTAGCATGGCCATCCCCCCTGGGAGGTGATTTCTAGCTGTCTCTCTGGCAAGCACATGCACCCTAGTACCCTATAGCAAAAACCTCTCCAAAAAAAAGAGAGAGACATGCTGGGTGCATGTACGTGTTTCCAACATCCCAAAAGAATGGAGGAGAAGGGATTATGGTTCAGCCATCTTTAAAAAAAAAAATTATCTTATTTAATTTTATTTATTTACCTATTTCAATTTGACCAGAGAGGGACAGAGTAAGAGCGAGAGAAAGAGGGAAAGTGAGAAAGCAAGCCTCCAGGTCCAGGACTCGAACCATGGTCGACCCTGTGGGAGTCCAGCGCCTCCAACCATTGTGCCATCTGCTTGTCGCCAGCCATCTTCTTAGGGGGTGTTTTCTCACTTTCCCTCTCTCTCTCACCATCTCTCTAGTGAGCTCACATGCCCTACAGCAAAATAAATAAATAAAGAAGAGCAGGCAGGGTGAAGGTCACTCTAATCATCTCTGGTCTGGAGAGGTTGGTGGTCAGGACTCCTGAGTGTGGGCTGTGAAGGCTCCAGGGAGGAGAAGACACCAGAAAGCTAGGTGGCCAGCCAGCCCAAGCACAAGCAAATATGTTACCCCCTTTGGAAAACGGATGGCCTTCAACATGTTCTCCAAAAAGACCTGGAAGAAGTGCGCGGCATGATTAATGGTGGCTTTCTTCACGTAAAGGGAAGGAGTGGCTTTCTCCCCCCTACTGTTCTTTCAGAATTTCTGCTACGAGATGGGCCTTTTCAGAGGGGTAGCATATCAAGTTGCAGAGGACGAAAGCGAGATGATGGCCTGGGCTTGGACTGGGCCCAGTGCCCGCAGGGTCGCTGCCTCTCTGGTGGCTGTCTCGGGCCCCTTCATCCACCCACCTCCTTTCGCAGAGCACAAACCCAGTGGACTCCTTCCCACCTCTCCCCAGGAGGCAGACCCATGGCCAGCTCTGCTCTTTTTCAGAGAGGTTTTTCGCTATAGGGCGCGTGCGCTCGCCAGACAGACAGAGAGAGACAGAGAGACAGAAAGCGAGAAATCACCCCCCAGGGGGGATGGTCACGCCGCAATCCCTTCTCCATTCTCCTCTCGGGATCTTGGGCACGCACGCACACGCGCCCGGCGTGAGTTGTAAGCCACCGGGTCCGAGACGCGAACCGCGGTCGACTACGTGGGAGTCCAGCGACATAGCCATTACGCTAACTGCTGGTTCCCAGCTCTGCTCTTCAGCCAGGCTCAAGTAGCAAGAGAAGCCACCGGGAGACCTTATGAGGCTCCCACTTAGAAAGAGCGCAGCAGAGGGGCTGGCAGATGGCATGGTGGTTAAGGAGCCGGATTCCCACATGGCCAACCATGGTTTGAGTCCCAGACCTGGTAGCTTGCTTTCTCACTCCACACCCCCCCCCAACTCTGTCCCTCTTTGGTCAAATTAAAATAAAGTTAAATAAAATAATTATTTTTAAAAAAGAAAGAAAGAAAGAGCACAGCAGAGGGCGAGAGTGGGCAGATAAATCTGCCGGAGCACCCTGGAGAGGCGAGCGCACCTAGGGCCAGCCTGAGAGGTTTGCTTTGGCAGTGTGCCCCACCTGGGCTTAGCACGGCCTTGCACAGAACTTGGTGTTCCAGAATGGGTGTCTGGAAGTTGTGGGGAGGGCAGGGAAGGAGTCGTGGGGAGGACACAGGGCACTTGCTGGGTCTGTGAGTGCCCCGGTCGCTGCTCTGTTGGGGGACTTGGGGAATGGAGATAGAGAAAAGCCAGCTCCAACCCAACTCACTGTAATCAGCAAATGTCTGAGGTCCCCAAGAGAAAGTGGCTTCTGCCTGGGACAGTTAAAATATACCTGGTTGGGGGCTGGCAGGTGGCGTGGTGGTTAAGGGCACTGGACCCCCAATGGCCGACCGAGGTTTGAGTCCCAAGCCCGGCAGCTTGCTTCTCACTCACTCTCTCTCTCACTCTGTTCCTCTTTGGTCAAATAAAAATAAAAATAAATAATAAAATAATTCTTTTAAATATATATGTGTATACACAAAGTTGTTTTATCCAGCATTTCAAGTTGGTGTCCACAGGGCTTAACTCTCCTTTTAGTAAAGGGAGCCACAGATCACAAGAAAGACCATGGGGACAGGAATGGCCTCGCACCATGCCCTGGGGCCTCTACCAAAGCACCATGCCCTTGGTGCCCTTGTGTGCCAGTCAGGAACCTGGGCTCTCTAGGGTGCCCTTTGCCGGCCCTTCTGTCTCCTCTGTCTAGGAGGACATGTGAGCCGCAGTGAGCAGGTGTCTGCCTCTTTAGGCAAGCCTGACATATGGAAATCTGAGTTCGTAAATTAGGCTACTATTTTTTGCTTTATAAAATAACCCAGCTATAGAATTCTGGTAAATAGCAAGCATAGAAGATTGTGTAAAATCTGATTTGCTTTAAAGAAAAAAAAGGAGGGGGGGGCGATGTGATATCCAAACTTCGCAGGTACCCAAAGTTGCAAAGAGCAAGACAACTACAGCCTAACCCGGAAGGGGGAAGGGACTTGCGGAGGGTATCCTTGGGAGGTTGAAGCGAGCCAGCTTTCAGTGATAGGTGGTGGGCCCTGCAATCTGCTTGTGCAGGGTCTGAGCTGGCCAAACTGAAGCTGGGCCCTTGCCCTGGGGCCCTGTAATCCCTGGATGATGAAAATCAGCCCCTCAGGCAGCCAGCCCCACCTCTGCTGTTTGCATAGCTTTGGGGCCCACAAAAGGTTTCGTGGGACAGCCTGGACCTCTCACCTTTGGTGGCCAGCACCGTGGCATGCACATGGGTGCTCCAAGTCAGGCCCCTCCACCCCAGCTGGGGTCTGTGGGCTGATCTAAATGGCTTTGCCCAGAGTCAGGTCCCTTCTAAGCTGGGAGAAGTTAACCATTGACTGGGGCAGGGCGGAGAGGTGGAGGTAAGGGTGGGGAGAGCAAACCAACTCCCTGTTGTAAGATAAAACCTGAGACCCACCCCCCATCCCTCTGCAGGGCTCTTAATGACATTAGGGTACCCTGGGTAGGATCTGGAGACGTTCCCACCAGCCTGCCAGAAACACACTCCAGGTTGTGGTGCCAAAGGGGGTGGGCTCCAGTTCAGCAAGAGTTAATAGAGAACTTTCTGGAGTGAAACTTTCCCAGCAGGAGCTCTGTTGGAGGCCTGGATTGCCTCCAAGACCCAGCAGGATGGGTCTGCACTAGGTCCAGAGGAGAGACCGTATGCCTGCGTTTCTCCTCCCCACTGGGCTTGCCAGGCAGAGAGGCAGAACTGGGTGCCCTGACTGGGGACTGTGCCTTGGTTTCCCCACCCACCAGCCCTCTTCCTGTACCTGTAATCCCGAATGCTCCGGGCTGGAGGCGACACCTTCCCTAGAGAAGGAGCTGAGCACAGGAGCTGCCCCGAGGGTGAGACTGGGGGAAGAGGGGCAGCCTCCAGGGTGCTGCGCCAGGCAAGGCTGAGGCCAGGAGAGGTGGGTAGGAGCAGCTGCACGTCAGGTGCAGGAGAAACAGGTGCAGGAGCGGGTACCTGTTCGCGGCAGCTCCTGGAGTCAAGGTGAACCTGAAACCCAGCCCCTCCCGGCTAAGCAAACAGAAGCAGAGGCCGGCTCAGGCTGATGAATATTCATCAGCCCAGAAATCCAATCCCAGAGCCCCTGTAGCCACCCGAAGCCAGGGTCCTCCTGGGACCGCTGAGCAGGAGGAGGGAATCCCAAGAGGAGTCGGGGTGGGGGAGCACGAGGGCTACTCTCCTCGGTTTCCTTACAGGTGGTTGGTTGCATCCCTAGCTGTACCAAGGGTCTGCCCCCCACCCATTTCATCCCCAAGGAAGCTCAGACCCCTTTCTAGCAAGGACCACCAGCACCGAGAAAGGGTTAAGGGCCACTGTTCCCGTTGGCAGGCTGGGCAGGACGGGGTGCACCCCAGCTCTCTTTGAACTCTCTGAGTCGAAACCAGTCCCTGGTTAAACTGGTTGGTAGACCGGTTTCCAGGTTGTCTGTTCCCTCCAAGCCTCAAAGTCCTCAGGCTGGCTGGCATCGGGTGGGGGGCTATGCTTCCCTCCAGACCCAAAGGGCCTTCCTCAAGCTCTCCCTGGGGTGGGGGCCAGGAGCACTGGCCACTCCTTGGGCCACCCCTGGAGGCTCACTACGACATCAAACATCCTCATCCCCCTGCTCCTTCACTTAGAGGTGGGCTTTGGGGCCCTTGAAATCCAGTGACCTCCCATGCTTGTGGGCAAAGGGGCACTGGTCTTCTGCAGAGGACTATACTTCTGTCACTCTCAAAGTGACAGCCTCCTCACCCTCAAAGTATTCTCAGCTCCACTTCCTGCAAACTCCCAGCAATCTAGGAAGGACCTTACTGAGTATTTATTATGAAGTTGGCAGGACCTGGGACAAGCTGTCAAGGAAAGGGAGACATGGGGTCTAGGGGAGGCCGGAAGAGAGGGAAGGCAGGAAGGAGGGCAGAGGAGCACAGGGTCGAGGGGCAGGGACAGAGTGTGTGGCACAGCAGCCATTGTTCTCCTGCAAACCTGCCATCAGCCAAGCCCGCCAGCGGCCCTCAGCGGGGTTGCTCTTGCAGATGGCTTCGCACCTAGGAGAACGCTGCTTGTGGCTGGATTGGCTTTGCGTCTTTCTCCTCTCGGGTGGACAGCACTGGGGAGTGGACACCTACTGCATGCCCTGGGTCCACAGGTTCCAGCATCCAGTGCTGCCCAGCTTAGATGCTCTGTCCGCCTACCGGCCGCCTGTCTCCATGTGTGTGTGTGTGTGTGTGTGTGTGTGTGTGTGTGTACAACCACGTGCATAGACACACGCATACACACAGATACGTGTATATACTTAAGATGATTTTTTCATGTATCTTCTTCCCTTGTAGAGTTTTAGCTCCTTCAGCCCACGATGTTTCACTGATACAGGCTGTTATATAGCAGGCACTAATGGCAAGCTGGAGCACAAGGAAAAACAAGCATTTCTCTTTTTTTGTTTTCAGAGAGGTTTTTGCTATAGGGTGTGTGCACTTGCCAGAGAGACAGAAAGTGAGAAATCATTCCCCCAAGGGGGTTGGCCATGCCGTAATCCCTTCTCCATTCTCCTCTTGGGATTTTGGGCACGCATGCACACCCGCCCAGCGTGAGTTTTAAGCTGCTAGGTCCAGGACTGAATCGTAGTTGACCACATGGGAGTCCAGTGCCTTAGCCACTACACCATCTGCTGGTCTCGAAACAAGCATTTCTTACCCAAAGAAACTCTTAAGTATCCCGTCATTGTGCCTTTCTCTCCCTGGTACATGCACATATGCGAGAGAACATTTGCATTTGACTTCTCATGGTTCCAGCTACACCAGGCTTACTGTTACCATCTCCCTAGGGGTTAACTGTATTTATTATTATTATTATTATTATTATTATTATTATTATTATTATTATTATTTTCCAGTGTTATCAGAGACAGAGAGTGGGAAAGTGAGAAAGCAAGCCACTAGGTCCAGGACTTGAACTGCAGTCGGCCAAGTGGGAGTCTAGTGCCTTTAATCACCATGCCACCTGCTAGCCTTGGAGGATATTATTCCTCCAGGTCTGCCTGGCTCTAGTGCAAAATACACACAGTTGTCCCAGAAAACTGCCCACAGCTTCTTAGATCTGTCCCTTTCTCTGTTCTGTGCGGAGAGTGGATGTCCTGGGTCAGAAGATACCAGAAGAAGCCAAAAATTCATTCCAGCTCAGGTATTGGGGAGAGACCAGAGGACGTTAGGATGGGCTTTGCCTGGAGAACAGGAGCCTAGGCCAGCTCCCCATTGCCCATCTGGGCAGGAAGGGGATTGCCCTGGAGGCACTTGGCCCCACACTGGAGGAGTCCTAGTGAAAGCTGCAGTGAAAGATCCCCCGTGGCCTGCCCTGGGTGTGGCCAGGACCAGGTCCAAGCCCGGAGGCCCCAGCCCATCCTCTTGGGAGGGACCAGCGAGGAAAGTCAGGCCCAACCCCTGGCCTTAGGGGATTCATTACTGGGAGGAGCAGAACGGGGAAGAGACTTCTAGATAAGGCTGTGAGCTGTTAAGATAACTGCCCACGCAGGCTGTTTTACTGCCTCATGAAAATCTTCACCTTTAAGGGCACCTTTCTAACACTGGGCTCAAGGGTGATATGCCCTGTACAACCTGCGGCCTGCATGTTTTCAGCAAGTTGTTGAAGCAAGTCGGTGCACGGAGGCCCTGCCCTCAGGGGCACACAGCACAGGACCCCACTAGACGACAAGTCCAGTCTGGATTACAAATCCTTTCCTTTCTTTTCTCTTTAACTTTGTCACAGGGTGTGTATGCTCACCAGAAAGACAGAGAGGGAGAAAGTGCGTTTCCCCACTATGGGCATGAACACACTGTTACCCCTTCTCCATTCCTCCAGCCTGTTGGGATTTGGGGCACACATGCACATGGTGTCCAGTGTGTTCATCAAGTTCACGCGGTTGGGGTTCCAAGTGCATGGTCGGCCATGTGGAATCTGTCTCTCTTAACCATGGGACTGGTCCTATCCTTCCCGTTTATTTATTTATTTATTTTATTTTACTTATTATTATTTAATTTGATATAGGACACATGAGCTCACTAGAGGAGAGAGAGAGAGAGAGAGTAAGAAAGCAAGCCGCCAGGTCTAGGACTTGAACCACAGTTGGCCATGTGGGAGTCCAGTGCCTTAACCACCACGCCATCTGCTGGTCCTATCATTCCCAATTTGCTGACCTCTGCCCAGGAAGTAGATCTAGGCTCCAGGGATATTTTCTTTCCCAATCAGGGAGAAGAGAGAAGTTCTTCCCAGCACTCCCCCTTCTCCAGTAGGCCAGGAGTGGAGAGTGGGGGAATGAGCAGCCGGTATTTATGGGGACCACATTCATGGGTGCTCTCCCAGATGTTCTGCACGTGTGAGGGCACGACACTGCCGACCACCTTCTGGGGCAGGTCTAGTTGCGATCTGCCTGTTACTCTCTCTGTGAGCTTCCTGTGACCTCCATAGCTGGTTACTGTAAACGTGGTGGCTCAAAACAACAGGAAGTGATTTTCTCGTAGTGCTGGAGGACAAAGCCAGAAACCAGGTCCACTGGGCCACGACCAGGGAGAGGGCAGGACCCTGATCTCTCTGGAAGCTCCAGGGAGAATCTCTCCCTTCCTTCCTTCACTCCTGGTGACGGCAGTCATGAGGGCTTGGCTACATCTGGTCTCTGCCTCCTCTGTCTTCCGTCACCTTCTCCTCTGCTTGTTTCCCATCTCTCTCTGCCTCTCTCTCTCTCTTCCCTCTATTCATAATGGAACATGTGTGCACACACCAGAGAGAGAGAGAAGCACCCCTTGCAGAGTCTGGTCACATTGCAGTCCCCTTCCTTCAGTCCCACAGCCCGTGACATCCTGGGGACTTGTGCATGTACCTGGCATGCTTCAGGCTAACCAAGCTAGGAATTCGAACCGCAGTTGCCCTGTGGGATCTGGCTTCTCTTGAGCAGTACATTTTCTTTTTCATTTTTTTGGCAGGGGAGAGGTTTTTGCTATAGGGCGCATGCGCTAGACAGAGAGACAGAAAGCGAGTTGGGGGATGACCACACCGCAATCCCTTCTCCCCCATTCTCTTCTCAGGATCTTGGGCACGCACGCACACTGGCCCGGTATGAGTTTAAGCCACCGGGTCTGGGACTCGAACTGCAGTCTACTACATGGAAGTCCAGCGACATAGCCATTACGCTAACTGCTGGTCCCTTGAGCAGTACATTTTCATGGCACCAAGACACAGAGCCTGCCTTGCCTCTTTCTTTCTTTTTTTTTTTTGGAGAGGTTTTTGCTATAGGGCGCGTGCGCTCGCCAGACAGACAGAGAGAGACAGAGAGACAGAAAGCGAGAAATCACCCCCCAGGGGGGATGGCCATGCCGCAATACCTTCTCCTCCATTCTCCTCTCGGGATCTTGGGCACACACGCACACGCGCCCGGCATGAGTTTAAGCCCCTGGGTCCGGGACGTGAACCGCGGTCAACTACATGGGAGTCCAGCGACATAGCCATGACGCTAACTGCTGGTCCCTGCCTTGCCTCTTTCTGATAAGGATGCTTAGGGTGGCATTTAGATCCTGCCCAGATGATCTAGGGTTATCTCCTCATCTCAAGATCTTTAACTTACTCACATCTGTAGAGACTCTTTTCCCAATAGGGTCATACTTACCAGTTCCTGGGATTTGATGTGGGTACCTTTTGGGGAGCCATTTTTTCAGCCCACTGCACTTTTTATTCTGACCCCCTGTGTTGCTAGACTGTGGAGGACAAGGATGTTGCCTCCCAGACCCTTTCAAGGTAGGACTTCTGCCCAGCCTTGAGGATGTGTTAGCAGCTGGCCACTAGCTGGCAGCCCTTAGGCCATAAGGGTGGCCCTATTGTTCCCATTTTACTGACCTCTTGACTACAGAAAGCCACCTCACCCAAGGGCAAGCCCTTCCAGGGTACCCTCCTTCTAGGAATGTAAAGTCTGGCTATTTCAGCCCTCTGAGCAATATTCACTCCAGATCACCCCCCGCCCCCATGGACCAAAGCTGTGGGGCTGGCGATGCAGTCGATTTCTCCCTCTGCCCAGTCCTACTCCTGTCTGGCTCTTCCCCAGATGATCCCTAGTACACATCTTGCTGCCCCAAATGCCACCTGCATCAGCAGGACACATCTGTGACACAGACATTTCTATTGCCAGTGTGATAGACGCAAAGTGGTATTCTTTATGTCTTTTATTTCTCTAGTATACTGGAGAGAATAGGCCCCTAAAACTCATGTCTACCCAGACCCCAGAATCCAATTTGGAAATGGGGTCTTTGCAGATGCGATAGTTAAGATATGGCCATACCTTGGGGCTGGCAGGTGGTGCAGTGCTTGGGGCGCTGAACTCCCACATGGCCGACTGCAGTTCAAGTCCTGGACCTGATGGCTTGCTTTCTCACTTTCCCTCTTTCTCTGTCTCTCTGGTCAAATTTTTCTTTTCTTTTCTTTTTTGCTATAGGGTGCACGTGCTCGCCAGAAAGACAGAGAGACAGAAAATGGGAAATCACCCCCTGGGGGGATGGCCACGCTGTAATCATTTCTCCTCCATTCTCCTTTCAGGATCTTGTGCACGCACGCACATGCACCCGGCATGAGTTTAAGCCACCGGATCCAGGACTCAAACCACAGTCGACTACATGGGAGTTCAGCAACATAGCCATTACGGCAACTGTTGGGCCCTCTCTGGTCAAATTCTTAAAAAATAAAATTAAACAAAGAATTCTTTAAAAAAAAAAAGGCGGGGGAGGCAACAGGTAGAGCAGTGGTTAATGTGCTGGGCTCTCACATGCCTGATTGTGGTTCGAGTCCCAGACTTGGCAGTTTGCTTTCTCACTTTCCTACTTGCTCTCTGTCTCTCTTGGGTCAAATTAAATAATAATAATAACAAATAAAGTTGAACAAATAATGCTTAAAAAAAAAAAGATGTGTCTAGACCAGTTTAAAGAAACCCTAAAGCCAAGCACTAGTGACATTTTTTTAAAGGTTTGGCCATCGGGTACATTCATTTGTGGGAGAGTGACAGAGAGAGGGGGAAAGTGAGAAATCACCCCCCAGGGGGTTGGCTATGTTGTAACCCCTTCTCCATTCTCCTCCTGATATTTTGGGCATGCACCCACACGTGCTCGGTGTGACTTTCAAGCCGTCAGGTCTGGGACTTGAACCTCAATCAGCCATGTGGGAGTCCAGCACCTGAACAACCACGTCAAAGCACTTCCCATGCATGAGCACAGTACAGGGCTGTGGGGTACCATCATGGAACTTAGAATGGGGTGGGCCCTTCACACAGCATACTGCCACTTTCTTTGAGGGCTGGGACAGTCTTTGTGTTAAGGTTCCTAGGATTTCGGCAAACGGTGCTTGGCACCTGGATGGTACATGACACCACACTGCATGGGGAAGGTGGCTGGTAGGTGGGCAGTTTGGGGGATTAGATCCCCTCCCCTTGCCATGAGGGGAATGAAATTATGAAATACAGTGGTATTCTTAGGAAATGGCACATGGGACCCATTTTATGAGGTCGCCCAGTGGGATTTTTTTTTTCTCAGAAGACTAACAAAGACAAAGGGACAGGGAGGGCACGGCTGATGAGGGGGAACGGTGCACTTGGTGGCCCCAAAGGCATGACCCAGGTGACTGGCCCTCCATGGGCCTTCACTGTCCTGTGCTTAACTCATGAAGCCAACCAGCTAAGCTTCCTCCCCCGATTTCCTCCCTCCACTCCCAAGAGGCTCCGGGGGTTGGCCAAGTCCTGGCTATAAAGGGAGGGGCGAGGGAACAAGCTGGAGACCTTGCTCCCCATTCCCTGAGAGTAAGCAGTCCCGGTCACCACCACCACCAAACACCTGCCTGGTACCCAGCTGCGCCTTCTCCTCCTTCCTTCTAACCACCCACCATGCACTGACACCTGACGTCGGATGTCCTGCCGGGTATGGGGTTACAGAGAGAACGTGTCTGTTCTACTCGCCCACAAAGTGCTCCCAGACTAGGAGGAGAGACGGACTGAACAAACAGCACAGAAATTATGCTCCCAATAGAAGGAGGCCCAGCCGCGGCTGCTAAGTTTCCAGGGCTTCCAGCCCAGCAGGCAGATAACTAAACACACACACACACACATTCACATGCACAGACTCACGCACACATGCACACACGTGCACTCACTCTCATGCACGTTCACTCACACACACACTTCACAGTCTGAGCAGACACAGACCATAAAGTAATAAACACATGGCAGATAAAAGCAATGGGTTATCTGGACGTCGAGAGTAAGCCTTCTTTTTATGGATCTTACAGGAGGCTAAGTAATAGGCATTTGTGCCCAGAATGGGGTGTGGCAAGAAGAAACTTTGGAAAGGCACTGCAGGGGAAGGAGTTCTAAGTGCCTGAAACAACAACTGGGGAGAAAGTGGGAACCGGCTGAAAACTGGGGGAGGAAGGGCCCTGGGACGGGCAGGGGTGTAGGAGAAACAGTACAGAGCAACAGTCAGGCTGGTGACCTGGACAGGCCTGGGTTTGAATCCCAGCCTCACCAACAATCGTCAAATAATCTTGGACATGTTACTTCACTCTGATCTTTGACTCCCTTGCCTTTGAAATCTGGCTAATAATAGCGCCCACATCATAAGGTTGTTAGAAGGAGCAAATTAGATAAGGCTTGTAAAACATCCAGAGCAAGGCTGGCACGCGGCACCTCCTTATCATGTAATAAGCAAGCGACCAGCAAAACAAAGCATGGCTAAGCCACCTGCAGACCTGCACACAAGGCATTTCGCTCTTGGGGCTCTGGGGTTCCCTTCCCAGCCCTAGCCACGCCCTTCCTCACCTCCCACTTGCTAAACCAGCAGATAACTGAGAGACTGGAGGTAAGAAGCCTCCCATACCCTCTCCCTTCCTCCTTCCAGATGCTGGGAGCCCCCAGGGTCAAGATGGCCGACGTCCCCCAAGCAGGAAGAGTCAATGCCCTGCATGCCAGACCACTAGGTGTCTATCTGCCCACCAGCTCTGAGGTTCCCTGTGGCTTTGGAAAAGTACAGAGTGTTGCCAAAGGCACATGGGCCTCTGCTCGGGGGCAGGCTCCCTTGTGTTAGCAGCTGGGCAGGACTGTCCTCAGACATCCTTCTGCCCCATGTGAGTCACCGGGGAGCTGTGGGCGGGGTGCAGTGCTGGTGGTCCCTACTTCCACCCACTCACCAGGGCTGGGTCTTCTATACCTGCCCTGCCTTGTTCTACCCAGTCTGTTGGTTCAAGGAGAGATACGCCTTGAGGGTGGGGCAGCACCATGCTTCTCAGGATGTCCCAGAAAGCCTGGGGCACATAGCTGGAGCCTAGTAAGTGTTTGTTTAATCATGGGGGAGCCCGAGCAATTCCTACAGCCTGAGTCAGGACTCTGAACAGAGCCGAATTCCCACAAGAGAGCCCTGAAGGGGCCCTTGGTTCTGCTGGGAATCCTTTTCAGGGAAGTCTTCCAACTCATTGTATGATAAAAATAATACTGATTATACACACCGTTTCAGATGGACATAGTTTACAAAGCATGGGAAAATAAGTCTATATTATGTTGTAAACTGTAAAGAGTTATGTGCATTTGGTATGTTTATTTATTTAAGCCTCTCAGAATTACCCTGAGATAGGATAGGCCTTATCTCCGTGTTGAGGAAACTGTGGCTATCAGACAGGTTATGGAAATGGTCCAAGATCTCCCTGGGCCAGAATCTAGGTCTTCCCACTACATGCAGTTTGATAAAAAATGTACTGCCCAAAGTGCCATGCATTGGTGGGAAGGGCCAGGTGGGAATATTTAGAAACGGCCAGCAAGGCTGTCTGAAATCCCTGGGACTCTGAACTTAGCCCACCCACTCCCGTCATTCTACCCACTGCTAAGCTGACCTCAAGTCCTCGCTCTGCTTCAGCTACCACGTGGACCACAGATCAGGCAGCTGGCCCTCCACCTGACTAGGTGGAGAGACGGACTGAACAAAACAGCATAGAAATTATGCTCCCAATAGAAGGAGGCCCAGCTGCGGCTGCTAAGTTTCCAGGACTTCCAGCCCAGCAGGCTGTATGTGCGGACCTAACGACTCCCCTGAACTCTGGTTACAGACCCAATGGTCCTCTGCACGCTCTCCTTTGGGGGCCAGCATCACCAACCCCACAAATCCCAAGGTGAGAACCCTTCCTCCCAACACTTGCTTAGTACCCTACATCTCTGTCTCCCGGGGTGGCACTCCCACTCCCCCACCTGGGTGTCATCCTGGCTGTCTCTTTCGCCTGTCCATTTTCCCTCCTACACACCTCTCAGATACAGCCGTTCCCCTCCTCCTCACACCTGTCCCAGGTCAGGCCTTAACCTTTGGAAAACCTTCTTCCAGTCTCTCCCCGTCTTATCACCCATGAGTCTATCCTCCTTGTACTCAATCTGCACAGGGCCCTCCCTGCCTCAAAGCATTAAAACCTTTCCTCTGAGCCTGCAGGGGTAAAGTCCAAATTCCTTAAAGAGGCCTCTCTGAAACCACCCTTTCATCTTTACGGCCTCCTCTCCCCGCCACTTTCTGCTTCAAACCTTGTGCTGCACAAAGGCTGCCTCCAAGGGTGCGAGACACATGCGGTGCTTTGTAATAGTGTAACAAGGGACCCTGCATTTCTGTTCTGCACTGGGCCCCACACCTGCTGCCAGCCGGGGCCCGTCGTCTGTTCCCTGACCGGCTCTTGTAGTTTGTGGCCGCCAAAGTTTTGCGCGGTTTCCTCCACCCGGAAACCGCATCACCCTCCTTTCTGCAGCTAAGACTCCTAGATGTTATCTTTGGTGCCTCCGCATCCTTCTTCCTCCCTCTTCCCTGCCCTAATCGCCCAACCCGAGGCAGGTGCTCAAACCGTACCTATTAGGCAAACTGAAAGCAAAGCGTGAAAAGTTCCACAAGAGACCTACAAACAGCAATCGCCGGCAATGCGAGGCAAGGAGGGGAGAGAGCATTTTCAGTACCCTCAGAAAGCTCAGTCCAAGGTCGACCCTAGGAACCGGTCTGCACACTCGGGAATCCGCGCTTGGGGCTCAACGCCCCCCAGAAGAGGAAGGGACCCTGCCGGCTCTTGGGCGCCGCCTGGCGCGATGGCGCCGCCACTGCAGCCCGGTCCAGGAGTCCCCGCCCCTCTCCGGCCCCGACCCGCCTGCTGTCTCCCATTGGCTGTCCGCGTTCTCCCGCCCCTCTTGGGCTCAGCCAATCGGAGCCTAGCAGTGAGTGGCGCTTGATGTTGGGGTGGGGCGTGTGCCCGGATTGGCTTTGCGGAAGGCGGCGACGTGGCCGAAGGAAGCTCGTTTGTGGCCAACCTGTGGCTCAACCACCGGGGTACTGGATTGGTGGTAGGACTGGGAGGGGCTGGGTCTCCGGCCGGAAGCGGAAGTGGAGAAAAGATGCAGGTGTGGAGAATGGAGGCGGGGGTCCTAAAAAATCTGTCCCGGGACCCCGGACCCGCGTCCACTGCCCACCTCCTGGGCGCGGCCCTTCCTGACCGCTCGTGGTGGCCCCGCAGGGGGGCGGTTGGGACAGTGAGTGCCGCCCCTCCCCGCGCTCACGCTGCCCTGCCCGCTGTGTCTCCTGCCAGGACCACCAGCACGTGCCCATCGACATCCAGACCAGCAAGCTGCTCGGTAGGAGGGGGCGCCCCGTGCAGCAGGCCGTCGTGGGGAGGCGTGTCCTACCCCATCGTTGTCAGACCTGACTCCCTAGGAGCTGCGGGGAAGAACCATTTCTAGAGTCTGTACATAACCTGAGTTTTCTACTTATTTATATCGTGTGTGACCAAATCATGCCACTCGGGCACAGACAGCTTCCTTTAAAGACCATTGGCTACTAAGTGGCACACCTGAAATTGGAACTTAAGTCTGACTCCAGCGTTCATGGTTTTGCTTTGTTTTGTTTTGAGATAAGGTCTGGCCTTGTTGCCTAGGCGGGCCTCAAACTTGGTATCCTCCTACCTTGATCTTCTGCGTTGTTGTGATTATAGGTGTGTGCCACCACGCCCTACCATATGCTCACACTTTTATGTTATGCCAGGAAAAACTTTCCCTCATTTCCTTATTATTATTTTTTTTTAGAGAGATTTTTGCTATAGGGTGCATGTGCTTGCTAGAGAGACAGAAAGTGAGATATCACCCCTCTCCCCCAGGGGAGATGGCTATACTACAATCCCTTCTCCATTCTCCTCTCAGGATTTTGGGCACCCACACACACACACCCAGCATGAGTTTGAAACCGCCAGGTCTGGAATTTGAACTGTAGTTCACTACATGGGAGTCCAGTGACATAACCATTACACCATCTTCTGGTTCCTCTCTCATTTCTTTATCTTTTTTTTTTTTTTTCTTTTAGAGGTTTTTGCTATAAGGCGCGTGCGCTCACCAGACAGACAGAGAGAGACATGGAGACAGAAAGCGAGAAATCACGCCCCAGGGGGGATGGTCACGCCGCAATCCCTTCTCCATTCTCCTCTTGGGATCTTGGGCGTACACACACACACACACACGCGCGCCCGGCGTGAGTTTTAAGCCACCAGGTCCGGGACACGAACCGCGGTCCACTATGTGGGAGTCCAGCGACATAGCCATTACGCTAACTGCTGGTTCCCTCTCATTTCTTTATCTTTTCTTTTCTTTTTTTTTTTTTTTTGAGAGGTTTTTACTATAGGGTGTGTGCGCTCACCAGAAAAACAGAAGAGAGACAGAAAGCAAGAAATCAACCCCCACCTCCCCAGGATGACCATGTTGCGTGCAATCCTCTTGGGATCTTGGGCACGCACACACATGCGCTCCATGTGAGTTTAAACCACTGGGTCCAGGATTCAAACTGTGGTCGACTACATGGGAGTCCAGTGACATAGCCATTATGCCAACTGCTGGTCCCATCTCCCTCATTTCTTTTTAAAAGCTTTCATCTTGGGCCAACAAGTGGCAGGAGGTTAAAGAGAATTGCTTGGATTGAGTCCTGGACCTGAGGGCTTCAGAATCATTTGGGCTGTAGGGTGTGGGTGGGTGCATGCCCAAAATGCCAAGAGGAAAATGGAGGAGAAGGGATTGGATCATGGCCACCCCCCACTCGCCCCATCCCTGCCCAGGACTGAGACTAGTCACACTGCAACCCCTTTTCCATTTCTCCCTCCTTTGGGCATTTTGGACACACACATTTCAAGCCACCAGGTCTGAGACAAACCACACAGTCCGCCATGTGGGATTCGGCCACCTTCACCACCACACCACTGACTTTCTCTTTATCATCCTCATTTTACATGTGAGCAAAGGAAACAAAGAGGTAGAGGGACTTGCCTGAGAGACTTGGTTATTAGAACCCAGGACCGTATGACCACAAAGCCTCGTTCCTAGCTCTCTCCTGAGGACACACGCTTGGCTCTCGAGCCGCAGGTCAGGGCCAAGACTGTGGGGTCAGTCATAGTAGGACTCGCCTGTGCAGGGTGGAACTTGGCTGCTAAGAACAGACTCGTGTTAGCTAGTCCTTGGGGCGCTGTAGGTATTAGGGGCTTTGCCGTTGTTCATCCATCCGGTTCTTGGCACAGCCGTCCTGTATTTTCCATTGTCATGGTTAATCCCAGCCCCGAGGAAGTGGAAGTTGAACAGCATCCTCTGTCAGCAAAAGAGAGATAATTACCCAGAGAAGCAAAAATATTATGGAGAATTTAGAATGGTCAAAGTGGCACTTTCATGTGAGGACTAATTTAAAGTTTTTTCTTTATCCCTGTGTTAAGACAGTTGCTCCATAAAAAATAAATAAGGCTTGGTTGTCCCAGCCACAGTGGCGCGCGCTGCTAAGACCCAGTGCTCCACATGTTGGGGCCGCACGAGAGACCCGCTTTCTGTTTCCAGTACAGCTTGAAGGCTGGGCCAGTGACATGAGTCTGTAATCCCAGCAACTCATGGATGCTGCGGCAGGAGGAGCACGAGCCCAAGGCGGGCCTGGGCAACACACTGAGACCCTAGGAAATGCAGGCACAGGGCTCAGCAGGTGGTTTAGTGGTTAAAGCGCTGGACTCCCACATGGTCAACTCTGGTTGGAATCCCAGACCTGGCATCTTGAAACTCACACTGGGTGTGTGTGTGTACACCCAGAGTCCTAAGAGGAGAAGGGATTGTCACGTGGCCACCCCCCCAGGGGATGATTTCTCACTCTCTGTCTCTGTCTCTCCAGCGAATGCATGCTCTATAACAAAAATCTCTCAGGAAAATAAAACACAGAGCCCAGCAGGTGAAGACACAGGATCAAACATGACTGGCTGTGTGGTTCAAAGTCATTCTGGGCACGTGGGTGTACGTGGCCAAATTCCCAAAAGGAGAATGGAGGAGAAGAAACTGTGGCGCGGTCGTCTACCCTGGGGGTGATTCCTCACTTTCCCTCTCTCTCTAGCAAGTGCATGCACCCTATAGCAAAATTTAAAAAGATGAAAAGCAGGCACTTTGGTATGTTCGTGGTCCCAGTTGGAAAGCTGAGGCAGGAGGATCTCACAACATGACAATACCCTTAAAAAAAAAAAAAAAAAAAGAAAAAAGTCCCAGCCCTGGGGCGCAGATGGTGCCACTACTCAGGAGGCTGAAGCTACATGAGAAGCCTTTTTGTTCTGGACCAACCTGAACAGGCTAGGTGTGGTTGTGGGCCCCTGTAACTCGCTAACTAGAGGCCACGGGCAGGAGGGTCACAGCGCAGTGAGACCCTGTTGAAAACTCCTGTGTCTGTCTCCATTTTCCTCTCTCCCTGCCTACAAAAGAGAAAAGAAATACATAGAAATTTTTTTCCAGTGACAATAAACAAATCCTCTGCAGAAGAAGTCAGATTGCCAGAGTCTGAGTAGCCTCAGCATCTAGTGGAGCCTGTCTTTTTCCCATGAGCCCTACAATTTTTTTTTTTTGAGAGGTTTTTGCTATAGGGCGTGTATGCTCGCTAAAAAGACAGAGAGAGAGAGACAGTGAGAAATCACCTTTCTGGGGGATGGCCACGCCTCAATCCCTTCTCCAATCTCCTCTCGGGATCTTGGGCACGCACGTACATGCACCTGGCATGAGTTTAAGCCACCGGGTCCAGGACTCGAACCGTGGTCGACTACATGGGAGTCCAATGACATAGCCATTATGCTAACTGCTGGTCCTGAGCCCTACAATTTTAGCCGATGCGCTCGTGCGGGCTGGGCTGTGGGCTGTGGGCTGCTGGCTGCGGGCCCAGAAGGCTGTGATCTGGGTGCTCCTTGTGTAGACTGGCTGGTGGACAGAAGGCACTGCAACCTGAAATGGCAGAGTCTGGTGCTGACGATCCGCGAGAAGATCAACGCAGCTATCCAGGACATGCCGGAGAGCGAGGAGATAGCCCAGCTGCTCTCGGGTTCCTGTGAGTGCCCTGGGGCCAGTGAGTCCCCTTTCCTAGACCAGTAGGTGTCAGCCATAGGCCTGACCCCAGAGAGGGAGGTTTCTGTCGGGTGCAGGTGCTGGTTCTGTCCAATGCCAAGTGACAAGGCAGAAGAGCCCTGTGCTCAGAGCGCCAGCCACCTGCAGGGCCGGAGGAGGTGAGGTGGTGACAGCTCTTCCTTGCTTTCCAGACATTCACTATTTCCACTGCCTCAGGATCGTGGACCTTCTCAAAGGCACTGAGGCTTCCACAAAGAATATTTTTGGCCGATATTCTTCACAGCGAATGAAGGCAAGCGTGGGCCGTGGGCTGGCAGCCTGCCCCTGGGGACACCCAGCCCAAGGGTCAGAACCTCTCTGGCCTCTCAGAGAGTCCGTGGAGATGCCTCCCTGAACTTGCTCTCTGTCCCTATAGTCTATGCCCAAAGTAGATCCTTCCCCTGGGTTCAAATGGTCAGACTCGCTGCTTTGGGGACCACACTTCGAGTGGGCGGTCCAACCAGAGTTCCAGGTTGAAGGAGGCTGAGAGGTTGTGTCTGCTGTGAGGCGAAGCCTGGGAGAGCTTGCCCTCTGGGACTGAGCTGTGAGCTGGCTCTGAGTGCTTTTCTGGCTCGCTCCCTCTCTCTGCTCACTCAGGATTGGCAGGAGATCGTGGCCCTGTACGAGAAGGACAACACCTACTTAGGTAACGTGGCCCGCTGCGTCCTGGCATCATGGGGTAGCCACTTGCAGAGTTCTGAGACAGCAGGCTCATGGGAGTCCCAGGCAGTGTGTGGGAAGAGGCAGGGGTGTAGGCGTCACCTGTGTGTGGGCGGGAAAGCTGATTCCACACGTGCTGGGTGGCAGGGAGGAGGAGGGCCAGGTGGGTAGGGCAGCTGCCGTGCCGTGCACTTCCAGCATTCCGCTCCCGGTCAGGTGGGGCGTGCTGCCCCAGCCCCTCCACACCCCGTTCTACGCTAGGGAGGAGAGGCGGCCGTTCCTGGGGCCGGCAGGTGACTGAGAGCCCCAGGCCGACTGGTTTGGGTGGTGCTTTCACACAGTGTAAATCATAACAGTAGCTGATCCTTGCCTGGCATGGAGCTGCTTAGTGTTGTGTAGACCCTCTCTCTATTCTAAGAATAAACTGTCCTCCCCCCTTTTTCTTTTAGAGGTTTTTGCCTTGGGCATGGGCACTTGCTGGCGAGAGAGAGACATAGACAGTGAGAGAGAAAGTGAGAAAGTGAGAAATGACCCGGGGGGTGATGACTATACTGCAATCCCTTCTCCATTCTTGTCCCAGGATCTTGGGCATGCACACACACGTGCCCAGCATGAGTTTCAAGCCACCATGTCCGGGACTCAAACTGCAGTTGGCCATGTGGGAATCCAGTGATGTAACCACTATGCCATCTGCTGGCCCCCGTAGGCCCTGTTTTACAGATGAGGCTTGACTTAGAGAGGTGAAGTCAGGCACCTTGGGTTCCACAGCTAGGACGGGGAAGGCCAGAAGGCACCCTCTTGCTGCTCCCACCACTTGGGGACAGTTGGCGCGTCCTGGGCATGCCTGCCATGTGGAGTAAGCGTCCTGGGGTGAGCCTCTGGGCCCTTCTCAGTGGAACTCTCTAGCCTTCTGGTGCGGAACGTCAGCTACGAGATCCCCTCGCTGAAGAAGCAGATCTCCAAGTGCCAGCAGCTGCAGCAGGAATACAGCCGCAAGGAGGAGGAGGGTCAGGCAGGGGCCGCCGAGATGCGGGAGCAGTTCTGCCACTCATGCAAGCAGTATGGCATCACGGTGAGTGAGGCACAGGGCCTCGGCCCATCCTCCTGGGCTCTGCGCTTTTGGTGGGGACTCCTTCGTGTTGGGTGACGCCCCTTGGGACCTGGCTCTCACTGTTCTCTAGTCTTTCAATGCTGTCCTTATCAGACTCCACCTCCCACCACTTCCATCTCAACCCCTTCTACTACCCTCTGCAGGGAGACAATGTCCGAAGAGAGCTGCTGGCCCTGGTGAAGGACCTACCGAGTCAGCTGGCTGAGATCGGGGCCGCAGCCCAGTCCCTGGGGGAAGCCATTGCCCTATACCAGGCCTGCGTGGACTTCGTCTGCGAAAGGTAAGGTGCGCCTCAGCCTCTCTGCAGGGCATGCCTCACCTGTTTCCCTGGCTCCTGTCTGTTGGTATTTTTCCCACATGGCATTGGCATGTGGTTTTGCACACTTGAGCCAGTGTGAGACTCGCCCCATCGACCACGTGAGCCGCCCAGCGCTGGCCTGGAAGGCGTGCAGAGGGAGAGTCAGCCCTGCACCCTGTTGAAGCCCCGCAGAGCAGGTGCTGCCGATGCTGCGGTTCGTGCAGGAGCGGGGGAATGCGACGGTGTACGAGTGGAGGACGGGCACGGAGCCCTCTGTGGTGGAGCGGCCGCATCTTGAGGAGCCCCCCGAGCAGGTGGAAGAGGATGCGGTAAGATAAGCCTCGTGAGTCGCTGGCACAGAACGAGCCGGCTCTTGGGCCCCTCCCACATGTACACGCAGCCCGAACCCAGGACCCAGCAGGGAGCAAGGGAGGTTGGTGTGAGGCCCAGCATGCCCTGTCCTTTATTCCTCAGCCGTGGGACCAGAGGACAGATGGGTGCTGAGGAGGCTCTGAGTGAGTTCTCTGTGAGCTCGGAGCCTTGCAGTCACACGAGCTCTGTGCTGGGCCTTCTTCTGGGACGCTTGACGGCCATTGAATTTGAGCGTGTGCTCCCTGTAGAAACAGCCAGAGGAAGGTGGGTCCCCCTTTTCTTTGTACCGACCTGCTGCGAGCTCACACTTTTTCCCCTTCCAGATCGACTGGGGCGACTTTGGGGTGCAAGCAGTTTCAGAGGACACTGACTCTGCCATTTCTGCTGAGGCTGCAGGAATCGACTGGGGCATCGCCCTGGAGTCAGACTCAAAGGTTAGGACACCTCGGTCCCTTCCTCTGAGGGCTCTCGGGATCGCTTCAACCATAAGAAAAGTGTTGTGAGTCGTGTCTTCAAGGCATAGTGCAGGTTTGTGGTTCAAGACCAGGTGTGGTCCCGGGGCGGCAGAGTGTTAAGTGATGTGTCACTTTGACCTCTGTCCTGGTGTCTGGGGCAGAGTCAGAAGGCACAAGCAGATGGTAACTCTAGAAAGAGGGGATGAGGCTGGCAGCATAAATGCCACCTCCCACCCCCTGCACCTTTTTTCTTTTATCTTTTATTAGGTTTTTACCATAGGGTGCATGCGCTCACTGGAGAGGAAAGAGACACAGAGAGCGAAAGTGAGAAATCACCCTCTGGGGGACAGCCATGCTGTAATCCCTTCTCCATTCTGCTCTTGGGATTTTGGGCTTGATTCTCAAGCTACTGGGTCCAGGGTTCGAACCGTGGTCGGCTGTATAGTAGTCCAGTGCCTTAGCCGCTATACCTGCTGGCCCACCACTCACCTTTGCCAGCTCTGTCAGTGCTGCGGGCCCTTAGTGCCCTTGGAGTGTGCAGTCTTTGCAGTTATCGAGGGCTTTGGTTTATTCTGACTCCCTCAGCTGGGCCATGTACTCCCAACATTGAGGGGGGTCTTCGCTCTCCATCCAGGACCCTGGGGGTGATGGGATAGACTGGGGAGATGAAGCTGCTGCTTCGCAGATCACAGTGCTGGAGGCAGGAACCCAGGGTGAGTGCACCAGCTCCTGCAGCCCGGCACAATAGGCTGTCTCCGTCCCCCCACCCCCACGTCTCTAGAAATAGAGAAAATAATACTGTTAGGATAAAGCTTCTTGCCTACTTTACTGTTTCTCAAAATCTTGATGAGGATATGAGTGCAGAATGCAGAGGGAAGTTCTTAAAATTAAGTCTAGAAACTATAGTTGACTCTTGTAGAGACCCAACGTGGGCCATCTGTTCCGGTGAGGGAGCTCCAGGGAGGTGGCTGGGCCCTGAAATCTGACCTGACCCTCTCCCACCAGCAGAGAGGATGTAGCACCGATCCCAGCCACTAGAGGGCAGTGCAGGATGGAACTTTACCTCTGTCCACCCACTAGAACTGAGGTGGGCTGGTCTGAACCCAGCTCTGTCATCCCCCTCCAGGCTGGGGTTTGGCAGTGGTGCCTGACTAGGGCTGATGTGCCACGCAGAGGGTAGACTTCCCCTTGGGTTGGGACAGGAAGTGGCTTTGTTGCAATGATTCTGTCCACTTGAGGGTCCTTTCCTTCTCTAGCCCTCAGGTCCTTTATCACTTATTTCCCTGTCTCTTCCTGGCAGCTCCAGAAGGTGTTGCTAGGGGCCCAGATGCTCTGACACTTCTCGAATACCCGGAGACCCGGAATCAGTTCATCGATGAGCTCATGGAGGTACTGCCATCTCTGGGATCTGTCCCTTTCTGTTTGTGTGAAGGGCTTAGAGTGCCTTCCGTGGCCTGGTGCAGCAGCCTCACGTATAGGGTGCCCACGACCGTTTACCTCATGTTCATCGTGCATCCCCTAAGCCCTGGCACTGCCATAGGCACTGGAGTTGAGCAGTGAACAAGACAGTCAGAGTCCTTGGCCTTGAGGAGCTTATATTCTAGTGGGGAGGGCAGAGAGCGAACAGGATAAATAATAAGTGAAATACGTAGTATGTTAAGAGGGTAGTCAGGGCCAGCAGGTGGCGTGGGTAAGGCACTGGATCCCACATGGCTAGCAGCGTGGTTCGAATCCCGGACCCAGCCACTTGAAAAACATACCAGGTGCATATGCATGCATGCCCGAAATCCCAAGAGGAGAATGGAAGAGAAGGGATTGCGCGGGGACCGGCAGTTGGTGTGGTGGGTAAGGACTCTGGATTCCCACATGGCCGACCATAGTTCGAGTCCCCAACCTGGTGGCTTGCTTTCTCTCTTTCCCTTTCTCTTTGTCTCTGTCTAGTCAAATTAAAAAATAATAATAATAAATGAAATTATTAAATAATTTTTAAAAAAATAAAAAAAGGGATTGCAGTGTGATCATCCCCCTGGGAGGTGGTTTCTCACTTTTCCTCTGTCTCTGATTCTCTCCAGTGAGCACATGCACCCTGCAGCAAAAAGACTGGGGGAAAAAATGGAGAATGTGGAGCAGAGGAGAGAGAAGGGCACTGTTAGGAAGGGCTGCGTTTTCTCTCCAGGTCGGGAAAGGCCTCGTTGAGAGGGGACCTGTAAGTCGAGGCTGCAGGCCGTGCACAGAGCACACAGGTGTCTGGTAGGAAGGCTTCTCAGAGAGAGGGCAACTGCAAAGGCTCTGAGGTGCGGACGTGCCTCCCACGGTGACCAGCAAGGAGGCCAGTGTGACTGAGCAGAGGGGCTGCCGGGGCAGAGGGATGAAGCGTCTGCACTTTAGTTTGGCCCTGAGTGAACTAGGAAGCTGTTGGTGGTTTTAAGCGGGTTGGGAGCAACGTGATCTCATCTGTGTGGAATGCAGTTCGGGAAGAGGTGCTTGTGGACCTTTGCTGCGGGGCTGGGAAGATGAAGGCCAGGCCTGTCTTCGCTGTTCTCTGTTCTGTTCCCTTCCCAGGGACCTTTCTGAAAGTTCTCAGTCCTCCCCTTGTTCCTTCCTCTTTCTGCCCAGAGGCTCCTCCTAGCTTCAAGGGGAGAAAAGGACAAAGGCATCAAGTTTCTATGACAGTAAGAGTGACAGAATATGGCTCTCATATTCTTTCTAGCCCTTTCTTAATCCAGAGCTTCTCAAATATGGAGCCCTATTCCCTGAATCTCATCCCTCCCATGGAGAAAAATAAATGCCATCACTGGGGCAGAGAGAGTCCTTTATCTCAGTGCTCCGAGTTTGATCCACAGCCCTAATGTCCAGCACCGGCAGGCTGAGATAGGAATGGGAGCCCCAGAGTGTGACAGCAGAGGCCGCCTGGGCTCTCTCACTGCCGCGGAGCATGTCTAGCAATCAGCGTTCAGAGGAAGTAACCCTCCTCACCCAGAGTTCTCACATCTCAAATAGACCAAGGACTCAGCTTCTGAGTCCCTTTCCTGGCTTGACCAACCCCTCTTCTGTCCTCAGCTCGAGATCTTCTTGTCCCAGAGAGCAGTGGAGATGAGCGAAGAGGCAGACATCCTGTCTGTGAGCCAGTTCCAGCTGGCTCCCGCCATCCTGCAGGGCCAGACCAAAGAGAAGATGGTTACCATGGTGTCGGTGCTGCAGGATCTGATTGGCCGGCTCACCAGTCTTCGAATGCAACACCTGTTTATGATCCTGGCCTCACCAAGGTTTGGCTTTCCCCTGGAGGCAGGGGAAGGAGGGCGCCACCATCTTGAGCAGCCCTGCCTCCTCGTGTCCCTCTTCCGTGACCCTGAGAACTCTTCCCTTCCTTTTAGATGTCACCTTCGACTGGCAATTGTTCTCTTTGGGGCAGGGTGGGGTGCTCTGACATGTGCAGGCGGAGTCTGCATCCCAAGTGGGACAGGGGAACTGTGAGCAGATGTTCCTTACAACAGGAAGGCCAAGGGATGTGAGGGTGAGAGGCCTCTTAGGGGTTTGATTTCCTGAGCCTCCCCCTTCCCAGCCATCCAGTGGGACAGCTCAGGTACGCATCCCCACCACACTCACGCAGGCCCCCCACAGGTATGTGGACCGCGTGACCGAATTCCTCCAGCAGAAGCTGAAACAGTCCCAGCTGCTGGCCTTGAAGAAAGAACTGATGGTGCAGAAGCAGCGGGAGGCCCTTCAGGAGCAGGCAGCCTTGGAGCCCAAGCTCGACCTGCTGCTGGAGAAGACCAGGGAGCTGCAGAAGCTGGTGGGCAGGCAGGGCAAGGCCCCCAGGTTCTGCAGAACGAGTCCCCGTGCCTTCTGCTTCCCACCCACTTGGTATCGCTGTCTTTCAGATTGAAGCTGACATCTCCAAGAGGTACGGTGGGCGCCCTGTCAACCTGATGGGCACCTCCCTCTGACATCCTCTGCGTTCTTGCCTGCCCATCTTAGCCTTCGGGTGGACATGGGCCAGCCAGGGCAAGTGTGGTGGGGTTCTGCCCAGCAAGCCGTGGAGGGCGCCATCGCCCAGATGGTGGCTGTGGTACTCCCTACGAAGCTGTCTTGATGGGGCCTGTGGCCTGTCAACCTGAAACCACAGGTCCCCCGTCTAGTTCGTCTACTTGGACTTAATAAAAGAGGCAAAGACTTTTGCTTCCCTGCTTCCCGTTACTTTCACTGCTTCTCTGAGCTGGAGTTGGGGTCTGCACCTGCTTTCACGGGGGTCTCAGTTCTGCTGGGCTCCCTGGGCCATCCGCTGGCACTGTGAAGCCCCCGTTAAGGGCTTCCCCCGTCGTCCATGGAAAGTGTTAAGGAGGACCCCAGATGTGTGCGTGCACATGGCCCAGCAGAGGGCTCTGGGATGGCGAGCAGCCGGGTCCATTCCCGTAAAGGGCCTAGACTGCCCTTCTCAGCTCAGAAGCTCCTGGGAGTGGTTGAGCAGCAACCCCGTTGGAGCCAGCAAAGTCGTATTTTCCTTTTAATCACAGCTCACCTCCAGGCAGAGGGAAAATGCAGTTTGGGGAGGAAAGGCCTGATAAACAAGGTGGAGACAGGAGTTGTCACCTTCACTGCTGCCTGTCCACTTCCTGCCCATAACCACCTGCTCTGTGATTGGGCAGAGCCCTCCTCAAGATAGCACCCCTCTCCCATGCCACCTCCCATCCCCATTTCCTGGGAAGGGTAGGGGTTGGGGGTGGCCGGCAATTCGATTTTAATTTCATAGCAGAGCAGTTGATTCATGGCTCTTTGTCGCTGGCGTTGACTCCCGTAATGACTTTCCATCAAAATGAAAAGTGGAGTGACACCACTCATTATTCCTGCTGCTTGTTATCTCAGTTCTGGGGAGGGTCGCCCCTCCCTGCTGCCTTTCAGCCGTCCTGGACAGTGAGTGATGGCCCCTATTAATCACCGACCCCGCGGACTCCGGCGGACACACGCGATCCGAAGGAGAGGGAGATAAGGCAGCATGAACTGCTCGAAGCCGCTCCTATCAATTAATGTCAGCCTGTCGCTTCCCCCCAATCTTTGCCTGGTCACCTCCTTTTGGGGGAACTGGGAGCCGACATAAGTCAAGGAATTGGAAAAGGAGAAATATGGGCATCTCATGCCGAGGTAAAACTCTTAGACCAGAAGGGCATGCGGGAGCCCGAGTGGGCTGCGCTCGCCCTCAACCTCTGCTGGGGAAGCTGGTTCCTTTCCCTCTGAGAACATGCGGACTGCCTCCTGCCCCACCTGTTCAGCGACTGCCTCCACTGGCCGTCTGGCCCCTGGCAGCAGCCATCAGCTTGCCGAGGCATGCTGCCCTCGCCCCCTCTGATGTCCCTGCCCAACCACCAGCTGTTCCATAGACACCGTCGTGTACAGGAGTAGAGCTTTATGGTAAAGCCCTGGGGTCACATGACCAAGACAAGCTGGGTTCAGGTCTCAAAAACCTGTGCCAATGAGCACCTAACCTGTCTTCTGCTTGCCTAAGGTAGGGATGGAGGGAGCAGTGGTAAGCTTTGGCCACTTAAGCAGGAAAGGAAGTGGGTTTCTGTAGTGTTTTTTCAGCCGATCTTGGCCACCTTGGTAAGCCACTACTCTCACTCCGAGGGATTAGGCTCATTTCACGGTTACCTGGTGACATGAAGGCCCTTCTGTTCCCTAACTCTAATAACCCATAACATTGGTCTGTTCTTCAGACTCTAGGGCCTCCTTTGCCTTTGGCCCCTGCTTCCTGGAGCCTGCCCTCCCGGCCACACAAGGAAACATCGAAGGGGCCCACCTGGCTGGAGTGCACCAAGTCAGAGGGCCCTGTGTCTTTCCTGTCTGCTTCTAGTTCCTTTAGCTTCACTGCTGCATTTAGATTCCTGCTTGTCTTTCCCAGCACTGCCTCAGAGGCCATTGTAAGGATTCCTGAGTTAAGAGATGTAGCGCTCAGACCAGCAAGTGACATGGAGGTTAAGGCAGCTAGATTCCCATATGGCTGACTGCATGGTTCAAATCCTGGACCCAGCAGATTGAAAAGCATGCAGAATGCATGTATGTGTGTGTGTCTAAAGTCCTGAGGAGAATGGAGGAGCAGGGATTGTGGTGTGGCCATACCCTCTTAAGGGGGGGGGGTGCTTTCTCACTTTCCCTCTCTAGTGAGCAGATGCACCATATAGCAAAACTTAAAAAAAAAAAAAAAAAAAAAGATATGTAGAGCTTTTTTTTTTTTTTTTTTTTGAGTTTTATTCATTGTCATTTTATTTATTTATTTTTTTAAAGTTGGCCAGAGAGAGACAGAAGGAAGATGAGAAAGCAAGCTGCCAGGTCCAGGACTTGAACCATGGTCAGCCATGTTGGAGACCACCCACCAGCCCCTTATTTAAATATTTATATGATGAGTATTTGGTGCAAGGATGTGATGACATCTATTTATTTATTTGTTGTAGAGTGCATGCATTTGTCAGAGAGAGAGAGACAGAAAAATGGAGAAAGCACCCTCCCATAGTACCCTCTGTAGACCTGGTTATGCCTCAATCCTCTTCTTTTCCATTTCTTCATCTTCTTGGGATTTTAGGCATACATGCACACCCACCCGGTGTGTTTTTTGATGGCTGGGATTAGAACATGGTCAATCATATGAGATCTGGGCTCCCTTAACCATTAGGCTATGCGGCTGTCCCAGTCTAACCTTTGAATTTATTACTGATTATAACAATAGCCTAGTAGAGAGGGAAGCATGGAGAAATAGGGAGAAAGCACCAGGGTTGTCCTGCCAAGCCACCCTGCTAGTGTACTTCATAGTGTCCACAGGGTAGGCTCAATGTAATTATGTAGCCAGGTCTGGAAGCCATTCCTGTGGTCCCGAAACTGTTAGCATAACCAAAAGCCTCTCCCAAAGAAAGTCTCTTCTGCCCAATTGCAGTTTCCCTTAGTCATGAGTTTCTGTAGATCAGAAATACCAGCTGGATTGGATCGCAGTCTCACTCTGATTGAGGGTTCTTTCCCGAAGCTTCAGTTCAAGGCGCTACATGGTAAGGGGATATGTATTAAGCTCAAATTTGTTAGCAAACAGGCTTGGTGAATTCATCGACCACTTTCAGTCTCCGTTTCCATAGATACAGATGCCATGTACATAGTGGCCATGGCAGCCTCCATGTTTATCTTCCGTGTCAATCCACTTTATGGCCCTGGGGTTCCCAGTCCAGGATGCGTTGGGCACAGAGCCAGGTGCGTTTTATGCCCGGCCCCAGCATGGGGCCGGGCATAAAATATAAAATATAAACAGGCCCAGACGAGTACAGCCTTCCTGGACCCCAAACCTCTGTTAGGGTTATGTGGAGGCCTAGAGCTCTTTTTTAAAACTTTATTCTTTTTTTTTCTTTAAGGATTACTTATTTAATTTTATTTATTCATTCATTTATTTTAATTTGACCAGAGAGACAGGGGAGGGGAGAGTGAGAAAACAAGCCACCAGGTCGGGGGTTGAACCGTGGTCAGCTATGTGAGAGTGTCCAGCACCTTAACCACTATGCCACCTCCTGGTCCCTACTTATTCTTAATTTTGACCAGAGAGGGACAGAGTGAGAGAGAGAAAGTGAGAAAGCAAGCCGTCAGGTCCAGGACTCAGACCGCGGTCGGCCATGTGGGAGTCCAGCGCTCCTAACCACCACGCCACCTGCCGGACCCTGTAGAGCTCTTTAAAACTGTGTTTGGCATTGAGGAAATCCTCACTGGGCAGGCATAAGCTCTTAGTTTTAGTTTGTGGGATAGTAATAAAAACTCTTCATCTTGGTCTGACTTGCCTTCTCAGGAGGGAGACATGAGGTACTCCTGGAGGAGCGCGAAGACCAAGTTCCAAGCTGTCGGGTTTCCAGAGTTGCAAAAACAAGTTCAGGAAAAGGGGGAGGCAGAGACCAGGCCTCTGCCCTCGGCACCATGGTTTGATGTGAGCTGTACTGTCAAACGCACACGTGCTTCTGTATTGGCTTTTTTTTTTTTTTTTTTTTTTTTTTTTTTTTAATTTGCTACAGGGCAGGTACACTTGCAGGAGAGAAAGGAGGGAGAATAAGCACCTCCCAGGGGGGATGGCCACCCTGCAATCTCTTCTCTGGTCTCCCAGGATTGGGGATGTGTGTTGCACACATACCCAGTGTTGTTCTTTTTTACCTTTTTAAATTTTTTTTTGCCATAGGGTGTGTGTGTGCTCACTGGTGAAAGACAGAGAGAGACTATGAGAGGGAAAGTAAGAAATCACCCCCCAGGGGGATGGCCACGCCACAGTCCCTTCTCCTCCATTCTCCTTCTGGGATTTTGGGCACGTACGTACTCATGCCTGATGTGATTTTCAAGCCACCAGGTCCAGGACTAACCACAGTCAGCCATGTGGGAATCCAGTGCCTTAACCACCTCACCATCTGCTGCCCCAACTGGCATGTTTTTTTTTTTTTTTTAAGAGATTTTTTTGTATGCGCTCACCACAAGAAATCACCCCCCAAGAGGGAATGGCCACAACACAATCCTTTCTCCATTCTCCTCAGGATTTTGGGCACGCACACACGCGCCCACTAACTAGCATGGTTTTTTTTTGGAGAGATTTTTGCTATAGGGCGCGTGCGCTCGCCAGACAGACAGAGACAGAGAGACAGAAAGCGAGAAATCACCCCCCAGAGGGGATGGCCACGCCGCAATCCCTTCTCCTCCAATCTCCTCTCGGGATCTTGGGACGCACGCACACGCGCCTGGCGTGAGTTTAAGCCACCTGGTCCGGGACTCGAACTGCGGTTGACTACGTGGGAGTCCAGCGACATAGCCATTACGCTAACTGCTGGCCCCTAACTAGCATGTTTTTTAAGCCACCAGATCTGGGACTCAAACCATGCAGTCTACCATGTGCAATCCAGCCTCCCTAATGACCATGTTACCTGCTAGCCCTTGTGTTGACTTTGATCCCACCTCCTTCCAGAAGGGATTCAAGGTGACACCTCTCACTATTTAGGTGAGACCTGGCACCCTGCTTCAGAGATTGAAGCAGCAATCTGTCTTTCCAGAACCTTCACCCCACTCTGTCTACCCACTGTCCCAACCCTCTCCCCGTCTCTGCTCAAACAAAGCCTGTCATCCTGCATAAACTCGACCATGTCCTCTCAAGGCATGGTCCTCAGTAGAGCCCATGCCACAACGATCCCCGCACTGTCGCATGTGATGTCTGACTGTGAGGTGGGTCAAGCAGGGTGCTGAAGTTTGTTCATCTGGCCCCCGGCAGCCCCTTCCATGCCCACTGAAGGTTTGCCAGGATCACGTGGAGTCTGTACCTAGAATTCCTTTTGCACTGCCCGTGTGAGGCAGGGAATGATCTGCATCATCCAGACCAAACATCTCACCCACTGAAAGAATGACCTGCTCCAGAGAACCAGCCTGGAGCAGAAGACAAAAGGAAAGCACATCCCAGACCTTCAGGGACAGGCGCTGGGCTGGGGCTGAGGCCTGAAGGCTGCTTGCTCATGCATCCCTCCCTCATTAATTCCCCAGAGGTTGCTGACAGCTTCTCCCCTGGAAACCCCGGTCCAGGGGCTCTTCTCTGTCTTTTCATACATTCTATCTGAGCTGTTACCAATTTTTATGTCCTCTTTTAATTGCCACTTGGTTATTCTCCTCTCTCCCCACTCTTCTACGGGCGCATACAGAATCTGGTAAAAGAGACGGAAGACAAACAAGCAGTGCCATGTGGGGTTATGTGTGTTGAGATCTGGACTGCCTGGGTCAAATCCTGGCTCCGGTCCTAGTCCCTGTGTGATCTCAGGGTCACCTCCGCCTTTTTCTCCATCTGTGAAATGAGGACAAAGATCCCACTGACTTCGGGGTAGGTGGCTTGGGTGAGCAAAGGGTAGCACTCGGAGTGGTTCCTGGCACGGTAAGAGGTAGTCAGCTGTGTGAGAGGGCCGTGAGGGGGTGTGCCCTCAACTGAGATGAAAGACATCTGCCCTGGGGTCGGCCTGGAAGCTGATCCCACGTGACCAACTCCATGTTTCGATGCCCGGCCCCTGTGGCTTGAAAAACATGCCAGCATGTGTGCCTTAAAATCCTGATAGGATAGAGAAACAAGAGAAGGTTCCAGCATGGTCCCATTTTGGGATGCTTTCTCTTCCTCCGCTTCTCTCTCTAGTGAGCACATGTGCCCTCTGGCAAGAAAAAGAAAAAGGAAAAGAATAAAAGAAACGTGTGTTCTGGTTCTGGCCCCGTGCGGCCTCGATAGCCCAGCACGTTTCAAATCAAACCCGTTATCATCCCCACCCCCACTCCTGGCTCTGGTATGTCCCATCTCAGCTCACACCACCGATCGTCTCCCAGACTGCCGCGCCCCTCTAATTCACCCTTTCCATGTTTTCCCTAATCACTCCCCTGCTTTGAAACCCTCATGCCCCCTTAGCACCCCAAGTCCCCAAGTGTAGCTCCCCAAGTCCCAAGTCTAGCCCTGGTGCCTGGACCCCTCCACCTGCCTTTCCAGCCTGGCTTACCCGCTCCCCCACAAGACGCCAAGCCCACATGTGCTCCCAAAGCCCCAGACCTTTTCTTGGCACCCTCTGAACTACATTGACCCAGCTCAGAGGAGGCCCAAATGCATCTCTGCGCATTTCCAGACCACCCCCTACCCTCCCTCCCTGGCAGCATTCCCATGGCCCTGGGGAGCTCCTGAGGGGAGCTCTTACTGCTTCGGAATGTCTTTGCACACAAGGGCGCTCCGGGCAGGGGCTGGTCTTGCTCAGTTTTGTCTTCCTCTCAGCCTCCAACTGAACGTCTCTGAGCTTTGTCAGAATGATCTCTAAAGTGACTCTGACCTCTGAAATACTATGATCACGTGGCTCTCAAGTTAGCACAAAGGAAGAACCCCGTGAAGCCCAAAGAAGAACCCCGCAAAGCACAAGAAGCTTTGGGAGAAAACTGGGGTTCCACTGGCCTTTGAAATGACTGAGGGTTAGACTAACATCATCCTTGAGGAGCTCCCAGGCCTCCGTTCTCCTCTCGCCCTGTGTGGTTGAGGGTACTTTTCCAGAGGAGAGGTGGGGACTGTGACCCATCCTCCTGGAGACTCAGAGCTTTATAGACCCAGGCTCCTACCACGGCTGGGGCCTGGGCCCTCATTTGCTGCATGCCGCTCATATGTTGGGCTTCAAACAAGCTGTTCTGCCTGTCGCGAGTGGAGCAGCCGGAGGAGAAGCTGCCTCCAGGCTGGCCGTCCTGCCTGGCAGAGCCAAAGCCCCACAGGAGTGTGTCAAGGCTGCTGCAGGGGAGCAGAGCCCGGGGGTACCAGCTGACCCGGTCCCCATGTCCTCCAGATGCCCTTCCTCCCCAGTGCCTGCCGGGCCAGGGCCTCTCTGAGTAAATTGGCCCTGAGTAAACTCTTACTTAGCCAGCCTGCCACCCTCCTCTCCGTCCCCAGGCTTCAAAGAAAACCAGTTTGAATATTTAAACTTCTCCTGTGTGTCTAATAAAAAGTTCTGCACTATTTAACGCCCCAGCTATCCATTACTGCCGGGAGCTGCCCTCTCCCTCCCAGCCCTCCCCTCCCTCCCTCTCGCCCAAACCATGCACATGGCAAAGCCATTTGTCAAACCGTTCCCGCCGCAGGCTGCGCTTGGCTGTGTCTGAAAGGACAAGCCGCCCCATAGGGGAAGGTGGGAATGAATAAAGGGGCTATGCAAATTGCTGCTTAATCTGCAGAGAAACACCCAGGCTTTGGGGAGACGCTCGTTACTTCTTTTAACTGTGATTAACGGGCAAATTAAACCCAAGCCCTTAACTCTCTCCTGGCAGAGGACTTGAATGCAGAGCTCTGGGCTGGTGTGGGCAGAGGGTGGCACCTCCTCTGTACGCGTCTGCAGCCTCGGGAGCAGGACCAGGACCAGGACCCAGGAGTCTCAGCTCTGCCCCAAGCCCTCGCGGTGGACAGGGTAGAAGGGAGGGCGAACTTAACACGTAGGGAAGAAAGAACTTAGTTCTCTCCCAGGTTTCTTTTCACCACTCAACAAAGACAAGGTTAGTGGCCCTGAATTTGCTGCCCTCCTTTTTCTCACCAAAACAAAACAAAAAACCTGGGAGAATGCCTTAGACCCTGCCTTCCAGGACATGTAAAGCTGTAACTAAAGTGATGTCAGCCATGAGAGAGTTGCTGGTAGACCAGCCTCGAACCTGCCGCTGGAGAGGCTGTCTAAGGGCCTTCTAGGTGTCCAGCTCCAAAGATGAGCTTGAGGCCTGTTAATCCAGGAGGGTGAGAAAGGGGCAAAGGCGCAGAAAACGGGGGAGCTGAGGGTTTTTATGGAAGTAGAGGTGCTGGGAATGGGCTTGCTACAGGCACACAGGTTATGGGCATATATGTTGGTCAAACACAGAAGTTAAAAAGGATCGGAGAGCCAGAGTATCTCTCTGTTCGCTATTCCATCTGTGGGCGTCTATGTGGTAAGATACACATGGCGTACAATTTACCGTGGTAATCCTCTTTGAGTTTACAATCAGTGACATTTACTTTGTCGGGCCAGCTCACCACTCTCCATTCTACCTGTTTTTATAGAATCCCGGGACTTCTGTGAGACCTAGAATCGCCTCTAACAAACAGCAACAACAGACGCAGGGCTCTGTAGACAGAAGAGTTCTGTTGGAAACCTGGAAAATCAGAATGCTCTCCGGAGCCCAGAAGGTTGAAATGGAAGCTGGACGTTCAGGAGGCTGGACTGGGTGGAAATCCTGTAGGGACTCCCCATTAAACAGGTTTCCCAGAAGCCTGGGTGCTTAGGAGGTGAAAGATGACATGCAACAGTGACAGACTGTCTGTCAACCTGACGGGGCCGAGGAGAGACACGGCCCCGTATTTTATATTGTCGTCAAGTCGATCAGTAGGTCTGTCATAGAAACCAGGCCTGACAGCTCGCGCCACAGCTCAGCTCTCTTTCCTTAACTCCCGAAGCCCAGCTCCGCCATCTATTAAAACATCCTGGGCTGTCAGGGATATTAAAAGGCTCTGTCACTCCTTCTTAAAACAGTCATAAATACAATCTGGACACTAGCATTTGGGCAAGAGCCCCAGTGTGGAGTGGGAAGAGGCGGCAGCAGGTATGCAGGCCTTCCTTGACAGCCCAGGCTTGGGTGCTATTCCAGCACGGATTTTCTCCTTTTTCTCTCTAGATATAAAATCAGGGCCACCTCCATCACCTGCTGATGCCTGGCATTGTGAAAGCACTACTCTTATTTTATTTTATTCATTCATTCATTTAGTTTTTAGTTTTACCAGAGAGAGACAGAGGATGAGAGTGAGAGAGAGAGGAAGTGAGAAAGCAAGCCACCAGATTCAGGACTCAAACCCTGGTCGGCCATGTGGGAGTGTCCAGCACCTTAACCACCACGCCACCTGCTGGTCTCAGCGCTGCTATTAAGCAGACGATGTAGTCTGTTGGGGCACTTCCCACCCTCAGCTCACACACAGAAACCACACTTTCTGGAATGCGTAATTACCCGGTTCCTAGGCCTCCCCAAGAGGTGGGAGTAGGTGGGATAAAAAGGCAAAGAGAGCCCAACTTTTCCCTCCAGGATGGAGTCTGCTTCTTTTCCACCCTCCCCGCTCCAGGCAGCCTTGTGACCACCCATCTTGGTGAGAAGAGTTTCGTGGGGACCAGAAGCTGACTGGAGGCTTTCCCAGGTGGGCTCCCCAGAGTGCAGGCTGGAGCTTGTAATCTTATATTTGGAGGAGTCAAGTCAATTCTGAATCCTGAATCTCTCCAAACTGTGAATCTCCAAACTCTCCAGGGACATTAGCTCCTAAAGAGAAAGCAAACTCTTTACATCTAGAATAAGAAAGAACACATGGGGGGACCAGCAGGTGGCATGGTGGTTAAGGCACTGGACACTCCCAGGTGGCTGACCACGGTTTGAATCCCCGACCTGATGGCTTGCCTTCTCACTTTCCCCCTCTTTCTCTCTGTCTGGTCAAATCAAATTAAAATACATGAATGAATAAATTAAATTAAATAATTCTTTTTTTTTTTTTAAAAAAAAAGAAAGAACACATAGGTTGGGGCCAGCAAGTGGCATGATAATTAAGGTTCTGGACTCCCACATGGTAGACCACAGTTTGAGTCCTAGACATGGTGGCTTGAAAATCATGCTAGATGCGTGTGCATGTGTGTCCAAAATCCTGAGAGGAGAGGGGAAAAGAAGGGACGGAAGGGCCAACCCTCCTGGGAAGTGATTCCTCATTTCCCCTCTGTGTCTCTCCAGCTGGCGACCAATCCTGTGGCAAAAACCTAAAAAAAAAGAACACATGGCCTGTGGCTCCTCCCAGATGTCCCCACTTTTCAAGGTCATCCAACTGAGGATGGCAGACATTGCTCCAGCTTGCAGCAGGGATACTGAGGCATGGAGGCACCGACTAGCCAAGATCCCTGGCAAATTCTGACTCCTATCTGCTGAGCTGGATATGCACCCAATACCTAGTTTACCCTGTCCCTGACCTGTGTTGACATCAGGGTAGCACCAGGACCTTGGCATCTCAAGATATCCTATTTTTTGCCCACCCAGAATTCAGTGGCCAGACTCACTTCCCATTCCAGGACTTGCAGTTAGCTTTGGATACTTTTTAAACTCCAGACTCTGTTTCTTTCCAACAAAACTACTGCCACAACTTTTTTCAAATGTCCCATGTCAAGAAGTGTCAAATTTTTTATTTGTTCTTTCTATAAATGTATTCAATGTCTACCTTACTTGAGTCACTGTGCAGCCCCAGGGCAGATCTAAGGCCCATATACAGAAATAGGAGGGAGACAATTTCCACCTAAAATAAGGAAGTCCTTTCTGATAACCCAAGGTGCACCCCAGGGCGCAGTGGGAAAGTCACAGCATTGCAGACCTTAGGCTGACACGGGACCACTATGAGGTGGGGACTGCAGAGGGTGTAAGGTCAGATGAACTCAGAGTCACTGATTCGGGGCATTTGGTGTGTCTAGGACTAGGCGAGGCCTAGCGGCTGTTCGCCAGCTGCCTGCCATGTGGCCATCTTGCAATTTAATCCCAGATGGTCGGACCCCTCACCCTCAGAGGTCACATTGGCCAGCTGCAGGGTAGTGGGCAAACCCGTCAGCCCCAGGAGCCCCAGGCAGTGTCTGTGACCTGGCAGACAGGACGTGGAGAGGAAAGATGGGGAGAGATGAGGCTGGGAGAGCCCACCCGCCACTCTGGTTGAGAAAGCGGGCCAGTTCTCCTGCTGCCCCTCGCCCCTTTCTCTTGCAAGCTTCCACCCGAGGCCTGGTTTTCACCTGCCCTTCATTCTCTCTCCCCCTTTTGCTTTCTGCCCCACCCGAAGCCTTCCCCTGTCTCCATGGTGATAAAAGGGGAGGTGGGCTGTGCCCTGTGTTTTTAGTCCTCCATAATAGCCCCTTTCTCTGGAGACACAGGAGCTGCCTGTGGAACTAATCTCCCCCTGCCCTTTAGTTCACAAAGGACTGGGAAGCCCCTCCCTCAGCCTAAGCCGCCCTCGGTGACCTGAGCCCGTTTCCGGGTGCACTTCCAGCCCTCCAGGGCCTGCAGCTGGGGCTCTCTCACGGGATCCTGCACACTGGCGGGGTCACCCCGGCTGACCTCCCCAGAGGACAGAGGTCAAGCCCCCTCTGGGGTCTCTGTTGTGATTGGAAGGGAGCTGAAGCAAAGGGACAGGAGGAGGGGTGTGGGGAGGGAACCCTCTCTTCTAATGTAAAATTAAAAGACTCCCTGTCTGTGCGGGGCTTAGAACCCCGTTCTTGAGAATCCCCACATCTTGGAGACGGGTTAAACTCCCAGCTCTAGGGCTTAGTCAAATGCAAGCCTGGAGTAGTGGCATCATAAACTGCTGGCATGGAAAGTGAGAGAAACTGCACAGGGCAATGGGGCCTGCAGAGCTAACTGGGCTTTGATTCTGGTCCTGCTTGGGATGAGGCTTGAGACACCGCTAGGCCTTCATACGCTCCTCTGCAGGGTGAGATAATAGCACCGACCTCACACGGCCTAGGTGCAAGTGGCCTGGCTCACAGGAGGTACGTGGGGTACTACTGTAGGCAGGAAGGCGTTCTCAGGCCACAGGAATCACCTCCTTAGCTCAGGACAAGGCATCCCCATCTCAGTCAGAGATGGGGAAGACTCCACTCCCAGAGGGGAGTCCAGGCGTGTTGTGAGCGAGAACACAGGCTGGGAAGTCAGATGGCTGGAAATGATCCCTGGGACCATACATGCCTCCTGGCTGTGAGACCTCACTTTCCTCATGTGTAGAGTAAGAAGAAGGATAGCACTCACTAAAATACCAGATTGTGATGAAGAGCAAACGGGTGATCACATGGACAGTGCTCAGAAGAGACCCTGGCCCGTCATCCTCATTATACAAATGTTAGTTATTATTATTATTGATTTAATATCATTGGGCCTCTGTGGACCTAATTTTCCAGAACAGTGCTCATTTCAAATATTCAAAGTCTTTGTCTCTACAGGTCCCCTCTCTTTTCCAAGTCGCATGGCCTATTCTGATTTCTGGCAAGAAATAATATATGATCCCTTACTTGCTTGGCTGATTAAAAAAAAAAATGTACATTTTGCTCGTGTAGACAGCAGCTCTAAACAAGGGACCCAGCTAACTGGAAGGGAGTAATTGGCCCCGAATAAAACAAGGCCAAATGAAAGATAGGAGTTCGAAAAGGTCAAAGGAGGTCTGGTGGGAGCTGCCAACAGCTCTTCAACCTGCCCAACTTATTACTGGAATCATTTCAAGAGATAATTTAATGTGCTCCCTCTGTGGCCCTGTTCACTCCTGAAGGGGAAAAAAAAAAAAAATAAACAAATCCAACCACCCCAACCAACACATGCTTTATGAGAACATCACTTGCCTGTCTTTAGTGGCACAGTTATTAATACAACCGTCCTGGCACCTCCCCTGCATCTGATCACGGGTGAATTATGGGCCGGGAATTCTGGTTGCTGTTCCCCTTGTTGCAAACGGTCCCACGCAATCCTGATAGGAGGAGGCAGCCAGCTTTTGCCATGCAGGGAGGCTCAGAGGTTAGAGCGGGGACCTGCTACTCCATCTGGCATACAGAATTGGGGGGCAAGGCTGAGGTGCAGAAGGAGAGGGGCAGGAGGGTGCCTGTGCGATGTGGCGGGGGAACTGCTGGACTGTGAGTCAGAGACCACGTCAGCACCATCTCTGGCTCTGGGGTCTGGCCCAAGCGCTCACCTTCCTGGACCTCACTTTCCTCCCTTACACAATAGGCATTTTTACAAGGTATTTTCCCCTTTGCCATTAAAATGGTTTCAGTTTTTTTAATTTCCTTCATAAGAGAGAGGAGCCCTGTGATCTCCCCCGCCTTCCCAGCTTGCCGAGATCGTGGGTGAGATGCCCGGCACGTACAGGGAGACCAGGGAACCAAGGCGGCCTTCCACAAGGACCGGCCTCACGGCGCTGAGTCAGCACCTCCAACTTGGCCCTCCCCTTGTCTTTTTGAAGCACTCTCAATGTGCCAGGCACTAGACGAAATATTTTGCATTAGCTCCAATTCATGTAATGAATTCTCATAACCTTTGTAGATGGTACTAATGGAATCCCCATTTAGTAGATGAGGAAACACAAACTCCCAGACATGAAGAAACCTGCCCAAGGCTACACTGGGAAGCGGGGAAGCTGGTCTACAGCCTGCATTTGTCTGACTCTGGGGCCCAAGCCTCTAATTCTAAGGCTCTCTGGCCTTCCAGGAAGTAACCCCCGGCCCTCCTACCAGGCAGGCTGGAGAGCCAGGAGAGCCCACCGGAGTGCAGGGCCCTGCTGACCGCACAGCAGTGTGCTCTAACACGCTGGGGTGTATCAAGGCTTCCCCAACAGCAGGCCGAGGATGTTGGGGTCCAGTGAACTGAGACCAGAGGCAGGTCGACCAGAGTGAACCGACAAATGGCAGCAACCGCCCAGGGGGATGAAATTCAGCCGCAAGTAGTTCACAGCAGCCCACTTTAGAAGAAGGTTTTATTTAGTTATTTATGTTATTATTCATTTATTTATTTTAGAGAGAGATTTTTGCTATAGGGCATGTGTGTGCCCCGGAGAGAGAGAGACAGAAAGCAAGAAATCACCTCCCAGGGGGATGGCCACACCACAATCCCTTCTCCATTTTCTCAGGATTTCGGGTATGCACGTACACACGCCTGGCGTGTTTCAGGTCACCGTGTCCAAGACTCAAACTGCCCTCAACTACATAGAAGTCCAGCACCTCAACCACTGTTCTATCTGTTGGCCCGCTTTTTTTTTTTTTTTTTTTTTTTTTTTAAAGTTTTTTCTATAGGCTGTGTGTGCTTGCTAGAGAGGGAGAAAGACAGAGACAGTAAAAGGGAAAGTGAGAAACCACTCCCCAGGGGATGGCCATGCTGCAATCCCTTCTTCATTCTCCTCTTGGGATTTTGGGCACACACGCACGTGCAAGCAGTGTGATTTTCAAGTCACCAGGTCCAAGACTCCAACCACGGTCCACCATGTGGGAGTCCAGCCACCAGCTGGCCCCTAGAAGAAGGCTTTATTTCATCTGAAAACTGTGGCGAGACAATAAAGGGGGGGCATTCTCACGAATGCCCACCTCCCCACCTCCACAAGTGCGGTTAACGCTGGTCTCGCTGGGTCATCCTCAGAGACGTGCAGCTGAGCAGGACACTGGTCCCGTTGTGCATGCAGATGCTGCTGTTTCATGCTACCCAGAACACAGGCACACACTGAGCAGGCGCAGGCGACGTGGGGAAGGGAAGACCCCAAAGAGAAGCCCTCCTGAGGCTCTGGGAATTCAGCCACAGTAGGGGTTTGCTGGAGTGGGCATGAGGGCACAGAGATGGGGGGGGGGGGGACAGACCCCTGCCCCGTGCCTTTCCTGTCTGATGCAGGATTTGCTGGCTCTGAGGGCTGCCTCAGACCTGGGGCGACCAGCGGCTGCTTGGTATTCCGCTCAGGCGCCACTGTGTCCTGCCTCCTGGCTCCCCTGCCAGCGGGCCTCCTCCCCCAGCCCAGCCGGGGCCATGCATTATCCTCGCAAGATTGAGGACCTAATGGAGACGATCAGCACCCCAGGGAAGCCACTCCATCCAGGCTTGAGAAGGAGGGCAGGGCAGTACTGGTCGGTTTCTTTGCCTTTCCTGAGATTGGGGTGTACTTGAGGGGGTCTCTGGAACTGAGGGGTTCCCAGCACCCCTGGCACAACTTCAGTCCACAGGAGGCCACACTGCAACAACCCCCTCCTCCTCTCCAGAGGACAGCTTTGACATTCAGGGTCCCTGTGGGGAGACCCCAGCCATCCAGTCTCTTGAAGGAGCTTCTGCTTACTCCAGGGAGGACAGCCTCCTCCCCAGCCCCCAGCCCTCCCGCCTGGGCCTGACTGCCAGCTGGCCGGTGCTGGAGCCAGCCCTCCTCTCCTCATTGTTCCTCAGCTCCTCCCACGGTGGGGGGTGAGCCCTGTCCCCCCAGGTCAGGAGCACAGGGCAGCCCCTCCTCCCCCTGCTTGGGCTTCAAAGGCCCAGAGGGACTAACCCTTGCCACCATGGGGCCTCCCCTCTGAGAGCTGGCTTGGGGCAGCTGCCCCCAGGGCGGCATTCAGTGGCTCCCTGGGAGTGAGGCCAGCAGGCCAGGAGGTGATGCTGGGCATGTAGGAGGCCAGACCAGGGGAGGTCCTGGGGCAGAAGGCCTGGGAAAGTCCTGGGGCCGCGTGAGAGGCAGCCAAGGTGGTGGCAGTACTGAGCCCAAGGCTGCTGCCTCGCTGCAGAGCATGGGGTTAAGGAGCACTGGGGGTGCCAGGCGCTGCCATCCATGCCCCACACCATTTCAGCCTCGGAGGAGCTAGGTACTACCGGCCTGACACTGCAGGCCCAGAGAGGTTATGCGGCATGCCCAGAGTCACACAGGGGACCTGCACAGGACTTGGAAGCTTGGCCCTCAACGCAGGGCAGCCCCTGAACTAGGCGGCTGTGAGGGAAACAGAACTGGGCCTGCGCACTAAATCCAAATCACTTCCCTGACTTCATACGTATCTACAAAATATGGGTTTCTTGCCAAAGAACATCTAGGGATCCAAGGGCAATTTCATCACTGAGTTCAACAATATAAGGACTTCTCCGCCTCTTCCCAGCCCTTCTGCGCTTCTTCACTCCTCTCCCAAGATGAACATTCTCTCCTCCTGCCATCTGTTCCCAAGATGGCCAGAATCGCCCACCTTGCTTCCCCAGGAAAGACAGGGTCCAGGGTTCATCTCTCCCCCAGGTGCTGTCATCTGAGGGGCTGCCCAACTGCAATGGACCCAGGGCCTCCCCAGTCTGCCCTCCCGCCACTGTGAGTTGGCTGGCCTCTGCCCTCTGCCCTTTCTGCCATTAACCCTGTCACCTGCCGGACATCAGCCCCCGGGCCCAGTCTGTCATCCGTGGCCAAAGATGGATGGGGGGCGGCTGGGAAGCGTAAGCAGCGACCCCTTAATGAGATCTGGCGGGGGAGGGCTGGGCTCTATCAGGCAGCAGCAGGCCCGGGTTGGTGATAAGAGGCCCTTGTTGAGTGTGACCCATTTTCCTTGCGTGGAGGGGAAGGCGGCGAGTGGAAGCTGCAGGACAGCCTTCGAGTCGCAGGATTCTTTTGCCAGTCCTCCAGGGCCCCCTCCCTTCCAATGACAAACCAGAATGGAGAGAGATGGGCAGAGGCTAGGGGTAAAGATGAACCCCCCACCTCTCATTCCTCTTCCTTGGCACTGTGACCCCAGCTTCTAGGGAAGAAACAGAAACAAAGAATCACTAGGAAACAGGAGACCAGCTGCCTGGCTGGAGCAGCCTCTAGTCAGTCCTGGGAGACTTCATGTCTCCTGGCCATATGCAGAGAAATTGGAGGGAGGGAGGGATCCACTGCGGGGAGTTGTCTATAGTGTAGGGAGGGTCTTCCGAGGTGGAAGGAGAGGGTCCTTACTGAAACAGGGGAAACTCGAGTCTCAAAGTGTGAGACTCAAGGGAGGGGGAGAAACAGTATTGAAGAAAGAAACCATAAGAAACATTAAGGGAGAGACCCTTTTCCCAAGGGTGATTCATAGAATTTTTTCTTTTTTTTTAGTAGAGGGTTTTTTTTTTTTTTTTTTTTTTTTTTTTTTTGCTATAGAGCACATGCGCTCACCAGAGAGACTGAGAGAAACAGAGACAGAAAGAGAGAAATCACCTTCCAGGGGGGAATGGATACGCCGCAGTCTCGTCTCCTCCACTCTCCCCTCGGGATCCTGGGATCGCACATGCAGGCACCTGGAATGAGTTTCAAGCTGCCAGGTCTGGGACTCGAACCGCAGTTAACCATGTGAGAGTCCAGCAACATAACCATCATGCTATCCACTGGTCCCGATTCATAGAATTTTAAAAGAAAAAAACGCTGGACAGCACCCATCCTAGCCTTTCACTGGACAGAGGGGGAAGTGGATGACTTGAGAGAAGAGACACCCACCCAGACAAGGAGTAGAGAGAGGACTAGAACCCAGGGCCAGAGGAGATCCAGGACATCTGCTGAGCACCGCACTACTCTCCCTTCTTGCCCTGACCAGGGAGAACACGTAACAGCTGCCAAAATCGTCGTTCCTGGACTTGTCTGAGAGGCTTGTTCTTTCTCAGTTCCTCCCTCCACCCCTCAGCACAGATCCAAAGATTTTTAGATTTCAGAGGGAGACTCAGGGAAGAAGGTGAGGTTGCTTCCTGTTTCATCCTCACCAGGAATGGGAAGTAATTTACGTCCTGACGGGACCAGTAGTTGGCGTAATGGCTATGTTGCTGGAATCCCATGTAATCAACCGCAGTTCGAGTCCTGGACCCGGTGGCTTAAACTCACGCCGGGCGCATATGCATATATGCACAAGATCCCAATAGGAAAATGGAGAAGGGATTGCGGTATGGCCATCCCCCCTTGGGGTGATTTCTCACTTTCTGTCTCTCTGTCCCTCTGTCTGTCTCTGTCTTTCCAGCGAGCGTACGCGTCCTATAGCAAAAACCTCTCCAAAAAAAAATTATGTCCTGAGGGCACGAATGCAGTTGGTTGAAAATAAGGTTCTTGGGACCCCACATGGCCAACCATACAGTTCGAGTCCCGGCCTTGGTGGCTTCAAAACGACACTGGGCATGGGTGCACGTATGTCCAAAATCCAGACAGAATGAAGAGATGGAGAAGGGATTGCAGCATGACCACGGGGTGCCTTCTTCCTCTCTCTCGCTGTCTCTCTCTGTTGAGTGCACATGCGTGTTAGCAATGAAAACATTTAAAAAAATAATCTTGCTATGAGACCAGCAGTTGGCATAGTGACTATGTGGCTTGATTCCCATGTAGTTGACCGCGGTTTGAGTCCTGGACTGGGTGGCTTAAACTCACACCGGGCACGTGTGTGTGTGTGTGCCCACTATCCCGAGAATGGAGGAGAAGGGATTGCAGTGTGGCCATCCCCCCAAGGGGGTGATTTCTTGCTTTCTGTCTTTCTGTTTTACTCTGTCTTTCTGGCAAGTACACACATCCTATAGCAAAAACCTCTCAAAAGAAAAAAGAAAGAAAAGAAAAGAAAAAGTAAAAGTAAAATAATTTTGTCAGAGGGCGTGTGCACTCTCCAGAGAGAGATGGAGGTAGGGAAGTGAGAAAGGAGCCTCCCCATGGGGGATGGTCACACTGTAACACCTTCTCCTCCATTTCTCCTTTCAAGATTTGGGGCACATACTCACACATTTTCAAAGTGTTTTCCAAGCCCACGGGTTTGGAACTCAAACCACATGATTAGCCATGTGGAGTCCAGCTGCCTCAGCCACTCTGCCACTGGCTGGCTCTCCCCCACCTCATTTTTATTTATTTTTTTAATAAAAAGAAAAATTGTGCCATCCTGTATCTTGGTTGTTATGTGAATTCTTCCTCTGACCCCCTCCACACAGAGCCAGTGCATCATCCAAGGATTTTCAGTTGATTTCAGAGACAGACTCCCACACGGCCTACCACGTGGTTTGATTCCAGACTCTGCAGTATGAAAAATGGACCAGGGCTGTGTGCATAAGTGCCCCAAATCCCAAAAGGAGTGAAAAATGGAGGAGAAGGAATTGTAGCATGATCAGGCCCCCTGGAGGTTACTTTCTCACTCTCTCTCTCTTTTTCTCAAATATGAGTACATCCTCTGACAAAATTTAAAAAAAAAAATGAAAATAGCACTCTTTACATCTGAGGTGGGGTTTTTCTTGTTTGTTTTGTTTTGTTTTGTTTTATTTTATTTTAAAGAATTGTTTGGAACTAGCAGTTGGCAAAATGGTTACATCACTGGACTCCCACATAGTCAACCGTGGCTCTAGTCCTGGACCCCACAGCTTAAAACATGCTGGGCGCGTGTACATGTGTGCCCAAGATCCCAAGAGGAGAATGGAGGAGAAGGGATTGCAGCGTGGCCATCCCCCCTGGGGGGTGATTTCTCATTTTCTGTCTTTCTGCATCTCTCTGTCTCTCTGGTGAGCGTGCATACCCTATAGCAAAAATCTCTCTTAAAGAAAATGGTTTATTTATTTATTTATTTATTTTATTATTTTTAATTTGACTAGAGAGAGTGAGAGAGGAAGTGAGAAAACAAGCCGCCAAGTCCAGGACTCCTACTGTGATCAGCCATGTGGGAGTCCAGTGCCCTAACCACCACATCATCTGCTGGCCCAAGTCTGAGGGATTTTCGTTGTCATTACCTCTGTGTAGAATGAGAAGCCCCAGTGGGTACACAGCAATGATGACTGCAAGACCGTTGGCCACTTATCTGGACACCAGCCACTGCCAGCGCACCCCGGAGCTCCTGCCTGCAGTGGTTTCTGTGTTCTCTCCCAGTCGCCTGGTGCAGGACTGTGGAGTGTGGCATCGGGAGGTTTGGGGACCAAGAACTTTGGAGTCTGGTCCTGGTGAATTGTGCCGCCCTCAGTGACTCTTTTCATTTTTCTGGGCCTCAGTTGCCTCATCTTTAAAAGGCAGAACTATTGGGGGAACCAGCAGTTAGCGTAATGGCTATGTCACTGGACTCCCACGTAGTCGACCGCGGTTCGAGTCCTGGACCCTGTGGCTTAAAACTCATGCCGGACGCGTGTGCGTGCATGCCCAAGATCCAGAGAGGAGAATGAAGGAGAAGGGATTGCAGCGTGACCATCCCCCCTGGGGGGGGTGATTTCTCGCTTTCTGTCTCTGTCTCTCTCTGTCTGTCTGGTGAGTGCACGTGCCCTATAGCGAAAACCTCTCCCCCCCCAAAAAAAAGGCATGGACACTCCCACATGGTCAACCATAGTTTGAGTTCCAGACCTGGTGACTTCTTTCTTACTTTCCCTCTCTCTCTGTATCTCTCTCTGGTCAAATTAAAATAAATGAATGAATAAATAAAATAAAAAAGAAGTGGCTTTTATTTAAAAAACTATTTTTAAAAAGGCAGAACTATTAATAGATGATGGCCTTCACATTTCTTTTCAAAAGGAACAGAATCAGTGCTGTGCTGCAGCTGACTTGCATGGGCTCCTGAGAACTCCCAGAGACGATTTTGTACATTTCCCAACTTTACATTAGGACTGCTGATTGGAAGCTTGAAATGGGCTTTGGTGGGAGTCTTTAGACCATAGAAATGGGTAAATGCTACACATTGGGGCTTCTCCAGTGGCAGCCCAGTAAGAGCCGTTTGGCAAATATTTTTTTAAATTTAAATGTATTTATTTACGTTCATTCACTGTACATCATTGCAGCATACAAAATGAGATTTTCCATCCAGAGTACACTGTATATTGTCTCAATCAAGCACATCAACATACATGTTATTGTCAACAAATAATTTTCCATTTCTTGTTTCCTGTATGTTTTGCTCCCCCCCCCCCATCCTTGATTCCTTATCTCTTACCCTCTGCCATCTCCCACTCTCTTCCCACACTGTCTCTGGTAACTATGTTTACTTTCTATATTGTTTCCCCCCACACATTTTATTGAATTACTAAAGATCTTAATTAATCTAAATAGTTTCATAGCAAACACAGCTGATATATACATTTCCATGAACATAAGTCTAACTTTAGGCATCCTATAAAGTAGCACCTAGCTGGGGCTATATATCTTACTGCAGTCATCGAATAGATTTTTTTTCTGAAACTTTCTTTTTGTAACTTAATTTACATTCTTTCCCTAAGCATCACCACAGCATATAAAATGTGATTTCCCACCCAGAATATACTGATTAGTGACTTAATCATGCATACTACTATCAAAAATTTTCCATTTCTAGTTCCTAGAATTTTTTTACCCCTCTTTCTGACCCTCTGTCCTTTCCCACCCTCTTCTCACACTATCTCTGGTGTCTACAATTGTCTTCCATTCCTTTCCCACCCACATTGTATTGATCACACAATTTCTTACATAATCTAACTACTTTCAATGGTAAGTTTACATGGTACTATTAAGAAAACCAATTTTAACTTAAATCATAGAAATGCTAAGGAACTTTTCTTAAAGCCAGGAAACGGGTTAGGATTCTGTTCAAATGGTAGGTGCATGAACCTATCAGTCTCATGTACTTTATCTTCTGTTCTGGTTCAATACCATTTGGTAAATTTTTACCGTCACATCACTGACCAGAACTCTACTACACTAGTTAAAAAACAGAGAAAGCGGAATGGCTTTGGTTGAAACAGGGTTAACCGCTCCCAACCAAGTTTTGCCAAAACTTTGCGAACGTCTACTATGACAGAAGTCTGAGATTTATTCCGGCTCTAAACTCTGTGCATCTCAGTAATAGGCCACAAGAGGCAGAGACAATGCCGATGCAGTGTGGATGCTGAAGGGAGAAAGAACAATGAAGAGGCTTAGGTTTTACAACTGTATTTAGCTAATCAGGCCTTGGCGGTGTGGGCAAGAAGGCTTTGATCAGCAGGAACAGGGAACAGCTCAGGGAGCAGCTTAACCCTGCAGGTCCCAAGACCTTCTGGTGGCCTCTGAGGCAGTGAGACCCCCCAGCCCCCAACAGCCTCTCACTAGGAGATCTCTTGGTAGGAGACAGGAGGATGGCTTTAGGGGAGAGAATGTTAGCCATCTCCTCTTTCTAACCTCACCTCTCACCACTCCCCTCTGCAACCCTGGGTGAAGAGAAGTGATGTGACACTTTGGTGCCTTCAGGTACAGGGAGAGCCGGGGCCATGTGGGGAAAGCCAAATGGGCTTTATCAATATTCTGTGGGGTTGACAGTTCACCAAAAGGTGGAGATGGACGTTCCAACGCAGTGCCCAGACCCAGGCTCCAGCAGTCTCTGGCCTTGACAATTTGGTCTTTTAGTGCCATTGTGTGGGGTGGGGCCTCTACAGCAGGGTTAAGATCGTATACATTTTAAATTTGGTCTTTTCGATGGGGTAGGTGGAGGCGAACATGCAGACCATAATCTCCTTCAGCGAGTAAGAGAAGGGCCCACACAACAAGCATGGTTCACTCCCTTTGCCAAATTTCTGGGAACAATTCAATATCTCCCACACTTGCCTTCTCTCTGGCCTCTTAAAATCATCCTGGCTGCACCAGCAGGTGGCACAGAGGTTAAAGCAGCTGGATCCTACGTGGCTGACTCTGTGGTTCAATTCCCAGACCCCACAGCTTGGAAAACACGTTGGCCACGTGTGCTCAAAATCCTGAGAGGAGAATAGAGAAGGGATTAATGCATGGCCATCCACACTGAGGGTAGATTGCTCGCTTTCTCTGTGTGTGTGTGTCTTTCTCGCTGGCAAGTGCATACAACCTGTAACAAAACAAACAAACAAACAAAGAATCAACCTGGCTAACTCCTTTTAGCTGGGGGGAAAAATTGTCAGCAAGCAGAACAAAAGTTAAAACAACAACAACAACAACAACAACAAAATGTTTGCAGCTGAAAGAGACCTGACATTTAATCTAGTGGTTTCTATCTGCCAGTCATTAGAATTACCTGGGAAAGTGTAACAAGTACAGTTTCTTGCCCCTGCCCCTGGTCTTACTGACTAAACACCTGATGTTTGGGAACAATTGGGATCACTGGCTGGAGACCTGCAGAGAAGGTCCAGGGCCACCGCAGCGTTGATCATCAATGACTTTATCCTTTTTCTGTCTCTCAAAGAGGTTTCCCCATTCTTCCTTAGCAAATATAGTAAGACTTTTTTTAAAAAGTCCTCTCTAGGGGCCAGCAGATGGCGTAGAGGTTATGTCACTGGATTCCCACGTTGCTGCCTGCGGTTATCTCTGCTGCGTTTCTTTCTTTTTTTCTTCTTTTCTAATTTGCTATAAGCTCCATGCATTCCCTGGGGAAAGAGAAAGAAAGTAAGAAAGTACCCCCCAGGGGATTGCTATATCACAATCAATCTCTTCTCCATCATTCTTTTGAGATTAGAGGCACACTAGTTTTTCTTTTCTTTTCTTATCTTTTTTTTTTTTTTTTTGGAGAGGTTTTTGTTTTGTTTTGTTTTGTTTTGTTTTGTTTTATGCTATAGGGCGCTTGCGCTCACCAGAAAGAGACAGAGAGACAGAAAGCGAGAAATCACCCCCCCAGGAAGGATGGCCATACTGCTATCCCTTCTTCCCTTCTCCTCCATTCTCCTCTCAGGATCTTGGGCAAGCATGCACACGTGCCCAGCGTGAGTTTAAGCCACTGGGTCTGGGACTCAAACTGCGGTCGAGTACATGGGAATCCAGCGACATAGCCATTACGTCAACTGCTGGTCCCTGGCACACACATTTTCTCAAACTGCCGGGTACAGGACTCAAACCACGTATTTGGCCATGTAGCATCCAGCCACTTTAACTACCACACCACTGCTTGGCCCTCTGCTGCACTTCTAGCCCTCTCACCTGTATAATAAATTTGTTGATGATTTTCAGAGTTTGCTTTCTTCACCCAGAATATTTCATTCATTCATTCACTCATTTTTTTTCCTTCAGATTTTTGCTATAGGTGTATGCACTCACTGGAGAGAGAGAGAGATAGACAGACAGAGAAAGGAGAGAAAGTGAGAAATCACCCCCTTGGGGAGATGGCCATACTGCAGTCTCTTCTCCTCCACCGTCCTCTAGGGAGTGAGAGCATGAATGGGCAAGCCCCAGGCACATTTTTTCAAGCTGCTGGGTCTGGAATTCAAACTGAACCACGGAGTTGGGCATGTGGGACCAAGTCGCCTTAGCCACCATGCCACCAGTCCCATGGTTTTCTTTTTCTTTTTTTTTTGGAGAGGTTTTTTCGCTACAGGGCGTGTGCGCTCACCAGACAGACAGAGAGAAACATAAAGACAGAAAGCGAGAAATCACTCCCCAGGGGGGATGGTCACGCCGCAATCCCTTCTCCTCCATTCTCCTCTCGGGATCTTGGGCATGCACGCACACACTCCCGGCGTGAGTTTTAAGCCACCGGGTCCGGGATGCGAACCGCGGTCAACTACATGGGAGTCCAGCGACATAGCCATTACGCTAACTGCTGGTTCCCCTCTTTTTTCTTTTTTGAAGAGAGATTTTTTGTTATAGCGTGCGTGCACTCGCAGGAGAGACAGAAAGCAAGAAAACACCCCCCAGGGAGGATGACCACGTGCAATCCATTGTCCTCTCAGGGTTCTGGGCACGCACGCACACTCACCTGACGTGAGCTTTAAGTCGCCGGATCCAGGACTCGAACTGTGGTCAACTACACGGGAGTCCAATGATGTAAACATTATGCCATCTGCTGGTCCCCCCATGGGTTTATTTATTCATGCCACACAAAATTAATTCAATACCTACTAATTCTCAGGTGCTTTGGTAAATGTTGGGGACAGCAAAGAGTGACATGATGTGATCCTTGGCTTTTTGAGCTTGTACCTTTGTGGGGAGTCAGACAATTAAACTAGCAATGTCAGGGTGTTGGGAGAGGGGAGGTGTTGGCATAGGGCACACTGGGTGAGGGATGATCCTTCCGATAAGCAGCAGTTAGTCCAGGGAGGAGGGCTGGGTGGGTGTGGAGCATAATTCCGGGCAGAGAGGCCACCATGGGTGGGTTGAAGGTAAACCAGCAGGTCGGGCTCAGCACACTGAGTGCAAACACACATGGCCAGGTGCCGTGCCTCAGGAACCTTCCTGTCATTTCCACGGCCCTTCCCAGAAGCCCCTTGAAGCTCCCTTATAACTCTCTGGGCTCCCTGGAGCCCAGAGCAAGACAAAGAACTTTTGTCTGATCAGCTGAGATCGAATGAGAATGACCCCCAGGTCCCTTATTTATGCAGCCAGCACGGAGTTTGCTTCTGTTAGAACGGCACCGCATTGCTGACTCACAGTCAGCCATGCATCTTACAATAATTCCGCCATGTCTGCCGGATTTTATTTCTGCCTAACTTCCCTCTCAGCTTTTAAAAGCCTTGCCTCTTTGCTCTCCTTTTACTTATCTCTTTCTTTGAAGTGGAACATGTCGAGAATATGTGGATTTCGGGGAAATCTGCCATCCCAAGGGTCCTTCTCCAATGAATGCAGGTCAAACTGAGATTTGGAGCTGAAAGCTGATTAGTCTAAATGTCACATCTTAGAGAGTCTAACCCATCTATCTGCCCATCAAGGCAACTGATCCTCTCCCTGTCTTCTTTGCTGCTGGGAGGAGGGAAAGATGGAGACAGAGCCAGACAGCGATGTGCCCGCTGAATAGATCTCGGCATGGTGTCTCCAGGGGAGAGGGCAAGGAGGAGGGGGCAGAGGCTGAGAGGCTCACGGGAGCCATGCCAACAGATGGGTCTGCCCTGGTCCCTGACAAAACCAACTAACCCTTCCTAAGCCGATCAGTCTGCAGGCCCAGAGCCCTATTATCCTCCCTGGGATCCCACGTAAAGCGATAGGGGCCACATAGGAATTCATTCATCGGTGCTCATTTGGTGGGTGGGAGTGCGGAGGTCAAGAAGGGGCAGGCACTGGGTGGGTTTGCTTGGATTAGCCCCTGGGAGCTGAGCCAGCCTAGGCAGGGAAGAAGGGTTGCTTTGGCATTCACTCTCCTGCAGTTAGCAGGCCTCCCCGCCTGCCAGGCTGCTGGTGTGCAGAGCCGAGCCCCCTCCCCAAAGAGCCACAGAGAGGGACTAGGAGTGGGGGGAAGGCCACCCGTGGCCTTGTGAGGCTGAAGCACAGGCTCCTTCCTCAGCTGCCAGGGAAGAATTTAATTACCAATTAAAGCCCCCTCCATCTGTTTCGGGCCTGCCAGAGAGCTCTCTCTACCCTTTAATTACATCTCTGACAACAATTTAACTCAATTAGCTGGTAAACACAGCAGAATGCAGGCAACCCAGGGCACCCTCTTGTCCCTGCCATCTGTCTGTCCGTCTTATGCTTTCACAACTCGCTCTCAGTCTGTCTGTCCTATCCTGCTTCCTCATCTCATTTTGACCCCCTACCCTGCCCTGTCTCGCTTCTCCTTCTGTCTGTCTTCTCCAGCACCTCTTGTCTGTTGCACACCAGCTGGGGGGTTCCCCCTGATCGTTGTCACTCCCATCTTCCCTTCCCATCTGCTGTATGTCCATCCCTTTCCTCTGCTCTGTCTTGTTCTGTCCATTCCAACTCTGTTTTTCTCTGCCAGGCCTCAGGCCAACGAGCGCTCCTCCTTTCCGTTTCCTTCTCCCAGCCTTCTCCTTCTCTAAAACCCCTCCTGCAGTTAGCCAAACCCATCCTTTGCATGGCCTCTCTCTCAGTCTCCTTTCTGGGGTGTTTGCCTCACTCTTGCCATCTCCTTTTGCTCTGTCCATTTAGCAGACCAGAAAGAACCCTAGGAGCCACAGTTATCATCTTTTGACCACATCCTTTGCTAGTCACTGGCTACAAGCTTTGCATACATTATTTCACTGAAGTTTTAACAAAATTATATGAAGTAGGTAATAATAATAACTATTACTCTCATTTACAAGTGAAATGATTGTTGCCTTGGGAGATTTTGCAACTTGACCATGGAGCTTGCAACAGATAGAACTAGGACTCAGGGACCGGACAGTGGTGCAACAGTAAAATGGGACACTCTGGAACACAGACCCACATGGGATGGTTCCGGCTGCTGTCTGGAGACCTCCCTGAGTACAGTCAGGCACATGTATGCCCATGATCTAGGGCCGGCGAAAGCCGGAGAGTGGATTGTGGCATTAAGACCCTGTTGAATGTGCTTTCTCTCTTGCTCATAGAATAAATAAAATTTAAGGAAAGAAAGAGAAAAAGAAAGAAACAGGATTCAAACCCAAGTCTATTTCCTTCAGCAATGAATCAGAGAGATGGTCCTTGGAAGAGGAGCAGCTCTGTGGATGCCAAAGAGGGCTTGAATATTTGGGGAAAGGCTGTGCATGGTTAAAACAAAGGGCAAAGGGACCAGCAGTTGGCGTAAAGGCTATGTCGCTGGACTCCTAGGTAGTCGACTATGGTTTGAGTCCTGGACCCAGTGGCTTAAACTCATGCAGGGCGTATGTGCATGCAGGCCCAAGATCCCGAGTGAATGGAGGAGAAGGGATTGTGGTGTGGCCATCCCCCCTAGGGGTGATTTCTTACTTTCTGTCTCTCTTTCTCTCTCTGTCTTTCTGGCGAGCGCACATGCGCTATAGCAAAAATCTCTCAAAAAATAAAAGAAAGAAATACAACGAAGGGCAAAACACTATGAACGTTGGCAGGGAAATGGGCAGAAAGGGGTAAAGATCAGAGATGTTTTCTGAGAATTTCACTTCACTATTTCTGCTGGAAGGAACCTTCCAGATTCTGGTTCACTACAGTATTGAAGTTTCTCAGTCCCTGAGAAAGGAAAAAAAAAAAAAAAGAAAATCCTAGAAGCCAAAGGGGTAGGAGAGAGGGAGATGGAGACACAAGTAGACTATAATTATCCTAGCAACCCTGTCCTGGAATGAAGTGGGGGAGGGTGGTAGAGAAGGGCCGCCCGATCCGTCTTGTGGACAGGCAGGGACATGATGGAGACCCTAGGTCAGCCAGGTAGTCACATGGCCACAGTTCTGGCAGACCTCAGCCAGATAAAAACTCATCTGCTTTCTCTGCCCGTCCTTCCTGGGCTGACTAATCATTCTTCCTGTGATTAAAACAGAAAAGAATTGAGAGAAAACTACAGGAGAGAAGGGGAGCTGATTTCTTATCTCTTACTTTCCTTTGATTTTGAGATTTGAGCCCATCCTCAAGGGTTGAGCTCACTTGGGGTTTACAGCTCCCATATAATACACCTTGGACACACACCTCTAACCAACTTCCTGCTGCCCGGGGCAGCCCAGCTGAATTCCTCAACTGCAGGGATGATGCTCTGAAAGCAAATGCCAAGTGTGAGTTAGCCTCAGGGAGAAACTGGTACATCACCTAGAATTTCCAGCATTACTCAAGAGAAGTGCTGTCCTACAGACAGACAGGAAAAATTCTTGCAGAAGCAACAGAGGAGCAAATGGGAAATTGGAAAAGGCATGGGGCTGGGAAAGGAGAACATTCAAAATGAGGAGGCCCTAGGTACAGGCTTTCCAAGCTTTATACAGTCGATGGGTTTGTGGATAGTTTCTGTAAACACTGTATAATAAAGACTGCAAGGCAATGAGGTTAGTGGGCTTTTTTTTTTTTTTTTTCTTTCTAAACAGACGCACAATTGCCTAGAACTTCAAGTTCTATCTATCTAAACGAATATCCTTCCTGCAGCAAGAATTCTTATTTTAGTAGCCCTGACAATACTCTTCTTTGAATATTTTCAGCAACAGGAGCTTGCTACTTCACTAGGTAACCCCGTTTCATTTTCAGACTGCTTTTAATGTTTAAAAAATTCTTTCTCCTATTATACCAGAAAACTGTCTCCCCATAATTCCCATTCTTCTGTTCTATTTTTACCTTGTGAATAGTTGGAGGGTGTGTAAATTCTCCTCAGTTCAGACACCAACCAAATGTCGAGAAAGCAGCCAATATCCTTCATCAGATGCTCCCCATTCAAAATGTCTTTCTCCATGTTCCTTTTCATTAGCAATGCCTTTCTTTGTAAATACTGCCCCAGACCTAAGCTGAATGCTGCAGATTAAATCCAAAGGCACAGGACAGAGAAAGACTATCACCTCCCTTGTTCTGAAGACTGTATTTCATTAACAATTTATATACATATTTTTTTCAACAGATTGGAATAGTTTCCATACAGTGAATAATATTAACATATTGAGGTTGCAATTGTTAAATGAAAATTATAGGAGGTTATTGTTTTGGACTAAACTGCAGTAGGCACCAACAGACCAGACTAAAAATCAAAATGGAGTCACACACGCTAACGTTCCATGTCATCAAGCCAAAACTAAGTTGTTATCTGACTTCAGAGAAATCTGGAAAGAGAGATAACAGCCTAGTTTCCAAGCAGTCTAGTTTCAATCGTCATGATAATAAAATTCAGTCTGTTTTAATCCTTACACAAAGATGTAAGATGTAAACCGAAGTAGCTTGTTAACTAGTCAGTTATTTTTATATTATTCTGTCTCCCTGTCTCTAATCGGGAAGACAAGAAATGACTAATCCATTTGGTTTCTGCTTTCTTCAGCCTTTCTTTGTAAACAACCAACCTCTTTTTCCCCGCACATTGGAACACTCATTCTATTTTATAAAATGACGTGTGGCTCGATTCTAGAATCACAAATAAAGCTAATTAAGATCTTTAAACTAAATTGTTGTAATTTTATCCTTTGACACAACTAAACTTACTGTTTTTGGATGTCACCCTTAGGCCATATCTTCCTTATCCTTACTGAGTCCATTCTTTTGATGATAAGTTTAAAAGTTATTATATAATTCTTTTAAATTTCAACTTCCTCAATTCAATTTAATAAGCACCGATGAAGCATGCATCGTATTTAACTATGTTGATGTGGACCATCCTGCTGAGATTCTTTTTTCTTTTTTGCCTGAAGGGCACATGTGCTCACTGGAGAGAGACAGAGAGAGAGAAGGTAAGAAATTACCCAGGGGGTTGGGACCAGCAGGTGGTGAGGTGGTTAAGGCGCTGGACACTCCCACATGGCTGACCAGGGTTCAAGTCCTGAATCTGGTGGCTTGTTTTCTCACTTCCTCTCTCTCTCAGTCTCACCCTCTGTCTCTCTCTGGTCAAAATAAAATAATAATAATAATAAATGAATGAATAAATAAAATAAATAATTATTTAAAAAAAAAAAGAAAAGAAAAGAAATTACCCAGGGGGTGGGCTACGCCACAGTTCCTTCTCCATGTTCCTCTAGGGATTTGGGGTATGCTCACACAGGCGCCTAGGGTATTTTCCCAGCTGGGAACTCAAACTGCACTGTTGGCTGTGTAAGATCCAGCCACCTTAACCACCACCCCACTGGCTGACACCTGTCGAGATCTTAAATCCTGAGTCTGTTTCCTGAAATACTAACTATCTCCTCTACTTCTGCATTACTGACAGATCTGATGAACTTGTCTTTCTTGTTTCCATCCCGTGCCCAATAAAGTGCTGGAGAGAATAGCATTTCCTGAGAGGACTGTTTCATAAAAATCAACATCCAAGATGATTCTCTCTCCTTCAAATGGAGGCTATCGCTGTTTTTATTTATTTATTTATTTTTGGAGAGGTTTTTGCTGTAGGGCGCGTGCGCTCGCCAGAAAGACAGAGAGAGACAGAGAGACAGAAAGCGAGAAATCACTCCCCAGGGGGGATGGCCACACTGCAGTCCCTTCTCATCCATTCTCCTCTTGGGATCTTGAGCACACACACACACATGTGCTCAGCATGGGTTTAAGCCACCAGGTCCAGAACTTGAACCGCAGTCAACTACATGGGAGTCTAGCAACATAGCCATTACACCAACTGCTGGTCCCTATTTTTTTTTGAAGGATTTTTGCTATAGGCACCTGCACTTGCCAGAGAGACAGAAAGCAAGAAATCCCCCTCCCCGGGGGCATGGCCACACTGCAATCCCTCCTGCATGCCTAAAATCCTGAGTTTCAAGCCTCTGGGTTCAGAACTTGAACAGCAGCAGGCCATGTGGGAGTCAAGTGACATAACCATTATGTCATTTGCTGGTCCCTATCACTGGGTTTTTTAATCTTGGGGAGTATTTTTTATGGGTTTTTTTTTTTTGTAGTTTTTATTTTATTAACTAATTACTTTTATTTTTTTAAAAGGTTTTTGTCCTGGGTTGCATGTACTCACGAAAGAGAGACAGGAAAAGAGAAAAATTGAGAAATCACCCCTCAGGGAGGATGGGCCACACCACAATCCCTTCTCCTCCATTCTCCTCTCAGGATTTTGGGCACGCATGCACATGGTCCCAATGTGATTTTCAAGCCACTGAGTCTGAGGCTTGAACTATGGTTGACCATGTGGAAGTCCAGTGCCTTAACCACCACACCACCTGCTGGCCCTGATAACTTTTTATCTTGATAAATTTATTTTTTTAAAAATAATTAATTAATTATCTTTATATTACTTTAAAAAAATTTACTGCTGGAATATTTTTGGTTTAACTTTTTAAAAGAATTATTTATTCAATTTTAAAATTTATTTATTATTATTATTTTTAAATTATTTTATTTATTATTTTTTCACATGAGTTTTGCCAGAGGAAGAGAGACAGAGAGATGGAGAGGGAGAAAGCAAGCCACCAAGTTCGGGACTCGAACCGTGGTCAGCCATGTGGGAATTCCAGCACCTTAACCACCATGCCACCTGCTGGGTCTATTTATTATTATTATTTAATTTGACCAGAGAGAGATAAAGAGAGTGAGAAAGGAAGCCACCAGTTTTGGGACTTGAACCATGGTCAGCTATGTGGGAGTCCAGCACCTCAAACACCATGCCACCTGCTGGCCCCTAACTTTTTTAAAATTTAACTTTATTTATTTATTTTAATTTGACCAGAGAGGGACAGAGAGAGAGAGAGAGAGAGAGAGAGAGAGAAAGCCATCAGGACCAGGACTCGAACCATGGTCAACCATGTGGGAGTCCAGAGCCCTTAACCACTATGCCTCTGCCAGCCCCGATTTTTTTAATATTACATTTAATCACATGTCTCTTTATAGTATAACATTTCTTTTTCCAGCATGATTACCATTCATATTAGTCAATACAAAGACATTACTATCCACATCATCATCAGCAAATAGTTTTTCATTTTTTGCAGATTGTTTTTTTTATTCTTATTTTACATATATGTAAAAATTCAATTGCTATACATCCTTTGGCTTGTAAAGAAAATTTACCCAACATGAAATACTTCTCAGACCAGTCCAGTTGAGGATATTATTATTTTGATAAATTTCTGATTTACAAACAAAAATGAAAATAATATAATGAATTTTCATGCACCCTTTACCTAGATTTATCAATTTTTTTAAAAAAATTATTTTATTTAACTTTATTTATTATTTATTCATTTGTTTATTTAAATTTGACCAGAGAGAGAGAGAGAAAGTGAGAAAGCAAGCCGCCAGGTCCAGGACTCAAACCACGGTTGGCCATGTGGGAATCCAGCGCCTTTAACCACCATGCCACCCGCCAGCCCCTAGATTTATCAATTATTTACATTTAGCTCCATTTGCTTCATTCTCCTCTAACTACATGTTTATATATGCGTATTTTTTTTTACCTTTCTATAAAGTTTACTTATTCCTTCCATGAGAAAGGAAGACAGAGAGAGAGACTGCCCCAGCAGAGTTTCTTCACCCTTGTGTCCCCCTAGCCACAGCCAGTTAGTATCATGGGTATATGGATGCACCCAGAGTGCACAGGGAGGCCTTGAGATATGAACCTGGGACCTTCCCCCGTGGCCTCAGCATCAGGGAGTGTTGCCTTACATTGTGCCACAGCAGCAACTGCTAAGCTTTTTGACTCTAAGTTGCAAACATCATGTTCCTTTTCTCTTTACTACCCTAGTATGTGTTTCCTAAGAAGAAAGGCATCCTCTTACACAAACAGCCTCACTCAAAGTGAAGATCAAAGAAGTTCAACATTGCTGCAAGACTATTATCTAGGGGCCAGCAGGTGGCATGGTGGTGAGGCAAGGACTTCCCACAAGGCCATCAGCGGTTTGAGTCTCAAGATTGGCAGGTTGTTTTTCTCACTTTCCCTCTCTCTCTCATGAGCACATGTGAAAAATAATATATATACACACATTAGAATTATTTTATTTAACTTTACTTATTTATTTATTTTCGATTTTACCCGAGAGGGACAGAACGAGAGAGAGAGAGAGAGAGAGAGAGAGAGAGAGAGAGAGAGAAAGTGAGAAAACAAGCCACCAGGTTTGGGACTTGAACCGTGGTCAGCCATGTGGGACTCTAGTGCCTTTAACCACTACGCCACCTGCCAGCCCCTAAAATATTCTTTTTTTTCTTTTTAAAATATATACTATGATCTAATTTGCAGTCCATATTGAAAGTCCATCAATTTTCTTAGCAATGTCTTTTATGGCTTTTCCATCCTCCAAAGCCCAGCCCAGGATCCAGTCCAGGATCATGCACTGCATTCAGGTGTCACGGCTCTTTAGTAGGAGGCTGTGATTCTGTTTCATCACTTTGCCATTGCTAACAGAAGTCTGGAAACTTTTTGAAAAATGCCAACCTTAGAAAAGCAATCAAACCATTTCACCTCTTCCAAGGATGAAGTCCTGGTACCTCTGGAGAGAGCAAAACAAAAGTGCTACAGGCGCTGAAAATAATTCCCTTGGAGCTTCCCAAATGTTTTAAGTAATGGAAGCATTTGGAACAAGTACAGCCTCCTGGTGAGATGCTTTGAAGAAAATATCCAAAGATGGATGACCGGAGCCAGCCTATGGCATAGTGGTTAAGACAGCAGGATCTCACATGGTCAAATGCACAGTTTAAATCCTGGTAACTTGAACACGCCAGGTGTATGTGCATGTGTGCCCAAAATCCTGAGAAGAGAGGCAAAGGGATTATGGCATAGCCAATCCCCTGGGGAATGATTTCTCACTTTCCCTCTCTCTCTGTTTCTGTTTGTCTCCAGCCAGCACACATGCCCTATAGCAAACTAAAAATTAAAAAGAGAATGAGAGAAAAAAAGAGAGGAATGATTCACAGGCATTTGTCTAAAAACAGGCCTCATTACTTGACAGTTAAACTGCATACCATCTTGGGGCTCCAGGTCCCAGAGGACAGGGCCTCGGCAACGGGCAGGTTCTTTCAGTCTCAGTTGTTATGGTACTGAGTGGATGGACCTCAGCCTGAAAGTCAGCCCCCCAAAGGGGCTATCTATACTCTCCATGGGATGAATCCTTAACCTCTAAGATCAGTCACAAGGGAGGAGGACAATTGAAAATGTATAGGGTCTTCAATTCCCAGTAATTCAAAACACATGTCAGACTGACGGACGGACATTGACTTCCTAACGCACCTGCTCCACAATGGAAACCTAGTAAATTCAAAACCACATCAACGCGGACGTGGCAGCTGGCTTTGCAGGGATCAGCCAAACTAAAGTGCACTGCAGCCAGAACTCAGGGTGATGATGACCCAGCATGTGCCTGTAGCTGGCCTCACCGTCACCTGGGTTCGAAGTCCAAGATTTTACTGCTTAATTGCTCTCCTAACACCCACCCAGTCACTAGATTTTCTCATGTTTCTCACAGCTATTCTTTCTTCTTCATTCTGGTCCAGGTCTTCCCTCCTACCAATTCATTCTATGTATTACTGCTACATTAATTTTCCCTTCAAAAGAAAGAAAGAAAAACAGCCCAGGCCAGCAGGTGGTGTGGAAGTTAAGGCAGCTGAATCACCCATGGTTGACTCCGTGGTATGAATCTGGGTCCTACCGCTTGAGAAACACACCCGGCGTGTGAGCGTGTGTGCCCAAAATCCCGAGAGGAGAATGGAGGAGAGGGGATTGCGATGTGGCCATCCTCCTTAAGGAATGATTTCTCACTTTCTGTCTCTGTCTCTCTGGCGAGCACATGCACTCTATAACAAAAATCTCTCTAAAACAAAAACAAAACCATGCTTTCTTCAAGTGTCCATTTTAGGTCCTGTCAAACTGTCTCATCCATGAGCCAGCCGTCCTCTTGGCCCCTGCTGGTGCCATTTCTTCCTTCACTCTCCTCCACTTCATTTCTCGCCTCTTTTTTTTTTTTTTTTCTTTTTTCATATCTCACCTCCTTAATGGATAGGGATCCCTAGCTCCAGTTCCTGCAACCCTTTTCTCAAAGCTGCTGGTTGAAAGCATGAAGCACCTACACTACCTATTTGGCATTTGGCACATGTCTCCTTAGATAATCTGTAATTTTTTTTTTTTTTTTTTTTTTTTTTTTAGAGAGATTTCTGCTATAGGGCACACATGCTTTCAGGAGAAACAGAAAGTGAGAAATCACCCCCAAGATAGTATGGTCACGACACAATCCCTTCCCCTCTAGTCTCCTCTTGGGATTTTGTGCACACGGGCATACGTGCCCTGTGTGAGTTTTAAGCAACTGGGTCTGGGACTCAAACATGGTTAACTATGTGGGAGTCCAGTGATGTAACCATGGCAACATCTGCAGTTCCCTCATAATTTTTTTTAAGTTATCAGAGGGTTCATGTGCTCATCAGAGAAAAAAAGTGAGAGAGAGAGGAAGAAAGTACCCCCCCCTAATGGGGTATGGCCTCCATTTCTCCACCCTGTTGAGATTTGGGGCACAGAGACATATGTGCCTGGCATGTTTTTCAAGCTACTGGGGCCTGGATTTAAACCACGCACTTGGCTATGTGGGATCCAGCAGCCTTAACCACCATGAACTGTCTGGTTGAGCCACTGCTCTTAACCCTGGTGCTGTGGCCACTTTTTTGAAGAGGACAGTCCCTACACCCCAAGGCTTTAAATAGTTGGGATGCTTATAACAATGAATACAAATTTTTCTACAGAAAGTGGGGATCTGATCTGCTCAAGCAGCTTTTTAGTGTTTAATAACTTCACTCTTGCAAAACTTTACATGTTAAAATTCAATCCTTTCTTGTACAAGAAGGTAACATGAGCTGGAAGTCATGTCGGAACTTGGCTTGGACTTTAAAGGGCTATTTTCTTTTAGTTAGTTATTTATCATCTATCTATCTATCTGGCAAGGGGTCATAAAGAAAAAACACAGGATAAGTTTTTCAACCCCTCTTCTGTGTTTTTGAATCCAAAGTCTGCCAGAAATCAGCTTCCAACCCACACTCCTCTGGGATGGGGAAGAGAAGGAGTTAGTGAGGAGAGCAGAGAAGGAGTACGATTGTATTTTCTCACAAATTGGGGGGGTCCAATGGGATCTCTGTTCTCTCAGGACTCTAGAAAGGAAGAAAAGATAGGAAGCATTGTACGTGTTCTGACTGTGTTCACAGAAAACATCGCGGCAAGGCAGTTCCGATCACAGCCAGCTGATGTCACCAAGGGTGGGGGGGAATGCAGGAAAGAGACAAAAGAAGAGACAAAGAGAACGGAGGGGAGATGGAGCGGAAAGTGAAGATGGGAAATATGGCAAAGGGATGAGAGGAAAGGAGGGAGAAGGGGGAAGAAAAGAGCAAGGAGAGTTTGGTGCCATAAGCTTTCGGCAGCCTCACTTCTCCGTCCCTAATCCAGGGTGAAGGCCCTCGCCTCTCTGTAATCCGGAGGGTACACGTGCCCTCACCCGCCGACCTCTGGGCTGTCTTCCGGGCTCAGGGGGGGGCAGGCGGAGAGGGGAGACTTGTAAAACAATCAGTGCAATTTGCCTCTGGTTTCCCCAGGAGTTGCCGGTTTCCTGAGGCCATTCCTTTCTTGCAGCCCTCCGGGAGTCCCTCCCCACAGACCCCAGCCAGGCTCCAGCGACCCCCTCGCTTCCATTCCCCCATCTCTCCGAAGGGGCTCGCGTCTCCCTGATGTGCTCGGGTGTCAGTCTGAGTCATCCATCAAGGGTGGCAGGCTGAGGGAAACATGAAAAAGAGCCTATTTGGCTATTAACATCCCCTCCCGCTTTGTTGTCTCTCTCCTCCCCACTCCCCTACCAGCCCCCCACCCAGCCCCTCCCTTTTCCCCTTTTGCAGGAGACAAAACCAGACTGACAAGCTGAAGACTCAAACATTAATCAAACTGCGCTCCGGAACAACCTTTCCCTCGCATTAATAAATACATTTGCGGCCCCTCATTGGACAGTTGGCCTAATTTGTTTCTCTTTCGCGGGGTGGGGGGAGCAGCCGCGCCCGGGCCCCCCCGACTCCCAGCAGCCCTGTGCAAAGCAGATGTTCCGCAGCGGACGCGGAGCAGCTCCGAGCAGCGCGCCCCGGAGGCCGCGGTTGCTATGGCGACGGCCGGGCCGCCTGCTGTCGCCGAGCACGCTGTCTCGCCCGCTTAGTGATTACCTCCATCTCCGCAGCGTTCGCCATACGGCCCCGGATTCTAATCAGATCCCTGCCCTCCCTTCCCCCGCCCAGCCCACTACCCCTTCAGCTCCACTTCCCTGGGACTCGTTAAGAACTGCCCGCGCATCTCCGGCGGTGCGGCAGAAAGCGGGGCGGGAGGTGCCGGGGGTGGGGGGGGGGGTAGGAATAACTGGCCCAGGTCGCGTAGGGGGTCTGTACCCCACAAGCCATCTTTGGTGGCCCTAAACCCGGGGGTCCTGCTTCCAGCACTGTTCCCTGGAGCCTCCTCCTCCCCCTTCTTAGTTATGTCAAGGCAGGTCACCTGAGGTCCCGGAGAGAGAAAAAGCAGGCAACAACAGTCCCCCTTCCATCTGAGCAGGACTGCTATTCTGGCTCTGAACGCGCAGGGGATGATTTCTCTGCACAGGCTGGAGGTGGGCAGTTTCTGGGGCCTTCAGAGCCTAAGCCGTGGGCCTGTGCTAGACCAGTGATTTTCAGAATAAGCTGAGGAGTGGAGAAGCCAGGTCTGGTACACACACATGCGGGCCTGGCCTGGTTCCTCTGACCCTCTTCTGATCTCTCTCTCTCTCTCTCTCTCTCTCTCTCTCTCTCTCTCTCACACACACACACACACACACACGTATGCTTTCCCTGTTCCCAGGGTAGCTTGTTCACAGCTGGTCTCGGATGCCCTCCCAGCATACAGCTTTACGAGAGATGCCCTGTGAACCCCAGGCAAGGGGCGCTGTGACGCGTCAGGGCCTTGGGTACCTGGAGGTCTTCCCGTTGAGAAAGGAGGGCCCTTTCCCTGAGATGGAGGCTTCCTTACAACATCCCCAGCTTCAGGACAAACAGCGTCATGGGGTAGGCTGGAGAGCACAGGGACGGGAATGGAGCAGGCTGGGGGAGAGGGCTGGGGTGGGGCAGTCCGGCATGGAAGCAGCTGAGGGTGCAGCTCCCACATTCCAGCCTGCCACAAACCGGGAAGCTTGAAGCTATTGAAGTAACATGGAATTTTAAGGGGCAGGACTTCTTAGAGTGGTGAAAAGTGTAGATACACATGTTCCAGAAGAGTTGTCAATGCCAGGGAAAGCTTGCTGAACACTCCCAAACAGCCCAGTGCCAGCCTCCTCTCCAGTGCTTGCGAAGCCCTGAGTACTATCAGCGCATGACAGCGCTCAGTAGAGCTGCCCCTCAGCTCTGCTAAGAACCCCCACGTTAGAGTTGCTGGGCCTTTAGAGAGCCAGAAAGTGAGAAATTACCCCCAAGGGGGATGACCATCCACAATCCCTTCTCCTCCATTTTCCTCTCAGGATCTTGGGCATGCACGCACACACGCTCAGTGTGAGTCTAAGCCACAGGGTCAGGGACTCGAACCGTAGTCAACTACATGGGAGTCCAGCAACATAGCTATTGTGCCAACTGCTGGTCCCTGGTTGTTCATTTTATGGATGAGAATACTGAGACCCAGAGAGGGGGTCAAGATTCCATAGCTCAGAAATAGTAGAAACCGGTCACTCTCTGCTAGGCCACTGGTGCCATACACACCCCCAGCCGCAGCCGCAGCTGGCTGAGAAATTCTGGTTTCCAGGCACCACGGACAGAATCCCAAAAATCTCAGACCTTTCCCAGCCCCTAGCCACCCTGTCTCCTGAAGGCCTGTCACCTGAGGGCAGCTCTACTGGAGTGACAGCTCCTGTTGGCCCTGGCTAGCCCAGGGCCTCTCCCGGGGGTGGTGGGTGGAGAGGAAGCTTTTGTGGGGCCTCCTTCAGTCGATTGTCTGCAGCTCTGTCTTTGTCTGTCTGTCACTCAGAAGGCCACTGCTGCGGGGAGAGGTCAGGCTGCTCTGTGGAAAGGGAGAAAGACGCTGTGCCTGTCAGAGAGCGTTGGGGAAGAAGGCAGGCAGGGGAAGGCAGTTCCCTCAACCTCCTTGTCCCCCCTCCTCTGCCAACTCCTTGGCTGGCTCCCCTCGGGAATTCCAGGCTTTGCTCATCATAGGACCAGGGTAGCAACTGCTCACAGAGCCCCTTCTCTTTTGGCCATACAAAATCTTGGGTCCCCATTGGAGAGAGGACCCTCTTACCCTGCCCTCTCTGCAAAAGGCAGGGGTCTAACCTGAACTTCCTAGCAGGGTGTTCCATTGCACTCCCCATTTTATGCAACCTCCACTCCTGGGCTTGTCTGTCTCCCTGCCCTGCCCCAGTCATCAGATTCCCCAGGCTTTCTGGCCCCCACCACCCCAATCCCACACAGATCCATCCCCTTAGAGCCCCCACTTCTAGGCAGCCCCTAGCTTCCACTGTACCCTGACACATCTCCCCAGATTGTGCTGTTTCCAGTTTCCCCTGTTCCCCCTGCACACGGATCTACCTCCCCAGATTCAACTGTTTTCAGGCCTCTCACTCTCTCTGCCCCCCTGTACACGAACTGTCTCCCCAGATCCTGCTGTTTCCAGGTTCCCCTATATTTGCCCGGTACACAAAGTGGCCTCCCCGGGTTCGGCAGTTTCCAGAACCCCCTTGCTCTCTCACTAGGCAGTTGCTTCTCCCCAGATTCAGCTGTTTTCAGGCTCCCCTCATTTGCTCTGTACACGGGTACCTCTCCCAGGTTCTGCTGTTTCTAGGCTCCCCTATTTCCCTTGTACACGCATCGGTCTCTAGCTTATGTTGATCCCAGCTGCCTGAGGGATTCAGCAGATTTAAGGAGAGAGGAAAAAGAAGAGAGAAAGAGGAGGAGAAAGACTGTCATCAGGGAAGTTCCTTTTTTCTCTTGTGATCCAGAGCCCAAGCATCTTGCACATGGCAGCCTTCAGGCCTCTGCCTCTACAGATAGGTCCCTTCAGGTGATCTGCCCTGGGATACCCCAATTCCCTCTTCCCTGCTGCAGCCCAAGATCTGAGCTTCAAGCCGAGTACCCTCTGGAGTGCCCCATCTCAGCCCTGAGGCCGCTTGTAACATGCACGCGGTGGGGCAGCCCAGAGCCTTCCCAAGGCCTAGCCTCCCTTGTTTTTCCCCTGCTACTGCCTCCTGGCTTCCCAGCCCTTGTTTCTTTCTCCCTGCTGCACCTTAGCGCTCTCAGTTTATTCACATATAACTTAAAGGAGATTCCGAATACACCCCAGAGCAAAGGGGGGGGAGGGGTACAGAGTTAGAGACCCACTGTAGCAAGCTTTTCTAGCCTTCATAAACAATTGTTTCATCCTCCTTGGATAAAAGCAGACTCCCTGCATCCTAATCTTCCTGGGGTGGGGGAGAGGTTGGAGGCGCGGATCTGCAAGTTTTCCAGGATTCCTACCTGCTCTGACTCGTTTCTATACTGCCCCAGGGCCAGCTCCATGGTCTCTGGCTGCTTGAAAAACACACTGGGCACATGTGCATGCGTGTCCAAAACCCCAACAGGGTGGAGAAATGGAGGAGGGAATTCTGACCATGCTCCACTGAGAGGAGCTTTCTCCTTCTCTCCCTCCCTCTTTCCCTCTCTCCCCTCATTTCTCCCTCTGTCTACTTCTCCAGTGAGAGCACACACCTTCTAGCAAAATTAAAACAAACCAAAAAATGGGCCAGCAGGTGGCACGTGGTGGTTAAGGCGCCGATTCCCATATGACCAACTGCTGTTCAAGTCCTAGACCTGGCAGCTTGCTTTTTCACTTTCTCTATGGTGCGTGCACCTGCCCTATAGTAAATTAAAACAATAATTATAATATGAAATAAATAATTCTTAAAAAAAAGGTACTGCTCCAAAGTTCCTACTGGAATCAGTGTGTCTGACCCTCCTTCCCCCGTCTTCCTCCACTCGCGCACCCACCTATCAGCCTAATGCCGGTCGTTTGGGCAGTCCTGGTGCTCCATCCTGCTGCCCTGAGCAAACGTTCTGGTGCAGCGGGGAATAATAATAGGAAGAGCAGGTGTGCTGGGTCCAGGGCAGTGCTCTAACAGAGGGAAGACCTTCCGTTAAAATGAAGCCCACACCCGGCTTCAGGCCTCGCTTCTGCTCCCAGGACTAGAGGGCAGCCTCAGCTTCCCTACCTGTCAAGTGGAGATGACACCTGCTTACCTCACCAAGGTAGGGGGTGCAAATAAAATTACAGATGTGAAGGGTACAGAGCACTTTTATCTAACCCAATGACTGTGAGTTTACATGACTCTTATTAAAAGAACCTCATGTGTGGGGCCAGCAGGTGGTGGAGTGGTGAAGGCGCTGGACTCCACATGGCTGACCACGGTTTGAGTCCCGAACCCAGTGACTTGAAATTCACTCTGGGAGCGTGCGCATGCGTGTCCACAATCCCAAGAGAAAATGGAGGTGTGGTTATCCCTGCCTGGGGATGATTTCCCACTTTCTCTCCAACAAGCACATGTACCCTGTAGCCAAAATCTCTCTCAAAAAACAAAGCAAACCAAAAAACTACCTCTCTCAAAAACAAAACAAAACAAAACAAAAACAAACAAACAAAAACAACCTTCATGCAAGAAGCTATTCTGGATGTCAAGACGGCAGCCTCTGTGTTGAGCACGCTGCTAGGGCGGCTTCTTGTCTGTCTGCCTTCAGAGGTGCCTACGAAGTTCAGGATCCTGTGCAGACTCTGTAACAAAGCCCCGTCTGAGAAAGAGTCTTCGCCCCTTCCTGGCTCCCATTCCTCCTTATGAAGGTGAACCCTGGAAATGTCTGGACTAAGAGGAATACCAGAACCGCTGTGGTTCTCGTCCTGTCTCAGCTGACTACGGTCGCAATCACAAAGGTAGTATACCCCCACAGCAGACTCGAAGGGTGTGTATTAGAGGGAACAAAGTTGCTGGGAATCCCTGCCCCATCTGCCGAGGTCACAAGTTGCACGTCAAAAATAAACAAAAGAAAACCAAAAAAAGAACTAAATTTTAGGGGAAAAAAACATAATTACCAAAAAAAAAAAAAAAAAAGCATGTAATATATAGACTGTACATCTATCAAAAGAGATTGCAAATCATCATTAAATCACCAGCTTCTGTTTTCATCATGAAAACATATGTAATATTTGTGATAAATGGTAATGTAGAGTTCAAAAAAAAGAAAAAGAAAAAAAAAAGTTGCATGTCGACTTTAGGAACGTGAAACTCTTGGAGCAGTTTGTGCCCACGCCGGCCCATCTTTCACACCCCGTATACAGGGCTTTGTATGAAGCAACACAAGAGGTTGACCCAGGCCATCCAGAAAGCCAGGGATTACGGTCTCCTCAGTTACCACACTGCCCAGCTTGAACCCCGAGACCTTGACTTCAGTACTTCTCATGGAGCTGTGAGTGCCACTCCACCAGCCCCCACCCTGGTTTCCGGTGACCCCTGACACCCCTGGTACAACTGGAAGCAGCCACCAGAGAGAGAACTGTCCTGCCTTTGCCGGCTCTATCAGGGCCATCTCCGAGAAAAGAGCGCCCCCCCACCTGAGTCAATGCCCAAGGTGCCCCCCACATTGCCAGCCAAAGCCGCCTCCCTGAGCAGACGGGCCAGAGTGCTCTGTAAGAATGTAGACGGGAAGGGAGCCCCAGGATTGAGCCGTGGAGCCTAGGACTACGGGATGGGGTGTTCCCCTCAAGAGTTGTGTCCGTTCTGTGGCCAATGGCAGACTCAGAAGAATATGGTTGTTAAATACATCTGAGAGAGGTCAGTAGAGATGTGTGAAGGAGACCCCAGCCCGTAAGTATTGTAAACAGATGGGCTAAATATTGTCTTGCTGTTTCGGGCTCTGCCAGCTCAGCTTTTCCACAATAAACTCTACCTCCTGTCAAAAAAAAAAAAAAAAAAAAAAAAAGAAGAAGAAGCTATTCTGTGTTTTGTATACAAGTTGTCCTTCCATCATTTTAAAAGAAATGCAGCTGATGACTCACTTGTAAATTTCTTTTTTAAAAAATATTTATTTGATTCTGTTTGTTATTATTATTATTATTATTAATTTGACCAGAGAGAGAGAAAGGGAAAGTGAGAAAGCAAGCTGCCAGGTCCGAACTCAAACAGTGGTCAGTCATGTGAGAATCCAGCACCTTTAAGCACCATGCCACCTGCTGGGCCTATGAAATTCATCACTTAAAAAACACTGTTGCCCTTTGAGGCAGGGGGTGGCATGATGTTAAGGTGGTGGATCCCACCTAGCTGACTCTATGGTTCAAGTCCTGGACCCCACAGCTTGATAAAACATGCTGGTTATGTGTGTGTGCCCCCAAAATCTTGAGAGGAAAATGGAGAAGGGATTATGGTGTGGCCATCCCCCAGGGGGTGATTTCTCACTTTCCCTATCTCGTTGTCTCTTTCTGTCTCTCTGGTGAGCACATGCACCCTATAAAAAAAAAAAAAAAAAAAAAAAAAACTAAAAAAAATTTTCTTTAAATTAACTAGGCCAACCAGTGGTGTGGTGGTTAAGTCAGCAGGGTCCCATATGGTCAACTGTGCAGTTTGAGTCCCAGGCCCAGCGGAGGATGTGTATGTGCATGCACATGCCCAACGTCCCCAGAGGAGAATAGAGGAGGGATTACGGAGTGACCATCACCCAAGGGAAGTGCTTTCTTACTCTACACCCCCAATGAGTGCACATGGCCTAAGAAAATTTAAAAATAAATAAACACTATTGGAGTTGGTACACCTAGAAATTGTACACAATATCCATACACAGTAGTCAATATTCATCGAAGTATAAACTCGAATTAATTTTTCAAAAATTTATTTAACTGGGGAACCAGCAGTTAGCGTAATGGCTATGTCGCTGGACTCCCACGTAGTCGACCGCGGTTCGCGTCCTGGACCCGGTGGCTTAAAACTCACGCCGGGCGCGTGTGCGTGCGTGCCCAAGATCCCGAGAGGAGAATGGAGGAGAAGGGATTGCGGCGTGACCATCCCCCCTGGGGGGTGATTTCTCGCTTTCTGTCTCTATGTCTCTCTCTGTCTGTCTGGCGAGCGCACGCGCCCTATAGCGAAAAACCTCTCAAAAAAAAAAAAAATTTATTTAACTTAGGGCTGGCAGGTAGCATGGTGGTTGAGGTGCTGGACTCCCATGTAGCTGACTGCAGTTCAAGTCCTGTACCTGGTGGCTTGCTTTCTCACTCTCCCTTTCTCTCTGTCTGTCTCTGGTCAAAATGGAAGAGTAATGATAATAAATAAAAATTTTAAAGATTTTTAAAATAACTTTATTTGCTATTACTATTCATTTTGGCTTTAATTTGACCAGAGAGAGAAAGGGAAAGTAAGAAAGCAAGCCACCAGGTCCGAGACTTGAACTGCAGTCAGCCACGTGGTAGTCTAGCACCTTAACCACCAGGCCACCAGTCAGCCCCTGAATTTTAATATATGTAAATCATACCTCAATAAAAATGATTGATTGAAAACATGCAAAGAGGGACCAGCAGCTGGCATAATGGTTACATCATCGCTGGATGCATAGTTGACTGTGTTTCAAGTCCTTGACCCAACAGCTTAAACCTCACGCCAGGCATGTGTGTGCGTGCCCAAGATTCCAAGAGGAGCATGGAGGAGGAAAAGGGATTGTGGTGTGGCCATCCCCTCAGGCGGTGGGGGTGATTTCTTGCTTTCTGTCTCTGTCTCTCCGGTGAGTGCATGCACCCTATAGCAAAAATCTCTCTCTCAAAACACACACACACACACACACACACACACACACACACACACAGAAAAATGTGAATTGAGGTTTTGAGTCAACAACCTTGCTTTTTTTTTATTGCCAGGAAGGCATTCCATATCTAGGGGATTCTATGTTTAAATGTTAAATCCTGGGCAGGCCCCATGGCCTTGTGGTTAAGGGAGCTGGATCCCACATGGCTAACAGTTTGAGTCTTGGCCCTGGTAGCTTGAAAAACATGCCGGGTGTGTGAATGGATGCCCCAAGTTTCTACAGGGTGGAGAAATGAACAAAGGATTGTGGCATGAACATGCTCCATTGAGAGGCTGTTTTTTCCCTCTCCCTCTCTTTATCTTTCTCTCTGGGAAGCTATGTGCCTGCTCGCAAAATATTAAAAAAAAAAAAAATTCTGATGATTTGCAGAAAATGCAGGCAATAGGGCAATAGGACAGAGAGAGGCGGGCAGGGTTCCTGGAAGCCTCATTCCTAACCCAGCTCTGTCACTTGTTAGTGACGTGGGGTTAAGTCACCCTTTGAGCTTCACTTTCCTCTTCTGAGGGTCTCTAGCTTGCACTCCCACAATTACTCAAATTTCTTTTCCTACATGGGAGTTAGTGCCTGAGCCCCTCAGGACCTTCCCCAACCTCCCATCACTCTGGGCAGTGTTTTGGGGGCAGTGTTCTGGATCAAGGACCCTGTTTCCCCAGCACGGTTGTCGGTTGCCGTCCTGCATTCCTAGGTCCCTTGCCTTCTCCTCCCCACCAAGGTGCTCAGAGCTCTGATGCGAGACCCTCCTCCCCGCCAGGATGCTCCTTGCGCTCCAGGGGACTTTAGGGACGGACTCCAGTGCTTGGCACTATGAGATTACATCTGCCAATAGGTCGTGGAGACGCCCTCTAGGTTGGTTTCTGCAGCCGATCCTCGATCAGGCTCAGAAGGATAGCTGTCAGGCTTATCTTACATCGCCACCTTCTGGGCAAACCTGGGAGAGTCGATTCTTGCTGTCATCCAAAGAACTCTGACAGTTACATGTCCCTTAAGAACTGGGATGTGGATACGCTCTGGGAAATGCATCGCTGGGTGATTTCTTCATTGTGCGAACATCACAGAGTGTACGTACACAAACCCTGATGCCTCACCTATTCCACACCTAGGCTATATGGTGTAGCCTGTTACTATCTTATGAGACCACTGTCACCTATCCAGTCTGTCATTGGCCAAACTGTTGTTACACAGCCCATGATTGTGTTTTTGGTCTCATCTGCTTCTGTATAACCAGGTTCTGAAATTCAGGCTCTCCCAGTCATCTCTTAGGAGGGGATATTCCAAGTGGTCTCCAGCCTTCCAAACGTGAGGTTGGACCCTCTGGAGTGGTAGGGATGATCCACAACCTGCCCAAACCCTAGAAGCTAAAGCCAATCTCCTCCAATTACTCCATCCAGAACCTTAGTCTTCATGTATCTACCTCATGTGCCCCAACATTCCCATCCCAGGACCCCTATAACTCACTGAGAAACTGTTGTCTGGAAACAGGGTTTTAGCACACACCCTCTGGCAAACATCTTTTTCAGAACCTAAATGTCCAAATCATTGTCCCTGACAATGGTCCCTTTGGAAGACCTCTTCTGGAATGATGACTTGCAATGATCTAAGTTAATTTAAAACACCAACTTTTCAAACTCCAGAGTGAACTTGCTTTCTAACAGCTGTTTAGTGACGAATCCTAGCAATCAAGATGGATGGTACTGTTTTAAATAAGGACTGACAAGTGGCTATAATGAAAAGATTTCCTTTAGGGGTAAAAATTGACTCTGAATTCCTAGTTCCCTCTTCAATCCACATTCCATGTTGCTGGCAGAGTTTCTCTTTGAAAACACAGAGCTAGTATCACTTAACTATTTTTAGAATTCTTTTATTTCTTTTATTTCTTATTGTTATTATTTTAAAATTTTCTATAGGGCGCATGCACTCACCAGAGAGACAGAGAGAGAGAGGGAGAATGAGAAAGCAAGCCGCCAGGTCTAGGACTTGAACCATGGTCAGCCATGTGGGAGTCCAACGCCTTAACCACCATGCTACCCGCTGGCCCCTCACTTAACTTCTTGAAAGTCCTCAATGCTCCCTAATACCTTCAAAATACAAAGCAAACTCCTTATCTCTAGTTGAGAAGAGCAGTGGGCAAAGGTGTAGGACCAGCATGGGTTTAAAGCTCACCTCTGGGGACCAGCAGGTGGCGTGGTGGTTAAGGTGCTGGACACTCCCACATGGTCAACCACAGTTTCAGTCCCAGACCTGCTGGCTTGCTTTCTCACTTTCTCTCTCTCTTTCTGTGTGTGTCTCTCTCTGGTCAAATTAAAGTAAATGAATAAATAAATAGAATTTTTTTAAAAAGCTCACCTCTGTGCCCTGAAGCAAATTATTCAACCTTTCAGGCCTCAGTTCCCTCATTTATGAAAATGAACATACAGGGACTGGCAGGTGGTGTGGCAGTTAAGGGCTCTGAACTCCCACATGGCCAACTGTGATTCAAGTCCCAGACCTGGCAGTTTGCTTTCTCTCTCTCTCTCTCTCTCTCTCTCACTCTGTCCCTCTCTGGTCAAATTTTAAAAATAAATAAATAAAGTTAAATAAAATATTTTTTGAAGAATTATATACTTAATTTTTTTATTTATTCATACATTTATTTTAATTTGACCAGAGAGAGACAGACAGACAGAAAGTGAGAAAGTAAGCCACTAGGTCCAGAACTTGGACCATGATTGGCCACATGGAAATGTCCAGTGCCTTAACCATCATGCCACCTGCTAGTCGCAATGAAATAATTCTTTTTTAAAAAACACAGTATTGGGACCAGCAGTTGGCATAATGGCTATGTCGCTGGACTCCTGTGTAGTCAACCGCGGTTCTAGTCTCAGACCCTGTGGCTTAAACTCACGCTGGGTGCATGTGCGTGCGTGCCCAAGATCTCGAGAGGAGAATGGAGGAGAAGGGATTGCAGCGTGGCCATCCCCCCTGGGGGGTGATTTCTGTCTCTCTTTCTCGCTTTCTGTCTCTCTCTGTCTTTCTGGGGAGCATATGCGCCCTATAGCAAAAACCTCCTCCCCCCAAAAAAATAATACAGTATCTACTTTCTTACAGTATCTACTGTTGTTTTGAAAACAGTAGTATTGTTTTCTGTGCAGATAGCAGGCCCGCAAGCATGGTGAGTGTCCCTAAAACCCGCTGGACCTTCTGTAAGAAGTGTGGCAAGCACCAACCTCATAAAGTGACACGGTGCAAAAAGGACAAGGATTCTCTGTATGCTCAGGAAAGGTGGTGTTACGACAGGAAGCAGAGTGGCTGTGGTGGACAGACTAGGCCTATTTTCCGGGAAAAGGCAAAAACTATAAAGAAGATGGTGCTGAGGCTTGAATGTGTTGAGCCCAGCTGCAGATCTAAGAGGATGCTGGCTATTAGAGATGTAAGCATTATGAACTGGGAGGAGATAAAAGAGAAAGGGTCAAGTGATCCAGTTCTAAGCCTCATCTTTTCTATTATGAAGACAACAAAATCTTGAGGTGAATGTTCACCTCATTTGATTACAGTTGCTCTTTTTGTGAAGGAATAAAGTAATCAATAAAATTCCCCTCTTGGGGAAATTTGATTCATGTTAAAAAAAAACAATAATTTTTTTCTCTTTTTTTTCTGTAGAGAGACATTTTTGCTATAGGGCACACGCACTCACCAGAGAGACAGAGAGACAGAAGGCAAGAAAATTCTGCAATCCCTCCTCCTCCATTCTCCTCTTGGGATCTTGAGAACACATGCCCAACATGTTTTAAGTCACTGGGTCCGGGACTCAAACCTCAGTCAACTACGTGGGAGTCTAGCAACATAGCCATTATGCCACCTGCCGGTCCCAGGAGACAATAGCATTTCTAAAGGTGTACAGCAGTTATCCTTCAGCAGGGCATTCACCTCCCATGGGGATCCAGTTGCGACCTGTCCAGGGACAAACCTCCAGTCTCCACACACCCCATCTGTTATGTTTATAACTTCTTTATCTGCACTCAGGACTTTGTTTCCAACCAAACTGGAATTTCCTTGAGTCAGGGCCTATGCCTTCTATTTCATTTCAAAATCTCCCACAACACCCTGCAAGGTGCTTGGCTCAGAGTAGCCAGTTCATAAATGTCTTTTCAAAGAATCTGTTGCAGAGCCAGTCACGTGGCAGTGGTTAAAGCGGCTAGATCCCAGGACCAGCAGTTGGCGTAATGGCTATGTTGCTGGACTCCCATGTAGTCAACTCAAGTCCCGGACCCAGTGGCTTAAACTCATGCTGGGCATGTGTTTGTGCATGCCCAAAATCCTGAGAGGTGAATGAGAGAAGAGATTACAGTGTGGCCATCTCCCTTGGGGGTGATTTCTCACTTTCTGTCTCTCTCTTTCTGGCGAGCGCTTGCGCCCTATAACAAAAACCTCTCCAAAAAAAAAAAAAAAAAAAAAAAAAAAAAAATGCGGCTGGATCTCACAGGGTGGACAGCCCAGGCGGAGGGAACTGGGCCCAAAATCTCCACAGGAAACTAGAGGAGAAGGAATGCCTGGTCATCCCCCCTCCAGGGTGCTTTCTCACTTTTCCTGTCTCTCTCTCTGTCTCTCTCCAGCAAGTGTATGTGTCCTACAGAAAAAAAAAAATTCCAAATGTTTGTTTTACTACTATTTCTTTTTAAAATCAACTGTTGCTTTTTAAAAACCAATACTGTTTCTCTTGGGAACCAGCAGTTAGCGTAATGGCTATGTCGCTGGACTCCCACGTAGTCGACCGCGGTTCGCGTCTCGGACCCGGTGGCTTACAACTCACGCCGGGCGCGTGTGCGTGCGTGCCCAAGATCCTGAGAGGAGAATGGAGGAGAAGGGATTGCGGCGTGACCATCCCCCCGGGGGGTGATTTCTTGCTTTCTGTCTCTATGTCTCTCTCTGTCTGTTTGGCGAGCGCACGCGCCCTATAGCGAAAAACCTCTCCCCCCCCAAAAAAAAAAAGAAAAAAAAAATAATACTGTTTCTCTTGTCGATGAGTTTATTTTGAGGGACGCCATTCATCTGTACATACAGTATAAAGACTACAAATGTCTTACTCTCATTTAAAAAAATTGCTGGGACCAGCAGGTGGCACAGTGGTTGAGGTGCTGGACTCCCACATGTCTGACCACAGTTTGAGTCCTGAGCCTGGCAGCTTGCTTTTTCTCTTTCCCTTTCTTTCTTCTGGTCAAGTTAAACAAATAATAATTAAGAACAAATAAAGTTAAATAAATAATTATTTTTTAAAAAGGTGGTTCAAAAAATTGCTATAGGGCCCATGGGCTCACAGGAGAGAGGCGAGAGAGAGTGCCAGCGAGCACAAGCAAGTACCCCTGAGCCATGGAGAATGGTCACACGGCAACCTCTTCTCCATTTCTCCCTTCTCTTGGATTTTGGGCCCATGCGTGCTTACACACACACCATGTTTCTCAAGTAGAGGACTGGAATCATGCAATCATCTTTGTGAGATTCAGCCACCTTAACCACCATGCACCGGCTGGCCCCACTTAACTAAGTGAATGAATAAATCAATCAATCAATATTGTTGAATGAACAGACCCAGGTTGGAAGGAAAGGAGGCTGAGGCGGGTGCCTAACCTGCTTTGGGTAAATTATTCAACTAGCCTACCTTGGGTTCCAGAGTTAAAGGGCATCTCTTGGGATGGAGGGCAACTTTTTGCTCAGATAGTAGCATTGAGGGCACAGAAAGTTTGAGCCTCAGGAGGTCTCCTGCTCATTCTGGGCTCCAGTCCCAGGCCCAGCTGGCCCCGCCCAAGCCAACGCGCGTGGCTCTGCAAGGACCCCCGCCACCCCGGGTCAGCAGGCGCCATCCATCACTGTCCGGACGCGAGCCAATCAGACAAGCTCTGCCTTCCCGCAAGCCAATGGCGGGAAGTCAGGGGGCGCGCGGAGCAGGAGAGCGGGCGACAGGCTTCGGGTGGTACATAGGGGTTCCTAGGGCCAGGCCACTGGTCCCCAGCAGCGTCTGGGTGTGACTCGTCCCCTCTCGTGTCAGAACCTGCTGACGAGAGTTTCCGTGCGCACCTCTGCCTAGGACCAAGATCCTGGGGGGTATCGGTTTCTGATGTACTCTGGGGCTAATTCAGCTTGAGGGAAGGGGCCGCCCCAAGGTCCCCTTCCCCGAATTCACTAAGGCTCACTGGGTCGCCCATGAGGGCAAGGGAGGAGGGATGCAGAAGATGGACAGGAGCCCTGGGGATGGAAGCAGACGAGAAGGCAGATCCAAGCGGCCGCTCCCGCCCGCAATCGCCGGCCGCCTTCCCGAAACTCGGTCATCGGAGCTGTCCTCCGCGCCCGCCGGCTCCGGCCGGTGGCAGCGCTAATGAGGCGGTCTTGGGGAAGCTGGAGCCGGCAGGCAGAGCTCTGGGCGGCCGGCCAGGCCCGCGGTCTTGGTGGCTCCGCTGGGCTGCGGCGCCGAGATGGGGCTGGGGACACAGCTGCCGGCGGTCCTCCAGCCCCTAGAAGGCCGGGCCCTCCCCAGGTCCTCCTGCGGTTTTGCGCAGCCCCCTCTGCACTGTCCTCCCGGCTCCAGGCGTAGGTGGTTCGTACGGTAGACCCCCCTTTCCAAAGTCCTATTGCCATAGGGAGCGAGGACACTTTTCGGATCATTTTTCTGCGTTGCCACACGCTCCCACCCCCGCTCATTCCTTTTACCCTAATACAGTCCCTGCGTGGGTGAGGGAGTCGGACGACCCTAGGTCAGGGGACGTGGGAAAACCACCAGCTCGGCTTTGCGGGAACTGCTGCAAGCAGTTGAAATATTCTGAGCCTCAGTCTTTTCCTCCATAAAATGGGAAAGAGTATCCATTTTTGTAAAGCGCCAGGCTCCTGCCGGTCCTTCCCTTTCCCGTTCCTGCACAATTAGAATTACAGGGCTCTAGCGAGCGCAGCCCGGTTGCTAGGAAGCAAATTTGCCCCCTCCAGCTTTGCGGTCGCGTAGGAGGAGTGGATGGAGCCAAGCGCTGGGTGCGGCCGCATATTTGCTGAAGTGTCTCCGGAGAATTTCTCCTTTCCCGTCGCCACACTGGTTCCTGAACTTCACAGTGTTTAACGGGCACATTCCCCGCCTCAGGATCTTTCTTTCTTTCTTTCTTTCTTTCTTTCTTTCTTTCTTTCTTTCTTTCTTTCTTTTCTTTCTTTCTTTTTTTTTTTTTTTTTTTGCATTATTTACTGGAACAGGTTACGTACATAGCGTTTACCATGTTTATACTTATATATCTTTGTCATTTACTCTAATTACAGAAGATGTCAAGGTCATTATGAATATCCAATTTTAAACTGGGCGCAGTGGCGCTCCACTAGTTCCAGCTGCCAGGAAGCAGAGGCAGGAGGACCCTGAGTTCGAAGCCAACCTTGGCAATATAGCAAGACCCTGTTCTTAAAGATAAATTAAATCAATGTCCAATCTTAAAGAGTTTTATAATGTAGGTTATTATATATTATCGCTGATAAAGCAGCGATAGACCCTATTAATCAGAACACTCCACTTTCTTACAGCAGCGGCTGTCCAAAATGTCTGTGCCCTGGCAGACGGAGAAGCAATCTTGGGGGGGGGGGGGGGGGGGGGCAAGCCTGCTTGTTGCTAGGGCAACGCCCTGCGGCTGGTGGTGCAGAACTAGGAGCCTTTAGGAACCGAGGTCGGTTCCGCACCGGAGGCGGAGTTAGTCCGGGGAGCAGACCTGGCGCTAGCGAGTTTCTTGTTTTCTCTCCAGGTGGCGCTATAGGATCGCAGATGCTGTCTTGGGGCGGGGCTTCCCACTGCGCTTGTCGCCCGCGAGGGGCGGGGTCAGGGAAGGGCTTGAGTGAACTGTGTTGTGCGCTAGGGATCCCGGCGAATGAGCTGTCCCGGGAAGCCAGTGGCAGACAGGCTCCGGGACATACGTCCAGAACACGGAAGGTGTACTCTTAGAGAAAGAGAGTCTGGAGACTCTGGGACGGTGACGAAGAGCGAAGTCGTGTCGCCCAGAAAAGTTATACATCTCCTTCCTGCGCATCTGCCCCTGGAACCTCCCTTGGGCTCTCCCTCCAGCCTGCCATTCATCACACCCTCTGGAGCTCCCTAGGTGGGTGTTCTGCACACACGCTAGGTGGGGCTGGCCGATACTTCCTCGCCGCCAGCATCCGCGCCGAGCCAAGGCATGCCTGCAGCGCTCTCATGCCCAAGGAATGTGCCAAGATGTGAATTCTGCTCTCCCGGGCATGCCAAGAAAAACAGCCATGCCATTCCTCAATTTGTCCAGAGGAAGCCTGACTCCCTTCCCTTTTGGAGGCTGGGAATGGAAAAAATGACACAAAGAATTCCTGGCGGAGACACCGTCTATGTACTGCATACACAAAATAGGGATACCATCTTTTTTATTTTTCTTTTTTAAAGTTTTTTTTTTTTTTTTTTTTTTTTTTTTTTTTTTTTTTTTTTTTTTTGCCATAGGGCTTCTGTGATCGCCAGAGAGAGAGAGAGACAGAGAGAGACAGAGAGAGGAAAAATGAGAAATCACCCCCATGGAGGTTGGCCACCGCCACAATCCCTTCCCCTTCCATTCTCCTCTCAGGATTTTGGGCACACACACCTGGTGTGAATTCCTTTTTCTTTTCTATTTTTTTTAAAGAGAGATTTTTGCTATAGGATACATGTTCTCACTGGAGAGACAGAAACAGAAAGCCAGAAATCACCCCCTAGGAGGGATGGCCATGACGCAATCCCTTCTCCTCCATTTTCCTCTTGGGATTTTGGGAGCACACACACCTGTGCTCAGCATGAGTTTTAAACCACCAGGTCAGGGACTCAAACCTTGTTAGACTACGTGGGAGTCCAGCATTGTAACCATTATGCCATCTCCTGGTCCCATCTGGCATGAGTTTCAAACAGCTGGATCCAGGACTCAAACAGTGGATGACCATGTGGGAGTCCTGTGCCTTAACCACCACACCACCTGCTGAACCCCCACTTTTAGTCTTGTATTGTGTCACAAAGCCATACCTAGCCTCCCCACCACATCGGGGGCCCTGGTAGCAGCATCAGACCCTCATTACACTTCTCCCTAATCACAGTACTGTAGGGATATGTCAGTACTATACCAGATATCCCGAAAAGGAGCTATAGGAAATGCAGAAACCCTTATACACACACACACACACACACGCTTCTTAGACCAAGAAAGAAGACCCTTGGCAAGGGACAAAAGCATGTTTATTAGAGCCTTGGGGCTGGCACACGTAAGGTCTGGCTTAAGGTAGATCAGCAGTTTCCGTGGCCCAAGGGACATGCCAGGATAGGGGAGAAGGGGTGACTCAGGCCTTAAGGCAGACCTTAGTGTCTCCCAATCTGAGCTAGAGATCTTGAGAGTCAGTTCTGGGAGGGGTCTGGGCATGCAAAGGGGTCTCTCTTGCCCCCTGGGGCCTTTGGACTGTTGCCAGAATTGGAGAAATGGTCAGGAGAGGGAGCAGGCAGCCCTCAATCCACAGCTTTCATTTCAGTAGTGACCATTTAATTTGTTCCTTGGCAGACTGGAGAACCTGGTGGGGGCAGGGTTTGAGAGAAAGAGTTAGGGGGGAATGTCAAATACCTTTCCATGCAGTGAGGGGGAGGTCTACAACACCCACCCAGCACCTCTGCAACCCCCAGTCGCTAGATGGCAGCAGCTCTTCTCTGCCTATCTTAAACGGGACTGGCCATCGAGAGTGTAAGGACAGGGCAGGCAGAACTGGCTGCAGCTGGCTCCTACTTCCAGACCCAAGCTGCCAGGTCCTCTGGTTCCTGCTTCTGCAGCTGTGGGTGTGGCAGCAGTCTGGTGTCCCCCATGCCGTGCCATGTGAGTTCCCTCCCACAGTGCCACGTCCAGGCAGGGGCTGCGCCCAGGCTTGACACTTGATGCCTCAGCAAAGCTCTTGCTCTGACTTTGGCTGGCAGTGTGCCCCACCCCGACTGCTGCTGATGTGGCACAGCTGGCAAAGGGTGGCTGGCCAGACCCTGCCACAAGACACCTGCTCCCAGATGTGTGCATTCCCACGTGCTGCTGAGCAAACAGTTTCAGTCGGGTGTGGACGCAAATCTCAGCACACACAGTGCCAACGTGGGGGGACCCTAGCTGTACCTCTCAGATGGCCCAGCCAGAGACCTCGGGAGCCAGTTCTGGGAGGGACCTGGGGACGCAGAGGGGTCTCTCTTGCCCCTCGGAGTCTTGCGGTTATTGCCAGGATTGGAGAAATTGGTTGGGAGAGGGAGCGGCCAGCCAGGAATCCCCAGCCTTTTGTTTCAATATGTAACTTCCAAATGGTGCTTATTAGCCATTCAGTGCTGGTCATCCTAGTGAGTGAGCCTCTTTTCCTTCTAAAGAAGGTCTGGCCCACGCTGTGTAGGTCCGTCCATCCCTCCTCTCTTGGGGACAGCTTGACTTGAGGTTCCCTTACCTCTCCTAGCTGGAATCTATCCATAACTATCTCCCATTTTTCTCTCTCTCATCCCTATCTGCAGTTTCCTTGGTTTTGACTCAAGAATTCCATCAGAAATGTTATGCCTTTATTCCTTCCCCCTTTGGAAGAATAGTGGTGGTTGTTTATTGAGTATGTATGATTTGCTAGGAACTGTGCTAAGAATTTTCCATGTGTTGGCTTACCTAATTCTCATAACTCTAGGAGGGTCCTGATTATGTGAGGTCCGGAGAGGTGGAGTAACTTGCCCTAGGGTGACCCAGCTTTAGGTGGTGGGTGGACCGTGTACCCCGAGGTGACTCCCATGAGCCCCTGTGTTCTTGTCTGCTCAGCTCATCGCTCCTAACCCGTTTACACCCTAAAAACTGCTGGCAGCTGTTTTCATTCCAGTGGCTGGGGAGGCAGAGGGACCAGCAGGGAGGGCAAGGCGGGGTGAGTGCCAGTGGCAGTGCAGGGAGGTGGGCACCACACCTGGGCCTCGACCCGGGATGCCATAGGCCCATCTCGGCGGGAAGCCCACAGCAGGAGGCAGTTAGTGCCAGGACAGGGAGCTCCACCATAAACGCAGGGTTAGTCTGAGCCGAGGTCAAGACGGTCAATGACAAGCGGGAAGTTGGTGCGGCTGCAGGACCCACCAGGCCACCAATCCAGAGTCTGTGCATCCCCAGGCAGGACCTAGGATCATGCAGGGGTGTGGCAGGACGTGCTTGCCCACAGCCAGGTCACTCAGGGGCCAGGAGGCAAGCGATGAGTGGGAAAGTTGCACCCTATCATGAGTTAACAGGGCCTTAACAAGCCCAGTGCAGCCAGGCACAGAGGAGCGGGCCTGTAGTCCCCGCTGCTCAGGAGGTGGAGGCAGGAGAATGGCGAGCCCAAGGCCAGCCCAAGCATCATAATGAAATCCTGTCTAAAAACAAACAAACAAACAAAACCACACAGACAACAATCCCAGCATGGACTCTAAATGGGAAAGGTGGGGGAACTGATTTGGAATCCTTTCCCGGTTAAGGGAAGCATCAGGGGACTGGGTCCTCAGATTGCTCTGGGGAACAAGGGACCTGGCCGTCACCAGGTGGGCAGCTCATCCCAGGTTTGAGCCAACTAAACTGAGCCAGGAGAGGAGGGAGCTCTTCCATCTGTTATATTAGCACCCATCTCCCCCACTGGAGCCGGGAAGCCGCAGTGACAGCCTCCAAGAGACTGTCACAGCCTCATCCCTCCCCACTCCTGACTTCTCCGCCTCGGCAGGGTCGCTGGGTCCCCCCAGGGGGCTCTGCTCTCCTCATCTCTGCAGCCCATTTCTGACCAGGGCAGGGGCAGGGGCCCTACCTGGGCTACACTCTGTTCAGTCAAGCTGCTGTCGTCTGCCTGTGGGGAAGCAGAGTCAAAGGGAGGGGTCAGGCCAGGGTCCAAGAGATGAAGGAAAGGGGCCTGGGGGTGGGTGAGGTGGGGCAGTGGTTAGGATGATCCCGAACTGCACCTGTATCACTGGTTAGCTGAAGTCCTGCAGCTTACCCCCAGGATGCCCAGAACCCTGGGACCCTTCTCTGGCGCATGGAAGATATGGATCAAGGGGAGTAAGAGGGGAGCAAAACTAGGCAGGGAGAGCCTATCCATCCCCGACCCACAGGCTCAAGGCCAAGGCCTTTGAGGATTTATTGACTTCCCCAGTCTATACCTTCTGCAGGAGGATGGTGAGGGACTGTGATCCTAAGGGGGAGAGGAGAGGCAGATCTCTTTACTAACCGATGTCCCCAACCCCTAATAAATGCAGCGACCCAGAGGAGCCTGGGCTTCCACACCTGGGCCCTGGCAGCCTCATGTCCAGGGAGGGCAGGCAGGGGGAAGGATGGGAGGGACAGCCTGCAGGACATGGAGAGGGAGGGGATGCAGGAACTCTTACCCTAAAATTCACTTTCTGGATCACTTGCTGGGGGTCACTCTCCAGAATTACGCTACAGGGTGGGAGAAAAACCAGGAGGAACATTGGTGACTTGATACTCTCCTCTGCCTCCTCCCCTGCCCAGCCTCTTCCCTCTCTTCAATGCATCCTGCAATGTCTCCCTTCCAGGCACCTTCCCATCAAACAGTCCTCAAGTCAGAACTCTCCTCACCATCAAGGGCTCTCAGCTCTCATTCGTCTACACCACAAACCTGATGGTCCACACACTTGTTCACCACAGGGCCAAGGTTTTGAAATTGGGTGAGAGCAGCAGCCTAGGATGGTCAGATTATGAAATGCAAAGACTCACAAGCTTGGAGCTCTTGGAAATCTGGCTCTGCAAAGCCTGGTCATACCCCCACAAGACTCGCAGTAGCAGGCAGTTAACAATAATAGGGGGCACAGATGGTGCTACTGTAGTACAATGTGATGATCTGCGAGGCTGATCCATGTGGGAAGGTTCCAGGTTCATGTTCAGAGACCTCCCTGAGTATGCCAAGCATGCATGTGCCCATGACTGGAGCTGGCTAAGGCTGGGGTTTGGATCATAGCATCATGACTCTATTGTGGGGACAAGCAGGTGGCATAATTGTCACAGTGCTGGACTCTCACATAGCTGACCACGGTTCGAATCCTGGACCCGTCAGCTTAAAAATCACACCAGGCATGTGTTCATGCTTGCCAAAAATCCCAGGAGGAGAATGGAGGAGAGGGGACTGGGGCATGGCCATCCCCCTGGAGGGTGATTTCTCACATTCTTTTTCACTGTCTGTCTCTAGTGAGTGCATGCACTATATGGAAAAAAAAAAAAAAAAACTTAAAAAGTAAAAGACTCTGGGAACAGCAGTTAGTGTAATGGCTATGTCGCTGGACTCCCAGGTAGTCGATCATGGTTCGCGTCCCGGACCCGGTGGCTTAAAACTCACACTGGCGCTTGTGCGTGCGTGCCCAAGATCCCGAGAGGAGAATGGAGAAGGGATTGCGGCGTGGCCATCCCCCCTGGGGGGTGATTTCTCGCTTTCTGTCTCTCTGTCTGTCTGGTGAGCGCACGCGCCCTATAGCCAAAACAAACAAACAAACAAAAACTCTCAAAAAAAAAAAGACTCTGTTATGAAGGCCGTCTCTCTCTGTTACTTATAGAAGTAATAAAATTAAAAAATAGCTCTAGAGGGAGGCAGCACCCTATCTTTTGGAACCCCCATCTGCAGGCAGAATGGCACAGGGCCATGGAGAGTGCAATCTCTGGAACCAGGCACATGGTTTGAGATCTTGGCCCTGCCACTCCTTTGCTGTGTGATCTTGAGCAAATCACTTGAATCCCTGAGCCTCTCTTTCCTCATCTATAAAATAGATGTAATGTTAGAGGCACGCACGTAGATGTTGTTAAGGTGCTCGAGAAGATGCTATTATCCTTTGTCCAAGAGTCAGAACCTCTTTTTCTCCCTGAGTAGTATTCTTCATGGAAGTCTGCTAACCATCTTTCCCCACGAGGGCCCCCAGCTTTCTGGGAATGTGCCAGCACTCCAACAGGCGGTAACTGATTCAATGAGAACCATGAGCTTCACGTGCATCATCTCACCGAGTCTCCACAATCCTATGAGGTGGTGCCCCTGTCACCCCACTCTAAAGCTAGGGAAAGTAAGGGCGCATGGGCTCTAGGAGTGGGAGGTAGGGAAGGCAGGCTCTGTCTGAAGTCCTTCTAGACAGGGGCCAGCATCTATGCCGGTAGTTCCCCCGGCACGGAGCTCAGACTAGCTTTCCCAAGCCTGCCAATCCAACTGTCGGCCACAGTTTTACATCAGGTTACTCTCCTCTTTGTCTAACATGGAAATCGACCTTCATCCTTATAAGGGAGTGGGAGTAAGGGGTGGGGCGATGGGACCACTGGGGACAGGCTGGAGAAGGGAGGGAGGAGTTGGCTGGAGAGCCCAGCCATGTGCCACAGGCCATCCGGAGTTGGCGACCCTCAGGGAACCTCTCTCTCTCTGTGAGTGTCCCTGCCGTCCCCTCTTCTCTCCATCTCTTCCTCACCCGCCATCCACGATTTCATCCAGCACCAAGAAGGCTCCGTCCATGTTCTCCAGCAACCAGCGCTTCTCGACATTCTTCCTGAAGGCAGACGTGTGCTCCTGAGCCTCCTCGGGGCCAGGGGAAACTGGGTGGTCCCTGTCTCTCTTTCTGCAAAGCCTCGCTCCCTCACCTCCTAAGCCCAGCCCCCAACAAGGATGGGAAGGAGCATGTAGGGGGCAGAGCCTGTGCCGGGGATGCCTGAGCACAGGGCAGGTCCGCTGCCTCAGGCCCACCTTACACCCCTGCACTACAGCCCTACTATGTAAATTGACAGTGGACATTCATTCTTGGATTCTCTCACTTTTCCGAGGACTACAGGAGAAAAGCAGGGAGGAAGGGCCTGCCTCTGTGCCCTGCCCTGGGTGAGGGGAGCTGGGAGGCAGAGCCCTTCACTCACCTTAACATGTGGTTCAGAGACTCAAACAGGCAGGTGAGCACAGACATGAGCATCAGCTGTGGAGGGGTGGGGTGGGAGAGGAAAACAAAAGGGCTTGAAGTTGAGAAGGCCCAAGGGGGCCTCGGAGCCCACCTGTGTGGTCAGCGGTGAGCAGTTGTCCCCTTCACAGAGACAGGGCGGGAGGCTGACTATGGTTTGCCCTCAGAGGGAACTGCCTGGTGTCAGGGAGTATCTGGAGAGCTCCTGGGGGATGCTGAGTTACGATTAGGGTTAGCCCTTGCACCCTATGGCAAAAACCTTTAAAAAAAAAAAAAAAAAAAAAAAGGACCAGCAGATGGAGTAAAGGTTATGTTGCTGGACTCCCACATAGCTGACTGCAGTTTGAGTCCTGGACCTAGAAGCTTGAAACTCACGCTGGGCGCGTGTGCACGTGCCCAAAATCCCAAGAGGAGAACGGAGGAGAAGGGATTGTGGTATGGCCAATATCCTTGGGGGAGTGATTTCTCACTTTCTCTCTCATTTTCTCTCTGTCTCTCTGGCAAGCATACATGCCCTATAGCAAAAATATCTCTAAAAAGAAAAAGAAAGAAAAAGAGACAAACAAAGGCACCCCTGCAGAGGGGATGATGATTTCTTCATTTTTGGCTCCCCACAAACCTAAGAGGCTTAGCGGATACGCATTATTTCAGGAAGAACTATTTTTGGTGCACTTCAAAGGCCCCCCAAGACTAGAAAGAGGGTACCAATGGTGAGCTTCCAGATCCAGGCTCTACCCCAGACTCCCAGCCATGCCCCCAGGACAGATCTGCCTCCTGAATTCACCTCATTCTCATGGGATGAGCCCACCACGTACAGGAAGAGGTCAATGCTGCTTTTGTAGACGATGGTCATGCCCCCAAAAAACGCAATCTCACCTGCAAGGGGATGGGCTGTCAGACTGGCCACGCGGCCTTGACCCACTTGACCCCTCCTCCCGCCTCCTGTTCTGTGCCTATCCCTGTTCCCTCCTTCCTTTTCCAAGGACCAGCACTTGAGACATGACCACTGTGCCTCTGTGTCCTCCCCAAGCTGCCACCCCGTTTCTGGAGACTGCTTCTCTCAGGAGTCAGCAGACCAGGTTGTCAACCCGATCAACCTCCTGCCCACCCTCCCACCATGCACAGTGAGAGCCGTGGGGTCAGATCACGGTGGTGGGGTAACCACAACCCAGCTGGGCTCTGGCTGAGAGAGAAGCCTGAGGAGGCTGGGGGTGGGGGTGAGAGCCATGGGGAGTGGAGAACAGCTGGGAAGGAGAGAGAAAATCGCCTCCGAAGAAAAGGGCATGGCTGTGGATGTGGAAGGCCAATGGGGACAGATGCGTCCAGATGAAGGCGACAGGTGTCTGAGTTCTGGAGGAGGCGGTGGTGGACGCTTGCTTACTCTCGGTCCGGCTGGTCTTGTTGAAGACGTTTTTCTCGAAGACCATCTGCTCCTTCATGGAGGGGAACGTGCCATCATAATACTGTGACAAAGGGGAGAAGGGGCGAGAGCCGTTCCACAGGGCCTAGCTGCTCCTGTAGGTGGTGGGAGCGGTGGGTGGGGGCTGGACAGGACCCTGCTGCTGTGCCCGGTCTCCCCTAAAGGGGGCTCTCTAGGCCTGTCTATTTCCCCAAAAGCTAGTTCTAAGCAAAGAAAGTCAGAATAAGTAGAGGAAAATGGAGGCCTACTATGGAGTCCCTCCCTGCTTCTTGCAGGCTCTTGTACGTTGAGAAGATGGACAGGGTGCTAAGGCTGGGGGGTCACTAGGCCACACCACTTCCATAGCCATCTGTGGGAGTCTACAGGACAGACAGCAAGGCCAGGAGTCCTTCCTAAACGACAACACAATCATAACAGCAGCTACTTTATCATCCCCATTATGTCACCGGGCTGTGACATCAGGTAACTTCCCCGACAGGGCCAGCAGGGATTTCACACCATGGACAGTCTGACTTCAGACGGCTTTATGGAGGAGATACACATCTAAGGAAAAGTTCCTCCTGCCTAATTCAAAATGAAATCAATGCTTTTTGTTTGGTTTAGTGAGCCTCTCTCTCTGACTCCGTTTATTCATCTGTAACATGGGTGTGCCCGGCTGGGGGAGGCCCGGGACGCTCTGGGATTGCAGATCCACCTCTGACTATATGCCGGGGGGAGATGTGGTGGCTCAGCTTTCAATGCTCTGGACGTGGATCTTGCCACTTAGGATTCAGTCCGAGGCAACGAGAATCTCCCTGCTGGTTGCCGCTGCAGTGAGCGTGCTCATTTGAATGTCATGAAGACAAAAACGTTTCAGCTCCAAACGAAAAGCCCATCAGGTATCTCATAGCTAACTGAGATGCTATCGCTCCACTGCAGTTAACTCGGTGGTAGAAGTTTACTTTAGGGTTGTCCTAGCTTCAGTTACTCAGGGCATGCTCACTAGAATGGATACTGGATAGCTGAATGGGAGTGGAAACCAACCCAAGCCTCATCAAAAAGCCTGAGTTTGGATTTCTGCTATGATATACACGGGAGTTTAGGCGCCTCAGCTCCTCTAGTCCCCATTTTCTTCATCTGCGAAACGAAAGACTCAGATGATTCGGTCTCTAACATCCCATCTGGTTCCAAATCCTTAGACTCCTTAGAACCAAGTGGAGGTAGCTTGTTTAGACTTTGAGGACTAGGAGTCCTGGGTCCCAGGCTCAACACAGCTGCTTTGGGCAGCCGCTTCCCATGGTCCAACTGGCATGGTAAGACATTTCAGGAGATACGAGTAGAAACAAAGGAGACCTCCACCCATTAGGGGCCAATGGCTTGACAAGGCAGGAGGTTGGACAGAATGACCTCTGTGGCAGGAGGCAGAGATCAAAGTGGAGTCTCTCTTGAGATAAGAGAGTCACTTGGGTGGGGACCTGTTTTGGGGACCACAGCACTGTCTTTAGGGTCCCTCAGGGAAGGCAGGGTGTTTACCTTGGCCAGCAGCCGGTTCCCGTCATTATCTAGGATGAAAACAGCCTTGATGGTGTAGAGGGAGGGCTCCTGCAACTGACACCGGAGGAGAGCTCCGTTGGGCCCCTAACTCAAGGTGCACGCCCTGCCATGACTCTATGGGATCTGCTGGTCCTAGGAGTACATCCTCAGGCTCCAGCCACCCCAGTCTCAAAGGTCTACGCTGGATCAGGCCCAACTCCGTGCCACTTGGGCCAACTCCGGTGCATGCTCCACTCCCAGGTAGATGTTCCACTGCAGGCCCCTGGTGGGCGCAGTGCCCGATGGGTGCAGAAGGTCCTTCCGGGCCCAAGTTCTGTCATGCACTGACTGCTCCAGAGCCCGAGTCCGAGTGTATCACAGAACCTGGGCCGGGCGGGACAGCAGCGCCGAGCCTCCTCCTTCCAGGGAACCTCAGGCCGAGGCTGGACCAGCGCTCTCAGCGCGCCCCCAGCCCCTAGGCTCAGATTGGCTCCAGAAGCACGCCCGCCACCCACGGGCGATGGGAGCTTGAGTCCGAGGCCGATATGCCACTCCTTCCCCCTCCCAGAGGAATCTCAGCCCACCAGCCACCCCAGTCCCCATCACCCTCCAAATTGACCCAGAACTTCAGCCCCGCGACCACCGACTCAGCACCGGCCTCCTGGCCAGTCCCGGCCGGGACAAACTTTTCCTGCCCGGCCCCCTTCCCGGCGAGGGTCACGAAGTTCCCAGCCGCCCCACGCAAGTTGAGTTGGCCTCCCCCACCCGTCCGCGCCCGGCTCCCCCCGCGCCTGCCCGCTCCGTACCCGCAGCCCCGACGGCTCCCCGGCTCCTGCAGGCGGTGCCGGGCCCCCGGTCTGGGCCGCCGCGGCCCCCTCCCCCGGGTGCGGACGTGGCCAGGCCTCGGGCCGCTGCATTCCGCTCGCCGCCTCGCACTGACAGCGCCGCCCGCCGCCCCGCCTCCGCGCCGCGCGGCCCCGCTGCCCTCCCCGCTGCCCTCCAGACCGCCGCCCACGCTGCCTCGGCCCCCTTTGGTGCGTGGCTCGTCCTCCTTGTGGCCCCTACCCCCAGTCGCTCTCGCTGCTCGCCCTTCCCGCCCTCGCTCCGCCCTGCGCCCCCACCTAACTCTCCTTCCCTCCACCGCCCTCCTCTCTCCTGGGCTGGGTCCCGTCCTTAAGGCCCGGAGCTCTCTGCATCCTCAGGTGGCCCCAGGTCCTGGCTCTTCCTGCTTCCTGCCTCCTCTCCCGCCTCTGCCTTTGGTTTGCGCCAGGGTCGGAAGGCTGTCCTGGGCCAGCGCAAAACGCAGGCGAAGTGCACTTTGGTTTCTTGACTCCTGGTAGGTCCCATGGCCAGGAACAGGTTCTAGAAGTAAGGACAGTCCTAGGGAGAAGGGGCTCTCCCATTCCTCTCACACCACTTGGGAAAGGGGTCCAAGGCGCTGGAAATACCTCTTCAGACGCTCAACAGAGAGGCACAACCTGAAGCAAGACAGAGGCCTGGCAGCACAAGCGGCATCAGGCTTTGCAATGTTTTGGGTCCTTTGATCTAAGTACACCAGAGGGCAAGCTCTCATTTCAGGATACTCTGGCCAGTGAAAATTGAACACAGTGATACAGACCTAATGGCATGTCTGCATTTGCCCGTAACACCGCCACCTGTCATCCTGCCTTTGGACACTTTAGAGTACGTTAACTCATAAAGCCCACACCTGTGAGTGAGGTAGCCTCACCCCCATTTTCAAGAAGGAGAAACTCAGTTCTTGTGATCTTTTTAAGACTGTACAGCTAATTAGTTGAGTGGGGAGGGAACCCAAGGTTTGGACTCAGAATTTCTTCCCCCTTCTCCTCAAGGCCTGAGTTTGTAGCACACTCACCTATCCCAGACAGCTGCAGAATGGAGTTTTCCTCTGCTGAATGCATCAAGCCTTCTTGTCTTCCAGTTTTGTTGGCTTAAACATCGTCATCAAGGCCAGTTGGGGTGGCACAGAGGTAACAGAAGGCGCTGTGATGCTGAAACCACATTGGAATGACCTCGGTTCATGTCCCAAGGCCTCTCTTTATTCTCTGGGTGCCTGTGTGCCGTGAAACTGGCTGAGGATGAGGGAGGATCATGATGGGAGGATCCCATTGGGGTTGTTTCTCTCTCAGGAAAGAATAAATAAAATTTTTAAAATCATCACCAAGGGGTACCAGCAGATGGTGTAATGGTTACATCACTGGACTCTCATGTAGTCGACCATGGTTTGAGTCGCAGACACAGCAGCTTAAACTCAAGTGGGTTGCGGGTATGTGCATGTCCAAGGTCTCAAAAGGAGAATGGAGGAGAGGGGATTGCAATATAGCCATCCCCACCGGGGGGTGATTTCTCGCTTTTTTGTCTTTCAGTCTCTCTTTGACGACCACATGTACCCTATAGCAAAGATTACTCCCCCCAAAAAAAGAAAAAAAAAATCACCAAGGGGCCAGCAGCAGGTGGCACGGTGGTTAAGGCACTAGGTTTCCACGTAGCTAACCGCAGTTCAAGTCCCAGACCTCGTGACTTGCTTTCTCACTTTCTCTCGTTCTCTCTCTCTCTCTCTCAGGAGCACACGTGTCCTATAGCAAATTTAAAAAATAATAATGAGGGACTGGCAGGTGCCGTGGTAGTTAAGGGCACTGGACTCCTACATGGCCAACTGCAGTTTGAGTCCTGGACCTGGTGGCTTGCTTTCTCACTTTTCCTCTCTCTTTTTCTCTCTCTTCTTCTTTTTTTTTTTTTTATGATCAGTTATTTAATTAGGTTCTTGGCAAAAAATTTAGAACACCAATTTGTGAGGATAAACTCCATTTGTAAGGGCAAACGCAAATCGCAGGTAGCCCTGGAGCTGAGGAACAGCTTTGATTTTTGGTAAAATTTGTGAGTCCACAGCTTTCTGATCAATCTTGCACTGCTCTGAAATCTCGTATTTCCCCTCTGTGTCGAAGATCTCACCTTCTTGGTGTCTGGGCTTCTGCAGTTTCTTTTTCTTGAAGTAAGCATCAGTAAGGTGCTTTGGGATTTTTACTATGCTAATATCAATTTTTGTGGAGGTGGCAATGACAAATTTCTCGTGTGTTCTACGCAGTGGAACTTGACTGAGAACCAGCGGTCCAGTCACAAGTAGCAAGCCACTGCTCAGCTGCTTCAGGAAAGCCACTCTCTTGCCTCTGTGGCGTCCAGTGAGGATGATCAGAATGGTCCCAGGAGTGATGCTGGCTCGCAGCTTTCTCACATGCTGACTGAAGGGTTTTTTGCCGTGGCTCAACAGCTTTCGAGGCACATCTTCAGTAGGATAATTCCTAGGCATTTTGCGCAGTTTAATCACCTGGGTACCACCATTCTTGTCTACAACTGGTTTTGTGACAGTCGCAAGAAACTTCTCCTTTTTCTTTTCGATCCTGGATTAGTGGCGGAGTATTTTCTCTTGTGTATGGCCTTCCTGGAATACATGGCAGACTGGGAGTATTTGCCGATGCCCCGGACTAGGATGTGGTTTCGACTGCAATGGGGCTTCCCCTTCTTGGGCTTTTTAGCCGTAGGGTCACCTTTTTTTTTTTCTTTTCAGAGGTTTTTGCTATAGGGTTCATGCACTCATCAGAAAGACAGAGAGAGACAGAGAGACAGAAAGCGAGAAATCACCCCCCAGGGGGGATGGCCACGCTGCAATCTCTTCTCCTCCATTCTCCTCTCGGGATCATGGGCACGCACGTACACATGGGGTGCCACTGGGTCCAGGACTCGAACTGTGGTTGATGACATGGAGTCCAGCGACATGGTCATTACGCCAACTGCTGATCCTAGGGTCACCCTTTTTAACCTTGCCACTGGCATCAGCCTTCTTGGCTTCAGGTTTCTTCTCCTTAGTCTACTGCTTCGCAGTTTTTTCACCTGCCATCTCGTACAGTGGGAAAGAGCCTCTCTCTGTCTCTCTCTCTCTTGCTCACTCTGTCCCTCTCTGGGCAAATTAAAATAAATAAACATAAATAAATCAAGTTAAATAAAATAATTCTTTAAAAAAAAAAAATTAGTGGCCAGCAAGTGGCATAATGGTTAAGGCACTAGACTCTCACATGACCAGATATGGTGCGAGTCCCAGACACAGAGGCTTGAAACTCACACCAGGCACGTGTGCATGTGTGCCCAAAATCTCCAAGAGGAGAATGAAGGAGAAGGGATTGTAGGATGGCCATCTCCCGGGGGGGGTGGGGGTGGGGGTGGGTGACATCTCACTTTCTTTCCATTTTCCTGTCTTTCTGGAGAGCACACATGCACTATAGCAAAAAGCTCTCCAAAATAAATAAATAAATGATAATGATGGTAAATAGAAATAATTTAAAAAATCATCTCTGAAAGACACTCTGTGATAACCACTTTGTGTAACTTGATGGGTCTCTCCTGTCCCATGTGTCAGAAAGCTGCTGATTTCTTTCATTGGCCTTTTCTCAATCCCTTATTGTCATTTCTACTAATTTGTTTACAAATGCATATGGGCCTTCTCCCCACCAGACTTTGAGCCCTGTGAAAACAGAGATATGTGCCCATCTTTTCCACCTCCATGGCGCCTCCCGCAGGCCTGTTACTGACAGATACTTAAGCATTTGATGAATAAGTGAATTCAGGAGAGGGAGCTCATGTGAAAGTATTCACAGAATATCTATTTTAAACAAATCGTAGTTCAAATGTACTTAGCTTTGAAACTGTATTTTATAGCTGTATGAAAATGTATTGAGGGGGCCAGCAGGTGGTGTGGTGGATAAGGACGCTGGATTCCCACATGGCCAACCATGGTTCAAGTCCTGGATCTGGTGGCTTGCTTTCTCACTTTCCCTTCCTCTCTCTCTCTTTCTCGCTCTCTCTCTCTCGTCAAATAAAAATAAAAAATAAAAAAAATAAAAAAATAACAATAACAAATGGAAATAAATGAATAAATAATTCTTTTTTTAAAAATGTATTGACACATACTACATACCAGGAACTTTTCTGGTCACTGGACTACTACGGTAGATAAATAAAATCTTTCCCCACATGGTCAAAATGAAAGAATAATGATAATAAATAAAATTAAAAACAAACAAATCTTTAAAAAAATACTAGTGAATATAATTAGCATTATTTGTTACAATGGTGGGGGAAAGACCCAGTATTAGGCTTTAGGCATTTGGGATTCCAGCTCATTAGGCTTATGTCTGTGGTCATGCTGGCTGGGTATGTTATGAAAAAATCCTGATTTGATTACTTCAGTGCCTTTTTTTTTTTTTTTCTTCCTTTTTCTGGAGAGGTTTTTGCTATAGGGCGCGTGCGCTCGCCAGACAGGCAGAGAGAGACAGAGAGATAGAAAGCGAGAAATCACCCCCCAGGGGGGATGGCCACGCCGTAATCCCTTCTTCTCCATTCTCCTCTCGGGATCTTGGGCACGCATGCACACGCGCCCGGAGTGAGTTTAAGCCACCGGGTCCGGGACACGAACCGTGGTCGACTACATGGGAGTCCAGTGACATAGCCATTACGCTAACTGCTGGTCCCTAGTACCTTAATATTTCTGTGAGTTTGTCCATGCTTAGTTTATATTTACAAGGATAGCACCCAAGAGCCTCCAGGGCATTCCCAACTCTGGCATATGGAACCAAGCGTGGGAGGGGGAAACAGGAAGGCCTGGAAAGAGAGGACTTAGGGCTCTGGCATGGCTCCATGGGAGAGGTGGGGGGACACTCGGTTACAGGGAGCAGATGAGAAGGCACCAGAAAGGGGTACAGGGTGGGGATGAGAGAGAGGGTCAGTCAGGAAGCTTAGAAACCACAAAATCACCATCACTTCCACCACCAGGCTTGCTATTTCTTATAATCACCAGAATCTCTATAAATATTCTTTAAATTTCTTCCTTTCTTCCTTGGGTGAGAGAGACACAGAGAGAGTCAACACCCCCAATAAGGTCTTTATTATTATTTTTTAATTGCCAGAGGACATGTGCACTCACCAGAGAGAGATAGAAAGAGAAAGGAGAGGAAGAAATCACCCCCTAATGGTGCATGATCATGCCCCAACCCCTTCTCCATTTCTCTATCGTGCTGGGATTTGTTGAGATTTGGAGCATGAATGCATGTGTGTCCGACATGTTTTTCAAGCCACCAGGGTCAGGATTTGAACTGAAGGCAGCCATGTGGGTCCTGACTGCTTTTGTCACTAGACAGGCTAGTCCCCCACAAGTGCTCTGATGCGGGGATCCACCTCCAGACCCACCCAGTGTGTAGGGAGGTCTCTGGGTGCAAACCTGGAACCCTCCCATGTGGGTCAGCTTCACAGGGTGTCACATTTTACTGGTGCTGCACTGCCTGGCCCCTGTTGTTGCTCTTCTTTTATCCTCCAGGATCTCTTTGCATCCTGGGATACACCTTGAGATGTAAATTCCAACTCCTTAAGTTCAACATTTCAAGGAACAGAGATTCTCCCCAGTGATGGCCGCTCCCCAAACTCCTCAACAGAGAGCCCAGGATCCCTTTCCCTCTTTGCCCCCACTACTCCCCATGTGAGGTGCATCTTTATGAGCCTCGATGTAAAAATGCAAGCTGTGGGGCCAGCAGAAGGCCCTACAGGTGGTTAAGATGCTGGATCTGCAGAGCTGACTCCACTGTTTGAGTCCTGGCCCCAGTGGTTTGCCCGTCCATGCTTGCCCCAAATCCTGACAGCGGAATGGAGGAGAAAGGACTGCAGCATGGCCATCTCCCCCCTGGGGGGTGATTTCTCACTTTCCCTCTCTCTCTGGCAAGCACACGTACCCTATAGCAAAACAAACAAATAAATAATAACATAAATACAATAGAATGCAAGCTTCCACAGAGCACCGCCCCAAAGGGACTCTAGATGAAAGCTGGCAGCACAGGAGAATAAGCTGGAGGCCTCCTGGAACAAGGAGCCAGAGCTGGGTGTTAAAAGAAGGCAGCCTTCATGTTCCTCTGCCCTCCGCTCCCTCAGGTGGGTGTGGTTGGGTGGGGATCAGGGCTTGTCCATCTGCGCCCTACTGGAGCCTGAGGAGGAACTGGACTCAGAATTGCTTCCTGCTCTTTGAAGTCCCAGGAGGCAGGTGATTCAAATAGGGTTCTCCTCTGGGCCTGGAATATCTTAGAGGGGAGACCATTGTGTTTCCTCTGACTCACCCTCCTGCTGCCACATTTCTATGCTGTCTGTCCTAGGATTTCAGCATCTGTTCTATGTGACAAGAAGAAACAGCTCCCTTGGTACCAGCCTCTATCCTTCCTGCTATAATGTCAGGAGGGGGAGGTGTGTGTGGAGTGTAAGGGGTGGATGTGTGCCGGTGGCATCCTCTAGAGAAAGAACTGAAGCTTCCGTGCTCCGTCTGCAGGGTGTGTTTCCAGCAGACCGTTCGAAAGACAACTCGCAATTCTTCAACACGTTTGGCTTCTCTGGGGTAAAGCCGAAAGGTGGGAGGAGAGAGAGCTGGCCAAGAAAGGACTTCACACTTAGCTCTACCCCATGCACGAGTGGCTTTAAGCACGTGATCTTTTTTTTTTTTTTTTTTTTTTTTTAATTGCCAAAGGGCCTCACCAGGGGGAGAGAGAGAGAGACAAGGAGAAATCGTCCCCAGTGGGACGAGGTCATACCACATTGCCTTCTCTTCCTTTTTTCCATCCTGCTGGGATTTCAAGTGTGCATGCCACATGTACCCATGTACCCAGGTATGCTTTTCTTTCTTTTTTTTTTTGGAGAGGTTTTTGCTATAGGGCACGTGTGCTCGCCAGAAAGACTGAGAGAGACAGAGAGACAGAAAGCGAGAACCCCCCTCCGGGGGTGGGGGGGTAAGGCCACGCCACAATCCCTTCTCCTCTATTCTCTCGGGATCTTGGGCACGCACGCACATGCACCCAGCGTGAGTTTAAGCCACTGGGTCCGGGACTTGAAACGCGGTCAACTACACGGGAGTCCAGCGACATAGCCATTACGCTAACTGCTGGCTCCCACATGTACTTTTTCAAGCCGCTGGGGCTGGGGTGGAACTGTAACCAGCCACCTGGGATCCGATTCCCTTAACCAGTTGCTACAGGGCTGGCCTTGATTTAATTTTGAATGTTTGTGAATATGCATGTCGTCGTCCCCATTCCATACAGGACAGCCCATCTAGTAAGTATCAGAGCCAGCTTTTTGAACCTGAAACCAAAACACCCACCTCACGAGGGCATCTCCCCAGTTGTGGCATGTCACCCTGGGAGCTATACAAAGAAAATGACCCAATGTTGTTTGGGCCAAAGTAGCAAAACATACAGAACAGTTGAACTCAGCTTCAAAAAATGTTACACCAAGACATGACTGAACAATGAGGTATTTTCATTGTACGATCCAGGAAGAGAGCGTTTAGGATTGGAAGGGAGCACACCCGGACATTGGATGCTGCTGCTGGCCTGTGCGCCTGCTGTTCCGTCTTCACCCAACTTGAATTCTTGCTACAAGCTAGTGACTCTCTACTCTGGTTGCACATAAGGGTCGCCTAAGGAGCTCTTACAAAAAACGGATGCCCGATTCTGCCCTGGGAGACTCAGATTTAATTGGTCTGGGGTGGGACCTGTGCACTGGTATTTTTTCACAAGCTCCCCAGGTGATTCTAATGTGCAGCCGGCCAGGGCCGAGCAGAGTGGTGCGCAGGGAAGAGGCTGGCTGGTAGAGCTCTACCTCTTTTGATGGCTTAATGGTAACAAGCTTGCTAGTGATGTCCATGTAAGAAAGGGAGCCAGATGTCCAGAGGAGCTGGAAAACTAATTGATTTTCTTGCAAGACATGCTAATACTTAGTACTGATGGAACATAACCCTAGAATCTCTCCGAAGGGCTCTAAGGAACTCTCAAGCAGTCGTGGAATCCATTCCTCTGGATCAGTTGGGATTGGAGAGTGAGAAATGTTTATATAGATCAGGAATATTTAAAATACCTTTGAGGTGCTGGACTCCCACATGGCTGACAGTGGTTTGAGTCCTGGACCTGGTGGCTTGCTTTCTCACTTTCCCTCTATCTCTCTGTCTCTCTCCCTGGTGAGCATGCATTGCCCTATAGCAAATTAAAGAAAAAAACAAGCAGTAATAATAAACAAAATAATTCTAAAAAACAAACAAACAAAACAAAAATACCTTTTTTAAAAGAAGTATTATTTTATTTAAATAAAGTCTAAATATTTATTTTAATTTGACCAAAGAGGGACATAGAGAGAGAGAGGAGAGAGAGAAACCAAGCCACCAGGTCTGGGACTCAAACCTTGGTTGGCCATGTGGGAGTCCAGCACCCTTAACCACCACGCTACCTGCCGGACCCACAAAAACACCTTTAAAGAAGAAAAAACAGGGACCAGCAGTTAGCGTAATGGCTATGTCGTTGGACTCCCATGTAGTCGACCATGGTTCACCCCATGTGCCTGTGTACCCAAGATCCTGAGAGGGGAATGGAGGAGAAGGGATTGTGGCGTGGCCATCCCCCCTGGGGGGTGATTTCTCGCTTTCTGTCTCTCTGTCTCTCTCTCTGTCTTTCTGGCGAGTGCACACGTGCCCTATAGCAAAAACCTCTCCAAAAAAAGAAAAAAAGAAAAAAAAAAAAAAGGGCAACTAAAATAGCCAAAAAGTTCATGTTTCCTTTGAAGGGAAACAGTAATTCCCACTATTCCAGAAGAAACTCCGAGCTCTAGCCCCTCCTGAGGGTTTCCTGGCAGGTGTCATCCCCCAGGGATGATGGAAGGGGATGTGCCTGCTGGTGGCGGCATGGTGACAGCAACTTTTCCTCCAGGGATGCTGGGTGGATGCAGATATGTAGATACAGATATTCCTGGGAGGAGTGGGGATTTTGGTGTGTTTTATAGTTAGCTGCTTTTTTCTTTCTTTTACAATTTTTTTTTAAGATTATTTTTGCTATAGGGCATGTGTGTTAACAGGAGAGAGACAGAGAGAGACATCACCCCCCCAGGAGGATGGCCATGCTGCAATCCCTTCTCCTTCCCCATTTCCTCTCAGGATTTTGGGCACGCATACACATGTATCCAGAGTGTGTAAGGTACCGGGGTTCAAGATTCGAACCACAGCATCAGTCATGTGGGAATCCAGCTCCCTTAACCACCACACCACCGGCTGGCTCCCCAGCTGGCTCTTTTTATGAGCCCCAATCCCTGTGCGCTAGAACTATCCTTCTTCCTGGCTTCCCGCTGTCATCGCCTCTCTCCAGGGCGGCCTGAAGTCACCAGGGCAAGGCCTGGGCTTACCGACGCCGTCGGCCTCTTCTTCAGGGAGCAGGCGCATGTGCTCACTTTTTCCAGTCGTCTTCTCAGATTTAATGGATATACTGGGACTGATGACACATCGGCACGGGATCTTTCTTTTGCTTCTTGGGTAATTGTCCTATTAACAGCTGTCCAGGCCAGGGGAGGGAGGGGGTGTGGATGTGGAAATGCCAGGGGAAGGGAGGACAGTGGATTCCTGGGCAAAGGAGGCCACACCCTGGATTTTACAGGTTTCATCGGCAGGCTCTGGGAAGGTTTGCACCTGCTTGGACTTGATCTGGAACTGTGGAACTCTAGACAGTGAAAACAGTCCTCAGGCCTCCCCTCTCTATGGAGAGATATTAAATATCCTGGGCACTCACACCCTGCCAAGCCTAACTGCCTGCTGTTACGGTTGAGATCGTCCCTTTCAACGGTCTTTTTTGCTATATGGCACGTGTGCTCTGCAGAGAGAAAGAGTGAGAAATCCCTCCACCCCCGGGGGGATGGCCATGCCTCAATCTCTCCTCCTCCATTCTCCTTTTGGGATTGTGGGCACTCATGCACATGCACCCCACGTTTTCCCAGCCACTAGGTCCAGAACTTGAACTACACGGTCAGCCACGTAGGATCTAGCCACCTTAACCACTAAGCCACTGGCTGGTCCCACTTTCTTACACTCATCATTCTCATAATTTTTATAAACACTGATATACTGTACTTGAAGTTGGGAGGCAAAAGAAAATGTGTGAAATAGTGTAGGCAAAAGCAAAAGTTCTCTCTGTTCCTCTCCTACTCCTTCCTGAAAGTGAGGCCCTCCTCTTCTCAGTGCCTTCCACTCTCTGCACTCAGGGCCCCAGACAGAAGGGAAAGGGGAAGATGGTCAGAGTTCTATCCCAACACATTCATGAATTATTAAAACCTGACTGGGGCCGGCAGATCCCACATGGTTGACCATGGTTTGAAGCCTGGCCTGGTGGCTTGAAAAACACATGTGTGTGCCTGTCTAACTTCCTAACAGGAAGAAGAAATGGAGAAAGGATATGGTGTGATCATGCTCCATTAGGGGGTATTGTCTCTCTCTCTCTCCCCCTTTCTGGCAAGGGCATGTGCACTCTGGCAATAGACTTTTTTAAAAAGAATTATTTATTTAATTTTATTTATTATTATTATTATTGATTTGCTTTAGGGTATATGTGCTCACCAGAGAGAGAAAGAGAAAGTGAGAAAGCAAGCTGCCAAGTCTGGGACTTGAACTGTGGTCGACCATGTGGGAGTCCAGAGCCTTAGCCACCATGTCACCTGCTAAAAATAAATAAATGGCCAAATTTAAATTCTCAGAGTGATGTGACAGAATCAAACCTTATCTCCCCAGTATGGCCTCCCCACCTATAGCTGCCAAACTTCATTTCAGAGGATATTCATCCTATTTGATTTCATGTTAAGTCAGTCTTTTATTACTATAATCTGATTTTTTTTTTCTCCTAGGTGCTTGGTACTCTGGCATGTAGCTAAAAACATTTGGAAAAATACAAATAGACTTGTTTAATACCCTCTGTTTTGTTGATGCTAGGGTTTCCTGACTTTCTAATAACAGTTGCCTGGTGGTCTTTTTATTTTTTAACTTTTTTCCTTTTCTTTTTCTTTTTTTTTTTAGACTTTTGCCATAGAGAGACAGAAAGGAAAAGTGAGAAATCACCCCCCAGGGGAGTGGCCATACCACAATCCCTTCTCCTCCACTCTTCTCTCGGGATTTTGGACATGCATGCATGCACACCAGGTGAATATTCAAGCCGCCAGGTCTGGGACTCGAACCATGGCCGCCATATTGGAATCCAATGAGTTAACCATCATGCCACCTGCTGGCCCCAAGGTGCCGAGTTTTTACTTAATGAGTCAGGATTTTAAATCCTTCAGTATTTGCTGTTAAACAAATGACCACTCTCAGCAAGCCATGTCTTCTTCCACCTTCTCAAAATGGTTTTCTATTCAAATACTATAACTGTAGTTGATCCTTCAATTCTGTTTTTTTTTTTTTTTTTTTTTTTTTTTTTTTTTTTTTTTTTAGTTTGCTATAGGGCACTTGTGTTCACCAGAAAGAGACAGAGAGGGTAAGAGGGAGAAAGTGAGAAATCACACCCCGGGGGGGATGGCCACACCACAGTCCCTTCTCCTTCAATCTCTTCTAGGGATTTTGGGCACTCACACACAGTGCCTGGCGTGTTTTTCAAGCTGCTGGGTCTGGAATCAAACTGTTCAGTTGACCACATGGGATCCAGCTACCTTAATCTCCATACCATCTGACCCCAGTTCTATGAAAAAAAAAATGTTTTTGAGAGATTTTTGCTATAGGGTGTGTGTGCTCACCTGAGAGACAGAGAAAGAGAAAGTAAGAAATCAGCTCCACGGGGGGGATGGCCATACTGCAATTCCTTCATTCTCCTCTCAAAATTTTTGGCATGCACATGCATGTGCCCAGCATAACTTTCAAGTCACTGGGTCTGGCACTCAAACTGCAGTCAGCCATGTGGGAGTCCAGCACTTTAATCACTATGCCACCTGCTGCCCCCACACCAGATCTGTTTTAAAAATGTTTCTCTTGGGGCTAGCAGGTGACGTGGGGCACTGAACTCCCATATGGCCAACCGTGGTTTGAGTTCCGGACCTGGCGGCTTGCTTTCTCACTACCCTCCCAACCCCTGTATCTCTCTGGTCAAATTAAAATAAATAAATAAATAAATAAATAAATAAATAAATAAAGTTAACTAAAATAATTCTTTTTCTTCAAAGTCCTTTTTTTCTTTAAAGAATTATATTTTAGCTAACTTTATTTATTTATTTGTTTATTTAAATTTGACCAGAGAGGGACAGGAGGGGTGGGGGAAAGTGAGAAAGCAAGACAGGTTCGGGACTCGAACCATGGTCAGCCATGTGGGAGTCCGGCACCCTAACCACATCACCACTTGCCGGACCCAATAACATAATTCTTAAAAAAAAATTTATTGGGGGACCAGCAGTTGGTGTAATAGCTATGTCACTGGACTCCCATGTAGTCGACCACAGTTCAAGTCTCGGACCCGGTGGCTCAAACTCATGCCGGGTGCATGTGCATTCATGGCCAAGATCCCAAGAAGAGAATGGAGAAGGGATTACAGCGTGGTCATCTCCCCTGGGGAATGATTTCTCGCTTTCTGTCTCTGTTTCTTTCTGGCAAGTGCACGTGCCCAATAGCAAAAACTGCTCAAAAAAAAAAAAATATATATATATATATAAGATATTTATTTATTTATTTATTTATTTATTTATTTATTTATTTCTTGGGCTGGCAAGTGGCATGGTGGTTAAAGGCACTGGATTCCTACATGGCTGACTATGGTTTGCGTTCCAGACCTGGCGTTTTGCTTTCTTGCTTTCCCTTTCTCTGTGTCTTGCTGGTTAAATTTAAAAAGTAATAACAAATGGAATTAAATAAATAAATACATATTTAAAAAATAATTTCTCAACCCCCTCTTGATTCTTTTTTATTCTTTTTTTTTTTTTAAGAGATTTTTGCTGCAGGGCACGTATGCTCACCAGAGAGACACAGAGACAGAAAACGAGAAATCATCCCCCGGGGGGATGATCATGCCACAATCCCTTCTCCTCCACTCTTTTCTTGGGATCTTGGGCACACACACACACACACACACACACATGCCTGGCATGAGTTTTAATTCACCGGGTCTGGGACTCAAAGCGCAAGACTCCAACTCTCATCTGCATGGGAGTCCAGTGAGGTAACCATTACACTAGCTGCTGGTCCCCCTCTTGATTCATTTAAAAAAATTTTTTAAAAGAATTATTTAATTTTTGGGCCAGCAGGAGGCGTGGTGGTTTGTGGTGCTGGACTCCCACATTGTTGACCGTAGTTTGAGTTCTGGACTTGGTGGCTTGCTTTCTCACTTTCTCTTTCTCTCTCTGGTCAAAATAAAAAATAATAATAACAAATGGAGTTAAATAAATTAATAAATAATTCTTTAAAAAAGAATTATTAGCAGCAGTTAGCATAATGGCTATGTTGCTGGACTCCCACGTATTCAACTGCAATTCGCGTCCTGGACCCGGTGGCTTAAACTCACGCTGGGTGCGTGTGCGTGCGTGCCCAAGATCCCAAGAGGAGAATGGAGGAGAATGGATTGCGGCGTGGCCATCCCCCCTGGGGGGTGATTTCTTGCTTTCTGTCTCTCTGTCTCTCTCTGTCTGTTTGGCGAGTGCACGCGCCCTATAGCAAAAAACTCTCCAAAAAAAAAAAAAAGAATTATTTAATTTTATCATTATTTTTTAATTTGCTACAGGGCATGTGCTCTCACCAGAGAGAGAGAGGGAAAGTGAGAGAGCAAGCCACCAGGTCTGGGACGTGGTCATGGCAGTTAGCCATGTGGGGTCCAGTGCCCTAAAAACCACATCACCCGTTGTCCCCCCCTTGATTTATTTTAGAGTTAATGGGCACACTTACATTTCTCTTCCTTTCTTACCCAATAGCAGTATTTACTTCCATGGCCTATTTCAAGGGCCGAATGGTCTTCTATGTTCTTGGTAACATGCCATATCTTTAAAAAAATTATTTTTGGGGGGCTGGCAGGTGGGGTGGTGGTTGCCGTGCTGGACTCCCACATGGCCGACTACGGTTGGAGTCCCAAACATGGTGGTTTGCTTTCCCTTTCTCTCTCTCTCTGGTCAAATTAAAAATAAATAAATAAATAACAAATACAAATAAATAATTATTAATTTTTTTCATTTGTAAGAGGTCATGTGTACTACCCAGAGAGGGAGAGAGGGAAGCAACTCCCAATGGGGCATAGTCATGCTGCAGTCTCTCCTCCATCTCTCCATCCTGTTGGAATTTTGGGCACACACACATACACACCTGGTATATGGCATATTCAAGTTACCAGGTGCAAGATTCATCCTTTGGTTGGCCATGTGGGATCCTGTTCCCTTTCACTTATTTTTTTGCGAGAAAGTTTTGCTATAAGGCATGTGTGTTCACCAGAAAGACAGAGATAGAGAGCCAGAAAGCAAGAAATCACTTCCCAGGAGGGAAGGCCACACTGCAATCCCTTCTCCATTCTCCTCTTGGGATTTCAGGCACACATGCACATATGTGAGCCAGGGGAGTTTCAAGTCGCTCCGTCCAAGATTCCAATCAAGGTCGACTATGTGGGAGTCCAACACCTTAACTACCACGCCACACCTGCTGGCCCCAATAGTGTCCCCTTAATCACCAGGCCAAGGACCAGCTCACATGCCTTGTCTTTTATTTTTATTTATTTTAAGTAATTATTTATTTTATTTATTCACTCATTTATTTTAACTTGACCAATGGAAGAAACAGAGAGAGAGAAGGAAAGTGAGAAAGCAAGCCACCAGGTCCAGGACTCAAACCGTACTGGGCCATGTGGAAGTGTCCAGCGTCTTAACCACCACGCCACCTGCTGGTCTCATTACTTTTATTTTTCATTAAAGTATTTTATTTAACTTTATTTATTGTTTCCAATTAGACCAGAAAAAGACAGAGAGAGAGAGAGATAAGAGAGCAAGCCACTAGGACTGAGACTTGAACCACTCTAAGCCATGACCATGCCATCTTCCTGCCCCATGCCTTGTCTTTTAAAACTACACCTCCCTCAAGGTGCAGTTAATTTCTGTTTTTAACAGGAACTTCTAATCACAGGCCTGCTTGAGTCCTTTTAATTATTTAGCATTTACTGAATGTCTACTAAGTTCCATGCATTACTCTAGGTTTTAAAGACGCATCAATTAACGCACAAGATTTTAGCCTTCATGGAGTTTATATACTATTTACAGGGAGGCAGACAATTAAATAGGGTCTCCCAATCAGTCTTTGAAATGGGTAAACTAGCTCAGTATTCAATGAGTGGATGCTGGTGTACATTCGTGACACTTCACAATCTGTTAAACACACCCCACATTAGGCCTCCTGTCTCCAAGCATATGATGGGGTTTGATTGTCTAGTGAGTTAACAGTTGGCCTTGTCCTTAGTTGTACAAGTTGTACACAGCTCTCACACTAGATTATGGGCTCTTACAAGACCTTGAACTGAAACCTCTTTGTCACACAGATGGCACAACTCAGAGATTCCCTAAACGTGGTCTTGGGACCAGCTGCATTAGAATCACCCAACCTTGCAGTTATCAGGCACCACCCCAGGGTTTTGGAACCCGAATCTCTTAAGGGCGGCTTCAGAATCTGCAAGTTTCACAAGCTTCCCAAGTGATGTGGCGTAAATTAATGTACGCAACTCGTAAACATGTTTCAGAAATATGGCTTGACGGGATTGAAGAGCTCTGGAAACTGAACAAAGTGCCTACAAGGCAAGACTGAGTTCCATGGGAAGCTGAGGGGTGTGTGTGTGTCTCTTCGGGGTGTTCTATGACGAGATCGCTATTATGCCACATCTCTCACACCGCCAGTGTCGCACCACCTCCGTGACAACGGTCCGCTGGGCTGTTCTCGCGAAGTGACCCTTGTACCTGGCCACGAGGAGCAACGGCCCCCGACCGCCATGGTATCTGCGCCAGCCCAGCACCGAAAGGAAGCTGGGGTATTGGTTTCCGCTGCCAGCACCCAAGATGGCGGCACGAACGTCACCACCACGAGACCCACATGTTCCATGCTCCGCCTTAGCCCCCTCGGATCTCGCTGGACTTTTGCAAGTCACTCTGGGAACCCTCAAGGGGGGATTCCGCGTTCCGATGGCAATATCGGCTCCCGTTCCTTGCCCTAGTCCCTCATTCTCCAGCCGCAAAACGCACTGGCAGCGCCCATCCCGTAACAGCGTGCACCGGCGGGGTCCAGAATGCCGGGCAGAAGGGCCTTTGCCACACTCATTGGAGGGCCCACGCCACGGGGCGGGCCTAGTCACCCATTGGGCCGTGGATTTTGTCAGTCTTAGGAGATAGGGCCAAGGAGGTGGAGACATGCTCAGCCATTGGGCTCTCTCTGCTGTCAGTCAGAGCGATATCCGGCGACGGCCACGGTATGGACTCACTGATTGGAGAAGCTCTTCCTGGGGTGGCCGCGGTGGGCGGGCTTCCGAGTGATGTGGAAGGAGGGGGCGGGGAGGGAAGCGGAGGCTGGGGAGCTCTAGGCCGGCCGGCGGTGGCGGCGGCTGCGAGGCCGGGACTCGGGCTGAGGGCCTGCCGTGGGGACAGCGGCGGACGCCGAGCTCAGCAGCGGGTATCGGCCACATTCCTTTCCCTAAAGGGAGGAGCGCAGGGCCGAAGCTTATGGGGTGAGGGGCGGCGGGATGGAGCTGAGGGTAGGAGGCGGGAGCGGGGCGGCGGTGCTGGGTTCCAGTCGGGGCCGGGCCCTGGGCCTGGCGGGGAGGGGCTGCGGGGCTGAAAAGAAAGCCGGCTGCGGGGTGGAATGGACTGGGGAGGGCTGATGGCACGGGAAGGCGTGGTGAGAGGCCCGGACTAGGGAGTGGGGTGGGGCCAGGGAGGCGGAGGGCGGGGTGGGGTTTGCCTTTAGGGTGGGTCAAGGCCAGGAAAGGAGCACTTGTTCCTTTGCTGCCCCAGAAGGCTAGAAGCCGGGGCGCCGAGAGTGGGCATGGCGACTTGGTCTCAGCCGGACTCGGGTATCCGGGGTGGGGTGGGATCGGCTCGGGCCAGGGCCCTGTGGCCCTCACTCGATCTTTCAGGGACTTGGTGCGGTTTCTCGAACTTAATTGGCTCTTGGGAGGCTTTAGTAATAAATTGCGTGAGAACGGGATAGTAGCGTAGGCAGGAATTCTGGGTCGCAGTTGTGTTTACTCTAACCAGATGAGGGTGCGCACGCGCGCACGCGTGTGTGTGTGTGTGTGTGTATGTGTGTGTGCTGTGTATAGAACCCTCTTCTCTATCAGAGTGAGGTTGGTAGATAGACCACAACAGTAAGGAGAGGGGCAGTGTTTCTGTTTATGAGATTAATGGATGCTGAAAAGTATAAACCAGAAACTGAAAGGCGGATTTACCCCTTCCCCACTTGGCGGTCTGGGCTGAGAACTTGGCCATATCCTTCTGCTTTGGCTCAGAAGGTCATATGAATGAAAATAAAACCAGCCTATGCATATGCTGGACACAACACCCTTTGAAGCCCTCCCCATTCCTCTCATTCCCTTTTGTGTGTGTGTGTGTGTGTGTGTGTGTGTGTGTGTATATGTGTGAGATAAGAAAGGGAAATTAGGTTTCAAAGTTGGAAAAACAAAAGGCATTATTCTTTTGTGTGAGGTGGTGGCCTGAATGTCGTCCTCAAATGCTTTCAGGCTCTCACTTGTTAACAGTCCTCTCCCTCTCTTTTAAAAACTGGAAGGGACAGCAGATTGTAAGCAGTTTTCTCCTGAGAGATGGGAAACCAACTTTCCTTTAAGAGAGCAAATGGTCTCCTTGTGCTAAAAATAGAAGCTGGGTAATGTCCCTGTTAGGGGGTTAGGGGGTTGGTAAATAGGCAAGGTGTAAGATACTTTGAATGCCCAGGGCATTGGCTGTCTGAAAAGCAAACTAAGTTTTGGAGGATTCCAAATTTAATATCCAGTAACTGAGAGCCTTTGTGATCAATATCTTCCTTTTATAGTTGTTGTTCTGGCTGTAACAGGTGGTTTTATTTTGTTGTGTTCTTTGTTGTCGTTTTCTGAGAGTATGTGTGATTTTTCTCTTCCTGTAAAAGTGGTCTTTTAATGTGTTTTCTACCTTCTATGAAGATTGTCTTATCTGCATCGTGTGTGACAAGGACAGAATCTTATCCTGTTGCTCTTGTGATTCCCATTTCAGGTTTCTCTGGAAACCCCCCTGGTAAGTGTGAAGGAGGCGGGACACTCTGACCCAAGACAAAAGGCTTGTAGCTCCAGTCAAAGAAAATAAACCTTAGGAGAGAGAAGGAGAAAAACAATCCATCAGCTGTTCTGAGAACAGCCTGCAGTGGAATCTACAGAGAGGACAACTAATGTGAGTGAGGAAGTGACTGTATGTGGACTGTGGAGACAGTAAGTCACGTGGGCCCCGAGGGCCTGGACTGGGTTAGGAACAGTTGTACTTTCAGAAGTGAGGTGTCGAGAAGGGAAAAGTGAATGTGGTCTGAAGTGTGGCCTTGGCTCCACGGGGGTGTGCTTTCCTCTGGGGCCATCAGGGGGCTCAGCCCCTGTGTTCTGCCAGGGTGGGGTACAGGGTTTGGCACTGAGGAAGGTAACCTGCTGGCTGGAACGGCAGAGCAGTGGCCTTGATTTGTCTTTTGGAAGATTTAAAAACCAAAAAGCATAAACATTCTGGTCCTTCAGCAATGCTTTCTCTGAAGAAATACTTAACGGAAGGACTTCTCCAGTTCACCATTCTGCTGAGTTTGATTGGGGTGCGGGTGGACGTGGATACTTACCTGACCTCACAGCTCCCCCCGCTCCGAGAGATCATCCTGGGGCCCAGTTCTGCCTATACTCAGACCCAGTTCCACAACCTGAGGAATACCTTGGATGGCTATGGTATCCACCCCAAGAGCATAGACCTGGACAATTACTTCACTGCCCGGCGGCTCCTCAGTCAGGTGAGGGCCCTGGACAGGTTCCAGGTGCCAACCACTGAGGTCAATGCCTGGCTGGTCCACCGGGACCCGGAGGGGTCTGTCTCTGGCAGCCAGCCCAGCTCAGGCCTCACCCTCGAGAGTTCCAGTGGTCTCCAAGATGTGACAGGCCCAGACAACGGGGTGCGAGAAAGCGAAACGGAGCAGGGATTCAGTGAAGATTTGGAGGATTTGGGGGCTGTAGCCCCTCCAGTCAGTGGAGACTTAACCAAAGAGGTTAGTGGCCCTGTGGTGGGTGGGTGGGGGTCTGGGATAAGGGTGGGTGGGCTGGTCCTGAAGGAATGTGGTCACAGCACTAAGTCCTGTAAAGAACCAGAGAGGCATCATGGGGGTTGCAGGCACTGTTCTTGGATAGGAGTGAGCCGAAGAGCTGAATTGTTTGACTGTAAGATGGTGGGTGGGAGTTTTTCCCTGCTTTGAACCACTGACCCACCTCTCAATGTACTGTCAGGGCAGTGGGAGGTTCCTAGAATATGCCAGGGTGTTTACTGCTTCGATTTCAACATGACTGCTGGAGGCCTGGGTGGGGGAGGGCATTGTGTTGTGATGGGCTTCACTGCAGTGTGTGTCTGTTGCTAAGACACAAATACTTCGTGGACTCTTGCCTGGTACCTCCCCTCACATCAAACACACATACAAACCCTGAAGTTCTCCTCCTTTGTGGTCAGGCCTGTTATTGCGAGGTCCTGATAATTCAGCTCTCCTGGGCCTGAGCCAAGGGGTAGATTTGGAAAGTTATTCTTGGCCAGGAGAGAGCCAAGGCTTCCATTCTTTGCTACAGGCCCACTGCAGGGAGTGGAGAAGAGGGCTGGGAGCTAGAAGAGAAACTGCATCCTGCTGCCCAAGTCAGCTTGCTTTGAGCTGTCAAGAGAGCTCTAGCTCCAGTCATGTGGCTGACGCACTTTCTGGACAGAAAGGGGATGCAGTTTGTTGCCCTTAATGCTTCAAGTGGCAATTGCTGCCTCTGCCCCAGGAACATGATGAGACCACTGTGAGTTCAGTGTGGCTGTGGCCTGCCTCCCCCAGCACCCCAGCCTTGAAGAACTGGAGCAAGGCCCACTGCATCCCCCCAGCCCTTAGGGGACTGTTGCCTGGGTCACGCTCTCAGAGGCGGATGTGGAGGGATATGCAGGTTTCGCAGGTGCTACAGAACTCAGCTCATTTGCCCACCAGGTCAGACCGCCTTTGCCTCTTCCTGTACTGGAGCCTGTTCCTGAGTGCAGCTCTCTGAATATTAGTGACTGCCAAAGAATAGGGCTTGCTTTGGGCCAGTGCTCCTCAGCTGAGATCAATGCCTGGAGACAGTTTTGCTTGTCACAACTGGAGGAGGGGGAGTGGTACTATGGGCAGAGGCCAAGGGTGCTGTTTAACATCCCGAACAGCACAGGGCAGCCCCCACACAACAGATTTGCCTGCCTGAGTGCCAGTAGTGCTCAGGCTGAGAAAACCTGCTCTGCTTAGCTGAGTTGTACTGGACCTGCTTTGAGAGCGAACAGGGTTATCTGAATTTGGGAGCTAGGAACGTTTGTTAGCTTCCAGGGCTCCTTGCCTTGACTCAGAGCCACCTAGAACTTGGCCTCTTTCTTTTCCCTTCCTTTCCTTTCCTTTCCTTTCCTTTCCTTTCCTTTCCTTTCCTTTCCTTTCCTTTCCTTTCCTTTCCCTCCCCTCCCCTCCCCTCCCCTCCCCTCCCCTCCCCTCCCCTCCCCTCCCCTCCCCTTCCCTTCCCTTCCCTTCCCTTCCCCTCCCCTGTATTTCTTTCTCCTCCCTTCCCTTCCCGTTCAGTGGGCTCCAGCATTGGCACAGGTTCTGGGCCCCAGCTCTGCTTCCAGGTGCCTCCTAGGAGCTCCCCAAAGATTGGGTAGATCTGGGCCTGTTCCTTGGAACCCTGCAGGGTTGCTCCAATCTAGGTCCTGCTGAGATGGGATGGGATGGGATATTTGGGTACAGTTGGGTGGGTTTCTTATGAGCCTGCTTTTCTGTTTCCTGGCCCTCCTAAAGGTTGGTGGGTCAGCATTAGGGGCCCAGGCTGAGTGTGGGGGAAGGGAGGATTATTATGTGTCTAGAACAACATTTCCTCAGCAACTCAGGGATAAAAATACCCAGGTCCAGAGCATGTGACAGGCACTGCTGGAGCCTGTATTATCCCTGGGGTGGTAGTTTTCCCCACTGCCAGGCCTGTTCGATGGACAGCCGTAGCATAGGCCCTGGTCAGGGATAGGATTCCCCTTGGAGTTGGCTTTCTGCCCAGAGCAGGGGGGTGGCCTGTTGACAGCTCTTTCCAGCCTAAGAGCAGGCTGTGACCAGGGAGAACATACTGTCTCTGACCTGACCTTAGGCTTCGGGTAGCAGCAGTGAGGAGGGAGCTGGGGAAACCAACCCCAGGAGGCAGAGTTGTACCGATTCTGACAGGCTTCTTTCCTGTTTGGAGAGAACATTCTGGACAGACCTGGGGCAGAGGGGGAGGTGGCATATTTGTGGCCACGCATGGCAGAGCACCTGTGTCTCTAAGTGTGGGCTTCAAGGTGTGTCCCCTCCTCTTGCTTGGGGCTAGGCTGGCCATCACTGACATTGATTAAGCGTGCAGAACTGGCTTTCCCCTTCTAGTCTGGCCTGTTTGAGGGTGACAAAGCTCCTGGCTCTTGGTGGGCCTGGGTGCCCTGGGTTCCTGCCCAGACTGGCTTGTGATCCCTGGCCTTGAGGGCTGGCCACAGCCTTCCTGAGGAACGGAAAACTCCCTTCACTTACAGCATAGAATTGAGATTCCCGGAGAGGCTGCAGGAGGAGTGTCTTGCCCGGTCCTGAGTGGGCTGGGTAAGCGAGATGCGACAGGAGGGAGAACGTGGCACCCCTTCCCCCAGGGCTCTCTCACTGCGCCACCCCAGCTGACTGACTGGGCTGGGTGGGGCCGCCCGCCCCTGGGTGCATCTCCTCAAGGAGACGGAGGCGGCCGGGGATGGGCTGGTTCCTTGCGGCAGCTTCTCCAGCTGCCCTGGTGCAGAGATTGGCTCCCGTCTGCAGCTAGGTAACAGGCGGTGGGAGGGGATTGGCTCCTTCCGCATCTCCAGCGGAGACTTGGGGGAGGAGATTGGCTCTCAGCGCAGCCTAGGTAACGACAGTGGGAGGGGATTGGCTCTTTCCGCAGCCCAGCTGCTGACCTGGGGGAGGGGATTGGCTCTCTGCAGCCTCAGCAGTGACCTGCGGGTGGGAGGGGGAGGGGATTGGCTCCTTGCTGCAGCCTAGGTAACAAGTTTGGGGGGCGTGGGGAGGGGAGAAAGGGAGGAATGGGACGCTAGGCCTAGGAGGGAGCTTGCTTTCCTCTGCAGCTTGAGCACGGAGCATGGGGTGGGAGTCCCATCTCACTGCAGCCTCTGCGGTGAGCTCAGGGTGGGGGCTGCTGGGCGCCTGAGTGGAACTGGGGTTGTGAGGTGGGAGGGGGCTGCTCAAGGATGGAGGAAGGGGGCTGGGCTGGGCCGCCCAGGCAGCAGCACGGGCGGGGCACCCTCCTCAGGCCCCTCGGAGCTAGCAAGGGGCCACCCTTCCAGCCTGGTGTGCTCCCTGCAAGTCAAGAGCTCCTTGCAGCCCCCTGTCCGGCTTCCCGGCACCGGCTGCCCTGGGGCTCATCTCGCAGACCATGACCCGCCTGGACCGCAGCTCTCACAGTGGTGGGGGCCATGCCAAAGGCAGCCGGCCCCTTAACTCTTTGCTGGCTGGTCATCAGGTGGCCCAGCCCCCCTCTGCTCCTGGGTCTGTTCAGGTTGGTGTGTGTGGGGAAGACTAAAAGGGAGAGGTACATCTGGGAGGTCGTAGCATCGGGGAGGGTTTTGGGGGGAATGGATACCTGCTTAGGGCTAGGGAGGTGGGTCTGACTTAAGCTTGCTGCTTTCTGGAAAGTGTGTATCTACTTTTTAACCCCTGTGTAGAAGGCAGCACTTTAGGGTTTCTCAGGCTTGTGGGGAGGGCTCAGCCACAAGGTGGCATGCAGCGGAAGCCCAAATGTGTCTGTTTATTGGGTTCTTTGCTGGTGGCAGTGGGATTGGCAGTTGGTGCAGGAACTGTTCCGGAGCTACCTTGGTAGAGTGGAAGGAGGCATTTTGGTGGCCCTGGTGGTAGTCGTTGCTGAATAGTGATGGGGGTTATGTCCTTGAGTGGGCTGACTGATGGGCAGCCGGCGAGTCCCAGGGTGTAGTAAGGAAAGGCGTTAGAGAGCACTGGCATGCGGGGACTTTGGGGCTGGCCTGGGCAGGGTGGATACCCAGTTGGGATCGCCTGACTGCCTGAAGTGCTCCTGGGATCAGTGGAGAATGGGAATTCTGGTAGGGATGGATCTCCAGGTGAGCCTGGGCTGTAGAGTTGTGGGTGTTCAACCTCTTTCCTGCTGTCATCGCTACGGAGGAAGAGCTGGAGACAGCCTGTCCTGGTTGGCTGCATCAGGTGGTTGGAAATGCAGGGATTTTCCTAGCCACCCCACCCCACCCCACCCCACCCCTTTATGCAAATGACACGGCACTACCAGCTGATGCAAGCCTGGCCACTGCTAAGTAGTTCTGCATTACAGTTCGCCCTTGCTTGCCATGTCTAGCTTCCTACAAACCAAGTTTTAAGGGGTTCCCATACTCAGAAGGAGAGGTGTCTCCTGCTTCCCCTTCTTTCCTGGGTTGGGTGAGATGGCCCTGTGTGTCTCTAGCCAGATCCTAAACCTGCAGACCTTTATGGTGACAGTCATGCTAATGGTTTTTTCTAGTGGCTTGCTTTTTTTTTTTTTTTTTTTTTTTTTTTTTTTTTTTTTTTGTGAGGGAAGGCAGGAGAGGGAGGGAAGTGTCTGGAAGAGGATGAATGAAATCTTGCTGGGGCAGAGGGGCAGAGGGGCTGGCAGGTGTAGGATGGGGAGAGACCCAACGCAGGACTAACTGAAGTGACACTAGGAGGGCCTGTGAGGGGCAGGACAGGGAGGGGCCCTGGGACTTGAAAGCTAAAGTCATGGTGATCTGTCTTTCAGGACATAGATCTGATTGACATCCTTTGGCGACAGGATATTGATCTGGGGGCTGGGCGTGAGGTTTTTGACTATAGTCATCGCCAGAAGGAGCAGGATGTGGATAAGGAGCTACGAGATGGAGGAGAGCAGGAGGACACCTGGGCAGGCGAGGGTGCGGAGGCCCTGGCGCGAAGCCTGCTAGTGGATGGAGAGACCGGGGAGAGCTTCCCTGCACAGGTATGCCACCTCTGCCCTCTTGCTCTCTTCTCCCTGCTTCTTCAGAACTCACAAACCAGGCTGGAATCCTTCCAGAAACTTCCCCATAGAGGAGGCAGGTTGTCTGCAGGGTAGATCTGAATGTCTGTTGTATTGGGGTCTCCAGGTCACTATGCTGGACTGTGGAAGAGGAAGTGACTGAGTAGTACACACAGACGGGTCAGGGCCTGGCGAAAGGCAGTGCAGAAGGGGCCTAGTGTCTAGCATCTTCCTGCTTGCTTCAGGGTCATTCCTTACTCCCTTCTGTTGTCCCTGGGAGTTAGGGACTCTGGGCCAGCCATCTGCCTAGGACTGGGAGGGAGATGTAGGCCTGCAGCCAAACTGGGGAAGAGGCTTCAGCCCCAGGCAGCCCAGGCCCCGGTCGGTCAGACTGACAGTTGCTGTTGCCACAGGTGCCTGGTGGGGAGGACCAGACGGCCCTGTCCCTGGAAGAGTGCCTTAGGCTGCTGGAGGCCACCTGCCCCTTTGGGGAGAATGCTGAGGTGAGCAGGACTCCAGGGAGAGCCCCCAAGCCAGCAGGGCAGCCAGCACATGGTGTGTCCCTCTGGGCTGGCTGAGGGGCCAGCTCTCAGTTCCAGCCTTGTCTTGGCTGCTGGTGGTGAATTCAGAGGAAGGAGGAAACAGAAAACCAGCTGATAGTCTCTGGGAGGAAAGCAGAAGGTAGACTCTTCTTCTCCCCGGTTAAAGCCTCTGTGTTTTGCCCTAGTTTCCAGCAGACATTTCCAGCATCACAGAAGCAGTGCCTAGTGAGAGCGAGCCCCCAGCTCTTCAAAACAACCTCTTGTCTCCTCTCCTGACGGGGACAGAGTCACCATTTGATTTGGAACAGCAGTGGCAAGATCTCATGTCCATCATGGAAATGCAGGTAGGATTCCCAAAACCTGCATAGGCTGAGCAGATTCTGAGTAGGTGTGCCAGCATTCAGCTGCTCTTCTGCCACTGGAGTGGGAAAACGGCACTTTGATCCATAGAAAAGGGCAGAGAGGTAACCTGGCTGGGTGAATCCTTGTAGCCATGGAGGTGGTGGTAGGGGGTATAGGGTGTTGGGTTAAAATTCAGGACTGAGCCTTCTGCAGCAGGGCCTACCTTCTGGTATGCCTTCTTTCCTTGCTTCAGGTTGACTGTCACTTGGCTGGGTGCTTCCAGGGTTCAGCATCAGTAACAGCTGACCTTCACCTGATGCTTTACAGTCATCAGCGGCTCATTGGGCTCTCACAGTCATTGGTCAGCCCTTTATCGTTTTAAGGGCTAAGAAACAAACTCAGGTTAAAGTGATTTGCCAGTGGTCACATAGCAAGTGGTACAGCTAAGTGTTCTGATTTAAGTCTGGGTTCGCTACTGATTTTGCAGTAAAGAGGTAGTGTTTGTGTTTTCTTCTTTTCCTCCAAGATTGGGGGAGCTGGCCAAACACATCCAGGGGCTGGTCAGTCTTGCATCAGTGTGGAGCTCTACCCCATCTCTGACCAGGAGCAGGCTTTGTGGGCCTTGACTTGCCATCTCTTGCCTTCACACTCATGCAGCTGAGCCTTTGCTGGGTGTTACAGGGTATAAGTCCCAGGGAGGGGGTCTGTTTCCAGAGAACAGTGGTCTCTTCTCTCCTCGTAGGCTATGGAAGTGAACACCTCAGCAAGTGAAGTCCTGTACAGTAGCCCTCCTGGAGACCCACTGAGCACCAATTACAGCCTTGCCCCCAACACTCCCATCAATCAGAATGTCAGCCTGCATCAGGCGTCCCTGGGGGGCTGCAGCCAGGACTTCTCGCTCTTCAGCCCTGAGGTGGAGAGCCTGCCTGTGGGCAGCAGTGCCACACTACTCCCGCTGGTCCCCAGCAGTTCCACCAGCCTCAACTCCACCTTTGGCTCCACCAACCTGGCAGGGCTCTTCTTTCCACCACAGCTCAATGGCACAGCCAATGACACTACAGGCCCTGAGCTGCCCGACCCTCTGGGGGGTCTGTTAGATGAAGCCATGCTAGATGAGATCAGTCTCATGGACCTGGCCATCGAAGAAGGCTTTAACCCTGTGCAGGCCTCACAGCTGGAGGAGGAATTCGACTCCGACTCAGGCCTCTCCTTGGACTCCAGCCATAGCCCTTCCTCCCTGAGCAGCTCTGAAGGCAGCTCTTCGTCGTCGTCATCCTCCTCTTCTTCCTCCTCCTCCTCCTCCTCCGCTTCTTCCTCTGCCTCTTCCTCCTTTTCCGAGGAAGGAGCCGTTGGCTACAGCTCAGACTCTGAGACCCTGGATCTGGAAGAGGCGGAGGGCGCCGTGGGCTACCAGCCCGAGTATTCCAAGTTCTGCCGCATGAGCTACCAGGATCCGTCTCAGCTCTCCTGCCTGCCCTACTTGGAGCACGTGGGCCACAACCACACGTACAACATGGCACCCAGCGCCCTTGACTCTGCCGACCTGCCCCCGCCAAGCGCCCTCAAGAAGGGCAGCAAGGAGAAGCAGGCTGACTTTCTAGACAAGCAGATGAGCCGAGATGAGCATCGAGCCCGAGCCATGAAGATCCCCTTCACCAACGACAAGATCATCAACCTGCCAGTAGAGGAGTTCAACGAGCTGCTGTCCAAGTACCAGCTGAGCGAGGCCCAGCTGAGCCTCATCCGGGACATCCGGCGCCGGGGCAAGAACAAGATGGCGGCACAGAACTGCCGCAAGCGTAAGCTGGACACCATCCTGAACCTGGAGCGCGACGTGGAGGACCTGCAGCGTGATAAAGCCCGGCTGCTGCGGGAGAAGGTGGAGTTCCTGCGGTCGCTGCGGCAGATGAAGCAGAAGGTCCAGAGCCTGTACCAGGAGGTGTTTGGGCGGCTGCGCGACGAGAATGGGCGGCCCTACTCGCCCAGCCAGTACGCGCTGCAGTACGCCGGCGATGGCAGCGTGCTTCTCATCCCGCGCACCATGGCGGACCAGCAGGCGCGGCGGCAGGAGAGGAAGCCCAAGGACCGCAGGAAGTGAGCCTGGGGTGGAGCTGACGCTCACTGAGATGAAACTGGAGAAGGGCTGGGCCTGGACCTGGACCTGGACCTACAGCGGGGACTCGATGCCTTCTTATCCAATATATCTTCTCAGATGGGATGACTGCGGGTCAGTGTACAGGAAGAGGCGGGCGCAGGCGCTGTCTGGCTCCGCTCCCCCGGTAGGGGTGGGGTGGAAGTGGCCAGACCGCTGGGTGGACAGGGTCCTCACCCCTGCCCCTTGCGTGGGAGGGAAGGGTAGTGCTGGCCTTGCTGGAGGGAGAGGGGCGACGGAGTGAGGGCCGTTAGAGGGGAAGGAAGGGGACTTGTGAGAGGAAAGTAGTAGAAAGGCACATTCCTGGAAAAGGAAGGAAGGAAGGAAGGAAGGAAGGAAGGAAGGAAGGAAGGAAAGAAACCCAAAAAAATCAAAGCAGGACGAAAACCGAAGGGCAGGTCAAACTGACTGTGGCCAGGATCCAGCAGCAGGTTGGAGCGACTGGTGGGCCTAGGCTACTGTTGCCGTAAACCCTATTCACCCTGGGGCAGGGGGCACACAGATACAGGGTGGGGCTGCGGGGGCTTTGCCCACTCTTTCTGCTCCTGACCTTGGTGTCCTGGAAGGGGCGTTCTTGGATACCACTTGTAATGTTCCAGTGCAATGGGGGCAACCCAACAGGGGCTTGGAGGTTTAGGGTCAAAGGGCAGAGGGAAAGGGACATGAGGCCCTCTATGTTGTAGCAGCTCCCAACACTAAGCATGTCACACTGCCGGGCCACTGCCACCCCTTCTGTGCTCCAGCCCTCAACCCTCACTCCCAGCTAAGGCTCCCACCCCGTCCAGAGCCTGCATGTCGATACTACTCTTCCTGTCCGCCATTCTGTTCTGGCCTCACAGCTGCCTGCAGCTCTGGAGCTGGGGGGTTGTGTGGCAGTGCACCCTGTACTGGACTGGGCTGCCATCTTCCTCTTCCCCAGTCCACTCTGAGGCAGGGGAATGACATGGAGAAGCCAGCGCAAGCACCTCCAGGCAGTATTCAGCACAATACTGGGGAATGACCCTAACCGTCAGGCCTCTGCCTGCCCACAGCTGGGCTTGTCACTGGGGGAAAAATACAGAGCCCAGTAACTAGTCCTAGAATTTCTTGCGCTTTGACCCCCCCCCCCCCCCAAGGGCTTGTGCCCTGTTTCACTGATAGGGTCTAGAATGCTTTTGTTGAGTAAAAAGGAGATGCCCCAATATTCAAAGCTGCTAAATGTTCTCTTTGCCATAAAGACTCCATGTAACTGTGTGAACACTTGGGCTTTTTCTCCTCTGTCCTGAGGTCTCTTTCTTTTTTGGGTTTCTTCCTAGAAGAATGAGCAGTGCATGTAATGGGGCCCCGAGAGCTCTCTTCCCCCAGGGTCTTGGACACGGGCAGCTTCCCTTTAACATGGCTCCTGGAGGACTGCCTTGGGGAGGTTTTAAGGGGGAGCACCTAGGTGGCCAGATGGTTCCAGGACCAGGAAGTCTTTCATTTTAACTATTTGCCACTGCTTCCCTCACCCCCATCCCCTACCTCTGTTCTGGGAAGTCTGCCCCAGACTGGCAGGCGTGAGTTGGGGGGAAAGCACTGATTCCCCTCCCTGTGAGGGGTGGGGTTCCTAACTGAGCAGTAGGGATAGAAGGCGAGAGCCTGGGAGTGCTTTTATAAATTATTTTCCTTGTAGATTTTATTTTTAATTTATCTCTGTGACCTGCCAGGGAGAGGAGACAAAGAGAGAGAGAGATGCTGTGAGCACATGACAAAATAAAATAAAATAAAATGGATGATTCATTCTCAAGTGCGATTTTTCTCCCACTTTGTATTGAAAATGAGAGTAAAGGAAACAGGCGCTGTGCAGGGAGGCTGGCCATTGTGTGGCTGGCTAAGGCAGAGCTCACATGGAAAGGTGGGTGGAGAGCCGGGGAGTTTGACAATGGGGAATTTTAAAAGACAGAAGTTCTGTTTTTCTTTTTTTGAGCACGTTGAGAGGGAGAGGAATGCCTTCCCCAGGGCTTGGTCACTCTGATCCCCTTCCTCCAGCCCGTTGTATCTCAGGCACCGGTGCATGTGCCCAGCATATTCTAGGTGTACCTGGCCTAGGATTTTAACTGTCATCTGTGGCTGATGGGTTCTGTGCTCAATAACCCAGCCCAAGATCTTAAATAATTGTGTTGAATCTTGCATGCAGGGGTTACTACCTTTTTATAGAGTTTGCCAGCTAAATCCTCTCAGTGCAAGGATGCAATTCTTTTTTTTTTTTTTTTTTTTTTTTTTTTTTCTTTTTTTGGAGAGGTTTTTGCTATAGGGCGCGTGCGCTCACCAGACAGACAGAGAGAGACAGAGAGATAGAAAGCAGGAAATCACCCCCCAGGGGGGATGGCCACGCCGCAATCCCTTCTCCTCCATTCTCCTCTCGGGATCCTGGGCACGCACGCACACGCACCCGGCGTGAGTTTAAGCCGCCGGGTCCGGGACTCGAACCGCGGTCGACTACGTGGGAGTCCAGCGACATAGCCATTACGCTAACTGCTGGTCCCAAGGATGCAATTCTTTTGGCCTCTCCTAGAGCTAGGATAGGTGGAGGTGTTGGCACCTCTCTACCAGCTAAAAACTGTGTAAGCTTGCGCTGTTATGTTGGGTCTCTCCTGCCAAAGGTGCAGAGCACTGGCGTATGGTCCTGGTGAATCAATGAATCAATGGGACAGACCAACGACAAGCACTTCAGTATTACCAAGAGCAGAACACAAAATAGAACAGGAAGCTAGATCCCAGGGTTCAAGACACATGGGAAAACCTCCCCAGCTAAAGCAAATAGCATCTGCTCCTTTAAAACTTGTTCTAGTGCCCAGTCTGGGAAGAGCTGTAATGCTTTTGGTGAGTGTCGGGACTCCCACATGCTGGTCTCAGGACAAGTGCTTAGGAAATGCCCAGGAACGATGTCTGTGAGTTTGTTGGGGGCAAACCTGAATAGATGGTGTCACTCCCGTAATGGAACTTGTGATCTTGAACTCTGGGATACTACTCTGTCACCTGGCTCAGCTTAGACTTTTAGTGATCCTACTAGCATTGTTCTGAGAGGTTGGAATAGAATTCTAAGAATAACAATTTTTTTATTTCTATGTTTGAATTTACAAGGACCCCTCCTGCCCTACAATCTCCAGTTAAAAAGTCATATCAAACAAAAACTTGTTTCTAATTGAGATCTGACTAATGATTTGTAAACTAAATAAAACCCAGATTCCTTTAAGGTGGGAAAAAAAAATAAGACTAAATGTTTCAGAAAAACCTTCATTCATACCAATAATTTAAAAATACAAGCTATATAAAGGGTAAACTGTGACAAGTGAAACAGTAATTCAGTTTTTTTAAAGAATTATTTAATTTTATTTATTCCCTCATTTATTTTTAATTTGACCATAGAGAGACCAGAGACAGAGAGAGAGAGAGGGAAAGTGAGAAAGCAAGCCACCAGGTCCGGGACTTGAACCATGGTCAGCCATGTGGGAGTGTTCAGAACCTTAACCACTAACTGTGTTAGTATACAGTTAGGCTACAACTTTACTCTCGTTTTTTAACTTTTTCTTCCTTCAAAGTCTTAAGAGGTTTGGAAAACCCGCCCTTGCTAGAAGTGTATTTTTGTCGCTCCTCAGTTTTGTCTGGGCTCAGGCTGATTAGCTGGGGCTGGGGTCCAGGTTGGTCAGCAGTGCTGTGGGGCAGATCTTGTCTTTTTTTGGGGGGGTGGTGGTGGAGAGATTTTTGCTATAGGGCATGTGTGCTCGCCAGACAGACACAGAGAGACAGAAAGTGAGAAATCACCACCTGGGGGGATGGCCGTACTGCAATCGCTTCTCCATTCTCCTCTTGGGATCTTGGACATGCATGCACACGTGCCTGGCGTGAGTTTAAGCCACTGAGTCCTGGACTCGAACCGTGGTTGGCTACATGAGAGTCCAGCGACATAGCTATTACGCTGACTGCTGGTCCCGGGCTGATCTCATTTTGTTGCTGGAAGGTAGAATTGTGTTTCAGCCTCTGGGATTTTTTCTGACAAGTAAGACTTGTGAAAGGGCTGCTACCAAGATCCCGTCTACCTAAGACAGGCATAAGAGGTCCCAGGGTGAAGCAGGGAAATGAGCAGGCTTTGGCTAATGAAAGAGCAAACTCCTCAGGGTGACCTGGTTGGAGGGGTGTGGGGTCAGTGCTTGACTCAAATCGATTTAGTGCACACATCTTTTCTCATGTAAGGACATGGAAATAAACCCATTGTTTCAACTTCTCCCCAGCATGGATTTCATCAGTGAAGCTGGAGCGAATTTGGTATCATTAAAAATAGGGACCAGCAGTTGGCGTAATGGCTATGTTGCTGGACTCCCATGTAGTCGACTGCGGTTTGAGTTCCGGACCCGGTCTCACGCTGGGCATGTGCGTGTGTGCCCAAGATCCTGAGAGGAGAATGGAGGAGAAGGGATTGTGGCGTGGCCATCCCCCCTGGGGGGGTGATTTCTCACTTTCTGTTTCTCTGTTTTTGTGTCTCTGGTGAGCGCATGCGCCCTGTAGCAAAAACCTTTCAAAAAAAAAAAAAGAGTGATCTAGAGATATTCAATGTCATATTCGCATATTCACCTTGCAGAGCTAACTCCACCCTTACTGGGGAAAGCTGCTCCATAACTAGTGGGAGGTACCTGCCATGCCTGCTTCAGGCTGGCCCATCCCTTTATAACCCCCAGCTACACCAGACCTTGCTGCTCTTGAGGCTTGTTTGGCAAAGAACTGGAAAAATAAGTGCCTTGTAGGAAAAAGTCACTACAGGCTTGTAACCTGCTTCATCCTGTAGAAATTGCTGAACAAGAGCAGTAACCTGAGACACTTGAGTGAATAGTGTGGGGCACTTCCTAGTGAACAGTGCATAGACTGTGGAAACAGGTGCTAGATGGATGTCTGCCTCTGCCACGGGTAGAAATTCTCTAAACTTGGGTGCTTGATTATCACGAGTGGTTAAGCCTTGTTTCCTATCAGTGGATCCATCTGGTAAGTGGAAGGGGTTCATAAACCTTCGATTTTTTTTTTTCTTAAGAGAGATTTTTGCTATAGGGTGTGTGGGTTTGCTAGAGACAGAAAAATGAGAAATCACCCCCTAGTGGGTATGGCTAGAATTTTGCAAATCTATTTGTATTATAAATAATAGTATTTTTTACTTAATTCTAGATGCTGTTTCAACCAAGGAAGCCTAGCTCACCTAGGGAGAGGTGGAGAAAAGAACAAGGAGTTGGTACTCTGGCTTTTGTTTTAAACTCCGGTTTACTTAGGCTAATACAATTGACTGAAACCTTCCAGTCTTCAGGTAGGAGCTGAAGTAGTCACTGAGACAATGGGCTAGTATCTCAGAGCTGGGACTCAAAGTTGTCTAGGCTGACCCTAGATTGCAAACAGGGCAGGCTTGCTCAAGGTCAACTAAGATTTAGAAATCCATTTGAGGTAAACAGGGTTTGGTACTGTCACAAACTACCATACAAACCAACAAGGTCACAGTGGAGACCTAGTCCTGCTGTTAAATACAGTCATGGGGGCAAGCAGGTGGCATAGTAGTTAGGGTGCTGGTCTCTCACATAGCCAGTAGTAGTTTGAGTCCCAGACCCGGCAGCTTGCTTTCTTCCCCACCCCATGAGCGCACATGCGCTATAGCATTAATAATAATAGATAATAATGGGGACCAGCAGATGACATAATGGCTACGTCACTGGACTCCCATGTAGTTGACCACAGTTCAAATCCTGGAACCGGTTACTTGAAACACATACCAAGCATGTATGCATGCTTGCCAAAGAACCCGAAGGAGAATGGAGGAAAAGTGATTGTGGCATGGTCATCCCTCCTGGAGGGGGGGTGATTTCTCACTTTGTGTCTCTCTCTGTCTCTCCAGCAAGTGCATGTGCCTTATAGCAAAAATCTCTCTTAAAAAAAAAAAAAAAATTAAAAAAAAAAGTCATGTATCGCTTAACAGTGGGGACATATTCGGAGAAATGTGTCATTGGGCAGTTTATTCATGCAAACACGATAGAGTGTATTTACACCAACTTAGATGGTATGTAGCCTATTACACAGGCTGCATGGTGTAGCCTGTAGCTCCTAGGCTATACACCTGCCAGCATGTTACCATATAACAACAATTTTAAGTATCTGTGTATTTGAATATCAAAATAAAAGCTACAGTAAAGTTAGGTACAAAGATTAAACATTTTTTCTTTCATTAGTAATAAATTGACAGCTTGGGACCAGCAGTTGGCGTAATGGCTATGTCGCTGGACTCCCATGTAGTTGACTGTGGTTCGAGTCCCGGACCTGGTGGCTTAAACTCACACGGGTGCATGTGTGTGTGTGCCCAAGATCCCAAGAGGAGAATGGAGAAGGGATTGCAGCGCGGCCATCTCCACCCCAGGGAGTGATTTCTTGCTGTCTGTCTCTTTCTGGCGAGCGCATGCACCCTACAGCAAAAACCTCTAAAATAAAATAATAAAAGTAAATTGACAGCTTCTTGTGACTTCATAAACTATAGTTTTTAAAAATTTCTGACTTCACTTAACATAAAAACATTGTATAGATATAATTTTTTCTCTATACCCTTATTTATAATTTTCTTTTCTATTTTAAAACTTTATTTAATTGCCACAGAGATGAGAGAGAGAGGAGAAAGCATGCCCAAGTGGGATGTGGTCATGCCATAATCCTCTCCATTTCTCCATCCTGATGGGAGTTTCAGCACAGGTGATAAACTCGGAAACACACACAAGGGCACACACGTGCTCAGGTTTTTCAAACTGCTGGGGGCCGGATTTGAACTGTAGTAGTGATTCCAGCTCCCTAACACTAGGCTAAGGATTGGCCTAAAACTCATTTTAAAAAAGAATGATTAATTTAGTGTTTTTAAAATTTGCTATAGGATATGTGCACTGACCAGAGAGAGGGAAAGTGAGAAAGCAAGCCACCAGGTCCAAGATACAAACCTTGGTTTGCCATGGGGGAGTCTAGTGCCTTAGTTACCATGCCACCTGCTGACACAGGTTATTTTGTAAAACTTCTTTTTTTTGGAGAGGTTTTCACTATAGGGCGCGTGCCCTCGCCAGACAGACAGAGAGAGACATAGAGACAGAAAGCGAGAAATCACCCCCCAGGGGGGATGGCCACTCCGCAATCCCTTCTCCTCCATTCTCCTCTCGGGATCTTGGGCCCGCACGCACATGCGCCCGGCGTGAGTTTTAAGCCACCGGATTCGGGACACGAACCGTGATCGACTACGTGGGAGTCCAGCGACAGCCATTACGCTAACTGCTGGTTCCCTGTGAAACTTCTTAAATTTTTGCCAGAGGGCATGTCTGCTCCCCAGAGACACAGAAAGAGAAAGGAAAGCAGCAGCCCCTCCCATGGGGCATGCCCATGCCATAATCCCTTCTCCATTCTTTTGGGATTTGGGGCATGTTTGCACATGTTGGTCATGTGGGATCTGGCTCCCTTAACCACTAGGCGAGGGCCAGCCTGAAACTTGAAAAAAACCCTTTTTAACTTTCTTAAAAACTAACACACACAGTCTACTTCACCATTTTGTCTCTCTAGGTCCTCAGTGGCAACAATGCACATAGGACTGTCATCTCCTGTGATAAAAATCCTTCTACCTCTTGAAGGGCCTGTGCTTTTAGGTGACTGGCAGTCCAGTTGGTTTCTTTAGACTAGCAACATCACAAATGGAATAACATGCTACAATGCCTGTGACATCACTAGATAATAGGACTTTTTCCGCTCCATTATAATCTTACAGAACCACTGTTGCATATATGGCACATAACTGTATTCTAACACAGGCAATTAAAAAAATGCCAGAGAGGGGCCAGCAGGTGGCATGGTGGTTAAGGGTGCTGGACTCCCACATGGCCAACTGTGGGTCGAGTCCCAGACCTGGTGGCTTGCTTTCTTACTTTCTCTCTCACTCTGTTCCTCTCTCATTAAATTAAAATAAATAAATAGTTAAATAAAAGAATTCTTTAAATATTCCAGAGCACACATATGTACACTTGCTGGGAGAGAAGGGGGGGGAGAGAAGAGAGAATGAGGAAGTAATCCCCATGGGGGATGGCTGGCCATGCTGTAATCTCTTCTCCAATTTCTTCTCCATTTTTTCCTTTCACTTTTGGGCATGCACATGTGGTTATTTTGTTTGTTTGAGAGATTTTTGCTATAGGGCACATGCATTCACCTGAGACAGACAGAAAGCAAGAAATCACCCCTGGGGGATGGCCACACCACAAACCCCTTTCCTCCATTCTCTCAGATTTTGAACATGTACACACACACACCCAGCATGATTTTCAAGCCACTAGGTCTAGGACTTGAACCACAGTTGGCCATGGGGAGTCCAGCGACATAACCATTACACCATCTGCTGGTCCCATACATGTGTGTTTATTTTTTATTTTTTATTTTTTGAGAGGTTTTTGCTATAGGGCACGTGCATTCACCAGACAGACAGACAGACAGACAGAAAGCGAGAAATCACCCCCCAGGGGGGATGGCCACACCACAATCCCTTCTCCTCCATTCTCCTCTCAGGATCTTGGGCATGCACGCACATGCACCTGGCGTGAGTTAAGCCACTGGGTCCGGGACTTGAACCGCAGTCGACTACATGGGAGTCCAGTGACATAGCCATTACACTGCTGGTCCCTGTGTGTGTTTTTGAAGCCACTGAGGGGACTTGAAATGCATAGCTAACCAAGTAGGATAGAGCTGCTTTCACCACACCACAGGCTGGACCAACATAGGCATTTTAAACAAAAAGTATAGAGGCTGCATTGCCATCATATATTCTAAACTTAGCATTTCAGCCTTGCCTCACTTCTGATGCCCAACTAAGCAAAAAGTCTTAGACTGCTTTGCTTGCCCCTGCAGAGCAAAGCCAACTCTGCTTTTCATCCCAGCAGGATGGTTTTATTTCATATTTCATTTGCTTTCAATATTCAGCCATTTATTTATAAAGCCAAGGTCAAGTAAGTCATGTAGGGGCCAGCAGGTGGCATGGTGGTTAAGGCGCTGGACACTCCCACATGGACAACCACTGTTCGAGTCCTCGACTTGGTGGCTTGCTTTCTCTCTTTCCTTCTCTCCCTGTGTCTCTTTTTTGGGGCCAAATTTTAAAAAAAATTAAAAATGAGTGAATGCCCCCTGGGGGGTGATTTCTCACTTTCTGTCTGATTCTCTCTTTCTGGCGAGCACATGCGCCCTATAGCAAAAACCTCTCCAAAAAAAGAAAAAAAAAAATGAATGAATACATAAATAATTCTTTAAAAAAGTCATCTGTATAAGAGATGAACAACTTATTTATTTATCATTTTAAAAATATTTATTTGGGCCAGCAGGTCAGTGTGGTGGTTAGGGTGGCTGGACTCCCACATGGCTGGCTGCGGCTGGAGCTGGACCTGGTGGCTTGCTTACCTTCCCTCTCTCTCTGGTCAAATTAAAAAGTAATAATAACAAGTAAAATTAAATAATTCTTTACAAAAAACATGCCCAAAATCCCAGGAGAATGAAGAGATTGTGACGTGGCCATCCCCTCTGGGAGTTATTTCTCATTTTCCCTCTCACTGTCTCTCTCTCTCTCTGGTGAGTGCATGTGCCCTAAGGCAAAATCCTTTAAATAGTTATTTCATTTTTGGGCTGGCTGGTGACATGATGATTAAGGGTGCTCGACTCCCACATGGCTGACTGCAGTTCTAATCCTGGACCAGGCAGCTTAATTCTCACTTTCCTTCTCTCACTCTGTCCCTCTCTGGTCAAATTAAAATAAGTAAAGTTAAATAATTATTTTTAAAAGTTATTTAATTTTATCATTATTTTAGGGGGTTTTTTGAGAGATTTTTGCTATAGGGTGTGTGCGCTAGCCAGAGAGACAGACACAGAGACAGAAAGCGAGAAATCACCCCCTAAGGAGGATGGCCATGTTGCAATCCCCTTTCCTCCATTCTACTGGAATTTGGGGCACACATGTACATGCACCCTGCAAGAGTTTCAAGTCACAAGGTCTGGGACTTGAACCATGGTCCGCCATGTGGGAGTTCAGCACCTTAACCACTATGCCACTTGATGACCCTCCTTTTAATTATTATTTTTAAATTTGCTACAGGGCACATGTACTCACCCAGAGATAGAGGGAAAGAGAGAAAGCAAGCTACCAGTTCCGGGACTCAGACTGAGGTTGGACATGTGGGAGTCCAGCAGCTTAACCGCTTAACCACTAAGCCACCTGCCGCTTCCCCACCAACTTATTTAATATGACAGAGGGCAAGTGAGATGCCTGGAAAGAGAGGGAAAGCAAGAAAGCACCCCCATGGGAACTAGTCACACCACAGTCTTCCTCCTCTTCCATTTCTACCCCCCTATGGGATTTGCAGTATGTGCACACACATACCTGGCATGTTTTTCAAGCCACAGGTCCAGGACTAACTTCATAGTTCATGATGTGGGTTCCAGCCACCTTAACTACCAGCTACCAGATGGCCTGAGATGGACAACTTTAAATTGAGCACACTGGCTAGGAAAAGAGTCAACTTTGGAACCCAATGCTGGACATGGCCAAACCAAGGTTATATACAGATGCAGAGACTGACAGTTGTCCTGAGATTTTTAAGTTCCTCTTTATGAAACTTGCATAACCTCACACCAAAGCATGAGGGTACATCTACCTAGAAAGTGTTTCCTCCTACTAAAAGTCAAGACCTGGCTTCATAGTGATTTTTTATTTCAAATTCTGGAGAGAAAAACACTGACCCTGGACTTAGTTCAGTCCTATTATTAGTAAGATTTATTTATTTATTTTTTTGGAGAGGTTTTTGCTATAGGGCGCGTGCGCTCGCCAGACAGAGACAGAGAGATAGAAAGTGAGAAATCACCCCCCGGTGGGATGGCCACGCCGCAATCACTTCTCCTCCATTCTCTCGGGATCTTGGGCATGCATGCACATGCACCCTGCGTGAGTTTTAAGCCACCGGGTCCGGGACGCGAACCGCAGTCGACTACGTGGGAGTCCAGCGACATAGCCATTACACTAACTGCTGGTCCCTATCTTTTATTTATTTATTTTTTTAATTGCCAGAAGGTACATGCATTTGCCAGAGAAACAGGAGGAAGGAAAATGCACTCCCTAATGGGGCATGGTCATGCTGCAATCTCTTCCCATTAGGATTAAAAAAAAAAGAAAAGTTTCTGCAATAGGTTGCATTCACTCATTGGAGAGATTGGGGGTGATTTCTCGTTCCAGAGACAGGAAAAGTGAGAAATTACCCCAGGGGGCATGGCCACACCGCAGTCCTTTCCCCATTCTCTCAGGATTTGAGGCATGCATGCACATGTGCCCAGTGTGATTTACAAGATACTAGATCTGGGACTTGAACCACATAGTTGGCTATGCCACCTGCCACCCCCCTCATTAGGATTTTAGACACGCACACATACATACATGCCATTTTTTTTTTAAGAATTATTTTTAATTTAACTTTATTATTATTTTCCAGTTTGATCAGAGAGAGACAAGGGTGAGGGAGTGAGAAAGCAAGCCACCAAATCTGGGACCCAAACCATGGTTAGCTGTGTGGGAATCCAGTGTCCTTCACCACTATGCCACCTGCTGGCCCCCACACTTGGCATCATTTCTAAGCCGCCAGGGCCATATGGGAACTGGTTCCTTGAACCACTAGGCTACAGGACTAGTCGGTTCCAACTCTTCTTTTTAAAATATTTATTTATTTAATTTTATTATTATTTTTAAATTTGCTACAGGGCTCATAGAGAGAAAGTAAGAAAGCAACTACTGAGTCCGGGATTTGAACCATGGTCCGGGAACCATGGTTGGCATGCCACCTGCTGGCCATGGCCCCTACTCTTATTTATTGTAAAGTAATTATTTTATTTTCATTTACTGTAGGGCATGTTGCCAGGTCCAGGACTGGAACTACAGTTAGCCATGTGGGAGTCTAGCACCTCAACTACTATGCCACCTGGCCCCATTTATTAATTTTTAAGGTTTTTGCCATAGGGTGTGTGTGCTCACTGGACAGAAAGAGAGAGAGACAGTGAGCAGGAAAGTGAGAAATTATCCCCCCAGGAAACCAGCAGTTAGCGTAATGGCTATGTCGCTGGACTCCCACATAGTCAACCGCGGTTCGCGTCCCGGACCCAGTGGCTTAAAACTCATGCCGGGCACGCGTGCGTGCGTGCCCAAGATCCCGAGAGGAGAAGAGATTGCGGCGTGACCATCCCCCCTGGGGGGTGATTTCTCGCTTTCTGTCTCTGTCTCTCTCTGTCTGGCGAGCACACGTGCCCTATAGCGAAAACCTCTCTAAAAAAAAAAAGAAATTATCCCCTTGGCGGGGATGGCCATGACACAATCCCTTCATTCTCCTTCTGGGATTTTGGGCATCCATGGACATGCACCCAGCATGATTTTCAAGCCACCAGGTCCAGGGCTCGAACTTGTCAGCCATGTGGGAACCCAGCACTGTAACCACAATACCACCAGCTAGCACCATCAACGCTGTTTTAAATTAGAACATTCTTTTTTTTTTTTTTTGGACAGGTTTTTGCTATAGGGCACGTGCGCTCACCAGAAAGACAGAGAGAGATAGAGAGACAGAAAGCGAGAAATCACCCCCCAGGGGGGATGGCCACGCTGCAATCCGTTCTCCTCCATTCTCCTCTCGGGATCTTAGGCACACATGCACACGTGCCCGGCATGAGTTTAAGCCACTGGGTCTGGGACTCGAACCATGGTCGGCTACATGGGAGTTCAGCAACATAGCCATTACACTAACTGCTGGTCCCTAAATTAGAACATTCTCATAAGAGAATCCAACTTGCATATCAGATTTTTTTTTGAGAGATTTTTTGCTATAGGGCACGTGCGCTCGTCAGAAAGACAGAGACAGAGAGACAGAAAGCAAGAAATCACCCCCCAGGGGTGATGGCCATGCTGCAATCTCTTCTCCTCCATTCTCCTCTCGGGATCTTGGGCACGCATGCATACGCGCCCGGCATGAATTTAAGCCACCAGGTCCGGGAATCAAACTGTGGTTGGCTATATGGGAGTTCAGCAACACAGCCATTATGGTAACTGCTGGTCCCTGCATATCAGATTAATCCCAACTCCACAGTTCAGGATTTGGAATTATAGCAGAAAAGGGCCAGATCTGGAGTTAATTAGTTCCATCAATTCTTATGGAACAGCAACTTCCTCTATTGTTTTCCTTTAAAAAAAAAATTATTTCTTCTAGGAAACAGCACTTTCAGTAGGGTCTCAATGCTGTGATCCAGCCCCACCTCAGCTGGCCCCAGACCACAGCCAATGTGTGTGCTGTGTACTTGGCTTGGACTGGAAACCTTTGCAGTTGGGATTACCTTATACAATGTCATGTATTACCACTGTGCCATCTGGCCCCCCTCTTCCCTTTTACTATGAGTAAAATAACTGCTTTATAATGCAGATTCTTAATGCCACAGGCCAAATACTAAGGTTGTGCTGGGCACTCTCAAACCCTAAATGGTCAAGGGTTAAAAAAAAACTGAGCTAAGTCTGGGGCCAATCTGGTTAAGGCAGTTGCACCCCACATAGCTGACTGCAGTTTGAATCTTGGTGCCCACTGCTGGAAAAACATACCAGGCGTGTATGCATGACTGCCCAAAATTCTGATGGAGAAGAAATGCAAAAGATTTCTCTGGCAAGCCCATGTGACTTCTGGTAATTAAAAGGGGAAAAAAAATTGAGCAGGGCCAGCAGGTGATATGGTGGTTAAGGTGCTGAATTCCCACATGGCCTACATGATTTGAGTACTGGACATGGCAGCTTAACAATCATGCCAGGCATGTGTCCACACATGCCCAAAATCACAGAAGTAGAATGGAGAAGGGATTGTGGCCTGGCACCCGTCTCCCCACCCCCAGGGATATTTCTTACTTTCCCTCCCTCTCTGTCTCTCTCTAGCTAGCACACATGCCCTATGGCAAAAAAACAAAACAACAAAAAACAATGGAGCTGTCTGAATATGACCACTGGTAGAACTGAGTTCTGGAATACAAGATTATATCTGAAAGAAATACTTAAAAATTCAGTTACTCCGGCCAGCAGGTGGTGTGGTGAAGGCATTGAATTCCCACATAGCTGACCAAAGACTGAGAACTGGACGTGGTGGCTTGAAAAATCACACTGGGATAGCATGTACGTGCCTAAAATCTCAAGAGGAGAATGGATGGGTGGCCATTGCCCCTACCCCTGGGAATGGCTTCTCACTTTCTTTCTCTCTCTGGTAAATGCAAGTTCCCTTAGCAAAAATTTGAATAAAGAAAAAGAATGCTGGAAATGACAATGATGTCAGTTCTAAAGGTTAAGGCCAAGGCTGAGTAGTAGTCCACTCTGGACACACCAAGGCTGAAGTCACATTTCAGTGCACCTGATGATGCTGAACAGAACCAGAACACCTTTACCCATCTCATCCAAACCCTATTATTAACCAGCTACTGATTGTTGTGCCACTGCCAATAACACAAGGACACACTTAGACCTCTACACAGAAAGGCCTCTCCATGGCCCTAACCTTTGATAAGGCTCCCTCTCTTCTCCACTGTCCTTTCTCAAAGCTTCCTTCCCCTTGAAAGCTTTTTGAAAAAAGTACGGTCAGTTTATCTGAAACAAATGCATTGTACTAGTAAGTCTAGCTTAATTGTTACAATAATTTTATTTCAGTGCAAATTTTATTTCCCTTTATAAAAACCACAAGAGTCTAGTCCCAGTTTGGCTGTAGAATTATAGGCAGAAAATGATGTTTCCAAGAAAATAGATGACATTTTAATTCAGTGCTCAAAGACAGCTAATTTCTGAAAAATAGGGGAAAGTTGATTTTTAGCTAAGGTCATAGAAAAAATATGTTAGATAGCAGAGCCAAAATCTAAGCCTAACTCAAAAACCTGTTTTCCAAATAAGTCATAATTTGGGAATGCTATCCTGTTCCAGTGTCCTGGACAAATAAACTTTCAGCAAACACTGAAGACAATGATGGAAGAATCTTTATAGTCTTTGTAGCAACCATAAATGTTCAATAATATTTTTAAAAATTATTTAATTTTATTTATTCATTCATTTATTTTAATTTGACCAGAGAGATCGAGAGAGAGAGAGAGAGAGAGAGAGAGAAAGTGAGAAAGCAACCCACCAGGTCCGGGACTCAAACCATGGTTGGCCATGTGGAAGTGCTCAATGCCTTGACCACCACACCACCTGCTGGCCCCAATGTTCAATAAGAATTTACTAAATTAATGGACCAGCAGATGGTGTAATGGCTATGTCACTGGGCTCCTAGGTAGTCAACCATGGTTTGAGTCCTGGACTCGGTGGCTTAAACTCCTGCTGGGCGTGTGTGCGTTGAGTGCCCAAGATCCTGAGAGGAGAATAGAGGATGTGGTGTGGCCATCCCCTCAGGGGGCTGATTTCTCGCTTTCTGTCTGTCTGTCTCTTGTCTTTCTGGCGAGCACAAGCACTCTCTAGCAAAAAAAAAAACAAAAAACAAAAAACAAAAAACTCTCCACACACACAAAAAAGAATTTACTAAATTATTATGGTGAGACCACTTAAAGATTCAGGTCAGGCACCAGATTTTCAAGCCTACAATGTTCAGGAAATAAAATCTAATCTGGAAACTGTTTCTAACGGGTTGATCCTGAAGGGTTTCTGATAAGACTTAATTAAGACAGAAATCGGGATTATAAATCTAGAGTTTTATTAAGACAAAAACTGACAAGTATGGTATGAAGTTTACATTTAAACAAAGTTTTCACAGAAACCTAACACATGCTTAAAAAGATTTAACGATGTAGCTCAAGATATAGGTCTAGATGCTGTCAAGAACTGGATGGATCTCATGATTCAAGACAGAGCATTTCAGGTATCAGTTAATTCTTAGGATTTTTGTTTATTTGTTTTGTGTTTTAAAGTGAACCACTGCCCCAGTATGAAAGTTTAATCTCCTGAAACCAGGGCTTTTGAAATCATTTAACCCTTGAATTAATTCAATGAAATTTGTGCTGTCGGTGACTGAACCCATCCACCAATGGTTTCAGAGTTCGAAGTTCAAAAAACAGAGGCTTCAAGAACTGTCCACCTCAGAGCATGGGCCCCTGTCCTTCCTACTTTCATCTTCTACACCACCCCAGGCCCTTCTCCCAATCCCTCAGCCAGTGGCTTGGATGGACAACCTTATATAACTTCTTAACTGGACTAGAAAGGGTCTTCTTGTCTGGAATTAGCACCTCAAAGACAGAATGATCTGCCTGTGTATACTCTCTAATAAAAGACTTTCCCTCCTCAGTCAGATTCCATCTCCTGAACTGTAGCTTTGGTAACTTATGAACTGGCTTAGTCTTTTGTGGGGAACAGCATTAAACGTAGGTAGGGAACACACTGGCTTAATAGGTTTCAGGCATTCACAGCTTTTAAAGCAGTCTCTCATAGTCCTTGTTTAGGGTGCCAATGACATTTTTTGAAAAGGTAAAATATTCTGAACATAGAACGAATCATTAGTTGTTCTTTCCACTGTTTCACCGTTTTCCCAATCAGGCCCCAAATTTTAACCATAATGATCCTACTCAACTCCCTTCCACCCCATCCCTCCCACTCCCAAATAATAAACCAGTAAATAGCCAAAAACTACACACATGCTACGCTGTAAAAATGCAGAGTTAACACTATTGGGAAGAAGGCTGTGGGTTGTGGAGATGCTCTTTGAAGATCTACAGTATCTTTTTGCTCTCCCACACACCCAATTCTGCAAGTTTTGTCCTTCATAGAAGGCCCTTTGCTTTTCTCAGCAAAGTGCAGAATGGGTTGCCTTGAAACACTTATCCCCTTCCCCTCCACTGGGATGGGTGTGCAAACTATACAGCTTAGAAGGGCTGTAAAGCACTTGGGCTGCTGCAGGGCACAGAAACTATACTGGCTCTTCAAAGGACATCTTCTCAAGCCACCTCTATGGTGTCAAGACAAGTAGAACTCCTTCCCTCCCCATTTGAAACCCACAGTCAGAAGAGACAGGGGCTGGTACTCAGGAGACTTAATTCTTGTCATCTTTTTTGTCATCATCCTCCGAGGGGTAGGAATGCCACGTCAGCCTTTCCTCATAGAAGGATATGACAACCTGTGGGCACTTGACATTGGCTTCCTTGGCAGGGACCAGGTCAGCCTCATCAGAGTTTTTCCTGCAGAACAAAGCACACAGAGACACTTGAAACTAGGTGGTGGTGGTCTAACTTGGATTACCCAGGGGCCTTAAAGTATCAATTCCAGAAAAGGAGGCCAGAGAAGGGCAAAAAATGTGGCCCAAGGAACATTTATTGGCAGCTTTTAGTCAAGTGATACCCTCAGAGATCCTTTCCTATTGAAAATCCCCTCTGGAGACCAGTAGATAGCATAATGGTTATGTTGCTGGACTCCCACAGTCGAACGCGGTTCTAGTCCTGGACCCAGCAGCTTAAACTCATGCCAGAGTGTGTATGTATGCCCAAGATCCCGCAAGGGGAACAGAGAAAGGACTGCTGCGTGGCCATCCCCCCCCGCCTGGGGGTGGGGAGGGCAATTTCTCGCTTTCTGTCTGTCTTTCCAGTGAGTGCACGCACCCTATAGCAAAAATCTCTCTTGAAAGACACACACACACACAAAAGAAAAAAGAAAATCTCCTCTGTATCTTTGTCAAAAGCTAGGTCATGTGACTCAACCTACCACATCTGAACCTCTGGAAAAGTCCCAAAAAGGCAGGACTCTCTGGATTCTCTGAGGGAAGAAGCGCTGCTACCATGTTCTTCTTCCAAAAGCCACATCCCAGCTGGTAAGAGTCCACAGATCTTGGCTTTGCTGACAGGATTTAATACCAATCTGACAGTGGCCAGAACCAGTATAGGTACTTTCTTGCTTATTTATAATTATACTCTTGAATGTTATCAAATGCTATCCTCACAAACTTCCAGGTATATTGAAATGGTGTTCAACATTTGGAGGTAGAAAATGAGGGGGCTATTTATTTTTCTGAATGTTAAATTTGAAAATCACATACATTATATGGGAATTAGGAACTCATTTTATGGCCTGTGAGAGTATCCTAGATGAAAAGCAGCATCAAAGGGTAGGTAATATATATTTGATGGATCTCTGACAAAGTACCACCCACAAGCTTCAGAGCCTTAACAGGAAACCAGAACCACATAGCCCCACGGAACCGGAGAAGAGTAAGCTGATAAGGTGTATTTCTGTGCAACAGACCCAAGAGAATGGGGGGAAAATGGGCTATAATGGCATGGGAATCTGAAGTAGGCTGCCCATTACTGACAAGTAAGTAACACTTTGTGAAGTAAATTCAGTCATGTCAATGCATTAGAAATACCTGTTATTTCTGGAAATGAATAATAGTTTTACTCTCCATGAAAGTAACTTAAAAATGAAGCTGGTTTTACAATTAATATTAAATCTTAACTTACAGACCCAATAGTGAGCCAAACAAAGGAGTGCCATCCTAAGCGATAGGGAGACAGTACTGGAACTCACACTGGTCGGATGCAGACAAAGTGTCTTCTAGCTGGTCTAAGTAAATCCTGGTTATTAATTCTCCCCTGATAAGCAGCATCTTAAAAATGAACTTTTCTCCCATAGGCTAGCATCAGATCAACTAAAGGAAGATTAACACAGATAATGAGTTTCAGAGAAGATTCTAAACTGGCAAAAGGAAAAAGCCCCTAGAATGCTGCCTTTACTGGTAATGGCTTAGAATTATTCTGTCCTAACTTTATGATTAAAAGGCAATGACTGGGGGAACCAGCAGTTAGCGTAATGGCTATGTCGCTGGACTCCCACGTAGTCGACCGCGGTTCGCGTCCCGGACCCGGTGGCTTAAAACTCACGCCGGGCGCGTGTGCGTGCGTGCCCAAAATCCCGAGAGGAGAATGGAGGAGAAGGGATTGCGGCGTGACCATCCCCTCTGGGGGGTGATTTCTCGCTTTCTGTCTCTATGTCTCTCTCTGTCTGGCGAGCGCACGCGCCCTATAGCGAAAAACCTCTCCAAAAAAAAAAAAAAAAGAAAAAAAAGCTGCTGCTGCACGGGACCAGCAGTTAGTGTAATGGCTATGTTGCTGGACTCCCATGTAGTCGACTGTGGTTCAAGTCACGGACCTGGTGACTTAAACTCATGCTGGCACATGTGCATGTGTGCCCAAGATCCCAAGAGGAGAAGGGATTGCGGTGTGGCCATCCCCCCTGGGGGGTGATTTCTCACTTTCTGTCTCTCTGTCTCTCTCTGCCTTTCTGGCCAGTGCACATGCCCTATAGCAAAAACCTCTCTCCATAAATAAATAAATAAATACATAAATAAATAAAAAGGAAGCTGCTGTGTGCCCTGTGTACCAGTCTTCAGGCCTCAGTTTTTTTTTTTTCTTTAAAAAAAAAAAAGGCAATGACTAAGATCCTCTTTGGGGGAAAAAAGTTATGAGCACTTTTAATGAGCGAGGAAAAGGGAAGAAAGGCTTCCTTTTGGATCGAGTAGGGAAATTACAGAGATTCTCAAGGTAACTGTCTTCATTTTTCAAGGATTATTACTATCACTGGTATTTATACTTGTAATGAAGAAAAGCAGGCTTGTGCTATGCTCCGTAACATAAAGGAGCCTTGCTGACCCCTGCCGGCTGAACCTGGAACTGCACAATCTGCGTAAATAGGAAGCATCTAAAAATCAAGGAACGAGGATGAGCCACAAATTCTTTCCTCACCCTGAGAAGTTAACAGATTGATCCTGGGCGCCAGCCCGATCTTTATTAAGGAGGTGGTAGAATGGGAGGGTAATCTAATCACATTTAAATATTTTCCCTTTTATTTACAGAAATAAAATGTGATTCCTCCCACACTTTTCCTCACTCTATAGTTTTCTCCCACCTCCTAAAATAAAACGGGCAAAGATCTGCGATCCTAAGGCCCTACCTGTAACTCATGAATCCAGGCTGGCAGTCAGGCCGAGGGTCACTAGCGGAGAACTATGCCATCTTAAAGATTTCACACCTGGGCGACTGGAATTTCGAAGGTCCAGCTCTTTTCCTCTGGCATGGAACAGACGGGAAGAAGAAAAAACAAGCACACAGAGCCACCGGCAGACTCACCATTTCATGAGGAACATGAGCTCTCCACTGGAGTCTGTAGCTCCAATAATCCGCTCTGGCTCCAAACCCCGGGCAAAGCCTCGTGGCTTTTCTGACTGTAAAAACCAGATGGGTGGAACAATTTTATCTATATGGGACTGTTATCCAGACTGGACTACTCCTATGTATTGATTAATGTAATCATAAGTAACAGAACAAAGTCCTTTGGAGTGACTATCTCATCAAGGTCTGAAGTGCTTCATGTATTCCCACATACGAAAAAGGACATAAGCCCCAAGCAAAGTAATTTTTTTTTTTTTTTTTTTTTAGAGATTTTTGCCATAGGGTGTGCGTGCTCACCAGAGACAGAAAGCGAGAAATCACCCCCCAGGGGGGATGGCCACATCGCAATCCTTTCTCCTCTATTCTCCTCTCAGGATTTTGAGTACAATGCACATGTGCCTGGGTTGAGTTTCAAGCTGCCAGGTCTGGGACTCAAACTGTGGTCAACCACATGGGACTCCAGCACCTCAACCACTACACCAGCTGCTGGGCTTTAAATTTTTTTGGGTATAAACTTCACCCTTAGAAGACAACTTTATTGTGTTGAATAAGTCAAATTAGCCACCTCAAGCTTTCAATGATTAAACATTAAAAGCCATCTATTTACAGGAATGAATTCACTGGCCTTTATACCAGTCACCAGTAACTGTTAGACTTATTATTCCCACACTGCCAATAAAGAGATTCTTAGCTCCATGAGTGTAAGCCCCCAAACACCAAAAGCACTAGCCTACTAAGATTTCAGAAGGACTGAAGAGATGGCTGCTGAGATCTGGGCTAGTGAAAATTGTTATGTCTAGCCTTACCTCCTCTTTCTTCTTCTTTGGTTTACTCTCCTCTCCCTTATCTTCAGAATCAGAATCAGCTTTGCGCTTGCCTCCCTCTGTCTTATCTGTCTCATGTGCTGTTTTCTGTGACTGCAGAAACTCAGCAATGAGATCCGGGCAATCCAGGTTCTCCTCTGGTTCCCACGTGTTGTCTTCACTGAAACCAGAGGGTGCAGTGAGTCACCCTTCCCGCTCAAAGTCAGCACACACTCACCGAGGATAAGCTCAGGAGGACAAGAGCTGGAGTCCTTAGAAAAGAGGAGATTTTTGTCCAAGACCAAAGACTTGGGAAAGCTGAAATTTCTGGGATGTGGGCGAAGCTTTTCAGTACAAACTGAAAGCTTATGAAGCTACCCCCTTCAAAAGAAAATTACTTTTCAAATTTAGATTGGCTATAGTCACACACTGCATGGCACCTCAGAAATCAGTTTTGCATTATAGTACTTTGTATATACAGGTTACATGGCTAATTAGACTATCAGCCATGAAGACCAGGGCTGAGTCACACTGCACCCATCACCTCACTGGAGCCTTGCCTAGCACCAGGATCCTGATAAACAACTGCTCACTGAACTGTGTCAATGAAACTTACTCTGAGAAGCCCTTCCACTTGAGGAGGTACTCCACTTTGCCCTTTACCACTCGACGGTCGAGAACTTTTTCCACCACGTATTCCTCTTCCTCCTCTTCTAGCACCTCCTCCACTTTCTTCTTGTTTTGTTTTTTCCCCATAGTGCCCGCCAGCTTTCTGGTATAAAGGGTGACGCTGCTAAAATGATAAAGAAAATACAAAGGGCCTTAGTGTATACTCTTGTTGGCTAGATGGCTATCTGAATGGTGAGATGATGGACAGCATAGATCACTTTAGTATTGCATGCTGCCTATAGTAAGTGTTTTGCCTATTCATCTTCAATATACAGGAAAGTTTAATGACATGTATAATAATTAATCTCAAAGCAAAACATTTATTTTTGAATATCCATTTAAAACTCTCATTCCCATTATTTTTAATTTAAAAAGTCTCCCCAATACTCCTTTTACTACTTAGCATGATCCCTAAAATACTATAGTAATCTGAAATAAAAGCATTCTCCTCCTTATTTTTTAAGAGAAACTTTTGCTATAGGACGTATGCGCTCTCAAGAGACACAAAGAAACAGAAAGCGAGAAATCACCCCCCAGGGAGATGGCCACACTGTGATCCTCCTCCCCCATTCTCCCCTTGGGATCTTGGGCATGCACGCACACGCACGCACACCCAACATGAGTTTTAAACCACTGGGTCCGGGACTCAAACTGCGGTCGACTACCTGGGAGTTTCTTGACGTAACCATTACGCCATCTGCTGGTGCCAGGAAAGTATTTTTCTTTAAAAAAAAAAAATGCATGCACAGGGCCATCTGGTGGCGATTCCAACAAAGGTTCCTCAGACCTGGTGGCCTAAAAATCATGCTGGGTGTTATGTGTGTATGTGTCCAAAATCCTGAAAGGAGGAACTGCAGTATGTCCAGCCACTAGGGGGTTGATCTCTCACTTTCCCTGTCTGTCTCTCTCTGGAGAGCGCATGCATCCTATGGCCAAAAAAAAAAAAAAAAAAAAAAACAGGGACCAGCAGTTAGCGTAAAGGCTATGTCGCTGGATTCCCATGTAGTCGACTGCAGTTCAAGTCCCGGACCCAGTGGCTTAAACTCACACTGGGCGCATGTGCATACTGGAACTTGAATTTTTACTGTGAGAAATAGCTTGTTCTATTATACATCTAGCTTAACATTTTTTGTACATGAATATATATATAATATAACCCATTCTGCACTGTTAAATACCCTCCTTTGTAAAGTTCCCTTGTTGGGTAATATCTACAGGTCCTTCCACTGTTAGTATTATATAGTCCTCTATAAATCTTTAGTCCTTTCAACTCAAACTTCTGGTAGGCTTAAAGCCTTATGATTACCACTTGTGTCAGTAGATGGCGATGTAAGATACCAATAAAACAAAATTGGTTAACAGAACTGGCCAAAAATTCAAAAATTGATGGACCTTAGTTGTCCGGAATGGCATACAAAGAATCAAGAAAATGGCAGATAGTCCAAGGTAAGGAAGAGGAGTTATTACTCTGCTTGAGTTTAAGGTAATACTAATTTGGGGTTAAACTGGTTATTCCTAGCATCCTTGAGAACAAATCTTAGAAGCAGAAACTCTTCTAAAATTTGTAAACTGGCATGTATAGGTGGAATGCATTTTAGAAAGGTCCATCTGTGGACTATAGGAGATGTAATAAATCTTTCATAAATATCAGAATCATTATTATGAATCTATCACACCATCTACAGATTTTTCATTTACATCCTCAAAGATACTCCCTGACTGTACCTATGATCGATGCTGACTTATCAACTATCTCTATTTGCATACTGCTGTAAGAGTGCCTTCCTCCTTTCCCAAATCTTTGTTGCCTCCTGTCTTTAGAGAGGGCACTAGATGAGTACTCCTTTCCTTCTGTTATTGAAGAGACTAATAAGTGGATTGAATATAATCCTTGGCTGATTCTTGGCTAGCTTCCCTGTGCCTCTGATTTTAGGACTGTGCTTCTTGCTGGAGGGAGATGCTTTTAGGCTTTCAAAATTCTGACTGTCGTATTACAAGCCAGCCCCTATTATTATTATATATTTTTTAAAATAATTATTTTAACTTTATTTATTTATTTAAATTTGACCAGAGAGGGACAGAGTGAGAGAGAGATAATGAGGAAGCAAACCACCTGCAGGTCCCCCCCATTATTATTTTTAAAGTTGTTAGCAGAAGGATAACCAGAGAGAGACAGAGGGATAGTGAGAAAACAAGCCACCAGGTCCAGGACTTGAACCTGTTGGCCATGTGGGATTCCAGTGCCCTAACCACCACACTACTGCTGGGACCTAAAGTTTTGAGTTTTAAAGCCCTAAAAGTCTTTTGCATACTTAAAAATTAACATTTGCTAGACAGTGTAGAATTTTTAGTTAAATATCTGGCAAGTAGGCTAGAGAAAAAAATCTACTGAAAAAATGCCAATTTAAATCAGTCCAAATGTGTATAGTGTCTCAATGGATCCAGGAATAGTGTAGAGAAAAAAGAACACTTGCAATTCTCCTTGCCAACCCTCCACTTCTGTACCTAGGAGCTAGAAAATAGAAAGCCTGAACAACTGAAGGTAGAAGGCAGTAAAGCATCAGACCCAAGATGAGATGTTTTGTTTTCAAATAGCTTGTATTGTGAATGGTTATGAGAATGATCTGTGTAGCCAGTGTGGGCATGGCTCCTGGCTGCCACCACAAATGTTAATTATGAAGAGCCACCACAATGAACTTTCATGATACCGTTTTTTAAAGTATTTTTTCCTTTTTTTTTTTCATTTTTTTTTTAAAGGTTTTTGCATGTGCTCACCAAGGAGAGAGAAACAGAACTAGTGAGAAGGAATGTGAGAAATCATCCCTCGGGAGAATGGCTACACCACAATCCATTTTCCTCCTGGGATCTTGGGCGCGCATGCACACAAACATCTGGTCAGATTTTCAAGCCACCAGGTCTGGGACCCAAACTGTAGTCAGCCATGTGAGAGTCCAACGACATAACCACTAGGACATTTGCTGGTCCCAAAGTATTTTTTTTCTTTATCTTATGGTAAAGCACATACATGAGAGTGAGAGAGTGAAAGAAACTGAGAAGCACCCTCCACAGGATCTGGTCATGTCATGGTCCCCTTCCTCCAATCTTCTGGCCCAATGAATCCTGGGCCTTACAAGTACAGGGCATGTTTCAGGCTGATGAGGTGGGGATTTGAACCAGTCACCATGTGCGTAGTATACTATCACTGCACCATGGAGCTAATCCAGTAAGTGGTATATTTTTAAAAATATTTTCACTTTTTCCGAACTGTAATACATATATTTACTTTCATTTACAATATATAATGTAGAAAATCAGTCTCCTGGTCTAAACCTATCACAACATGATTTTGTTCTATAAACACAGATACATACATTTGAAAACTTTTCTACAACCTTTTTATGCAATGTATCTTTGACCTGTTCTATGAAGAGCTTCACTTTGTTTTTCTTTTAATTGCCAGAGTACCCGTGCTTGCCAGAGACAATGAGAGAGAAAGCGTCCCCAGTCAAGTGTGGTCATGCCACAATCCCCTTTTCTTCATTTGTTCAGATTTTGAACATGCATGCTCACATGCCTGGCATATTTTTCAAGCTGCCAGGGTTGGGATTTGAAACACAGTTGGCCAAGTGGGATCTAGCTTCCTATGCACTGGGCCTAACCTCTGCACTACGAACTGGCCTCAATATCTTCATTCTGAACAGGTGCAGAGTAACCACACTTCATTCACCTAGTAATGAAAATATGGGTTATTTCCAATTGTAAAGAATCTTGCTTTGACCGTGGCATCTACATAGTTTTAATTTTAAAGTTTTTTTTTTTTTTTTTTTTTTTTTTTTTTTTTTTCTGGAGAGAGGGAAAGAAAAGTAGGAAATCACTCCCCAGGGTGGTGGTCACCCCACAATCCCTTCTCCATTCTCCTTTTGAGATTTTGGGCATGCACACAGCATGATTTTCAAGGTACCAGGTCTGGAACTTCCACTGTGGTTAGCCATGTGGAAATCCAGTGCCTTAACCACCATACCATCTGCTGGTTCCAGCATCTACATCTTTAAAAGCTCCAGGGAACCAGCAGTTGGCGTAATGGCTATGTCGCTGGACTCCCACGTAGTCGACCGAGGTTCGCGTCTCGGACCCGGTGGCTTACAACTCACGCCGGGCGCGTGTGCGTGCGTGCCCAAGATCCCGAGAGGAGAATGGAGGAGAAGGGATTGTGGCGTGACCATCCCCCCTGGGGGGTGATTTCTCGCTTTCTGTCTCTATGTCTCTCTCTGTCTGTCTGGCGAGCGCACGCGCCCTATAGCGAAAAACCTCTCCAAAAAAAAAAAAAAAAATTAAAAGCTCCGTAAGCGGGCCAGCCCTGTGGCACAGCAGTTTAGGGAGTTGGATCCCAACTACAATTTGCCTCCCAGCCTAGTGGCTTGAGATATACACCAGGTGTATGTACGTGTACCCAAAATCTTGATGGAACGGAGGAAAAAGGATTGCAGTATGACAACACCTCATTAAGAGGTGCTTTCTCTCTTTCTGGTAAGTGCACATGCCCTCTGACAATATAAAATAAGGCCCCATAAGTGATTTCGATGCACAGTTTTGGATAAAGACACTGTGATAAGAGGACTAGCAGAAACGACATTCCTCAAGTAAAATTACATACATTACTGCAAACATAAATCAATACTCATAGTTAGCTAGAAGGCAGGTGAATCATTGACTTTCTCCATAAAATTTAGAACAAGGATGGGGCAAAAATAAAATAACTGATATGCTTGAAAACAAAACCACCTTTAAAAAAATTTGCCAGAGGGGAGCCACACAGAAATCCCCTCTTCTCCCTTCCTGCATCTTGCTGGGACGCTGGCACCTTTTCTCAAGCCACTGGGGCCAGAACTCAAATCTTGGTCAGCCATGTGGGATCCAGTTCCCTGAAAACACTAGGCTATGGGTCTGCCTCCAAAATTTTAAGATTTCTGAAGACCTATCTAAGTACAAAGATAAAATCTGAAGATCCCTACAAGTAAAGTTTTATAACACATTTTAGAAATTGTGATTTTGGGGACTAGCAGGTGGCATAGTGGTTAGGGTGCTGGATTCTATGTCCAACAGCAGTTCAAGTCTCGGACCTGGAGGCTTGATTTCTCACTTTCTCTCTCTCTGTCCCTTTCTGGTTAAATTAAAATAAGTAAATAAATAAATAAATAAATAATAAAGTTACATAAAATAATTCTTTTAAAAATAATAAAACTAAATAAATAATAAAAAAGAAATTGTCATTTTGTGCTCAGCTTTTATGTAAATACATCTTTTTCTCCTGATAATCACACAGTTAAATCCACAATAGTCTAGGAACTCATACAGCATTTATTACATTCAAGACAAAAACATGGGAGAATACTTGATTCTTCATCCTACATATCCAATCTCATTAAATCCTGTTGATTTTATACCCTTCCCAACAGTGTCTTCATACCACTATCTACCTCCATTCTCACCAGCCCAAAGCAGGTGCAAACCCCAAGTACTCAAGAGAGTTCCCAGGACACAAACCCAGGACTCTTCCCATGTGGGTCTAGTTGTATTACCATTGTGTCACTGTCTGATCTATGATTTTATATCTTAAATATCTTCCAATTAATACACTTTCTTAGCCCCAATGCTAACACCCTAGTCCAAGTTACCATCATCTCTTGCCTAAATAACTCCTAATCCAATTAATTCTCAACACTAGCCATTAATTTAAAAATTAATATTTCTTCATATTATTATTTGGGGGCATCTGATTTGAGGACCCTTGCACCATACTATCAATGACAATTACCTTGCCCTTTGTCCTTCACTTAATCAATTTCCTTAGCTTAAATGACACTTCCTTAGGAGGCCTTCTCTGAACCCTGACTAGGTTAGCTCTTCATATGAACATACTTCTAGAATATTCATTCATTAAAAATTCTCTTTTGTCTATGACAGAGAATATATATGTGTGAAAAACATGGGGGGAGAGAGAGAGAGAGTGCATGCACGAGTGAGCACAGTCTCAATAGGGTCTCGCTGCATTGTGATCCCCCTTCCCTGGCACTCTCGCTTTTTAGGATCCTGGACTCCTGGCGCTTGCACATGATTTCAGGTCAATCCAGTGACCCAAACCTGCAGCTGGCCATCTAGCCTTCAGCTCTGCAGAGCACTATGTTGTTACCCCTGCACCACAGTGGCTGGGCCTTCATTTGCCAATTAACTAATAGGCATCTGCCATGTGCAAGGTGCAGAAAATATGGGATGAGCAAAACAGACAAAAAAATCTCTGGTCTTGTATACTTTATATCCTAGTGTGGACAAGTGAGCAAACATTAGTGAGTGTATGTGCAAAGTATAGCACAGATGATAAACAAGAAAATATTGGGTTGTTGAAAAGGTCATGATGTTATTTTTTTCCTATGTTTTTCTATGCAAAAATACATCATGACTTTTCTGATGACTCAATATTAGCGATAAACATTACAAAAAAAATCTTTAGAGTAGACTCATAATTTTTTTTTTGGAGAGGTTTTCGCTATAGGGCGCGTGCGCTCGCCAGAGAGAGAGAGACAGAGAGAGAGAAAGTGAGAAATCTCCCCCCAGGGGGGATGGCCACACCGCAATCCCTTCTCCTCCATTCTCCTCTTGGGATCTTGGGCACGCATGCACACACGCCTAGCGTGAGTTTTAAGCCACTGGGTCCGAGACTCGAACCGCGGTCGGCTACATGGGAGTTCAGCGACATAGCCATTACGCTAACTGCTGGTCCCGGTAGACTCATAATCTTGTTGTTAAGGGAGTCATATCCCACATGGCCAACTATTATACGGTTTACATTCTGGCCCTGGTAGCTTGGAAAACACACTGGGCACATGTGTGTGCGCCCCATATCCCAATAGAATAGAGAAATGGAGAAGAGACTGTGGTATGATGACATCCCATTGGAAAGGTACACTATCCCTCTCCTTTTCTTCTCTTTCTGGTGAGCACATGCAAATAATTTTTTAAAAAATGTATCTTTATTGGGACCAGCAGTTAGTGTAATGGCTATGTCGCTGGACTCCCACGTAGTTGACCGCGGTTCACGTCCCGGACCCGGTGGCTTAAAACTCACGCCGGGTGCGTGTGCGTGCGTGCCCAAGATCCCGAGAGGAGAATGGGAGAGAAGGGATTGCGGCGTGGCCATCCCCCCTGGGGGGGTGATTTCTCGCTTTCTATCTCTCTGTCTCTGTCTGTCTGGCGAACGCACGCACCCTAAAGCAAAAACCTCTCCAAAAAAAAAAAAAAGAAAAAGAAAAAAAAAAGTATCTTTATTTAAGCAGAGATTGAAATGACATGGAGACAGCTCATCAAAAATCAGAAAAGCAATCCAAATTTAGGAAATGGCTGGTTTAAAAGTTCTAAAGTGAAAACAAGCTTGCTTTATCCGATGAAAAGAAGCGTGGCCAGATAAAAAGAGCCTGATTGTGGCTGGCAGTTAGTGTGGTGGTTAAGGAAGCTGGATTCCCACATGGCTAACCACAGTTTGAGTCCCGGATCTGGCAGCTTGCTCTCTCACTTTCCTTCTCTGTTCTCTCTCTGGTCAACTTCAAAAAAATGAAATAAAACAACAATTTATAAAATTAATTCTTTTTAAAAAAGAGCATAAGTGAAGAAGTAGCAGTTCTTTGGCAGTCAAGGGTGAGGTGCTAATTACTGTGCATATCTATTTCATTCATTCTTCCATCTAGCTCTTTTTCCTATTCATGTTTTCCTTCATCACTTTTGCCTTTAGTACAGGTTTTAAGACCTAGTCAATTAATGGCTATAAAAGTTTATAACTATCGTTGTATTACCTTTTAATAGTATGTATTAAAAAATAAATTACAAAAAAATCAATAAGCATTTACTAGAAGCCTGGGTGGAACATAGGGTGAACAACTTGCTCCAGTTAAACTGAAAGGTCTATCACATTGAAGGAACCGCCCCACAAACCCAGGCAAATGGGGCCATGTGATGTTGGTAGGATATGTAGATACAAAAGAAATGTAGGCTTTTTTTTTCTTTTTAAAAATACTTTTGCTATAGGGTGCATGTGCTCGCCAGAGAGAAAGAAAGTGAGAAATCACCCCCCCCCCCAGCGGGGGGGAATGACCATGCCACAATCCCGTCTCCTCTCAGGTTTTTGGGCATGTATTTGCATGTGCCCAATGTGAGTTTAAGTCACCAGGTCCAGGACTTGGACCATGGTCCACTACATGGAAATCCAGCAATGTCACCATTATGCTCCCGGAAGTATAGGCATTTGAGAAGCCCTTGAAGGTAATAACAAAATAATGAAAAAATAATGCACATAAAGACCCTTAATTCAATCCTCACAATACATATAAATGTATTTCACAAATGGGGAAATTAAGGCTTACTGAAAGAAAGAAAAATTACCAAGAATGGTACAACACAGACCCAGAAGTGAAAGACAAAAACTATACAAAAGGGGCTGGCAGGTGGCTTGGTGGTTGTGCTAGACTCCAACATGGCTGACCACACACAGTTCAGGTCCCGGACCTGGTGGCTTGCTTTCTCTCTCTCTCTCTCTCTCTCTCTCTCTCTCGTTAAATTAAAATATAAGAAGAAATAAAAATAAACATTTTTAAAAAACTGTACACAAATGTAAATAATGCAAGCATAAGTTGGAGTTCAAAATGACAAGAATATGTAATAAAAGAAGCATAAGCAACAATACTAGCCACAAAAGCACTATAAGAGATTGGAGAAAGAACTAGCTAGGGTGATTAGGGAAGGTTTTGAAAAGTTGGGATAGAAGCTAGGCTCTACAAGCATTTGAAAAGGTGGACTGGAGGAGGGTAAACTGGCCTAAGTAACTGCTGTGAACAAAAGCAATGTGGTCTGTTTAAACCAGTTTGAACTAGAGATGGCTGAATAGTAGAGTAATAGGCTAAAAGTTTTTCTGCAAAGTATCCTCCTCAGTTATGTACCACTCTGCTATAGTGGAGCCATATGGAAAACCATGGTTTGGTTCCCAGGCCCAAGTCCACCGGTACATTTCAAGTGTGGGTGAGAGTATGCCCATGATCTTGGTTGGCTGGGAAGGCTGGAGAGAAATCTGGGCCTGAGATCCTTTTAATATTATTATTATTATTATTTATTTAGAGAGGTTTTTGCTATAGGGCGTGTGCGCTTGCCAGAAAGACAGAGACAGAGAGACAGAAAGCGAGAAATCACCTCCCAGGAGGGATGGCCATGCCGCAATCCCCTCTCCTCCATTCTCCTCTCGGGATTCTGGGCACGCATGCACCCATGCCCAGCGCGAGTTTAAGCCACCAGGTCCGGGACTTGAACCGTGGTCAACTACATGGAAGTCCAGAGACATAGCCATTACGCCAACTACTGGTCCTGGCATGAGATCCTTTTGAGGGTACCTGCCTTTATCTCTCTTATGAAATAAACTTTTAAAAAAGAAAAAGAAAAAGAACGGGTCAGTAGGTGGTATGGTGGTTAAGACATGGGATCTCCCTTGGAAGACTCCACAGTTCAAGTCCCAGACCCAGCATCTTGAAAAACATGCCGGGCACACATATGTGCATGCATGCCCAGAGTTCCAAGAGAACAGAGAAAGGAATTTGGTACAGCCATTCCCCCCCCCCCACCACCCCATGGGTGATTTCTCATTTTCCCTTCTGTCTCTCTATGGTAAGCACAAGTGCCATACCCTATGGCAAAAAATCTTTGGGGCCAGCAGGTGGCATGGTGGTTAAGGCACTGGATTCCCTTGTGGCTAACCACAGTTCAAGTACCAGTTCTGGTAGCTTGCCTTCTCACTTTCTCTGTCTATCTCTCTCTGGTAAATGTACACACCCTATTAAGAGGGGGGGATATATATATATATATATATATATATCATATATATGATATATATATATATATATCTGTTATCTCTCTCTCTAAATAAATAGTTCTTTAAAAAGGACAGGCAGTTGGGGGGGGGGGTTCAACCCTGTAGTTTAGTGATTAAGGGAACCAGGTCCCTAACATGGCTCACCTCAAGGTTCAAATCCTGGTCCTGATGGCCTAAAAAACACATCCTACACATTCCCTCCATTAGTGGCTTTATTCACCTATTAAGAAGTGTGCTTCTAGGGAACCAGCAGTTAGCGTAATGGCTATGTCGCTGGACTCCCATGTAGTCGACCGCGGTTCGCGTCCCGGACCCGGTGGCTTAAAACTCACGCCGGGCACGTGTGCGTGCGTGCCCAAGATCCCAAGAGGAGAATGGAGAAGGGATTGCGGCATGACCATTCCCTCTGGGGGGTGATTTCTCGCTTTCTGTCTCTATGTCTCTCTCTGTCTGTCTGGCGAGCGCACGCGCCCTATAGCAAAAAACTCTCAAAAAAAAAAAAAAAAGTGTGCTTCTGGGACCAGCAGATGGCATAATGATTATGTTGCTAGACTCCCACATGGTTAACTGCGGTTAGAGTCCTGGACCCAGCAACATAAAACTCAGGCTGGGCGCATGTGCATGTGCCCAAAATCCCAAGAGGAGAATGGAGAAGGGACTACAGTGTGACCACTCACCCTGGGGGATGATTCCTCGCTTTCTGTATCTCTGTCTCTCCAGAGAACGCATGTGCCCTATAGCAAAATATCTCACTAAATAAATAAATAAATAAATACAAATAGATAGAAGTGTGCTCCTGTCCAGGACCAACTATCACTCTTTTTTTTTTTTTTTTTTTTTTTTGAGAGGTTTTTGCTATAGAGTCTGTGCACTCACCAGAAAGACAGAGAGACAGAAAGTGGTAAATCACCCCCCAGGGGGATGGCCATGTTGTAATCCCTTCTCCATTCTCCTCTCGAGATCTTGGGGCACGCATGCACACATGCCCAATGTGAGTTTAAGCCACCAGGTCTGGGACTTGAATCGCGGTCAACTACATGGGAGTCCAGTGATGTAGCCATTATGCCATCTGCTGGTGCCCACCCAGCATGATTTTCAAGCCACCAGATCTGGGACTTGAATTGCGGTTGGCCATGTAGGAGTCAGGAGATGTAACTGCTATGCCATCTGCTGGTCCCCCTTTCTTTCTCTTTCTTTCTTTCTTTCTTTCTTTCTTTCTTTCTTTCTTTCTTTCTTTCTTTTTTAATAAGAATTATTTAATTTGATTCACTTATTAGTGTTCTTTAATTTTACCAGAGAGAGACAGAGAGAACGTGAATAAGAGAGAGAAAGAGAGTAAGAAAGTAAGCCTCCAGGTCTGGGACTTGAACCACGGCCATGTGGGTGGGAGTCCAGCGCCTCAACCACCATGCCAACTGCCAGCCCGTTTTTCTTTTCTTTGTAATTCCCAAAGCATTTTGCTTCTGTTTTTAACTTAGACACACAATTAAAGGTAGGTATGAACCCTGTGTTATTTGTCAAACCCTATCTGGACAATAAGAATAGATATCTCAGAAAACCTGGAAACAAGTCCAAAGTTGCAAGCTTATTAGCGAATAATGATGAAACCTGATTAATAAATTGGTAAACTCTAAACAGAAAACAAGGAGATATCTTTACCAAAAGAATTAGCAACTACATGCTGGTCACTGAAAGACAGGTAAAGGCATGCATAGTATATTCAGGTGATAGTCATATTTCTTTTTCTTTTTTTTTTTGGAGAGGTTTTTGCTATAGGGTGCGTGTGCATGTGCTCGCCAGCCAGCCAGACAGAGACAGAGACAGAAAGTGAGAAATCACCCCTCAGGGGGGATGGCCATGCCGCAATCCCTTCTCCTCCATTCTCCTCTCGGGATCTTGGGCACGCATACACACGCGCCCGGCGTGAGTTTTAAGCCACCGGGTTCGGGACATGAACCGCAGTCGACTACATAGGAGTCCAGCGACATAGCCGTTACACTAACTGTTGGTCCCAACAGTCATATTTCTAAACTGCTTTTAATCTATGTGTTAACTGTGGCTGTCTATGAACCAAATGCATTCCAGACTGAAGACTTGATTGATGAGAAAACACAAACTTATGCCACATTACCCAGCAAGCAGGAGTTTTATTTTTAAAGGAAGTCCTGCTCTTGTATTCAGACGACCTAAGGCTAGACTACCGGTGTATTATTATGCTTTGAATTTTATCTGAGATATGTTCAGAAACGTAACTAACTCCCTTCCAATACGCTGACACAGATGAAATCATGGATATGGCTTTAGGCTGAGAGGCCACAGGGCCTACCAAGATTAGCAGGACACAGTGATGCTTCAAGTAACTCTTTCAAAGTTTACTTTAAGGCCGGCAGGTTAAGGGCACTGGACTTCCACATGGCTGACTGCAGCTAAAGTCCCGGACCTGGCAGCTTGCTTTCTCACTTTTTCTCTGTCCCTCTCTGGTCAAATTGAAATAAATAAATAAATAAAGCTAAATAAAATAATCCTTTTAAAAAAAGTTTAATTTAAGATGTAATAAATGATTATAGAAAGTTAGACCAGGATTATGATCATACTGGAAACACTTATCAGGAAAACAAAAGAAACATATATCAAAACACTAGTTGTGCCCCACAAATACGTATTATCATTGTCAATTAAAAATAAAATTAAGGAGTCAGCAGGTGCCATGGTGTTAAGGTACTAGATCCCATATGGACTACTCTGAGTTTTCTCAAGTTTCAGACCCAGAGGTGCCTAAAAAACATTTTGGGTACATGTGTGTGCATGCCCCAAATCCCAAGAGTAGAATAGAGATGAAGGGATTGCACTGTGGCCATCCCTCCTGGGGAGTGATTTCTCACTTTCCCTCTCTTCCTGTCTCTTTCTCTGCCAGAGAGCAAAACATGCCCTAGGGCAAAATATCTTTTAAAAAAATTAATTAAATCGAAAAGAATTATGACCACAATGGAATAAAAAAGAGAGACCAAAGCATTCACAGATAACAAACAATATATATATATAAAAAAATAACAGGGTCAGCATGTGGCATGGTGGTTAAGGTGCTGGACTTCCACATGGCTGACCATGATTTGAGTCCTGGACCTGGTGGCTTGCTTTCTCACTCTCTCTCTCTCACTTTTTCTCTCTTTAGTGAGCACATGTGCCCTGTAACAAATTAAAAAGAAATAATAATGATAAAGACATCAGCAGATGGTATAATGGTTATGTCGCCGGACTACCACATAGTCAACTGCAGTTCAAGTCCTGGACCTGGCGGCTTTAAACTCACACTGGGTACGCGTGTGCGCGCCCTAAATCCTGAGAGGAAAATAGGGGGAGGGGAATGATTGGAGCGTGGCCGCTCCCCCTCCACACCTGGGGGTGATTTCTTGCTTTCTGTCTCTCTCTTCTGGCAAGCACATGCACCCTATAGCAAAAAATCTTTTTAAAAAAGGTAATAATGACAAATAATTCTTTTTTTTGAGAGGTTTTTTTTTTTTTTTTTTTTTTTTTTTTTTGCTATAGGGTGCATGCACTCACCAGAAAGACAGAGATAGAGAGACAGAAAGTGAGAAATCACCCCCCCGCCCCAGGGAGATGGCCATGCCACAATCCCTTCTCCTCCATTCTCCTTTTGGGATGTTTGGCATGCACGCACAGGGCCGGCCAGTGGCAAGGTGCTTAACGCAGTTCCATTCATCTGTGTGGCTCAAGCCCAGGACTGGGTGGCTCCAGGGGCATATCAGGTGCACATGCATGCATGACCAAAAGACCTAAAGGAGAGAGGAAGAAGGGATTACAGTATGGCTGTCTCCTATGTGGATTGCTTTTTCACTTTCCTTTTCTCTTTTCTCTCTCTGGTGGGTGTATGCACCATTGGGCAAAAATGAAAAAAAAAAAAAAAAAAAAAAGCTATATAGCTTGCTGTTGGAACCCATAAACTGGGGCCAAGGTATTTAAAGTGGTCAGTCAATTGCAGCTTGCATACCTTTTGGTATACCAGGATGAGTATATTAAAAACCAAGGTTAAGAAAAGCATGCCAAGGGCAAATTTTATTCTGCAAAATGTGTAAGTCTAAGACAGGCAAACTACTATATAAATGTGCATTAATTAATTCTGCTAACACATGAATACTCAGAAAGGTTCTCCAAGCCTATTCATTCATGAACGATGTGAAAGGTATACTCTGTGCCAGACACTGGATAGATTGGTATGGTGCCATTTGTGGAAGCCATAAAGTGGCCATTAGCCTTTTACTCCAAAAACTCTTCAGAGAAATAATCTATGAAGTAGAAATCACCAAGTCTAACAGAAAATCTGTTACATTACCACAGGTAGTATATAAAAATGGGAGATTTTTGCTGATAAACTACAAGATGATGACAAAAATGGTTTAGTTCTTTTTTTTTTTTGGAGAGGTTTTTGCTATAGGGCGAGTGCACTCGCCAGACAGACAGAGAGAGACAGAGAGACAGAAAGCGAGAAATCACTCCCCAGGGGGGATGGCCACACCACAATCCCTTCTCCTCCATTCTCCTCTCGGGATCTTGGGCATGCATGCACACGCGGCCAGCGTGAGTTTTAAGCCACCGGGTATGGGACGCGAACCGCGGTCAACTACATGGGAGTCCAGCAACATAGCCATTACGCTAACTGCTGGTCCCTGGTTTAGTTCTTTTAAAATGGTGTGAACAAAAAAAGGAATATTATCCTAATCCCTAAAATGGGTACAAGATATAATGATTGCTCCTTTTTTTGGATGTATGGTTAGAAAACTATAGGTATCCTATATTTGAAAAAGCAGAAGGCGAGGTAGAGTGCCTTCACTGGTCTCCCTCAATAAATAAGTTAGAAGCACTAGCATTATTTAAATTTTCGATAAAAGACAATTTAGATTACAGCAGCCCTCCAAGAAAAATGTCGCCACAAGGGACGGGGAAATGACAAGATCCTTCGCTGCTCTAAAGCTTCATTAAGAAGTAACTAATTCCAATACAGAAGCCTTTCAAAAAATTGTTATCACTTTCCACAAAAATGTCCATGAGGTACCCAAGGAGGCGCACAGGCACTAATTTCCGGATGATATCCAAGCATCTACTTCAAAACCTTGGCCATTTAAAAATAACTATTCCAGGGACCTGCAGGTGGTGTGGTTGTTAAGGCACTGGGGTTTGTGTCCTGGACCTGGTGGCTTGCCTTCTCAATTTATCTCTCTGTCTCTCTCTGGTCAAATTAAAAATACACGAATGAATAAATAAAGTTATATAAATAATTCTTTAAAACATCATTAAAAAAAAAAAAAGAATAACTATTCCAAAGTGCTACTATGATTCCTAGATATTTACCCCTAGGCACTGGTTCTGGTATAACCGATCTTTTTGTAAAGTCTGTCTCAACTGAGTTATACCAATACTGCCAAAAATATAACACCAATCAATAAAATAAATAAATAAAACCTCATAGGAAGCTTTGAAAAAGCTTCATTTTATTCAAATTTTCCAGCAAGGAAAGGCTGGCTAAAGAACCCAGGGAAAAAAACCATTAACTCACAATCTCACATATTTACTTTTCCCCTTTGTGTCCCAATTTCCCACGTCACTCACAATCTGCCTACACAATTTCACAGTCTACCACACTTTGAGAGACTAATAATAATACCAGATAAAAACTTATGCAATGATTTTTTTTGGGGGGGAGAGGTTTTTGCTATAGGGCACCTGCGCTGGCCAGAAAGACAGAGAGACAGAGAGACAGAAAGTGAGAAATCACTCCCCAGGGGGGGATGGCCACGCCGCAATCCCTTCTCCTCCATTCTCCTCTCTGGATCTTGGGCACGCGCACACACACGCACCCGTCGTGAGTTTAAGCCACTGGGTCCAGGACTCAAACCGCGGTCGGCTACATGGGAGTCCAGCGACATAGCCATTACGCTAATTGCTGGTCCCAATGCAATGAATTTTGAATCAAAGCAAGAGCTGCACTTGGATATTTATTAATTCCCTAAAGGAATCATGGGCTTAAAGTAGTAGAAACCTGAGAAAGTGAAGAAAGTCTGTTCAATCCTTTCTTTACACATCATTCTTACAGCCTTCGCAACTTAAAGGCCCATCAGAAATCGAGGGCGGCCTCTTTGCCCCTTTTACTTCCATACTTTACAGAAATGTTATCGGGACCTCGGCCCTATTTATCCTAAATCTCTACCGCCTCTATAACCTAGCCAAGCATTTACCTGCCCCTCCCCAGTTCATTTAACAGATCTCCCGCAAAAGGATACCTCGGGCTGCCCAGCACCGCCCCGCACACACACACCCCACTTGCTGGAAGTTACTTCGTCGTGCTGCTAGCGAAACTGCCCTGGTAGCCCCTGCCGACTCCAATATCCTCGGGCCACAAACATCTAAACCTCGAGGTTCACAAGCGTCTGCCCCCTCCCCATACAAATCCACGAACCAAGCCTGCCCCTTCCCGATTTCCTTGTGTTTCCTCAGCAACGCAAACCCACAGCCACCCACCCAACCCGGGTAGCATTGTCTCGTCCCACCCAGGCCCGAAGAGCGAGCCTCAAGTGTTCGGCCCACCCGGAATCGCTTCATTCTCTCGCCGCGGATTAGCCGCCCCGCCCTCTCCATCTTTCACGCAGTGGACGCCCGACCCCTCTGCGTCGAGCGGAGAGCTTCGCGCGGGAAGTGGCGGGGCAGGGCGCCGGATCCCCGGAGCTCTCCACAACTAGCCTCCGCCGCTAGTCCGCGGTCCCTCACCAACGACTCCTGCCACTGCCGCCGCCGCCTCCGCCGCCGCGTCCCCCCCCTTTCCCCCGCGCCGCCTCTAGCGGACTTTTCACCTCAGAGCAGCGCCCAAAGCCCCAGAAGAATCGGTGCCGCGCTTCTGGAGCGTGGAGTCGAGCTAATCGCCAGAGTGGCGCCCAGGTAAACAACAAGCCGGTGGCCGCGGTAGAGCCCCTCACTGATGCGGCGTACCGCAGGCCCCGGCCAACGGCCCTCCCCTCTACGGAACAAAAGAGCCTCGCACTACGCGCTGCCCGCCGCCCACACCGCGCAGGCGCGACGACCCGCCGCACGGCACCATGGGACTGAGTCAGTTTAAGACTACAAGGCCCGAAGTGCTGCGCGCGTCCCACGCCGGACGCACGGCTTGCAAGGGTTGTAGGGAGTATTTAAACTGCATCGGCGGAGCGGCAGTGGTTTACAGAACTTTGCAACTCACTAATTTTGCACGTGATTTTACAAGCGAGTCACTGGGTGCTTGGTCTAAAAAAAACCAAAAATATATAGACAGGTTGTAATTCACATTCTCGAAAGTTTTAAATCCAGACAGGTTCCTCACCAGAATTTTGTGAAATTGCCAATAATCTCAATCCTCAATCACCGCTTCCTCAAATCTCTATAAAGCTCCTGCTTCTCAGCGTTTGGACGGTTTACCGTCAGAGACCTTTGGCCTCCTAGAATAGGTTGGGTCCCTCTGAGGCATCGCTATGGCTTCCTGAATTTCCCCGTTTATGTTGGCTTCTCCAATAGGTGGTTTTGGTGCCCATCCTTTAATCTCTTTGAAATTAACTTCAGCCAATTACACCCCAAAGAACTAAGCAAAAACCGCTATTATTCTTTGAGACAAGAGATCTGGTTCTGATTCAAAGTAGACTGCTGTCCCCAAATCTGTTCATGTGGAAATTTGGTCTCCCATCATAACATTCCCACTCTTGATTGTCATTAGTTAATACCTTTCTCCCTTCTGGACTCTAAACTGTAGGAAAGGCAGAAACCTTATATGTGTTGTTTGCCACGGTATCTCCAGTGTCCAATACAATCTCAGCGTTCAGTTGTCAATCAATATCTGTTGAATAAACGATTTCGAGAACGAATGAGATGTCTACCTGACAAAATGGAACTGGGCAAGTAAGCTTTCCTTCATCTTCTTTATTATTATTATTTTTTATTTTAATTTTTGCTATGAGGCATGTGTGGTCCCGGAAGACAGAGAAAGTGAGGCAGCCCCACAAGTGCAATCCCTTCTCCTTCACTCTCATTTTGGGATTTTGGGCAGGCACACGCAGGCACTCAGAATATTTCTCAAGCTGGTAGGTCCAGGACTGGAACTGGCAAGTTGGCCATTTGGGATTGAACCTTTTTAACCACTTGCACCACCCAGCGTACCACCACTTGGTCCTCCTTCATCTCTTTTCTTTACCTCAGATTGGTAGGGTTTTTGTTTTATTTTTACTATAGGATGTATATGCTTGCCAAAGAGAGAGAGGGAGGGAAACTGAGTAATCACCGCCCTTGGGGAGGATGGTCATGCTGCAATCCCTTCCCCTCCATCTTCCTCTTGAGATATTTGGCAATTACATGTACCTGTTGTTTTTTTTCAAGCCATAGGGTCTGCGAAGGTGGCCATGTGGGATCCAGTGCCTCAACCACCACACCACCTACAGGCCTCAGATTTGTGTGTGTGGTTTTTTTCCCCACTCTCCCTTACTCTCCTTTTCCCCATCCAATCAGGAAATGAAAATAACTTCTACCAGGAGGAGGTGACATTTAGAATATTAAAGTAGCCTCCTGAAAGAGGGAAAGGCAACTACTCTATCCCAATATGCGGGAGTCTGCATTTATATAACAGTTTTTCCGAGTCAGGTACTCTTCTGGGCTCTGGTCAACTGCCACTTAAGAGACCTAGCCCAGCAATGTAATAATAGAATTTAGCTAAAAGGGCTTTGAAAGAAAAGAACAATTCTTCCTGAGGTGTTGGGAATTGGTTCTCTATAAAGAAGCAAAAATTGATCTACTCGCTTCCTCCAGAAGTGTCCTTTTTTGAATAACTTTTATGATGAGAAAATTACTTAAAATAATAGTAGCTACTGTTATTGACCACTTACCCCAGTGCTAGGGATTAACTTAAATTCTCAATTGATATTTCTATTTAAAAACATTTTTTAAAGATGCAAATTGTTTATAAAGTTTTTTTCTTAGGGTATAGTACACATGCACACAACAGAGACAAAGAAAGTGAGAAGTCACTCCCTGGCGGGATGGCCATGCCACAATCCCTCCTCTTCCATTCTTCCCTCAGGATTTTGGGGTGCATTCACGGGCCCAGTGTTTTTTTTTTTTTTTTTTTCTCTTTTTTTGAAAAGGTTTTTGCTATAGGGCGTGTGCGCTCGCCAGACAGACAGAGAGAGACAGAGAGATAGAAAGCGAGAATCACCCCCCAGGGGGGATGGCCACGCCGCAATCCCTTCTCCTCCATTCTCCTCCTGGGATCCTGGGCACGCACGCACACGTGCCCGGCGTGAGTTTAAGCCACCGGGTCTGGGACTCAAACCGCGGTCGACTACGTGGGAGTCCAGCGACATAGCCATTACGCTAACTGCTGGTCCCCCCAGTGTGTTTTTTAAGCCACCGGGTGCAGGCCTCAGTCTGCATAATTGGCCACAGGGGGTCCAGATGCCTTAACCACCATGCCATCAGCTGGTTCTGTCATCAGTTTCTTTTTTTTTTTTTTTTTTTTTTTTCATTTTTTAATTGTTAAAAAGAATTATTTTATTTAATTTATTATTATTATTTAAAAATTATTTATTTTTATTTTTTTTATTTTTTTATTTTTACATTTTTCCACAAACATTTACTTTACATAGCAAAAAATTTTAGCTCATACTCCATAATTCTTGACAGTTTACAAACAACTTTCAAGATCTCAAAATACTGAATTTTAAAGATAATGTTCAAAATATGTCTTATAATTTTGTATAAGTTTAAAACTCTATAACAACAGAAGCAGAATGGTTTCAAAAATATATATATACATATATATACAAATATATATGCGTATATATATATACACATTTAGAGTGCAGACACTCGGTATATATTAAGTGGGGTGTCATCAGTTTCTTAAACTGTACATTACAGGACAACCATTTCAGATTTAGCATATCCAGTTTTTAGTACATTATGGCTTTTACATGGGTATTTATTTATTTATTTGGAGAGGTTTTTGCTATAGGGCGCGTGCGCTCGCCAGACAGACAGAGACAGACAGAGAGACAGAAAGCGAGGAATCACCCCCAGGGGGGATGGCCACACCACAATCCCTTCTCCTCCATTCTGCTCTCGGGATCTTGGGCATGCACACACACGCGCCCGGCATGAGTTTAAGCCACCGGGTCTGGGACTTGAACCGCGGTCGACTATGTGGGAGTCCAGCGACATAGCCATTACGCTAACTGCTGGTCCCTTACGTGGGTATTTTAATGTAAGGACAGCCATCCTGCCCTGGTGTTTTATACCTTCTTGAATTAAGGAACCTAAAAGTCACCTTCTCTTTATGCTAATTTGGATTTCTGCCAGGGATGGCTTTCAAACTCACAAACCTGAAGTTTCTATATTTAACAATATTCGTTTTGAAAACCGTTTGGGATTAAACGAGTTTAGTTCTTTTCTCTTCCCATAAGTCTAGAGACATTTTAAGCTATTCAGACCCTCAGCACTTATTTTTTCCTAAGGGTAATGGCAACTCAGTCATAACAATCTTGTTTAAGACAGTATTTGAAGTGACATTGTGTATGTCCACAGGAAATGGATCCATCACACCAAGTTTCTAAAGTCACAAGTCAATATGGGGAAGGAAGGAAGTGTGATGTTGCAAAAAGAATACGGTCTTGGGAATCAGGCTGAACTGGATTCTTTTTGTCTCTATTATTTGCTTGCTGTGTAACACCAGACAAGCTGCTTAGCTTCTTTGTGCCTCAGCCACTATGAAAACCTAAAAAAAAAAACCACAAAAATATTATTTTAGACCTGCTTTGTGACATTTCTGTGGAATTAACAGTAACGCTGAATAAAGGGAATGGCACATAACTGGCACTCAGAAAATAGTTATTTCAGCACATTCCAAGATGTGATTTAAGGAGTAGAGGACTTGTAGAACTTTTAAAACATCTTCTTTCAAACTGAAATTCTTTCATTTTTTTTTTTTTTTTGGAGAGGTTTTTTTTTGCTATAGGGCGCGTGCGCTCGCCAGACAGACAGAGAGAGACAGAGAGATAGAAAGCAGGAAATCACCCCCCAGGGGGGATGGCCACGCCGCAATCCCTTCTCCTCCATTCTCCTCTCGGGATCTTGGGCACGCACGCACACGCGCCCGGCGTGAGTTTAAGCCGCCGGGTCCGGGACTCGAACCACGGTCGACTACGTGGGAGTCCAGCGACATAGCCATTACGCTAACTGCTGGTCCCAAACTGAAATTCTTTCATTTTGACTGCTACTTGAAATTCTGCTGTTAAAAGATTTCTTCATTTGGGGCCAGTTGGTGGTGTGTTGGTTAAAGTGGCTATATCCTACATGGCCAACTCAAGTACTGAACCTGATGGCTTGAGAAATACACCAGGTGTGTTGCGAGCATGCCCAAAATCCTGACAGGAGAATGGAGAACAAGGGATTGCAGAGTGGCTATCCTTTGGGGGGTGGGTGAGTTCTCACTTTCTCTTTTTCTCTCTATCCTTCTCTGGAAAGTGCATGTGCCCTATGCCAAAGCTAAAGAAAAGAAAAAAAAGAAAAGGCCAGTATGAATGAGCTGTATGTGTGCCAAAAAATCCTAACAGAGTGGAGAAATGGAGGAAAAAAAGAATTGCCTCGAGACCATGCTCCACTGAGGGACACTTTCTCTGTTTCTGTCTCTGGCAAGCACATGTGCCCTCTGTGAATTATTTTTTTTTCTTTTTCTTTCTTTTTTTAATGTAAAGGGATCCTAAGATGAACAAGTTTGAGAAACACTGCTTTGAGGTCTGTGCAATAATTTCTACTTTACAGATGAGGATATTACCATTGGATTTATAACTGTCCTTCAAAGATTTAGGACCAGTTCAAGGCCACACAGTGTAGTGCTGGATACTGCACCGAGGTAGTCTAACGCCAGGGCTTGTATTTATGACGGTGACTTTTTCCTTGATGGTATCTTTGCTAAAATTATCTTTAAACTGATTGTTAAAAGGCATTTTAACACTCTTGATGCTGCTACTTGGCAGGCTGAGGTCACAAGGGAGGCCCTGTTGGATTCCAGCCAACCCAAAAGTCCTGGCGTGGTGGCAGGTGCCTGTAGTTCCAGCTTCTTGGGAGGCTGACTGGTGGATCCGGACACAGATTCGACATTTGAACATTAAAAAAGAAAGTCTTCAACATATTCAGCAGCTCTCTCTTGCTAAGCAGCTGCATAATCTTTCTTTGGGTTTGTTTCAGGAGTTCAACAGAATTGTTAGATACACTCAGGTCTGGTTTTTGCTCAGACACGCTCTGGCTTTATGAATCTGCGTGGGAGTCCCCTTGTTATCTCCACAAGGAACTGCTACCCATGGAGTTCAAATGGAAACTCTCTGGGGACTTCATGAGGCTCCAAGAATGTGAGTTGTCACCGTCCCAACCCCGAAGCTTCCACACTCCAGATTGCGCTTCGCAGAACTAGCGCAGCAACAACGCACTCACTCTTCACCTCACTGCTGCGGGACGCGCCTGCAGACCTTTTACGACTCTCTATGGTCGCTGATTGGCCGCACGTGACACGGTGGGCGGGTCGCGGCCTCGGATTGGACATCAGAGCCCATTCGCCACCCATCACCCGCATCCACCCTCGCGCCCCCAAGGGAGTCGAGGAGGGCATCCCAACGCCAGTCTGGGCCTTGGGCTGGGCGGGGCCCCACCGTCCGGGTGCTAGAATCTCTTCTAAGAGTCCCAGTTCGCCGGCGCGGGGCGTTCTGGACCCCCGAGATTGGCTGGTCGGGAGCCGTCTCCCGTCGTGCACCGGGGCACCGGCGACTCACCCGGAAGGAGAAGCCGTGACTCTGACTGTATGGTGGGGCGCGGGCTGTGTCGCTGTGGGGAGCTGGTGCGGCTCTCAGGTGAGAGGGCGTGGGCCTCGGGAGTGAGTGGTGCGGGCTTGAACGTCAGTGGTAGTAGGGATGGCCTTGCTGGATGTGTAGGGAAGAGGCTGTCTCACCGCTCGGAAGGAAGGCGAGGACTTGTTCGGGATCCAAGGAAGGAAACCTGGCTTTTCAGTTTACTTTGAAACTATGGGTTTCTTCTTTCCCATTTCTCAAGCTTAATCGGGAAAGGACAAGAAGGGTCGTGTGGGCCTTTTTCTCCTGGTTCGTTAAGAATGGAGGGGGGAGTGGCCGTAATAAGAATTTGGGGACTTTTATCCAAGCGGCAAGGACTAGGGGGCAATGGCAAGTATTTTACCGGATACGGGATTCTTGTGCTAGACTGTGATGGCCTTTGTTACTTTAAACCTTCTAAGTGAAGGAGGAGCAGGTTACAGATGGACAGGAAGATGGACTTGAGCTGCTTGGTGGACATCACATAGAGCTTGGTCAGACAGAGGAGCTTTCTCTAGCACCTGTAGGTATTTAGGAAAGAGCTTTTTCAGTTGCCACTTGCCATTTGGCACCAACGGCTGAAGAATGAGTCCTTCAAGAAGGGGTGGGAATCTGGGTGGCTCCATCTACTTTTATCATCTAGTTTACTTTTTTCTTTTAAATTTCAACATTTTTTATTTTTTTCCCCAAACCAATGGTTATCTTCTGTTGCACCTTTAAAATATCACATATGGGCCTTAGAAATAACCTGGAATTTTGCTTAGCTGGAAAACTCTTAGATCTTATTCATAAGCCTGCTGAAATGTTCCCTTTTAACTATTGTTGCTTGCTGATTTGCTTTTTAACCTGTCTCTTGTAGTAGTTTAAATGGAGAGAAAATAATGAGGCCAATGACTTGAATTGCTACCTGGGATTGTTAGGACCTTGGAACGCTTTACAAGCTTTAGGATGAATCTACTTTGTCAACAGCAAAACAAAACAAAACAAAACAAAAACCCAGATTCTCACCAGAGCTATTGGTGCTGGCACAGGTAGAGAAAGTAAAGGAAATTTCAGATGTAATCGAAAGGGCCCAGGAAAAGCTCAAGTTGTAAAACTAGCGGGGGTGGGGTGTCACGGAATCCATCCTTACCTGGAAAACACACAGATCTGTCTCTCAGATCCTAGAGTTAATGTTAAGAACTTCCTGCTTCTCCTTCAAGGGCAGAAGTGAGCTTCATTTGCTTCTGAAGAGTGGTGTATTTGGGAAGGAAGCTGATGGAGAACAGTTACTAGAAATCACTAGACTTTTGTGTTTGCTTTAGTGTCTTTAAGGAAAGTTATAACTGAAATTTTCTTATTGCTCTTTAAACTTAGATGTCTAAATAGCATCTTGGGTATCCAGGGATTTCTTTTTAAGGCCAGTTTATAGTCCTTGTTTCTAAGTGTGTATTGGCTCCAAAGGAAAGGAGAACTTCTGCATGGAAGGTGTGTAGGACCCTACCTACACAAACTCTTGTTGAGACCAAGGGTATGATGTCCATCTGGTTACTAAATTATGGTCCTGATGTGGCAAATCTTTGAAGGGGTGGATATGATGTGTGAGTTCCATTGAGTGCTTAGATGACTATGATTTCTTCGTCATCATCTTTCCTATTATTAGTTTTATGAAGACACTTCAGAATACTTAGCTCTGCCTCTGTGCTGGCAATTTACCAAAAGCCTGAAAAGAGAAGAGGAAAAAAAAAAATTCTAAAGAGATTTTTGCTGTGAGTGGGCTCACGGGAGAGACAGAAAGTGAGAAATCACCCCCCTCCCCCCGCCCAGGGCAATGGCCATGCCACAATCCCGTCTTCTCCATTCTCCTCTAGGGATCTTGGACATGCACACATACACACCCAGCGTGAGTTTCAAGTCACTGGGTTTGGGACTCTAACCTTGGTCGACTACGTGGGAGTCCTGCGACATAACCATTACACCATCTGCTGGTCCCAGGAAAAAATTTTTTAATCTGAGGAGGTTAATTGTTCACAGCAAGTCAGTCTGCTCTTTGTGGTTACAGCCATCTGACTGTTTACATCTGGAATGCTACACATCAGTTATAGAATTGGAATTTTCTACCTTTGAGTTCAGGACCCCTCGAAGGCAGTGACTGCATCAGATGAAAAAGCAGACTGTCAGCAAGAATACTGTTTAAGATGACATTGAAATCATGCAACCATGGATATGCGTGACAGTGTGGCCCAATTTTGTTATATGCCATGCAGCTTTGTCTCTGCATGCAATGCCTGTCTGTAGCCAGGCCTTCTGGTATGTTGGAAAGAATCAGAAAAGCTGTTTGCTCTGCTAATTTTGTGGTGCAAATGAGTTTCCCTTCTTTTGAAACGTTATCCTTGTGTTAGCAAAACATAAAACAGAAGAAAACTCATTATACACTCTTCTAATGGTAAGGCAGAACTAATAAGAGAATGTGTTTAAAATTAATTGTGGGACTGTAAATGAGTGGGTGTGTGAATGGGCATGGGAGGAGGAGAGGGAGAGCTTAGAGATAGTCTTGTTTTCCCAGGAGCCAGCCCGGATCATTTGTTGGCAGTACATATTGGCTGAAGTCAGTTTTCATTTCAAGGTAAATTGGAAAGGGAAATTAAACCTTATTGTTCCGCTCTTAAGAGAGGAGAAGGGGGTGGAGGCAGCAGCCAGGGTGGATGCTGTTGGAGTGGTTCTAGAAGTAACAAGATTAGTGCTGTATTTTAACAGAAGGTGACATCATGGGCCCCTTTGGACTTGAGTAACCCTGTGCTGCGGTCTTCATGGTCCCCTTGTCGGAGTGGGCGATGTCGCTATACATGTAAACTGCCACATTGGGGGAAATCAGGGACTTAGGCTTTAATGAATCTTTACAAAGGAGCGGAACGCATCCTGAGTCGACCTGTGCAGCTGCGGGATGCTTGGGCAGAGGTACAAACCGGATGGCATTTCAAGAGAGGAAATGATTAGAACTGTTGGCTTGGGCTCCGGAGAACAGATTTGATAAGGAAAGGCTGCAACTAGGCTATCCACTCAGACGCTCCGTGGAGTGCCCCAGCTCTGTGATTCACCTGTGGGGTGGTGACTGGTTAGCAAGACAAAGAGATGAGGAGCACTGGTGTTCGTGGGGACTTGGTTGTCTCCAGACAGCCAGGAGGGGGCACTGTTAGGCTCACTTTCAAAGCTGTGCTCTGAGTGCCCATCAGATGCTGCTATACCCGCAGTCCTCAAGGCAAAAGTTTTACATCTAACTGTATGTGCCTGGGCCGCAGTCCTCAAGGCAAAAGTTTTTTTTTTTTTTTTTTTTTTTTTTTTTTTTAAAGAATTATTTTATTTTAACTTTATTTATTATTATTATCATTATTATTTTCCAGTTTGATCAGAGAGAGACAGAGCGAGAGAGAGAGAGGAAGTGAGAAAGCAAGCCACCAGGTCCAAGACTTGAACCGTGGTCGGCCATGTGGGAGTCCAGCGCCTTTAACCACCATGCCACTTGCCGGCCCCGAAGGCAAAAGTTTTACATCTAACTGTATGTGCCTGCTCTGACTGCCTGAAACAAAACTTTCTACAGATGCCAACATGTTCTGGGTAGAGCTGGCTTAGTTGAGGGAACAGGCAGTGGTCTGAGAAGGGCTTTTAGCTTGGTCTTAAGCTAATGTGGGGGAGTTTTTTTTGCTTCCTCTTACATTTTACACAAGAACAAAAAAAGTTTCTTGGGTTTCCCCAGGAGGGGCGTATCAGGAACTTTCAGGGTTTTACCCCGGTAGAGTGGTAAGAGCATAGGCATACTAACTGTGATTGTTCCTGTGTCCTCTGACCCTCATCAGATGCTTTCTTCCAATGGGCGTTGGGCATAGGATGTCGGACAGCCAAGAGCAGGAGGTAAGAGGTGGTCTCCAGGGAACAGGTAGGCAAAAGGGGAGGGGAGAATTTAGGAACAGGGAGGACACACAGCTGCACATCATTGGTCAGTGGTGTTTTTCCTACAGTAATATCTCAGTGGTTCTGATGAGCCCAAAATAAAGCCAGTGGAAGGAAAACAATAGCAGCAGAAGCTTTGCTGGGAAATGAGGTTCCATTTTGACTAACTTTTCTGTTGGGTGGAATATACTGGAATATCAGGGATTTTTCATGCTCTATTCCCAGTGCCTAGAATCATTGGCACTCAGTAAATATTTGTTGAATTGAATGAACGAACAGATAAAGTTGATGCTTAGTGGAAAAATCTGGCAACTTGTGTTCTCATAGCTGCCTTGCTGTGGGGCTGAGCTGACACTGACAAAGCATTTCTGACCTACAGGAGGTGATTACGGTGCGTGTTCAGGATCCCCGCGTGCAGAATGAGGGCTCCTGGAATTCTTACGTGGATTATAAGATATTCCTGCATGTAAGTGCATCAGACACTCTCCAGGGCTGAGGGCTTGTGCTCAAGAGGATCCTATTTGTGGGTGTTTCTGATGGGCCTGAGACAGAAGGTTTAGAAGAAAAGGTGAGAGGCAAGAAGAGAGCTGGAGGTATGCCTGCAAAGTGTTTTCAGGCTGCTTGGTGGCACTTTGTTCCACCTGGGGCCCCTGATCAGAACCGTGACCTGTGGGTTGGCTCATCATTGAGAGAGATGATGGGGAGCTCATGTGACTTGGTCTTTTCCATAAACTCTCTTCGTGTGTTTCTTCCCATAGACCAACAGCAAGGCCTTTACTGCCAAGACTTCCTGTGTGCGGCGACGCTATCGTGAGTTTGTGTGGCTGAGAAAGCAGCTACAGAGAAACGCTGGTTTGGTGTAAGTTTGTTCTTCCTTCTTGGGCCTGAAACTGGCTTATTAGGTGGTTACTGGGGAACTGGAGTTGACAATGAAGACAATTTGCAACATGTCAGGTACTAAGGAAATTGGAAAATGCACTCTTCTTTTTTTGCCCCATCATGTGCATATTCTTGCCAGAGAACTAGGAGAGGAAGAGAGGAAAGCTCTCGATGGGGGTATGGTCCCACCATAGTCCCTTCTCGTTCATTTCTCCATCCTGCCAGGATTTGGGGCATATATACATGTGTACCTGGAGTGTTTTCCAAGCTACTGGTGCCAGGATTCTGACTATACCATCAGCCATTTGGGATCAGGCTCCCTTAACCACCAGGCCATGGGAATGGCCAGGGAAATGCATTTTTAAATCATGTTTTTAAGTCAGGTGAGTTCATGTGCCTTATAGCCAATTTTAAAAAAAGCAAGAAAGGCAGTATCTCTCCTATCCATTTGACATGTAAAATTGTGGGTTTTTCTTGTTTATTTGTTTTAGTACAGGGCTCCTTTTCCAGAGATATACCAGAGCCTTAGGAAAGGCTGTTGGTGCTCATCCTCACCCATACCTTCCAGACATGTCCTAAAGGTAGAGAGAATTAAAACAGTGATTCCACTGTAGGTTGCTCACCGAGTGCTTGGTGGTGATGAATGGTCTACTGAGTGACTGAACCAGTTAGTTAACATGTGGGACTGATGAGGTCTTTGTCACGGGGCAGGCCCTCATAAGCCAGTTAAACTCCTTCACCTCTGACATTCTACATTCCCCAGGCACGCCTGTCTTGTGAAAGTATGTGCTGTACTTCATCAGAGAGGCCAGAGAGGTTTGCAGAGTTGGTGGAGAACTTGATGAAACTCAACCACCATTTTTTTTTTTTAATGTTTGCTGTAGGATATGTGTACTTGTTGGAAGTGGGGAGGAGAGAGAAGGAGAAAAAGCACCCTTCAGAGGGGATGGCCATGCTACAATGCCTTCTTCACTCTCCTCTCAGGATTTTGGGCATGCACGTTCCTGGTGTGTTTTTCAAGCCTCTGGGTCCAGGACCTAAACTGTGCAGTTAGCTATGTAGGATCCAGTCATCTTAACCAGCAAGCCACCAGCTGGCCCACCTCACTTTAGCAAATGCTAAACATGTGACTTTCTAGGACTGGAGTAGAGAGTTTTAATTTCATAAAAGGACACTCTATATCTAAATTTTTTTCTATCTTAAAATAATAGTTCATGGTGGAAGTGGGTTTTGTAAACAACATAGCATAGAAACATGGTTTTGGGCGACCAGCAGTTAGCGTAATGGCTACGTAGCTGAACTCCCAAGTAGTCGACTATGGTTCGAGTCCCGGACCTGGTGGCTTAAACTCACGCCAGGCGTGTGTGCGTGCATGCCCAAGATCCCGAGAGGAGAACGGAGAAGGGATTGCGGTGTGGCCATCCCCCTTGGGGGTGATTTCTTGCTTTCTGTCTCTCTGTCTTTCTGGCGAGTGCATGTGCCCTTTAGCAAAATACCTCTCAAAAAAAAAAAAAAAAAAAAAAAAAAAAACAAATGAAAAAGAAACATGGTTTTGATATCATAGATTTGGTTCAAATATTGGCTTTGCTTGAATTTACTTTTCTGAACTGAAGTAGGGATGATAATATATCTTTCTCATGAGGTGTTTTTTTTTTGTTTTGGAGAGGTTTTTGCTATAGGGTGTATGCGCTTGACAGACAGACAGAGCGAGAAAGAGAGACAGAAAGTGAGAAATCACCCCCCAGGTGGGATGGCCACGCTGGAATCCCTTCTCCTCCATTCTCCTCTCGGGATCTTGGGAATGCACACACACGCGCCCGGCGTGAGTTTAAGCCACTGGGTCCAGGACTCGAACCATGGTTGGCTACATGGGAGTTCAACGACAACATAGCCATTACGCTAACTGCTGGTCCCTCTCATGAGGTTTTTGGAAAGATTAAATGAGATAATGTTTGTGAAACACTTAGCACAGTGTCTGGTCACATGAAATACAGTCAGTTGTTGTTAGTCCCCCTACGCTTTTATTAAAATCTAATTGTGTGGAGACCAGCAGATGGTGTAATGGTTATGTCGCTGGACTCCCACATAGTTGACCATGATTCAAGTCCTGGACCTGGTGACTTAAACCTCACACTGGGTGCATGTGTGTGCATGCTCAAGATCCCAAGAAGAAAATGGAGAAGGGATTGCAGCATGACCTTCCCCCAGGAGGTAATTTCTCACTTTTCTGTCTCTCTGTCTTTCTGGAGTGCATGTGCCCTATACTGAAAATCTCTCTAATGAAAAAAAAAGTTAATTGTGGGCCAGCCCAAAGCATGATGATTAAGGAGGCTAGATCCCACGTGGCCAACTGCACAGTTCAAGTCCCAGACCTGGTGGCTTGAAAAACATGCCAGTTCCATGTGTGTGTGTGTGTCCAAAATCCTGAGAAGAGAATGGAGGAGAAGAGGTTGCAGCATGACCAAAAAAGCAGGGGTGCTTTCTCACTTTCTCTGTCTGGGGCTGGAATAACTGTCCTGGATGTTACACTTAACTTGGGTGTTACATTATGTGACTCCACAGGCCCGTACCTGAACTTCCTGGGAAGTCAACCTTCTTTGGCAGCTCAGATGAGTTCATTGAGAAGCGACGACAAGGTCTGCAGCATTTCCTTGAAAAGTAAGTGGCCATGCTAGGCTAGCACAGGCCTCTAGGCGTAGAGGCGGAGGAAGGTGCCAGGCAGGTGCCCTCTACTCTCATTCCCGCTCGGGGAGGCATTTGTGGAAGGCAGCTTTCTTGCCCTCAGTGCTCACTACAGCCAAGAGCCCTTCAGAGGATGGGGATGGAGAGCAGCGCTGCAGGGGGATGCTCTGTGTTGTGCCTTTCATTGCCTCAGGGTCCTGCAGAGTGTGGTCCTCCTGTCAGACAGCCAGCTGCACCTCTTCTTGCAAAGCCAGCTGACAGTACCTGAGATAGAAGCCTGTGTCCAGGGCCGAAGCCCCATGACTGTTTCTGATGCCATTCTTCGCTACGCTATGTCAAACTGCGGCTGGGCCCAGGAAGAGAGGCAGAGCTCTTCTCACCTCGCGAAAGGAGACCAGCCCAAGAGGTAACAGAAGCCCTCTCTGTGAGGCACCAAGGGCTAGGATTACTGTTTCCTGGGCCAAAGGGTGTCGTATTTATCAGGGAAAGTAGTGTTTTAGCATTGGGAGGCCTCAGGAAGGCCTCAGGCTCCATGTGTGTGGTTCTTTTACCTGGAGTGGATCCGTGTTAACCCACCCCAGGATAGCAGGGGCTCCTCCTGAAACCTGGGGGAAAGAAGGGGAAAGCTTTCTCACTTGTGCTGCTCTTTATCCCTCTACCTCTTCTTCAAATACCGGGTCATCAGAAAAGTCATGACGTATTATACGTCATGACTTTCCTAGCGACCCAATAATAGTTTTATTGACATACAATTCACACACTATAACAACTACTTTTTTAGTTTACAATTCGGTAGTTTTTAGTTTATTCCCAGAGTTACGCAACTGTTAGTCACCAACCACAGTCAATTTTAGAACATTTTTGTTACCTTAAAAGAAACCCTAAGCCCATGAGCAGTGACTTCCCTTTATCTCCTAACCACCCAGCTCCTGGCAATCACTAATGTAATTTTCCATGTCCATGAGTTTGCCTGTTCTGGACATTTTACACAAATGGTGTCATACGATATGTGGTATTTTGTAACTGATTTTTTTTCACTTAGCATAATGTTTTTTTTTTTTTTCATTTTTTTTAAACATTTTATTTTATTTTATTTTTTTTTTTGAGAGGTTTTTGCTATAGGGCGCATGCATTCGCCAGAAAGAGAGAAAGCGAGAAATCACCCCTTAGGGAGGATGGCCACACCGCAATCTCTTCTCTTCCATTCTCCTCTCGGGATCTTGGGCACGCACGCACACGGGCCCAGTGTGAATTTAAGCCACTGGGTCTGGGACTCAAACCACGGTCAGCTACATGGGAGTTCAGCAACATAGCCATTACGCTAACTGCTGGTCCCAACTTAGCATAATGTTTTAAGGCTCATCCATGTGATAGCGTGCATCAATACTTCATTCTTTTTTATGACCAAATAACATTCCATTTATATGGGTATATAGCCAGCCACATTTTGTTTATCCGTTCACTTGTGTTTACCTCATCATTTTTGTGTGTCTGTTTGTCTTTCCTAACCCTTTCCCATTCTCTTCCAGTTGCTGCTTTCTTCCAAGATCGGGTAGGAAGAGTTCTCCCTCTCCGCCTCCCAGCGAAGAAAAAGACCATTTAGAAGTGTGGGCTCCTGTTGTTGACTCTGAGGTTCCTTCCTTGGAAAGTCCCACGCTTCCGCCCCTCTCTTCGCCATCATGCTGTGATTTTGCAAGACTTGATGAAGGAACCTCCACTCCTCAGTCTGTGAGGAGTGCGGTGGGAGGAGACCATGCTGTGCCTTCGGACCCTGGGCAGTTAGATACAGTTTTGGGAAAGTGAGGTCTGGTCTGAGCTCTGGGTTCTGCTCCGTGGCAGATGGAGATGTGGGCCAAGAGACTTACTCAGGTGGAATTGGGCACAGGGCAGGTGTAGGGCAGGTGGGCTGCTTAGCATCTGACAGTCGCCGCTGCTGGTATTGTTTGCAGAGGTCAGTCATGACAGCTGCTCCTGCCTCCTCCATAGGAACAAACACTGTGCTGGTGTTCATAAGTTAAGAGTAAGGCCCAGGGGCTATTGATTCTTAATGGAACCCATATTCTCCTAGGGGCTGAGTTTCTTCAGGTGTTTGTTCACAGGTCCAGGAGCACTGCCTCAAGTGACAGGTTTTGGGGACTTGTAAGTGGCAGATTGTCAGTGCCATGTCCTATCCCATCTTGGCAGCTTCTGGTTTTGCTGCAGCCCTTGAAGCACTGGTGGGAGGCTGGCCTCTTGCCTACCTCCTCACATGAACAGGGTGGTGAATGTTTACTCTCCCACCTCCTAGATTTTTTCCTCCTCTGATACCACTGACCGAAACTGGTGCTATGACTACTGTCACTGAGGTTTCTGGCACATCCTAGGAGCTTAGTCCGGCTCATGGGGCCTGGGCTCATGGTCTTCTGGGAGAGAGAATAGTTGGCCATTACTAGAGGGGAAGCAACCACTCCCTCTGGGGCTTTGTTTGGGAAGAGGTTGTCCTGGCCTGTCACCGTCTCTTCTGGTTATAAAACAGAGACATGGCTGTCTTTTCTGCTGGATGAGAGTGAGCTCTTCTTTCTGAATCCTTTTCTTCTCCTTTAGTGACAGGTTCCTGCCCCCAGGGCTTCAGCCGCCAGCATCCCTGTGTGCCGTTGCAGGGAGGCCGTATGTTCAATCCAGTGGGGCGCTAGGGCTTTGTTTCTCCCTGGAAGAGAGGACTCTGGGGATGGAGATGAGGAACAACACGCCTTCCCTCAGACAATGAGGCATTCTTCTCTCCTGCTGTCGTAATTCCTCTCCACTGAGAGCCAGAGCTGGCAGGAGCCGAGTGCCGCCACTGCGGGCCGCAGCCACGGGCATCCTGCATCGCTCTGCTCTTAGGTTCGTGCACGTGGCTCTTCCCCTTCTCGCCCACTGTCCCTCCCCTTGCCATCCTGCCCTGTCTGGGGGCTCTTTTACTACCAGCCTATACTATGGGACTGTCATGGCATTTAGTTCAGAGTTGAGGGGCTTTGGCCTGAAATAAAATGCAAGTATTTAAGACTGTTGTTGCAATTTGTGTCTAACAAGCTGTAGCAAAGAAGGAGGGAGTGAGGGCTGGCAGTGGTTATGTTCATAAATCATGAATTTATCAGCGTGGAAATAATGGGTCAGAACTGTGCACTGCAGCTCTCTTGCATTGTGTGTGCAGCTTAAGTTCACCATTGGAGGAAGGATTGTCTTCCAGAGAGCCAGGATCCAGCTCCTCTCACAGTTCTGGGCATGAACCTTGTTAGGTATAATTTACCTGATGCTGCTTCCATCCTCGCAGTCTGTCTGAGGTGCCAGGTGCTGAAAGAGAAATAAAGTTTGTCAACAGGCAGATGCAAAGCCCTGGCTGGTATTCATCCCTCTTTCCTGCCTGCCTCCCCTGGGTCTCTCCTTTATATGATGCAGCAGAGCAAGGCGAGGATAGAAAACCTACAGAGGCAAATCCAAAATGTCAAAAGAAGTTCATTTAAAAAGGGAAAAAAAGCTCCATACACAACCCTCACAAAAACCCGACAGATGCTAAGCTAATGGCATCCGCTCTGCCGATTGGTGGGGACGGCTCATGAATATTAATGAGTCCAATGCTCCAAATGGTGCAGCTGTGAACCCAGCTGTGCCTGAAGCTCTCTGATCTCGAAACTTCCAGACAGGAGCCGGAGGTGGTCTGTGTCAATTCCCTACTCAGCCAAAAAACAGCAAGCTGGGTTGGCCTTCTTCTGTTCGCTGCTTTTCTTCCTGGAGTTGTTGCTCAGCAGCTAGTTCTACCAGCAGGCTAGGCGGCTGGGACAGCGGGAGCCATTCAAAGACGTGGACGTGATTTTTCTGACTCCCAGCTTTTTGAATGATCCATTAGCAGCAGTGCATACAGCAGCACCTCAGTTAATCTAAGGCCAGGCACCATCCTCCTTTGGTCTTGTGCTGAGTTGGATGTAGGCTGTGCAATGAGATAAATCAAGAAGGGAAGCGTTTTTCTAATAAGACAGGCCTGGAATTACCAGAATAAAAAGTGAAAGTAAACATGCATTTTTCTCTCCATCTTGTCGGCACCGTATGGTACCCATTGTGTTATGCTTGGTCTCAGAGTGTGCTCAGGTCTAGCCACTGTGGCTGGGTGACCCTGTATGAAACGAGCTAGGGCCAGCTGGTGGCATGGTGGTTAAGCTGGCTAGATCTCACACAGCCAACTGAGTGGTCTGAGCCCCAGACTCAGGGGCTTGAAAAAGACATTGGATGCAGTGGTGTGCACACCTAAAATCCTGAGGAGAATGGAGAAGGAGCTGCTGTGTGACCATACTCTCTGGGGCATGCTTTTTTACTCCCCCTTTCCTCTGTCTTTCCAGTGAGCACAGGCATCCTATAGCAAAATTTAAAAATAAAAAGATTAGCTAGCTGCACAGAGTGGCTCACTGAGCTGTTTTGTAGAATGAAGGTATGTTTTTAGAATTTAGGTTTGAGTGGGCCAGCAGGTGGTGTGGAGGAGGTGTTGAGGAGGCTAGATCCCATATGGCCGATTTGTGGTTTGAGTCCTAGACCCGGCAGCGTGAAATTCACACCAGACACATGCATTCCCAAAATCCCAAGAGGAGAATGGAGGAGAAAGGATTGCAGTGTGGCTATCCCTTGGGGTGGGGGTAAGGGGGTGAGGAAGTTCTATGCCTGATTTAGTCACCTTCCTTTTTTTTTTTTTTTTTGAGAGGTTTTTGCTATAGGGCACATGCACTCGCCAGAAAGACAGAGAGAGACAGAGAGACAGAAAGCAAGAAATCACCCCCCGGGGGGATGGCCACGTCGCAATCCCTTCTCCTCTATCCTCCTCTCGGGATCTTGGGCACGCATGCACACGTACCCGGTGTGAGTTTAAGCCACTGGGTCCGGGACTCGAACCGCATTTGGCTACATGGGAGTCCAGCGACACAGCCATTACACTAACTGCTGGTCCCTAGTCACCTTCCTTTTGATAGCTACTTCCATGGCTTAAGTTTAGTTATCTACTACCAAGGAAAAGTGATCCCAATCTCATGTTTTATTTGTTGGAAGGAAGTATGTGTGTGTGGAGGGTGTGTTTTCTTATATCAAACTAGTACGTTTCATATGGATCAATTTTTTTTTTAAAGAGGTTTTTGCTATAGGGCGCATGCACTCGCCAGAAAGACAGAGAGAGACAGACAGAAAGCAAGAAATCACCCCCCGGAGTGATGGCCATGCCGCAATCCCTTCTCCTCCATTCTCCACTCGGGACTGTGGGCACGCACACACATGCGCCCAGTGTGAGTTGTGTGAGTTTAAGCCACCGGGTCCAGGATCCCAACCGTGGTCGACTACATGGAAGTCCAGCGACATAGCCATTATGCCAACTGCTGGTCCCTGGCAGAGGGTACTTGAGATTACCAGAAAGAGAGAGGGAGAAAGCACTCTCCATGGAGGATGGTCACACTGCAATCCCTTCTCGTCCACTTCTCTATCACATCAGGATTTTGAGCACGCAAGCACTTGTATGTGCCCAGCATGTTTTGTCAAGCTGCCAGGGCTGGGATTTGAACCATCATTAGCCTTCTGGAATCCTTCTCTTTCAACCACTATGCTGTAGAGCCGGCCCTTATACACATCATTTTATTTGACCTCAGTGCTCAATGAGGAGGGTGGGAGGTATCACATTCATGTTCCAGCTGAGAAAACAGAACTGAGTGTTTTTGGATGACAGTAAAGTATATTCACATGAGAGGTTTCCGAGTTCTCTTAAGATTTTTTCTTTTTTTGGGAACCAGCAGTTAGCGTAATGGCTATGTTGCTGGACTCCCACGTAGTCGACCGCGGTTCATGTCCTGGACCCGGTGGCTTAAAACTCACGCCGGGCGCGTGTGCGTACGTGCCCAAGATCCCGAGAGGAGAATGGAGGAGAAGGGATTGCGGCGTGACCATCCCCCCGGGGGGTGATTTCTCGCTTTCTGTCTCTATGTCTCTCTCTGTCTGGTGAGCGCACGCACCCTATAGTGAAAACCTCTCCAAAAAAAAGGAAGAAGAAAAAGGTTTTTTCGTTTTTCCTCAAATAACTTTTTTGTTTTAAGTTAAATCTACCACGACACTCAGAAAATCCCCTGCAGAGCTTTTCCTAGTGGTTCTGAGAAATCAGAGTTCATTCACTGTCCTTTGTTTTCTGAATGATAAGGCCTTAAGTACACACCACTGAGTCCTAGGCACTTCCTGCCCTTCCTGGTGGCTTTGCTCAGGGGGTGATCATGACTTTTTAAAAAAATTTATTCATTTATCCCTTTTTAAATTTGATCAGAAGGAGAAACACACACATACACACACGCAGAGCCAGAAAGCAAGCCGCTTGGTCTGGGGCTCAAATCATGGTCGGCCATGTGGGAGTGTCCAGTGCCCCAACTACCATGCCACTTGCTGGTCCCAGTGATCATGACTTGTAGCTCTCTGACTAGGCATTAGGTTAGCTCCATGTTTGTGAATTTGCTTATACAACTCAGCTCTTGCTGAGTTTTTTTTTTTTTTTTTTTTTTTTGAGAGGTTTTTGCTATAAGGTGCGTGCACTCGTCAGAAAGAGGGACAGAAAGCAAGAAATCACCCCCTAGAGGGGATGCCCACACCGCAATCCCTTCTCCTCTATTCTCCTCTCAGGACCATGGGTAAGCACACACACGTGCCCAGTGTGAGTTTAAGCCACTGGGTCCGGGATTCGAACTGCAGTTGACTACATAGGAGACCAGCGACATAGCCATTACACTGTCTGCTGATCCCCTTGCGAGTATTCTTAGACCCTAGGGGTGGGGCAAATGATAGGCCTGAAGGAGGCGAGGTGGGGTTGTGGATAGGTGATAGACCTGCTCCTGGCCTGCCTCAGGGAGGCTGCAGGAGCATTTAATCAGAGGCTGGAGTGGCATCAGTGGGTTTATGAACAAGCAGCCAGCTGAGACGCAGCCACAGCCAAGCAGATAACCACTGCAGTGCGAGCTAGCACTTTCTTGGTTGAGCACTGGGCTGTGATCCTAAGCTGGCAGGCGGCCCTCTGCCAGCAGAGTCTGTTCCATGGAAGCCACTTAGCCTGTCTCAAGGTAACCTTTCTCTGAAGCGTGGACGAGTGTCTCCTTCCTATTCTTACCCACTATACCTTATTTTCTGACAGTTTTCTCAACCTGCTTTGGAAATCCCAACCCACCTCTTAGCACTCATGTACTTTCTACTCCACCTCTTCTCTCTAAAGAACTGTTTAGAGACCTGCCACAAAACTAATATGCATTTGGCTGACCAACAGGGTGGTGGGAACCAGTCTTAGCATCTTATTAGAGAAATAACTTCTCGTGAGGAAAAACAATGCCCCTTTGCCATGGCTGGATTTGGAGCTGGAAAACTGGAGACCTTGAATCACAAGATGTAATAAACACAGACAAGTTATGGTCAAAAGGATAATGAGTCACACTTGAGGGGACAGTGCACGGAGTGAATTATTTCACCTCTCTTAGGTTCACGGAAGGTCTGGTCTACTTTCACAGCAAAGGAGGAGCAAGACCAGGAGTGCCTTCCTGGTAATGAAAGGGGCACAGATAGCGAGACGAGGTGGGAAAGCTAGGTGTACGGGGAGAGACTACTGGACAGTCCTGAAGGTTTTTTGATTTGGAAGAGGAGGAATACAGGATGCTTCTTTGATCCTTGGATTATGGGATGCCATCAGCCAACATTTCTTTTCAAGCATGGCTGTCAAGTCGCTCCTCCCCATCCATCAGCCAAGGACTTTTTCGGAACCTTCTTTGGGTGCTCTAGCCCTTGTGCGTGTCCCTTCCCCTGGTGGCCATGTTGGGACAGCAAGCCAGCCTGACCTGGATCCTTCCGGCAGAAGGCCCAGAATGGTGAGAGCCTGAGGCAGTTTGTTGATGGCAATGCAACCTGCCTGCTATAAGCTACGAGACTTAGATATATTCTACCAATTAGGGCACATCTGTTCAAAACGCTGAAAGGCGGGCGCTGTCTCTTTAAGAGCCATCCCACTCCTCTCCTTGAGTGATGAGGGCTGGGAGCACAAGGGAGTCAGATGCTGATTAAACAGTCCTACTGCCGAGCTCTGTTAGAAAATTACTGTAATTATGATCCAGTCCCAGCAGAGGGATGAGTTCCAATCCTGCTAATAACCCTTCCAGGTGCCTCAGATTCGGGGCCCATGGGAGGCAGCATGGACAGGGCTCTGGCTGGCTCTCAGGCCAGCGACGGCCCTTCTGTCTAGCCTATGCAGGTTAGGACGACAAAGCACCAGGCCCCTCATCCCATCTTGGCCTCATGAGAAAGCAGTGGGTTTTGGTGGTTTTCTGTTTCTGTTTTGTTTTTTGGTTCTTGACAGAGCTCCTGGGAGTCATCTTGTATGAGAAAACCTTCTCCTAAACTAACACGAAGGACCGGGAAAATCACAGCCGCGAGATGGCAATCTGTCCTGACTTTCCCCACTTCTACCTGGGGACTGCAGTCAGCACACCCAGCGTGTGGCGTCTGGCACCAGCCCACCCAGCACAGTGCGGAGGGAGCCAGAGCAGTCCCCTTTGGGCTGTGGCTGTCTTCTGAATTGTTTCTGGGATCTGCGTTCCTTGCTCTGAAGTAGTACACGGCATTTCCCTGGGTCCTAACCAGGAATTCTGGCACTCCTATTTCACATTTCTGCAACAAAAGGAGAAATGAGGCCTAATAATGCCAGAACTCCACAGCGAGAAACTCATTGTAATGCTGCTCTCCGAACCAGCAAGTATGGTCTTATTCCTTCAGACGTTTTCCCAGTGCTAATCTGTAGCCGTGCAGGTGAGCAGTTGTCAGAGGTGGAGCGTATGGGCTAGCTTTGCTGGTATTTAAACCCTGAGGGATTCATGGCATTCATATACTGTCTTCTCAAGCCAGCTGTAAGTTTCTGCCAGTGGCTAAAGCACAAACTTGTAGAAGGCAGGGCGATTTTTCAGTTTGGCCCTAAGCATACCCCAGATTCCCTGAGATGGTGGTTCTCAACCAGAGGAGATTTACTATTCGGCAACGCCCAGACACATTTCTGATGGCCAGACTTGGTGGGGATGGGGGGAGAATACTACTGATAATCAGTGGGCAGAGGCCAAGGGTGTTGCTAAATATCCTGCATTGTCCTCAGCACACAATGCCCTTGATGTTGGGGTTTAGAGACCCTCACCGACAGAACAGAGCAGTCAGCTCCTAGTTCTGCCCCTGTTTAACTTGGAAATGATGAAGAAGTGATCTCAAGTCTCCAGATGCCAGGTGCTTTGCAGAGGTGGAGGAAGTTGGAGACAGGCCCGGCAGGGTACCGACCCTTGGGAGTGGTGGCATGTGTGTGCCACCTCGGTGATTCACAGCAGCACAATGCTGATGCATGATGGTGTGCATGAGAGCGCTTCTGTAGCCTGTCTCCTGTTCCTGACTGGGTGTGGGGGACAGAGAGAGCCAGCTGCTCACCATCAGGTTGAGAGCGTCAGCAGGGGAACCAGATGCCCTCTTTGAGGGCCATCACTAGAAACCTCTTGGAACTCACTCTCTTTCCAGGAGGCAAGGAAGTGGCATACTATTGCCCAGTGCCACAGAAATGCTTCCTTTGGTGGCACCCTGCCAGGTGGATGGGTGGCGGACTATGATGGACCCCAGGAGGAAACTGAACATACACAGCTGCTGACAGCCAGCCAGGCCCACAAACGGCTGGATGCCAGGGCCACCAGGCCTCTCAGAGCCGTATGGGCATCAGGAAAAGAAAGCCCAGTTGGCAGGGTCTGTCTCAAAACCAGGCCTGTAGGGGAGAGGACTTCATTAGTAGAGATGCTGCCAAGTCTCATACCAGGAGAGCCAGGTCAGCTCTTTCTCTGCCACTCCTTTCCCAGGTGACTGGGCAACCCACGTTTGACTTAGTTTTTAGCATGACCACACACCTCAGTTTACACCTGGGGTCTCAGCATCATTATTAATAACTTCATTTTCAAAAATGTCTCAGTTTGGAAAATATACATTTACTCTATTAGTTATACTGGTTTCCTTGAAAACAGTATTTTTTTTTGACCATTATAAATTAGTTTTATACAAAATGGGCTATATCTTAAAGTGTATCATTAATTGAATTCCAAAGAGTGGTCATCAGTTCATACTAAGGAGAAAAACAACATGTTTTCTGAACAGTTTTTGATAGGAAAATAGGGAGAATAACTCAAAACCCTTAGAAAAAAATCTCTTTTTGGTTTTAAGTTTCTAATGCCCTACCCAATCTCTGTACACTAGTGGGAAATGAAATAGCTGGGTGGGAGGGAGCGAAGGGGCAAGGGACTATGGTAATCCACAAACTAGAAAATGAGTTTGAGCCACTGGGCTGTGTAGTAGGGATAATACTCTGGAGAGAGTTGCTTTCTCTAAAGTCAGCTCTGCAGATTTTGCTGGTGCGCTGGGAATTTAACAAATTGGCACCACTCAAGATGTATCCTCCTGGACTTGCTTCTGGTTAGAGACCTGTGGAGAGGGTTTTGTTTGGTTTTGTTTTTGCCAAAGATGAAAGCATCGCTGTCCCTGGCATCTGAGTTTTGTTCTTGAGGTGCAAATAAGGAAATAAAGGACATACTTTGGTTTCTTCTTCTTCTTCTTTTTTTTTTTCCTTCTTGCTTCCCTTTAACTCCATCTCAGACTGGTTTCAAAGGCAGCCCTCCCCCGCCACATGCGTTATCTTGCGCTTTGCATTCATACCGCTGCTTTATTGTGATGCCAGGGACTGGCGTGAAATGTGGATTTTGAAAATGTCTCACTGGAGGTGTCTAACTGCAATAGAACTCGAGTGAGTCAATAAGCAAAGCAGCCGCTGGAGCATTTCAAAGGTCTTTCTTCTTTCACTGCAGATTGTGTACGATTGCAGCCAACCAGTCACAACCTTTCAGATGTTCAGTTTTCTCACTCACAAAGATTATCTAGTTATAAATAAGGGGTGTACCTTGGGAAGCTAGAATGCTAAAAAAAAAAAAAAAACAAAGGTAACTGGAGAGAGTGAGGCTACTCTTTAACTTTGCTTTAATAAAGTATCTCAAACAGATGCGAGGGCATCCAGTCAGTCCCAATCTTTGAACTGCTCTCATTGAAAACGGAATCAACCTGACTTAGGGAACGAGACTTAATAGGAGTTTCCTTCTCTTTCCTGTTTGTATTCACCAGAGGGAAAGGTGTACTGGTTTAGAATTAAATACAGATTTCTAAGAGGCGCAACAGGCCATCATATGGGGAAAGTTAATATCAAGGTAATTACAAAACAGTGTCTATGTTATTTTGCTATATGGATGACAGAGAAATCACACTAGGGAAAAATGGATTTTAAATGAAATGTAGCTGAAGGATTGCTTTCAGAGCATTTTGTATTTTCAGATATTAGCACGGACAATGCACATCAAACTGTACTGATCCAGTAAATAATTATTTGTAAAAGGTGGATACATTTGCTTCTTAAATTTAGGATCTTGGCTTTATTTTCCCTTCCTTACATAAAATAGAAAGGAAAAAAGCCTCCTACCTCTACCAACTGGTCAATTAAGAAGCCATCCTGGGGAACCAGCAGTTAGCGTAATGGCTATGTCGCTGGACTCCACGTAGTCGACTGTGGTTCGCGTCTCGGACCCGGTGGCTTAAAACTCACGCCGGGCGCGTGTGCGTGTGTGCCCAAGATCCCGAGAGGAGAATGGAGGAGAAGGGATTGCGGTGTGACCATCCCCCCTGGGGGGTGATTTCTCGCTTTCTATCTCTCTGTCTCTCTCTTGTCTGTCTGGCGAGCGCACGCGCCCTATAGTGAAAAATCTCTCAAAAAAAAAAAAAAAAAAAAAAAAAAAGCCATCCTGGGCCAGCAGGTGGTGTGGTGGTTAAGGCACTGAACTCCCATATGGCTGACTGCAGTCTGAGTCCTGGACCAGAGGGCTTGAAAATCATACACTGGGTGCATGTGCATGCATACCCCAAATCCCGAGAGAACAGAAGAGAAGGGACTGCAGTGTGGCCATCCCTCCCTGGGAGGTGACTTCTCATTTTCCTTTTCTCGCTTGCTGGCAAGCACTTGTACCCTATTGCAAAAAAACCCCAAAACAAACAAACAAACAAAAAAACAAAAAAACTCACCCCCCCCAAAAAAAAAGAAGTAGTAGCCACATAATGTGGCTAGTTAAGTAGTCTAATGTCCCAGTTATCCAGTTAGTGGCAGGCAGTGAGGTGGGGATTTGGTTAGCAAGTCAAATGGAGAAATGGTAATCAGATCAGTCAGTTGGCAGATCTGTGAAGGGAGGTTTTATTGGGCAAGGTTTAGTTTCCCACAGACTGTAGGAATTCGCTGCTTCCAAAGGGTCTCTTTTAGAACTTTCCCCTCATGGAGGATGCTCTTCAGCTTGCAGATAGTCTCATCAACTTGGCAAATTTTCTCTTGGCAACATATCGTGTGTATTAATGTCAGAAATAGCTACAACAGCAACAGACCAGATTTCCAATCAGCCATCAGTCCATTGTTCCTATCTTTGAGGGCCAATCTAATCTCTATTCCTGCTCAGTATTTTTTTTTAAGAATTATTTTATTTTTATTTTATTTTGACCAGATAGGAAGAGAGGAAGGGAGGGAGGGAGAGAGAGAAACTGAGAAAGCAAGCCACCAGGTCTGGGACTCAAACTGCCGATAGCCATGTGGGAATCCAGCACTCTTAACCACCACGCCACCTGCTGGCCCCTCAGTTTTATAGCTGGAAGGGCCAGAGGTCTGAATATAGTGCCTACCCTAGGGTGCAGGAAGGGGTGAAAGACCTTTGCAGTTTGATGAATGGTTGTTTCTTCTGGTCTACAGGAGAGCCCACTGCACTAAAGGATTTTGTTTTAAATGCTGGAAGCCAATGGCCATGCTATCTAGAGAGGGTTGAACTGTGTGGGAGTGAAGAAGTTACCTTGGCCTTCATGGTTTTTCAACTTCTTACCTTGTCCTCCTCCTCCTCTTCCGCGGTTCCCTTTTCTGATGATGTCTCTCAGTCACAGATCGGTGGCACAATGGTTTTCTCACCCCAGCCACCCAGCCTTTCAGCCTTGGACCCTTAGGAAGGATGGGTTGGGGCATGAGGAGGTTGGTGTTTGCCCTCCCTGTTAACCACTTTAGAACAATGCCCTTTGTCTTTACCTGTGGGTTGGGATTGGTGCAAAGGTTCCTAAAAGGAAAGGCAATTGGTTCTCTCTGGTTCACCTGCTCATATGCTGCCACCTAGTGGTTTCTTCTCCTTTAGCATCCTGTGTGAAGCAGGGGAATGGACACTTCCATAATGTGTTGCCTTTTAGCTCACACTCCCTGCCTCCCCCCTTTTGTCTCCTTTTCTTACCTCTTTATTCATCCTACACAAAAGGGTTTCCTTTTTCACGCCTAGGTCAGAAAATCTGGAAATGAATAGTCGAAGTGTGTACCTTTAAAAAAACAAAAAACAAAAAAAACTTGGAATCTACCAATATGCCAATTTGTTCCCTGGTTTGTAAGGTGAGATTTCACCCTGGGGCTACAATATGGTCATTACAGAGGAAGGCTGATGCAAATTCAGGACTGCTCTGAACAGGCATTTTCAGTAATAAAACTTCAGTAGCTGCGTAGTCACCTCTCTCAAAATTTTTTGTGCAGAGTCAGGCAGTAAGACTACCTTATCTGGGAACCAGCAGATGGCGCAATGGTTACGTTGCTGGACTCCCATGTAGTCGACTGTGGTTTGAGTCCCAGACTCCATGGCTTACACTCACACCGGGCGCGTGTGTGTGCATGCCCAAGATCCCGAGAGGAGAATAGAAGAGAAGGGACTGTGGAATGGCCATCCCTCTGGGGGGTGATTTCTTGCTTTCTGTCTCTCTGTCTTTCTGGTGAGCGCATGCGCCCTATAGCAAAAAAAAAAAAAAAAAAAAAAAAAAAAAAAAAAAAATCCAAAAAAAAGAATAGCTAATTCTTACTGAGCAATTATTATGTGCTAGGCAGTTTTGTTCCAAGTATATTACACATGGTAAATTCTTTAATCTTCCTAATTATCAAGTGACCCAGTGATTCAGAGTATACCCCTTCTAAGGTATGGAAATAGAAACATAAAATGTCAAATTACTGTTCTAGAGAAAACAGTAACAGGAAACGGATTTATTCCCAGGCTGGTTCCAAAGTTTATGTTATTCTTCTTTTTTTAATAGACATATATATTTTTTTTTTTTAGAGAGATTTTTGCAGCCACACTGCAATCCCTTCTCCTGCATTCTCCTCTCGGGATTTTGAGCTCACATGCACATGTGCCTGGAGTGATTTTCAAGCCGCTGGGTCTGGGACTCAAACTGCAGTTGGCCATGTGGGAGTCTAGTACCGTAATCACCACACCACTGCTGAACCCCCAAAGCTTATGTTCTTAACTATGTTTTGCTGTCTCTTCAACACACAGCCAGCCTGGGCACAAGGTACAGGCAACAGGAAAGGGAAGCGGAGCCTTCCCAGAGCACTAACTCAGCTCCCACCTGACACCTGGCATGCAGGACCCAGTGGGGTTGGTATCTAACCCCAGGTGGAAGAGGAACTCTTCAGTGTGCTGACTCTTGGCCCTACTTCCAGCTCTGTCTCTGCTAAGAGAGATTCAGCACATGGAAAACAACATAGTAGCCAACCAGAAACCAGCAGACCTGGGTACCAGAGAGGATTCTATTCTGGAAGGCAATCCAAGTCTCCTCTGTCTAGGCTTCTGTGTTTTTTTTTTTTTTTTTTTTTTCCTGTCCCTTTTCACTTTGTTTGGAGGTCGTGAGAAAGCCTGGAGCCCACATTTTGATACCATGACAAAAAGGAACTCAACACCATCACACAAGGCAGGAAACCAAATCTGAATTTTATTTGTGCCGTTCAAAACCGCCAAAACAACTAGCAACTTCCTCTTCTCCAGGTTCCCGTCTCTCTCACCTTCTCTGTGACAAGCCCGTGGAAAAGGCAGATGTGGATGAGTGACTGACTACGTTTAGACAGGGCTGAGCTATGACTGGGCTGGTTTAGTAGCAGGTGTGATGAAGATGCCTCTTCCCACCCATCTTACTGGTGGTTTACAGGCACTATAAGGTGACAGAGAATTAGGTCCCTTCTATAAAGAGAGGAGGAGTCCGTGGTGTTGGTGAGGTGGCAGGAATGGGGAGTAAAAGCTCTTGATGATCCGTGTCTTCATGGAGGCAGGATAGAGAGAATACATTTCCTAAAGGAGGAAAAATAGATGAATTTTTCTTTTATGATCGAAAATATAGACGTATAAAAGGACACAGAGTAAAATGTCTTCCTGGCTACCTTGTCTCACAGTTATGCAGTTTCTCTGTCCTTGGAGGCAACAAATGTTATAATTTTCTAACCCCTTCTAAAAATATCTCATACATGTATAAACAGGTAGCCAGTCTCCATTCCATTTTTATACAAAGGGGGCAAATTTAACTTATCCTTCTTTGCTGCTTTATTTCCTCTGCTCCACTCCCATTTTTCAATTGCCAGAGAATGTGTGCACTCATGAGAGAGAGTGTGAGAGAGGAGAAAGCATCCCCAAAGGGACATGGCCATGTCACAATCCCTTCTCTTCCATTGCTCTATCATGTTGAAATTTTGAGCATACACACATACATACCCAGCACGTTTTTCAAGCCAATGAGGCTGGAATTTGAGCTGTGGTTGGTCATATGAGACCCAGCTCCCTTAATCACTAGGCTACAGGGCTGGCCCTGCTACTTTTTTTAACTTAACAACATACTTCAGAATATATTCTGTAACAGCTTCCCTTTCTTTCTTTTTTTTAAAGAATTATTTATTTATTTATTTATTTATTTTCACATGAGTTTTGCCAGAGAAATACAGAGAGAGGGAGAGTGAGAAAGCAAGCCACCAGGTCCGGGACTTGAACTGTGGTCGGCCATGTGGGAATGTCCAGCGCCTTAACCACCTCACCACCTGCTGGTCTCCTCCCTTTCTTTTTAACTGTTGCATAGTATTCAGTTGTTACTTGACTAGCTCTCTCTTGATCATTTAGGTCATCTCCAGTCATTTGCTATTGCAAATAACCTGCATGCATATCATTTTGCATGTGTGCAAAGAGTGGTGTAGGATAAAGTCATAGGCGTGGAATTGTTGGATCAAAGAGAATGAAGAGCCAGACATCTTTAAATAAATAACAAAATAAAGTAGCATGAATTATTTTGATTTGACAGAAAAATCCAACCCTTCTGCACTCATGACCAGGAAACGTACTCTCCTCCTCAAAGTCATGAAGTCAAACCTTGACCATGAAGTCAGACTTGAGCTGGTGCTTCATGGCTGTCCAAGGACATCAGAGAGTAAGACCTATAGTTATGCATTCTCTTAAATGGATTCACTCAACTGCTGCTGCATACCAGAGTGGGCCCTGGTAGGAAGGCTCCAAGGACAGTTTGCATCACTGCCACACTGTGACATCCTTCATCCACAGCAAAGGCTGCTTCTATTACAGGCTGCAAGATGGAGCTAGCAACTTCATGCTAGTCTTCAGTGCTCTCCACCACCATGCCAATTCTTTCATCATCTTCTTCTTCTTTTTTAAATTTTTTTAACTTATTTTTTTAATTGCTAGAGGGTTCATACACACAGAGGGGGAGAAAGCACCCCCAATGAGGTGTGGTCATACTGCAACTTCTTCATTTTTTCATCCTTGACATTTTTCAAGTTGCTGGGGCCAGGATTTTAACTGTGGCCAGCCATGTGGGATCTGGCTCCCTGACCCACTAAGCAGTGGGGCTGGCCCACCATCCTACTTTTTTTTTTTTTTTTTTAGTTTGCTATAGGGCATGTGCACTTGCCAGAGACAGAGAAAGAGAGAGAAAGAGAGAGGGAAGGGGAGAAATCATCACCCCCCCCCCCCACCCGAGGGAATGGCCATACCACAGTCCCTTTTCCTCCATTCTCTGCTAGGGATTTTGTGCATGCCCGGCATGATTTTCAAGTTACTGGGTCCAGAACTTGAACTGCACAGTTGGTCAAGTGGGATCCAGCCACCTTAAGCTCAGTACCGCTGACTGGCCCCCATCCTACTTCTAAACAAATCCAGTCTACCACTGTTATCTCACCCAATCCAAGCACTCACTCCCACTGTTTTAAAGCACAGTGTAGTTCTCACTCATAAAACACAAACCATATTAATTTTTTACTAAAAAGTGAATTTGAGGCCTATTGTTTAAGAGGGCCAAATCCCTCTTGGCTAATTGTAATTTGAATCCTGGCCCCAGTGGCTTGAAAAACATGCAGGACATGTACATGTGTATGCCCCAAATCTCAACAGGATGGAGAAATGGAGAAGGAATTGTGGTGTAACCATGCTGCACTGAGGGATGCTTCCTCTCTGTCTCTGGCAAACACAAATGCCCTCTGGCAATGAAAAGAAAGTTAATCTGACATGTTCCATAGGAAACTTCATACTGGGGCTGGTCCCATGGTGCAGCAGTTAAGAACTAGGTATAGGGGGAACTAGCAGTTAGCGTAATGGCTATGTCGCTGGACTCCCACGTAGTCGACCTCGGTTCGCGTCCCGGACCCGGTGGCTTAAAACTCATGCCGGGCGCGTGTGTGTGAGTGCGTGCCCAAGATCCCGAGAGGAGAATGGAGGAGAAGGGATTGAGGCGTGACCATCCCCCCCGGGGGGTGATTTCTCGCTTTCTGTCTCTATGTCTCTCTCTGTCTGTCTGGCGAGCGCACGCGCCCTATAGTGAAAACCTCTCCAAAAAAAAAAGAACTAGGTATAGGAACCAAATTCTACATGGCTGACTGCAGTTCTAATCCTGGCCCTGGAAGCTTGAAAAAACATACTGGGTGTGTAAGCATGTGTGCCCCAAATCCTGATGGCATGGAGAAATGGAGGAGAAAGGATTGTGGTGTGATCATGCCCTATTGTGGAGGGTGAACACTTGTTCTCTCTGGTGAGTACATGCACCCTCTGGCAATTAAAAAAGGAATCCTTATACTGGATTCCTAATCTTGGTCCGTAATATTACAATGTGGGGGAATTTTGGAGAAACAGTGTCCTGGATTTGAGAGGTAGGGATAAGAAACCCAGGTTGATCATTGTGGCAAAATAATTTAGTTGTCTCCCAGTAGCCATTCTTTATTTTATTTATTTATTTTTTATTTATTTATTTTTTTTTGGAGAGGTTTTTGCTATAGGGCGCGTGCGCTCGCCAGACAGACAGAGAGAGACAGAGAGACAGGAAGCGAGAAATCACCCCCCAGGGGGGATGGCCACGCCGCAATCCCTTCTCCTCCATTCTCCTCTCGGGATCTTGGGCACGCACGCACACGCGCCCGGCGTGAGTCCAAGCCGCCGGGTCCGGGACTCGAACCGCGGTCGACTACGTGGGAGTCCAGCGACATAGCCATTACGCTAACTGCTGGTCCCTCTTTATTTTTTTTTTTAATTTAAATCCTTTCAAGCCAGACATAGGGCTGTTTAAAATGAAGCTCCTTCTGGTCAATGGAATGTAAGCAGAAATGGTGTGCCCGACATCTGTGTAGTGTCCCTAAGGGAGAGGGTATATCCTTCTACTTTCATTTTACCTTTCATGCTGAGTGGGATGCAGTCAGGATAGCTGAAGTGGCAGCATCCATATTGGTCATGAGGCAACCCTGGGAATGGTGGCCACACACAGTGAAGCACAAAGAAAAGGTACCTGGAACCTGGAAACTTTGGATCATTTACCTCCGGATTTTTACAGAAGAGGAAAATAAACTTCTGTGTTAACTAAGTCATTGTTTTAAAATTTATTTTATTTTTTGGGTTACTTTTAGTTGAACCTAATTCTAAGTTGCACAGTTCCAGAATTAAGGAAAGAACAATTCCAGACTCATTTCCTTCCTCCCTTCTATTTGTCAAAGGGTGTATACACTTACCAGAGAGAGAGAGAGAAAGAGAAGGAGATGGGCGGGCCAGCAGGTGGTGTGGTGGTTAAGGACTGGACATTCCCTCATGGCCGACCACAGTTCGAATCCTGGACCTGGTGGCTTATTCTCTCTCTCTCTCTCTCTCTCTCTCTCTCTCTCTCTCTCTCTGTGTGTGTGTGTGTGTGTGTGGTCAAATTAAAAAAAAAGAATGAATAAATTTAAAAATTAAGTAATTCCTAAAAAAAGAAAGGAGATGAAAGAGCACTTGCCAATGAGGTGTGGCCAGACCATAAACCTTTCTCTCCATTTCTCCATCACTTTGGGATTTGAGACGTGCACACACGTGCCTACATGTTTTTCAAACCCCTGGGTCTGAGACTCTGAGTGTTCAGCCATGTGGGATCTGGCTCTCTCAACCCCCAGGCTACAAGCTGCCCCATTTTCTTTCAATGATGAGTCATTAACATTACTATGAGGAATGAAGAAAAGCTACTTTTCCAGCAACTCATCTTTCACAGAGAAACGTAGTCATGGCAAAGAAATTTCACCCAATGAATAGGCAGTTCATCGACAATGATTCTGATACCTGGGCTTCATCTTTCTTCCACTTCAAAGGCGGTGGTGAGATACTCCTTTGGAACAATCCCAATGATACTGTTCAGTTCTCCAACCCACCAGCCATACATGTTATACTCCTGAAAGACGAAAAGAGCATAGTTTCCGGTGGAATTTGTTCCTACTTCTGTTCATCTATAATATTATAGTGATCACACAGGAGATTGTGTGTGGGGGTTTCTTTGTTGGCACCATCAGCATGAACTGTTAGTACCCCTGATGGGAATATCAAATTGAAAAACTCACCTATAAGAAGTGTACCATTTTCTTTTCCAGAATATAAACTTAGGACAAGTGATACCATTGTTGAACCTAAAGAACACTTAAAAACTTGGATAGACTTTCTTCGTTAACAAGCTTTGTGTCATGGAGATATGAAGATACCAAAGATACAGTTCTTACCTAGTCCCTGTCCAGTGAGACAGCCAAGGACATAAACAGACAGCACCATTATAATGTGGAACTGTTAGAGTAGAAATATCCTGTGCAAGATTGTGAAGCACATGGCTCCAGTTTAGGGAATCCATGACACCTTTATTCCATATATTCATAGAGAAGAAACAGCTCTCGGTAGATTTTTCTGTTATCCCGATGTGACTGAGCCCAGAGATATCCTGGATGAAGGGCGTGCTTCCCCAGCCTCATTTCTAGTCTTGTGCATTCCCACCCAGGGCTGGGTGTTCTTAGCACTCATGGTTTCATCACAGCCTTTTAAAAATAATTAATTAATTTGGGCTGGCAGGTGATGTGCTGGACTCGCACATGGGTGACTGTGGTTCGAGTCCAGGACCTGGTGACTTTCTCACTTTCGCTCTCAGTCTCTCTCTGATCAAATTGGAAAATAATAATAATAAATAAAGTTAAATAATTCTTTTTTTTTGAGAGGTTTTTGTTATAGGGTGCGTGCGCTCGCCAGAAAGACAGAGAGAGACAGAGAGACAGAAAGTGAGAAATCACCCCCCAGGGGGGATGGCCACACTGCAATCCCTTCTCCTCCATTCTCCTCTTGGGATCCTGGGGACACACGCACACGCGCCCGGCGTGAATTTAAGCCGCCGGGTCCAGGACTCGAACTGCGGTCGACTACATGGGAGTCCAGTGACATAACCATTACGCTAACTGCTGGTCCCGAATAAAATAATTCTTTAAAAATGAACTAATTTGACTTTTTTTTTGCAAAATTTCACTATAGCAGATATAGTTTAGTTGCATAGTCTTATGTTGTAAATAGAATCACAAGGCTAAATATTACTGAGCACTTTTTTAAGGAAGCAGAATGGTACAGTTCTTCAAAGAAACTTGAGGGCACACACTAAAATGCCACAACACTAAAGATATTTAAGGGGTCAGGTCATAGTTCAGATCAATAATGTTTATCAAGCATTTTCTATGTGCAAAGTGCTGTCTGAGTTCCCATGAGGTATATAATGACGGATCAGAGCATTGCTTGCTCTTTGGGAGCTTACAGCATGGAGTAATGGGCTTTGGAGTCAGACAGACTGAGATGTAATTCCCACTTGGTCTTTTAGTCGCCAAGTGACCTTAGGTTCTAGCTTTAACTTCCTCCTCTCTAGGCATAATATCTCCCCTCTCCCCATGATGTGGGGATGTAAGTGACATTACTGAAGTTAAAACAACTGAAAGCGTAGTAGGTGCTCTGAACGTTAGGTTCCTTCCCTAGGAGAGGGGGGAGGTTGATGAGTACCATCCACAACCACAGGCAGCATATACGTGCCACAGAAAGGGGCAAACGAGAAAGGAGCTGAGGGTTTAAAAGAGGGTGTAAGGGGCGTGGTCATAGGGTTGAGGGTGGAGCTCCTTGAATGCAGCCAAGCTTCTCAAAAGCACAGCAGGTATCGAACATTATGGGATTGTTCCTAAAAGGACCAGAAAATGTTTTCTTTCTCTCGAAGGAAATAATATTAGGATGAAAGATACCGAAAGAAAGTATCACACATTCCACTGAGTTGAGGGTATCACGGAGCTAACTATTTGCTCTTTTGCACATCTGGCTGCTGATTTCTACGAGGACAAAAAGAAAAGAAACCAACCAGGTTGGTGGCTCATAAAATTCAGGTCCCTAGCATTAGTTGATGGTGTTACCTCCCCTCTTCCAGCTCTGCTGCTTCCTCTCCCCCTCAGCAGACGACCTCTTCTCCACCGTCAATGAGAGAGACAGAAGCCAACAGATGGATCAACCTCCAGCCACTAAAGGAGGGACTTCCCTTACTGACAACTATCTGCCTTTCTTATTAAAGTGTGTGTGTGTGGGGGGGCCTCCCTCCCCTGGTTTACAACTATCCCTCCTAACATACCCCTCTAATTCTTTCCCTTTCTTTCTTAGAGATGAAATTTTGTGGAGACTGGCCTCTTCCTCTAATGTATATGGCTCTGTCTATCAGCCCTGAAATGTGTTCGAGTTTCTTTCATTTTGGAAAAACAACTATTAAATAGTCCCCACGGCATGTCTACTTCCCATTTCTACTAGTCTATGCCAACTTCCACTTCACAAATTCGTCAGAAGACTTTACTGCCCTTAATTTAGCTCCAACTTCTTTCCATCCACTCTTCAAGCCACCCTGTGCAGTGTCTGCTTCCATCACTGCTTACACCCGCTCTCCAGGGTCTCCTGTCATCTCATTGCTCACATTCTCTGGGTACTTTTCAGTCCTTAACTTACCTGATCTCTAGGCAACTTACTTGATCCCCGAGCTTCCCTGGAAAAGTGCTTATCACACTGCCTTGTGTTAACCTGCTTTTTTTCTTCAGTGCCAATCACTAGATGGAAAGTTCTGAGGGCTGGACCTTGTTAGCTGTTTGCTGTAGTGTTCTCAGCATTCAGCACAGAGAGGGGCCAAAACTTACCAATCGAGATTATGACAAGATAAAGGGGCAGTAAGAATTTGTTTTCTCTGTTGAGCAGATTTAGTTATGACTAACTCCAAGACAGTGCCCTGTGATTGAACTGATTGCGGCTGAAAGAGATCAATTGTCTTTGGAGATGGGACCAGCAGTTAGCGTAATGGCTATGTTGCTGAACTTCCATGTAGTCGACCACGGTTCGCGTCCCGGACCCGGTGGCTTAAAACTCACGCCGGGCACATGTGCGTGCGTGCCCAAGATCCCGAGAGGAGAATGGAGGAGAAGGGATTGCGGTGTGGCCATCCCCTCTGGGGGGTGATTTCTCGCTTTCGGTCTCTCTGTCTGTCTGGCGAGCACACGCGCCCTATAGCGAAAACCTCTAAAAAAAAAAAAATATGTCTTTGGAGACAGTCTCCCCAAATGACTCCTTAAATACCAAAAAGTGTCTCAAGTGCACAAGAAGTCTTATGAGTTAGATCCTTTGGGACCAGGGAATTGCCTTTTTAAGATTTAGTTTTAAAAACCTGGGGCTGGCAGGTGGTGTGGTGGTTAAGGCGGCTGGACTTCCACATGGCTGACTACGGTTTGAGCCCTGGACCTGGCAGCTTGCTTTCTCACTTTCCTTCTCTCTGTCTGTCTCTCTGGTCAACTTCAAAAAGAAAAAAGAGGGACCAGCAGTTAGTGTAATGGCTATGTTGCTGGACTCCCATGTAGTCGACCGCGGTTCGCATCCCGGACCTGGTGGCTTGAGACTCACGCCGGGCGCGTGTGCGTGTGTGCCCAAGATCCCTAGAGGAGAATGGAGGAGAGGGGATTGCGGTGTGGCCATCCCCCCTGGGGGATGATTTCTCGCTTTCTATCTCTCTGTCTCTCTCTGTCTGGAGAGCGCATATGCCCTATAGCAAAAAGTAAATAAATAAATAAATAAATAAATAAATAAAACAAAAAAAAAAAAGAAAAACCTCTCCAAAAAAAAAAAGAAAAAAGAAAACAATGACAAGGAATAAAACTAAATAAAAAAAATTCTTAAAAAATTTATATATAAAAAAAAACCCCTGCTATGTCTGTCTACCAACTTCTTCCTATACACCACACATTCTCATTCCTTCCCTTCCCCGGGTCAACTTCTCCCATTGGTTTGCACTGTCTTCTGGAAAATTACCCAGAATTCTGTAGCCTATGGCTATCAGAGCATTTTTAAGCTTTTTTTGGCACAAGTTATGTTGTGTCCATTTTACTACACCAAAGTTACAGAAACTTCTGCCTTGAGTTTTCTTGCAGTATGCCATGTGTTTTCAGAGTCACTGGGATGTCCACATCTACCAGCACTTGCTGTGAAGGGGAAACACATACTGTTTTCCTCTCTTACTATAACTCATAAAAACTAGCTTTAGCTCTTCTGCTATCTCACAGGCAGAGGGTGAGCACAATGTGGTCCAAGAGTTTTCTGATCAACCTCAACCTGCTTAAGCACGTGTGACGTGTGGTCTTCTACCTGCCAGATGCTGCCATCTTCACAACCTACAGGGGCTCAGAGAAGGCATCAGCCACTCCCTCGGGACTGTTCAAGTCCTCTGACTTTGACTTGTACTTCACAGCACCCCCTTCCTCCCCTTTAGCCATAATGCCAGAAGTAGGAACCAAGCCTTGGGAAGGTGCTCCCTGCCAACTTGAAGAGGATGCAAACAGAAAACAGATGAGGCTCAGCGGGGCACCAGCTCCCAGTCAGTTCGCTTTTGCTGGAGGGGAACACTGACCCTGCCGACTGCAGATGTAGTAGCGTCACCACGGTGGTGAGAACTGAAATGAGTGAAATCAACTCTCTGCCCTTCAAAACAAAAGAGCAGGCAGAAGTATAAGGAGGATGGCACAGTCTCAGAGACCATATGTACCCTGCTGTGGGAGCCTGGGAGCTTAATCAAAGCACCTACAGGTCCTGGGATCTGACTCTCTTTTCCAGATTTCATCCCTTGGCTGGATACCCAAGAAGGGCTGCAGGGCTGAGTTGTTTAAAGCATGAATGGAAAATTTCTAGCCTTCTCTCCCCCTACCACCCCCCATGCATTGCTCCAGCCCAGTCTGAACACCACGAGGTATTTTAAAATAATTTCTACTTTGATGAATTGCTGGGGAGTCCACAATTGCTCATAATCAAAGGGAGAAAAATGCAAATGAGATCCGGCCGAGAACTATCACCACCAAACGTTTATTTCACTGCACAGTGCCAAAAAGAATTAAAACAACATTAAACTCACAGCAATCATGTTTAAGCCCTCGTTTCCAAGTGCCAAATTGCACCACTCTGGATCATACAGATGTTCGTTAATTATGCTAATTTTTATTAAACTATTAAAATGGAGAGAGTACTGGCTCAGCCAGGCAGACCCCAGCTCTGAATGAACTCTGCTCTTGTCTAGAGGTGCTAATTTACTGCATTTTTATTAAGTTGCTGATTCTTAGATTTCAGTTTTAGAATGGCAGAGAGAACTGAAATTCTAGGATCAATGTCTTCCATAAAGTCTGACTTCTTTTTGCCCAGATGTTTGAAGAAACTGGAAAAAATGCTGAGAGGCTCCCAGGAGACTTGAAATCCTCAACACTACCTTCAAGGTGAGGGTATACACCTACACGTGACAGTGTTCGGGCACTGACCTTATATCCACTCTCCATTTCGTAACTCTCCATATACTGTATATGGCAGAGCTGAGATTTTAATTACACACATTTATTAATTGAATATGCTTTAGATAAAAATATAAGAAGCTCTTTAAAAAGTCCAACAGAAGTACAGGGTGTGGTGCGTTCTCACCATCAACATTTCTAGGCTTGATTAAACATCCGTTTCTCTAAATATCAACCTTACTCTCACCTCCTTGGACCTCCACCCCCATTCCAAACTAAGAAGTCTTAAAATTCAAAGTTGGTTATTCGGACTCCATTATCTGGGTGGAGAAGCTACTGGCTTGGATGAGCAGAGTGATGAGTGAACCTGAAATAGAGGCAGTGCTCACCATCAGCAACAATCCAATGTGTTTATGGGGACTGCACACTGCCATAAAAGAATTTATGCTGCTAATCTCCATCAACAAGGAAAAAAAGCCCTACCAAACCTGCCATAAAAAGAACAGCAAATTCTATAAACAAAAAGCAGTATGGCCACCAACAACGGGCATGTTGCACAGCGTGACTCTGCCTCCAGTGGTTTCCTATTGCTGTTTATGGTTTCAAGACTATCATGGACCTCCTCAGTGCTCCTCCTGTCACAGGGCCCTGAGTCCCTGTATGGTGCTGCAAATACCCTGTCAGTAGGTGTCAGGGGATATCAGGGGGGGAAACCAGCAGGCGCCTATCATAAGCCTTAAAAGAGATTAAATACCCCTACTCCATGATTGCTACATTTTAATTTCTCTCCTCCCTGCTGGTTCCTATTTGTATAAGCTCTTCCATGGCTCCCCTGGAGTAGCACAGACATGACCTGGAATGACCATCCTGTCTTGGGATGAAAATTCAATTTCTAGGCTCAGTGAATCCAAGGCTGTTCCAGCAAAAGGAACTCACCATCCTCTAGGGCACATATTCTTAAACTGGTGTCTGTGAACCCCTGGCCTGTCTATGGATGGATAGGAAGGGATCTTTGGGCTCCCTGAAATTGGTGTAAAATTCTGCATGTGTACATAGGTCTCATGCCTGGGATGAGGCCCAGACCTTTCATAAGATTCTCAAAGGGCTTATGAACTCTCCACAGTTTACCAGCCAGCACTCTAGGGGGAAAATACAATGGACTTTATGGCTTGGATCTGTATTTTGGCCCAGTGTAGCCATACCCTCTCCCCTTTAAAAAATACAATAAAAGAGAATCAAGAATCCTTGTTCTCTCCATGCTGGGTTTCCTAAGGTTCAGCCCTTCAGCTTCAGAGTCCATTCCTTCTCCAAAGGCTAAGCTTGCTTATCTTTTCTAAGCGCCATCTCTTTAACTGCGACTTAAGCGTTGTGGTGTCTTCCCTGAGCTTCCATTCAAATCCACATGATGGCTTTTGGATCAAGATGCTTGACACTGTCTCTTCCCCTGAGAATATTCCTAATAGAAACATTCTTTCTTCACACTGAGTTGGGGTCCAAGACTCTATGGAACAAGATTCCCAGAAAATGTCTAATACGTTTTGGTCTTTTCACCATCGAAGTTCGCTGTACCAGTACTTGTAAACAAGAGGATTCCTCTTCAAGAGGACAATCAATCAGCCCCTAACACAAAAGATCAATAAATGCTTGATATATGTATGAGAAAGGCCAATCGATCACAAAATTATTGGTTTATGATGGCTTATTTCTCCTATTAGTGCTTGTACAATCATACGATATCATTAGTAAAAAGGGGACATTTGAATTACTAAGTAGAGCAGACAGTAATGGCCCAGGGTCAGCCAAAAACATCATTATTTTTTACTCTGGCTTGGCCCACAAATTCTCTACACCTAAAATCCAGTTTTGGAAGTTGAATGTTTTCTTGGGATACCATAAATTATTAAGTAAATTGAGGGCTCCAACTCAGAACCCTTCCAATTGCTGAGAAAAACAAGGCAGGGAACAGGAATTATTCACCAAAGACAAACAGGTGCCAATTTTTCAGCACAAATAGTTTTATGAAGAGATTTTCCGTAAGGAGAGAGGAAGGAAATGGTCAGTTGGTCAGACAGCGGATTAGTGGTGTTGGATCCTAAAAGGATGGGAGCTTAGTGCTTGGCCGAAACCTCGAGTAGCTTGACGGCTTCTCCAGTCTGTTCTACATTGTGTTTTAAGTTCTTGGCAATCGTTTTCTCTTTTTCCATTAATTCAGAGTTTTGGTCTATAAATCATAATAAAAACGAATCATTAAATTTGCCTCAATTGAACCAGTTTTATTTATTGTTACATTTCAGGGAACTTGCTAACCTGAAGATTGATGGGCCTGGATACAGAGGAAGGTATGTGAGTGTAAGAAAGAGAAAACGGAATAGCTGGGGTGGTCAGAGAAAGCGTTTGGGGATGGGGGGTCATGGCGACAAATCTACAAAGTGATCCCCCTAGCTCAGAGCTAAATGTCCTGAGAATAGGAATGTGTCATCTATTTAATAGATGGAGGGTATGAGAGCACTTGAATGACAGAATATTCAGTCTCAAGTGTGAAGTTTATGTCCTGAATAGGGCGCAAGTGGATGATGATCAAGTCAAGACCAGGGAGGTATGTAGGGCCTGTGCACACACTGGATGTGGTTGGTGGAAATGTGTGCAAAAGACAGAATGGTGATAGTAAAGTCATCGGCTATGAAGGTGCAAGGGAAGGCGAAAGAGAAATGAGAAAGAAAACACAAGAGCTGAACTTTACCTAAAGAAGAGAGACAGGGGAAGAGGAAGGTAAACACTTTGCAGATGGGAGAAAACAAGGTGCCAAGTGCAGCATTCAAAAACAATAGAGACAGCACCATTTCGGAGCTGATAGAATTGTGATACCATGTGAGACGAGTGTATTAATATGTATTCCATAAACTGCGCAGCTCGCAGCTCTGCACAGCTCTGTTTTGCTCTGACCGCAGTACCAGCCTCAGGCACCACAACACAATTTGGAAACAATGTGACGGAAATGTTTAATCTGCTCGGCCCATCTGTGCTGCGTATTTCTCCAGATCTCCCTGAGAGAGGCGCCTTGAATCTCCACATTGCCTTTAATATTCTCCTAAATCACCTCCCCACTGCACTTCAAGGGCCATTGCTACAATATCACAGGTTCATCTAAAGTGCAACGGGGAGGGGGGGGTGGGGGAGGCGCGGGCCAGGAGATCTTTTATTTTAAAATAATTTCCAGAGATCATCTTTTCTGCTTCCTTAAAAAAAAAAAAAAGAAAGAAAGAAAAGTTATTCTACTGTTGCCGTAAGGTTATTGAGGTTGTTTGGTGCAAAACAGGGTGGGATAAAGTGGAATCATTCTCCAAAGAATTATTTTTATTAATCTTCATTCTCTCAATGGGACCTGAGAGTGGGGGAGCAGATGCTTGTTTTCTCTTATCTCATTTTCCTACATCTTGCTAGGGTGATGCGTGCATTTGGGGCTGGTGCCTCTCTCCTATTTATGCTCCAGCATCAGTAAGGACTTGGTAGTTCCCAGGGTCAACCTTGACTATGCCATGCTGTAAACAAAGCCATCTTGTATAAATTTAGTCCCTGGTCAACATGGCCCTCATCAGGAAAGGACACTGTCTTATGTTATTAAATATGGTTTAAAACTTTAGATCTTCTCTGTTAGTATCAGATGTTGGGTGTCAGATTTCCACTACCTTTTGCCACTGGATTTTGCCAGATCCAGAGATTTGGGGCTACAATGTAGAAAGCTAGGGTACATTCAGGAGAAAGAGGGGATAAGATGTCATGTCCCAGAGTCTAGACAAATGGAAGAGTTGCGTATCACCAAGGAAATTAGGATTCCTTTTGCTTTGTGAATTAAAGAAATGAATAATTTAATCCTCAAGATTGTTCCAGCGAGGGAAAGGCAACGTCCCAGTTGCGGAGCACTACAGCCTGTCGGTGTGTTACATCATCTGCACACATAGGCGTTTCCATGACAACCGCTTATAGCTTCATTTCCTGGATCCCTCTAGGGGGTGTCACAGCCAGATCCACCTGCTTTTCACCCTACCCTCGGTGGGGTCATGGTAAGGTCGCCAGAATAAATGAACGCGGGTACTAATGATCTGTTTACTGCTGTTTATGCTCTGTGTGTGTCAGGGGCACGCACATTTAGAGAGCTCATTATGGTTGCAATTAGAATGCACCATCGCTAGATATTTAACTCCTTTTTCTTTTAAATTAGCATTTTAATAACATTCTTTGAGCAGAGAAACAAAATGACCATTTTTCACGGACAAACTTCTAGCTGTAGGTGCAACTTTAATGGCAAAGTTGTGAAGGGGAAAGAAGGAAGAAAAAAAGGCCATTTTTACTACTTTCACCCTCCTCCTTACCAAAAGGATATTTTTATTTGCTTTCTAACACACTCAATTTCCTAAATTTGTTTTGAATCCAATTATTTTGGGTGGTTTAAAGTACTGCACTCTTGTTGGACGGAAATTAGCAGCGATTGAAATTAACTTTTTATGTGACCTGTGAAAGGGGCTAAAATAATTACAAGTGTGTAGAAGAAACCCTCTCTCCAAAAGACCCTTGCTGTAGGATTGGGCCATGCGCCAGTGATACCATTATAAGAATGTCTTTATACAGCAACTGCAAGGTTTTTTTTTTTTTCTTTAAAAAGGTGATTGCAATGATTGTTTCTGCATTATAATTCTTAGGATTATTTTATAGAGGATAAATGATAACAACAACTTGTCTAACAGACAGGATAAATAAGAAGCAGAAAGGTTGAAAACAATTACAGGGCACTGTTTACTATTTAAACATGGTGAGATTATGGAGCATCGAAAAGCAGGAGAGGTGAAACAGGAAAGACACAATATAGAGACCCATTTGGTCAGAATGTTCCATAAGGTATTGCTTTTTAGGAATCAGCCAGCACCATTTCTAAGTGTTTATAGATGTTCTGTTTGTGTAAAGTACAGTGAAAAATAACAATTTGAATGTTTCGATTATCTTTCCCAGTCCGTTCCATTTTCATTATTTATTTCCTATAAATCGGGACCTTGCCGAACATAATTCTGCACACAAGGAGGTGGATGGGACAGCCAATGTGAAGGAGGAGATAGATGGTGGGTGCGTGTAAGATAGATGCTATGCGTTTATGAAAAGGAGCAGTATGTCTGCATGTGAACATCCACAAAGTAGAGCAAGCAAGCGTGTAAACTATAACAAGTATTTATAGGTGGGGGAAAAAAAGGTGTAAGGAAGATTGCGTGGGAACAGACAGAGAGTCTGAAAAGGTTTGGGTTTTTCCTACCCTCCTGGAATCCACGTCCAAGTTCCGCCTAAGATGTCTCATGCTTACTGTGGCTTCTGTGAACCTCACAAGCCTTTCCATGACAACAGACGGGGATTTCACAGCCAGAAGACTTAGGAGGTCAATAGTTGAAAAGCAAGAGTTAGACAGACCTTTATCAACAGCAAAACAATCCCACCAATACCCCACAACCCCCTCAAAGATAGAAGGAGGAAAAAATTTAAAGATGCAGCAGGACAAAAAGAAAAAAGGAGGCTTTCTAAAAATGCAAGTTTAAATGTTTATGCTTTTGTATCAGCCTCGTTGCACCTTAGAATCTGCCATTTCATAAATAAAATACGATGGCATAGACTATAATTTGGTGATAGCTACCCCAGGACATATCTAGATGCACTTCTGTTATTTTAATTAAATACTGCATTATGGTTTGTGACAACTACATAGCTACAGCGTAAATGAATTCAGAATTAAAGTGTTACTTAGGCATCCAGTAATTTTTGTTTCATTCCTCAGTTTTACAAAGCAAACAGCTATAAAATCAAGATGTTTGTTCATTTACAGATGGAGCAGGATTGTTGTCACTGTTTTTTTTTCTCCTTAATCCTCATGCACAAAAAGAAGACAGAGCTCAGAGTCTGGCTCCCAACACTCTCTGCTTATGAGACACATCACAAAGAAAAACACATCCTCTTGACTATAATGTGATATGCTGAATATTAATTGCTGGTATTATGCTTATCTTTCTAGCCGGGTTCTGTCTTTTAACAATTATTCTGATGGGCTACAATGTTGTACTGCCAAGAGATTTTTCTCTTTTGTTTAACAGTTAGAAACCTATTTGATTTTATGTCACTAAAAAAATTGTTAAGTTCACAACACTCCATGGAAGTTTTTAGTATTTGGAACTCTTCCCAAATACAGGATATTAGTAGAAACCAAGAAGCCACTGAATCTCTTTGCTAAAAAGATGACACACATCTCGGCATTTAAAAGAAAAAAATATTTTTCATTATAGCAATGTTAATGTTTCCTTAATGCAACTGGAGAGGACATTACAATTTGATATAATCAATTGGTTAGTTTAAATGTCACTTCACTAGCAAGTCATAAGAAAGGTTTAGAATATTTCCATCTATCAGCTGCATATTTTCACTTGAAATTAATATGACAGAATAAAAGGGTTTTTGTTCAAACCTGAGGATTTAATTGTATCCTAATGTGTCATATGTTGAGATAAAAGTTTTTAGATAGCAAGTTTTCTGAACTCATTGTCTATTATTTCTAGTTTGAGAGAACAATATAATCTTTCTATTAAATACCATATATCTGTGAATGTCTGCAAATTCCAGCTTTTCTATATTCTAATCAATTAGCTCCAATCCCCCCCAACGAGCCCTACAACTGGCATAGATGTTGCTGCCCTGTATGTTTTCAATGTGGATATAATTTGCTTCAGTATTTTGCTAGTTTGGTTGGAGAACTGAATCTATATAATACCAAGGAGCACAGGCAGAAGAGGTTTGGGGAGGCTGAGTTCCTTTTGAGAAAATAATTACACAGAAACAAAGCTTTTGCGACTCCTTTTAAATAGGGCATCTCACCGAAATGTCATCCAGCCTCTTTGGCAGATTAGTGAGGAGTTTATTACTAAATCTCTGTCTAATAAACGTGCAGTTGACTCTGGAGGAGCTGCTTGTTATAATACTGGCGGCGGGAAATGGAGGGAATGTCACAGTTAAAGACACAAATTTTCCCCATAATATATTCGAATGGAAACCTCTGAATCCAATACTACATGGGCATATCTAATAAATTCACAATATTTCAGTCTCAACAGCCTTCACCGGTTAGTTTTAAAGATTTATGTGGTAAAAAATTACTCAGTGATGAATATGGTTTATTCTGTGCAGTATTGGAGGTATAAGGAATTAAACTACCGTCTTTAACAGTGAATTTATTATTACCTCTGTCAAAAGACGAAGCCTTTAACAGCATTTGTTATAAATTCACTGCAAAATAAATGGCTGGAATTTTTTACACTGGGTTTGTAAAGCATCGGGTGATTCTGAGCATTAACCTAACCCTGCCACGGCTTATATGGTTCTAGATAAACATTTGTGTCTGGACCTTGTAGTTAATTATCTGGTCTGGGACTCTACACCTGACTGAAAAGTGTGTGTGTACAAAGTGAAGGGTTCTGTCCAGGGGAACAGTTCAGGAATAAGAGGATGAAAGAGGAAAACGCCAATTTTAGTTTCTTTTTTTAAAAAAATGGGTTTTATAATAAATGACCAGGGTTTGCAGGACAGGGCTGATGTGCATCTGGACCTCTTGTTAGCAGGTTTACATGCACACATATGCATGCACACATAAACACCCTCTCCCTTTTGTCCTCTCTTGGAATGGGTGTCCCCTCATTTATAAAAATTACCTGGAAGGAATGAGGCTGCCAGGGTTTGTTCTAGACGATTGGTTCCTGTCTGGGGGAAAGGAATGGCCTCCACTGAATTTGACCGGTGTATGACCGTTGCCTTCCAGCTGACCCCAAATCCCATTCCCATCCTCCTAACTCTATAACCTCCCATAGGGGTTATTAATGAGAGAAAACACCATCATCATCATCATCTTCGTCATCACAGAACAGTGTTGACCTGCTTGTTAACATGAAATGGGGCGGTGGGGACAGCTTCTGCTTCTCTTTTGTACCGTCATAAATAAGAAAAGATATTTTCCAATGGTATCCCCTCACCCACCCCTTTTGGTTAGGTCAGAGGTGAATAATAGCTCTTTGACAGGCATTGATCAGTTTCATCACACTGTTTCGGCAGCCTGTGCCCCAGGCCTATACTCTCCCCACTTACCAACCCCAAATTATCTCCCAAATAACCCCTGCCCATCCCCCACTCAGCCAAGCAGAGGGTATGGTGCCTGAGGAAGTCCTAAATGGACACTAGATGTCACCAAACACCTCCTTTCCCTCAGAGCCCTGAAATTAAAAAAAAAAAAAAGTTCTTTCATTTAAAGCAATTTAAGGAATTAACTTATTTGTTTTTACGAGACTTGTTGTCACATTCAACTAAGCACACTTAAAAGAGAAAGCACTGCTACATTCAGATAATTTTTACAACATATATATCCCTTTTGGAGAAGATGAGGTCACAGGAGGGGAAAGGTCTACAATCTCTAAGTAGCCCTTTGAGGGAGTACCTGGAGAAAAATAGGTTTTCTAAATCCCATCGTAACAGACCGTTAGGTTGATATAGTCCAGGTGTGCCAGGACAGACATGCTGCGTTCAGATGACAAGAAGCTGGATTTGGAACCAGTGTAACAAATTCTGTCCATGGTTGTTCATATATGGCCTGTGGCCATCTGACAGCACCAAGCGTGCGCCATGTCAAATGACTTTGTAAGATTCCCTAGTTTCCATCAGCAAAGAAGACTCAAACATGTTTGGGGCCTGAGAATCCCTTCCCACCCCAGCTGGGCCACTATGTAAGGATAAGTCTTACATGGTGCTCAACTTGTTGCTCCAAGGTTGGTTTCCATGGAAATAAGGTGCTGGTCAAGACCTTAGACCAATTCATGGGCACATAACCCGAATCCACTGGGTTTACCTTAACTGGAAGACTTCATTCAAATGCCTCTTCTCCTTTTTAGTAAATTCAGAGAGTTTATTTTTCTTTCTCTTTAATTTGCCCATATCTGCTAGACAGCTCATTTACCACCATAAATTACTTCTGGAACAGGAGGTTTATTTTTTTAAGTGGGTGTTTACTTAAGAGTTATGTCGCATAATGGAGCAAGCACCTTTATTATTCAGAGAGAATGTTCCCCAGTGAGAGACCTTAGAACAGGAAGACAAGGCCCCTTCTCTGAAAGCTGGAGTTTGTGACTCATCCAAACAGTGCTCCTTCCCTCTTGTTCTCCCACTTCCAAGTGATAGGAGTGGTGCTGGTCCATGAAAGGGCCCTGGGATCCTCAGATAAAAGGAACTAAGCCAGGGCACAGCATTATCGCATGGAAGGTGATTCAGCACCTGCCCTGTCATGCCTGGTGCTCAGGCTGAATGGATTTTTGGAGTACACCTGTTGTTGAACCCCTGCCAAGTACTGATGGCCACTAACCCCCAAATCACTTTTCCCCGCTGTTGATGTTTGGAATGTCAGACAGGACTGAGCGGCAGCCGGCGTGTATTTCAAACACAGCAGATGGATTTTTATATTAGCTCCTATTTCACGTTCAGGCAGAGCGACCGCCACACTAAAACCGCAGCCTCAATGCTGCCGAGTTTGCTTCTGTGAGATTAATTCTGCGAAATTAATTGGGACAAGATTGAAAAGGAAATTAAAATGCAGCTGAGTGAACAGGCTTTTCAAACACCTTTTTCCTGCTCTATTCAAACTTGAATTCTGCGGTGGTCGCCGGCATCGTGGGAAGTAATTTACGAGAGGCAGGCTCTCAGGAGCCATCGGTTACGTTTGAGGAGACCTGCGCCAGCGCCACAATCTGGAGCCACTGAAGAGCGCTAAACACCCCGCTGTGGCCTGAGCTGTGTCCCGGCTCCCGGGAGGAAGGGAGGCTCAGTCCCACACCAGAAAAAGCTGTTCAGAAATATCTGGGTCCAAAAGGAATGCAAGAACATCCGCTGGATGCACAGATCTGCTTCGTTATTAAAAATCTCCCTTTAATATATTTTAAGACCCAAATTGGAACTCAGTGAATTAAGTGGGCATGAAGCTGCATGGGGCCTAGGAATGTATGGATGTGTTTCCGGGCAGGTCAGCGGGAGGCATCCTGCTGATGATGCCATTGGTTACTGATTCAGAGCGTGGGTACATGGCTCTGGCCTCTCCGTGCAGAGCAATCTGAGGAATCTACTGGATATCTGTGACAAGCACTCAGACCAGGAGAGGCACCATGAATTTCCATGTAGGCCTGTTTACTGGGTGGTTTCCTACATCCAGCTGAGAGATTCTCGTGCCTTCGAGCATCTCTATGAGAGTTCTAGATAGATACTTTCTCTCTCAGGTGATCAATAATTTATTGAATTCCTAGTATGTACACCCAAAATCAACCCAAAAGGTTTACTTTATCATCAGTGGAAGGGAAAGGGATATAATAGTTTCCATTTCAAAAAACGTCAGGGACACAAATTTCCTGATGCATGCATCACAACAACCCTATGAATAGAAATTATTCTGATTTTTTCAGATGAGGAAACTGAGGATTAGCGAGATTTTTTTGCCCAGGGTCCCATCAATAACCTATCTGTTATTGGTGCTTACTCGCTTCCCTAAGAACAAGACAGGCGATGGACATTTGGTTATTTATGGGATGTATCTTTCTTGCCCAGTTAGTCATCTTTTCAGGTGATACCTTTTTTTTGAGAGAGAGATTTTTGCTACTGAGTGCATATGCTCACCAGGAAGACAGTGACAGAGAGACAGAAAGTGAGAAATCACCCATTCCCCCCAGGGGGGATGACCATGCTGCAAGCCCTTCTCTTCCAGTCTTCTCTTGGGATTTTGGGCATGCATGCACACAAGCTTGGCATGAGTTCAAGCTGCTGGGTCCAGGACTTGAACCATGGTCATTCATGTGGGAGTCCAGCAACGTAACCATTATGCCATCTGCTAATACCTTCCCCCTTTTTTAAAGGATAAATACGAGGTCATTGGGAAAGTCAGGATGCATTTCTGCATAGAAAAATATGTCACAACTTTCCTGATGACCCAAAAGCTCTCTTCTTGGAATTATTCCTGCCCAAAGGCAAGACTAATTAATTCTCCTGAGTTTGGCCTTAGGATTCTGGGATTCAAGGTTGGATCATGACTATTAAAAAACAGCAGTGAGGGCCAGCAGGTGGTGTGGTGGTCAAGGTGTTGGACTCCTATGTGGCTGACTAAGGTTCAAGTCCCAGACCTGGTGGTTCGCTTTCTCACTTTCTTTCTTGCTCTCTCTTTCTCTCAGTGGGCATGTGTACCCTATGGCATGTTAATAATAATAATAATAATAATAATAAGATAAGTTAATTCTTAAAAAAAAAAAAAAAAGCAGGAGTGAGTAGTGGGAACCCAAGTCTAAATCTGTCATCCTTCCTCTCCCTGCCTCCTCCACCTAGCTCCCCCATCTAGTGGCAGCTTCTCCAGCCTACACCCTACCCTGCAACCCTTTCAGATTACTTCTATCTGACAAAGGGGAGGGGAAACTAGATGCATTTATGAGGGTTAAACACAAAAGATCCGGTAAATTTTGTATATTTAAAATGAATCAGTACTAAAACCCTTCTTTGTGTGTGTGTAGAACTTCTTTAGCCATTGTGTAACGTCAGGCCCACCATATTTAGAACAGGAATGTTTGTAGTGGAAGGAATCTTAGCTGTCATCCAACATCCAACACAATTCTCTTATTCCTTTTTTCTTTTTTTGAGAGGTTTTTGCTATAGGGCGCGTGTGCTCGCCAGACAGACAGAGAGAGACAGACCAAAAGCGAGAAATCAACCCCCCCCCCCAGGGGGGATGGCCACGCCGCAATCCCTTCTCCTCCATTCTCCACTCGGGATCTTGGGCATGCATGCACACGCACCCGGCGTGAGTTTTAAGCCACCGGGTCCGGGATGCGAACCGCGGTCGACTACGTGGGAATCCAGCAACATAGCCATTACGCTAACTGCTGGTCCCACAATTCTCTTATTTCACAGGTGAGAAAACAGGTCCAGGTAAACGGAGATGTGCACAGGTGCATCCTGCGTTTCTCAGGGAAACACACTTCCTCGTCCCCAAGCCACAGGTCTTTCTTGCCAAATAAAGTGTCTACTGGTCAGAAAGAAAAGTAAAATGGAGCTTTCTCGACATAGTTTTCCTGGATTAACCTTAACTAGGGTCAGTTCTGTCCCTCCAGGTGTGAGAGGCAGGTTGCAGGGTGTAACTGACTCCAACAAAGGAAGCCAGATTGGACTAATGTGGAGCGGATTTAGGAGCCATATGAGAAAAAAATTCCAGAGCGTAGGAATAACTGAACTCTGGATGGAGACAACAGCCACAGGAATGGGAGCGGCTTTTCTGTGGGACTTGGTTCTTTGGTACTTCTTAGAGACAAGGGAGTGGATTAGGTGGTCTTTTAAAGGTTCTGTCCTATCCACAGACTTTTACTGAGTTAGGTAATATAATAAAGGGACATCCAGTCTGAAATGCTCCCCACACCAGTGTTAACTGAAATGGAGTTTTATAAGGGAAAGTTCAGAGCTTCTAGCTTCTCCTGCCTCCTCTGATATGCAGAGATTAGCGCCATGGGAGAAGAAAGGCAGTTGGTGTAGCTTGTTGGGGGAAGAAATGATACTACTACAATGGTAAGGGTTGAAAATGGATCAGAACCTCCCACAAGAGTGGAGAAAGACCACGACAGAACCAGTGTGGCAAGGCATTCTCACTAAAGTAAATGCTGATATTAGCTTTTAGTGATGGCCAAAGGGATGAAGGGTCGGTTTAAAAAATACAGGTGGTGTTGCTTCCCCCTGTTCTTTGTGATATCCTAAAATTACGGTAGCCACGGTAACCACAGACAGCTCTGTATTGCAGGACAGGTCACCGCACAGCGCCTTCTAACTGGAGGAAAGGGACCCCCAGTGAGAAGCCATTAACAAAGGCAAAAGACATGCAAAACAAACAAAATAATCATGACAGAGAGAAGGACCAGCAGACAGTCTGGCTCTGTTCTTTCCTGCTCCTGCTGCAGGCACCTCCAGACAATGTAAACAGTTAATTTGTTCACCTGCAGGCTCTGGGCAAACAGAGGCCTGGTCACACCTGAGTGGATAACTCGATTACCCCTGTAATGCCAGCGTGGTAATGTACACAAATTCTATTACACAGCAAACCTTGCTTTCGGGCATTTGAAATACCAATCAGGCCAATGTCCACTCCCTTCTTTGCTTCCAATTTATTCTCGGTGTATTAGAGCTGCACCGAAATGGCACTAGCATGGTGCTGAGTTAGGAATCCAGGAGAAATCACTAGAAGATTGTACTCTCTCTCACCCAGCAAGGCCTGCAGGCCGCCTAGTCTCTTACAAAGGGTTGGGTCTGAATTTGGTTCTTGTTTAAAGGGGCCTGATTCATTGGCACCACTGAAAGGTACCTTAGGTCAGACCTACTCTATTTCCTAAAGAGCTTCAAACCAAGACAAACCCTTGTCCAGGGCAGTAACATTCACAGAATAAACAAACAGTAAATGATCATTAGTAATACAGTGGGTTTTCAATTTTCCTTTATGGAATCCACATACTCAGCAATTAAAGAGCAAATTGTGACTATTTCAAAAACATGTTTGTAAATATTGATTGCATATCGAGAGGACTTTAGGGTGCATGTGCTTGTCAGAAAGACAGAGAGAGACAGAGAGGACAGAAAGAGAGAAAGTGAGAAATCACCCCCCCAGGAGGGATGGCCAAGCCTCAATCCCTTCTTCTCCATTTTCTTCTCGGGATCTTGGGCATGCACGCACACGCGCCCTGCGTGAGTTTAAGCCACTGGGTCTGGGACTTGAACTGTGGTAGACTATATGAGAGTCCAGAGACATAGCCATTACGCCAACTGCTGATCCCGAGGGGACTTTTTAATAATTTATTTTAGAGACATAACCTATTATCTTAGCTCACTTATAAAATATGTCTGGTTTTCTTTACAAAGTTGATAGTACTGAACTTCCAAACTATAGCCTGTGAGTTCTAATTTTTGTTGTTGTTGAGAGATTTGTGCCGTAGAGCGTGTGTGTTTGCCGGAGAGACAGAGAGACCGTGAGAAGTCACCCCCCCCAAGGAGGATGGCCATGCTGCAATCCCTTTTCTACCATTCTCCTCCTGGGATCTTGGGCACACACGTACATGTCCCCAGCATGAGTTTTAAGCTGCCGTGTCTAGGATTAGAACCGCGGTCAACTACGTGGGACTTCAGCGATGTAACCATTTTGTCATCTGCTGATCCCCTGAATCTTTTTTCACATCAGTGATGGCTCTGCAATAATCCATCCTTTTTATTCCTTTTAAAATCTAGCTCTTTTATGATAAGTAATATTATTTGTGAGATGCTTAGCTGGGGCTAGAGTTAACTTATGACTGAGGAAGAGAATGAACTTAGCTGGCCTGTGTGGGACTGGATTCACAATCTTGGCCTTATCGGCACTTACTCAAACCAATTGAGCTAACTAGCTCTGATTCCTCCGTCCATATGTAATTATATCAGTCATGTTTATCTATAAATGAAATAAGACAGCTTACCTAGTTGGAATATTTTCAGTCGTATTGTATGATAATAAATTATGTACATAGTGATGAACTGTAACCACTACCAATCTTGAAAAGATCAAATTTTAATCAGCATAGTTTTGGTACAACGTCTATATAGTTTTAAAATTTGTGCCAAAGCAGACATGTGCTCACAGGAGAGAGATGAGAGAGAAAGTGAGAAAGCATCCCCCAAGACGCATGGTCACAGTGCAATCCTTTCTCCATTTCTCCTTCCTTTTGGGATTTTAGGCACACATGCCTGTTGTTTCTTAAGCCACCAGGTCCAGGATGCTAGCCATGTGGTTGGCCATGTGGGAATCCAGCTGCCTTAACCACCAGGCCGTAGGCTGGCCCAGGATTATGTCTATTTTACTGTATTTTTTTAAATTTGAAAACTGGTTCCTAAATCTGGAAGCAGTGCACTTGCCATAGAGAAAGACAGCAAAATAGAGAGACAGAGAGAGAGAAAGCACCAGTGGGGTGTGGTCTCATTGCAATCCCTTCTGCTCCATTTCTCTATCCTGTCAGGATTCGGGGCACATGTGTCTGGTGTGTTCTTCAAGCCTCTGGGGCTGGGATTTGAACAGTGGTTGACCATGTGGGATCTGGGTCCCTTAACCACTAGACCATAGGGCCAGCTGTTACTCTGGATTTTAAATGAAAAATTTCCCTAACAATTATAAATAAATGGGAATTTATGCATGAGAGGGCCATGTAATTCACATAAAGAAGTATATGACATGGAATAATTTTGGTCATGGTGACTATATCATCAAGAGTAATAATTTTGGTCATGGTGACTATATCATCAAGAGTAAAAAAACGGACTTTTGATCCAGTCCTATACTCCATGTCCTTACCTTGCTCAGAATGCGGATGAGGTCACCCCGTTGGAAGGACAGTTCATCTGGCTGGTCACCATGGCAATCCCATAAGCCCTGGTAATAACTGGCATAGTCTGCTGATCAAAGAGAGGAGAAAGCAAAGTTAAAAGGACTCTTTTTTTAAATTTTTTTTCAAAGAGCCCACATATTTGCTACAAAGGGAAAATGGGGTTCTGATATTGCCCCTAGGAAACCTAAGATTCAGGGAGGTCGAGGTAAGATACAGACAAACACTCAGTGTGAGCAAAGCACTGTGGGAGAAAGAGATCATTAACATTAAATATTTACAGATCACCCCTAGTAGGATGCTGTTCAACAATATGATAAATGTATTTATTTATTAATAAAAGGAAATCAGGCAGGTAATTTTTCATTTAGTTTGTAAGTAAGCAACACACAGAGGTTTCCTGCCAGACTTTCTTGATCAGGATGTCTAAACGATCTAGGGCTTCTCTTCCTGTGAGTTTGACAGATCAGGGTAAGTCTCCAACTTTAGCCTGTCCACAAGAGAAGCTGAGTGAGCCCCATGTGTCCACATCGCAGCTCAGATTTCGGCCTCGCCTGTTACATAGGAACTGCATCCTGGGCACTTCCCACCCAGGTACTATGTGAGGTAATCACCAATAAATACTGAAACGAATAGCCCAGTCTTTAAGTGGAACCAAGGGGGTGTCTCATCCATTACAACTAAATTCTGGGTGGGCTGGCTTTTTTCCAGCATCTCATTTGTAGACCCTGAACATGTCTGCCAAGATTTATCTGCAAGCCCCCAGGGGAATAGAAACCAAAGTGATCTGCATTAAAAATGAAAGCAACCGAAGACGACAAACCAAGCTTTAGAAGCAGCTGGAGAGATTTACTGAGCTTCTCAGCGAGACGAGATGGCAATGATGCCACAGGACAGCCATCGATTCGTAACAATGAAGAATTTGTATTGATCTTCCTCTACCCGGAAAGGTTAAACACTGGAGTACAAAGTGGGAGAAGACCTGGGGCTTTGAATGGCAGGAGAGCTAATGCCCACGAGACCAAGGGTGCTTCCCGTTCCGTAGAATGCTGTGTACGAAGGTGTAAACGAAGCACCTACCAAAGAGGAAATTCATGGGATTCAGGAGTCCTGCATTCTAACCAAGATTCACGTGATCTGGGGGACTCTATCTGACAGGGTTCCGCCTTTCCCTTCATTGGTCTTGACCTTCCCATGAGTAGTGGCGGTATTGGTCACTGATGATGGGAAGGGCAAGTGGGCAGTGAGGGACAGAAACCTGGGCTAAATTTGCTTTTTTCCTTTTTGTTCCTAATTTACGAACAATTCAAACGATAAAGGCACAAAGAAACAAACTTCCTATTTGTCTCTGAAAAGGAACTTGAGTGGGAATGTTAAAGTGCACAAGAACAGAGGAGGGCTAGAACAATTTAGTTCAGATTCAGATACTGTGGATCCAGTGGATGGCATAATGGTTATGTCACTGGACTCTCACATTTGGGCACATGTGCATGCGTGTCCAAAAATCGCAAGAGGAGAGTGGAGGAGAAGTGATTGCAGCATGGCCATCCTCCCTAGGGCATTAGTTCTCACATTCTGTCTCTCTGGCGAGTACACATGCCCTATAGCAAAAATCTCTCTCTAAAAAAAAAAAAAAGATTCAGATTCTGCAAAGGGAAGTATAAATTTCACCCATCTAGAAACTCAGGCATGTTTTCTTTACACAGAAAATTGTTTGTATATGTAGCAGACAATAGAGGGCAGCAAACAGGATAACCACAGTGAAAACATTCTGCTACAGAGTTAGGAATATGTTTGGGAGAAAAACATGCTGACAGAAAATGCTAACTATGGGAAACCATACATTTTTGGGAATATCAGTGCATGAAGTAAGAGAAATACCAGTTTCTGAAAAGTGAAGGTATTTTTCCCAGAGTATTTATTACTGCATTTGTAGTTCAAATAGAGTTGATTAATTCCCAAGATTTTGAATACATTTATGAGTAAAAACACATCAACACCAATATTCTTCATCAACTTATATATGGTAGAGAAAACCATTTTTATACAAATACATTTAAAAAGTATTATCTGATTTTTTTCTGTTTGCTGGTTGTTTGGATGAGTTCTTACTGTGTCTCAATTCTGCCTCAGTCCCCTGAGACGCTGGAACTACAGGCACACGCCACCATGTCTGACTTTTTTAGTGTGGGCTGAGAGCTGAACTGAGGCCTCCCCTATAGCTTCAGCCGGTCGAGTGGCAGTATTGACCAGCATGAACTAGTGCAGCTGGGCCTAAAACATAATTTGATATTTCTTCCTTGAGAGTAAAAAGACTGACAACATCGTCTTGGCTTTTTCTGGCCTAGTGGATAGTTGCTTTGGGGTAGTGCTCCTCTCAGTGTGCTGGATATGGGATAGCTTCTAAGATGATGGTACTTTTTGAATATGTATGTAAGAAGTGATTTAATAGTGGGAATATATGAGACTTGGGAAAAGACCTATGTCAAAAACACAGTAGATAGAACAGGAAAAAATATAGAAAAGGCCTTCAGTGCTAAAGGCCAAAAGAAGATAAGAAGATAAGCGTTCGGAAATCCAGGGGACGGGTTAGCCTTAAAGAAGAGAGATCTTCAGAACTAGAACCATTACAAGCCAGCTCTGAAACAGAAGGAGAATGAATGGCTGAAAACTGGGAAAAGGCTGGACTTGCCATCTAGAGAGGATCCTGGTATTAAGAAATCAGTGAGGAGTCATTCCTTAGCCGGACAAGATTGGATTCCATATTGCAGACTCACTGTTTAATATATGTGCGATCTGCATTTATGTGTACGTATGCACACAACTTTACTAATTTATTCCTCAGTAGTTAATAAATATATACACAGCACCTGTTAAATACCCTAGACCATGCTAAATATTGGGAACCTCCCCACGGGCCACACACGTCCACTGCTCTCATGGCCACCATGTTGTGGGGGAGGTACCATGGAACAAACAGTTACACAAATATTTATCTATTTATGGTTGCAATTATGTCTTTGAAGAAGGAATTGAGGATGCTGTGTATAATACAGAATATCAATATAGTCTGAGGGGCCAGAGAAGGCTTTTCCTTTCTTAAAAAATTAATTTAATTTTATTTATTGATTATTATTCTTCGATTTGACCAAAGAGAGACAGAGAGAGAAAGCAAACCACCAGGTCCAGGACTTGAACCATAGTCCACCATGTGGGAGTCCAGCACCTTAACCACCACACCACCTGCCAGCCCCCAGGGAAGGCTTTTCTGAAGCTGTAGTTGTATAACAAAACACTGACCAAGGAGGTGTTATTTAAAGACCATTAAGAGAGGAAGATGTGAGGCTCAGGAGGGCTTTCTTTGAAAGCGTGGCCCCTGGAAGAGCCTGAAGGCCCCAAAGTTTGCACAGCTAATCTAGCTTCTCCCTAAACTTGCCCCCGCTCTCCTCTAAACAGGTGAATGCATATGGACACCTTGTTTTCTTTAGAGCAATAAGAAGAATTGAGAGCCAAGAGTAAAGCTTGCCTCTGGGCTGGATTAGATTCCTTTAGGTTTACACTACACTGGCAGCAGTCTGAGATCAGAAACGGTACAGCATTCTGACCATTTAATTAATTCAAAACATCCTCATTCTCATTTTGAGGACATTATTCCATCTAATTATTTTTTTTTCCAGTCTGTCCATTTGGAATGAAAAACAAAAGAATAAAGCTTAATGCCAGCATTTCTCAATGTCTCTCCAAAAAAACGTAACTCCGCACTAAATAAAGCCTGGTAATTCAAAAGCAAAGCACTAATATATTCAGCATAAAACAGACAGAGGACCTAGAGCAATAATGACACCACTAATAACTAAAACAGTTATAACAATTAACAACAATTACAATGATAGAGAAGCTAATGGGTATGATCACTGCATTTAAATTGCTAGCAGAGCTAAGAAGGACTTTTTCTAAGGGGGAAAAAAGGGTGCATCTTATTCTCTTTATCCCATGTAAAGGAAGCTAAATACCAAGCAAACAAAATGTTACAGAAAGAATAGCAACAGACCAAGTTTTTTTTTTTTTTTTTTTTTTTTTTTTTTTTTTTTAAAGTATCGTTTTTCTCTTTTTAGGAATTTATTGCAAAGCATTTGTCGTTTCATGCCAAGTTCTTTATAACCAGTGATAGTCATTTCTCCTGTAACTGAGGCCAAGTTGATGCTATTGTTGACAGTCAATACCTGAAAGTTAGCATCTGTGATGTGTAAGGTTCTAAGGTAAAAGACGAGGACTTCAGGGCTGACAGGTGGCATGGTGGCTAAGGTGCTGGACTCCCACATGGTCGACCATAGTTTGAGTCCCAGGCTTAGCGGCTTGTTTTTTCACTTTACCTTTTTTCTCTCAGGTCAAATTAATAATAGTAATAATAATGATAATAATGAATAAAATTAAATAAAGTAATTCTAAAAAAAAAAAAAAAAAAGACAAAGACCTCTTTCTGCCTTTCCTCCTCCTTAGGGGAAACAGAATCTGTGATCCTTCCAGAATTCAGCTTTTGTTTGGGGGTCGTTGGGTAGCTCCAGTACTCAAGCTGTGACCAGGGAAAAGAGGCTGAAGGCAGGTCAGCAGGTTGTTTACATTTTCTCGGTGAATAGAGGACTCTGCCAGTGAAGCCTGGCATTGGGTATGACCACTTACATTATGAAAAAGGGAGAAAGGAGAAGATAGATAAAGCCAGTCTTACCAGAGCATGGGTTGGTGAGACTGGGACAGGAAAAAAACTAAAGCGGTGAACCACTGCAAATAACTCGAAATGTTCTCTAGGCCAGAAAAGGCCACCATTTTCAGTTCATTCAAGTAAGCTCTGTTTTAAACTTTATTAACTATTTTTTTTTTTTTTTTTTGAGAGCTTTTTTGCTATAGGGTGCATGCGTTTGCCAGAAAGACAGAGAGAGACAGAGAGACAGAAAGCGAGAAATCACCCCCCGGGGGGGATGGCCACGCTGCAATCCCTTCTCCTCCTTTCTCCTCTTGAGATCTTGGGCACACACGCACACGCGCCCGGCATGAGTTTAAGCCATCGGGTCGGGGACTCGAACCATGGTCAACCATGTGGGAGTCCAGTGACATAGCCATTATGCTAACTGCTGGTCCCACTTTATTAACTATTTCAGAAGGAAAGTATGAAAAAAAGTGCCAGGCTCCACTGACTATGACACCAGAGTAAGAAGGGTAATCAAGCAATACTGCTTCTTATAGCCTTTTTTTTTTTTTTAAGAGATTATTTTGCTATAGGGTGTGTGCGCTCACCAGAAAGACAGAGAGACAGAAAGCAAGAAATTATCCCCCAGGGGAATGGCCATGCTGCAATCCCTTCTCCTCCATTCTCCTCTCAGGATTTTGGGCATGCACACACATGTGCCTGGTGTGTGTTTCAAAGCGACTGGGTCCGGGACTCAAACCGTAGTTGACCACATGAGAGTTCAGTGACATAATCATTATGTTATCTGCTGGTCCCACCCTTTTTTATTTTTAAAGTTATATTTTTATTCATTACTTCCACTGAATGAAAAAGAGAGAGAGTGAGACAGCACCCCCAACAGGTCTTGCCACTGTAGTCCACTCCCAGCTTCAGCCATCCCTGGATTACTGGTACACAGCCCCGGGTATCCAGAGAGGTCTTCAGATGCAAACCTGGAACTTCTCCATCTGGGTCAGCCTTGCAGAGCATCATGTTGGCTGCTGTGCCACTGTCCAGCCTCTTAATAACTCTTTAATCTTGAGGGTTTTCCCTACATCTTTTAATTAATTTATTTTTTAAATTTTCTATAGGGCACATGCACTTGCTGGAGGGGGTGGGAGTGAGAGAGAACCCCTCCTGGGGAGGGGGCAATGACAACATTGCAAACGCTTCTCCTCCATTCTCCTTTCTGGGATTATGGGCATGTATGTGCATACACGTGCCCAACATGTTTTTCAATCCAGCATCTAGGACTTGAACCACACAGTCGGCCACATGGAATCCAGTCACCTTAATCACCACATCACTTGGCTGGCTCCCTAATCTTGAATTTTTAAATTGCCATTGTCCTTAGTGTTATAAGCATGATTTGAAAATGGAGAACACTCACAAATTCTGATTTTCATCTAATTGAATAAAATTTCAGTTGGTTGTTAGTCAACACATATTTGGTTTTGGGAAGTAGGTTTCAAAGGTAAAAGCTGCAAATATCTCTGTGGTATCTCTGTTTCTTTCATATAATTGCACTCTATGGACAGGCATGAAAGTGGGAAGAGGGCCTCAGATATATAATGCTTACAACCAACCATTTGCTTATAAGACCGCTTCCTCTTATAAGGAGGACAGCCTCCTTTTTGGCCTTTTTTGTCCATAATTTCAGAGCAAAAAAAAAAAAAAAAAAAAACAAAACAGTTTCAAGGCGTTCCTTGGTCAGAGATTTGTTGTATCTAAAGATGATTTGTTCCACCAGAGCTGCTTTTTATTTGACATGACATAGCCAACCAATGGTCAGTAATTTTAATTAAAGAGCAGAGAGCAAGTTTTGTGTTTGGTGACCTGAATGTTGCCTTTTCATAATAAGGAAGGGACATAATCTTTCATTACCAAAGACCCTAGTAGTAGACCGCTAGGCTGACAGGTTGAAATTGAGTGAAGATCTGAGGTGTTGAAGAGTCGCTCATTAAAATAACCCTGTTACTAACAGTCATGCTGTAAACCGAGCTCTTTATAGATTGAGCAATCAATACTACAAGGCTGTGATAGATTTTCTAGGTAACAGAATAAAATAAAAGAAATTATATCTTACAGGGTCATTAACACTCAATAAGGATAAGCTGAATTCCTTTCACCCCCCTACTGATAAGATCTAACTGGGCCTTAAAATGTTAGCAATTCCATTAGGGAAGAGCATGGTGTTCAAGGAACAGGGTCCATGGGATGGTGGAGAAAAGTACTCGGATTTTAAAAGAGCCACAGTATCTTTTAGGAGAAAAGGCAGAAGGGAAAGGACAACTTACTTAATTTTTTTTTTTCCTCTAAAAGGCATGTGACATCTGAGAAAAACTACTAAGTTAAGCAAACTTGTACTCTTTATCTATGATGTATAATTCACACTATCCTAGAGTTTCCTGCCTGTTCTTTCTTTAAATTTGCTAGAGGGTATGCTCTTGCTGGAGAGAGAGAGAAGACAGTGAGAAAGCAACTCCCAATATCTTCTTCATTCTCCTGTTGGGAATTTTGGGCATGCATGCACACATATCCAGAGTACTTTTATTTTTCTTTCTTTTTTTTTTTTCCAGAGTACTTTCTAAGCTGCCAGGTCCAAGACTTGAACCATACAGTCAGCCATGTGGGATCCAGCAGCCTTATCCACTATGCCACAGGCTGACTCAAACCCCCCTGCCTTTTAAAAAAAAGTTTATTTCTTTCATGGGAGAGAGAGAGTGCTACAAAGAGCAAGTGCAAGAGAGAGACGGGCATCTATGATAGGGTCTCACCATGCCACGATCCCCTCCCCCAGCATTCCAGCCAGTCAGAATCACGGGTGCCCATGTTCCAGGTCAGCCTGAGATCTGAGTCCCGATCATCCATGTGGCTCCATTGCAGAGCGGCACACCATCACCTGTGCCGCTGTGGCTGGGCTTCCCTGCATTTTAAGTGCTTTCCCAGACCTCTATATTTTATAGTTATAAAACTAAGCGATGACATTTGGATGTTACATATTTGTTGCTGTTTCTATAGTTCCTTTGGAGAAAGGGCGCTATATAAATTCAATAAATAAATAAGTAAACACAAATAATAAAAATTCCTGCTTCGGATTCTGCAGAGAGAGCGAAAAGTCCGCTTGCTTCTTAATCACTAAGTCACTAATCATTATAACTGGTGGGAAGTGTAAACCATAGAAACACATTTAGAGCTCGCTATACTTTAACAACACCTATTATGGAGGCAGGAAGCATGAGGAACAAAGGCTTTTCTTTTTAAATTTTGACTACTAAGTTATAGCTGTTGGAACAGTTAAGAAATAAATCTCTCACCTCCCAGGTTTAACCTATGAGAGGTAGAAGGAGGAAATGAGATGAAGGAAGAGTCTGAAACTGGATTTTAGACTTTGCCAGAGACCTGATGCTTCCTGAATGGAGTTTAATATAAAATTGGCCATAGGAAGTTTACAGTCATTCTACTCAAGCTGTCCATGTGGAGTGTGTCTTTTCTGCACTGGTGACAGAAGTTGGTTGAGAAAAGACATAAGTAGGACACACGTTGGTCAGACAGGTTTTCTGCTGGAATTTGGACAGCAAGAAAACAGTAGAAAACAGGTTTCAGAATGGACTTAATTACACGTGCTAATAATTACCATGGAGTACTCAAAACCATGCTAGCATCCCTGCCCCATTCTTGCCTCAGTTGCTAATTTTTTTTTCCTTTAAGAGAGAACGCGTGTGCTTACTGGAGAGGCAGAGCGAGACAGAGGGACAGAAAGCAAGAAATCACTTCCCAGGGGATATGGTCATACCACAATCCATTCTCTTCCATTCTTCTCTCGGGCATGCACACACACGCGCCTGGTGTGAGTTTTAAGCCACTAGGTTTGGGACTCGAACCATGACCGACTACATTGGGGTCCAGCGACGTAACCATTATGCCATCTGCTGGTCCCCAGTTGCATGATTTTAATCTTGCTTTGGTTTAAGACTCCTGCTGCTGCTTCTTCTCTGTCTTTTCTATCGCTGGGAAAAGTTTGGCCTTTCTGAAGCTGGATCCTTCATTAAACCCTCTAAGTGTTCACTTTCTGTAGCAAATGAACCACGGGAAGGAGCTTTGCTGAATGGGCAAGGAAGAGGAAAACAAGGCACGGGAAAGGAGAAGAGAAGAGAATGGGAAAATGTGAGTTGAGAGAAATGGATAGGAAGCAGGGAGAGAGAGAAAGAACTCCTGGCCTTAAATTTTCAGACTCTAAGAAAAAAATCAGCTAGTATCTAAATCGGTCATGATTCAGGCTCTGCTGACAGGATGAACGTCCTTGAGTTGGCCCTTGCAATGTGCAGCGTTCCTTTACTGACGACGACGCACTAGGTCCGTGGTCCACGGTCCACTTAAGGAGGCTTCAGAGGGGCATTTGACCTGAGGAAGGATGGGCTCACTAACAGCCTGAAGCATGGTTAACAGTCTGGGATGAATAAGATGTAATTTTGTATTCAACAAACCTGTTACATATTCATTTCCAAATGTGCCTGGAATCAAACCAGGCCATCAGAAGTCAGCAGCACCAAGCACTTCTATTCCTCACCCCATGTTCACTTTTCAGATCTGACATATTTCCATTCCCCTCTGAACTTGCAATCTCCGGGCCTCTCAGAGACGAGACATTTCCATTCTTTCCATTCTCAATCCTCTGATCTCTTTGAGATGAGGCAATTCTATTTTCACCGTACTGATTTAAGAAATACTGATAGGAAAAAATAAATATCTGGTTTGGCTTCCCACCCTCTCCAGGATAACTCTTAGCTGTCCTGGGAACATTAATTGAAGTAAATAAATGGGTGACTGTTTTTAATGTTAAAGTGTTTCCGTATCTAGTCACCTGATTTGGGACTTTCGGGGTCATACACCAGTACCCTCTTAATTAGCGAGCCCAGTAATGTTGATAGTCCGGGAAAAAGGTTCTTTCTCTAGTCGCAAGCCTGACTGTTGTACCCAACGCCCGTGCACATACAAAGCTCCATACCTCCTTTTCGTTGAGTGTCGCTCTCATCCTCTTCTTGATCTTGCTCTTCATCTGGGGGGATAAATGGTCAGTATTAGTAATCAGCCACTGATGGGCTCATGCTCTTTATATGAAGGGGACTCTTTGAGCTCATCACATGCTCTTCTTTGAGTAAAGTTTAGTAATGATGTTTTGTTTTAAATCATCTCTCACTTTGAACTGGCCCTCTCCTCCCTCCCTTCCATCCATTCACTTATAAACATTTTGAAGTGCTTAATACATGCAAGTTGCTGCTCTAGGAACTGTGGGCAAGCAACAGTCAGGACTGTAAAGGTCCCTGCCCTTGGGGGGCTTCCAATCCATTGAATTATTTAGGTGCCTATCACTGTGATCCTAATCTTTTTTCTCAAATCGCATGTCTTTTCACTTTCTGGAATTCTCTTCAAAATGTATTGTCTTCGTGTAAACATCCTGTTACTAAGCTCCAGAGTAAGCATGTTAGGGAGTGTGTGTGTGTGTGTGTGTGTGTGTGTGTGTGTGTGTGTGATTTGAAGTGGGTGTTTAAACCCTCTGTGATTAATTAGTCCTTAATGTATCTATCTTTGTTCAGCTGTAGCAGAGGCTGGTCACGTAGATAATTTTATGTTCCTGGTACTTGGGGCTTGTAGTTATGTTTTTACTGTTTTTTATTCAGCTTGCTTTGTTCATTAGAGTATAAGCTCCTGAGGGCAGTTGGAATGGTCTTTTAATTAATTGCTATAGATTCACATGGGTTCTAAGTCAATGCTAGTGTCTAATTCCAGTCAAGTGTTTATATAGTCAAAGTCACAACGTGATTGGCCTAAGTTTCTTACCCTCATTAACCTGTTTTGTCTCAGGCTTTATACTACCTGGTAATATAATAGGAATTGGGCCTTTATAAAGAAAGTATGTGTGCCAGAATCCTATTTACCTACTCAATATGGAGCAAAATGAGAAAAAATACTATTCTTTTCATCACCACCCTTCTCTCTTTCTCTTTTTCCTTCTTTTTTAAATTGGCAGAGGGTATGTGCTTGTCAGAGAGAGAGAGAGACAGAGAGAGGAGAAAGCATCCCCCAGAGGGTCATAGCCACTTCTCCTCCATTTCTCTATCCTGTTGGGATACTGGGCACGCACGTCCATGTGCCTATTATTCAAGCCACTGCGGCCAAGGTTCAAACTGTAATTAGTCTCTTGGGCTCTAGCTCCCTTAATCACTAAGCCATGGGGCTGGGCCATCACCACCCTCTTCTCTCTGTCACTCACACACCTGCACGGTGGAGAGCGTATAATAAGCAATGTTTTGAGGTCTAGATACTCAGGTTCTCCTGGCTGTATCCACTTTCCTTTCTCTTTCTGGGTCTCAGGACACTTGCTTGTTTTGCTTTCTATAACTATGCCAAATAGAACCTTTGAGGAGATGGCCTAGGGACATCCCCTCTTGCCCTACCCCCCCTTTTTTTCTTTCTTTTTTTTTTTTTTTTTTTTTAGAAGTTTTTGTTATAGGGTATGTGTGCTCACCAGAAAGAGAGAGACAGAAAGACAGAAAGCGAGAAATCACCCACCAAGGGGGATGGCCATGCCATGATCGCTTCTCCATTCTCCTCTCGGGATCTTGGGCACGCACGCACAAGCGCCCGGCATGATTTTAAGCTACTGGGTCCGGGACTCGAATCGAATCACAGTCAACTGCATGGAGTCCAGCAACATAGCCATTACGCTAACTGCTGGTCCCCCACCCCCTTTTTTAATGTAAAATTTATAGGGCAATATGAATTCTGTTAAGTCAGATTTAGAGAAGTAAACTTCGAGCCCATAGGTAAGAAGAAATAGCACAAAATATGTTAGAACACTACAAAACACTAAAGAGGTCATTAATTTCACATTAAAAATGATACCATTCCTGCAAAAATAAAAATTAAGGGATTGATACTCTGGAGAAGTAAGTCATCTTTTACCAGGATTAAAATAAACACCCATATACATACTTGCCCTACAACATGCTATGGAAAGAGAAGCATTTGACTCAACAATTCTTGTCCCATACATGGTCTAGCAGCACACAATTTCCTGCTGACCACCTGCAGTGCTGCTTCAACCCTACCATAAAGTATAAATATGTAAGATAATGGAGGAGTGAAATCAAATATAGGAAATAGATTACACTGAAATAAATCACATTAAACATCATTCTTGGCACATTGTCTTCTCATTACTCGTCCACTTCCTTCCTCTGCTATGATACTTTTCTTTTTTGAGGAGGGACTAATTTTATGGGATTGAAAACATGAGAGCAAGAGTTGATTCATACTCAGTTTTAGAGATACCCAGTAATTTGGACAGAGAGCAGCTCTTCTGCTGATTTCCAACAACTCGGCCACGAAGCCCAATAATTTGCTGTGCCGATGCACTTTTACAGAGAGGGTTCATTCTACCTCTGCTGTCTGTGCGCAGCTGTCTCTTCCTCCCAATTCTAATCAATGTAAATTGGGTCAGGTCTCCGCTGTGAATTACAAATTGGATCCGAAGTTGGAGGGTCACCGTGCCTGTTACTTCGCCTCCTTCCCACCACCATTAGATGGGAAGCTACACCAAAGATCTTTTCTAAATAAATCAGACTTTATTGTAAAACTCGGCCACTGACGAGACATAACCTCATTAGCATTGATTTTAAAATAAATTATTGAAAGTGGCTTGCCTGCACTTTGCATTTGTAAAATAGGAGAATGTAAATGTATTTGCAATGATAAAAATGAAAACTAAAACTTGATTCCTTTATCCTTTCAGGCAACAGCACTTAATCTATTTGTGATGTAAAAATGGAAAAAGTAGAAACCCATTCTATACAGTTCGATTCCAGACCAGATACTCTGATTTTCATCGAGCCTTTGGAGTCACCTAGAAAGAAAGAAAAAGGCTGGCCACAGAGCTTATATATCACTCACTGCCATTACTAAGCTCTGCAGTGATGGATGTGAACAGGGGAGCTCCAGTCCCCACATCTGTTCTATCTAATGCTGTCCTTCCCTGGTGGCTGAAAGTAGGCTCCAGTTAAGAAGTCTTGCTATTGATGGGCTGGGTGCTGTGTCTCTGGGACCTTGGAAAGACCAAAGTGGGTGCAGGGGCACTGTTTCATAGTGAAGGAAAGGGCCTTCTACAGCTGGTTATGAAAAACACCCTCCTTGACACCTTCCCAGCCTCAGAGGGCACAATAGAAACAGAGAGGTATACAATTGCTCCCAGATTTTCCATGAAATCCAACTGGGAAACTCCAAAATCAAGACCACTAATTATATGGCAACCAAAAAAAAAAAAAAATCTCTTTTTGCTTAAAAAAAATGGGGCAGGTTACAGAGCTAAATTTCTCATTTTTATGAATTTATAACGTGAGTCTCTACTTGAAAAAAAAAACTGTTTTGAAACAAACATATGCTTTTAGGCTAAAAAGTTGGTTGAACATCTTTATAAGAATATTATTAGGCATTTTAACATTACATCTACTGAAATACATCTTCATTTAAGAGAGAATTAAAATTTATGTGCTAGCTCAACTTTAAACAGTAATAGATTATAATGGTCCTTGCTTCTAACAGGGCATATGGGACCCCAACCTTACATAGGTTTTAAACAAATTAACCTCTAAAGATTACTGCCCACTTATTACATTAAATGCTCTACTTGATCCCCAAATATCTCATCTCAAATGGGAAAACAGTTGAAGAAGATTCTGTTAACTGTGTGAACATGTAAGAGAACCACGGGGCATCACAAATGAGCATCAGTATCTGGAGAGTCGATTTCAATCAACATTCTTGGCACAATGTCAGGGACACTAATGAGAGGCTGAGAGGAACAGGGCACTGAATCTACCTCAGAGGGACAGAGAGGAGCCAGCTTCTCATGACACCGGGCTCCCTTCTGAAGTGAGGCTTTGACATCCTTCTGATGTCAGCTAACCTGATATCGGAAAGTAACATTTAAAAAATGACTAGATCAGAAGGAGAGGAAATCACTTTCCCCAAACAAAGCAAAAATGACAAAAGCTTAAAAAAGGCCACTGTATCAACAGACAACCAGATGCCGAGGTACTCTACTGACAGATGCAACAGAAAGACTCAAAGAGCAAAGGGAACCTGTAGAAAAGTAGAAATAAACCACTCCATAGCATGCATGGATATGTTATAAATCAACTGTAGATACCAGAGATAGTGTGGGAGGAGGGTGGGAACTGGCAGAGGGTGACAAATAGGAAATCAAAAAAATATATATAAGAAACAAGAAACAAAAAATTATTTGTAGACGAGAACATGTATGATTAAGTCAATATACAGTGTATTCTGGATAGGAAATCACATTTTGTATGCTTTGATGATATTCAGTGAATGAATGTAAAACAAATAAATTTAAAAGAAAAGAAAAAAAAAAGCACACCGTACCCTACGAAGATGTACAATGATTATATGTAAATCATAAATTATAGTAAATATTTAAAAATAAATAAATACAAAAAAAATCCATGGATGCTCTAGCACCTCTTCAGACTACTTGGAAAATACAAGCAATATGCTCATAACAGATTAATTCTCTGTTGTATATTTGGTCATCTCAATTGTTCCTTCAAAATATTTGCATCCTATCTCCATGGTATGGTCTTGATGTGTAAGATATTAAACTCAATTTATGCTAACTGCAACACTTGGAATGCACTGAATTTAATTCCAAATATAATAACTGAGCACCTACTAACTGGAGAGAAGACCTGAATACAAATCGTTGTAATAAGGGCTAAAACAAAGCTTAATACTAATTGAATATCTGAGAGGATGTCACTGAGGAGACATATTTGAGCAGGATGTGTAGGATTTCAAAAGCTGTGATGGGGGGGTAGAACGAACAGCATGATGGTGGGTTTGGTGTTGGCCAAGTAGTACAGTGTAGCCAGGCTCACTGTGTGGGGGAGAGGGAGAAAAGGCTAGGAAGCTAAGGGAGGTCTTGAAGATGGCCTTGATGTTTTCTTTCTTCATAAATGTTCTAGTTTTGCTGTCTTCTTTTTTCTTTCCTTAGACCTCTTACTACTGCCATTCCTCCTTCCTATGATCGTGGACAACTGTATGGGGGGGGGGGGAGATAATTCCACAGAACGCTTGCTTCCATTTGAGTCAAATTAAAAAAAAAAAGTCATATACTTTATTATAAAGCAATCTAGTTTCTGGGTCTATAATAACCCCCTGGGGCAGTGTGGGCAGTCTTGGAATGTGCACGGAAATTCCCAGGGAGAGCGCTTCATCTCTTTTTCTGTTTGTTCTTCAAAATCTCTCTAGAGAACAGGGCTGGATCCTGTTGTCACTGTGTTTGCTACAAGGCCCCAAGTCTTCAATGGTCTCGGGTGCCACGCTGGATTCTAGCCTCGAGGCTTCAAACAGAAAGAAACCTGATAAAAATTGTTCTTTTATGGGATCTTGAATCATGTAACTGGGCCTGTGTTGGCCTGTAAAATAACTTCAAGGACAGTGAGAGGCTCAGAAAAGCCTCCCATTTTCTACATATTACTTTAGCTTTTCTTCGCCGTAGTTCCCTGTAGTTTAATCTACTGCAAATGAGATCCTAAAAATCAAAGGCTCCCATACACTCAACATGGATGTTCAGAAATCCCACTGGATAGCAGCCTTGAAACCATATTATCCAGGACTAATGTTTTTGTGGTCTGGCTGAAAACCATGAGAGCTCTGGTTTTCCCTCATGGGGAAAGGAGTGCTAGCCATGTAGCAAATGCTAATTATCCCATGATTAATATGATGTAATGTGTTTAATTTGATGACCCATACATTATTTTGATTAGGAAAAAACATTTTTTATTGACTTGGTATGTAGTACATATGCTTTTCTCTCTATTAGAACTCCATCTAAATGATACTTCAGAAGCGAGCTCCCATTTTCATGGCTTTCTCCAGAAAGACAGTGTGAGCTTGTGTAGGCCCCATCCCAGAGAGGAGGATGAGCAGAAACAGTAATGCTAAACATTCTCCACAAAGCACATTTATCTGTTATAATGAAACCAACGTTAGAGGCCCAAGTCATTTGACTACTGATGGGTATGCAAGGTTAGCACAATCCAATGTTACTGTCGGCTGTCCCTCCACCCAGCACCTGGCCTGGCAGTAAAAATGGGCCTGAGCAGAAGGTGTGCTCCACTTTCCATCTGCTCAGGATTTTCAATTTCACCTGCTTCGACACAAATACACATAGCTCGAAATGTCCAACTGGACCGCCTAGTCTGGATGGAGGGGGTGGCAATCTAGCCACCTTCAACTCTTCAAGGAGGTAACACTTCCTATTCAAACACTACCAAATTAATAACAGCCGGCATTCATTGAGAGCTCACGGGATGCGAGGGTTCTGTGCTGACTTTTACAATCAGTTCTGCACTCCTTACCACATTCCTCGAAGATAGCCACTGTTGTTTTTCTCATTTTAAAGGGTAGGGGAGCAATCAGACAGAGAGGGTAAATAACTTGCTGAAGGCCTCACAGCTGGCAGGTGATAGGGTGCATCCATCCTGACTTAGAGCCAGCACTTGCGCCTGCGTTACCAGAGCTGGTCTTGTGAAGTGGCAGCCCGGGGGGACAATGTTAGGTCTCTTCACATTCCCTCCAGGACTGGTGGTGTGGCACATGCAAAACGCCTACAGCAATTTCAGAAGCAACCAGCTGGGCGGAGCAGAAGGAGAGCTGGGTGATGGAGACTTATGGCCAAAATATTCATAATTAAATGTAAATTAATTGACATCCCACCTGTCTTCTTTTTGTGTGTGTATTTAAAGTTTACTTATTTCTTCTATGAATGAAAGAGAGACAGGGAAAGAGAGAGAGACAGAACTTTCAACAAAGTCTTGATGTCATGATCTATCCCTAGCTTCAGCCAGCGCTGGACCATGGGCATGTGCTCAGAGGTCTCCAGATGAAAACCTCAAGCTTTCCTATGTGGGTCAGCCCCACAGAGCATTGTGTCTTACTGCTGTGGCACCACAGGACCCTCCAGAGTGTGTGCGTGTGTAACTTTATTTATTTAAATTTGATTGAAGAGGGACAGAGAGAAAGAGAAAGAGAAAGTAAGAAAGCAAGCTGCCAGGTCTGGGACTCGAACCACGGTTGGCCATGTGGGAGTCCAGCACCCTTAACCACCATGCCACCTGCCAGCCCCTCCAGTGCAGTCTTTAAGAACTGTGATGGATAGAGGCTCTTGGGAAAGATCCCCTGGCTAGGTACAGCACTGTCTTTTAGAAACTCACAGGCAAGTCGGCTACTGTTACCTAACCTGCAGGAAGGGGCCCTGGCTTTCCTACTGTGTGACCGTCCTCACTTCTGGTAGGCAGTAGTTGTGGGCACAAGCTAAGCAGCTCCTTCAGGAAGGCAGGCTAGTCTCCAGGCCTTTGGGTCCACCCCAACACACAAGCGGGTGGGAAATGAAGAGGAACGCCCTGATACCTGGGGCAGTGCAGCAGTGGCTGAGGGTAGGAGTTTAGGAGGTGGGAGAAAGATGATTTTTAGGAAGTTAATCATACATCTATTGCTTCTACTTGAGGGAAGCTGAGGGTCCCAAACTCATTTCATTTTCTGAGGACTTTTTTCTTTTGCTCTCCTTTGATCTGTGTCTCTGGGCATCGGTTCCTTCCTCTCTGGCTCCTTTGAGACCTAGACATGGTGCATAAAAAGGTCCTTTCTTTGCAGCCCAGAAGGCTGAGTGGTTCAGGAGGTTTTCCCAGAGCACTCTTCCATAGCTGTAACTCAAAGTGGAGTGTCACCTGGATATTTCTCCAAGCCCAGGTAAGAGCGAACACAATGTGAGCTCACTAGGAAGATTCCAGCCAAGTTGGGGAGTGTATCTCCTTTTAGGGAGTATTGTGAATTAGATCCATTTCTGCACCCTGCTGTTGCAATGGAGCAGACTGTGAAAGGGAAGATTCTCAGAGGAGCTGTGTTTTAATGTAGCAATTTGATTCAATTTTCCACTCTATAAAATTACCCATCACTGCTCGTTGCTTTCTAACAGACACCTTCACTCTTAATTTAACAATCCTATCGAATTCTGCCAGGGAAATTGGAAAAATTTATCACCTGTGAAATTTTATTTTCCTTTGGTTGTATCTGTTTTTGTAAAACTTCATTAACGACGATGACTTGCTGAGGAAATTATCATTTTTTTTTTAACTTCAGACACGAGAAATGGCTCGACCTCAACCAAGATATCATTTGCATAATAAAACACAACAAAAAGGCTGGGGAAGTCAGGACAGGCAGAGGCTGGAAGTGCTAGGAGAAGAAGCAGGTTCTCCTTGGTGGGCGAAGTCCCCAACAGGGAGTGGACATGGGGACACAGTCCTGCTTCTTGACTCAGGAAACAATGACATGGTTTCTCCCCCTAGGGAAGAGACCAATGCAGTGTTGAGAGGGTTGGTCCCTCTTAGGAGATACAAGTTGCTAATTGAAAACACTTTTGGTAACCAGCACTTTCTTCAGGGGCCTTGACTGTTAGATTCACCTTAGTTCCTAGGTTCATCAGGGATTGAGGTTTCCATTGCAATAAATTTAGGCTTAACTTGAATTTCTCAGCAGAGCACTGAACTCCTGGCAAATTTCCACAGGAGCGATCTTTCTGAATGGACTCGAAGAGTCAGCATTCCTGTGGTCTAACTACCTCACAATTAAAAGGATTGAGCTTCAGTTTTCCACAGTCTGGCCCCCACTGGGCTCTGCACTGTTCACCAGCTGCTGTCATCCCCACCAGAAGTGGCTACGGGGAAGCAGTGATGACTCTACATTCTCTGCGATGCTAGTTATCATACCTTTGGGGAAAAGAACTGTATAGACTAGACCTACTGCAATGGTGGGCAGAGGACACATGTGAGGCTTATTTTTAAGAGATGCGATGCGATTCGTGGTATATCGGAACTAGATAATAATGAGTAGTGCTCTGACAGGGTTCTACTGCTTCACTAAAAAGGATTGCCAGCATTATATATTTCAGGCTTTTGAAATCCTTCATAATTTTGAGGCAGCTTTCCATTAGTCTCACGATTATTCAGAAAAGAAGCTGAAATTAGATAGTTGATGACTCACCCTGAAACTCACAGTAAACCAATAAAAGTCAACATGAGTATTCTTTATTCTTTAACCTTGTTGACACATATAATAAAGTATATCACATGTCGCAGATGAAAGGCACTCCTTGATTTAATTCATCTTGTTCCCAGAGTGGAGGAGAGCCTCTACACTGGGAATCAACTTTCCTATATTCTCACCTCCAGAGGAGCAAAGTTAGATTTGGCTTCCATTCAGAGTTTTCTTTTCTTTTGTTTTTTTTTGAGAGGTATTTGCTATAGGGCACGTGCGCTCACCAGAAAGAGAGAGACAGAGAGACAGAGTGAGAAATCACCCCCCACGGGGGATGGCCATGCCACAATCCCTTCTCCTCCATTCTCCTTTCAGGATTTTGTGCACACATGCACACGTGCCCAGTGTGAGTTTAAGCCACCGGGCCCAGGACTCAAACCGTAATCGGCTACATGGGAGTCCAGTGACATAGCCATTACACCAATTGCTGGTCCCCCACTTTGGAGTTTTCAAAGTTATACTCTTCCACCAGGTTAAAAGTTTCTGGAATTAATGGAAGATAATTAGAAGATGAAATCTCTCACCTGGTAAGACTTCATAAATATCTTCTTCTTTTTCTCCTGAAGGCTCTTTTATCCCCACATTCCCAGGCAAGATAATGGGTCTGCACTGGGAACCAGAATTTGAGGAGTCAAAACCGTCTATGTCATCATACGTCTCTTCTTCCACTCCTTCTTCCTCTTCTTCTTCATATGGAATGGTTAAGGAGCTCAAATCTATTAAGGCAAAGATGAGAAAGCATCAAAATAAGGAGGAAAAGAAAAGAAAAAGGCCGGGAAGGAAACATGGAAAAGGAGGAGGAAGAGGCATGAGAATAAAACATGTCAAAAGAAAATGGAAGACTAGGTTAAGTGCTGTTATTTCTAATGTGGGCGTTGGTGGCAGGAAATCTACAGGAAAGGCCAGACTAGCATCAGGTTTAAACCATCAACATAAATCCTTCTTTGCAATAAAACTTGATTGGGATGAAGCAGCTCTGAAAAGTATGGATGTGTGAATGAGAACACAAGGCAAAAGCAAGAAAATAGGCCAGAAGAGGAAATGCCAGCATGCCACACACTACTCATCAGGGAGAAAACTGAAGGGTGAGTGAGGGCCAGGGGATCTCCAGGATGTACAGAGCTGTAGGAGCTATGCTGGCTTCCAAAGGGTATCTCAGCTGTCAGAAACCCATCTCCCCAGTGATTTCACAGCAGAATTTCAGACAAGCTTGCTCGTGGAGAGAAATACTGGCAAAAAAATGGAAGAAGAAAAGAAATGGGGTATAGAAAAATATAACAGTAATACAAGACCAAATTGAATGGCTAAATGACATAGTTATCATGTCCTTTTGTAACTGTACAGTCTGGCTGACCTTAAAGTGGGTCACTGCATAGGGGATGATGAGCCATTACAGCACCAGGGAGCACCAGGGCAGGGGGGGAGAGATTGGTTTTATTTTTTATTTTTTTAAATTTTAATGGGGAACTGGGAAGGTTCACTCTCTGACGGGTAGTACAAAGTGCTCTCTGAAACCCTGCTGAGGGGCCTCTGCAGGATGGGCAAGTGCCGGCAGCATGCTCTGGGGAAGGAAAGGATGGAGAGACACCAATGTTCATTTCAAAACCCAATAAAACTGTTTGGCTTGATTAGGCTTTTAATAAAGATTCTGCAACAATTTTCATCTGAATTCTGGTGCCACCTCATATGAGAAAAGAATCAAAGACACATTTGTGGCTTAAACCATATGTTATTATTTTGTTTGTTTTAAAATAAAATGGAATGAATAATTTTTTCAATGTGGGATTCTGAAAGTACCACAGGGTACAGCTCAATAAAGCTGCTTTGAGTTTTATTGAGGTTTACACACTTAGGGGTATATTACACGCATAAATCCAAGGCACCTAGATGAGAGTGTACCCTGTAGTCTCGCCATCAATGTTCATGTTTGCCTAGTTCCAGTCTATTATACATGACGCTGTTGGTAGATGCAGTAGTTTGTTTTTGTGGTATCAAAGGCATAACTGAGTATTTTACTCAGGCAATTCTTGTAATTAAAGCTCTGATGCTTTCTTCTTTCTACCCACAATAAAATCTCATGGCAGAATGAACAACAGAGATAAAAAGATTTGGTGATTTTAGGTTGACTTGCATCTCCTCAGGTCAAGACCTAGGCCAGGTATTAAGTTGGCATGTCTGCCTTTCTGCAGAGGCAGGGTCCTACCATGAGAGTAGATGAGGGTTATCTGATGCCAAATGACGCACTCAAGGTTGGCTACGTCCACCTGCCAGGCCACTCCCAGATGAGGCTTTCTGGGCCACCATTACTGCTGTGCCTACTGGCTGGCCAGCAGAGGGTACTCTAAGAGCAGTCATTTAATATCTTCAGGCAGGACTCTCCCCATCTCAAGGCAAGGAGCATTTTTATTGCGGTTTGAGAAATAGTAATTTGTTTCTAATGTCTGATGACCCTGAAGGCCACCCAGACTAGTTTAGATTTCTACTTCTTCCTAAGACTAAAACAAGAAGATTTTTGGATCTTAATTGAAACTATTAATAGATGCCTTTAAGTTGGATATCATAAATTTCCTTTCCGGAATATAAGAGGCTAGTTAGTAGACACTGAATTGGGCTGAACTGATTTTTAGAATCACTTTTCTAGTGATTATGAATACTTCCTAGTGATTATGTCTATAGGCAGGTAGATGAACTATGATATCAGAGATTATCTCCAGGTTAATAATCTCTTTACCTTCTGACTCATACATGGTACTTTTTTTTATTATAATATGGGGGATAAGGTAGGGAGGGTGGAGGTGAGAAAGAGCAAAAAGGACATTTTTTAGATTATATTTATGCAACATAACTTCAGCTGAAAATTCACACAAATATTATTTTTGTAACAATGACACTTACCTTTTAACAAGAAACTTATTTGATCCACCCAGTCTCTGGCTTCAGCTGGACTAGTAGCTGTAAACTAGAGAAAAATCAATGAATTAATTTATGATCTTTATTAAAATTTCCATGAATCCTCTTCAAGGGGAAGAACCTGTGAGTTTCAGAATCAAATTTAAAGCTCAGAATTTTCTGTCTACTTAACATTCAGAAAAAAGACAAAAGTATTTCACTCAAACTAATTTTTTTCCTTTACCAATTTCTTTTTTTAAAGATCCAAAGGATATAAGGTGTGTGTGCTTGCCAGAGAGAGAGCAGGAGAGAAAGAGAGAGAGAGAAAGGAAGTAAGAAAGCACCTCCTTGGGGAGATGATCACGCCACAGTTCCTTCTCCTTTATTCTCTTCTTGGACTTTGAGCACAAATACACATGCGCCTTGCAAGTTTTCCAAGTCACCAGGTCTAGATCTTGAATCATGCAGTTGGCCATGTGGGATCCAGCCACCTTCATCATGCTACTGGCTTGCCCCAGCAATTTTGCATATATAGAGATGACAGCTCTTTAAACCCAGACATTCAAGCCCATGTGCATTCATTCATTTGATTATCTACTCTTTTACCAGGCGATTATTTGAGAAAGTTTTTGGGGAAGAAAGGCAGGCCAATACACACATGAATGGGAACACTACAAAGGAGTTGTGTTTGATAAATGGTTGTTGAGAGGAGACAGGGAATGCTTATTGTTGCCTAGAGTATATCAAGAAAGCTTGCCAAAGTAATACTGTTTTGGTTGGATTTTAAAACTGGTGGAGGGAGTTGGGAGAATCAAGTAGGGAGAATCACGTGGAAACAGTAGGAGGGAAGTGGTGGTGGCGCAGTGGTAACACAACTGGACCCATATGGGAAAGGTTTTGCGTTCACATTCTGGGTCCAGGTATATGTGCACATGCCTCTGATCTGAGCCAGCTGAGACTGGGGATGGATCTCAGCATGGTGACCCTGTTGGGGAAGGATATTCTCTCTCTCTCTCTCTCTTTAAGAAACTTAAAAGGGGACCAGTAGATGGCATAATGGTTATGTCACTGGAATCCCACATAGTCAACTGTGGTTTGAGTCCTGGATCTGGAGACTTAAAACACACTGGGCATGTGTGTGTGTGTGTGCCCAAAATTCCAAGAGGAGAATGGAGGAGAAGGGATTGTGGTGTGGCCATCCCTCCTGGGGGGTGACGTCTCACTTTCCGCTCTCTGTCTCTCTGTTTCTCCAGTGAGCACACTGCAAAAATATCTTTAAAAAAAGGGGTCAGCCCATTGCATGATGGTTAAGGCAGCTGGATCCCACATGGCCAACACACAATTCAAGTCCCAGACCTGACAGCTTGAGAAACACACCGATTATGTGAGCATCTATACCCAAAATCTCAAAAGGAGGGAGAAATGAAGGAGAAGGGATTGCAGTGTAACCAGTCCCCATGGGAGTGATTTCTCACGTTCCTTCTCTGTCTCTGTTGGGCACATGTACCCTCTACCAAAATTTTTTTTTTTTAAAAAAGGAACAGGAATGAGGACATCATGTATGAGAAGGACAGGCAGATCACCTTGAGTAGAAAACAGTAACAGATGAAGTTGAGAGTTGGGGTCTGAAAAGAGCTGATGAAAGGGCTCTGAGGACCAGAAGTTCAGACATAAAAAGTGCAGGCAGTAGGACGCCACTACTGATTCTAGCAAAGGGAGTAGAGTGGGGATTATCTCAACAGTAGTGTAGAGAAGGGATTGGAATTGGGAGATTTGGAGACAGAAGAACAAGGAGAAGGCTCTTTAGTCTTCTGGATGAAGCAATAGGGACTTAAATATTTTGGAGGCTGTGAGAATAAATAAGAAGAGAAAGATCCAAAGGATATTGTAGAAAAAGAATCCATATTTCATAGTAATGATTTGGAGTCAATGGGCCAAAGAAGAAAAGTAAATAAACTAGGTTTTGATTCACAAAACAGGCCAGTCAAGCATCAACCTTTAGCATATTTTATTTCAAATGAATCAACTTGAAATAACTGTTCCTGAAAAACATCTAATTATCTGTCTGGCCATAAGGATAAGAAAAAGATATATGCTGTCTAAGAAACCTAGTTTCCTGCAGGATACTTATTAATAGACATTGTCACTCTTGGTCTCTTTTCTTCTTTATTTCTTCTTCACTCTTGGTTTCTTTTTTTTTTTTTTTTTTTTTTTCTTTTTTTTTGGAGAGGTTTTTGCTATAGGGCACGTGCGCTCACCAGACAAACAGAGAGAGAAAGAGAGACAGAAAGCGAGAAATCACCCCCCAGGGGGGATGGTCACGCCGCAATCCCTTCTCCTCCATTCTCCTCTCGGGATCTTGGGCACGCACGCACACGCGCCCGGCGTGAGTTTAAGCCGCTGGGTCCGGGACTCGAACCACGGTCGACTACGTGGGAGTCCAGCGACATAGCCATTACGCTAACTGCTCTGGGTTTCACTCTTGGTTTCTTAAAGTGCATTTCTACAAAAAATCTCTAGGGACATTGGTTTAGACTTGTCATATAAACCTTTATATCTTGACGTGGCATCAATACTTTTCAATAATCATAACTCAGAAACACACTCAGTGCACATATATTTATAATATCTATTTATGGACTTTTTGGGAAAGTTTTAGTTTAAATAAAAAAGAATCCTTGGAAATTACATAATAAAGACCTAGGTCATTTTTTTTTTTTAAATCAAAGTAGGGTTAAAATACTGTGGAAATACAAAAAGACAAATGCTGAGAAAAATTTAAAGAGTCAAAGCGTTACTTAAATGGTAATTTAATCTTAGCATGAGTTTTTTTCTTTGTCTTAAGTTAGTTAAAAGATTTCTAAGTTTCTATAGTAAAATTGTGATAAGACAGCGATTACCAACAAATAGAAAACAACATATATATATATATATATATATATATATATACACACACACACACACACACACACACACACACGTAAAAATACATTTTTGGTGAAAATTACCATATTCTGTAATCATAAATTTTTTATTACATTACTTAATTCTGTAATAGGTAGTCAAGACATGAGGTCAATGTTCAAAATGTAGAAAAATGAACAGAGTGCAGAATATGTCTTTCTCACCCCAGCCAGGTCCTCACTCCCTCAGCTAGCATTGTTAGTACTCAATCACATCGTCGGCAGTATCTTAGAAATACTCCACGGATATGCAGCATCTACACACAGGACGGTTATTTTGGATAGCAAGACCAATAGAGGAAAATAAACCATTTTTCACTATCCAGTTGTATTTCCTCTTTGTAGATTTTTGTGGAAGGGAGCGAAGATAATTAGTTGAAAACTAAAGAGAATGGGAATGAGAGCCATGCATTTAGAGACTGTAAGTAAGGAACTGGCTTGTGTGCTGCAGTCGACGGGAATCTCACCTGTGGGGCAGACTGAGAAGGGGAGGAATTGGAAGAGATGGAAGCCAAGCAAAGGCAGTCTCTCTGAGGAGTGTGGTGACAGGGAGAACGGGAAGGCATGGCATGGCAATAGTGAGGACATGTCAAGGAAGAGGGTCTCAATTCGTGAGAAATGAGCAGGTAACAAAGAAAGGATGGAACCCGGCATAGCGACCATGACTCACGTGCAACACGGAACGAAACTGTAACCCTAATGAGGATCCCCATCTCAGCGCGTCCTACCTCATAGCTGCGCCTATCGTGGGAGGTCAGTTCAAAGCAGGATTCTTTCTTGGAATCTCTTCGCAGGTGGGGGGCCATCCGTACACTGTAGCCTTTAATGAGGAAGGTCCCTTTGGGCTGCTTGCCTGCAAGACAGAAAAGCTTCCTGTATCCCCAGAGAAAGGCAACTGCCAAGGGAAGGCATCTTCTCTGGTATGTAAAATAAAAGCCCAGGAACAGCTGTTACATCCCTGAGGAACCACAATAGTCAAGGAAAGGTTATTAGGGAAGCTTCAGAAGAGGCGACCGCGACAGTGAGGCAGATATCACTGCCAAGCTAGGGAAATGCAACACGAAAGGTTATTTTGCCAAAAGAGTACAACAGAGACAGAGAATTTATTAGAATGTTAAGAGATCTATAATAACAGAGAGAAGGAATTATTACAGCAGGGAGAGTGTGGCTGTAAACGTGAGGCTCTTGAAGGCTATTCCAGAGTGAAAACATTATTATCAGGGCCAGCAGAGCTCACATTTGAGGGGAGGGATGACAGCGCAGCGGGGGCATTATAAGGGCCCAGAATCTCCTCCCTGGCCCTGGGTGGCATTTGGGCTAAACTGCTATCCCCCGCCCCTCCTGGTCAGGTGGGAATTTATGCTGGAGAGAGAATAATTAAAACTCAGTATTTCATCCTTCTTCCAAAAGGTCAAATGGGGAAGTAGCAGAGTACTGTTGAGAAGCATTAGATGATGAGGAAAGAGATAAAAGAAAAAGGACTCTAAGTGAAGGAAAAGACAGACTATTCTGCTAGTCACTCCTGTTTTAAAAACCAAAATATTAACTGCAGAAAAAGAGGAAGTGGCACTCAGGATGTTGCGACCTCATTGTGCCGTTCAGACAGAACACAGAGGACAGCAACCGCAGCGTCTGCGCAATGCTTTGTGCCCTGTATCACATGGAATGAATTGCTTAGTAAATGCTTTTGATGATGATGATGATGATGATGATGATGATGAATGGGATGGCAGTGGGTTGACAATACTTAAGAAAAGGAAGAGAAAGAGCACAGTCCTCACCTGGTTGAGCCGAAAGAAATACGCCAACACTACACTTACTAAGAAAATGTCCTGGGCACAATAAGGAGTAACTGGCGAGAAGGGAGCCATGCAACAGTGCTTTTTGACACCAGAATCTTTTTTGTTAAAGTATCTCTCCTTGTTCTAACTGGCCACTAAAATGTTTTGTTGTTTCTTTGGTCACCAGATTTTATTTCACCCTGACAGCAAAATGGCCAATAAAAGTCCCTGAGTCCCCTGCTCTTGCTCTCCCTCCCTCCTCTCACCGTGAGTATAAAGGATTCTGAATGAGCAGACGCAATACCTGGTTTTATATCCAGATATGCCGACCACTTGTTTAAATGCAAGGGGACCAGCTCAGTGGTGCGGCAGCAATGTGCTGCACAAATGATGCTGGATCCCTGTGGAAGAGCACGGGATCGATTCCCTGGTTGATCCATACATGCAGGACACGTACTTCCATGACCCTAATTGGTTGGGAAGGCTCTATGGGAGACCTTGTTGAGGATGCTTATCTTCCTCTTTCTCTGTCTCTCATTCTCATGAAAGAAACAAAAGAGAATGGTGAACATTTTTACAATGACACAAATGTCACATTAGTTTGAAAGTAAAAAAGTTATTAAGAAAATAACTCCTAGAATTTAGAGGAGAAATCATGGATGTTGGATTTGAGAGTGGGATGGAGATTGGAAGGAAACACGGGACTTTTTACTAGCTTTCAAACTTCGCTGCTGTCATTTCCAAGTAGGAGTTCATGCTTTACTCCAAAAGGGAAAGGTTCTGAGGAATCCGGGATGGTGGGATGGAAGGTGATTCCCCCAGCAGGCAGAGAGGCAGAGTGAAGTAACTGTCACAAACCCTGGGGGGCATCTCTTAAGGATTCCAAGTTATTTGGCAAAGTTGTTAGTTCTTTCTGCTACCTTAGTGCCAAAGGTGTAAGAAAAACCAAGCCAACTGGGCGGGTGTCTAGTTATTCCCTAGACTAGATATCCAGGCATTGGAGAAAGAGTAAGTTTGGGAAAAAAGTAAAAATGGAAGTGATTGGAAGGCAAAAGATAGATCCACTCTATCTGTATCACTGACCTATGTAGGAAGGTGATGGAGCTTAGGAAAGCCGTGCACATAAATAAATAAAGCCCCTGCTTTAATGAATGGATGGATAAATTTTTTAGACAGGTCTTACTATGTTGTGATCCTCCTGCCTCAGCCTCCTGAGGAGCTGGGACAACTCGGGAAGCTTAAGAAGAGAATTCTATGACAGTGCGGTGTGTGTCACCATGTCCAGCTTTTAGCGTGAGCTGGGGACTGAACCTGCAGCTCTAGCCTGCTGAGCTACGGCAGCTGGGTCCTGATGCTTTATTTACTGGGCCTCCCTCTCCCTTCCTAGAATTACTCTGGGAGCAGCCCAACTCTGAAGAAGAGTAGCCCACATTTCACAGTTTGCATTTATCTGCAATAATAATTTTTAGCATGTATCTGTTTGTAACTGCCTCCAATTGTGCTTATATCCTCCAGTCCTTCTTACGAACTGAGCAACTGTGTTAAACCTGGACGAGGCCTTCTAGGGATAGCGCCTACGTGCTGTGCTTGACTGAGTCAGCAGCAGCTCATTAGGAAACTGCCTCTCTGGCCTGAGTCAACACTTTGCTGCTGCTGCCATATGGCTGAAGGGTGTCTCCTGGGCACAGCAACCATTTGGGTCTCAGTACTCCATGGCTCCAGAGATGTCCACTGGATTAGTTCCCAGGAGTCAGTAGAATCAAGTTTGGAGCATGCTCCTCGGGAGTTTGAGCTCTAGGAGTCTATCTCTGGGCTATTGTTAAGCTGTTTAAATCTTTCTCAAAATTAATTAGCTTCAATATTCTAGCTTTTATTTATTTATTTATTTGTTTATTTCCAAACTTACTCTTCTCTCAATGCCTGGATATCTAGTCTCTTTATTTTGGAGAGGTATTTGTTATAGGGTGCGTGCACTCACCAGGAAGACAGAGAGAGAGACAGAGAGACAGAAAGTGAGAAATCACCCCCCAGGGGGGATAGCCACACCACAATCCCTTCTCCTCCATTCTCCTCTCGGGATCTTGGGCACACACACACACACACACACACGCGCGCGCCTGGTGTGAGTTTAAGCCATCGGGTCCAGGACTCGAACTGTGGTCGACTACATGGGAGTCCAGTGACACAACCATTATGCCAACTGCTGGTCCCAATATTCTAGCTTTTAGTTATTAATACTTACAAAGAATTCTAAGTGTGTTTTTTACTTTTTTTAAGAATGCCAAAACATGGGACCAGTAGGTGGCATGGTGGTTAAAGTGGCTGATCCCATTTGACTAACTATGTGGTTCGAGTTCCCAGACCCAGTGACTTGAGAAACATACCAGGTACAAGTGCGTGCCCAAAATCCCAAGAGGAGAATGGAGGAGAAGGGATTGTGGTGTGGCCACCCCTCTGGGGGGGATGTTTCCTTTCTCATTTTCTCTGTCTCTCTGTCGAGAGAGTGCACATACCCTATAGCAAATTGTTATTTTTTTTTGAGAGGTTCTTGCTATAGGGCATGTGCACTCGCCAGAAAGAGAGAGACAGAGAGACAGAAAGTGAGAAATCACCCCCCAGGGGGGATGGCCACACCGCAATCCCTTCTCCTCCATTCTCCTCTCTGGATCTTGGGTACGCACGTACACGCACTCGGTGTGAGTTTAAGCCACCGGGTCTGGGACTCGAACTATGGTCGACTACATGGCAGTCCAGCGACACAGCCATTACGCTAACTGCTGGTCCCGCAATTTTTTTTTTAATGAAAAAAATTAAAAGAATGACAAAACATTCCATTTTGATTATGTTCTGTTATTAATTATAATAAAAGACAATCCCTTTACATGGTGACCACCAATAGTGTTTAAAGGGCAGCTAATTTCTAAATTGGTCTCTGTTTTTGGTAATGGGCAAGGTACTACCTTCCCAAGCCTATTTATTTCCCAAGCTTGCCCCTAGATGGGTGTTAGTTAAGGACTGCTGTCTTGAGATCTAAGTGCTTGAGAATTTATGAAGTGCTTGCATCCAGGAGTGAGATGCTGCTGTGCGAATGAAGAACACTTACTTTTCTCATTAGCATAGTAGTAGAAGAAGCCTCTGCTGACAACACACCATCGCTTCTGCCACTCGGATCCAAAGAAACTATGATCTAAACGGAACAGCAGTAAGGGACATAAATTCAGGTAACTACAGTCACTGAAGAGTCCGTAAAATCCAACAACACACAGTCCACTGTGTTATTGTTTTATTTCCCAGGTTAATGGACTGTAAAGCCCTCCCTTTCACTCCCACAGGTTATCCCATATTGACTGAGTTCACAGGACTAGCTCAGTTAAAGGTCTAAGTTCTAAACAGGTTTGCCTGCTCTGGGTCCTTGCAGCTGTCTTTTCATCTGGATTCCTTCATGTTTTTCAGGTTATAATCTTTTCCTGTACTTCCCAAATTTTCTATGGTATCTTTGCTGTCTTCGACAAGCTAAAATGATGCTCCAGGCCATGCCCATGAGACGACTGTTTTTTGCAATAAAACTTGCCATTTTGCCTGTTGAACATTAAACCCGAGATTCTATCCCTAATACTTATTCTACTGGGTCATCAGAAAAGTCATGATGCGGGACCAGACATAACCAGCATAATGGTTATGTTGCTGGACACCCGTGTAGTTGACCGCGGTTTGAGTGCCCTTAAAACTCAGGCCAGGTGTGTGTGTGTGTGTGTGTGTGTGCCCAAAATCCCAAGAGGAAAATGGAGGAGGGATTGCTGTGTAGCCATTCTCCCTCAGGGGTGATTTCTTGCTTTCTGGCTCTCCAGCAAGTGCATGCATCCTATAGCAAGAAACTTTCAAAAAAAAAAAGAAAAAGCCATAAGGCATTTTTGCATAGAAAAACATAAAAAAGTATGTTATGACTTTTCTGACGACCCAATAATTGAATGGTTAAAGGTCAAGAATTGGACTTAACTGAAATTTGAAAGTAGGCTACTTCACATATGATATAAAAACTACATTCTGGCCAGCCAGTCAGTGGTGTGGTGGTTAAGGCGGTTGGATCCCATATGGTGACTGTGTGGTTCAGGTTCCAGACCCTGCAGTTTGAAAAACACACGGGACCAGCAGTTAGCATAATGGCTATGTCGCTGGACTCCCACGTAGTCGACCGCGGTTTGCGTCCCGGACCCGGTGGCTTAAACTCACACCAGGCGTGTGTGCGTGTGTGCCCAGGATCCCGAGAGGAGAATGGAGGAGAAGGGATTGTGGCATGGCCATCCCCCCAGGGGGTGATTTCTCGCTTTCTATCTCTCTGTCTGTCTCTCTGTCTGTCTGGCGAGCGCACGCGTCCTATAGCAAAAACCTCTCCAAAAAAAAAAAAAAAAAAAAGAAAAGAAAAACACACCTGGTGCTTGTGCCTGCATGTCCAGAATCTTGAAAAAAAAAAAAAAATAGTGACAAAGGGATTGCGGCATGGCCAACCCCCCAGGGATACTTCCTCACTTTCCTTTCTCTTTCTCCAATGAGTGCACGTGCCCCAAAGCAAAATTTTTTTTAAAAAAAGTTAAAAACTATACTCTTGGCAACAGTTTTACTCTTTATGGGAGCAAACTAAGAGATGAAGACAAGAGTATCATTCATTCATTGTTTTATTAAGCACCGTTGTGTGCTAGGTATTGGGGACACGATGATGAGCGTGGCACCTGGTGAAGCTCAGTCTGCTGAAACCTGGGCGACCTCTTCGGTTTACAAACACCCGGGTTCTTTTCTGCCTTTGCCTTGCTTTTGCCTTAGACCTGCCTAGCACGGTATTGGACATAGAAAAGGCACTCCATCTGTTGGTCCTGCTTTCCTCCTTTATCCTCCATTATCCTTCCCTTCCTGGAAAGTCTTCCTGAGAGTCTGATTAATACCTTTGCTTTTCTTCTCCAGGTACCCTTGCTTGATGATGTTATCAAGCTCTTGAGCTCCTTTTAGGATGTCTTCCATTGCTAAAAAAAGATAATAAAAATAATCATCACAAAAAGCTTTCTTAAAAACACGACAAAATTTTCATTTATTTAGGTTACTTCAGATAATCCACATTAATGATGGGGTACAGAAGGGCAATTGCTTAAACCCAGTGCAAAATAAAACAATTTCTATATGATTGGGGGAAAAGTTAATTATCTTTCTTCCTAATTATATCTAATACTAAAATTGCTTAAAATGATCTAAACATACACTAGTTTGTGACCAGGGGAGATAGCCTAAATATGTACTGATTGGCAGAAAAAGAACTCAAGAGAATTAAAAATTTGCTGTGGATATAAGCTCCAAATTGGATAATCCACATTGAGATAATCAAAAGTCAAATGAATAGCTACCAGCACAGACAAGCTTTAATGAGTGATAGACTCCACCATAAACACAAGTCACCTCAGAGGGAGCAATAAACACATACTCCCTCCCTCCTCCCCCAAAAAAACCCACAAACAAACAGAAAGCTACCTTTAAGAACATAAATTTTATTAAGTTCACACAAAGAAATGCTGTGTAAGCTGAACTTAGCAATAACACCAAATCCTGGTTTCTTCAAAGTATGGGAAAGAGTCTAAGACTCATAGAAGCCTGAACAAAGGAAGATGTGGAACTGATATTAGCTTTTAATTGTGTGCTGCTAACATTCTTGGCTTTCAATTAGCCTCGTTAGGTACAAATTTATGGAGAAGTCAAGATCCTAATCCATCTTCCTCCACTGGTGTTTATACTTACTTTACAGAAGAGATGAGCAAAGGACAGAGGCAAAGAAGTTTACTCCTCCTGACATAAAATGAAACAAAAACACTCCAAACGCTTTAAAGAATACAACGGTAATTTCTTAATTAGGAAAACTAAGGGAGTGGGCTAGCAGAATCATTTTTTAAAAAGATTTATTTAGTTTAATTAATTAATTTTTAAATTTGATCAGAGAGAGAGGGTGAAAGTGAGAAAGCAGCCGCTAGGTCTGAGACTTAAACTATGGTGGGACTCCAGTGCCTTAACCACCACACCATCTGCCACCTCCTGTAACCTTTTATTTTTTTGGAGAGGTTTTTGCTATAGGGCATGTGTGTTCGCCAGAAAGACAGAGGCAGACAGAGAGACAGAAAGTGAGAAATCACCCCCCAGGGAAGATGGCTACTCCGCAATCCCTTCTCCTCCATTCTCCTCTCGGGATCTTGGGCACACATGCACATGCGCCCAGAGTGAGTTTAAGCCACAGGGTCCAGAACTCGAACTGAGGTCGACTATATGGGAGGCCAGGGACGTAGCCATTATGACAACTGCTTGTCCTACCTCCTATAATCTTAATATTTATTCTTTTCAGTCTTCAAACCCAAGTCTCTTATGGTTCATCTTAAAATGTTTATAAAGCAAACAAAATACACCACCAACTAAGGCACAACACACATAAATTGACTCGGTCACCAATGTAGTATCTTGAGACTTTTGGATGATGTAACCATTTTGCAATCAATTTGATTTTTTTTTTTTTTTTTTTTTTTTTTTTTTTGCTATAAGGCGCGTGCGCTCGCCAGACAGACAGAGAGAGACAGAGAGATAGAAAGCGAGAAATCACCTCCCAGGGGGGATGGCCACGCCACAATCCCTTCTCCTCCATTCTCCTCTCGGGATCTTGGGCACGCACGCACACGCACCCGGCGTGAGTTTAAGCCACCGGGTCCAGGACTCGAACCGCGGTCGACTACGTGGGAGTCCAGCGACATAGCCATTACGCTAACTACTGGTCCCGCAATCAATTTGATTTTGAACATTTTCTACCATAACTAACGTTTATTCGGTGGTGGCTATGAATTAGCACCTTGTTCAGTGCTTTACCTATTTTTTTAAAATAACGTTTTAAGAGAATTTAAAATGCAATTAAACTTACTATTTGCTTCTATAAGCTGTTTTAAGCGTAACTGAAAAAATGTACATCAGAAGAGCCTCTCTTTTTCTTTTTTATTAAAGAATTATTTTATTTAAATTTATCTGTTTATTTATTTATTTATTTATTTATTTATTTAAATTTGACCAGAGAGGGGGGAAAAGAGAGAGGGGGAGAGAGAGAAAGCAAAAAAGCAAGCCACCAGATCTGGGACTCAAACTGCGGTCGGCCATGTGGCAGTCCAGTGCCCTCAACCACCATGCTACCTGCCAGCCCCTCTTTTTCTTTTTTAGTGTGTTTATGAGTCTGATTCTTTATCTGATTGGCCTTCATTGCCAACTTCCTTGTTCGTGGGCTATTTCACTTGTGTGTTTTACAGTTAACAAACTCTGTGGCTACCATAATAAATCTTTCCAGATGAGTCTCAGGGTGCAAGCATGAGATGAACAGCAGCAAAGGAAAGTTCATTTCTTTAGTAGTCTTTCCTTTCTCCTAAACCTCTGAAAAACTTATTATCCCTCTGAAAACACTCTCCAAAAGAGCAGTAGCAGATTCTACTGAGGAGGAGGCACTGGGTGGGGTGAGGGCCTGCCAGGTATGGTAGAGAAGGCCCTTTGAAGGAGAGCATGTCCTCTCTAAAGTGCTGTCAAAAAGTTGCATCTGGAGGCCAAAAAAATTAAATGAAAGACACAGGGATCAGGAAAACAGGGTTCCCTAAGCTTGGAGTTTCCATCTCTTCTCAAAGATTTATTTTTTCTTTTTTAAGGTCTTGTTAAACTTAGAGATGCAGCTTCTTGTTAAAGATGCCAAGAGTCTGAATCATAAAAGACATGTTAAACGTTCTATTAGAATTCAAACCTCCTTTTTTAATGCAAATCTAAATGCCATTTTATGGAACATCTATAATTATGAAAATGGGAAGACATTGCCTCGTGTGCAGGGAGAGTCTGCAAGTATGAATATTACATTAATGTGCCCACACCAGCTCACTGATCCTGCTGGCAGGAGCATAAAAAATGCTTGAGTGAAACTTTTATTTAGATGTTAAGACTCCAGGCCCCAGCGGGGTGACAGAGACAGCCCCTGTGAGTTGCCATCAGAGAGAGAGCTTGAATTGAATTACCCAGGGGGGAGGAAGCAGTGATGAGCACTGCTTCGCTTATTTAATTTCATTTACTTTCAGTACATTATCAGCATGAGGCTTTTCTCTCCCCACCAACTGAAGCCCAAGAATGCCACCACCAAGAAAACAAAGGCATCATGCAGCAGAGGGGTTTGAACTCCAAGTCACTGATTCCCGGAGAGGAGCCCCAGCAGCATCATAGACCATCTCTCTGAGTCCAACTTGGTTCACTGACACTGGGCACCGAAGGAGGTGCTGGATTTTCTCTTGGTCGTTCACCAGCAAGACTTCTGAAGAGTAATATAGCCGAAAATTGAGGGTTTTTGTTGTTGTTGTTTTAATATGCTGCATGTTTTGTGCCTAGTCAGATGTGTCCTGTTGCTTTCTTACTCGAGAGAATCTGTAGTGGTGAACCCTCCTGCCTGGTTTCCCCTTACAGGAAACTGAAAAAAATGGGATATGAGCAAAGTGTGGAATGGTGGTAGGAAAAAAAATTGGAAAATATAATCAAATCAGCCTCTATTCTATTGATTATCTTCTCTGTACCAGCCACTGCATGGTGAGTAGAGAACAGAGCTGTTCTCAACATAGAGGTGACTCGGGGCTCAATCTCATTGGCTCCATGATTATCAATGAATCTAGATAACCAAGATGGGAAGCCACTGTGCCGCTCAAGCTCTCTCCTCCTTCGGTGTCAGCTCAGGTCCCTACTGATCAAGGACTGGTGACCCTGAGAACACATGGTGCCAGCTATGCTGTGGCATATGAGGCAGAAGGAGTCTTACATGCCTGACTCCACACCTGCTGGTAAACAAACAGATCTGTAGAGAGCTACTTAATATGTAATGGAAAGTGTGTAAATGCTTCGCAGGATGACAATATTAAATAGAAAGAAGCCACAATTGTGTAAGTTTCTATTTTAAGGTAAAAGCATTTACATTTAAGTGTACGATTAAAAAAAGAGAAAAGATTTCATCAATGTAATAAAAAAATAGAAATGGTTTTGATTTGTTGGACTACATGGCCCCCTTGGATAAAACTAGGGGTGTAACACATTATATCAACACAAAACAGAATTACATTAGTGTCATAATCTCTCTCTGTTACTCCACTTACTAAATCTCTCAGAATAGCCAATCTAAAGAAAATTCACTTAGCTGAAGGATGTGGGGCCATAAAGATAAAATCAACAGAGACATGTGTTACCCAGAAGTGATGGCCACCAACTTTCATGGCAGATGAAGATAAAAGAAATTCTCAGACATCGTTCTCTTCTCATCCAGATTTCTTTAAACCCTTGTGTCCCACCCACACTCAACTCTGCAGTAAAAAACGACAGGGTGGGATTCCGTCTCGCAGTGAGATACATGACTCTCCAGTCAGCTATGCCCAGCAACAACAATGGGGACCTTTTGGAGTGTGATACATTTCCATAAAGTAGTCAATAAAAAAGACACGGGAGCTTCTGTGAGTCACGGCCTATTTAACCAGCTGCGTTCTAGCCCACTGAGAAAAGAGAATTGGAGAAATCGGTTGGTAACACCCCAGCACATGGCTGGCAGCACAGGAAGCACAATTTCCACCACAAAAAGGCTGCAGCCCCTGCAGGACAAACCAGGTGCCCGCTAACTTTCATTATAGGCAGCTGGCCTGATCTCTCGATTAATCAACCTGAAAAGAAAATGAATGATCTTTACAAAAATATCTGTTGTTCAACTCTTTGTCCCTCTTACATTGTGGACCTTTCCCATCTTTCCCCTTCCTTTTAAGTTATTCTCAACTATTTTAAAAAAATAATTATTTTATTCATTATTATTATTTTATTTGGACCAGAGAGAGGGAAGGAAAGTAAGAAAGCAAGCCATCAGGTCCAGGACTTGAACTGTAGTTGGCCATGGGGGAGTCCAGCACCTCAACCATCACACTACCTGCTGGCTCCTTTTCAACTGTTTTTAAAAAAGGGACCAAACTAATTCAAACCTAGAGACTGAAGTTACCAGGAGTAAATTTCATGTGCGGTGAAGTTTCCAGTTCCTTCACTAAAGAATATGTGTTAAGAACCTTGGAGAGGGACCAGCAGTTACTGTAATGGCTGTATCACTGGACTACCATGTAGTCGACTGTGGTTCACTCCCATGTAGTCGACTGTGGTTCAAGCCCTGGACCTCGTGGCTTAAACTCACGCCAGGTGCGTGTGCGTGCGTGCCCAATATCCCGAGAGGAGAATGGAGGAGAAGGGATTGTGGTGTGGCCATCCTCTCCGGGGGGTGATTTCTCGCTTTCTGTCTTTCTGTCTCTCTTTCTGGCGAGCGCACACGCCCTATAGCAAAAACCTCTCCAAAAAAAAAAAAAAAAAAGAACCTTGAAGATTTTGAGGCCAACAGCCAACAGCCAACAGGTAGGTGGTGTGGTGGTTAAGAGTGCTGGTTTGAGTCCCGAACCTGGCAGCTTGGTTTCTCAACCCCCTCCCCATCCCTCTCTGGTCAAATTTAAATAAACAGATAAAGTTAAATAAAATAATTCTTGAAAAAGAAAACCTTGGAGATTTTAATGGATGAGGGCTGGTCAAGTTTCACCTGCAGTTCTAGCTCACTCACAGATCACTGGTGTGTGCATTTCAGACGCATACACAAACGCACACTCCGCAATGCTGCAAACATACGGAGGTGAAGAGGGGATAACGGGCAGGATGGTGTGGGTAGTTTTTTCTTGTGTGGTGGTTGTTGATCCCCAATCTGTTCATTAAATGCTCTTCTTTGCATTTGGGCTTTGTGTTCTTCTTTAAAAAGTTAATTAATGCTTTTTCTTGGCTTCTTGCTTTTCTGGGTTACTTTTTTGACTTTTTCTCAATTTTCTAGGAACCAGTCAATAAATGACATCAGTTTGTGGTGTCTGGCAAGAAATGCCCATTTTCTGAAGCTAACAGGTAAGTTGGTTTCAATGACTCTTCCTCTATTAGATATTCCCTTAAGATGAGCTTCTTACAAATCTTTAACTTCTGTGGTTTCATTTGATACCCATCTGAGTTTACACTTATTCCATATACCTTTCTGTCATTGTGCTTCACTTATTTTTTATTTATTTATTTTTTGGGGATTTTTGCCTTAGAGCACATGTACTCGCTGGGTATATATAGAGAGAGACAGAGACAGCGAGAGGGAAAGAGAGAAATTACTCCCTAGAGGGAATGGCCATGCTGCAATTCCTTCTCCTCCTGAGATCTTGCGCATGCACGCACATGCGCCAGGTGTGAGTTTCAAGCCACCGGGTCTGGGACTTGAACCATGGTAGGCCATATGGGAGTCCAGGGATGTAACCACTATGCCATCTGCTGGCCCCTGTGCTTCACTTATTAAGGAACTTAGACTAGCATATATAAGGCAAAAAATTGTAAATCATTCCTAATAGACTTAGGATCTAAAAGTTTCAGAGATGGAGGCTAGCTTTGGGGCTCAATGGTCAGGCATGCCTCTGGAGAAGCCAGGTCCCACATGGCACCGTAGGATGAGTCCTGGCCTGGGTGGTATGGAACATACCCACTGAGTATAAGGGGCCAAAGAATGGGAGAAAGGGGATGGCAGTATGACCAGGTCCTGTGGAGGGTACTCTCTTTTGCAAACTCTATCATGAACAGAGAAAAAAGTGAAAAGTTTCAAAGATACAGAAACCACTCAAACAGATAGCTGTAACTCAATGGAAATGTTCATGGAGACACATATCCTATAGCAAAAGGGAAGGAAGTAAACACAGTGTATGTAAGTTCTTCAACAAGCTATGACTTAAGAAGAAACGTAGCAAGTGCAATGGAGTTGGACTAAAGGATGTCAGGAAATGTTAAGAATGGTACACAGAAACATTTCAAGAGAGCTTGATGAACCCATGCTGTCCTCCCAATTGTTTTAAGGTCTTAAACATGCTAAGTCAGATAACAGAGCAAATAGTAAAAATCTGTGGAGGAAATCTTGTTACACTGAAGATAAAGAAAACTCATGATAGATTCTATGTCAGTAATACCAAGAAAAAAAGAACAGATAATTGATGAACAAAGTAATTACAAACTAATATGTCTTAACAAAAATGGTAAAAAAGAAAAAAACTAACAAGTTTTGTTTGTTTGTTTGTTTTAGTTTGCTATAGGGCAGATACATTCACAGAAGGGAGAGAGAGAAGTGAGAAATTATCCCCCTGAAAGGATGGCAACACCACAATCCCTTCTCATCCATTCTTCTTTTGGAATTTTGGGCACATGTGCATATGTACCTGACATGTTTTTTTTTTTTTTTTAACTTTATTTATTTTATTTTGAATTTGACCAGAGAGGGACAGAGTGAGAGTTAGAGAGAGATAGAGAGAGAGATAGAGAGAGAGAGAGAGAAAGCAAGCTGCCAAGTCCGGGACTCGGACTGTGGTCAGCCATTTGGGAGTCCAGTGCCCTTAACCACCATGCCACCTGCTGGCCCTCCCTGGCATGTGTTTTTAAGCCACTGGGTCAGGGACTGAAACCGTGCAGTTGACCATGTGGGATCCAGCTGCCTCAACCACTACACCACCTGCTGGCCCTAACAAGTTTTTAATAAGCATCTTATTAAGCATTTTTGGAAAAGTTTACTTATTATGTGGGTTATCGGAAAAGTCATGACACATTTTTGCATAGAAAAAAATACATCATGACTTTTCCGACAACCTAATATTTCTTCCATGAGCAAGAGAGACAGAAAGATAGCACCCCAACAGGGTCATGACACCACAATCCACCTCCAACTTCACCCAGCCCCAGATCATGCGAGGCATCCTTGAAGAGGTGCACCACTGTCCAGCCCCCAAGTAGCATTTTTACATCTCATTTGAGTCCCATAACATTCCCATGAGGTATGTATTATTATCACCTCCATTTTATAAACTAGGAATCTGAGGTATGATAAAATTACATGACTTGCTGAAGATTGCTTAGCTAGAAAAGCCCATGCTTTTCCTAATATTCTGAGCTTCAGTTGAAGAGACACACCTAGAAGTGATTGAGGGAAAACAGGGTCTTCTCACTTCACTCTCCCACAAAAGAGATTCCTTTTTTTTTTTTTTTTTTGGGAAAAGAAACAAGTACGGTGTGGTTATTCTAACACTTGATGCTGACAAGTTATTTTAAGATCCTGTATTTCTTTTTTACTTTTTTTTTTCTTGGGACCAGCAGTTAGCGTAATGGCTATGTCGCTGGACTCCCACGTAGTCGACCGCGGTTCGAGTCCCGGACCCGGTGGCTTAAACTCATGCTGGGCGCGTGTGCATGCGTGCCCAAGATCCCGAGAGGAGAATGGAGGAGAAGGGATTGCGGCGTGGCCATCCCCCCTGGGGGGTGATTTCCTGCTTTCTGTCTCTCTGTCTCTCTCTGTCTGTCTGGCGAGCGCACACGCCCTATAGCAAAAACCTCTCAAAAAAAAAACAAAACAAAAACAAAAACAAAATAAATAAATAAAAAAAAAATCTTGCCAGAGGGTGCATGTACTCACCAAAGAAAGACAGACAGAGAAAGCAAAAGGGAGAATTCCCTAATGGGGAATGGTCACCCTGCAATCCCTTCTCCTCTATTTCTCCATCCTGTTGGGATTTGGGGCATGAACGTGCATACACACACACATACATACAAAGTGATTAGAAAAAGGTCCTTCTAACTCCAGGTATGATAACTTTAACACACAAATGCTAGCATCTAAATAAACAGTAATCAACAGCATCTGGTAGGTGTAAATGGCTCCACTTAAAGAATGACTAACTCAACAAAATAGCCCATTGCTTCTAAATCATGGTATCGTGACACATTTGTGTAGTCTGATAAAAGAGATTTTGAATAATGTACTTGTAGAGAAAGAATGGACTTAAAGTTATTCTATAATAATAACACTCATTTGCATATCAATGTCTTCTTAAGGGGAAAAGTTAATTAAAAATAAAGCTTATTTTACCTATGCTGCAATCTACAATGACTAAACACATCTGATGTATGATCATAATCATGGCAATCAAGAATTTCTACAGTGCTTTATTTCCTTGAAAAAGCTGCACTGCTTCAAAATTGTGGGCGTTCCATGGAAGTGGACTGAGCATATGAATGTCAGTGCAGTGTTATGATGAGCAAAAGCCTGAGAACCCATACAGCTTTATCAGTTTTTTTTTTTTTAAGAATTGTTTAAACTTTATTATTGTTGTTGTTCTTTTCTAATTTGTTTAGATAGTGAGAGAGAGAGAGAGAGAGGGAAAATGAGAAAGCAAGTCATCAGGTCCAGGACTTAAACCGCGGCTGGCCACGTGGGAGTCCAGCGCCTTTAACCACCATGCCACCTGCCTGCCCCATATCCAAACTGTTTAAATTCAGGAATTCTTGGACTAGCAAGTGGGATGTTCGTTAAGGTGTTGGATCCCACATGACCGACTCTGCAGTTTGAGTTATGAACCTGGTGGCTTAAAACAAAACAAAACAAAACGAAACCCAAAAAACAAAAACACAGGGCATGTGTGCATTTGTGCCCAAAATCCTGAGAGGAGAGTGGAGAAGGGATCGTGGCATGGTTATCCTCTTTGGGGGGTGATTTCTCACTTTAGCTTTCTCTGTCTCTCTCTCTCTGGTGAGTGCATGCACCCTATGATAAAAACCTAAACAAACAAACAAACATCTGAATGTCTGATTACTCTTCAGAAACAGCTGTCGATAGCAATTTCTTTCTTTCTTTTAGAAAGAGGTCTCATTATGTTACCCAGGCTGGCCTTGCACTCTTAGTCCTCCTGTCTCAGCCTCCTGGATAGTTTTCTTTCTTTCTTTTTTTCTGGAGAGGTTTCTGCTATAGGGTGCGTGCACTCGCCAGAAAGACAGAGAGACAGAAAGTGAGAAATCACCCCTCCAGGGGGGATGGCCACACTGCAATCCATTCTCCTCCATTCTCCTCTTGGGATCTTGGTCATGCATGCACACGCGCCCAGTGTGAGTTTAAGCCACTAGGTCTGGGACTTGAACCGTATTCGACTACATGGGAGTCCAGCGACATAGCCATTATGCTAACTGCTGGTCCCCTGGATAGCTTACTTTCTGAACTATAGACTGTGGTTGAGCACTTGACTTCCTCTAGGGTTTCTCAGTCTTATTCTTTTGTTTCCCACCCTGAGAAATAGTATGTTCTTTTTGATTTCTACAGACACATTAGTTTGCATCCTGTACACAAATATCCTACGTGTGTCTGAGCACTTAGTACTGTTGACAGTGAATTCCGTGGAGATTAGTGGTAACAGAATCCTGGAGTCTCTGTTTTAGTTACTCTCCAAAGCAAAAGACTTGGAGGAGGAACTGAATGCTAATAAACTTGCCTCTCCATGTCTCTCCAGTAAAAGACATTTAGATATCGTCAGAGCACTGCATTGAGAAAACTTTTAAAGCAAACAAAGCAGAAAATAAAAAAGAAGACTCAGGAACTAATTATAGTGATTCTCTGGGGGTATTTCAGGGTGGGTGATCTAATGAGAACTCTCACACCCCATCAAGAAGAACTTGATGGGAAGGCAATGATCTTTGCAATGTTGCGTTGACCTGGTATGTATCATCTACTGGACAAAGGGCCACTCCCAACCCAAACCTCACTCCTAGACAGCTTGTGGGTATCTGTGCAGCGGTATGGACTCAGATACAGAGAAACGACGCCAGCTATGATAAGTACCCTTGGGGCAAAAATCACTCCCCTGTTTTAAGAAATTACAAATTTGACATTTAAAACCTTCCTTGATTCTTCTGTCTCATTTGACAAAACTCATGCAAGTCTGAAGTGAGTTGAACTTTCCAAGGAAAAAGAATTCGGAGGGAAAAATGAGGGTGATGTTTCTAGACCCAAAAGTTTCCAACCGAATCACCAAGTCTGTAATTGCAAAATAAAAACAGTAAATCTCAATATCTATTTGCACAGCTCATTAACTAAGGGCTCACACTCAGCAAACAGAGGGGGAAAAAAAAAAGGAAAAGGAAAAAAAGCTTCAGCTCCCAATACATTTGGAAAGTTACTATGGCGACCCATCCTTTCCTAGCATCTAAACTAGGCCCTGCCACGTTCGGCTATGCTGCGGTTGAATGCATCTGTCCGTCTGTCTGTCTGTCTGTCTTTATTGCTTACTTAGAAAGTAGCAAATCGGGAGGAAGCCAATCATCTTTGTCAGACCAAGTGGGAGAGAGAAAGAGAACATTCCTTTTCCCACTGAACATGATGAACATTATGGCAGGCACTCGACCTGCTCTGCTAGTGGGACAAGATGATTTACAACGTGAAAAGGGAAAACCTAAATCACCAAGTAATGAAAACATTAAAGTTAATGCATCACAAGTGAGGAATTTATTACCATTAACTCCAATAAACAGTTATAAAACACTCGTCCTTTCCTGTCCATGCACAGGGACACAGACACTGGACTTCATTAAGCTCAACTTTCTTTTCTTCTTCACTAGACCAGTCATGTGTGTTTGAACCAACCACCATTTATTGTTAAGTGGACTGGTTCATTTTCCAGGACTGTAGAAAGCTGAAGGCACATCCATTTTGTTCCACGGCTCTTGGTATAGACGGATGAAACAGCAAAGTTTAAAAGACATGCAGCTCGGTATTGCTATATAAGTTTATTTAAAACTCTCTAAAATGTATGTCTGACAAAAGTAGAGTAGCTCTTCCGAGCAGCCCTCTCAGAGGCAGGTACATAAGTAATAACGCCTGGCGAGGAAGGTGGCATATTGGATGCCAATGCATGTCAGATGCGTTTAGCTGAATAATTTTTTCCTTGTTATTATTTGGTATCATACCTTAGAATCCTGAGATGGAAACCCATTTCCTTCCAACATTTTTCTCTGTCACAGGGGCATACCAATTTATTACCTTAAGGTTGTTCATGAACAAAAGAGGCTGCACATATTGGATGGTTAAGGTAGATTGGTTCTGGATTCATTTGTTTTTGAGGAGAAAAAGAACTAAAGCATCTTTTTAGAAAGACAATTCTAATTGTGGAATTGCCTGGGTATTACAAAGCAGATAAAGAGAGAGAGCATGAAATACAGATTTTCTTGACCAAATAGTTATAACAGAAACATGATAATAGTAATATTTTACAGGGCCAACAGGTAAGGTGGTGGTTAAGGCACTAGACTCCCACATGGCTGACCATGGTTCGAGTCCCAGACGTGGTGGCTTGAAAATCATGCTGGGCACGTGTGTGTGCATGTCCAAAATCCTGAGAGGAGAATGGAGGAGAATGGATCGCAGTGTGGCCATCTACCCTGTGGGGTGATTTCTTACTTCTCCTCTTTGTCTCTCCAGTGAGTGCACACCCCCTCCCCACAAAATGTAATACTTTACATTTTTATTTTTGAGAGGTTTTTGCTATAGGGCACGTATGCTCACCAGAAAGACAGAGAGACAGAAAGTGAGAAATCACCCCCCAGGGGGGATGGCCACACCACAATCCCTTCTCCATTCTCCTCTCGGGATCTTGGGCACGCACGCACACACGCCTGGCATGAGTTTAAGCCACTGGGTCCGGGACTCGAACTGCAGTCGACCACATGGGAGTCCAATGACATAGCTATTATGCTAATTGTTGGTCCCAATATTGTACATTTAAATAACACTTTATTTAGTGTTTGAAAATGTTTTCATGTGTATGGCACCTCCTTGATTCTCATACAGAGAGGCCTAACCAGTTGAGTCTTCAGAAGATAAAACTGAAGCTTATATAGTTGGAAAGAAGAATTGATACATAAAATCAGGTGTTTTTTTTTTTTTTTTTTTTTTTTAAGCCTCAAATCCTGTACTTGTTTTAACTACAGTATACTCTGCAAACATTTTATTTACTGTATAATATTACAGTTATAACTACAATTGAAAGTCAAGGTAAGAGTATTTTAATTCTAGAGTTCTCAGTCTTGATTTTATGATTTTAAGAATGGCTGCCAAAACTATACTGCTAAACACAGACATTGTGCCTGTGAGTTGTGCAGGATTTTAGTCCTGAAATGGGATCTGGTCTTAGGTCTTACCAGCCAAGAGGCAGGTACCTAGGCCAGCCTCTTGTATGAGGTTCATAGGATTTTTTTTTTTTTTTTTCCCTATAGGGCACATGTGCTTGCTGGAAAGACAAAAAGTGAGAAATCAATAGGTGAATGAAACAGATAAAGAAAATCTGAAAGAAGTAAAAAAACAAAAACAACAACAACAAGAAAAAGAAAAAGAAAACCAAACCAAACCAAACCGAACCAAAACAAAACAGAGGAAGGAAATGATCCAAGACAGTAAAATTTCTCAAAATAAAAGATAGGAGTCTTCTGATTGAAGGGGTCCTCCATATACTCAGTACGTGAATGAGAAAAGACTCCTTGGTAATATCTTGGTAGTTGCTGTGAATGTTCAGAATACAAAGGATAAGGAGAAAATCCTAAAAGCTTCTGGATCAGAGGAGAAATTGATCATATTAAGAATCAAGTATTAGAATGGTGCTGAGTTTCTTTATTGCAACACTGGGAGCCAATGAAGCAAAACGATCTAAATTCTAAGGGAAAATGATTTCCATTAGCAATCTCACACCCAAACTATCAGTGAAGTGTAAAGGTAGAACAAAGAAGTTTTCAGAGGGGACCAGCAGGTGGCTAAGGCACTGGACACTCCCATATGGCCAACCACAGTTCGAGTCCTGGACCTGGTGGCTTGCTTTCTCACTTTCCCTCTCTCTCTGTATATCTCTCTGGTCAAATTAAAATAAATAAATAAATGAATAAATTTTTTTTAAAAAAAGAAGTTCTCAGACCCAGCAGGTGGCATGGATGTTAAGGCAGCTGGATTCCACATAGCCGACTCCATGGTAGAACTGGCGGCTTGAAAATCACGCTGAGTGTGTGTATGTGTGTGCCCAAAATCCCAAGAGAAGAATAAAGAAGAAGTGATTGCAGCATGAACATCCCTCTTGGGAGGGTTATTTCTCACTTTCCCTGTCTCTTTCTCTCTCTCTCTCTCCAGTGAGTGTATGCTTGCATGCGTCCTATCACAAAAGAAAAAAAAAATAGGAAGAAAGAAAGAAAAAGGTTTTGAGACATGCAAAATTTCAAGAAACTGACCTCCCGGGCAGCCACCAAAGTGAGGTGCTCATCAAAATGAGAACTTCTACCAAGAAAAAAGGTGCCATTAGATACAGAAAGTGAGGCTTTGACCAAGGAAGGGGTAAAAGGAGAGTACCAGAATGACAATGTGCAGGAGTTCTCGAGAGCAGCTGCACCAGCGTTTGAAAGAGGGTGGTGGTGTCCAAAGAGATGCTTCAAGAGTAAAATGGAACCAATGGCTCCTCTGGTATGTTCATCATGTGGGAAAAAGTCATAGGACTAATACAATTCTGCTACAAAGTTTGGGAAGAATTAGAGATGTTGACTTAGGAAACAAATCAAACGAGAAAACCAAGGCATTTGCCAATTTGGGAAAACAAGAAATAAAATTTAATTATACAACTTTATAAGGGTTGACAGTAAATAATATTCACATAGTTAAGATAAGGTAAACACTTGGGGCCAGCAGTTAGCGTAATGGCTATGTCGCTGGACTCCCATGTAGTCGACTGTGGTTCATGTCCCAGACCTGGTGGCTTAAAACTCATGCCGGGCGCGTGTGCGTGCATGCCCAAGATCCCGAGAGAATGGAGGAGAAGGGATTGAGGCGTGGCCATCCCCCCTGGGGGGTGATTTCTCACTTTCTGTCTCTCTGTCTGTCTCTGTCTGTCTGGCGAGTGCACGCGCCCTATAGCAAAAACCTCTCCCCCCCCCAAAAAAAAAAAAAGATAAGGTAAACACTGAATATTGACTAACTAAAGACAATGATATAACCACACAGGGAAGATGAAGGGAAAAGTCAGGGATGCTATAGGAGTGTTAAAAGCTCCTCTGCCATAACATGACACTAACAGATAATATCTGAAATTAATAAATAAAATAGCTGTACAATCAAATCATTTAGAAGCATGGAAGATACACATCAGAATGGATGAAAGAATTAAAAGAGTCGAAAAGAGTCACCTCTGGAGAGCAGAATTCTGGGATTAGGAAAGGTTGGCTGCTCATAGTATTTTTGTTTGTTTGCTTTTGGTAATTTTGCCATAGGGTGCACCCACTAGCTGGAGAGACAGAGAGAGAGACAGAGAGAGTGAAAGTGAGAAATCATTCGCCAGTGTGAATGGCCATACCACAATCCTTTCTCCTCCATTCTCCTCTTGGGATTTTGGGCATGCATGCACATGAGCCTGGGTCCCAGGCTACTGGGTCCAGGACTTGAACTGCAGTCAGCCATGTGGGATCCAGCTGCCTTAACCACCACACCACCAGCTGGATCCTGGACCTCCAAATTCTTAAGGTTGATATGAAGGGTATAATGGCAAAGAAATCCAGAAAATAAAGAAGTCAGTTATAGAATAAGAAGCAATTTTATTAAAAACAATTCTGGGAAGTTATATTTGAATTAGGTATCATTTTAAGAATTGTTAATTATCTGTAGTCTATGCAATTTTAAGACTCATTTGCAATTCTAATACCATACTTTGTAGCATAGGTCTAATTTGCCTAAGCTCTTCCTGTGCTACAAGGGGACCCACAAAAACAAGGTTTTTTTTTCACTGGATATCTGCTTTATTTCACAAGTAATAAAAAGTATGCAATTCCATTATGAAACTTGGGGTTAGAAGCTCAGGGTATAAATGTGGGAGCAATTTACAGAATATTATTGTATCAGTAGGCATGACCAGAATTGGATAAAGTACCCGTAGATCAAATCAAATCAAGAAAAATTTATTTGGAACCCACCATGTGGGAGGCATTGTGCCAGAGAGCACAGAATTTCTAGCATGGCCTAGGAAGACAACTTCGGATCAGTACAAAGACAGAGCACAGCCGTGATTTTAATTTATAGGGTTGGAAAGGCACAAGGCCATAAAACAAGACACCTGTTGTCTTGCATTTATGTAAAAGGTTTCGCCTTTTTAAAAAATAATCAGAAGCGCATAATCATTATTCTTGACATAAATTACATTTTAGATTGGGGGTGGAAATCACGTTTTAAAAATAGGAAGGGAAGGAAAAGTAAAACCAACTGCATGTAATTTTTCAAGTGGAAACAACAGCGATATGAAGATATATAGGCATCAGACTGCTGGTAGAGGAAGGAGGCTGTGCTCTCTTACCTCTGACGGAGTCACTTCTGTGACCTCTACCATTTGAAATGCTTTGATTCCACCTTGCCCAAGGGACCAGTGAGCACCAGGGAAAGGGATGAAGGATGCCTATGCCTGACCTCACCTTTACATTGTCTAACAACTGCAGGTATAAATCAGCTTTCCCCTTGAAGACCCAAGTGTCAGAAGCTCATGTGAAATGCTGGAAATATTAAATGATGTCCCTGAGGGTTTTATTGTTACTCGGTTTTCTCCTGTAACTGGGAGAGCTGTTCACATGAAGGATACTCTCCCTCAGGACCTCAATTTGTATATAAAATGAAGTATGGAACTCCAACAAACTTCCTGCCGCTTTGGAAAGAAAATAAACAATTAGTGGAGGCTGTACTTGGCCCGCTGTCCTGTTTATGTTTCATGTATGTCTCTGCCTGTCCAGGAGAACAGTTCACACCAACAAAGACGCAAGAACACGCTGCTTACAAGTCCTTATTTTCAGGACGATAAATCTGTGGAGGTTAAAAAGTCTATAGACATGGATCAGCAGGTGTCGTGGTGGTTAAGGCACTGGGCTCCCACATGGATAATAGTAGTTCGAGTCCTGGACCTGGACGCTTGAAACTTACGCCGGTTGTGTGTGTGTACATGCCTGAAATCCTAAGAGGAGAATGGAGGAGAAGGAATCGTGGCATGTCCATCCCTTGGGGGGGAGGGGTGATTTCTCACTTTCTTTCTCTGTTTCTCTTTGTGTCTCTGGTGAGTGCACATGCCTTATGGTAAAAATTTCTCTCTAAAACAAAGCAAAATTCCATAGAAAATTCAGTAATTTTTGTGATGGACAAGAATAAAAGCCCTTCCTTTTATCCTCTCTAGCAGAGGAAGTGTGCTAGTAAATAGAATTGAGGGGAGAAGGCTGGATGCCTGCGTCCCATACCTAGCTGTGACTTGGGCCTGCACCTGAATTTCCCTTCTAGATTCTTTCTGTAGGATTTTGAAAAGCTGTGGATTCATTTTTTTTTTGGGGGGGGGGAAGATTTTTGCTATAGGGCACGTGCGCTCTCCAGAAAGACAGAGAGACAGAGAGACAGAAAGTGAGAAATCACCCCCTCGGGGGGGATGGCCATGCCGCAATCCCTTCTCCTCCATTCTCCTCTTGGGATCTTGGGCACACATGCACATGTGCCCAGTGTGAGTTTAAGCCACCGGGTCCGGGACTCGAACTGCGGTCGACTACATGGGAGTCCAGCGACATAGCCACTTTGCCAACTGCTGGTCCCAAAGCTGTGGACTCTTAGATCTCCTAACACACTTTGATTTATTAACCTTCACCACTACCTCTATAATAAGAATAATTATCTATAATAAGAAAAGTGATAATTTTTCTCTTGACTATGATTTTTCTCTTGAAATTAAAGGTTCTCATTTTTCTTTTGAAATTAAAGTGACTTGTTTGAGTCTCCTGGTTAGTAAGTACAGGAACAGAAATAAGGAATTCTTATGCCAAATTTTAGTGTTAACCTTTTGCATCCCTCTTCCTCTTTCCATCAAAGATTTGAAGTAATTCTAGACAATAAATACCGTCCCTATTGTAGAAACTTTACTATACATTTATACAGAGCTTTAAAATTTCTAGGCCACTTTCAAATATCTTATTTAATTCAATTTTCATAATAGTCCTGTGAGATAGGTATTTACAGAATCTGGAAGGAGAGGATACAAGTAAAAGGAAAGAGTTAAACAGTTGAGAAGAAAAGCTGCGAAAAATTAAGGATTATCTGAGACATTGCAGAATTTTTATTACCAGTTTGCAAAAAGATGGCCAGAAATATGAAAATATTGATTAGCCTGGCTGTGCCTGTGCTATACTAGGCAGATTGATCACTAAATGACTCCTCTCTGTGCTCTAAACTGATATTCCAGGTATGAGAGGATATTCAGAACAGTGTAACCCGCTCTTTCAACATGAGCTCTCTTGCCACTAAAACATGTTTGAGCTAGGGATGAATGGCACTGCTTCTTTCGGGGCCAGAGAAAGTATGAGGGCCAAAGGTAATTCCAAACAGCAGATGAAGGAAAATGAAGAAATAAGGCATCCCCCCCCCCCCCCCCCCCCCCCCCAAGAAGTTTAAAAACAGCTTCTGAAACAGGCCTGATGGTTTTTGTTGTTGTTGTTTTGTAAGTAGAATTGGTATTGCTCAAATGATATGTGTCTAAGGAAACTGGAAAGAGTTGTTCTTCCAAAATCTCTTCCTTAATTTCTGGAACTTCACCATGAAGAGTCCATTCCCTCAGATTAAAGAACAATTTCCTGTTGAACTAAAATGCCTCTGGGAAAAGTAGTACATTAAGTGGGGGCATTCTCCCCCACCACGAGGTAGCAAACTGGTGCCCCACTGAGGACTGGGAGATGGGGCAGAGGTCCAGCTCTCCTAGAGACAGGGCATGGCCGCAGTGATGAGTGACAGGTGTCTGTCGAGCAGCAGCTCTCATCCAGGTGGCGTGTGCAGGGGACAATACTACGCTCAGCCATTCTCAGACATTGATACCTCACAGCAGTAGTTCTCATACCTGTTGATTTTTTTTTTAGAGGTTTTCGCTATAGGGCGCGTGAGCTTGCCAGACAGACAGTGAGAGACATAGAGACAGAAAGCGAGAAATCACCCCCCAGGGGGAATGGTCACGCCGCAATCCCTTCTCCTCCATTCTCCTCTCGGGATCTTGGGCACGCACACACACGTGCCCGGCGTGAGTTTTAAGCCACCGGGTCTGGGACGCGAACCGCGGTCGATTACGTGGGAGTCCAGAGACATAGCCATTACGCTAACTGCTGGTTCCCCCTGTTGATCTTTTAAAGTGCTGAACCAAGGGATGGGGCAGAGACATGTTTACTTTTACCAAACTCTCAAGATGGAGCTTAGGGAGACGTGTGTGTGTGTGTGTGTGTGTGTGTGTGTGTGTATGTGTGAAACCCTAGATGAGAACACACCTTATACATTCCACTGGCAGGATTTAAGTCACATGGTTGAATTTAGCTGTCAGGGAGATAGAGAGGCATGGAGTCATTCCGGGCAGCCATGAGGACATCTAAAAGCAAAAATGGGAGAATGGACGCTGGGGGCCGGGCAGCAGCTTCAGTCACACCAGGAATACTGCACACAGCTAAACAAATATTGGTAGTCATCTTGCGAACCTAGAATATCCCACTGGAAAGGAAGCAAATGAGTGTAGTAAGAGAGGACTGCTTAATTCCAGGTGTTGGATAATTTGTGGTGATTAGAGGAAAGTGCTTTCTACTAATGAAGAGTGAGAATTTGTCGAAAGTAGTTATCTGTGGCCCAAGAGTCATAACAGAGGTCTCAAATAAATGAAGTGTTGGTTTGTCTTTTGAAAGGTTATGTTTCCTTTAGGAATTACGTGATTCAAAAGTCCACCTCTCGCCTAATGAAGGCTTGGAATTCGGGTCTTCTTGCCCAAGTCCCTGAGGTCAGCTTAAGCAATACTGTCAGGAGCAGAACGACCTACGAGACCAGGAGACGGTGCACCAGCTGCTAGTGCTCACTCGGAGGAGGGTTAGCACTAATTTTCCATTCCGATTCTGCTGAGATGTGTTCTACAACAGACTCTGATCAGTAAGAAGGTGTACTTTCCCCTAACTCTAGGGCTTCAAGTGTATGAGGGTTATAGGTAATGTCAGTACCTCCTAGTCAGTGACAGATTTTAAAACAGAACAATGTTGTTTTAGAATCAAGTGATCTAAAGTACAAGAAATCTATGGCTGTGTATGAATTGCTTCGTTGATTAGGATGGTTTTAAAAGCAAAGTACTGGGACCAGCAGGTGACATGGAGGTTAAGGCAGCTAGATCCCACATGGTTGACTGTGCTGTTCAAGTCCTACACCCAGCAGCTTGGAAAAAAACAAACAAACAAAACAAAACCCACACTGAGCACATGTGTGTGCATGCCCAAAATCCCAAGAGGAGAAGGGATTGTGGGGTGGCCATCCCCACCAGGGTGTGATTTCTCACTTTTCTTCTTTTTCCTCTCTCCAGCGAGAGCACCCACCCTACAGCAAACACACACAAACATCAAAATAGTAGGCTGCAGTGTGGTGGTTGGGCATAGTAGATGGGGAACTGAACCCACATGGACAACCATTGTTTAAGTTCTGGTCCCAGCAGCTTGAGGAACATGCGAGGAGCATGTCTGAGTGTGTGGGTGGGTGCCCACGTTCCTGATGGGATTGAGAAAGGGGGATTGTGGCATGACCACACCCCACTGTAGGAAAGCTTTCTCTCTCTTTGGTGAGCACACAGGTCCCCTGGCAATAAAAATAAATAAATAAAGCAAAGCACTGCTTAGTTCCCCACCTGAACTCCCTAAATCATGCAATAGACTTGCTTCCTTTCTTTGTATTTCTCATTTGTCCAACTGACTGAACCGAATGGCCAGTTAGCTCAGCTAGCTAGGTCATGGAGCTAACGAGACCAAGGTCCCAGGTTTTATCCCTTAATAAGCCAAATGGTGTGCACAGTACAATTCTATTCCACCTCTAGTTGATTGCTTCTCTACCCCTGGCTAGCTGTTCTAAAAGAATGCTTGCTTCTCAAAAGGGGGGCTGAGTGGGAAAGAGTAGACACCTCAGCAGGATCAAGCTATAGTGTTGGGAAAACCCTGCAAAAGTCTTTACATAGAGTTGATGGGCTAGAATTTTCTCTATTCAGAGAGGAACACAAAGCGCTTTGGATATGAAGCAGTCTCTCTCACAATAAGCCAGCCTAGGGACCAGCAGTTAGTGTAATGGCTATGTCGCTGGACTCCCATGTAGTCTTAAACTCATGCCGGGCGCGTGTGCGTGCGTGCCCAAGATCCTGAGAGAATGGAGGAGAAGGGATCGCGGTGTGGCCATCCCCCCCGGGGAGGGGGTGATTTCGCTTTCTGTCTCTCTGTCTCTGTCTGTCTGGCGGGCGCACGCACCCTATGGCAAAAACCTCTCCAAAAACAAACAAACAAACAAAAAAACAATAAGCCAGCCTATTTTCAGTAGACTATGACCTAGCAGATTGGAGACGAAACGGCAACAGCAGGAATAGGAAAGGAAGCTCAAAGGGCAACAGCAATCGTCATATCTCATTTAAACAGTCGCTCCCAGCAATCGGTTGTCTATTCCACCTCTGGCAAGGTTCGGGGTTCTCCCTTTCCTGCTTCATGCTCAATCTGGGTTACCACATTCTGTCTCCTATTCCCAGCTTCACCTCAGTGTTTCCCACTCCCAGGGGAGGTGTCATGGTGCTGTTGAGGAAAATCATCGCTAAAACAGGAATGAAATGTGCCATTGCTTTTACTTGTTCTAGACAGAAATGTCATTTCTCACTATAGAGGAAGACTGTTTTCCCTCTTATCAAAACTCTGTCAGTCTGTCCACACAACCTGGAGAACAAATGTGTTTTTTATCCCTCTGTGAACAAACGTGGCTCAGCACCTGCATGGCACTCAAGGGTGGCCAGCCCTCATCCTGACTCCCAGCCGGCTGCTGCTCTTGGAGAGAGAAAGTAAAAATGATTGATTCAACATCTTAATTAAGATAAACAGACAAAGAGGAACATCAAATAATGGCCTTGACAGTTTGAAACAAACTGAGAGTACAGCTTAGCATTTCATAAAAGAAAACGTGTTTGATGTGAGGATGGCAGTTTAATAATTTGTAAATATCACTGGCTTGGTATTATAGCTAATCCAAATATTTTCATTTCTCATCATAAGTTACCCTCTGCTGATAGCTTGTCCTCTTCAACTTATAGCTTTCACCCTGGAGCCTTCCACAGAGGAAAGAAGGGAGAGAGAGGGAGAGGATCACAGGTTGTTTGTGGAATGAGAATTACGTCGTCAGCTTCCTTTATACTTTTTGATTCTGAATATTCACTGGAAAATACCACCGACCAGCCCAAAGGGTTTGCTGCCCTTTTCTTTCCTCCCCTAAAAAAGTATCAGACTTTAATTATTACAGTTTCCCATTAGCTTCTGTTTTCTTTATTAAGAGAGCTTTTTCCTGGCTCTGAAATTGTAGAGAAATGGGGAAAGGGAACAATCACACTACCGTGTCTCTACAATAGTGTTTTTATATCATGATGAAATTGTCAGCTGTAAATCCGTATCTAAAATGTGTATTGTTGCCCCAGTGCCCTACAAAGATGGGTAACTGGGGGGCAAAGGTGTCCTCACTGAAGTTTATGTCTAAACTCCCTTGGGTGCATGTCAAGGGTAAGCAGGAAGTTGTGATGGCAGTTATAAAACGAAAAGATGAATGTGGGAACCTCTGTGTTAACCAGAGCATTGTGATTTAGCCCTTGTGAAAAATATGTAAAGAAATAAGTCAATTTTACCAACTGGTATAGAATTTCCAAGGGTGCAAAGGAGATGTATCTGTGAGAGGAGAGTTGAAGGAACACTGTGGGGAAGACAGAGGCTTTGGGCTTTTTTTTTTTTTTTTTTTTTTTCTATGTAAAAAGGGTGAAGATACAGACTTGTCAGACCAGCCTGCATTTGAAGATGACTCTGGATTCAGGATCTGACTGTTCTCTTGTGGCTTTTCCACTCTTTTTGCTAAGGTCCTCAACAGCAGAAATTTGCTTACTGCTCAGCCTGAGACCACCGTGGACGGGCTTGACAGGAGGGGCCCACGGAAGGAAGCTGCAGTTCTGAGAAGTCTCCACAGGGAAGCAGTATGAGATCAGGGTTTAGATAGAGGCAGCCCCAGCTCCACCCGCTTTCCCTGGTTTTGATTTGAGTGTCCTCCTTCCCTTCCTCGGTGCAGGAGGAGCGCCAACAGGACAAGCACATCTTTCACAAGAGCCTCTGTGCTTAACTCTGGTCCTCCACCAGGCCCTGCACTCCCAAGTCCGTCCTTGCTCACGTACGGAGTTGGCTCCCGGCATGTTGTTCTGTCTATTGCATCTCCGACTTAGGTATGGTCTGAAGACGCCATCAAAGCTCAGGGTGTCCTCCTTTGTGAAATGGACTCATTCTGAGTGGCTGGGTTCACAGCACTGTCACAGAGGGGAGACCCACAGAGGGGAGCGTGGCACCATGTCAGGCACATGTTTTCTTGGCGGTTTGAATTCTGGCAACCACTCGCTGGCTGGATAACCTTAGATGTCTGTTAAGGAGGAATCGGTTCCATCTTTGGTACTTTGAAGGAGATGGTGCCAGCAACAATTTGATTTTGTTTCAGTTATGGAAGCAATACAACTTTATGAACCAAACTCTGAATAGAGACCTTACAACCTAGAGTCCATCTTGACAATGTCCCATTGATATGCTGTGTGATAACACTAAAGCCACCACTGAGCTTCCTTCTTACAAAACAGAAATAACACATGGCATGTTTCTGACAAGTCTTAAGAACGGTGCATCCTAGATGGTCATTGCAGAGTATCCAATATTATAAGTTTAAGACAGAAAATGTTGGCTTTTCTTTTGTCAGATATTTTCTTAAATACATTTTCTTTAGTTGACAGGTTGGCCAATATGTCATGTACTAGGTTAAAAATTCTCTAAGAAGCTTGCATCTTGGACTGTTCAGTGGTATGGTGGTTGAGCAGGCTGGATCCCATATGGCCAACTACACAGTTCCAGTTCTGGACAGGCTGCTTGAAAAACATGCTGTGTGAGTATGTATGTGTGTATGTATATGTGTGGTATGTGTGCCCAAAATCCCAAAAGAAGAGAGAAATGAAAAAGGGATTGCAGCATGACCATCCCTGTATGACCATCCCTGTGGGGGGTGCTTTCTCTTTCTCTCTCCTCCTCCTCCTCCTTCTTCCCCAGTGAGTGCATGTGCCCTCTGGCAAATTAAAAAAAAATTACATTTCAAAAAACCTTCTAATATAGTAAGCAGAGATTCATTTTTCACCATTTCATGTGGTGAGAATAGACAGGGGGGGTGCAAAAGAGGACTGAGGTCTGGGTTTCCTAAAATATACTCAGGTAGTCTGTTCCTTATCACATATTTTACTTCTTTCTGAAATATTTCAGAACTTACATGTTTTTTACCAAGTTTGAGAAAGGTATGTGGTTTGACTCCTTCACACTGATCTCATTTTTTTCTCCTTTATAGTTTCTCCAGCCCATTTCAGACTCTTTAAATCAGTAACCTATCTTCTAGGGACAATCAATAGAAAGCAAGCAAAAAGAAGAGAGTGAGATCTGCCCTCTCAGTTGTTTCTTGGGGACTCTGCTTCCCAGATAGGATAGTGCAAACATGAACAGAGGAGGACTTTCTAAACAGATTCCTCGTAGCGATTGTTCTTAATAATGGTGCTATAGGAAGACTGTAAATGGCCTAGCTTCTCTCCAGGGTGTAAACTGGGCTAGAGGGGTAGAGACCAAAACACATGCAACAGAATAGAGAATACAGATAAAATATGTGCAATTTCCCGTATTCCATCTCCAAAATATACGTAAGCCAAATAATAGTAGAAAGTATACTATCTTCATAATACAAGGCCATTTTAATCTTTCTAAAATGCAAGAGCATGCAGTCTTGGGGGCTGACTCCAGGCTCTTCTGACCTAATTCGACTGGGAATTTTCAGAAGTTTTGGGTGATACTACGTTCTCATGCCAAGGTTACATGAGGTTCCTGGGGTCTGTCCCATCTGTTATTATTATTATTATTTTTGTCTGTCTAGAAAAGGTTAAACAAAGGTAAAAAGAAGATATGGAGCCCATCGAAAATATCTCTTATCAAAGAGAAACTTGTTAAAGAGAGATTTTAACAGCTCAAACTACCTTTGAGGCCAATAAAGGCACCAAAACAGATTATTAGACCATGATCTGAGGTTAGAGAAAGGACTCCAGTGCTGACTGATTGGAAAGCTATTGGAAATAAATAAAAAGGCTACATTATGTGAAACAGAGGGTCACAGCACAGGAACATCTTGAAAAGCCATAGGTGCACTGATTACATTTATCAAGACATTAGTCGATGTTTTGTGTATGGCTTTTTTTTTTTTTTTTTTTGCAGGTCTTCTGTGTAAGATATTTTTAGAGGAACTAAAATTCACCGAGGAGTAGGAAGGTAATAAGTGTCACACTGTGTTAATACACCAGCTTGCCACCTTTGGGATCAAATTTGGTACAGGGCACCAATGAAATGAATTTGGTGGCCTCAAGCTAGGTTACCACTGATACTTGTCCTTAAACAAAATCACAAATCATTTGCTGGCAGCTGGGACTAGACACTTGGAACTAAGACAACAAGAATGTTACAGGTCAGGAGGAAGTCTAGCTGGCATTGCTGGGGTGGGGAATGTCATTACCTCCGGGTCCCCTGCCTGGCTTCAGCTCATGCCATTAACCAACGTTCCTCATCCAAACGCACAAACATCCACATGGATTTTACAGCTTTTCTTTGCCTGCCAAACCCAATATTAATATTCCCAACAGCATTTCATAAAACCTCTAGTTTTCAAAGTCCTCATCACTCGGTCAATTCTAATCATAGTAATTTCATAGACTTTATGGAAAAGGAGTCCTATTTTTAGAATGTAACTGCCCTTAGCAAAATAATGGACCTTGTTTGTTCCATTGAGCTCTAAATCTAAACATGGCTGGCTTTTCCCCCACTCAGTGAAGGGCTTCTGTACTACTTTGATGAAAACACGGAGAATTAGAAAACAATGACTGTGTGAATGACATTTACAGAGATCTCATACTGGAAAGGGCACATTTTATTGTGACTCTGTGTCAAAAGTGTAGTTTCATCAGAGGACAGGAGGCAAAAGAAACAGGCAATCAATACTTGGGCCTAAGATATCTGAACTGAGAAAGAAAATCATTATCCTGTTACTTTTATTGTGGCACAATGCTTGAAATACTGCACCTTTTTTCCATAATAATCCAATATTTTGGGGCTTGCAGATGACAAAACCCCTCACAGGGGTGGCCATGTGGAATCAGAGCATAAAGCAGAAAGGAATGCATTAATACATGTGCACATTTCATAGTAGAGATGGGGAGAAAGGCAGATTGAGAAGGAGAAAAATTCACCTTTTGAAAAAAATATAATAATCCAGTTTCCTATTAGTGTTTATCTAATAGCATGTGCTTAATTCCTGAGTCTCTAGAATTATCAGTAAAGGGTTTCTTGTTTGTAAATTCTGAGCAAAACACACAGATTTCCAAAAGAGAAGAGTCCTCTCAATACTAATGAAGTTACTTGAACGGTATTTGTACCTCTGTACTTATTGAAAATTATGTTCCATCGTTGAGAAACTAAATCAAACCACGGTGGAAATATGAGGAGCTGGACATCTGACTTTTCAAAAATTGCCAGAGGGAGGACCAGCAGATGGCATAATGGTTATGTTACTGGACTCCCACATAGTCAACTGTGGTTCGAGTCCTGGACCCGGTGGCTTAAAACTCATGCCAGGCATGTGTGCATACGTGTCCAAAACCCTGAGAGGAGATTGGAGGAGAAGGGATTACGGCATGGCCATCCCCCTGGGGGGATGAGTTCTTGCTTTCTTTCTCTCTGTCTCTCCAGTGAGCGTATGCACCCTATAGAAAAAAATATCAAAAAAAAAAAAAAAATTGCCCAAGGGGTATGTGCACTTAACAGAGAGCAACAGAGAGACAGAGAAAGAAAGAAAGTACTTTCCAGTGGGGCACAGTCATATTACAATCCTTTCTCCTCCATTTCTCCGTCCTGTCAGAATTTGGGGCACACATGCATACACCCATGGTATGTTTTTTGTGATAGGGGCTAAAATTTGAACCATGGTCAGCCACGTGGGATCCAGTTCCCTTAACTACTAGGCTACAGGACCTGTCCTGGACATTTGACTTAAAAGTCAGCTGTATTCACTTCTCACTGGCAAAAAACTAGTCACTAAACTTGAATTTCTTGCTGCCAAAAGGAAAAGAGTGATCACTTACAAACCCTTTTGAAACTCTTATTTATCTATCCTCAAGTATAGCACCAATTCTACTACTTCTACTGTGACTTTTTATTGGTCACTATTTTCAAAACACTTTAAGGCAATTAAACCTCCCCTAGATTTCGGTATGTAACTTAAAAGTCTATCTGAATATATGTATATTATGGAGAATGAGGTCATGTCAGCCATATGCGTGTTACAAAAACAAGTACAGCTGTCTTCAGTCTGACTTTTGCACTTTCATGGGTTGCTACCATAACCCAGTTATTTAAATCTTGTGTTTTTTTTTTTTTTTTCTCTTAGAATTATTATTGATGAGTTTAGCATTATATAGTCATAAAGTCATGACCTGATTTTTCTAGGCTGTCTGCTGCAGCTCCAGGGAGAGCTAAGTGGATCTTTAATGAACAATAAAAGGTTATCTGGCTGCATGCAGTGTCTCCTGGTCTGCTCTGGCTAGAACCTGTAGAAGTCACAGATAACAGTTCAAAGTCATGCAAATGAGGGCTGTGGCTCTGATTCTGTTTCTCACAGAGTGACTATTCCTGAGACTCCTGGCAAACGCAATAGCAGTAGGGAAAAAAAGTATTTCTAGATACCTAATCCATCTGGGAAGTCAGTTTATTTCAACTGAAGAAACTACTATAGCCACACACCAGAATTGCTAAGGTTATGAAAAAACTGACAATACCAAGTGTTATTGAACCATGAGGAGCAACTGGAATTTTTACACATTGTTGGTAGGAGTATAAATCAGTACAGACCCTTCGGAAAACTGTTTGGCAAAATCTACTAACTGTAGAACCTGCATTTGGCACAATACACGCTCTGATCCAGCAATTCCGCTCTTATTTATTTACTCAATGGAAATGCCAACACAGGTGTGGACCAAAACACAGGTACAAAAACATTCACAGGCCAGCCCATGGCATGATGGTGAAGGCAGCTGGATCCCACGTGGTTACCTGTGAAGTTTGAGTCAGAGCCTGGCAGCCTAAGAAACACACTGGATGCACGTGCATGTGTGTCCAAAATTCTGAAAGAAGGAAGAAATGGAGGAGAAGGAATTGCAATGTGATTCTCTCCCTTGGGAGGGGGTGGTGCTTTCTCGCTTTACCTCTGTCTCTCTGTCTCTCTTCCACGAGTGCATATGCTCCCTGGCAAAATTTAAAAAGAAGAAGAACATTCACAACAGCATTATTTATAATATCTCCAAGGCAGAAAGCACCCAAATGTTTACCTACAATAGGATGAAATAAAATGAATAAAAGCAATACTATAAAGTAAATAGGAACAAAGGACTACTGCTACAAGTAAAAGAAGGATGATTCTCACACGTGAAATACTGAATGAAGGCAGACACACAACAGTATATATGGTAGGAATCTGTTTAAGTATAATGTGAAGTTCAATTATAGGCTAAATTAATCTACTGATAGAAGTCAGAATAGTAGTTACTTTGGGGGAGATAAAAATTGGGAAGGGGTACAGAGAGAAGCTTCTGGAGTGCCGATAGTGTTCTTTTACTTCATCTGGGTGAAGATTACATGAATGTGGTCACTTTGTTAAACAAAATTATTAAGGGACCAGCAGATGGCGTAACAGTTACATAACTTGACTCCCACGTAGTTGACTGTGGTTCAAGTCCTGGACCTGGCAGCTTAAAACTCATGCTGGGTACTTGTGCCTGCATGCGTGCATGAGTGCCCAAAATCCCAAGAGGAGAATGGAGGAGAAGGGATTGCAGTGTAGCCATTCTCCCTGGGGGGTGATTTTTTACTTTCTTTCTCTCTCTCTCTCTCCAGCAAGCGCATGTGCCCTATAGCAAAAATCTCTCAAAGAAAAGATTTGTTTTTAATCATTGAGCTCTACATTTATGACTTGTGCATTTTCTGTATACATAATATAAAACTCACAATAAGTTATTAGTGTAGTTTGTTACTAATGCCTTGTAAATTTTTCTTTTCTTTTCTTTTTTAATTTGCCAGAGGATGCATGTACTTGTGAAAGAGAGACAGAGGGAGAAAGAGAAAGAAAGAAAGTACCTGCCCCCCTATGGGGCATGGGCACACCACTATCCTTTCTCCTCCATCTCTCTCCTTTTTGGGCACACATGCACATGCTTCCGGCATATTTTTTTAAGCCTCCTGGCACAGGACCCCAACTGTGCAATCAGCCGTGTAGGATCTAGGCCACAAGGTGACCTATAAATTTATGAAATACTAGGAAATGAAGAAGGAATGACTAAGGTAATTTCTCCTTGAGTGAAATTTACTATAGAATTATTTTTTTAAAAAATCCAGAGAAATTATGTAGGCATTGTCACAAAAGTTTGTGTTTCTAGGGGTCTGGTGGTAGCATGGTAGCTGAAGTCACCTAAGGACCCTTAAGGAGCTAGGCTGAGGTTAAAGAAGCTGGGTCTCAAGGAAACCCTTAGCAAATATGATAAAAAGAGTTTCTCAAGTGAATGCAAATCAATAACAGTTTTTAGCTATCATCTAGAATTTTCTATAAGTTTTCCTCATTGATTACTCTTCTTCCATATTCCTACATTCTTTCTGCCTCTTATTCAAGAGATACAACTGAGGGCTGATCCTGTAGCCTAATGGTTAAAGGAGCCAGATCCCACATGGCTGACCCTGGTTTGAATGCCAACCCCAAGGACTTGAAAAACATGCCCGGTACATGTGCTCCAAATTCCAATAGGATGGAGAAGTGGAGGAGGATGGAGAAATGGAGGAGAAGGGATTTTGTTGTGACCATGCCCCATGGGAGGATGCTCCCTCCCCCCACACCCTCTTCTCCATTTCTCTCTGGAAAGCACATGCACTTACTGGCAATTAAAAAAAAAAAAAAGATATGTAATTAAACTATCCTGTGTTTTTGTTTATTTTGTCTGCTTTTGACGCTGAAAAATAAATGCTGCTAAGATAAGATGTGTGCATGGACGAATACTTTTAATGCTTCATAAAATGTCATGAAAGGTGTACGGTTTGAAGTCAAGCTCTTCGGTGTTAAAGTGCTACCAGGTTTTTAGCTCAACTCCCATGTGGTTTTGGAGATATTGACATTTTAAAAACTGCTGATTCTTGCGTGGTAACTGGAAACTGAATTATAGCATCTAAGGCCTAAAGAATCAGAGGTAGATTTATGCTTCATAAAGACCTACGTAAGGTAAAAATAATTATGTGGAAATTTAGGGCCCTTCCAATTTCAGGTTTCTAACTTCTCTGGAGCAGCTTTCTGGCACAATCGAGGTACTGGTGCTCACTTACAGGCAACCTAGCAGTTGTCTGAATTGTATGACCAATCCCTTCTTTTCTGGACACTTGCCTAGTTTATAGTAAAATTTCATACTACATTTATATGAAATTATATACTGCACAATGGATGGCAATATCTTTGGACACGCATATGTGCACTTCTGAACACTGAAATGTGGGGAAAATATCTTGTGTGCATCTATGTCTATATAAATCAGACCAGAGAACCACTAAATCAGTCTAAGCCCAGAAATGCCTGCAAATTTCTACCAGCTAAGATTAGAAGAACAATGATATATATCTGAAAATAACCAATATTGGAAATAAGCCAATTTAACCAGTTTTTATGATCTCATAGTGACTCATGGTTAACAGTCTGCTGGGGTTAATCTCATTCACTGGTTATTGGCATACTCTAGGAGTGCGACAAGCGCTAGGTACAAGAGCAGATAGCCTCTAACTGAATACCTGCAATTGTTAGTTACAACAACACTGTAAGAAAGTATGTGAGTAGGCACCAAAATAAACACCTGCGGTTCAAAGAAGGTGGTGCTCACAGACTGTGGACAGAAGGACCCTGAACTAGTATCTGAGAGATTGCAGGGGTGAGGGGAGCAGGAGACAGACAGAGGATGAGCTTCCCAGACAGGGAACAAGCACAAGCAAAGGCTTGAAAGCCATGCTGAGTATGGCATGTTCTTGGCCAGCAAGAACCTGACTGAGGCCTACAGTTTTTGCTGGATGTGCAGGTGTGTGGGTGTTCTAGGAAATAAGCTCAACATTTATTCTATCGGCTTAGGACCAACTCTGAAAATCTTCAACATCAAGCTAAGAAGTCCCAGTAATCTGGGTTTCTGCTCAGTGATGCAGGGTCATTGGAAGTTTTCAGTCAGAACCTGACAAAATAAAACCAGTGTTCTGCTAATGAGGAAAGTGATTTAACTATAGTTGTTTGTACAACTATTCTCCTTGTTTTTTTTGTTTGTTTGTTTTTTTTAGATTTTTGCTATAGGGTACATGTGTTTGCTGGAGAGAGACAGAGGAAAAGTGAGAAATCACTACCACCACCACCCCAGGGGTGATGGCCATGCTGCAATCCCTTCTCCTCTTGGGACCTTGAGCACATGCACGTGCCCAGCATGGTTTTTCGTCATCAGGTCCAGGACTTGAATCGTGGTTGGTCATATGGGAGTCCAGCACCTTAATCACCAGAACACCTGCTGGCCCCAATTATTTTCCTATTAATTCAGCTATTTCATTTAAAAAATAGAATAATAATTCTTAATAAGTAAATTAGTTCTTACCTTAAATTCTTTCTGGAAAAGAGCAGCAAGTCTATACCTAGTTAATGGATAGGAAATGTTATCAAATTTAATTTTGTGCCATAATTTTCTTTCTTTCTTTCTTTCTTTCTTTCTTTCTTTCTTTCTTTCTTTTTTTTTTGAGAAATTTTGCTATAGGGCATGTATGCTCATTGGAGAGACAAAGACAGACAGAGAGATTGAAAGTGAGAAATACCCCCATCAGGGAGGATGGCCATGCCGCAATCCCTTCTCCCCTTGGGATCTTGGGCACACATGCACATACACCCAGGTGTTTCAAGCCTCTGGGTCTGGGACTTGAACCACAGTCGACTACATGGGAGTTCAGTGACATAACCATTATGCCATTTGCTGGTCCCCATAATTTTCTCTTAAATCTTGGGTTATTTTATCACTTTTCCATAGATATCCAAAAAAAGTGACAAACAATAAGACATTAATGGGAATTTTGGGAGACTATTGATTATGGTTGGTTCAATGGTCTTTTTTGGGGAGTCATGTGGGTACACTACTCATTAAAAGTTTACATAGCATATGTATACTATGGTCATATTTTACATTAGCAGAGTTGTTTACATTCGGAATTAAACATACATGTAATGAGGTTTTGCCAGGTGTACACGTGAGAGCCACTGCTTTTTAAAAATTATTATTTATTTAATTTTATGTATTATTATTATTATTATTTTGTTTGCTATGGTACACGTGCATTCACCAAAGAGAGGCAGACAGAAAGAGAGAGAAAGAGAGCAAGAAGGAAAATGAGAAAAGAAGCCACTAGGTCCAAGACTCGAACTGTGGTTAGCCATGTGGGAGTCCAGAGCCTTAACCACCACATCACCTGCTGGCCCCAAGAACTACTGCTTTTATATAGCTATATTTGAATCTGTTCAGTTTCAACAGATAAGGAAAGCACTATAAGGAACTACAGGAAACAAGAATCTGTGATTTAATCGGGAAGGGTAGTCTACCATGGCCTCTAGCTAATTCATGGCAAAGTGAAATAGTGCTTGTGTCTCTAATACATAATGTTAATCCTCTAAAGCAAAGTAGAATATTCCAGTATGCTTTCCCCTAACTGATACTGGCTAAGAGAGAGAAACTGGATTGAATGAGTTAAGGACTATCCCACAAAAGCTCTCTGTATTCCCAATTCTTGGCATACACAGTAGGTACCTAATAAATATTTTATAAATCAATGAATTAAAGGACCAAATATAGCAGAGAGTTGGAGATTTTTAGGTCCTGCTATTGATTTCGCTACACATTTATTTATCAAGTAGATTTGGGCATATAGCTCCTCTGTGCTCATTTTTTTTCCCCTCTGTGAAATCACGATGATGAAACTCCTTTTACAGAAATATGGTGATGTTTGAGATACTGTGTGCAAAATGATTTGTACTCCTTGGAAGAAAGGGATTTTATAAATAGAAGGCATTGTTCAGGTTATTCACAGCACTCAAATTTAATTTGTACCACATGGGATAGGTGGAAGGCCCCTGACCTCAGTAATGAAAGCTACCGAATCTAGATGCCCACGAAAAAAGGCTTTTTCGTCTTGTTTTTCTGGTTGCCAGAGAGACTGCTGTTTCTCCGTCCTGCCCGTCCTGACCACGATGCATTTATTTTCCTTGGCCTCACCCCAGTCTTTCATTATAAATACTGAAATGAGCCAGTCCTTTAAATGGGAGAGGTTAGAAAGTGTACACATCCGAAAAAGCAGTAATAAGGGTCCTCAACTTAAGAAGGAAGAGCAGAGAGAGATGGGTAAAGAACACCGACCAGGATGTGCAAAAAAGACAGATCAATCCCAACGATTCATCATGCCAGGAGCTGTCCAAATAATCAAAGGTATCAGCCAGGGTGATGTATAGCTGATGTCACTTGCCGAGACCCTTAACAAGGCAGCTAGTACGGCAGCTGCTGCTGGTCAGTGACTATCACAGCACATGCCAGGCCAGGGCAGGAGAACACAGACCATCCATCACTGACCCAACCTAATGGCTAGGCTTATTAGTAAACATTCGCTGTGGCTGACAGGCTGTAATGGTACAGGATGTTCCTCTACCGTCCCCCAAATAAACTGACCCACCTGACAGATGTGTAAAATCTGTGGTCTCTCTTCAGATTCTCTGGGTAAGTATAATTGATTCTATTTTATTGATAGAGGCAAGAGTGGGTTTTAGGAAGAATAAGAGAAAGAGGGTTATGTATGAAGCCCACATTTAGCAAATGCATTCGTCATCTGTTCTTCCCCCAGGATGGTTTTTCTCTTCTTAATAGTAAATCATAAAAGTGACAGTGTATGTTGGCATACACACATTATTCTATAAGCCCTACTGTAGGTGAGTTTCATCTATATCTCTCTTTACGATGGATCAGAAATTCCCAAAGTGGAAATAAAATCCACTCTCTGTACTAAAGATACCTAAGTCTACTTTAACTACATTATGTTCTTGGAGGGAATATCTTAATGGACTAAGTATGAGGTTTGAAATATCTAGACTTCCTGGAACCGCAGGTTCAATTCCCAGCTGAATTAGCTCAGTCTTCGCTGGCAGATAAAGTAAGATACTAAGAAGCTTACTGTGCGCAGACCTCCTAGATGAGATGCAGTAACTCATAAACTCTCTTATGATATTTTTAATGAACATTAAATTTGGTTTGATGGTTTTGACCTCCTTGAAAAGTTTTGTATTATCTGTATTGTAAATTCAATGCTTATCATTCAAAAGGGATGTGTCATTTAGGGTGGGAGTGTACCCTTTACTAAGTTTGAGGTTTTTTTTTTTTTTTTTTTTTTAAGGTTTTTGTTATAAGGCATGTGTGCTCCCTGGATGGAGAGAGGGAAAGTGAGAAATCATCCCCATGGGACCATGCGGCAAACTCTTCTCCTTCTTTCTCCTCTGGGGATTTGTGCATGCACACACATCTAGTGTTATTTTCAAGCCACTGGATCTAGGACTTGAACCGAGCAGTCAGCTATGTAGGATCCAGCTGCCTTAACCACCATGCCACCTGCTGGCCCAAGACAGTCTTAATTATCTAGATTCTGAAATTGGCAGTTTGTTGGCAATTCCAGTTACTCCCTCTTCTCCCCCCTCTCCCCCAGTGTGTATGTGCACTCCTAGAGAGAAACAGAGTCAGAGAGACAGAGAGGGAGAGGGAGAAAGAGAAAGCACCCCACAATGGGGCACGGTCATGTTGCAATCCATTCTCCTCTATTTCTCCATCCTGTTGGGATTTTTGGACATACATGCAGGCACAGGCATCTGGTATGTTTTTCAAGCCACTGGGGCCAAGATTCAAATATGTGGTTGGTCATGTGGGATCTCTCTCTCTTAATTACCAGGCCATGAGGCCAGCCTTTTCTCTTAACTCTTTACCTTTGATCTTCCTAGACTTGAATTACCTCTTAAGTCCATCTTCCTCTTGCCTGACCTTGGCTTGTCTCTAGTTTTGGCTATTGACATCACTCTGAATTCTGGCACAGGCAAATCTTTCAAATCCTACTTAACTTAGATTCTTTTTTCTTTCTTTTTCTTTTTTTTGGAGGGGTTTTTGCTATAGAGCACGTGTGCTCGTCATACAGACAGAGAGACAGAAAGCGAGAAATCACCCCCCAGGGAGGATGGCCACGCTGCAATCCCTTCTCCTCCATTCTCCTCTCAAGATCTTGGGCATGCACGCACACGCGCCCGGCGTGAGTTTAAGCCACCGGGTCCAGGACTTGAACCGCTGTCGACTACGTGGGAGTCCAGCGACATAGCCATTACGCTAACTGCTGGTCCCCTTAACTAGGATTCTAAACTTTCTCCTACTCTGACTTCCAGGATCAGCACAATCCCTCAATTTTTACTTCAGTTTCTGTGGTCACGAAATAACGGGAGGAGCCCTGGCTTGGGAGAAGCTGAGACAGTTTCCAGCAGGACTATTTCCATGACTCCCCCTATTTATGCTGTAATTCCAGAGAGAGCACTGCCATGAAGTGGTAATGATGAGCAAGTCATCTGATTTATCTGAATTTTTGTCTGTAGGATGGGTGGGCTGGACTACGAGAGTACATGGCTCCGTCACAGTTCTAAGATGCTCGGATTCTCCTTGGTTTCCACTTGGGACCCTGTCACCGGGCTTCAGCTCAATAGGGGAAATGACTGGAAAGTATTTTAAACCTAAATTTTATGCATCATTATGGCCACTAATTAATGTCAATTGCGCATTAACACTTGGTGTTAATAATTTTAGAACTTTATGGAATGCAAAGGTTATTGGCACTCTGGAAATGTTTATTAGAGAAGACTTAATCACATAGCCTTAAAGAGAAGCTCAGTTTCATTGTTATAGTGAAGTCTGGAAGAAATGAAGTTTATTGGTCAGTGGGGAGTGGTGGTGAAGAGCACAGACTCTGGAGCCAGAAAGCCTGTTCTGAATCCAGGTCCCACCACTTACTAGTCGTGAGAGTTGAGTAAATCACTCAATTTCTCTGTGCCTCAGTTTTCCTATCTATAAGATGGTGGTAATGATATTACCTACCTTATAAAGTTGTTATGGTGATAAAATGAATTATTGTTGAATAGTGCGTAGGATTGTGCCTGATTCCAGGCCATATCATCATGTAAGGTGGTATGTGTGTGTGTCAGAGAGAGAGAGAGAATATGAGAGGGTTTTCTAACCTCCCAAGGAAAAATCTGTCTTTAAAATACTTTAATTTTTCACTGGTGTATTGTGCCTAGCTCAAGGACACGATATAGCACATTTTTGCTATTAATAAACATCCCATAGAAACAGAAGATCCCCTGCCCAGACTTCACCTTCCTGTTCCCCGGTCTAGCCAGGAGCTGGGATAAGCCAATCAGCAGCCATCTATAACTCAGTTAAAAGGGGCCCCTTTCAGGGATTTCGACTGCCCAAGACCCTCTGCCCAGACTTTACCCTCCTGTTCCCTGGTCTAGCCAGGAGCCAGGAAAAAACGTATAATCCATCAGATGACCAGAAACCACTACAGAGGTACAAGAAATATGAGAAACGAAGAAAATATCTCTCCTCTAATGGAAAAGAATAACTCCTCTTCCTCTGCAAAGACTCCAAGGGAACTCATGGAAACGTCAGATGAAGAATTTAAAATATTCATAATGACAAAGCTAACAGAGATGCAAGAAGATAGAGACAATGAACTCCAGAAGATGCAGGAGAAAAGAGACAATGAGTTCCAGGAGGTGAGGAAGTTCTTGCATGATCTGAAAGAGGAGATACACATTATAAAAAAGAATCAAATGGAATTGTTAGAGATAAAGGCTGTAATATAGAAAATCAAAACTTCCGTTGAAAGTATCAGATTAGACCATGCAGAAGATTGAATCTCAGATGTAGAAGATAGAACCTATGACCTAGAGAAATTCACCAAAAAGATTGAGAAAAGAAAAATGAGAATAACATATGAGTTATACTAGATACCATTAAATGCCCAAACAACCAGATCATTGGTATCCCTGAGGGTGAAGAAACTAATAAGGGCATGGATAATCCATTCCCTGAAATCCTGGAAGAAAACTTTCCAAATCTAGAGAGGCACTCAAATATCCAGACCTAAGAAATACAAAGGGGACCAGCAGTTAGCGTAATGGCTATGTTGCTGGACTCTCATGTAGTCAACTGCGGTTCAAGTCCCGGACCTGGTGGCTTAAAACTCACGCCAGGCGCGTGTGCGTGCATGCCCAAGATCCCGAGAGGAGAAAGGAGGAGAAGAGATTGTGGTGTGGCCATCCTTCCTGGGGGATGATTTCTCACTTTCTATCTCTCTGTGTCTCTCTGTCTGGCGAGCGCATGCGCCCTATAGCAAAAACCTCTCCAAAAAAAAGAAAAGAAAAGAAAAGAAATACAAAGGAACCCACAGAGAACCAACCCAAGAAGATCTTCCCCAAAGCACATCATAGCCAGATTGACTAAAACCACAGACGAAGACAAGTTACGAAAATTGGCAAGAGAGAAACATCAAGTTACTTTCAAAGGATATCCCATAAGGCTAATGTCAGACTTCTCATTGAAATTAATGCAAGCAAGAATGGGAAAATATATTCAAAGTGTTAAGTGAAAAACAATTTCAACCAAAAATACTATACCCAGTGGGACCAGCAGTTAGCGTAATGGCTATGTCACTGGACTCCCATGTAGTTGACCGTGGTTCGAGTCCTGGATATGGTGGCTTAAACTCATGCCAGGCACGTGTGAGTGTGTGCCCAAGATCTCGAGAGGAGAACGGAGGAGAAGGGATTGCGGCATGGCCGTCCCCCCTGGGGGATGATTTCTCGCTTTCTGCCTTTCTGTCTCTGTCTTTCTGGTGAGCGCACACGCCCTATAGCAAAAAAAAAAAAAAAAAAAAAAAAAAAAAAAAAAAAAAAAAAAAAAAAAGAAAGAATACTATACCCAGTAAGATTATCTTTCATATGGGAAAAAAAGACAAAAACATTCTCAGATAAACAAAACCTCAAAGAAGTTACCAGCATCATACCAGCTCTCCAAGAAGTGCTGAAGGGAGTGCTGTACCAGGAAAACTAAAGTCAGACACACAGAAATAAGAGTTCAAGAAACAGCCAAAGGAATGTCCAGCCTAATAGTAGGGACAAATCCAGAGTTGAATGTTAACTTCCAGAGTTTAAATGGAAAGATCAGACCACAGTAACACTGCAAATTCAATACAAGAGAGATTAATTACGTGAGTCTGAACTAGTGAAACAGAATTTTTTCTTTTTTCCTTTTTTTTTTCTATTTGATGACTGCAGTAAGCTATATAGCCCCAGCGAGGTGCTACTTTATAGTATGTTCACTTTACTCACTGAGGTTTACGCCTAAAGTCAGACATGTATTCTTAAATATCTATATATCAGCTGTGCTTGATATTGAAAATCTTTAAATTAATTAAGATCTTTAGTGAACCAATAAAATGTGAAAAAAAAAGGGCATGGTAAACAACTGTCTATACCAGAGAAAGTGTGGGAGAAGGCGGGGAGCTGGCAGAGGGTGAAAGGTAAGGAATCAAGGAGGAGGGAAGCAAAATAAATAAGAAACAAGAAATAGGATCATTATTTGTTGATGATAACTTGTGCAGTAATATCCTTGATTGAGCCAACATACAATGTATACTGGATAGAAAATCTCGTTTTGTATACTGTATTGACGTATAGTGAATTACTATAAATAAATAAATAAATCAAAAGAAGAAAAAAAAAAAAAAAAAACATCCTATAGAGAAGAGTGACACCTGAATAGCTCTCTGACATCTGGCCAGAGCTCATTCACAGATGGTTCTACAGGTTGGCTTCTGCTTTCGGAGCATCTAATACTGCTAAGATTGTATTAAATTCTCAAATCGCAACATATAGCAAAGAGAGGCATAATTAAGTCTTGATTAGGCATTGTGCTAGAACTGGGGAAACAGTACTGTGAGCACGTGTTCAACTCCACTTACGTGCCAGTCACTGTTCGAAGTCCTTTTCATGTATCGACTCATTCAGGTCTCATAGCAATCATATGTAGTAGGCATTGTCCCGTTTTATAGTTGAGGACACTCAGGCGCAGGGAGAGTAAGTAACTTGCTGATTATAAAGCTAGTGAGCGCAGTCCAACCGTTAAGCATAGTGGCTGGGATTAAGGCCAGTTCCCACACATTTTAGAAAACTGGGAGAAGTAGGGATGAAGGAGTCCCTGGGATGAAGGAGAGACTAGAATGGTGGGATTCCTAGCAGACCCCTGTGGTTTGCTGGCTCAGTGCCCTCTTCAGGAAGGTGAGGTAAGGGTTGGAGGTAAAGAGAGACACCACAGTTTAACACCTGAAGCTCAGCTATAAAACAAGACTGGCCCATGTACTCCACAGCCATGCTCTCTTCCGTGTGTCCCTGAGGGCGAGGTCTGGATATTACAGTATTTATTATTTTTTTTTAAAGATTTTTGCCATAGGGAGCTTACACTCACTGGAGAGACAGTGAGAAAAAGTGAGAAATCCCAACCCTGGTAGGGGGTTGGCCACACGGCAATCTCTTTTCCTCTATTCTCCTCCCGGGATTTTAGGTGCGTGCACACATGTGCCCAGCATGAGTTTTGAGTCACTAGGTCCTGGACTTGAATTACTGTCACCCATGTGGGAGTCCAGAGCCTTAACCACCATGATACCTGCTAGTCCCAAGGATCTTACACTTTTTCTTTTGAGAGGTTTTTGCTATAGGGCATGTGCGCTCACCAGAGAGACAGAGAGACAGAAAGTAAGAAATCAGCCCCATGGCCATGCTGCAATCCCTTCCCTTCCATTCTCCTCTCAGGATCTTGGGCACCCACGCACACACGCCCAGCGTGAGTATAAGTAACCGGGTCCGAGACTTGAACCACAGTCAACTGCATGAGAGTTCAGCAACATAGCCATTACACTAACTGCTGGATCTAGGATCTTATACTTTTTATGCTCAACATTTCACACAGTGGCTGGCACCTTTCAGGCACCCAAAAAGTGTGGTTAACTATAAATATTCTATTTTCAGCTTGGGTTCTGAAGTTTTAATATGAAATACGTATTATATATGTATTTTATGTTCTTGAAAATGAAGCATGATCATCAGCTGTCTAGGAGGATCAATTAAGTTTGCAGGACGAAACCTTTTTTTTTTTTTTAGAGGTTTTTGCTATAGGGCGCGTGCGCTTGCCAGACAGATAGAGACAGAGACAGAAAGCGAGAAATCACCCCCCAGGGGGCATGGCCACACCGCAATCCCCTCTCCTCCATTCTCCTCTTGGGATCTTGGGCACGCACGCACACGGGCCCGGCATGAGTTTTAAGCCACCGGGTCCGGGATGCGAACCGCGGTCGACTACGTGGGCGTCCAGTGACACAGCCATTACACTAACTGCTGGTCCCGAGGATGAAACCTTTTTAACATCATAAAACATTTACAGTTTTACTCACAGGTTCAACTCATCACAGCTTTTTTTGCTCATAATCTTGAGTCTTAAGTATTTTGCCTGTGCTGAACACCAATGTTATCCTCCCCAATTAAAACACCAGGAAGATGTTTTAACCTACAAACTATTCTTCAGATTAATGAAATCCGATAGTAACTCCTTCACCTCTGGGCTATTCTAAACCAGGCGCTAATGACCAGAGACCATTCCTCATCATGTGCTTGGGTAGGGAGCGCTGAGAAAGGAGTCTTGGGCTTGGTCCAGTTTTAAGTGGAAAGTGCATACTTCACAAAACTTCGTTTGAAAATGTGCCTCCTTGCTGACAATTTCTGTAGGGAGGGCGATCCAGGCGCGGACCTTGAACTGAAAAACCCTTCTCACTTTTCAACGTTGTCCCTTTGGGTCTGAATGCAGGTCAGGCAAACTCGTCCAGTCGTGGCCACCACTGGGCTGTCTGCTCAAGGGCTAAAAAAAGATGCTGATTTCCTGGAATGTGTGCCCTACGACTTTTACAGGAACAAGATTCATTAAATTAAAAATAATAAACCAGGCAATTTTCTTGTCACAACCTGTTTCTTAGAACTTGCTGTCTACATGGGAGCCTTCCAGGATGTCCCCTTATGCCAGTGCCAGGTTAAGTCATTAACAAAGCTTTGTTTTGTGTTAAATTTAAAGTTTTTTTTTTTTTTTTTTTTTCCCCTGTAGAGTCTTCTGAAACTGCTGGATGGGGAGAAGGAAGATTACAACCAGCAAAAAAATAACATGCTGATAAACCACTTGAAACAAACATATAGATAAATGAGACAATAATTTCTTAAATTCATGAATTTTGAATAAATGTGCATGACAGTAAGTACGACCCTAAACATCTCTTTATTATTTTTTTAGTTTGCTATAAGGCATGTGTGCTCACTGCAGAGAGAATGAGAGAAAAAGTGAGAAATCACCCCCCAATGGGGATAGCCACACCACAATCCCCTCTCCTCTGAGATTTTGGGCACACACACATAAGCACCTGTTGTGATTTTCAAGCCACGGGGTCCAGCACTCAAACATGCAATCAACTATGTGGGATACAGCTGTCTTAACCTCTAATCCATCTGCTGGCTTGAGATCCTAAACATTTATGAGATAAACATATAAAAATGAAATAGAATAGAGGCATAATGAAATATTAAATTGACTGGTCCTTGCATAAAAATACACTTGCATAAAAAAGATGTGTAGTCCCTTATTATAACAAAGTGTCTTATACATATTATCTCATGTAATTCTCATGATGCAGGAGGTAAATATGATGTAGATGATGAGGGAAGATGGCTTTAGGAATTTTAGTAAGGGATAGTTTAAAGGATAGATCTCTGTATCCCAGTCTCTCTTCTTTTTTTTTTTTTTTAGAGGTTTTCGCTATAGGGTGCGTGCGCTCGCCAGACAGACAGAGAGAGACATAGAGACAGAAAGTGAGAAATCACCCCCCAGGGGGGATGGTCACGCCGCAATCCCTTCTCCTTCATTCTCCTCTCGGGATCTTGGGCAAGCAAGCACACACGCCTGGCCTGAGTTCTAAGCCACCGGGTCCGGGACGTGAACCGCGGTCAACTACGTGGGAGTCCAGCAACACAGCCATTACGCTAACTGCTGGTTCCCTATCCCAGTCTCTTTAAGCCACAGTGTTCTCAAGTTAAGTGTATAGTGGTTTTCAGACCTGCTGCACTTGTATCACCTGGGTACCACAGAGATAATTCCAGAGTCTTACTCTTGTTCCACTAGAACTTGGAATGAATTTCTGGTTGCCATCATTGGAAATGTTTAATAAACTTCCTTAAATGATTGTATATTTTATGCAGCCAAGTTTGAGAAGAATCTTCATATTAGGTTTTCTGTAAGACCAGTAATTACATCGCTATTTCAGAAACAACTAATAATGCAGTGGGGCTTGTTGCGATAGCTGTTATACTAGCAAATGCTGCAAAAAGCCATGCTGGAAAGAGAAGACTGAGTGCAAAACAGGAAAACCGAGGTACTGAAAATAAAGTGACATAGTAACTAACATAGTTTGAGAAAGGGTGCTATGCAAATACTTTACATAGATGAGAGAGTTTTAAAAATGGGCTGGCAGGTGGCGTGGTGTTAAGGGCACTGGACTTCCACGTGGCCAACTGTGATTTGAGTCCCGGACCTGGTGGCTTGCTTTCTCACTTTCTCTCTCTCTTTCCCCCTCTCTGGTTAAATTAAAATAAATAAATAAATAAAGTTAAAGAAAATAATTCTTTTAAAAAATGAATTAATCAGTGCCAGCAGGTGGTGTGGTGGTTAAGGCACTGGCCTACCATATGGCCAACCATGGTTTGATTTCTGGACCTGGCAACTTGCTTTTTCACTTTCTCTGTCTCTCTCTGGTGAGCATGTGCCCCCTATAGCAAACTAAATAATAAAAATGAAATTTAAAATATGTATTAAAAGTTAGTCAAAGAACAGTTTAAGAAAGCAAGGGATTTTGGTCTGAGATATAACTGTCTTCAGATAGTTGAAGAGTTGTCCCACAGAAACAGGAAGTAGTGGGAGTGCTAGGACCTGTGGGCAGAAGTTAATTGGAAGGGAAGTTTAAGTTTAGCGTTAGAATGATCTTTCAGATCATGGAGAGCTCCCATCCCCAGCCCTGGGAGCAATGGTGACCCATGAGTTAGGACATCCCACCTCACTGTAGGGTTAAGCAATAGGGTTAATATGATCTTATGTTGGGACCAGCAGATGACTGATAATGGTTACATAGCTGGACTATAGGTGACTGCGGTTTGAGTCCCAGACCTGGTGGCTTAAAACTCATGCTGTGTGTGTGTGTGTGTGTGTATGTGAGTGTGTGTGTGTGTGTGCCCAAAGTCCTGAGAAGAGAATGGAGAAAAAGGGACTACAATATGTCCATCCCCCGGGAGGTGATTACTTGCTTTCTGTCTCTCTGGCGAGCACATGCACTATACATCAAAAATCTCTCTTAAAAAAAAACATACATAACCGGAACCAGCAGTTAGCGTAATGGCTATGTCGCTGGACTCCCACGTAGTCGACCACGGTTCGCGTCCCGGATCCGGTGGCTTAAAACTCACGCCAGGCGCGTGTGCGTGTGTGCCCAAGATCCCAAGAGGAGAATGGAGGAGAAGGGATTGCGGCGTGGCCATCCCCCCTGGGGGGTGATTTCTCCCTTTCTATCTCTCTGTCTCTGTCTGTCTGGTGAGCGCACGCGCCCTATAGCTAAAACCTCTACAAAAAAAAAAAAATACATAACCTTATGTTAATAGCTTTCCACACTGACTGGGAAGTTTGCTTTATCCTGTGTAATTCCCTGTTATCTCTATACTGTCCTAGACATTCTTTACAAAATACCTATGTAAAAGAAATAGATGCATATATTACTGATACAGGTTTTGTAGTCAGAGAAACTGAAGTGAATTGCTGAAAGTGATGCACTTGTTAACAGAACTGAGAACAGGGCTCTCCTTTTAAGTCTGTCTTTGTTCCCCTTTGCCCCACCCTACAAATCACTTAGGTGCCTCTTAGGAAGTCCTGAGACTCTTTGGAATATAGGTGCCTCCTGATATCCTAGGCCCATCATCCCGGAATTTTTAAAATGCAGATTCTTGGGTATTGCCCCAGATTAACTGAATCACCATCTGTGGGAACAGGATCCAGGGATCTGTATGCACACCCAGGTTGGAACACCACCATTTCAGACTTCCTCCCATCTGAAATAAGGGACAGGAAATTTGATCATCTTGTGTTTTACATGTTATTATTTGTAATCGCTGATTGATTTCTATGAGTCCAAAAACATTACCAGGTGGGTAGTAGCTTCCCATATAAAGGTTTCAATGTCCTTGCTTTACATTTACATAGGCACGACTATTTGTGTAATGATAACAAGTTTATGTACTTAAAGAAGTAGCAGATGGCAACAAAAGTGATATGAGGGCCAGCAAGTGGTGTGGTGGTTAAAGGTGCTGGATTCCCACATAACTGACAGCTGTTCGAGTCCCAGACCTGGCAGCTTGCTTTCTCACTTTCCCTTTCTCTCTCTCTCTCTGGTCAAATTAAAAAGAATAATCATAATAAATGGAACTAAATAAGCAAGTAAATAAATAATTCTAAAAAAAAGTGATATGAATGTATGTGAGTCATTGGTGAGGGTTCCACTGTGTATGTTACAGGCCTGAGTAAATGTCAGCCTTTACCCAAATTATGGCAGCATAAAGTATATGGATATGGGAATGGTATGGCATGAAAAAAAATTCCCTGTCCTTCCCATGGCTCTGAATAAGTATCCCATTGGATTAACTGGAGTCCACTTGATTGCTACAGTTTCAATAGCTTGTTCAGACATCGATCGCTGTCATGTCACTAGGAGAAAAGGATTAATAATAGGGTGCTCAGGTTGGCTCAATACTGCTGATAGTGCCTGACAAAAGACCGTTAGTAGGACTCCCATGGGGATGCTGCCTGAGTAGGAAAGCTACAAGGAACATCACTCAGGATTCCACAGAATAATGATTAACTCCAGAACTTCAGCCTACAAAACCCAACCAACAGTTTCTATTATTGCCAAATAAATTCACTTCCTGATCTTCCTTTTCCTAGGTTCACAGATGATTCAGAAGCAGAATTCCTAGTGAATATCCACAGTTGGGATTGTGTCCTTGTGTAAGTCATTGGGTCTGGCTCATTTTGAAGACATGCATTTTGCCAGTCTTGATCAGGAGCAACAATAAGAAACTAGAGATGCTTGTTTTAGCAAGTGCTTCCTGAGTAAATTTTACAAAAGAAATGCTCCACCTCCACTGAGAACTCTGTAGCAGTTGTAGCTACTGGGGAACACAACCTGGGCTACCAATTCTGGGCAGTCCATTTAGAAGAAACTCCATTTCAGCTATAGAAAACTAAATGGAGAAACACTGTAAGGGGTTCAATGTCCAGGTAGAATTAAGACTAAGGAGACTATTAAGAGGAAACGGAGGCTGGCCCCATGGCCTAGTGGTTAAGGGAGACCGATTCCACATAGTCACGATTTGCTGCTCAAATCCTGGCCCTAACTGCTTGAAAAACATGCTGGTGTATGTGTGGGCATGTCTAAAATCCCAACAGGATGGGGAGATGTAGGAGAAAGGATTGCCATGTGACCATGCCCCATGGTGGCAGGGTATATAGTTCGTGTGTGTGTGTGTGTGTGTGTGTGGGTGCAAACACGTACACTCTCTTCCCCTGCCTGCCTGGTGAGCGCATGAGCCCTCTGGCAATTAAACAAAAAAAGAGGAAATGGTAATGACTTTTTGTGTCAAAAGAGAAGTGAAAGAATGGCAAGTGCTAGAATGTTATGGTTTTGCTGGACTGTCCTTCCCTGTTCTTCCCTACATGGCCAACGTCTTGGAGATAGAGGCGAGAAAGAAGGGGACCAACTTTGACTTCTAGTAAAAGTAAGAATAGTTTATAATTTAAATAGACAAATATAACAACATTGCAAGATACTTTATTGTGCTAATCGTATAAAATATGGGCAAAATAGGGCGGCAGAAAAGCGAACCCAATAGCTTGCCTCTCTGGCAAAAGTTCCAAGTTGTATTTTGGTAGTGAAAAGTGTTATTTATCCCCATAGCTAGCAATTTAATAACTACATGACTTCTTATTCAAGTACACTTAGATAATTTTATAAATTTTCATAACAGCTTTATTTATTTATATTTTAATGTATTTCCTCCTAAGAGCTAAAAATGCTGGTTATTTAACATTCTACATCCAGATAAGAGGATTAAAAAAAGGGCATTGGGTGCTATGCTTCTGTCTCCAGTGATAGTTCCACTAAAAATAACACAATTAACTTGATGTCAGCACTCAGCTTGTTCTTATATATAGGTTTCTTTAAAATATCCAGACTACTTTAATTAGAGTCACAGAATATTTTAATTATTCCTAAAAGACTGAGTATACTCCACTGACTACAATAAATATGTGTGATAGAAAACAATTCTGTAGGAACTTCTATATGCTAATGACTACGGCATATTCATGGGAAGATGGGCAAATGTGTAGGATGGGCAATTGTGTAGGATGGATTTGCAATTGTGTAGGATGGGCAGTTGTGTAGGATGGGTAGGCACTGACAACTGTGAAGACCAACTGAGGCCTCATGTCACCCGGTATGAGGGAAAACAGCACCTGGAACCCACAAGCTGCAAAATCCTGAGATTTAAGGCACAGGTTGAGTATCCCTTACCTGAAATGCGTGAGATCAGAAGTCTCTGGGATTTTTTTCCCCTGCATTTTAGAATATTTGCAAATATATAATGATATATTTTGGGGATGGGACCCAAGTTTAAATAAGAAATTCATCTATGTTTCATATGCACCTTATACATGTAGCCTGAAAGTAGCTTTATATGATATTTTTAAATTGTGGCATTTTGACTACAGCCCTTCACATGAGGTCAGGCATGTGCTGTCATGTTGGCATTCAAAACATTCCAGATTTTGGAGCATTCTGGATTTAAGGTTTTCAGATTAGGGATGCTCAACCTGTAATATGTTATTCAATTCAATTTATTTTTAATCAGACTTAATCCAATCCTGAAAACCTTTACTCAGCGTCTGTTATGTGTTAGGAAATGTATTGAGAGCCCTGAGGGAGCTGAGATAAATAAGAAATAAATTCTATCTTCAAGGAGTTATCTTTTCTGATAAAAATAACAGTCAAATGAATAACACAATAGAATGAGATGAATAAAAAGCAAAACTATAGACATATGCATTAATACAAAACAGATAAAGGAGGTGAGTTTCAGCAGAAAAAGTACCAGTTTTGAAATCAAACAGATCCTGGATAATTTCGGCCAGTTGGTGGCATGGTGGTTAAGGCAGCTGGATCCCTGCCGACATGGCCAACTGTGCAGTTCGAATTCTGGACCCAGCAACTTGAAAAACATGTGAAGCCGATGTGTGTGCCTGCCCAACATCCCGACAGGAGAATGAAGGAGGAGGGATTTCAGTGTGGTCTTCCCCCCTGGGTAGCAATTTCTCATTTTCCCTCTCTCTTTTTGTCTGTCTCTGTCTGGTGAGCAGATGTGCCCTACAACAAAACTTAAAAACATATTTTTTAATTAAAATTAAATCCTGGATACTTTAATTGCTAGCCATAAAGCTTCAAGGAAAATATTTTAACTATTTTTAGGCTTGGTTTTATATTTTGAGAACCACATATTTTGAAATGCTTTGTGAGGATTATTAAAAGTAAGATTTGTGGGGGACCAGCAGTTAGCGTAATGGTTATGTCGCTGAACTCCCATGTAGTCGACCGTGGTTCGAGTCCTGGACCTGGTGGCTTAAACTCACGCCAGGCGCGTGTGCGTGCATGCTGAAGATCCTGAGAGGAGAATGGAGGAGAAGGGATTGTGGCGTGGCCATCCCCTCTGGGGGGTGATTTCTCGCTTTCTGTCTCTCTGTCTCTCTCTGTCTTTCTGGTGAGCACACGTGCCCTATAGCAAAAACCTCTCCAAAAAAAAAAAAAAAAAAAGAGTAAGATTTGTAATAGTATAAGATATAGTTCCTGGCATATTTCCTAGCAGGCGCTCAAGAGATGTTAGGTGTTTCCTGATGTGTCTTCATGAAGGCTTTGCAGAGGAGAAAAAGACTGTGCTGGGTTTTATTTATTTATTTATTTATTTTTGGAGAGGTTTTTGCTATAGGGCAAATGTGCTCGCCAGACAGACAGAGAGAGACAGAGAGACAGAGAGTGAGAAATCACCCCTAGGGGGGATGGCCACGCCACAATACCTTCTCCTCCATTCTCCTCTTGGGATCTTGGGCACGTACACGTGTCTGGTGTGAGTTTTAAGTCACTGAGTCCGGGATGCGAACCGCGGTCTGGGAGTCCAGCGACATAGCCATTATGCTAACTGCTGGTCCCAGACTGTGCTGGGTTTTGAAGAATGAATAGGGGTTCTCTGAAAATTAAGAAACAACATACGGGAAAAAAGAGATGTGAAAGGAGGGGAACAGCTAGTATTATTGATATAGAAAAAAGAAATGAGCAGCAAAAGGAGATGATCTACAAAGACAGTGAGAAATGGACAAAATGAATATCCTCAGGGACCATCACAGATTGTGTGACTATGGAGCATTAAACATCATGACAGTTAAAAGTCTGTAAAGTAACGAAATGTCCTAATTTGCCATTTATCTAAGAAATTTGAATAGTCTCAAAAGTTAGCTTTCATTCTTCCAGTGAGTTAATCATTGCTGCTCACAGAGTAAGGGTAGTAGCAAACTGAAGTACAAGATCAACTACAACCAAACTCTGAAATGCAGAATGCAGTCCTCTCATTCTCTGCTAAGTAACAGTGACAAATTGACAACAGCAAATATCCACGATTCTTCTGCACAGTAAGTTAAAGAGGGGCCAGCATGACTGGAACGATGTTTAACTCCCTAATAAGCACAGTTTTCAAGGAAGTAAAACTGAGTACGGTAGGGCACGTTGGTGTTCACCTCCCAAATCCAACGCACAGAGCTGAGAGCACACTCTTTGTAAGTGTAAGATGTGGTCTCACTCCCAGAATAACATCACCCAGAGGCAAATCTTGCATGTACTTGGACCCACTGAGTCCCTGCTTTACTCATCAAGTGCCTGGAGTCAAACACACAAGAAAATACTAAAGAAGTTATCCTCCCATAGTCTAACACAAAGCTCAGAGATACCCCCCCACCCCCGCCACTTGCCTTTTGAGAAATAGTTTAGGAAGATCCACTGACTGAAGAGGGAACCCACACCAAGCTTTTGGATGGAGCTGCAGAACAATTTGAAGGGTAAAATGCATGTGGATCCATCAGAAAAGAGTTTGGGTCTTTTCTAATAGTTACACTGGCATGGTATCATTTCAAAGTCAAGGGACAACAATACCCGCATACATAGAGCTAGGAAGATTAACTGAAGTTCTTCCAAGTTCCGAATGCTTTCATTATGCAGTTGGTGTAATGGCTATGTCACTGGACTCCCATGTAGTCGACTGCGGTTCAAGTCCCAGACCCGGTGACTTAAACTCACGCCGGGCGCATGTGCGTGCATGCCCAAGATCCTGAGAGGAGAATGGAGGAGAAGGGATTGTGGTGTGGCCATCCCCCTGGGGGGTGATTTCTCGCTTTCTGTTTCTCTGTCTCTCTCTGTCTTTCTGGCAAGTGCACACACCATACAGCAAAAACCTCTCAAAAAAAAAAAAAAAAAAAAAAAAAAAAGAAAGCTTTCTGACAGTCCTTTGTTTATTCCATAAACAAAGACCAAGCACCTTCAAGGTGTCAAGTACTGGAAAGACAAAGATAAAGAAGATAATTATCCTGAAAGAACTCAATATAGAGGGTAAGAGGACAGAATGTAAACAAAAGACTATAGTTCAGATAATTATCCATATTAAGGCTTCTACCAGATTCTTTGGGAGACAGATGAGAGCAACTGTCCCCAAATGTGGAATCTTGTGTTACCCTTATTGGCGTATCTCTAATACTGAGAACCATGGTAGGTCTTCAATAAACAGTTATTGTTTTAATAATTAAAAGTTGACAAACCACCAAATATAAATTTCTCTATAACATTATAGAGAATGCTAGAGAGAAATTTATGTTATTTAATTGCTTATTAGTAAAATTAAATAAGAAATTTGAAGTATTTGCTGTGGGTTTGACAGTCCACAAAATAACATGTGACCATGGAAGACTGTCTCGCAACTGACGAGGTAGGACAAACAGGTGTGTTAACTGAGACTTTTAAGTTTGCGCTGAAGCTTGAAGGAACAGTAGAAATTCACTAGACTTATAAGTAGAAGGAACAGGATTCCAGGCAAAGAGAACATCACCTGCTAAGATGTGCAAGAGTGTGTTTTACACTAGGTAAGTCATTTAGCATGTCTGCAGACATAGGGTGCTTGTAGGGGATTGACAGACAAGGCCAGGACGTTGGATTAGTAATACCTAATATTGTCAAGGCTTAGAATGTGCCAGGCACTTTATATACAGTAAATCACATAATCTTCCAAACAATACGAAGAGTAGATATTATCATTATTGCTATTGTCTCCACTCACTTTTAAATATAAAGAAATTTGAATTCGGTGAGGATAAGGAACTCACTCATGATCATACAACTACTAAGTAGTGAAGCTGGATTTGACATCTTGTTCTTTATGACTCCAGAGTTGACCAACTTAACCAGCATTAGTTCCACCTTAGGTATTAAAAAGGTATTTCTTGTTCTCTAATCACCTCAGGCTTCTAAATATGATAAGTGAACAACACAGAGGTTTTCATGCAGTAAAACAAGAAAATTAGGACTATATGATGATTTTTTTTTTTCATAAAGTTATAAAGTTACTCAATATGAGAATTTATTTTGAACTTAACATCCTTCCTGTTTTCTGACACCAAGATATTCTTTTTTTGTAAAATTATATTGATAGATAGTAGCAGTGATTTTTATACTTGATCTTAGCCAAAAGGCTGAGAAATACTAGTGGTGACTTTTAAAATGTTCTTGTCAAAATGGAAAACAGGCAATTCCATGATGCTTCTTCAAATCTAAGAATCACAGCCCTAGGCCATGAAGTTATGCCGCTGTCCCCAGGTTTATATAAGCCATCTACAGCATTTAAATTTATGCTGTAAGCGGTGGAAGGTCATTCAAATATTTTTAGCAGTACAATTACAAAATTTGTATTTTAGAGGGATTATTCTTTTATTAGCATTGAGGATGGATTGGAGAAGGATGAGAGTGAACACAGGAAGATAAGAGGGAAGATGATCATAGTGGTCAAAAAAGAGATGATGAGAACCCTGAACCAAGGCAAGAGAATGGAGAGAAAGGGATGGTTTCGAGAGACATGGGCAAGGTAGATGCAATGGGTATTGTGATTAATGAGACGCTGGATTACAGGAGACAGAATCTTGGACCATTCCCAAATTTACAACCTGTAACATTTTGAAGGTTTGAACCCATCTTAAGATTAACGATACAAGAAGAAGAGTGGGTTGATGGAGAAAGAGAGATTATGACTTTGGTTCAAACATGTTTTGATTTCAAGGACAATCAGGTGAATTCCCTCTCATCAAGTTTCTAGGGAAAAAAGAGATTAATGTAGTCATGAAACTTGACATAAATACTCAAGGCCTAAAACAGAAATTTTGCTCCATGAAGTAAAATTTTTAATAAATACACAAAATTAATCTTGGGTATGGTGCTTCATCACATGACTACTGTATTTGATCATGTTACACTTCATTATTAAGATGAATCAGAGAAACGGAACTGGCAAAATGTTTGAAAGTCTAGTAAGTTATTTTTGGTCTATCAGAAAGACTAAAATAATGGTTATAATGTGCTTTGAGATCCTCAGATGAAAGATGCGCTGAAGACAACATTACTAATGTTGACGATGATGATGTACAGAGAGGTATCTTTGGTTAACCAGAAAAGCTTGTAGATAAAAGATAATGAGTTAGTGACTCAGGAACAGACATATCTGGCCCTCCTTCTACATTTCTGTGCTCATAGATAGTAACAAATCAAAGATTTAAAAATATGAACACTTGGGGTGACAGCAGCTTCCTGAAGACAGAAATGAATTTAACACAATATCCATCTCTGGACAATGAAATTCACATTCCCTCCCCCCACCATCCCAATTAAAGGGAAAGAATCCCGACCTGACAATCTGCCCTTCAGTATCTCAGACCCAGACCGAGGGCAGATCTAGTGACCTCCTCCTGAATAAAAAGGGGAAGGGGATTGGGCAGTAAATTCTGTCCTGGCGAACATCAGCCCGGCAGTAAATCGGAATCCTCTCCGTGCCCTCTTTATTATCACATTCACAGCATGAAGTTATGAGCTTCCTCACAGCTCCTGCTATAAAAATGTGATGGATGGTAGGGAAACCTCAGGGAGTTAATCTATTCTTCCATTAAATTTTACTTTAATTGGTCTGTGAGTCAATCAGAAACTCACTAGACAGTGAATTAAGAAAGAAAAGAATGAAATAGAAAAAGAGCTTTCTTTTGCAGTTACTATATTATAATGCAGGATTATTCTTCCATTGAAAGAAAAGGGAGACCATTGGTCCATACAAATAATCCCTGTATCTGTAAAGAAAATGAGACTAAAACAGACAGCCATGAATCCTACTCACTGGTGACATTAATACATATGACATTTACACACATTCACACATACCCAGCCAAGGAAAAGCAGGCTTCCCAGACCTTCTCCACCCCCCACCATCAGTAATTAGAGGGAGAGAGAAAGACAGAGAGAGAGAGAGAGAGAGAGAGAGAGAATGAATGAGCTTCAGTCACCGCCTATAGGAAAATTAATACAAAGAGAAATAAGCTGTTAAGAACCTCTATCATCAATGACATCACCCTGTAGGTACACAAGAAGGTAGACGCTAAAGAACAGCGATGGATCAGCTGGAACCTTCATGGGTTCAGTTAGTAAAATGTTTGTGCAGTATTTAAGGCCATTATGGGCTCTGATAAAGATTCTCAGAATCTAATAATGGCCTCTCTGGACTTCTTGTCTAATTAGAGGAATAAGGAGCGAGAGAGCTTGGAACTGAGTATTGCTTGAGACGAGGGAAAGGGGAAAAAAGCCAAAGCTGAAAGAAAAATAAACCAGAATGAAGCAGAGGAAAAACAAGAGCAGGCAAGGCTTTCAAAACTGAGCTCCTGAGCTGACAACTGAAGTTTATGCCTTGAAATATATGATAATAAGGTTTTATGGGAGTGAGCCCCAGGGACCCAAATGTCTCTCTGTAAACAACGGACTTCAGGGAAAAGCCAAGGTTTGAGTAATGTACTCAGTCTCCACTCATGGAAAAAAAAAAAAAAAAAAAAAAAAAAAAGGTGAAAAGCAGTGAAGACAGGAAATAATTCCCCTTATTCTAACTGTAGAACCCTGAATTGCAGCAAATGCCCTCTGAGGGCAAAGACAATTGACACCTAGTGTAGAAATACAGTTGTCTCATGTTAAAACAAGGACTTTAAGCCTCAGCAGCTTCAAAAACCTCAGGTGGTATGAGAAGACCCTAGTAAATGCCGCCTGTCCACCCTTAACACATGGGCAATTTATATCCAGAAACCACATGGTTTATTGCGCAGGGTAGTTTCCGTGGTATTACTGGAGGGACAGCAGAATGACCTAATCCTTGAAGCGTGTCCTTTTTATCTCCAGCTGCAAAGGGTTAAACCTGAAAGTGCTGCCTGCTCCCACTGGTCCACATTATAGGCCAGGTTACCTAGAGAGATATTACCAGTGCACTCCATACGTAGTATGGTGATTTCCTTCGGAGACCAGGGTCAGGTAAAGCTCAAAGGTAGCCTTAAGCAACTGCTAAATGATCAAAGTCCCTAGTGTACTCTGAGACTAAATCAGGTTGCCTTTAAAATTCTTCATCCTCAAAGACAACAGCTCTATCCTCTTTTTATAAATGTAAGGCCATGAGACAGTGAAGTGCTATTTCTATTGGCATTAGTTCCACCTTATATATTAAAAATGTATTTGTTGTGCCCTAATCACTCCAGGTCCAGGATCATAAGGGACCTTGTTTCTTGGTGGGAGGCTACAGTGTGAAAAGGTTACTTAGTCATCACTAGCCTCTAGCCATGCTGGAACACCACACATGGGGCTCCTCAAACAGGAAGTCAAAGCCAGGCCTGACCCCTGGATGAACTCGGTGCATTTTCGGGCAAGGGGCCTGATGAATCTCTGGGGACAGTGCTGCTCTGTGCCTCGGTGTCCGTGTGTATGTGTTTACTCCTCCATGTGTGTGTGGAGGTGGGTGTATGAAGGGAAGGAGGGTGTGAAGGTTCTGGATAATTATGAAAATTAGATCTCTTACAGCAGGCTTCAAGCTCAATTTGGGCTGACAGCTCATGAACAGATCATCTGAAGTCTTAATAGGCCAAGGCTGGTTCAATAGTTGTGTGGTTAAATCATGCACATTTGTACCACAGCTGACACAGAAAGCAGACCCAGATGCCTCAGACACATCATGCAGATGAGTCTATAGTTAACATTCTTCCTCTCTGGGGAAGACCCAGCAAAGCAAAACAAAACACATCTAAAACCGTCCTTACAACGCGCCAGTCTAAGACACATTCCAGCATTCTTTTCACTGTAAACTATCTATTATAGTAGGAGAAATGACACATGATTGATAAGTGGTTCTAAATATATTTAATATTGATGTCTTTCCAAACTATTTCTGAATCTAGCAGTAACAGATAGGATCTTCCAAATTGTTTATATTTAAAACCAACTGGCTAGGAAAAAACTGGAAGCTTAAAATATATTTTTATTTTTAGTTACCTGGCCCTAAAGCACTGGCTATCCTGGTTTCCATACTTTGGAGGTAGTTTTGTGAAATGATGTCAAGATATCAAGGTTCCTGACACATCCTGAATTCTGGAAGAATGTGCTTCCTGAGTATTCCTGATAATGGGCTTAGTATCAAAGGGGTTAATGAGGTTGAGTGGGACAGCATTTCCTGCTTGAAGGAGAAGTGAATCCAACAACACTAGATACATTTTCTTACTATTTTTCTCGATGTTTGCAGTAACTGCTTCTCCTCAAAGCTTCATATGGGGGAAGGGATAAAGCAGTATTGCTAACCTGCCTGGCATCTGGCTTCCTGCAGGGAGAAGGGCTCATCCACCTCACCCCTCGGGCTTCTTTAACTGAATTAGCCGTATTAAGTGCCTTGGTAGCCCAGGGAATGAATGTCGTCGATCAGTGCCTGGGAAGGCATGTTTGCAGGGTATAATTCTGCCGGAGGAGAATGGACTCCCCAGCACATGGGCCTAAACTGCAGAGTAACAGAGCCCTAAATCTCCAGTTGCAGATTTACAGCCTCCATTCTCCTTCTTTACTGCAAATACAATCCGGCAGTAATGGTCTAACACAGCAACACCATCACCAACTGGCTGATGGCTCGCATAAAAGCAATGTCAACCAAAAACTATGAGTTTATAAAAGGGAACAAACCCTCAACAGTGACAAGAACATGAAACCCATTAACAATTTAAACACTCTCCATTTTTTATATCCCACCTTGAAGCTATTATTGCTGATAGAAAGCTCCTCAGTGGAGTTAACCACTGCAAGGAAGGGTTAGGGAGCTAGCTTAACTCCTAAGACAAGAGGTTATGTGGTTTGAACCATTTGATGGTGTGGATTGAACCTCTGATAATAGGAATGCCACTGATAACCTGTAGCTCAAAAGAAGGTCTCAGAAAATTGCAGGTGTGATAGGATCTCTCCTAGTTGGCCATCAAATTATTCTCAGGAATCATATTGAATACCTACGGTTGGGATTGGACTTGCTGGCCTATTGAACATGCCAAGACGTGGGCCTGTACAATAGAAAGAATGACAGAATGTGATGTTGAAGAAACTTCCATAATAATCAAGGATCAATTCTTCGCATTATAATCTTCAGTGTTTATATAGGTTTTATTTCAGTGGTAGCTTTAACTCTTGCAGGGACAGTGTTACCAGAATATTTGCACTCTGTGAATTGACTACACAACTATTGGGTTGTGATATAAAACTTGTCACACATGATTACCTTCTGCTGTCTAGGTAATCAAATATAAATATTATAACTAATTTGCCCAAGTTAACTACAGGTCTCTCCCATTAAAAAAAAAAAATACCACAGAATTCTCAGGGGAAAAATGCTTCAGCAAGTCATCTTCTCTCTCCCTCTCTTCCCTGCAACCTCCTCCTCACAGGTAAAAATGAGGATGGGACCTTAAGGAGAGTATAAGCCCATCACCAGGTAGTTTACCCCCATCAAAAAATTCTTCTCTCTGTTCTTTAAATCAGAGAAACCCAATGGCATAGAAAAGTTCTTTCCTTTGTAATTTTGAGCTGTTTGCATATGTGGTTTGGTAAATAGCTCATCTTTTAGAAAAGGAATCTTAGTACTGAAAAGGAAAGAACTCTGTTTCGCCAAGGAAAAAAAAAGCCATGCTGAACATGGTCATGTATAGCCGCACAAATAGTGCCAATGAAGTTAAAGTCCCTGATTTACATATATTGTGCTGATTATTTGAGCAATTTAATATAAAATTTAATCTGTACTAATACGCCTGGGGGAAGCACAAATAAAAGCAAGGAATAAATACTTGTTTTGCAGAGAAATGAATACCATTAATATATATAAAATACAGGTTTCAGCGGTGCACAAGCTATTGTAAGAATATTCCCGTATTTTTAGCACTTTAAAAATGCATTACCTCACAAAGGACTAACAATCTATCTTTAGATTCCCTTAACCTGGCCTACTATTAAGAAAGGAATCATTTCATTCTGCTTTTGTTCTATGTATAGAGATTTTGAACTCAGGTGATATCGCACCTGTTGGTTTTAAGTGCCTCTTCCTCAAAGAAAAAGAAAGAAAGAAAGTTGTGAAGAGGAAAAATAAGAGAAGTTAAATAAAAGCAAGACAAAAGGAACTAACAAAATAAGCCCACAGTGGGCAAGGACACCAAGCTACAGTAATTCTAGTTATCATAGTGTTAGAAAATGGGTAGCCTTCATGCCTGATAATGACCAGAGCTAATGTGGTTCTGCTCTCAGAGTGGATAACCTTTAAGGAAGCAGCAGAATGCATGGCGGCCTTCCTGGACCTACACAATCAACTCCAGTGAAGCCTTTTCTCCAGCTTGAGTCATAACCATAAATACGGCCCCAGCCCCACATTCCAGTAACAAAGTCCTTCCTTCCTCCCTCGCCCCTAAACAAAGGGGACAACAGTGTGTTCGGTGGGAACATCTTGAAATAAGATATCACTCCCCAAATGGAAGGAAGTCACAGGGGAGATTGACGCCATAAAGGCAGTTCTATCCTATTGAAACGCCAGCAGATGGGGTCATAAACATTTCCTTCTCCCCTTGCTAACAGCCACCGAGTCAGCTTCATCTTTATCTTTATCTTTATCTTCCTGTCAGGTCATAAATACCTCTCACTCAAGCCTCACTCACAGCTGGGCCACGCCAGGCAAGTTTACTTCCTCTTAAGGGTTCATTTCGCAAACATGTGGAAGTAGGTAAGGGGTGAAACCTGAAAACCCCACTGATGATACACAGTAAGGATATAGGAAAGGTTAGCTTGGGAACCTTGAAGAAAGGGTTTGGCCGGACTAAGAACTGACCAGACTCCACTTAGAAGAATATGCTTTCATCAGAAAAATGGGTCACATAATTAGTTAGAAATTACACTAGCTACAAACAAACAAAAGAGCCAAATAGTATCATGGGCTTTTGTTCTTCTAGAATCTCCAGAATGAGGCACTGTATTCTTTCTATTCGTTCGTGGTCTGGAATCCAGACTGTAATCATGGATAAAGGTAACAGAAGATTGTAAAAAATAACTTGATACAAAGTCATTGCCTATTCCAGAGGCAGCAAAAAGAATGCACCCCTTTACTTCCAGAATTTGTGCATATGAAGAAGGAGTGTCCTTCTAACACTGCTTCCCCGGGAGCAGTGTTACATGTAGGAAACCATCTACCTTAGGTCACAGCTCCAAAACTGTGGAATCTAAAATGGCAGGAACCTGGAAGATAATGGTGTTTTCCTGATTCAGTGTAACTGGAGCAATAGCCACTCTTGAATTTCTGGGGTGTTTGTATTTTTTTCAAAAATGGTTGTAGTCTTTCAAAAACACAACGTACAATCTGATTTTTTTTTGGAGAGGTTTTTGCTATAGGGCGCATGTGCTTGCCAGACAGACAGAGAGAGACAGAGAGACAGAAAGCGAGAAATCACCCCCCAGGGGGGATGGCCACACCGAAATCCCTTCTCCTCCATTCTCCTCTCAGGATATCTTGGGCACGCGTGCACATGCGCCCGGTGTGAGTTTTAAGCCACAGGGTCCGGGATGCGAACTGCAGTCGACTACATGGGAGTCCAGCGACATAGCCATTACGCTAACTGCTGGTCCCAACGTACAATCTGATTTTTAAAAAGCAGCATTTTGGGGCCAGCAGGTGGCATAGTGGTTAAGGTGCTGGACTCCCACATGGTCAAGCATGATTCGAGCCCTGGACCCAGTGGCTTGGAAATAACACCAGGTATGTGCATGCATGCCCAAAATCCTGAGAGGAAAAGGGATTGCCGCATGACCATTCCCCTGGGGGCGGGTGGGGGGCGGGTGATTTCTCACCCCCCCCCCCCGCCCTCCCCACAAATGCACATACACACTCTATGGCAAAAACCTAAAAAAAAAAGGATTTTCACAAACTTACAGTGATAAAAGTTTTCTTTTTTAAATTATTTATTTATTTATTTTCCAGTTTTTCTATAAAACGTGTGCTCACCAGAGAGAGAGATAGAGGGAGGGAAAGAGGAGAGAGAGAAGGAAAGTGAGAAAGCAAGCCACCAGGTCCAGGACTTAAAACTGCTGCTGGCCTTGTGGAAGTCCAGTGCCTTAACCACCATGCCACCTGCTGGCCCCTAAAACAGTTTTCCTAAATAATGATAGTTACAGACTGCTATTGATGACAAGGAAACAACTGCCCTGAAAAGCGTTGCATAAAGGTGTTTTTAATATGCTTTTAGAATGGCTGATGCATATTGGTTTATTTCCCTCAATCATTTGATTCTTACCTATGCTTTTAGATACTATATGACTTTAAAGAGGGAAAAATGGGGGCCAATAGGTGGCTTAGTGGTTTAGGCAGCTGGATTCCCATATAGCTGACCATGTTTTGAGTCCTGGACCCAGCAGCTTGAAAATCACACTGGGCTCATGTGCATGCATGCCCAGGATCCTAAGAGGAGAGTGGAAGAGAGAAGAGTGTGGTGTGGCTATACCCCTTCTCTCAGTTTCTCTACTCTCCAGTGAGTCCATGTGCCCCATGGCAAAAACTAAATAGATTAATTACTTAAAGAGAGAAAAATGAAGATAACGCTAATAAATTTTCTATGGTAGTTATAATAAATGGATTTGATCCCAGCCCTAACACTTTATTAGCTATATGACTTTGGGTAAGCTACTTCTTTGTGCCTTAATGTCCTCATCTGCAAAACGGGTACAGGAACAGTCTTATTGGGTTGTTACAAATCGATGTAAAGCCATTAAAATAGAGCTTGGCATACTGAAGGGGCTGTGTACGTGTTCACTTATGCACAGAATGAAACACATAGGTAACTGAGTCAGCAAAGGAGAGGGACGATGTTCTTAAAAGACTTCAATTACTGAATATGAGCCTTCAGACTGGCATTCAAAGGTTGCCATAAGTTAGGCTGACTTGACTTTCGTTCTCTCTCTTTCATCCTGCTTCAACTAGGTAACCCCTATTCAACTGAATTCTTTGGTGTTTCCCCAAGACAACCTGGATTTCCCCACCCTTACGCCTTCGTGGCTGGAGCTCCTTTGCTCTCCAGAGTTCGTGTTCTCACTCCTATCCTCCCCCAGCTGTTGAAGTCATAGCATAGCAGTGGTTCTCTCATCAAACAATCAGGCTTTATTTTATTTGTCTATCTTTCAAGGCCTACATCAAATATGGTTTTCTTCATGAATGGTGTAGCTACAAGGGTCTTAGTGACCCAGGGTCTAAATCCTCCTTTAGTAAGGCCTACAGAGGTTAAGTGATTTGCCCAAAGACATCAAGATTCAGTGTTAACTACAAATTGGGTCTCCTGACAATGCAGAGATCTCTGAGAGCAAATCATCTGAGCCTCCTGGTCCTCTTCTTCACTCTAATCTGAACCAACCAGTCTCCTTGAACCTGCTATTGCCTACACCATGTATCCCACCAACTCTCAAACTGCAGTTATTTGGGTCCCTTCCTACCTCCCCTGCCATGTTTCATGCACCTCTGACACCTCTGACTCTACAGCCAGGATGCTTAGACCTAGCCTGAAACTGGGAGACACTTAGTATTTGTTGAATTAACATATGAATGAATGTTAAAAGGACATTCTGAGAGGTGTGAGTCATTCTCCTGACTTTCTATTTTACTGACTCACACCTCTCAGAATCTCAGACTTCTTCCTAATCTAACTATCTCCACCAGACCAATAATTTACCAAAGAAGCAGAGGAACAAGCCCTGCTTTCTAGTTAGGTGCATTCTACTGGAGAGAACTATGGGGGCCAGCAGGTGGCATGGGTGTTAAAGTGGCTGGATCCCACATGATTGTGCAGTTCAAGTCCCGGACCAACTGACGTGAAAAACACGGCATGTGCATATGTGTGCATGCCCAAAATTTCAAGAGGAGAATGGAGGACAAGGGGTTGCAGCATGGCCATCCCCACTGAGGGTCATTTCTCACTTTCTCTCTCTCCCTCCCAACCCCCATAGCCAGTGAATTCACTCTATGGCAAATCTCTAAAAAGAAAAAGAAAAAGAAAGAAAGAGAGAGAGAGAGAGAGAGAGAGAGGAGAAAGAAAGGGAAAGAACTATGTACAACACAATTAGAGATCTATTAACTAAGCACCACAAATTGCGTACATGATAATGAAAGCAAATGGCATGAAAAAGAGATATGAGAAGGTAGTTACCAGACAAAGTTGCTAATAGCATGTAGCTTGTCTTATGTTGTCTCTTTTACGGGCTTTCAATTTGCAAGCTAAGCCCAATACTTTTGTTTCCCTCTAATATTCATTTCCTTTACTCAATGATTTCAGGGTAACTTACTTTTTCCCCTTCATGAAAATTTTAGTTGCTAAGCAAAGTTACTAAGTATCATTACAACTACTTTTTTTTTAAAAAAAAAAATCTTACTAGAGGGCACATGTACTCACCAACGAGAGACAGAGAAAGAGGGACAGGGATAAAACACTCCTCCCCCACACACTACAGGGAAAGGTCATGCCACAATCCTTTTCCCATCTCTCTCTTCTTTGGGGATTTTGGACACTCATACATATGTGTGATTTTCAAGCCCCTCAGATCTGAGACTTGAACTGTGTGGTTTGCCATATGGAATCCGGCTGCCTTAATCACCAGGCCATGGGCTGGCCCCATTATGTGTACTTCTCTAACTAGAGACGGTAATATTAATAAACTCAGGAGGGAAGTGTCAAGTGCAAACTGTATACTATACATGTGATGCATAACAGTAACATATACTCCAATTTTGCAACTTTGTTCTACTTTATTCCTGGAGCTTTCTTCATGAATTTCCCCAATGGAAGATATCAGAAGGCATATCTCTACACCCTGCTTATTTTATCATATTAACTATAATATGTAATTATTTTGTTTATTGATTTAATTCTTTATTGTCAGTCTCTCCAGTAGAATGTAAAACCCTGTGAAGAGAGAAACTGTGTTTATCTTGTTCTTTAGTTGTAGGCACTTGCTAAGAAACTGCTGAATCTGGGCCAGTAGGTGGCAGAGAGAATAAAGTGCTGGATCCCACATGGCTGACTCTAGTTCAAGTCCCAGACCATTGGCTTGAAAGACATGCAGGGCAAGTGTGCATGAATGACCAAAATCCCAAGAGGAGACTGTAGGAGAAGAGAGTGCGGTGTGACCATTCCCCTAGCGGGAGATTTCTCATCCCCCACCTGCCCTCCCCCCACCTCTCTCTGGTGAGCACACATGCCCTATAGCAAAACTAATAAATAAACTAAAAAAGGAACTTGCAGAACCAATGAATAAATGAACAATATTACACTTTCTATTAAGCAAACAGTTCATAGTGATAAAAGAGACCAATGAACAGACCTCACATTGTAGAAATGACTACTGTATTTTTACCTCCTGTGACCTGTACAGCTGAACGTGTGTTTTGAGTGGGAGTGGCTGTGGATTAGGAATAAACAGAAATATGGGACTGGCAGGTGGTGTGATGGTTAAGGGTGCTGGACTCCCACATAGCTGATTGTGGTTCGAGTCTTGGACCTGGCGACTTGCTTTCTCACTTTCCCTCTCTCTCTCTTACTCTGTCCCTCTCTGGTCAAATGAAAATAAATAAAGTAAATTAAGAAAATAAATAAATAAAGTCAAATAAAATAATTCTTTTAAAAAAAGGAAGGAAGGAAAGAAGGGAGGGAGGGAGGGAGGGAGGGAAGGTGGAAGGGAGGGAGGGAGGAAGAAAGAAAGAAAGAGAGAGAGAAAGAAAGAAAGAAAAACACATAAAGACACACATGTAAAGAAGAGTGGGGATTGGGTGGTCCAGACTCCTCTGATGGAGGCAGCCACGACCCTGAGCCATTCTCAGATTTATTCTTTTATAGGGAAAGAAGGGGGGGAATAGGAAGTGAAATGTAAAGCCAGTTGTTTTTAGATGTTAACCAGCTGAAGATGTGAAACCTCTGGCACCTTATAGTCTATACTAGCTTTCACTTATCTTCTCCGGCTTTCTCTGGCTAACACATAGTTTCCTTTAACCAATATGGCCTTGCAGTTTCCACACAAAGGCAGACAGTGTATTTTTTTGATAATGGCTTTTGCTAGCCTTGCAGCGACAGCCCAAAGAACTGTGTTTCTGCATGTGTTTAAAGGTCACCACTGTGTTGTTCAAATCCAGCTGCTCCCTACATTTACCAACTGATTCTTCCAAGAAGGATGGGTTACACAGGAGCAAGCAGTCCTCAGTTTTTAGTTCTGTCAATCTTTAACCAAATAATCCTTGAATGCTTTCTATGTAAAGGGACTGCATTAAGAATTGTAGAAGGGGGCTGGCTCTGTGTTTAAGGCGGCCTGATCTCACATAGCTAAGTTCAAGTTCTCTCCACACAGTTCAAGTCCCAGGCCCAGAAGCTTGAAGAACAGTCAGGACACATGTGCATGTGTGTCCAAAAATCCTGCAAGGAGGGAGAGATGATGGAGAAGGGATTGTGATGTGATGACCATTCTCCATGGGGGCGTTTTCTCCTCTCTCTGGCAAGCACCTGAAACTGCTAGCAAAACCAAACCAAACCAACCAAAAAAACCTGTAGTGCATAAGAGGTTTCAAACATAATCCTTGTCTCCAAGAAATTTATGTGATTACAGCAATACAGTAATAATGTAAGACAGCAAATGACAAATAGGAAAAACAGTGATGTCATCAACATGCATTCTAAATCAGAAGGGAGAGACTATTTGAGATTGGTGTGATCAGAAAGGGCTACATGGAGATGGTGGTGTTTTGAATTGAAGATAAGCTGAATTTCTACCAATGTAAAGGGTTCAAGATGGGGCCTTTAAAAAATCATTTAACTGCCATGTGCCTTAATACACCCTAACTTTAGATAACAAAAATAAATTAAAAATTTAAATGCTTTGAGATCCTCCAATAGATAGTAGCTTGTCAATGCAAAACAGCTCTATTAGACTATTGGGTTGGCCCCCATAGCAGGTTTTTAATGGCTTTATGTATGTTTAATCACACTCAGTTGGTCTAGCTCGCTCAGCTTCAGTCCCATTAGAATTTAAAAGGTCAAGTTTCAAAAGCCTAAAAAAGTGATTTAGAATAGAAATGCCAACTTAACCTTAACCACAGCTAAACCAATGCTGTAATAGTATTGAAAATCATACCTCGTATAAAATATATGGATGGAACAAGAATATTACAACATTATCATTCTTTCCTAGGGTTATATATTTTTTTTTAAAAAAAATAGAAGTTTAGTAAAATTTAAAATCACAATTTGAATTTTACTCAAAATTATGGCTCACTGAGGGCTGTTGACACATATTGCTTATCTGGGAGGACACAGAGGCCTCATCAGTGAGTGAGAAAGGAGACTAGGAGGCCTAACAACACGGAAAGGGAGCAATCTTTAGAAAATGACACAGATTTGTTACAGCGCAGAAGGATAAGAGAGGGTGTCAGGAGTGTTTCCTAGAGCTTGCGGGGGGGGGGGGGGGGGAGCGGTTGCCTTTTACCTGAAGCATTTTACCTTCTGAAGTCTCTCACCTTCACAGATGCCGCCTTTGGAATATCTCCTGCTTTTTCTCACATGAGCATTTCTTAATTTCTTTCCCTAGTATTTATACCTAGTTTCACTTACTGCAATTTACTAAATAGGTTTCATATTAAAATGACTCCAAACGGTGATACTCGACTAAGGTTTGGGAGATAAGTTGTTTCTTTTCTGCCCCAGAAAGATAGTTTTTTAAACTTCCCCTTTCATGAACCAAAAGGACAGGAATATGCTATAATATGCAATTCTCTGCTTTTTCTTTAAAAAAAGTTTTTTGACATTCTTTATTTAAAATCGTAATTCTTTACTTTTATAATAATCTCTGTTATATAAGTCCATCTATCAGGAACTACAGTTCCATTTCTGATATTTCCACACCTGCAGATATATAGAGGATTAAAAAGTGGATTAAGAAATGACATCATAAAGCAAGAAAGGTCCTAAGGGAAACAGCCTGGGAGACAAGTAACTTAGTATAAAAGGAAGGTGCCAAATGGTAATAAAACCGAAATGGGAAATCATGAAAATAAAATAACTGTGCATTAAAAATATATTTGGGCCAGCTCCTCTGCGCTTGTGTTTTGTAATATTAACTGTTTAAACCTGCTTAAAACGAGAGCTTTGCGTTCTCAAAATCCTTTAATTCGGTTAAACATCCGCTACCCTGAAAGGACTCCACAGCATCCCATAAAACATTATTTATCTGTGTGCGTTAACTGCACGATACTGTAATTTCCAGAATAAATGCTGGGTGTAAATTGTTGTTTATGTTGGATCCTGACTGTCTTTACGAGAAACAAAGTGAAAACGGAATCTTCACAGCTTTATTTCTTCCGTTAAAGTCTATTCTGCAGCAGGAAACATGCCTAGTGGAGTTTCTTAATGAACACTTATGAAGACTGTTGGTTAAAACCAAGTATACAGAATCACCTCCAAATGTACACCCTCTTTTATTCTACATTCTTTTCATTTAAATCAAGTTAAAGTGAAAGTAGCACCATTTGCATGGTTACAGTTGACGGTCTGTCAGCGTTTTTATGCAAACCCTTGTTGTCACAAGTTTATAACTTAAAAAGGACAAGAAAAAGAAAAAAAAAACACCTTTAATATAGAGGAGCTTGGCCTGGATATGAATTGTTACTCTTATTTATCTTTAATGACTTTTAAAAGTCTATCTTGGGGCAAAAGATATAGACATCCTAGTGATTTAAGACATTTGGTTGGGATTTTCTTGGTTTTCCAAAATAATAGCGTTCAAAGGCATTGCAGTTATAAAATTGATTAAAACATGAAATTCTCTATGTGCCTGGATTTTCTGAAGGACATTAAATATTAGAAATTGCACTGTATCACTTCCCCAACACCTGCCACACATACAAAACACACAACAAAATAATTCCCTTTTCTTACAAATGGGAACTCAGGCATGGAGAACTTATGAGGGCTTCTGAGTCAAATATGAGTAGGACTATATAAAATTTCAAAATTCTCTTTTTATTCTTCCTCTGAACACTCAATCATTTTCTTCCAAACACCACTGCTAAATTCTAAATAAGAGCAGACAGCTTTTCCCTGCATGCATAAAGCACTCATTTAGCATTTCTTCTGGAAAAAAAAATAATAACCGCACAGATTTTTTTAAGCCTAAGAATTTACTGTGCCTGTGCAGCAGCTGCTCTAACCTGATAAAATTGTGATGATTCTTTCTGAGCGATTATGACTTATCAGGTCAGTGACCAACAAACTATAAAATAGATTCTAACAGCCCCCAAAGGGTTGGAACAGACTCTTGAGTAAATAATATATGTAAGAGAGAATAGGAGAGAGAGACAGGAAGAGAAACAGAAATAAAGAAAAGAGCACACACATGAGTGACCCAGTTTGTTGTTAAAGGTCAGGAAGACAGGGCCCTTGACTTTAATCCTGGTTTTCTAACTCAGCAGCACTTCTCAAGACCAAAAGTTGGCTAAGGGGACAGAACTATTTTTGCAGGAGAGAGGTCTCACAGCAGCCCTATAGGATTTCCTAGTGTACGCTGCTTTGCCCTGGGATTGAGACCAGCCATGCACTAGTTATTACTGTGCCTGTATTTACACATGTATCAGAGAAAGCAGGCAATGACTTCTGGGAAAATGATCAATCCTTATAATGAACTCTGAGAGAAGGAATACCAGGATAGTGCATCACCACTTGTTCTACTTAAGGGCCGTAATGAATAAAACAGCTGTTTAATAAGTGTACATTGGATTAAAGAAATTCAAAGAAACTTTAACAGAAGGATTTAGATATCATAATGAAAATGTCCAAAGCTCTAAGATACTGTGTATGTGTGTGTGTGTGTGTGTGTGTGTACAGATCCATCTGCTTACAACCACAGCCAATATGAAAGAACTTTGATCTTTCCACTTAAATACACTTTGTACTTAAGTCAAGTTTTCTTTTTTCTTTTTATTTTTTTTAAGTCAGGTTTTCCTAAGTGCATCAGCTTCCCTGGCGGTCTCTTCTGCTTTGTTGCTGGAGTAGATGCTATAGAACTTCTGTGGGGTTTCATGGCATAGTAAGAAATGTACTTGCTGGGACCTGAAGATGGCATAATGGTTACATTGCTGGACTCCCAGGTAGCTGGCTGCAGTTCGAGTCCCGGACCCTGCAGCTTAAAGCTCACTCTGGGCGCATGTGTGTGCACCCCAAGGAGACTGGAGGAGAAGGGATTGAGATGTGGCCATCCCTCTGGGAGGGTAATTTCCTATTTTCTTTCTCTCTCTGTCTCTCCGGCAAGCACAAAAAAAGAGTTGTGCTTGCTTTTGAGATCTTGAAGACTGGATACACATTGTAGCTGAGGCATTGTTTGTTTGCTTCCTTTTTTTAAGAGAGATTTTTTGCTATAGGGTGCATGAGCACACCAGAGAGACAGAAAACAATAAGTCACCCCCCTAGGGGGAATGGCCATGCTGCAATACCTTCTCCTCCATGCTCCTCTTGGGATCTTGGGCAGACACGCACATGCACCAGGTGTGAGTTTTAAGCTGCCAGGTCCAGGACTTGAACCATTGTTGACTACATGGGAGTCCTGCGACATAACCATTATGCAATCTGCTGGCCCTGTAGCTGAAATTTTAAGACCATAGATTGAGTGGCATCATTCTGGTTCTCAGTGGGAACATGCCACTATGGTCCTCTGCCACTCCTCACTTGAAGAACTGCACCATGAAGTAAGCATTGCAGGTTTCAGGTTGTGTGACGATCTAACTCTTACTAAAGGAGAGGCTCTAAATCCTTCCCTCTCTTAAGATTTGCAAGTTCAGAGTAGAAAGAAAGAAATCTGAGGCTGAGGCATGGATGAAATGGCTCCTGAAGACCCCAGAGCCCAATGGGACACTTATGAGTCTAACTCTTAAAACTATAACTCTACTATTTTATCTGGGTCAGAACTTGGGTCTCCAAGCTGTGGCAAATCCAAGAATGAAATAGCAAGGGGAGGGAGGGAGAGGAAGGAAAGATAAATGTAAGAATTGAGATGGTTTTCTAGTGATGACTGTGGGATGTTTGCCAAACAACCCACACTACTCTTGACTCAAGACAGTGCTAGCAGTTTTATGAGCAATGGCTTCATTTCCCTCTAAAATTACACAAGTTGGCATTTCTTGGTGTGATTTTATAGAGACTGTATTATGGTTGTTGTTTTCTCCAAGGGGACCAAGTTAGGTATAGGTTAGGATGGCTGCAGGAGACTTCTCTTAGGCATAGGTGCCAGAATCTTCTCTCCCACCTAACATGGGCTCTGCTGTGCTCTGTAATGAGTCTTCTTCTTGTCTATGAGTATGGAAGGGACCAGAGCCAAAGCTACCTCGCACCTTTCCTGTCTCCCTGTGAGAGACCAAGAGATGGTTTGGCTGCCACCAAGGGAGGCAAGGGAGCAGAGTTCAGATAAACTTTTGATAAAGTGCCATAGCAAACCCCTCATCAGAAGGTAGGAAAGGTCACACGGTAAAAAAAAAATAATAAGAAAATATAACTGCTTTCTTATGAGGAAAATATTATGAGTTCTTCCCCTTTTTCAGTTTTTATGGAAGGAGATTCTGCCAGTTCCTTCAGAAAAAAATAAGAAAAAGTAGTTTTAAAATGAGATTATGCACCTTCAGGGTGCCATTAGGAAGTTTTACTGTACTGAGATGACATGAAAGCTCTGGAATTAATATCCCTGAGATGCTTCAAACCTGCAATAGCAATTATTGTACTACGTGTCCCTGGATAAATAATAGGGCCATTCAACTAATTAGCTTCAATGATTTCAGCTCCCTGTAAATTCTCTCTCACTCGGCTATAAAAATAACACTAGGAAAACTTTTGGTAAGAGAAACTTCTTTCAGGAGATGTTTTCTTTTCTTCCCCCCCTTCGGTTCACAATGCACAGTGTGCAAAGTAACTTTTAATCCTGATCACAAAACTGGAACGTAATATGTAAGATCTGTACATTATTAAATGCCGTTTACTGCTACTGAGCATATTGATTTAAACTCTAATTCTTGCCTTCTACATAAAATATAAACATTTTGAGAAATTTAAAATGGTTTCTTGGTGCCCAGCATAACCAATCAGATTTACACTCATGAGCAGGTAACAGTATAAACCCCAGGTGCACAGATACATATGCACATGATTAAAGACAAACACAAGAATACTTACACCTGCAATCCAACACATCATCACCATGTTATTTCAGAGAATTCTGAGCACATATTAGCTTTCTCATGGTGCTCCTGGAACAGAAGTCCATCCTCTCATACTTACTGAGTGCCTACTAGCTGCAAGACATGAAGTTTCTTCTGTACATTTTCTTGGAAGAAAAGTAAATTTACTTAAACGTGGTATTATTTCTCCTTAAAATGGCAAGGACACCCCTATCCTTCTGTCACTCAAAAATGCAATTAAATTCTGTAAAATCCAAGCAATAAGAATGTGAACTTCAATAATAAGCAAATACAATGCTAGCTTCATCACAAGTGGTCTGAAAAATCTATGAAAAGACCTCAAGAGACCTGGATTGTTTTAAAGCTTGGGATTTTGTTTTTTTTTCCTTTCTCCTTTTGGTAAACTGTTGAGATTTCGTCTTTTCTTTTCATGGAAATTTCTGTACACACTGAAATGAATCAGAAGCTCCTCCCTTGGATAGGCTAGTACGCCTCCTTCAAATGCTGAACGTCATCATGAGAGAGACAGGGGGACCTAGTGAGAGGGAGATAGTGATAAGCTTCATTCTTGGTGAAGAAATGGAGAGGAAAGAGTCTGAAACCTTTTCTTGGGCTTATCTTATTTTTAATGAACAGAATATAATTAAAATTAAAGCCAGACAAAATGACTGGATCTTAAAACAGAATTATGTCTAACAGTGGAGACTACAGTCATCTGTTTGCACTCGTTAGAGGTGACCTGCGTTACTTTCTGGGTCTTCCATTTTGATCCGCTTCTTACAGCCAAGTTCTTTCTTATTTCTTAGCCACATAAAAGACGATTGCTTTCCTTCTGCACCAATATCTATTTAAATATATGCATACAGACAGTTGTGCTGCCATTAGGATGAAGAATACAGCATGACAGGTTAAAAAAATCATGACCTTTCACTGAAGTATTCTGTCATTGTGAATTAAATACAATTCCACTAAAATGGACAATCATATAATTTGACAAACAGACTAACTTTCCAACCAAAAAGTAGAATGTTAACATTTTCCGTAACTTAAGGAAAATGTGGCTAGAGGGTATAGTTTTTGTTAAACAACTATTCCATGTTATTCAAACATTCTAATCTTCCCACCTCAAAACTATATCCTCAGAGTTACCTCTGAGGTTTGTATTATCAACTCCCATAATTTTTCCCACGAAGAGATGTGCAGCCTCAGCTTGTGAGAAATGTAGGCCGTTCATCCTAGGAGAATATAAGTCATAACGTTTGTTTTGGAAATCTATTTTACCCAATATTTCTCAATGAAATAAATTGTATAAATGAAATAAAACTGACACGGCAATATTTACTAAATCGCTACCGTCTGTTCTCTGCCTTAACACTCTGACTGTTGTTGCTTCTCCTTGCTCAGTTCAGCAGGCAAAAAGAAAAAAAAAATCCTTCTGCAAAGATGCATTTTTAAATCAATATAAATAAGGTTATTAAACAGCTAGACTTAGCATGGTTTTCTCCTTACTTGTTACCCCTATGCACTTGTCACTTTCTTACTGGTCTACCTTCTTAACAATGTGTTTTTTGTTTTTTTTTTCAGTTTACCAGAATGTGTGTGGGTATGTACATGAGGAGTTCACACAGGAACAAGGGCAAGAAGTTCCAGAGAGAAGAGGAAGAGAGAAAAAGTCAAATAAACCCATCCCATATAAACTATATTAATGATCTGATATTACTACATATTGAATGGTGAAAAAATTGACATTGATAGTTGAAAATAACTATAAAAGTGGAATATTTAAAGATGAAAACACTTACCAAAAAAAGCTAATTTTTAATATCAAGTGTACACCTACAAGGAAACAAAATTATTTTCAGGTTTCTAACCAGTGTATGTTCCTTTCAGTCTGTGGCATCACAAGGTCATACTTTCGCATCTCAATGAAGGCACCTAGACCTCCACCAGCATCCCAGCTCTACTTTTCAGGACAGCTGTGAGGCGGTGTACTTAAAGCCTCAGGTGGAGAAATTCCCCTGTACTCTGCAAACTCTTTGATTCCTGAAGGAGCAGGACTGATCTGCTTGTCAGTGCTCAGAAAGTCTTGTAAAGGCCTATGATAAGAGGAAAGGAGGCTCTGAGGGCTTTGGCAAGTGGAGGTAAGGAAGGAAGGAGCCAAGCTATAAATAAAAAATATTTCTAGAAATGGTATGTGGATGATGCATTATTAATGATTATGAAATCTATCTCAGTATGGAGGGGAGAGTGGCCACATCTCAAGATGGAATAGAGCCAGTATCACAAGACACTTGATTCAAACACTGCTGACTCTCTTGTGATTTTAGAAGGATACGAAATACGTCCTAAAGTCAAAGAAGGTTTCATGTGTTCGTAAGTCTACTTGATTAAGCTCAGAGATGATACTGAAGAATGGATATGCAATAAAGAGATAAACACCACATGTTATCTTAACAATCTCAAAATTTTAAACCCAGTAACAACAACAGTATGAAAACTTTAGCATACTGCTATTTTGAAAATATTTTATTGTATCTTAAAAATCTCTATCTTAAAACATTAAAAAAAAGTCTCATTTCCTACAGAGTCTGGAAAGTACTACTGCAGCTTCCCTAAGGTTATGAAACTCAAGGATTCCTGTCTTACTAGTCCCTGTTTTAACCACTAACGTATTCTCTGTTAACACATTCTGGGGCTCAAACATGTTTTTTGCCTTCATATTTACCCGAATTCCTAAATCTGTATCCAAACAATATTTAGTCACTGTATTACAAACACAAATCTTACACGTGGAGCTACGTCTAAAGTTATTGAATTATAGCAGTAATACAAAGATGGGTTAAAGATGTCCAAACAGGTGACAGATGGTCACTGATTTAAAGGCTTACAACTTAAAAATGTCATTTCAGTTTCAAAGGTGTATCTTTGTACGTCCATGGACATTCAGAAAATCTGCTGGTAAATCATGAAGGAAGAAGAGGATTAGAAGGTGAATATACTCTTTTCTTTCTTTCTTTTTTTTCATTTTTTAAAATATCTAGATGGGAGATTTAGTCCTGCTGCCCGAATTTGAGGGTCTCTCACACTGCTCATCTCAACAATCAATTTTTACTGCTGTAGAAGATAATAATGGTAATAACAGTATAGCAAAAAACTACCATGACCTATAACTATAACATATTACAGTCCTTTAAAAAATAACTAGTGTGTGGAGCTTCTTCATTTCTTGAAGCAGAAAAGGAGCTGACAGTTGGAGCTCTGAGGCTGCCCATATATCTCCCGAATGCAGGCAAGAGGCTGCTGTGCTCGAAGAACTGCTTTGAGTATGGGCCACGTGAATGAGAAAAGTGACCCAACACTAGAAATCTGCTGAGGACAGTCACCTTCTGGTCTACCTGTCTTCTTGTACCAAGGGCCAATAAAAAGCTCTGTCAGTGTGACACTCTAGTGCTTTATCATCCTATACCAAGAAAGTCAGGATCCTTGGCCAGTTAAAGTGATGCTCTTTTGCAGTAAATCATCAGTTTTCCCAACAGGGCAGTCTTTTGACAGGTCTTTTGATAGTGAAATTCCGAAGCTCTCTGTTTACTACATAACTACCATAAGCCTCCCACAAAGTCTAATATATGTTTCTATTGCATTTATCAGAGAACTGCAAAATAGATAGCTTTATTCCATTTTAGAGCACAGATTTCCACGTGCTTAACAAGAACTTACCTGGTTTCTATATTATGTGAAAAGATTGCCCTTATAAAACAAATTATATTCTGGACACTTCCAAATGAAGTGGATTCACAGAGTATACAATTTATCTTCTGATCTGGAAGCTTTCCTTAAAGCATGACTGTGCAACAAAGGAGTTTTAATGCCACTCCACTCTGCAATGCACTGCATACTAACAAGATTTATATACATTACTGGTGCCGTTAAGGAATCTTGAATGACTTGCAGTTTCTCGAGATGAGATTTTAAAAAATCTTAAAGAGGGCATGCAGCATACAAATGAAATCAGATTACATTAGTTGTTTAAAAGTACAAACATAATATTGCTTGTGTACCAGCCGTGGAACACACAGCAGAGATTCGTTTTACTTCTTTTAGACAACCATTCTACAGTCACTGAACATAAACAACCATAAAGTTACAGCTGCTTTTAAAATGTCACTTAGGGACAAACTGTATAGATGGGAAATTAGATACTACTGAATGGTTTGGGAACAGGATCAACCCTGTTCTCTGAACTCCTAGCTCTGCATTCATGAGAAGAATAAAGTACTCATCACTAATCATACATGTTTTCATATGTAGATGCATACTTCTACAATGTGATAAAAATAATTTATCAGGTTTGGTGGACGATTAACAATTTCCAAAATATTCTTTAAAATTGAGTCTGGTTATGTTTATAAAAATTGAGAAAAACAAGGTAGATGAGGTTTGAGGAATAATTAAAATTTTAGGCAGAGACTTCACTACCCATAATTTTTTTTTTAAATAGGAAACGACAGAGCATACTGCAAAAATGACTCAAGCTAGGATTTCCAGTTAAATATGCTAAGACAGGGCAATATACTTTTAGTAGGCTGAATAAAATGCGGAATAACCTATATTAAAAAAGCACATAATGATGTCAAATCTTTAAGCTTCCCACTAGACGATTTGCAATAAAATGAAATCATTAGGCAAAGAGTGGTCACTGTTATGATGAGAAGAAAAAAAATAACTCAAAATTCTAGTATCTATTATTATATTAGAATAGTTCACTTTCTCCTCTACATAATAACAGTGGGCATTAAAGAGCCATTTATGCATACCTTATTATTATTTATGAAATTACAAGTACACATGGTGTCTGATAACTCATCTCTCTGTATTAAATAGGAACATACACTGTTTTTTAAAATGTCTGCCTTTTACAATGTGCTAGGTAACAGCTTTCCATAGCATAATTGTGAATGCATTATATAACATGCTTTATAAGAAGTTATTAAGGATTATGACTATAGCAACATAAACCTAATATAAATATGAATAAAGCATTTAGGAATGGTATTTTCACTTAGACTGTTACCTATATAATTTGTAGCAATACAATTATCATAGGAGGAGACAGACCACATTTACAGAAAAAGCTGTTTCCACAAATGTTAGTAAAAATCCTATAATGTAGGTGTTTTCCCGGCAATTTTGTAAAACCCATGCCTTTAAAACATGAGAAGAATCCACAATGCCACCTACAGTATTCTCGCCAGTATCTTGCCTTGGCAGGAAAAAAATTACCAGCTTTATTTGAAAAGCCAGGTGCATGTAAATTTCCAAACTGCAAGTAGGTGGCAGTGGAGACATTTCTGGATGATTTTTCTCAGCTGGAAATGTAAAAGGAGGAAAAATCCCCCTTAAAAACAAGTTGCAAACATACTAAAATAAATAATGTCCTGAAATGTAACCTTCCATAACAGATCACCATTAAGAGCTAATAAAATATTTGTCTTTAGGGACCAAAATCCTACCAATCCCTTAATGAAGACATCCATAGCATGGAGAGCGAGCAGCACAGATGACAACATTAGAAAGAAATGGAAAGAGAGAAGGGTTGGACAATTGCTTCCCACAAAGCTGAAAATAAAAATTATGAATTTGATACGGAAAAGAAATTCTGAGACTGGCAGTATGAAACACATAAATTTAAAACTAGTAAGTGAGTATTTTAAGACACCATTAAGAAATATCCTGGTTGCGAGTAAATTCAAGAGGAAGGCAAATGAGTTCATTAGGATCTGGTCTTTAATGAAGAATATCAATGGAGTCCATCAGAAAGCTGTGTATAGCAAGAAGCTATTAAATAAGATAGACATATTTAAAGTGCGCTCAACTCTAAACAAACACTAGACACATTAGAATAAAACCACCTGAATTGTCTTTCAAGGTTAATGAGTTGGCAGTTAGATTCATTCTGTTCTTAAGTTTACTTGCAGAGACAAGCAGGGTCATTAAATTGTATTATAAATTAGATTACCTGTTCAATCTAATTTATTTGACTTGTGGACATCATATTAGAAACTGGAAAGAGCCCAAGAATAAACCCTGGAGGGTGTGTGTGTGTGTGTGCATCTAATAGATGGAAAGGAACAGGTAAGTGAATTTTAAGAGGAAAAAAAAAAAGAAAATTAATGACATTATTCATATCAGAATCACCATGTGAAAGGGAAGGAAGGTAAGAGTTTTCTGGCTTCTCTCCTGGCCGTAATTGGTAACTCACGAGGAACAACAAAGGCAACTGAGTAGTCAAAGAACGTAAGAAACGTGGTGAAAACAAATGCCACATTCTAGCACTGTCTCCAGTCCCTGAAACACTTTTCTTCTATTCCTCTTTTAAGATTCAGTTGAAAATCCAGCTACTCCTAGTGCCTATCAGAATTCCCTATGTAGAATGAGTCTCTTCTTATCCTACAGTATTAAAGAAAACCCTAAAATGTCTATTGTGGTAATGACGACATTTTAGTATTAGAATTATATCTGTGCTTGGGTCCGGATGTCCCATGAGTCTGCAAGTCTGCTCCAGGAGGATGGCAGTCATTCGGGACAATTTCTGGAAATTTTATGGTTCCATGCCCTTTAAGGAGAGAACATTTCATATGTGTTTATCTGAATTAGTTGAAAAGACCGATTAAAAATATCTCTCAAAATATGATACGTTTCAATGACGTGGATAGTAAGAATTCGGTGGTTTGCTGATCAAGAGAAGATTGGCATGCCTTGGCTCTTTCTGAATACAGCCTTATGAAGTCTTAAGAGGGAATCAGGCACCAAATTTTACCCTCTCCTTCTATGCACAGAAGTCCTTGAGAGCTACAGTGTCCATCTGCTTGTCAGGAACACAGGTCTGAGGATCATTAGTGAAGTGCCCTCCTAGAAACAGTAGAGGGCGTTTTACAGCTGAGAATCCCCGCGGAGGATGTGTTCACAGACTGTGATGGGTGGAGCCTGCAGAAAATCTAGTCATTGTCCTTGGTGGCCTTTTAAATGTAAGATCAGAGGGCATAAGTCAGACTTGGTAGTAGTGATCAGAGGCACAGGGAGAAAATGTAAAAACTCCAAATGCTGAGGCCATCCTGAACACAGAATTCTCAAATGAAGGGAGAAATTTCTTACACGGAAAGAAAAGAGTTTGTTACTTAGGTTTCCAGCAGAAGAAGAGATTTGGTGTAGCTCTTTACCTATTCTGTTCCTCCCTCCCTTACGGCATTTGAGGTTACTCTTGTTTTATGGTGGTGGGGGGTGGAGTGGGAAAAAAAACACACAATGAAAAAATATTGGAAAACTCCTATAAGAGCTCCCCAGAGAGAAAAAAAAGTCTCTGAAAGTCATTCTTCCTCTTGGAAAGGCACTGATCAATTTTATCCTTCTCCAGGTAGTGCATAAAACTCAATGCCAGGCTGCGTAAGTACAACCAAGTTTCACTAAGGCTTCATTTCTTGTTGCCAAAGACTGGTGACTTCTAATTGCCTGAAATACTGAACATATTGAGACACGAATGCTGCAAACACCTAAAAATATCAGGATGTGGGTGCCTCTAAAGATGAGGGCCTTGCTAAGGTGTCAGAGCCTCTCACGTTGCAGGGTCCTCCAACAGGATGGCCCCCCGCAGGAGATTAGAAGAACGTGTACTCTTGAGAAGGAACCACTGAGTTTGGTTTTACACCAATACCTTTCAAGAGTCTTACTAGATAAAGAGATAATACAAGTGTCCTGGCTAAAAGCATATATTAAAATTGGACCAGGATGCATTTTTAAGAATGATATCAGCAGGGTCGTCAGGTGCCATGGTCATTAGAGGTGCTGGACTCCCACAAGACCAACTGTGGTTCGAGTCCTGGACCTGGTGGTTTGCTTTCTTGCTTTCCCTCTCTCTCTCTGGTTAAATTCAATAATAATAATAATAATAATAAAGTTAAGTAAAATAATTCTTAAAAAAATGACATCAACTTCAGAATAAAAACAGCACACATATTTTGGTTAGAAAACTACAGATTTTGGGTTACTTCAATCTATAAAATTTTGTCATTAAGCTGTATCAGGCAATAGTGATATATTTTAATTTATTATAAAGTATTAAAGTATATTTCTGTTTAATGAGTAAGGACTTGAGCAATCAAAAGAAACAATGTATAATATAACCTTATTGCAGAAAGATTTGATTTTCTTTTTCTATAGTACATTTAATATTTCTTACTCTGTTAAAAAAAACCATAAAACTGATTTTGTGAACATACGTTTTATGAGTCAATGCCAAAGTAAGATCAGTAACTAACCCCTCATTCACAGACATAATCTTTAGAGGTCAATACTGAATTACTTAGTCTGTGGATTTTCCACACTTTTCTGCTGCTCCTCTTTTTCCATATTGAGATATTTCATTGCACACTTTTTTTTTAAAGTGGGTAACCAAAATAAGTAGAAGAAATGAAAAACTAGATGAAGTGGGTACTTCTAACATCACTTTGAAATATAGTGGTCCAGGAAAAAGAAGTTGAAGCTCAGAGGTAATTAAGAATTGGTATAATTTGAGAATAGTTCTCATTTCAAAACACTATTCAAGTTTTGGCAAATCAATTATGGCTAGGATATTTCAAACGAATGTATAAACTTAGATGCTCATTTTCAAAGTCTACCTACCTAAAAACATTTTAGTTTTATTTAATACTGGCTTAGGTTGATTCTTCAGCAAACAAAAAGAACTTCAGTAAAATCTTTAACCACCAGCAGGTGGTGGTATTCACAAATAGGGTACAAGAAATACTGAAAGGGCTGGGAATATAACCAATATGTGGTTCAGATTTATGGATTATGGATTTTAAAACATTTTTAATGGAGTTGTCAGCACTATGAGACTGCTTCCATTCCCATCTGTTCCGTGTGAATGTGGGAACTTGGAAGTCACCTTAAAATATGTGCCTGCAGAAAGTTACACATTAAGAACATTGGGTCTCTTTATAAAAGCAGGAAAAACTATTTCCTATTTTTAAATATTTAAATTTTTGGTACAAAAATGAACCTCAAATGAGCATAAATATTCAGACTTCCAATATTTTGGGAGCGTCTAGGTTTGGAATCTGGTCTATTGTCTATTCAGGGCAGACATATCAGGAAGGAGCCAAGCTAACCTGAGCAAATGCTGAATGGTGGGCACTGTGCACACACAGTTGCTAGGGAGAAAATATGTCCGTTCTTGTGTCCAAAAATAAAACTCCCAGGTTTCAGAGGATACAGAAGCAACAAGAGGCAGTGAACTCCAGTCATCGAGTCAACAGCTTCAGGGGCTTTAGGAACAGGCTGAAATTATTTGGTTTTGACCGCCAGATGACCTCCATTGCTGCCCAGTCTGATGGACAGTCGGACCATTAGTTCTTTTAACACACATTCTTTTCCTGAAACACAGACACCACTCTGCGTTCTAACAGAGCAAGAGAAGAGAGCAAACGAGAATGTCTGAAAGGGAGAGACAGAGACTTACATCCGCCGAGAACCTTCTAAACTAGCTGCAACCCTTCCACTGGTCTGAGGCCCGAGGCTAGAGGAATTCATTCCAAGCAAAGAGACATCAGATCGCTTTTAAAAAAATCCAACTTAAAAATTTGACTGTAGACTACAATTAGGCAAGATAATATCTAACAAACAAAGACAGGAATGCTTACAATAGCTTTTTTTTGGTATGTTTTATAGCATTTGATTTCTAGCTTAAAAATTGGCAATACTATTTTTTAAAAAATATACAGATAAATGAAAAAAAAAAAAACTCTGTGTTCCATCTAATGTTAGTTCAGACTTTATGTAAAATTGTTTCCTACTTATATGTTCCTCAGTTATTTATAATCCATTTAATGAATATAATTTCCAGGCTACATTACTGGGGTATATGAGATTCAAAATATGTTCTATTTGCTTTTTTTTTGGGGGGGGGAAGGGTTGTATTTTGATGTGTAAATTTTTAAAATTGCTTTTGGTCTTCTTATTCTTATAAAACAAATCAGGAGCTAAGCTTTGCTCTCAAACAACCTATTAATCTAAAGCAAAACTGAAAAGCACAAAGACTGTACTCCAAAGAGAACCACCAAAGACACTGAACTCTGCCAGGAGAGGGGGCAAGGAAAGGGAATAAAACAGGAAATTCAGGTGGAAGATACATTTTTCTATAGACGAATCATTCTATCTTTAAACGAAGCAAAATTTAAACTTACATTTAATCAAATCTCCAACCCACACACACACACAAATAAACCCTCTATCTCCATTTTCTTGTGGCTGTGGCTGACAGAATTGCTCTTGTCCCCAGCCTCGTCTGATTTCCCTCTTGGGATAAGTGATGAGCTATGCTGCAGTAAATGAGGAAACATCTGTTTGACTTTCTGAAGCTGGCACGGGAAGCTGAAGTCTGAATCACAAATGCCACTTTCACAAACAGGTCTCCCACAGGAACCTTGCTAAAAACATGGCTCTAGTGGGGTGGACCGGAGCTCCAGTGAGTGATGGGCAAAGCTGCTCTCCTCTCGAACTATTTGAAACAATACATACTTTTTATAGGATTTGTCTGTGGTGGGAGGTAATGAATCCCAATCTGTTAAAGAGAAAAAGTACCTGGATCCAGTTTTAATTTGAAAAGTTAGTTCATACTGAAGCCCCAAAGACTCTAAATGAAGTTTATTTCCAACAACCTGGGAGTCTTCTTAGTAAAAAAAGCTACGAAACTGTGGTGTGTGATAACTGTGTACTCAGAAAAGGCATACAAACCTCAAATTATTTTTGAAGCATGTTGACAGGATAGGTAAAAATCAACATATTTTTTTCACGTTTTATTGTTGTCATCAACAGTGTAAATGACTCGGGAACAATAGTCTAGCTAGAGGTATGTCTATGCACCCATTCACTTTTTTTTTTTTCTTTTTCTTTTAATTCTCCAAGTAGGAAGAAAACAACTTTGGGAGCTGCATCTACCCAAAGGCTAACTCCTGGGGCAGGTCATGCTCCCAAGTGCCCCTTCCAAAGCAGTAGAACCTTCCCATCAGCACACCTTTTCGGATTGTCTAGCTTTTTGGTTGGACTTATTTTTTTTTAAAACTTCATTTCTTTAGGTGTTTTTTTTTTTTTTTTTTCTTTTATGAAAAATGACTACTTGCTGTTTGATTCCTCCCCTGGGATATTTACTCATCTCTCTCCTGAACAGAGCTTCCATTTCCTCGTCAGCACTTGGTTTGACTGACATCATTGTATGATCATTAACTTGCGAGTGAGCTGGAAATATTGTAGGCACAATTAAAAAAAAAAAAAAAAAAAAAAAAGGAACCAAAACAAAAAACCAAACCTGGTTTATTCAACTGAAGTATTTACCCCCCCAAAAAATTGATTTTATAAGCTATAATCGGATGGGTCTTACTGTAAAAGATAGGCTGATGCAAACATTATGCTGCATAGTTTTACTTAGCTTTCAAAGGCAGAGAGAGCACTTCTGTCAGAAAGGAGTTCCTTTATGGCTTAAGGAACTTACCGTCTATCAGAACAGATGAATGGTGGTTATCTGTGAGATACTAATTCTATTATGTACATCAATAAATACAGTATTGAAACTGTCAGGTTTGTGGCTGGAAATCAACAGAATTTTCAAAATTCTGTTTTTCCAACCCCCGTTCTTTCTCCTTTTTAAAATTCAAAAATGCTATTTCTACTTTATAATTACTAGAGAGAATTCATAGGTGAATAAAAGGAAAATATTCAAATATGCATGAAATTCTCTTTCTCTCTGTGACTAGACTAACACTAAACACCTAAGGCTTTTACTGCTCTAAGGAAAGCCCTCGTAGAACATAGCAGCTGACAGAATTAGTGCATAGAATATCACTTTACCATAAAAGAAATGTGATGCAAAGAATTATTTTTCTCAAATTTGTTTTCTGTATCCCTCAGTGTCTTTACAACTCAGAACGCTCCTGAAATGCCTAGGATCTTTTTCAGATAAACTTCTAACTTCTGAATTATGAACATTAGTAAGTTTTTCCTAGAATAAAATGAAAGTAAGACATGAAGTAGATATATGTTATTAGTAGATATTATTATTAGGCTTTAGAGGAAAAAAAACAAAAATTAGATACTTCTCAACATGTATGATTTAAGGCAAGCAACACTGTAGTTTTACTTTGCTTTCACACAAACACATACAATGTTGAGCAAAAGGAACAGCAGTTGGAGAATTCTTTCAAAATCAATTTTAATTAAGCACACACACACACTTTAAAGTTGAACATGCCTATTTATGCAATTATTTTTGACTCTAAGGTGGCACAATCAGCATTTATGCCTAGAATTACCATTTGGTACTAATAGACACTCTACAGATAAGTCCTTAAGGTCAACACACAAATTATTGCCCTATATTAGTCATTAATAACTTAGGAGGTGATAATTTTCTAAACCCCACTTATTTTTCTAATGGCAGGGTATGAACACTGTCTTAGCTTCATTTGCTACTATTAAAATGATTTGAGATTAATTTAATATCAATTAATTTAGAAGTAGATTGCTGGCAAAATTATTAGCTATATTTCTATTCTTTCACCATTTGGTCTTAAGGACTGAGCCATGGGAGAAGTTTAGGAACTCCCTTAGGAAGGTAATTATAAAACCAAAGGCTGTGAGAGTTGACAAAACAGGTATCAACAGATAAATGGAGGGAAAGGAACGATGGAAAGGCACACCATTTCTTGAGAAATGCTACAGAGGCTGTTTTTTGTTTGTTTTTTTGGAGAGGCTTTTGCTATAGGGTGCGTGCGCTCACCAGAAAGACAGAGAGAGACAAAGAGACAGAAAGCGAGAAATCACCCCTTGGGGAAATGGCCACACTGCAATCCCTTCTCCTCCATTCTTCTCTTGGGATCTTGGACATGCATACACACACACTTGGCATGAGTTTAAGCCACCGCGTCCGGGACTTGAACCGTAGTCGACTACATGGGAGTCCAGAGACATAGCTATTACGCCAACTGCTGGTCCCCAGAGGCCATTCATAGATAGCTTTACATTATTATCCCACATATGTATCACTATGCCCATTTTACAGATGAGAAAGCCTAAAATCAGAGAATTCAAATGATTTCCCTGAGATCATACATGTAATTAATGTAATAATCCATTCCAGAGTTTGGAATATATAAAAGGAATCTCATAAAATCCTCAAAAACCAAATATTATTCTCTAGAGTTTCAAAAAGAAAATTTGAAGAGGTCACCAGTCTAATATAGTAAGCCAATTATAGAAATGGGGAGTCCCTGACAACCTAACAATTAAGCTAATGCTTAGAACAGCAGTGTGAAATAATAAGATGGCCAAGGACTACTTAAAATAACAACATCTGTTTTACTTATTGTACTTAATGGTCGAAAGCCCTGAATGTCAGTTTTCTGATACTCAAATACAGGCAATCCCTGATTTATATTCCTGAGTTGCCACATAAAACATATATCCACTGCTGCCCGAGAACCTCTATGGAGGACAGGAGCCTGAAAAGAATTTGTTGGCACAAAGTAAAGAGATTCAAGTTAAATGTTAGGTTTAATGGTATATAAACTAAAACCAAAATTAGTTATTTTTTTTTAAGAGAGATTTTTGCTATAGGGCACTTGCTCTCACCAGAGAGACAGAAAGTGTAAAATCACCACCCCCCACCACCACCGGGGGTGGCCATGCTGTAACCCCTTCTCCTCCAATCTTCTCTTGGGATTTTGGACATGTATGCACACACACACCTGGTGTGAGTTTCAAGCCACCGGGTTCGGGTCTTGAACTATGGTTGACTACCTGGAAGTCCAGCAATGTAACCATTATGACATCTGCTGGTCCCACTAAATAAGACTTTTTAAGACACTTGATAAAACAATTCTGAAATTTATAGGAAAATAATAAAAAGAGGAAAATAGTATTTTGAAATTTTGAAAAAGAAAAGTAATGACTGGCACTAATAGTATTAAAACATAGAACTATAATCCTTGTAATGATATAAAAAACTTAATACAGCAGACTAAAGAGTTAATTTTAGATGTAATAAATTAATATGCAATAAGCAAGCACACACAAAATAGGATGATTCAGCAAATGACTTTTTAAAAGAAAAGTAGTAATTTGGAATAAAATCAATTTATTAGGTTGTTGGGAAAGTCATGATGTATTTTTTTATGCAAAAATGCATCATGGCTTTCCAGACGACCCAACTGATTCTTGTTTCACACTAGGTAGCAAAATAAATTCCACCTGAATTAAAGACAAATAACAAGTAAGTGAGATTAGTTTTTTTTTTGTTTTTTTTTTTTTTTTTTTTTTTTTTGCTATAGGGCACGTGTGCTCGCCAGACAGACAGAGAGAGACAGAGAGACAGAAAGCGAGAAATCACCCCTCGGGGGGATGGCCACACCGCAATCCCTTCTCCTCCATTCTCCTCTTGGAATCTTGGGCACGCACGCACACGCACCTGGCGTGAGTTTAAGCCACTGGGTCTGGGACTCAAACCGCGGTCGACTACATGGGAGTCCAGTGACATAGCCATTACGCTAACTGCTAGTCCCAAGTAAGTGAGATTATAGAACTAGAAGAGAATAGAATTTTTGGTTTTGCGGAGGTTGCTTGTGCTCATCAGAGAGAGCAGAAAGACAGAGAGAAACTATCCCCGAATGAGGTATGGTCACACCACAATCCCTTCTCCTCCATTATTCCATCCTGTTGGAATCTTGGCCACATACATGTGCACCTATCACATTCCTCAGGCTGCCAGGGCCAGGACTCGAATCATGTGGTCAACCATGTGGGATCCCGCTCCTCAACCACCAGCCCATGGGGCTGGCCCCAAGAATTGAATAATTAACAAATTTTTTTTTTGGAGAGGTTTTTGCTATAGGGTGTGTGCACTCGCCAGACAGAGAGAGACAGAGAGATAGAAAGCGAGAAATCACCCCCTGAGGGGATGGCAATGCCACAATCCCTTCTCCTCTCGGGATCTTGGGCACGCACGCACACACGCCTGGCATGAGCTTAAGCCACTGGGTCCAGGACTCGAACCACTGTCAGCTACATGGGAGTTCGGCGACATAGCCATTACGCTAACTGCTGGTCTTTTAGTTAACAAATCTTGAGAGAATTTGAGAATGTTCTAAGTTGAAAGCAAAAAATTAATAAGTAAATATGGTCACATTACAAAAATAAATAACATCTGTGTGCAATGAGTATCAGTCTATACATGGAATTAGAGAATGTGGTAGAAGTGGGAAGAGCTTCAGGAAGCTGACCCTGAGGAATATATATTCTCAGGCAAAGTTAATCTGCTTTGGGGTCATATGCTTGTCCAAAATTATCGTAACCCACATTTGTTTGAATTATTGTACTTCATCATTCTTCCACCTTGAATACCATGATTTAGAAATTCACTTCTGCCTTTTTTTTTCCTTTTAAGAGAGATTTTTACTATAGGGTACATGCATTCACTGGAGAGACAGAGAGAGACAGAGAGACCGAAAGTGAGAAATCACCTCCCAGGGGGGATGGCTATACCACAATCCCTTCTCCTCCATTCTCCTCTCAGGATCGTGGGCATACATGCACACACTCCCGGTGTGAGTTTTAGGCCTCCGTGTCTGGACCTCAAACCATGGACTACGTGGGAGTCCAGCAACATAACCATTATGCTGTGTGCTGGTCCCTCATTTCTGTTTTGGGAACACAAATATGTTCTGAAGGGTAATGGAAATACCAATCACTCACAGTTGGCACAAACTAATTTAATCAGCATTCCTGCCCTCCTATATCCAGCTGAGATAAGCTGCACTAAAATAGAGGGTTTTTTGGTTGTTTTGTTTATTTTTATGGTAGAAGAGATTTTTTTAACCCAATAAATAAATATTTATTTATTTAGGGGAAAAAAAGGTACCAGGGACTTGATAGAAACAACATACATGCGTGGTTTTTTTTTTGTAAAACAATTATTGTAAGAAATAATTTTTTTTCACTTAGAATCCAGTAGCATTCTTTCACCTGTCTATCATATCTATCTGTCATCTACCTATGTAGCCTCTCTCTGTCATCTATTTGTGTATCTCTCTAAATAAAAAGTTTCATAGGATAAACCTTTACTCTTGCTAGGTACAATGCTTTATTTTTTAAAATTTTTATATGTATGTATTATTTATGTTTAATCACTACACACCTTTACAGTGTACAACAAGGAAGGTTTTTCCCAGCACAAATGCAGTGCACATCAGTCACAACAAAGACATTACCACATACATTATCATCATCAAATCACTTTTTATTTTTGTGTCAATTAAATGTATTGTTGTCAGTATTTTAATTTCATTTTTCAGAGTTTTTATCTGGTGAGAAGAGAAGGTAAGTGATTTGGGAGTTTGGAGCGCACTTTTTATTATTAAAAGAAAAATAAAAGAAAAATAAAAAGAACTTTATCATACTGAGTCTTAAAATAATAGAAACATCATAAAATTTTAAACAGGCTAGAAAACATAAATAAATAAAAGTCACCCAAAAAAGTCAACATTCGGCTTTTTTTCAGATATCTTCTTTGTACGTAGGTATGTGCTTGCATATACACAACTAATTTCAGCAAAGTCAAATCAGTCTTTAATGCTGCCTTCTTTTTTTGTTTTCTTTATAATTGTCAGAGGGTGCATGTGCTCATCAGGAAGAGAGAGAGAAAGAGAGGAAAAGTGAAAAAGCACCCTCCATAGGGGTATGGGCATGCTGCAACCCTTTCTCCTCCATTCTCCCTTCTTTCAGGATTTTGAGCACTTGTGTTTTTCAAGCTGCCGGGTCCAGGTCAAAAACTGCACGGTTGGCTATACAAGATCCAGCCACCTTTAACTACCAGGCCAGAGGCTGGCCCTGTTTTGTTTGTTCACTTGTTTGTCTTAATTTGTCAGGGGGCATGTGTGCTTACCAGAGTGAGATGAAGAAAGAGTCAGAGGGAAAAAGCACTCCCTAATAAGGCATGGTCGTGCTACAATCTCTTCTCCATTTCTCCAAACCAACAGTTTGTAACCTTAGAACTATACAGATTATATATGCATATAAAATATATGTATAATATAAAGTCAACAAAACAGTAATATTGGGCTAGTCAGTGGCACAGTAGTTAAGGTGGCTGGATCCACATGGCCTACTGCATGGTTCAAGCTCCAGACCCGGAGCTTGAAAGGCATGCCAGGCACATGTGCATACATGCCCAAAATTCAGAAAGGAGAACTGAAGAAAGCATTATGGTGTGTCTCACTGTGGCGGGGGTGGGGGATATGCTCTCATTCTTCCTCCTCCCCTATTTCTCTAGGGTGAGCACAAGTGCCCTCTAGCAAAAGAGGAAAAAAAAAAAAAAAAAAAGCAAAAGCAATATTCACTCAATAAACCTGACAGTAATATAAATATTCTTATTGCTTGATTTTATTCTCTAGTGATTTTTATGAGTAGGTGGGAACTGTATTGAAGTAATTTTGGAGGTTTTTCAAACTATGCATTCTTTTTTCAATATTCTTTTTTTTTTTTTTTTTTTTTTTTGGAGAGGTTTTTGCTACAGGGCGCATGTGCTCGCCAGAGAGATGGAGAGAGACAGAGAGACAGAAAGTGAGAAATCACCCCCCCTCCCCCCCGGGAGGATGGCCACACTGCAATCCCTTCTTCTCCATTATCCTCTCAGGATCTTGGGCATGCACACACATGCACCCGGCGTGCGTTTAAGCCACCAGGTCCAGGACTTGAACCACGGTAGACTACATGGGAGTTCAGCGACATAGCCATTACGCTAACTGCTGGTCCCCTTTTTTCAATATTCTGATTTAACTGGGTTGAGGGCATTTATATTCTGTGAAAGCTCCCTAGGAGATTCTGATATATGCCTTTCAATTCATCTCTACTCCAATTCTGTTTGAGAACTATTTCTCTAGTTACTTTTTAAAAAATATTTAATATTTTTATTTTTTATTATTATCAACTTGACCAGAGAGAGAGAGTGAGAAAGCAAGCTACCAGGGCTGGGACTCAAACTGTGGTGAGTCCAGCATCTTAACCACCACACCACCTGCTGGCCCACTATTAGTGATTCTTACATTTTAGTGTGCATAATGTGGCTTTGTTAATGATGGACATTCGGGAGCCCCACACATTAATATTATATTCTGATTCACTAAGTTGAGAGTAGGCCTGAGAAAGGGCCTAATAAGAACTCAGGTGATATTAATCTTCATCTTTTCTTGTCTCTTTCAGCCCTGTTTGCAGAGAGACACTCTTCCCTTACAAGGCTTTCTACAATTTCCTTCATTTCCTTCCTTCTCCTAGATAATGCTCCATTATCTATCTCTCTGTTTTATATTTTCAACCTCTCCTCCACCAACTCTTCTGCTAGAAAAGGCTCAGTCTTCCTCTAGTGAAAAAGCTTTCTTAAAACTCCAAGTACCCCTGTGCTGTTTCATTCTCTTTCACTTCACCAGACTTATAGTTAAAGTGATCTATACTGTTGCTTCCACTGGCCACCTTCCTTAACCGTAGGATTTTAGCCTCGCCTCTAAAGCTGCCCAATGACTCACTAATTGTCAATCCTCTCCTCAACCCTTATTCTCTCTGATCTCCCTGTAGTATTGGGCATTGGTGACCCCTCCCTGGGTTCTTTTCCTCTCTCTCCGATATCCTTTAAAGGAGTCCGTTCTAGCTCCTCTGTCTGCTTCTTTACATGTTGGCATCTCTCATGCTATAATATTGCCCCCTCTCCTCTTGTTTTCTTCCTCTAGAGTCTCTCTCTGGGTGATTAGTCTCTTGGGCTTCAACATCTTTAATACAAGAGATTTTAGATCTACTTCCATATCTGAAAAGCCTTTCATTTGAGTTCTGAACCTGTGGTTACAAATTCCCAGTATGTAACTAATGAATTTGAATGAGTTTGGTTCTGGACATTTTGGGGTCAGCTATTGGCTGCAAGGCAGAAACCAACCCAAGGTCAGGTGCACAAGCGCTCCTGAGAGCAGAGGGACAGGAACCACAGCAAGTGTTCCACAATGTGCCAACTACTGTTGTTATTGTTGCTGCTGCTGCTGTGAATATGATTGCCAGATATCCTCACATTTTTGTATCACTTGGCCAAGATTCCAAGTCTTCAAAGAGGGAATCTCCACTTGGCCAAGTCCAAATCATGTGGTTGGACCCTCGCAACATCAGATTGGTCAAAGAAGGATCTGGTATCAGAAGGGGAATACTATCTTTTATTAATACCACACATCATAGGAGATGATACCAAAGGATACCAGAGAGTTTATCAAAAGGGAGAGAGGTTGACTGCTTGACTGCAGATGAAAAATAACAAAACATGCCCATAACGACACAGTAAGGTTGTGACTAGTAAGACTAGTCTCTAATGTCTTACAAAATAAAGTCTAAACTATCAATAGTGGATTACAGGAGTGGATCAAGAGAGGAATAACCATATTCTTCACAATTTACCCTAACCTACTTTCCACACCACTCTCCCTATATGTTCGTCAACATGCCTGGTATTTTCGTATCATGCAACTTGCCTTTGTTTCCTGTTATTTTTGCATTCTAGGGTATCCCTTCTTTCTTTCATTATCTGGTTAAATCTTACTTATCCTTCAAGATTCAGTTCAATGTCTGCTCTTCTGTGAAGTCCTCCCTGGTTCCCTTGGATAGAATTAACCATTCGTATTGTTCTTCCTCTACTGATCATTTTGCTGAAGACATGAACATATCTCAATGATTATGGTTATCTGTATACATCTGTTTTCCATTGGATATTAGTTTCTTAAAGACAAGGACTGAGTCTTATTCATCCTTATCCTCAGAGTCTATATCCATAAGCACATTTAAAGGAAGAATAGGAAACAGAAGAGATGATGTTGCTATCATGCTGAGGTCTCTTTTATCAGCTCAATTTCTTTTGTTCCACACACTACTTTCCTAATCATTTCAAATGAAACAATCTGGAGTTCTAGGTCAACTTCACCCTGGGTTAGGTAACTTTTCTTATTTCTTATTCTTTAGCTGAAGGAAGGGGAGAGTAATGTTCCCATTGCTCTTTCCAACTGAGGTGTCATCAGTACTTTCAGAGGTCTTACAAGCAATTCAATTTTAATTGATAAATGTTTCGTTCAGAAGCACAGATAGAGCTAGTTGCATGCATTTCTCTTTATTTTAGACACTGGGCTTAAAACTAGGAACAGGAAAAAAATATGCAATAAGTGCATTGAGGTCTTTATATGACAGGCTTTAAACACGGGATATTAATTATCTCTGCTAATGGAATACTGTCTGTAGTTATGAACCAGTTTCCTTATGATAAAAATACTTCTATGAAATATCTGCAAAATAATATGGTCAATGAGCATCATGACAGGAAATTTAAGTCCCTCTTTTAAAAATATTTCTTTTACATTATGCAAATGATCTTAATTGCATATACATTTTTCAAAATTTAAGAGTATGTTTTTGATTTTCTAAAAGTCAAAAAATAAAGGTAGAATCAGAAGACTAGATTTTTTTTCTCTCTTCTTCTTCTTCTTCTTTTTTTTTTTAATTTGCCAGAGGGCACATATGCTCACTGGAAAGAGACAAAGAAAGAGAGAGAGAGAGTGAGGAAACACCCTTCTGGGGGAATGGCCACACCACAGTTTCTTCTCCTCCATCTCTCTCTGTTTTCAGGATTTTTGGCCTGCATGCACATGCTCCTAGAGTTTCTTTCAAGCTGCCAGGTCTGGGATTCAAACCATGCAGTCAGTCATGTGCTATGGGAGGCTGTGCACCAGCGAATATCGCTGGTTTCTCAGAGAGCAAACAATTACACAATGACAAAGGCCATGATTGGCTCCCCTTCAAAACCTCACCTTCAAAACCATACTCTGATTGGCCACTTCCCATAAAGGCCACAATTGGCTCCCCTTCAAAACCTCACCTTCAAAACCATACTCTGATTGGCCACTTCCCATAGCAAATCAGTGAGCTTAGAATCCCTCAGATTTGCATATCTGGCACCTCATGATTGGTCCACAAAGCAACCAATCATAACCCACCTTTTACAATCCTTCATTCAGCCAATCACTGCCCACCAACATGTGTATAACCACGATCCCTGGCCCACAATTGCCAGACGACCCTGAAGACCCTGAAGAGTTGTAACACCGCGTCGTCGTCTCTGTGTTGTAACACTGCGTCATTTGTCCCGTGTCTCACTCCTTCCCTCAGGAAAACCTGTTCGACTGTCTCCCGGATCGGGACAATATGTTATCCAACAACCTTAACTACCACATTGCCAGGTAGCCCTAGATTTTTTTCAAAAGAATGATTCATCTAATTTTAGTTATTAATTTTTAATTTGACCAGAGAGAGACACAGAGAGAGAAAAAGTGGGCAAGAAAGTCACCAGATTTGGGACTCAAACCACAGTTGACCACGTGAACCAAACACCATGCCACCTGCTGGCCCCTAGTCCTAAATTTTTGAAGGAAACTTAGTTAAATTCACCAAGTAGACATTCAGTAGCAGCTGAGTATTAAAATAGCATTTCTAGACAACTAGCTATTTCATATATAATCTTTGCTTTAGGCAGGTCACAAAACCTCTAAGTGACAGATCTTCTGTCATTTGTGGATAGTCTAATTTTCTGGTACTGAAATTAAATATTAAAGAAGGTCTAATTGCGTGATTAACTTACGGAGCATTCTTGTTTATAAATCAGTTAAAACAATCCAAATGCTAAATACGTAGAGTTAATTTTTTTTTTGGTTGGTTTTGATCATATTCTGAAATAAACAGCTTTTTCTGATTTCTACTTCTGGAGATGTGTTTTAAGAAAATGGAGGTTTGGGGCAAAATCAGATTGATCACTCAAAACAAATGGAAAAAAAATTAAGTATTACTTATTTAGTGAGAGACAGAGAGACAGAGAGACAGAGACAGGGATTCCCGACATGGTCCTGCCACACTGCAGTCCTTTCCCCAGCCTGCTAGGCAGCCCAGATTTTAGGTACGATGTGTTTAGGTCTACTCAGGATCTGAACCGTGGGCCTTTCTATATGGCTCCAGGGCTGGGTAACAGTCCTCTCCTGCCTGTGCCACTGAGGCTAGGCCACAAGTGGAAAGATTTTTAATAGAGGTGATAGAAAAGTATTTGGAAAAAAAAAAAGAATTTCTTTAGCTTTATTTGTTCTGTTAGAAATTATTAATAGTTAATGATTATTCTGTAAGTAACCTCAATGATGTGGGAAACCATTAAACTCCTAAGCACCCTCTATATACCTTTAGAAAGTATACTTTGGTTTGTATTATATTCTTAAATATTTTCTAACGTACAAAATCTAACTTAAAACTGATGTGCCAAACAAAAAGATAGTCATTCTCTCTTTTCTGTGCCATATTACATTAAAAATTTTTTTTAAAATTTCTCATTATTATTATTTTTAAATTCACTACAGGAGATGTGCACTCACCAGAGAGATAGAGAGAAAGTGAAAAAAAAAAAGACATCAAGTCTGAGACATGAACCACAGTCAGCCATGTGGGAGTCCACCACCTTAACCATCACACCACTTGCTGATTCCTCCCATGTTACATTTTATCACAATTATTTTCTTCTGTCTCTATCCCCTCTTAAGTACTGGATTGTCAGAAAAGTCATGACGTGCTTTTGGATAGAAAAACATAAGAAAAACACATCATGACTTTCTCAACAACCTAATATTAAGCTCGTCCTGGGCGGGGACAGACCCTCTTCACTTCTGTGTCCTCAGCACTTGCACTATGCTCCCCACACAGTAGATGCTCATTACAAGTTAGCCAAATAAGTGGATAAGGGAAAAAAAAACACATGACATGTATAGAATTGTATATCTTAGCACAACAACAGCTCAAGGGGAATGACATGAGTGTAGAGAAGAGAAAAGGATGAAATCGTGGCGTGTCTTATGGATATGTTAACCATGTAGAACTTAATGCTAAGGGTAATGAAAGTCTTGGGAGAATGGCAACCAGGTAACTGGCTTAAAAGATGCAGAGTGACCTTGAGGAGTCCAGTGAATGGTCAGTACTCCCTATGAGACATGGTGATGGCTTGGTCTTGGGTGGAGATGGTGGAGATGGAAATTAATGGATGTATCAGAGAAACAGGAAGAAGGATGCATAGGATTTCATGAGTGACTGGCTAGATACTGGGGTGAGGTGAGCAAGAGGAGGTCAAAGATGACAGCACCATTTACCAAGAAAAAGTAGAAAGGGTACAGGTTTTAGTGGGGAGAGCACAAAGTTTTAGATACGTTGAGTCTGAGGCAGCAGAGACATCCACACATTATTAGAAGGAAGGAACTAATCTTGTTTTTCTGTCTTACACCCAAGGAAACCCAGCCGAGAGAGTTGACATAACTTGCCCACCATCTCCAGAGCTGCCTCTAAAGTTCATGCTGTTAACTCCCACACCTTACAGCAGAATGATCTTTCATTTAAAGAAAACACCAAATACACAGCAAGCCGAGTTACGTCCCTAACTGTCTTCCTCTGGAGGACTAAGTGTGTCTCACCTGAGGCAACCAGACTGCAGGCTGAGGCCATTTAACTGCTTCCAAGGCAAGGCGGCAGCGTTCTTCAAACCCTCCTTCCCACACACGTCTCGGCCTAAACAGATGGCAGCTAAGCCACAGGGCACTGAAGAAAGACATGGAGCAGGAAAAAAAATGGAGGCTCCTCAGGGCACTGGTAGAAGTGCAAAGGTCTTGTTCAGGTGAAAGAAAATGTGTAATAAAATTCACCGGTTCAGCTGAACAGGTAATTACAGAGTTAATAAAACAAGGATTCCTGACACAATAGATTCTAACATGGCCACGGGTGTCATAGTCACTAAGTGACTTTTTAGTTTGCTGATCATTGATCCACTAGACACTAACAGCTCCAATCGGATCAATGCAAGATAACGTATGAGGAGGACTTTGCATGTTAAAAATCTACTGGAAATTTTACATGGAAGAGTTCATTATCTGGATAATGTGACCTATGTCCAGATGATACATGTGGACCACTTGTCAGGTTATTTAATGGCAAAAAAATGAATTTTTTTCTCTAAAAGCATAATTATCTGAGAAATTCCACTGCCGAGAAACTGAAGCCACTTGGGTGTCATGAATGTGTAAACATGTTAATTTGAGGGCTGTGATACCTAAAGCGGTATGTTTCATCTCACTCTCTCAGCTTCTCTTTCCCCAGAAGGATCACTGTGCTCCCTCCGCCTTTCCTACTACCGGCCGACTGTTTTTAGGTCTCTCTCCCTTTGTGGGCTGCGCTGGCTCCCACTTACTTGGCATCCTCTCCTGTGTTCATAGTTCCTTCTCAGAGCTTGTCTCCGAAGCTCAGCATTTAGCCTAGCATCTCCCTTCTGTCTTTATCCCCCTGGGTCCCTGCTGAACAGTTTTACCAGAAGAGAGCAGGATGATATACTTGTGGCCAAGAACTCATACATCCCTTGGATCTAGAAAGACATACAGCCTAGGACAGTAACAAGAAGCTTGTTCATGGGAGCCAGACAAACCAGAAAAGGATTCTGGAGACTGTATCTCGTATGTTTAATTTTGAATATTTTAATGAGATATAGTTTGCATAAACTATAATTCTTTTTAAGTGTTTTATATATATATATATAAAATGTAACAGATACACACACACACACTCACACACACATACACACACACACAGTAGCTATAGAATCACTACCAAACCAAGATAAAGAATATTTCCATTAACTCAAAAAGTTCCTTTGTGCCCCTTTGTAGTCAGTCTTTCCCTCTATCTCTGACCCTGGCAATCATTGATTCATTTTTCCCTATATAACTTTGATTTTTTTTTTTTTTTGACAGAGAGATTTTTGCTATAGGGTATGGAAGCTCGCTGGAGAGATAAAAAGAGACAGAGAGACAGAAAGTGAGAAATCACTCACACAGGTAGATGGCCACACCACAGTCCCTTCTCTATTCTCCTTTCGAGATTTTGGGTACACACGCACGTGTGCTGGGCATGAGTTTCAAGCTGCTGGGTCTGGGACTTGAACCATAGTTGACCATGTTGGAGTACAACCCCTTAAACACTATACCACCTGCTAGCCTCTGACCTTTTTTTACAGTTGTCAGAGGGCACATGCACTTGCCAAAAAGAGAGAGAGAGAAACAGAGAGAGAAACACAGAGAAAGCTTACCGCAGTGCAGCATGGTTTAACTGCAACTCCTTCCACTCCATTTCCCCATCCTGTCAGGATTTTAGGCATGCAAGTAAATGCATCTGGGTGTTTTTAAGCCGGGATTCGAACTATGGTCGGCCATGTAGGATCTGGCTCTCTTAACCTCTTAGGCACTGGGGCTGGCCCACTTTGACTTTCTAAGGCTGCTATATAAGTAAAACCACAGGGTATCTAATATATTACGTCTGGCTGCCTTCAATCAACACAAAACCTTTAAGATTCATCCATGTTACTTTTTTTTTTTGGAGAGGATTTTGCTATAGGGCACGTGCGCTCGCCAGACAGAGAGAGACATAGAGACAGAAAGCGAGAAATCACCCCCCAGGGGGGATGATCACGCCGCAATCCCTTCTCCTCCATTCTCCTCTCGGGATCTTGGGCACGCACGCACACGTGCCCGGCGTGAGTTCTAAGCCACCGGGTCCGGGACGCGAACCGCGGTCGACTATGTGGGAGTCCAGCGACATAGCCATTACGCTAACTGCTGGTTCCCCATCCATGTTACTTTTTTTTTTTGGGGGGGGGGGGGAGAGTTTTTTTGCTATAGGGCACGTGCGCTCGCCAGAAAGATGGAGAGAGACATAGAGACAGAAAGCGAGAAATCACCCCCCCAGAGGGGATGGTCACGCCGCAATCCCTTCTCCTCCATTCTCCTCTCGGGATCTTGGGCACGCACGCATATGCGCCCAGCGTGAGTTTTAAGCCACCGGGTCCAGGACGCGAACCACGGTCGACTATGTGGGAGTCCAGCGACATAGCCATTACGCTAACTGCTGGTTCCCTCCATGTTACTTTTTAAAAATAAATAATAATTATTATTTTTACATTCAATTAATGCACATCTTTACACATGCAAAATCAGTTTTCCCAGCATGAATACACTGTGTATTAGTCCAGTCAAAGATAGTACTAGACACATTATCATTAACAGATTTCCATTTTTGTGTCCATTAAATGTGTTCCTTTTTTTCCCCTTGATTCTCTCCCTCCTATTGCTTCCCATTTCCCACTCTCCACCCACACTGTCTCTAGTTACTTTGTATAGCAATATTTATCCCTTTTTGTTGCCAAATAGTATTCCATTAAATGGGTATACTACACATTAAGTACCCACTCAGCAGTCAATGGATACTTGGGTTGTTTTTAGTTTGGGACTGTTGGGGATAAAAGCTGCTATATACACTCAAGGCAGAACCTGTGTTTAGAAGTAGGCAGTCTAGGGGTCGGCAGGTGGCGTGGTGGTTAAAGGCGCTGGATTCCCACATGGCTGACCGTGGTTCAAGCCAACTGGACTTGGCGGCTTGCTCTCTCTCTCTCTCTCTGGTCAAACTGAAATAAACAAATGAATAAATAAAGTTAAATAAAATAATTCTTAAAAAAAAAAAAAAAAAAAAAAAAAAAAAAAGAACTAGGCAGTCTAGATCCACAGCCTGTTTTAAAGCACTCCAGTGGTCTGCTGGTGTCCAATCAGAAACCTCAAAGCTCTCTGCCATCGTCATGGTGCCCCTTTCCCTTGTCCTTCTACTGCACCTTGTGCCTGTGATACTGTCCAAATAGAGAGTGCCTGGTCACACAACAGCACCACAAATTTAGGCTGGTGGACAGAGGCAGCAGGCCTTTGAACTGAGCTTTAAAGAATGACTTGTATTTCCAATCAAGTAAGAACATTTATTTGTCAGGAAATTCTCTAATTAAATTGCTTTAAAGGGAGGGCTTAGAAAGTAAGAAATTAACATTGTGGCTATTATCTAGTGGTCCATGTCTTAAATTCTAACATGACACCTAGGACTTCTGTTACCCCTAAGTGTTGATCTATCAGGTTGAGTACCCCTAATCTGAATGTTTGGGGTCAGAAGTGCTTTAGATTTGTACTTTGTCAAATGTTGGCATCTTTGCCTTTGCAGAATGAGATATCTTGGGGATGAGACCCAAGTTTAAACATGAAATTCATTTATGTTTCATAAGCCTTATACACATAGTCTAAAGGTAATTTTGTACAATACTTTTGTATTGCAGCGTTTTGAGGTCAGATGTGAAATTTTTTCACCTGTGGTGTTGTCTTGGCACTCAGTTTTAGATTTTGAAGCATTTCAGATGTTGGATATTTGAATTAGAGATGCTCAATATGTATAATTTAACATCTTTGGAATAGCATAAATGCATTATAGAAACAATGGGGAAATACCTGCCAATGAGTGTGACTTCACATTCATTAGAAAGACAACAAAATAGCAGGGCCAGACCAGGGCACAGCAGTGTCACTAGACTCACATGGGGAAAGGTCTGGGCTCACGTCCTGGGACTTCCTGGATCATGCCAGTTGCACACGTGTGCTGGTGATGCAGACTGACTGAGACAGGGGTAAGTCACAGCAGGAAGACCCTATTGGGGATGCTTGTCACTCTGTCTCTTTCTCTCTCTCTCCCATGGAAGAGAAAAATACTCTTAAAGAAAACTTATAAACATTAACATTTACTAGTCTGTGGACTGGCAAGACAACTTGAAACACATTCTAGTTCATCTAATGCATATACAGTTAGAATTGTAGCAATAAAGCAAATCTAAAGAATCATTGCTAAATAGAACTAAAAAGATACATTCTAGGACTTAAAAAAATATATGAACGTGGGGAACCAGCAGTTAGCATAATGGCTATGTCGCTGGACTCCCACGTAGTCGACCGCGGTTCGCGTCCTGGACCCGGTGGCTTAAAACTCACGCTGGGCGCGTGTGCATGCGTGCCCAAGATCCCGAGAGGAGAACGGAGGAGAAGGGATTGCAGCGTGACCATCCCCCCTGGGGGGGTGATTTTTCGCTTTCTGTCTCTATGTCTCTCTCTGTCTGTCTGGCGAGTGCATGCGCCCTATAGCGAAAACCTCTCCAAAAAAAAAAAAAAAAGAAGAAAAAATATATGAACGTATATACGTGATTCTTCATGCAACAATGACTAAAGTGGCAAAGAAAACAGAAATCCAAGAAGAATACAAATTTGTTTCTCACAATGTCATTTAGAAAATTTGTATGTTTGGCGAGCGCACGCGCCCTATAGCAAAAACCTCTCCAAAAAGAAAAAAGAAAATTTGTATGTTTGTCCTAAGTTGAACTGTGCACAATTATTCCACTTATGCTTTTCTTTTATTTTATTAGATTAAAGAACTATCAAAAATTTCAAACGTGTATAAATGCAGAGAAAATAATAGAATGACGCTCCTATATCGATCGTCTAGCTCCAACAATTATTTACTCACGGCTAATTGTTTCCCCTACACTTCCCCATTCACTTCTTACTTCCACTCAAATTAATGCTTTCTTATTTTAAAAACATTACTTTGAAAGAATTTCAGATTTTCTGGAAAGTTGGAAAAAACAGTACAGTATTTCCAATAGCCTTCACCTGGTTTCCCCAGTGCTAACATATCGCATAGCCATATATAACGATCAAAACGAAGAAACTGGGGCCTGCTCTGTCCCTGATGGTCAAGGCAGCTGGATCCCGCACGGCTGACGAAGGAATCTGAGTCCTAGGCTGCAGCTTGAAAAACACACTGAGCGCATGTGTGTGTGTGTCCAACATCTTGAAAGGAGGAAGAGATGGAGGAGAAGGGATTGTGGTGTGACTATTCCCCATGGGGGGCGGGGTGCTTCCTCCTCTCCCTCTCTCTCTGTCTCTCTATTTCTCTCCCTAACAAGTGCACACATATCCCTGGCCTCCCCACCCCAAACAACAGAAACAAAAAAACTGCTTGTATGTTTCTGTAAGAAAAACTGTACATTTTTACACAGCTTTGCTGAAAGCAAATCCATCTATCTGAGGGAATGATAACTGTAAGACACCACTCACCTTTAGCAACTTCGTAATTCCACGTCATTATTTTCTCAATGTGGCTAAAAAATGAGCAAGCACTTTAGGATGTCTGAAATAACCATAAACTGGTCAAGTTTCTAGTTAGCAAGATGCTTGAGAGAATCAAGCTCCTATTTTAGGGGCAGAATATAAATTTTTTTTAGAGAGGTTTTTGCTATAGGGTGCGTAACAGTCGCCAGAAAGACAGAGACAGAGAGACAGAAAGTGAGAAATTGTCCCCCAGGGGGGGATGGATACGCCACAATCCCTTCTCCTCCATTCTCCTCTTGGGATCTTGGGCACACACACGCACACATGCCTGGTGTAAGTTTAAGGCAGGTCCAGGACTCAAACCGCAGTAGACTATGTGGGAGTCCAGTGACATAGCCATTATGCCGACTGCTGGTCCCAGGGGCAGAATATAATTTAGTAATTATCTGAACACAGAAATACCACTGAAATTTTGGCTCTGACATGCTGCCCACTTCTAATATTAGTAATATCAAGAGACTCCTGGTCTGAATCCCCTTGTACGATGTGCAAGAACAAATGAACTTCTCCTGTCACCCAAAATCTCATTGTTAATTCTGAAATATAATCAGTTATCCAGCCCATGAAATATTTGGGATTCTCGGTCTGAGGACCTCGTAAGGGGTAAGCCTTCCTTGACTCCCCCTTACTTGACTCCTGTGTTTCTGACACTTTTAAAATAGCTCTTACTAGTCCCTTAAGAGCAGGCAGGCTTGGTATCTCACTTCTGTTTGTACTTCCAGTAAACAGAAGTCACAGGATAGGCAATTATGAGGCTCACAATTTTGTCAAGGAAATCAAAACAATCACAAATCTTAAGCAACTTGAGATGATCTCCAAAGACACATTAACAACAGTGAATAATAGAGTTTAAAGGCTTTAGACAAAATGCATAACTGAGAAGAAAATAAAGAGAAAAGTTTTGATTAGAGTAGATTATGATAGAGAACTGGAGAAAATTCCCTAAGAGAAGGGCAAAAGATTTTAAAAAACAAAAATGGAGGGCCAGCCAGTGGTGTGATAGTTAAGGTGACTGGATCCCACATGTCCAAGTACATGGTTCAAGTCCTGGACACAGTGGCTTGATAAACATGCCAGGTGCATGTGTGCACATGCCCAGAATCCTGAAAGGAGGAGAAGGGATTGCAGTGTGTCCATCCGCTATGAGGGGTGCTTTCTCACTCCCCTCGCCCCTGTCTCTCTCCACTTAGTACACACGCCCTCTAGCAAATTAAAAAAAAAGTCAAAATGGAGTCATTTGTGTCAACCATGACTAAACCAAGCCAGGGAGGCAACAGGGGAGGTGTTTTCTTTCTCACACTAGTATGCCTGATAACAAGAACAGTAATCTGGGTAACTGCCAGCATCACAACCTTGCACCAACATTACTGCAACAGGACACAAGAGCTCCTTCTGCAAGGACATCTGCCCTGAAACTGCCTGTCCAGCCTTGAATTCATGCCATCCTATTACTAGTCCTAGTAGCCAAGGATAACTGTCCTAAAGCAACTGGTATACTCCACTCTGCCCTCTGCCCTCCTGCCAGAGATTTGTATATTTGTATATTTCGGTGTGCATATTTAAGGCTCTGAATTATGCTTACCTGGGCTGCATGCTGGCTGCAGTTAGCATGATTTTTGAGAGATTTTTGCTATAGGGCATGTGCGCTCACCTTAGAGACAGACAGAAAGCAAGAAATCATCCCCAGGTGGGATGGCCATGCCACATTCCCTTCTCCTTATTTTCCTCTTGGGATTTTGGGCATGCACGCACTTGAGCCTAGAGTGAGTTTTAAGCTGCGTGGTCTGGGACTTGAACTGTGGTCAACTGTATTGGAGTCCAGTGATGTAACCATTACACCATCTGCTGGTCCTGCAGTCACACGTATTTTGGCTTAGAATAAATCTCTTTAATATTTGACAGAGTTTGATTATTTCTGTCAACAGATGATATGCTTAAAATCATATGTAAAATTTAGGTACGTATGGTTAAGGCAGCATAACACTGTGATTAAAGCCAAGATAAACTCTAAAATCAGACTGCTTGGGGTTCAAATCATAGTTCAGCCATCTTGGTTTGTGACCTGGGACCAGTTATTTAACCCTTTCAGACTTTGTCAGCTACAGTCCAGTAAGAACCCATGCAGAGGAGATCAAAGGTTTGTTGACTTGGCTGGCTGGATATATTTTCCTCTAACTATGTCTAGAGGCATTCAGGGGGTGGACTCTCACAGGTTCTTGAGCATCCTAGGTGGTGGTAACCATATCCCTTCTCAGAAGTAAGTATAGGCCAGAAACAAGCTACTGCTCCCTCCAATATCCTCAGGAGGGAGATGTAACTCGGGGCAGGGAGGACAATGTGCTCTCCATCTGTCTAACTGGCCCTTCTGTCTTGGTGTCTGGTACCAATCTAGTACCCCAGGTCAGTAGGGCCGACCACCTTTCTTCTCTAAGACCAGACTCTACTTTCATTCTGTCCCACATGGAACCCCCAGACGTCACTTGCCGTTTTGGAATGCCATGATTACAGAGTCTTTGTTGATACCAATCTCTGCTTTGTCTTCTTAAACTTTCTCAGATGTATCTTTGAAATCATTTTTCCAAACTAAACTCCATTCACAGTAAGACCAGCTACTCCCTCCTTTTCATAATCCTAAATATTCCTTTGTCTTGCCCCTTCTTCCTGCTCCTCCTTGCTAAATCCCATTGGTCCCTTCTAGTGGGAGCTGTTGACTGGCCAATTTAACCCCAAATGGGTCACTTGTGTAGTTCTGATTTTAATCAGAATATCCTTTATAATATATTTTTTTGGAGAGGTTTTTGCTATAGGGTGCATGAGAGAGAGAGAGGAAGAGAGAGAGAGACAAAGAGACAGAAAGGGAGAAATCACCCCCCAGGGGGATGGCCACGCTGCAATCCCTTCTCCTCCATTCTCCTCTCGGGATCTTGGGCACGCACGCACATGTGCCTGGCGTGAGCTTAAGCCACTGGGTCTGGGACTCGAACCACAGTCGACTATGTGGGAGTCTAGCGACATAGCCATTACACCAACTGCTGCTCCCATCCTTTATAATATTTTTAAATAGTCCATAAATAGAATGGATATCAGTAAGTAACAACTTGTGCGGGTCAGTTTCTTTGAACATATTCTACATAAAATAAAAACTTCATGATAAGTTTCAAACACTGAAACTCATGGGTAGCTATCAGAACATAAAGGAAAAACTGTCATCATAACGTAAGTTATTTTTAAAAATGGCATTCCATTCAGTGTACTCAGAGGCACAAGGGCCTGTGGTGGGTTCTGCCAGTTCTGAAGGTGGTGATCTGTGAAGGAGGCTTGGATATGAGTACACAGGTGACTTCTGTGTTCAGATGTACTCTATTACCATGGTCATACATAGCTTCTGTAAAACATAATTGGCCCGTTGTGGGGAAAAAATATCTTATATTCAATATGTACCTTTTCTATACATAATTCAGAGATCCAGCTACTCTGTGGTAATTTCACTTTCACTTTACACTGAGAGATAGGATGTCTATATCAACGATGGTAGTATATATTTTAGCAGTCCTAGAAGGTTGGAAATCTTAAAGAAAACTGGACTTCAGCCAAGTCTGGGAGGACCTGGCTTTCATAGGCTGCCAAAAAATCTTGCACAGACATCTATGATAAGGTGGAAAGTATTTGGGTTTAATTCACGATTCCACAAAATTCTCCCATAGTAGTTGTTACACTCCAATCAGGTTACCAGATCAGGAGCTTTTAGCATCAGATGCCAGGCAGTGCACTCCGAAACCATTAGTTGCTTGAGATTTATGGGAGTCATATTGAAAGACATCAAGGTATGGATTAGCCTACAAAGCAATTATATAGAGAGTTCACTCACAGTAAGCCTGAGGCATCTTCTGATACCCAGAGAGGGCCGTTTTTAATGCTTTTGGTATACTCACTCTCTAAGCTTTCCTGATCTTCACAGCTATCTCTAAATATTCTTTTGGGGTATTTGTTCTATGGTCAGAATGTTATTAGGGAAGAGGAAAGAAGTTTAGCAAAATATTTGAGCCATTTCTCAGAGAGCAGTGAATAAGGTGGGAGAAGTGATTCTTGGAAAGAAGCAGAAAGCTTGTCTCTACCTTCTCTCCTTCACTCAACGTCAGCTCCTCTTTCTGGTCATATTGGGTCTCAGTAGAAAACAGGAGCTCATACGGCAGTATTTCCCATGAGCCTTTTTTGAACCACGAGCTCGAAACAAATACATTTTTTAATCATTCATCTTTTTCTTAGCAAGAAATAATAACAGCCATTACATTCAATTTTGTAGTGAGAACAACTTCAGAGAAATTCTGAAGATTGTTTCTTAATCTGTTTCTTATTTGCTCAGACACCTACTTTTAGGGTCAGATAATCTAACATTCCTGTTGTGCCTCAGCTGAGCAATATAGTTTTGGGAATGTTAATCTCTCTGGATCTTTGTTTCCTCGTCTGTGAAATGGGAATAGTAATATCTAGTTTACAGAATTACGATGAGAGTTAAAATGAGATATTGTATGGAAAGCAGCCAACACAGTCTCTAGCACATGATGGGCTCTCAATAAATGGTGGCGATTTTAACATTTGATAGTATTAAGACTTGGCTTTGTTAAAAGTCTTCAAACAGGACAGCTGGATCCCACAAGGCCAACTGTGTAGTTCAAGTCCTGGACCTGGATGATGGAGGCTGTGTGTGGGTGCCTCAAATCCAGACAAGATGGAGACATGGAGATGGAGGCGTGACCATAACTCATGGGGGTGGTGCTTTCTCACTCTCCCCCTGTCTTTATCTCTCTCCAGGAAGCACACATGCCCTCTGTCAAAAGAAAAAACAAAAGTCTTAAAACAGGAAGCAATCTCAAGTTCTTGGAGGAAAGAGGAGATATATACATAAATAAATGATTAAAAAGAAATATGAAAGTGATGTCACTCACTTCGCCTCATAAAGAGGATTTGTTGTATGACAGTAAATTTTAGATGTTTTTGAGTGTGATATTATTGTTAAACCACAGTGGGCTTGAAATCAGCTTCAAAGTCACCCCCACTATACGGAAGGTCAGCAGGTGGTATGGTGGTTAAGGTGCTGGAACCTACATGGCCAGCTCCTCAGTTCAAATCTCAGACCCAGTGGCTTGAAAGACACAGCATGCATGTGTATGTGTGCACCCCAAATCCCAAGAGACTGGAAGAGAAGGGATTGCAGCATAGCCATCTCCCCTGGGGGGTAATATCTCACTTTCCCTTTCTCTTTCTATTTCTCTCCAGCAAGCACATGCTCCCTTAAAGCAGAAATCTAAAAACAAAACAATACAAAAAGCTGCAATAGGGAAGCTGTTTCAGTTATATATTAAAAATATTAGAAATGTGAAATACATTAGAAGACTTATTTTCCTAACTTTCAATGAAAGGCATTATGTAAGCATCAATTATGCATTTTCACTTTTGTAATTATACCTAAACCACATACTCCCAGAAGATTTCATTATGTAATTCCTCAGACTTAATCTCAAATTTCCTTGATAAAGCAATGCACCATTAAAAAAAAAAAAAAACCCTTCTGTAAAAGAAATCATTACTAATCATGTATTTACTATGGATAAAAAATGCCACCCTAAATATTTATATGTATATTGCCACATTAGCTACTCTGAAATTGTTATTGGACACCACTAATCATCTGTTCAAGGCAGGTAAAATATTTATAAACATGGTCCAAATTACCTACCTCATAAAATCTTTTCAAATAAAATTTCTTCTAAAAATTTGGAAATGTATTAATAGTCATTAAATTGTTGTGCACAATGTGGCCCATTTAATTCCAGCTCTGGTTCAGAATGGAAATTGCACAAACTATTTTTAAGCCCTAATTCTCTCCATGTCCTCTAAACTTTTACAAAAAAATTTCTCTGCAGTATTGCCATTGCCATAGCATAAACGTAACTCTTCAAATGGATCCCTAACCATTTGAATAAGATAAGCAAAGATAAAGCCTATGAATTCAGCTTAGAAGCAAACAACCAATTAGGAATTGCTGAATGGCTCTAAGCTAGTAAGCACCCACAGACACATCATAGCCACCAACATCCCCATGCCAAACACACTCGGTTTGACTTCTTTCTGAAGAGCAAGAATCCTTAGGGCTTGAAATCAGCTTCAAAGTCACCCCCACTATACGTCCTCAGAATCCCTCTTCATATTACTGATGTTATCATCTGGATAATTTTAATGACTTTATCAAAGTCATTTGGCAAAGTTGTACCATTGCCACTAGAACATGAGAGTGACTCCACCACTTGGTTCCACATTTTCATGACCTATAGTCAGCAACAGCCCCTAAACCTGCAAAAGTCACAATAATAATAGAAAATGAAAAATATATCCAATAAGCAACTCACACTGTAAGAGAATGGCAGGGTAATTACATTTGCTGAGTAGAAACAAAGGTAAGACTATTATATATTGTTCTAAGATTCTAACTAAAAGAGTGTACACAAAATATCAAACTTAAAGATGTGAAACCAAGTGATATATGATTGCTAATAACATAGAATAATCATATAATTCAAAGCCGAGACACAGTTCCTATTAGCCATAGAGATTTTTGGTAAGAAAGAAATGGGAGCAGTTTCTGAAAATCAAAAATATCGATATAAAGCACGTTTTCATAGAAACTTATCAGCCCTCGTTTTTATGTACTTTCTGACTCTAAACTACTAAAACAGGGTTAGATTGATTAGTCTATCTGATATTAGTATCACTTAGTCAAATGCTTCTCAGAATATAGGAATCGTTAGTTTATCAAATCAAGTACCTACACATGCTGTTCCAGACAGGCGACTAGCTTGCCTATTGATATACATACATATACAAAGTCAAGTGAAAGTCTTTTTTAATGTATATTTTGAATTGTCCACAATAAATATTTGAAACAGACAATAAAAATATTTTAACCCACTCTAACACCTTAAATAGAGGCATGGTAAAAAGCAAGTACTAGAACAACTTGAAGTAGACAAAACTCAAACTTGAAGCTAAGTCATAAATTTATATTAAAAGAAAAAAAAAGTAAAAACATGAAGTGACTCAAGAAGAACTTGGTATATCTCTAATTACTGTGTACTTAGTCACAGTGGTATTTAATTTGACAAATACTCAATTCTCTTACAAATTATTTGCTATTCTGTCTGACTTCTATGAATTCCTGGGAGAGTTTAAGCCAAGTGGTAACATTTAATGGAGACATATTCTGATTAATTATCTCTGAGTGATCTGTCTGACATAAAGTGAGTTATGAAAGTCATCAATAATTTTCCCTTATTTTTAAATAGCAATAACTCTTTCTCTATAAAAAGTTACATTTTAATGGGTTTATCAAGCTATAACTCATCAAAAACAATGAAGTATTGGCTGAGATTATATCAAAATAGTGGCTGACTATCAGAGTGAAAGTAAATTTAAACATTTTAGTACTCAAGGCACACTGGTAGTCAAGTTGTTATCATAACTGTGTCTACCTAAAGGCAAGCATCAGGAATGCTGGGAAATAGCACAAAACAATGATTTTAAGAAAATACAAAAATGATATATACATATGAAATAAAAGTATATAAACTTGTGCAGTGTGTAGCAATATGACTACTTGTAATATAACGTGAACAGTGTGGCTTCAGGCAATTGAACAGAGAAGTGAAGCTGAACGCCGCTATCCCAACCAAATGGCAAATGTGACACCTGATAATGTAAAACAGAGGCATCCCCAGGGCACTATGTAAAATTATTATAAAGTGGTGAAATAACAATATAAAGTTAATTTTATTAAAATTAACAATACTTCCCATCAGCACGAGACAATCTATATTCAAAATTAAAACAGTAGGAATGTTTATCCATTCAAGCATTCCGAGAGGGCAACTGTTGTTGACTAGTAAAAGAAATAAAGTTTCCAAGCCTCCTTTATTCCTATACGTTCTTGTGAGTAACTCATTCTTACATATAATACCATGTTCACAGGCCTGAAATGAAATATATGCTTCCTTATGAAATTTGGTATACTGGCATGTAGCTCTAGAAATCTACTTGCCTAGTATTTTTAAAAACGAAACTTGATGTCTTGGAAATAAAAGAAGAGATAAATTGGTTAAATTTTGTACTTTACTCAAGTACAATGAACAGAAATAGGTAAAATGAGTAAAACCAAGGCATTATTTAAATCTTGATGCTTGCTGATTTTTACTACTTTCTGTTATTTGTAGAAATGATCTGCATTCATTTGCTAGGTTTTGTGTTAAGTGAAAACATCAATTTTTGGGCTCTGATAGCTTTCAAAAAATAATATTGAGAGTTTTTTCCTGGTTACAAAAGAATACAAGTTCATTGCAGAAAAAAATCAAAATACAGAAAAGTACAGAGAAAAGAATAAATATTATCTGTATGTTATGTGGTAACCTATGGCCATTACTAGCACTTTAGAATGCAACCTTTCAGTATTTTTATCTACAAAATGATACATATTTTTGATCCAAAATATTTAATCGAAAGTAATCTGAATGAAGACTATGCCACCTACAAAATAAATTCTACTTTTCCACCTAAACTAAAGGAATATTTTGTAGCATGTATTATGTTTTACCTAAAGAGTAGCTGCAGTTATATGAAAATTACTTTCGGTGAAGAACAGAACGTTGGTTTAAAATACAGGAGTTAATTAGTTAATAGGACTCTGAAATGGGGTGGTGGCTATATTCTCAGGACTAGAATGAATTTTGCCAGTAGGGGACAGAAAGATTTAATTTATGATATCTCAAAATTGTGAGGCACTTTCTCTATTTTAGACACTTGGCAAATCTGTTTTACATGTTTGAAAAAACCTGCATACATTAAATCTACTATGATAAAGATTCCTCCATGAGGCCAGTTTTAGATCCTTGATAATTAGAAACCGGAAAACATGAATTATAAGGGAGAACAAGGGGTAAATTTAAGAATTATTTGTAACTAAAGATGACATGCTTTTTTTTTTTTGGAGAGGTTTTCGCTATAGGGTGCGTGTGCTCACCAGACAGACGGAGAGAGACATAGAGACAGAAAACAAGAAATCACCCCCCAGGGGGGATGGCCACACTGCAATCCCTTCTCCTCCATTCTCCTCTCGGGATCTTGGGCACGCACGCACACACGCCCGGCGTGAGTTTAAGCCGCCAGGTCCGGGATTCGAACCGCGGTCGACTACGTGGGAGTCCAGCAACATAGCCATTACGGTAACTGCTGGTTCCCTAGATGACATGCTTTTTCATGTTGGTATCAAGGAGAGAAACCAAACCATTAAAAATTATGCCACATTATTAAATTTAACTCAAGTCAAGAAAATCTAAGCTTATACCGAACACTCATTCCAGCTATTTAACCCTGGTGACTGAGTTTAGGCCATAACCGCAGGTATGTTATCAGACAACATGCTAGAAATTACACAAGATCGATGAAGTGGGAAGATAAACAAAACTTTCTCAGCCTCTTTTATTCTTCCTAATCTCTTCTATGTTTTTAAGAAGGAAAAGGCAAATCTTAAGTTCTGACACTCCACCTTAGGGCGTTCTGTCTCTCTTCCCTATTTCATTTCTCCCATATTTTATATGACATCATATCATATCGTACATCATCTCATATCATTTATTGGCCTCAGGAGTGAATGTAAACTCCCAGGGCAGGTTTTTTTTCACTGATGTATCGCAGGTACCTAGAACAGTGCCTGGAATATAGGAGAAGCCCAATAAGTATCAGTTGAATAACATATGAGTTTTATTTAATTGGACAACCAGGGCAAGTAGAAATAAATTTTAAGTACTGAAACAAAGAAAGACATTTTACAAGCTATTAAAGGTACTGTGACTTAGAACTTGGATTTCTCTAATTTTGGAAGAACACGGTTTTTTACTTTTTTGGCATCTTTCTGAGAATTACTTTGCTAATGATAATTACTCAGGTCTACTTCACTGAAAATTTGTGAATTTGTTTTATTTGATTTCCGAAAACACTATTTTTTTTTTTTTTTTTTGGTCACTGGTGCTAGAAAATAAATGCTTCCCTCTTTCCTCTTCCTTATAAAAAATACAGTACTACCCCACACAAATCCAGGTGGCTGCCTCATCTGTTCTGCTCCGGACACTCTATTTTCCATATTCTTATTGAACAAGAGGATCATTCTGAAAAATTTGTGTACTGGCAATCAAACCATTTTCCAAACGGTAAGTCAGATTCTGATGATAAGATGAGTGAGCAGGATGCAAGAACATCTTAAAGATCACCTGCCGCACTTGTGTTTGAGGTGCTCAATGGCTGTTTACACCAAGTGCCATCTGGCTCTATAGATATAATAACAATTATTCCATCGAGGTGTGTAGCTCCCTAAATCATATTAATATACAATGATTCCACTAGTCTTATAGGAGTTGATGTCTTTGTGTGCTCCCATTTAACCTGGTAATGCGCTAAAACAAGTCTGCCTCATCATTAAGAATTGATTTTTTATTTATGTGAATGTCACTGGCAATCCCATGATATCCCTTTGTAATTCAGTTGAACAGGACTGCATACTAGCGTTAATCTATTTTTATGGCATATCTTCAAAAATTTGCAACATCTTGCTACATTTGGATATTTATATAGAGATTTGTGTTCCCGGAGAAAGCTGTTGTTAGCTTTAGAGATCCATTTCATACAGCAATAGGGCAAGTATCTAATATACTTCATTAGCTATCTTATATCAGATAAAGGTTTATTTCTTTAAATTATTTAACCTTGGTAGAACCTACTAAAAAATCACATAAATTACAAATACACTAATGAAAATCATTAGTTAGCCAATTCAAAAAAACAAAACAAAACAAAAACCCCACCTTCCAACAGAACCAAAATTAAAGCATTTAAAAACCAGCCCGCTGGAAGGATTTTATGGAAATAACTTGGTGAATTTACCTTAATCATTCATTTCTTAATGTTGTCATTGGTCACTCATTTAGTCAGTGGCATGAACAATTATTATGAACAATTATTATGATGTTCTAACAGTTTTTTAAAAGTCATATTGTTTTTCCTGGCTAGTTCAAAAATCTGATTTTAAAAGTCATAGTGATCATGATTTATAAATGCCCTTTAATGACTTTTACTAATTTTGAAAATTGGAGATTAAAAACAATAAGCAATCATAAGGAGAAAAAAAAAATATTCAAAAATCCCAAGAACAAACACCATGCCACAAAAATTATACTTTAAATCTATTTTCCCAAGAGTACATATGGGACCATTAAATAATTCCCTCATGGAGAAGTTCTGCCAGAACTTCTTTCATTTTTAGAAGATGAGTACTATAGACCTAAAACCTGTCTAGAAAGCAACAGTAAGCTTCTTCCAAAAGCCCCAGAATTTGGGGTACAGGGGTGTTATGATATTATACTCCTGGTCCTTGCTCATCTTATGCTGCTGTTTTAAAGGCAAGATTGCTCTTTCGCTATCGAGAATTTATTCTATACAATTAGTGATACAGCAACTCTTAAGGAAGTTGAGTAAAGTTTCAGGATATTCAAAGACTAAGACAACACTACTTCAAAGGTAAAGGACTCTGTAGATGCATGTCATTGCAAACTATAACTACTTTAAGATTCTTGGTCAAGAAAGTCTCTTAGGCATTACATGACATGGGTTATTTAGATAATAAAAACAACAACAACAAAACCTGAGGACAATGAGGCAAGCTTGTTATTCTAACTTGAAAAAATATATCTTAAAACTTCACTGAGGGCTTAAACTTAAGAAAGACACATTCATAAAAATCTACATGTATGTCAGAAGGGTGAACTCTATGTCGTTTTCAATATAATGCACTAATTCCTGGACCTCTTCTGCTGTAATTTTTATAAATATATTTCCTAAAACTCTATAAACTTTCTTCTTTATGTATTTAAAGGTTATAAATAACAGACATGGAACTATGTGTATTTGAAGTCAGTAAATAAATACATTTAATGTTCAGACACTTTCACTAAAGATAGGTCCACAAAGAAATTATGAACATTTTTCTGTGTTCTTTAGAACTATGAGTGGTGAGCAATGAGCAGGAGTAAGACATGTCAGATTTTGAGTACGTATTGCTTCTTAAATATTATTTAAAAACTATTCCACAAAGATGATAAAAAGTGAATTAATCACCTAAATGCCCATAAGTTGAAATTTAAGGTCAGAGATATTTCCTTTGCTCACCCTGTTGTCTCACACGGGGTTCGTTGGTCACATATCATATCCTGGTGTGTACAAGGTATGTGCTCTGGCTCAGTTAATATTGGCTTTGGTTTACAAAGCTTACAAGTCAGATTTTAAAACATAATGATAAAGTCCATGATACTAGTCTAATGATTCTGAGGCTTTCTTTTTGTTAAAATAGTCCTTTATGTTAGGGACGAGCCAAATATAGAGGGAACATGGAATCAGTCTGAAATCGACTTCGGGGCTCACCTCAATTGGGTGAACAGTGAAGCTCTGACAATGACATTCACAACAGCATCGCTGCTGGGTATTGCTATAATTTGCTCTCTATGATTGTCCCTTTAAACAAAAAGCTCTGCACTCAGCATGCAAAGAAGTTAGGAGTGGGGGAAGGAGGGAGAACCACACATATAAGAGGAGAGAGAGGAAAAAAACTGCAGATCAATCATTTATAATTAACAAAAATCCGATTGGTGCTTTAAATAGAGATCAATGTGTTCCAGGCTGCCTGGATTGTGGGGATGTATTCACCTTCTCGTAACTCTCCAAGCAAGCTGTCACACCTACAGAATCACCATTTGTTTTCTTAACAAAGCTTCAGGGGGCGCCAGGCTCTCATTGAAATTTCATTAATCTAATGGAGTAAAGTCCTATAGAAAAAAATCAAATTCTCGTTGGACGAGATGCTACCTGGGAAAGATAACCTCTGTTTGAACTCTCAGACTCGGATCGCTCTGCTATTAGTCTGAGGAAACAGACAGCAACAACACTGATTACAGCCACCGGCCTCAACAATTTTTTTTTCTAACTAGCAATTTCGAGTGCAAGTGCCATGGTGTCAGCTAAAGAAACACAACTGCGGGTTTTCTGCAGAGCGAAATGGTTCTGAAATGTCACTGAATAGCTCACAAAGGACGCCAATCTACGACAACAGAGACATAAGCATATAGGAGAAAGGGCCCACACATCCTCCTTTCAAAGGTACGTTGTTTACATGCATGTAATTTGTGAAACCCACAGCTACTCAATTCAGGGTGCTCACAGAAGTCTAAACCAAAATCTTGTTAGAAAGCAATAGGGAGATTCTTACAAAAGTCACAGGATTTGGGGTATGGGGAGGTTATGATATGTTATCCACATAAATAGATATCCTACATCATACATGACCTATAGAGTATGGTCTTCAAGTTTCCAAGGGATCAATTATGATGGTTACTTAGTGATCATATTTCAGCATCATCTCCATATGATTTGATTCATGAGTTTTCTAAAGTGGCCCAAATATGCACATATCAATATGCAGTAGCAATGGGACTTTCAAGAGGAAGCTGTGGAATGTTGACCAGAAATGTCTCTATGGCTCATCTGACACTCACATGTCAAGGGTATATAATGGGCATGTCTACGTGACAAAAAAAAAAAAAAAAAAAAAAAAAAAAAAGACCAAGGCTACATGTATATCAAACTAAAATAGCTTTCCGTACTGCTTATATTTTCCCAACTTACATGTTTATTTTTAAAACTGAAACGACTATCAGACCAGTGGTTTTGATATCCTGTGTAAGAGTTCAAAGAGAGACTGAAACAACCTGTAGAAAGTCTCCTGCTAGATTCCTGTAGAGTCACTCGCTATGTTTTGCAAGAAGCAACTGGGAAGGGAATTGACTTCGAGGGGGCAATATCACGGTCAAGTGCAGTCCCCTCTCTGAGGCCATAGATGCCTAAGTCTGGAAACGACGATTTGTGGTACCGGAGAAAACTGATCTTACTTTAAAGTAAAAAAAAGACACTTGTAATTTGGGTAAAAACTACCACATGTATTTCCTTTTTAAAAACAAAAACAAGTATCTAAAAATTGTGCCATATGATAAAGAGAAAAGAGCAATACTTTGAAAAACCAAAAGGAAGGTCAGGACATCCTAGGGAAGCGACTGAAATAACTGAAAAGAAATCTGAGTATGTCTTTAATGATAATACTTTTCCTTTGCTGTTTTTCACCTACATCACATAAAACTTGCTGCAGATCAGGAAGTGTCTTTGGTTTCCAAAGCATCTCATAGGAGTGAGCCACTTCCTATTATTATCTTGCCCATGTCTCTATTTATGGGTATTTCTCTAGCTGTATTCAAATAGATTTAATATTTTTCTTCTGTCCAAATGTATTCATAAAGACCAAGCTTATTTTCATACATGATCCCTTTAATTTCCTGTTTGAGATCCACCTGTAGGATTATACTTCCTGTTCTCTATCTACATCCTGTTTATAGATGCCACCAAAAGCATATTAATTTTTAAATTCTAAACAATAAGAAATTGAGAAAGTAACACACTTGTGTGTCTATGTATATGTACTGCTTATATAAACATTTATAATCTATGCAAATCTACATACAAAAAAAGTTTACTCTAGTTAAGATTATTAAAATTGATCCTGGGAACAAAATAATACACCTTTTCTAGCATTCATCCTTACTATAAAGACAGAGAAAGAAAGATGGTGAGAGGGAGACACACACATTCAGATGAGCCTTCAGGGAATTGTATGAACTTTTGAACCAGAGACGGAGAGCCAGAACCCAGCCTGTTCCCACTTTAATAAACATTTTTTTTCTTCAATTAATTAAGGTTTGGAAAGAAAAAAAACCACAGAAGAGAAGTAATTTAGCATGCAACGCATACTTTACAGATGGATCCTACCTTCGGATGCTTATTAAATCTATGCATGATTGCGCTGGAGAAAATTAATTGCATTGTTTCTCGCGATTCGGAAGGGGGTTGCAAATGGCTCAAAAATAAAAAGGAAAATGAAGCAAGATTGTTGTTGTTGTTTAAAAAAACAGCAATAGTATAAAAGGAAGACTTTCAAAGTCCTAAAACAAGTAATACCCACAACTGGCATAAGAGCACGAAATGTTCCTTTACCGTTTTTTTCTATATTTTAAAATACTGTACATTTTCCCAGAATACATATAGCTACTTTACGTTTACAAATATTCTGATCTAACTAAAATTTCCTACTCAGTGGCATTTGAACTATTCAATTAAGTGGCAAGGTTTTGTTCAAATCCTGCTGTGAGGAAAGATTTACGTGGCCAGCTGGAGTATAAACTGGCACACACTCACTGCACCATGGCTAGTTGATATTCTCTCCCTTCCAGACTTGGAAAAAAGTAATAACTTCCTAATTTTTTTGGATAAAAATTTTAAAATACTATTACTGTAACCAATTCAGAATATAGGTAATCATTTGCATTTTATCATTAGAAAAAAAAATTAAGCACAACAGCTTCAGAAACTCAAGCCATTTTTCCTTTTCTGAAGGCCTGCTAGTGGAACTTGCACTGTAACCTCTCTTAGACTGTCCTGAAAATGACCTTCATCAAACTTGAAAAGACCACTCTCTGTCTAAGGAGTTAGAAGAGCCATTAATTTTCTAGATTTAAAAAAATATTCTTCGTGTTACTTCATTATAGATGTTCCTTTTGGTATGACCTACCTGTGGTTGATGGTGTTAAAAACATGTCACTTAAGAACGTCTAAACTTTTTTGATTCTATGACGCAAATAGATGGTGGCTTTATTTTATTTTTTCTTCTACTCCAAGTCTATAAATTAGTCTCCCTAATGCCTGGGTAACAAATATAATTATTTTACGGTTCTTATTATGAAACACATTTTGCTAAAAGTAACAAACCTTTAAGTAAAATGAATCTGTCCCATATATTAAAGCTTCATAAGATATGGGTAAAAATGTAAATATATTGACCCCAGCCTTGGTGGTACAAGCAGGAAGGTGTGGGTGCATGATCTCTTAGACTATGTGGGAGACCCTGGTTTGGTTCCTGACCTGGCCTACAACTGGCAGTACATACCTGTGGTCTCAGTTGATGGGGAGGTTGGGGCAGGAACGATCATGATGAGATCCTGTCAAAATGTGTCTCTCTCTCTCTTGTGCTCACTCATAAAAATATATATGTATTAACACTGGGATTTATTTATATAGTGTCCTTCACCAGCAGATCTTGAAGAGAATATAAATGACCTCATAAATTGATAGAGATATTATCATCCCTAGTGAGAAGTGGCACGAAACAAGACCACATAGTGAGACAGGCAGTACAAACTTCAACAAGTATTTGACTTTCCTCCCCTTGCTTTGCCATTCAGAACCAGACCTACCGCCCTTGTCAAACATCAGACAATTAAAAACAGGGTCTTAACAACTATCAAAAACATATATAGTTCAGTCTAGACCTGACTCGAAAGGGAAAATTCCACACTGCCGTGAGAAACTCAACGTCAAAATCGAACCAATGCCTTGTGTCTTGGCTTGGTTTCATAAATGTGACGTAAAAATATGTGACCCCGATTAGAATGGTTATTAAAGAGAACACACAGGACTATATGGAATTGGACCTACGGAACTTTACCATTACGCCAGACTGTTTATCTGAAGTATTAGGACAGGGACAGCTTCAGAAAGCTTGGTAGATACACTTAAGCCAAACCATACTGGTAGGTATGAAATGCCTGAACAAAAGAGGTGGGAAAGGCCCACTAAGGGAGCGTTCTTAGTTCAAGGCGCCTGAACCTCTGTTCCTGCACCAGGAGGATCTCCCGTTTGCTCTCCAGCCTTGGGCAGCCACCCCTGCAGAGCTCACTGCGCGTCACGCTGGCGTATTTGATCTGTATCTTTATTCCAGATTCTCTCGTGATGTTCCGATGTTTACCTTTTAAATTTCACTTGCAGTTAAAACAGTTATGCTTCCCTTCTAAGTACCTGTTGGCAATGATGGTCCTGTATGTCATCCCTAGCTATTCATCATTGAAAGTTCTAGGATTTCCTCTACAAAGAATCTGACACATTAGGGTACTTTACTGTCCTTCCGCCTCAGGCAGAACGAGCACCAACAAGCAACCAGTTACAAGGTGCTGGCAAACCAATTTTGGTAGCCTCAATAACCAATTCTGATTGCATATGTGGAAGGGGTTACCAAAATCAAGATATAAAAAGCATAAAATAGTTCTAGGAAAGTATTGATAAGTAGTAAAAGTCACTTTCAAGAATCTAAGAGTTTAAAATAAGTTTCAGATTTTGAGATACTGTACAATAAGACCAGCTAGAATTTTAAAACTTAATTGTTTTAGTCTTTATTTCATATTTCTTACACATAGTACAAGTATTCCACTTTCTTAGAGCAAAGAGTTACCTGATGACTGGGAAATTAGCTTCAAGATACTATACTTTGGCTTAGCAAATCCTTGTATTCATTTATTACATGGGATTCTATTTTCACAAAAGAGTTAAACTCCCTTTATAAGGTAAAGAGCTTAATCACTCTGGGATGAGATATTTTTTCTATTTTCCAATGCAATTACTCTTTGTCTTAAATCTAATTGAATTCACTTTCTATGTTAGAGGGGGAAGGGGAGTGGGTAGGAGGGATGCAGCATATGTTAGAAGATAAATAGTGTAAATTGTAGACCTTTTAGTATAGCGGATGTTTGTAAAGACAAAAAACTGTGATCTGATTTTTTAAAAAATAAAAGGCATATTATTTAGCAATGTGGAGAGAGGTGGAGGAGTATTTGCAAACAGGAATCAGAGTTCATGTAAGGAGAACATTAGAAACATTGCATAAGAAACATCCATATTGATCATTTATAAGGCACCTTGGGATTCTCTGGATGAAAAACGTCAGATAAATACGAGCATTTTCATTTCTTGTGGATGACCACAAGATATTGATATATTGCTGATATTTCAGCATAATGGTATTTCAGAAGTCAAAAAGATATAAACTTTTATGTAATTTGGTTTTCCTGCCCTTTTTCTCTTTCCTGAGTTGTAACACACACAACAGAGGATACCCTTGTTGGTGGCCTCCCTTCCCGTTTCTAAAGTTCCTGTCTCTTTCATTTGTCTTTGTGATGTCAAGTGTACTGCCCAGCATTTGCCTCTGTACTCATAAGCTATACTATTAAAGGAAGTAAACGTTTATCTTGGATGTAGCTGTACAGTGTTTTCCACCCTCAGTATTTCTGGTGTGGGGGAGGAAAACCTCCAGATACCATGGAAAGGGGAAGCAGGGTAAAGCTGTCCTTCTGTGGCACATTTAGACACACTTTAAGAAACTGCTAACATCTCAAGGTCCTTTGAAGCTGCTTTAGGATATGACAGATACCTTTTTTCCTATGCAAAAATGTGTCATGACTTTTCTGACAATCCGATATAGATAAATAATTTGAAAGTCTAGACCATACGAGCACAGTTTTTCAGGAACAATTTGACAAACACCCATTGACTGTCTAATTATGCTAAAATCTGTCAGAGATAAAAAATAACTAAGATGTTGGGGCCAGCAGATGGCATAATGATTATGTTGCTGGATTCCCACATGGCTGATCGTGGTTCAAGTCCTGGACCTGGTGGCTTGAAACACGCTAGGTGCATCTGTGCGCATCTGTGAGTGCACCCAAGATCCTAGGAGGAAAACGGAGAAGGGATAGCAGCATGGCCATCCCCCCTGAGGGTGATCTCTCACTTTCCTTCTCACTACCTCTGTCTCTCACTATCTCTGTCTCTCTCTCCAGAGAGCACATGTGCCCTAAGGCAAAAAACCTCCTTTAAAAAGTAAATAAATAACTAAGATGCAACTCTTGCCTTCTGGGAGTTCACAATCTATTGGAAAGCTCAATGTATGTAAATAATATAACACAAAATAAACGGAAATGACAGCTCTGATAGGGGTGTTGATCAGGTCAAATGTAAGACAGGAGGGGCTGAGTCCAACTTGGAGCAATTAGGAAGTCGGGTAGAGAAGACAGAGTTTGAGCCGGCCCTCAAAGAATGAGCAAGTGGATGGAGAGAATGGGAAAGGTGTTCCAGGTGAAAGGTACAGGACAAGGATAGAGGAATGATAAATGATTCCATAAGGCTAGAATTTGGGGTATGAGTTTCAAACATTGGGGGTAAAATGAGAGGTCAGTTCAGCAATATAACTCCTATTTCAGAACATGGTTTCAAATCCTCTTCTAAATAAGCTGAGATTATAAAGCTTCAGTGTAGTGAGGCAATTTTTGTTTTGTTTTTGTAGAGAATCACTTACTTAATTTTATTTATTATTATTTTTTAATTTGACCAAAGAGACATAAAGAGAAAGAGAGAGAGGGAAAGTGAGAAAGCAAGCTGTCAGGTCTGGGACTTGAACTGTGGTTTACTATGTGGGAGTCCAGTGCCTTCACCACCACACCACCTGCTGGCCCTCAGACAATAGTTCATAATTTTAAGTGTTCCTACCTTGTTATCTCTTCTTTGTGCTCAAGAGGTCCTGGCCTCACTAGTTCAGTGCCTTCCTAAGCCTGCCCTCACGCAAAGAGGACTCTGTCATCCTAAGACAAGTGTCTTATCTTTTGTGACACAGCTCGGGGAGATCAAGAAAAACAAGAGCAGAGACCGAAATGAAAGTCGACCTGCAAAAGGTTCTCAAGTAGAACAGCAGAGGGCAGAAAGGGAAATCAAAAACAAAAACAAAACAAACAAACAAACAAAACATTCTCCACTCTGTACCTTTGAGAATTAAGAGGAAGAGAACAGACTGGAATATGTGTTTAAGGGAATTCTGAGGTGGGAGAGTAAGGGGCTCCAGGGAGAGGAAGAAGGCCTTGTAAAAAGCAGTTCCGTTATGGTTGAGGACAGAGCTGCCTGCTCTGATTGTGCTTCTGTGGATGTGACACTTCTCCAGGACTGGGTCTTAGTGTCGATGGGGACAGATAAGCAAAGATTCAGGACAGCTCAGCATGAGATCATATGTGATTTTCCATGAACCGAAGGCTGTATCTCATGTTATACCAAGAGAGCAATGAGGGTCCAGTCTAAAAATGAAATGAATCAGACTCTTTTACCATTTTATTCTTCCAGAATTCTCCATGTAATGTTTATTGATTAGATCTAGATGGTTCTCACTGTGTATTAATTACGGCGTCACAGTGGTTCCTCTTTTCTTTACTCTTTCACATTTCCTTAGTGGCTGCCCTAAACTTCTGCCCTCTATTCTCCCTAAGTCCAGGGCCAGTCCCCTACTCCATGTTCTTCACTCTCAGCAAATGGCTTTACCCTGCCCTTCCTTGAAGTAAAAATACCTCTCAAAAATATATCTCTATATTTTCACTCCCTCCTATCCTTTAGCTCCTTTCTTTAAGGGGTGAATGCCTTGCTTCTTAGCTAAGACTGGTCCTTGGATAGTATTAACTGACCCTTCTGTACCTTTTCCAGGATGATTCTACTCATTATCTTCTCTTTTAAGATAGGTTCTTTCTCATCTACTGGAAAATCAGCTCAGATATATCAGTCCTAAAACAAAAACAAGCAATAAAAAAAGTTCCTTTTTCCTCCTACCACTTATCCCACTTCTCCCCCTCGCCCCCACCCCCACCCCCCCAGTTTTTGCTATAGAGCACATGTGCTGGCCAGAGAGCGATAGAGAGAAAGAGAAAGTGAAAAATCATCCCTCTTCCCTGGGGGGATGGCCACATTGCAATCCCTTCTCTTCTAGACACCTCTTGGGATTTTGGGCACACATGCACACACACCTGTTTTGTTTTTTTTAAGAGAGATTTTTGCTATAGGGCATGTGCACTCACCAGAGAGTCAGAGAGAGACAGAAAGCAAGAAATCATCTCCCAGGGGATGGTCACACCCCAACCCCTTCTCCTTCACTCTCCTCTCAGCATTTCAGGTATGCACACACACATACCCAGCAGGAGTTTCAAGACACTGGGTCCAGGACTCAAACCACCGTCAGCCCTGTGGGAGACCGGTGATGTAACCATTGTGCCATCTGCTGGTCCTAACATCTGGTGTGATTTTTTAAGCTGCCAGGTCAGTCACACAGCTGACCATGTGGGATCCAACGCCTTGATTTCCACGTCACCTGCCGGCCTCTACCTCCCCTTCTTTTCACTAATCAACTTTTTTTAGGTAGCATATATACCCACAGCCTCTAGTTTTTCACTATCCACTCACTCCCAGCTGCCGAAAATCTGGCTTCTACTTTTCCTAGGTTACTGAAACTACTCCTTAAGAGATTTAAAAAGTACTTTCTTGTGTTGTTTCCTCTCTAATCTCACCATCTCTTCCCATCCACCCGATATTCAATAACTTATAAACATAAAAGAAGGACTGCCAGTTCATCATCTGTGTATTCCCTCTCAACACCTCGCACTATGCTTTGTAGACTATAGGAACTTAATGAGAATTTGAACTGAATCTGGGTTTCTTCAACCTTCCTTATCATCCCATGACTCTGGATCTTCTCTCATCATGTTAGAAAAATATGTGGAAATGGTCTCATATGCTACAATTGGCATAGGGCACACAGCTTTCTCTAATAGGGTTACAGAAGGAGGAAACATCTCATCCTCATCAGTAGACATAAAAATTCTCTCTTTTTTTTGGAGAGGTTTTTGCTATAGGGCACGTGCGCTCGCCAGACAGACAGAGACAGAGAGACAGAAAGAGAGAAATCACCCCCCAGGGGGGATGGCCGCACCGCAATTCCTTCTCCTCCATTCTCCTCCTGGGATCTTGGGCACGCATGCACATGCACCCGGCGTGAGTTTTAAGCCACTGGGTCCGGGACTCGAACCACGGTCGACTACATGGGAGTCCAGTGACATAGCCATTATGCTAACTGCTGGTCCCAGACATCAAAATTATCTTAAAATCTCATTTGCCAAAAAGTATGAAGAAGACTGTGTTATTTTGATTTTGTACAAAAATTATAGGACATCAACAATAAATACCCAACATGAAATCTGTATTATAATGATCAATGATATCAATCAGCAACTCAAAAGTGAAGAATCTGACCTGCCAAACTTAACAATTAAGCTTCCAGTACCAGTAGCTGGCATAATGGCTATGTCACTGGACTCCTATGTAGTAGACTGCAGTTTGAGTCCCAGACCCGGTGGCTTAAACTCACGATGGGCGCGTGTACATGCGTGCCCAAGATCCCAAGAGGAGGATGGAGGAGAAGAGAAGGCCATCTCCCCTGGGGTGTGATTTCTTGCTTCCTGTCTCTCTCTGTCTTTCTGGCAAGCGCACGTGTCCGATAGCAAAAACCTCTCCAGGAAAAAAAGAAAGAAAGAAAAAAACAAACAAGTAAGCTTCCCACTGGCCTCAACATAAACCACATTGAAATGTCTGTCTTATTTAATAAGCTATAGCTCTTGAGCATTTTCCCAGGAAGTTCCACAAGTGGCTAAGACATGATATATATTAAACTATATCCAGAAATGGAGCCAGTCACTACTAATATATTGATATGACATCTTTAATAAATACACTTCTTTTCTGCACAGGGTAGAACACATAGTCTTCAAATCCAAATGCTTAGGGATTATCAATGTGATGAAGGGACACTTTGGTACTGCTACGCTGCCTGTGGGTGTCTTACATTGCTGTGAAATGGAGGTTCCTTCTCCCATCTCTCACAAACCCCTCTGTTCACTGAGAACCCCTAGGAGTGGTGAGGAGCAGCCCAACTGCTTGCACACATGCATCTACCAAAGTTTCTCAACCAGTTCTCTGCCTTACACTGCTGCTACCTCACAGCAACAGAGCCAGTGGTAAGTAGCTTTTTATAGTTATTTACTCGCATCGTTCCTTTAGAATGGGCCCAATCAGCAAAAATGCAAAGAATTCATGAGTTTCTGCAGTCTGTTCTAATACTCAGTTAAAATCCATCTTTGTCAGGGCCAGCCCGTGGCATGGTGGTTTAGGATCCTGGATTCCCTCATGGCTGACCGTGGTTTGAGTCCAGGATCTGGTGGCTTGCTTTCTCATTTTCTCTTTTGTTCACTCTCTTTCTTGCTCTGTCCCTCTCTGGTCAAATTAAAAATAAATAAAGTTAAATAAAATCATTCCTAAGGGACCAGCAGTTGGTGTAATGGCTATGTTGCTCAACTCCCATGTAGTCGACAGCGGTTCGAGTCCCGGACCTAGTGGCGTAAACTCACGCCGGGTGCATGCGCGTGTGTGCGCAAGATCCCAAGAGGAGAATGGAGAAGAAGGAATTGCGGGTGGCCATCCCCCCAGGGGGTAATTTCTCTCTTTCTGTCTCTCTATCTTTGTCTTTCTGGCGAACGCATGCACCCTATAACAAAAACCTCTCATCCCCCAAAAAAATTCTTAAAAAAAATCCATCTTTGTCACTATCTAATTCAACAGTATAGGTCAACACTGGAACAGGGAGCCTGAATTCAGTAGAGGGCAGAGATTTGTAAACACAGAATTTCAATATAGTTGAAGAAGGTTTGAGCTCTTCAAATGATAGGGATTTTTAAAAAAGAAGTAAACTATGTTTAAGAAATTGTATATTTTAACTTTCTCTTTTAAAAAAATAATTTGTTTGGAACAGTGTCTAAACAAGGTCCACACACATTACATTTGGTTGCTTTTGCTTTTGTTTATTATTATTTTTTTTATTGCTAGAGGGCATTGTGCTCACCAGAGAGAGAGAATGAGGCAGTGAGAGAAGGAGAGGGAGAAAGCACCCACCAATGGGGTGTGGTGATGCCACAATCCCTTCTCCTCCATTGCTCCATCTTGTTGGGACTTTGGGCACACATGCACATGGTCCCAGCATGTTTTTTAAGCCCCAGGGCTGCGATTAGAACTGTGGTTGGCCCTGTGCAATCCTGGCACTTTACTCACTAGGCTACAGGGCTGGCTGTTTATTTTGGTCAAATATACAACTGACCAAATTTAAAAACTGAAACTTATGAGTTTGGGGACCAACAGATGGCGTAATGGTTACATTGCTTAACATGGTTGACCATGGTTCGAGTCCTAGACCCAGTGGCTTGAAACTCACACCAGGTGCATGTGTGTGTGTCCAAAATCCTGAGAGGAGAATGGAGGAGAAAGGATTGTGGTATGGCCATTCTGCCGGCCCCCACCCCGCTGGGAGAGGTGTGATTTCTCGCTTTCTGTCTCTTTGTCTCTCTCTGTCTCTCCAGCGAGGGCATACACTCTATAGCAAAATCTCTCTTTAAAAAGTTATGAGTTTTAAAGATCACTTAAATGCAGGTCCAGCTATGGTGACATGTACTGCTAACACATTGTGCTCTATAGGCTGGGACCACATGGGAGACCCAAGTTTGGTTCCCAGTCCAACCTAAAGCCCGGGCACAGAGGTATGTGATCGTATTCCCAGCAATCCAGGATGTTGGGGCAGGAGGATCATGAGCTCAAGGTTGGCCTAAGCAACATAGTGAGTCACTGAATGAAAGAGCCAGGTATGGTGGGTGTGCCTGTGTTTCCAGCTGGGAGATTGAGGAGGAGGGCAGGGACATGGTGAGACTCTGTTTTGGGGTAAAAAATCATTTATATCCCCAAATAAATAACTAAACAATATGAAAGAAAATCAAAATCAAAACTTTGACTAACCTAGTCACTGAATAGATCATTCTCAAAATAAAGGTCTTTAAAGGCAGTAAACTATTGGGGTCACTGCAAAAGTCATGATATACTTTTCTATGCAAAAATTCATTTTGACTTTTCTGAAAGTCCAATATTTTATATAATGCAACAGGGGCAAGGAAATATTAGAGTCCTACTTCCCAAGTTGAAATTCACATTTTGGTTATGCTAAAAATTTCCCAGGGGATGGGCAGTTCAATGTCACTGTTCTGTCATATCATTGTAGTGAAAGGAGTCCTTTTTTACAATATTGTTTTTTTTTTTCTTTCTCTTTTTAATGATAGAGAGCACTTGTGCATGGGAGAGAGAGAGAGAGAGAAAGAGACAGAGACAGAAATAGAGAAAGCACTCTCAACAGGGTCTCATCATACCCTGATCCTCTTTCCGCAGCTCCTCAGGTTCTTGGGTGCCTGTGAGCCACGGTGAGTTTTCAGACCAACCTGTGGTCAGTCATGTGTCTTCCAGCACCACAGTCCAGTATGCAACCGACTGTGGCACCTATGCTGGGCCTATTTTCTCTTTTAAAGTTCTGTTTTTCTAGATATTCTTGTTCAATTCATGTCTTAACCCTACCAAACAACCTGTAAATAGTCTTGGAAATATAAAGAAATGAACATTTATTTTCAAAGAGCACTTTATTCATCTGGTCTCTCTACAGTTATATGACCGAAATTATTGAGTGAGTCTTCCAAGACGGTATCGAAGGAAGCAGACTTTGAAGTGAATGCTTTCTTTCATGTTCCTCCAACTTCGTGACTATAGAATTATCTTATGTCAAAAAACTGTATATATGCTAACATTAGCTTTCTGACAAAATGTCTATAAAAGACACAGGCTTGGGAGAAAGCCTTCAAAATATCTGATCCCAGTGAAATACAGTCCTCTGAATTTATCATGCCTAAGACATACAGATGCTTGTTAGATAATAAGGGAATGTTTTCTTCCTATCTATGCAATTAATTGTTGATATGTGGGAAGCTTTAAGGCATACAGCTAGCTCACAGACAGCAGACCATTCACGAGTTCGAATACTAAGGTTGTAATTGGGGATAACACATAGCAATATCATGATGTATGAGAGAGTACATGTTTCATTGTTATCACATCACCGCAACAAACACTAAGGAAACAGAACTAAACTCTGGAATGGCTGAATTTTAAGTTAAATGAAAAAAAATTTTATACTCACAATCAGCTGTATTACTTGATTTTAAAGGAAAAAATGCTTTCTACATCTACCATAACACCAAAGTAGACAACTAAAGTGGTTATAAGTTAAGCATATGGACCACTATGCAACACTTATTTTAGTAATGATGACATTTATAGAAATTTTTGTACATGTATAAAATCAAACTTTTGCCATAGGGCGGGCACTACCACACCCCTAAAATCAAACTTTTAAAACATAGACAAAGAGATTTCTTTTTGTTTTTAACTTTCTTTCTTTATTTATTTAAATTTGACCAGAGAGGACAGGGAGAGAGAGAGAGAAAGAAAGTAAGAAAGAAAGCCATCAGGTCCGGGATTCAAACCATAGTCGGTTAAGGGAGTCCAACACCCTTAACCACCACACCACCTGCCAGCCCCATAGACAAGGAGATTTCTAATCTAACCAACTCCTGTTTCTATGCATTAGAGAGCTAAAGATTGGAAAAAGATTCCTTTGAAAGTTATAATAATAGCTGAAAGAAAATAATCTAGATGAGTCAAGAATAAATGCCTCTCAGAAAGATGGGATGTTCTTATCTTCAGCTCCAGAAGCAGAAGTTGTAGAAGGTAGTATACAATTGTGTTGAAGACAGAGAAAAGCTCATCTCCATTTCTAAAAAGTGGAGTAAATGGGCTTCCACTACATCTTGAGAGTCTCAGACTAGATATTAGGACTATAATACTGATACAAACAGTCATTACCATAAAATAGCTTGTTAAAGGAGATAATGAAATCTCTCAAAATATCAATTAAACAGAGGTAATTCTTCATCCTTCTGAGATAATTTAGATATACAGTCATCCCTCCATATATGTAGAGGATTGGTTCCAAGAAATCACCCCTAATCTCCCACCCCCTGCCACAGACACTAAAATCTGCAGATGCTCAAGTTGCTTATATAAAATAGCACAGAATTTGCATATAACCTCTTCACTTCCTCTTGCATACTTTAAACCATCTCTAGATTACTTATAAGTAATTTTAAGTGTAAGTGAAGGGAAAATTTCTAAGTATATTTCTTCAGCATCTCTCTTTTAGGGAACCACATCTTTCCCATTTCGTAGCAATTCGTGGGGCCTCGTTGCATCCATGGTTGGGTGAATCTGCAGATGCAGAACCCACGGATTTGGAGGGCCAACTATAGTCTCTTCTGAAGACAAGTGATAGGAAGTCTTGTTTTCTAAGGTAGCTTTAAATTCTTCAATTACAAAGCATTGAATCCAAAATGGTTACACTAACTTTGGAACTAGATACTGGAGTCATATGAAAGGTTTGGATCCCAAGCCAGTCTGATCAGCCTGACCTGAACAAATCCACCAAGCCCATGGGTATGCCTGTGATCCTGTCTGTCTGTAAAGCTGGAGATAGGGCTACAGTGTGGCAAGACTCTGTTGAGGGTATTGTCTCTTGTGAAACAAATAAATGAAATAAAATTTTAAAAGACTTATAGCAAAACCTTCAAAAACAAATAACTGAGGCATGCATGTAGGCATATAGACCCTGTGATCTGAAAAGATAACAGATTAATCTATGATATTCAAGGATATTTGTCATTTTCAGTATTAGTCCATTTTCTCTGGATGCTTTTTTTTTTTTCCTTGACAACTTTTGCACATTACCAATACCGTTCCAGGTTTTGCTTATTCTATGAAATCTCGTAAACCTAGAATGTCTGCTAGGTCCTAGACAACCACCTTTTTCAAGTCTTCATTCATTAAAGGTCTTTCTCCCTATATAATATATATATAAAATATATAAATATACTCCCAGTTGGTCACTCCATTATGCCATGTTTCCTTATCAGTTGCCCTACGACTTTAAAGAATGAAACAGTGACATCTGTCACTGTGGTCTAATTGTTCTCTAGTTTTTCTATGTAATATATCTCATCTTGCAGCAAAATTGTAATTCTTAAGACGAGGCATGTATATATATATATGTGTGTGTATATATGTGTGTGTATATATAGTGCGTGTGTGCATGTGTGTGTGTGTGTATATAGATAGATAGCATTACCCCATGCATGTATATATGTGTGTGTGTGTGTGCGCACACACATATTATATATAGATAGATAGCATTACCCCACAGTACTTAGTTGAAGTTATTTACATAGTAGGCATTCAACATATGCTTCTTGCAATAATAAATGAATAGCCATAAATACGTCCTATGAACAGAATTTTAACTTCAAAAATGTATAACATCTTTGGACTACCATTAAGATTGTGAAATGGTAATTTGTTAGTACATGGATTTAGAGAGCAATCATCAAAGTTAAAACAAATCAGAAGTGTGAAAGTACCTTAATTAAAATGAAGACTATACCTGCAAGAGAGATTAACTCTAGATCATTAATGCTTACTCCTTTTATAGATACACTAACTCTGTGAGACTGCAAAATGTTAGATCTGATTTGGGTACTGCGGGCAGTGGTAAAACCTTATGTAAGTACTTTTAAAAACTCACCTCTAAAGTATTATGTTGAAATCCCACAGAAGCATACTTTTCATCTGCATGTAGAGCATACCTATAGCAACATTACTTAATATATGAGCATGTGAAGTATATTTTATTATAATAGTAGACAAGCAAACTGAATGTGTCCCAGGAAGGGGTCTTTTCCATTAACTTTTATAAAGGCTTTCATTTCAAACTTTCATTAACATCTGACAAGCAAGCTGAAAAAGCTTTGCTTACAGCTTGGGTTAGGGGCGAAATGCATTTTGGCAAAAGTATTCCAAGATTACACTTACTCACTGTGCAAGAATATACTAATTTGTTTTGTTTTGTTTGGTTTTGTTTGGAGTGTGGAGAAAAGAGAGAGAAAGGGAGAGAAGAGTCATGGACCCTACTTTATGGTTGCCATGGAGGCAAGGTCAGTCTTCCACACTTGGATCTACCAGCAGAGTTCAGACAGGTCAACGTGTGACCGGCTCAGGCCCTGGGGTTAAAAGTTCAAGCAGCGATGGAAAAACCAATATGTCCACGCAGAGTATGCTGTACAATTTATTTCAATTTACATCAAGCCATGCATATAAAATTTAGATAAATTCCATTCAAATCTGATGTTGCTTGACACACAATGTATGCAAACAGATGTCTGTGGGGCTTTTTCTGTGCTTTAGAAAACAACATTAAATTTAAAAATATGTCTCTGGGATTTCTTTATTGAATTACAAAATGAACATAATTTTAACTTAAATGTTTTCATTCTTTCTTCCAATTTTTTTTTTGGTGGTGGTCTTAATAATTTCTCAGTTCTCAATCTACTCTATGTCATATTAAAGAGGATAATGTATATTTACAACTACAGTTTCAGTGTTATTGTAGTTATAGATTCTATTTATATCCCTTACCACTTTCCACAATATTTAGTGATTGATATTTCTGATTTATCTCTGGCTTCTACCCTCATTTCCTTTCCTTCCTACTTAGAACAGAGCCATGATCCTGGAGGCTGCTGGGTCACCTTCCAGCCACAAGGTGGCTCCCCCCACCCCTTCTCTCAAGCAAACCGGGTATACACCTTTGCTGTCTACTCCAGGCAGAACAGGATTTAGAGGCCAATTATGAGCTATAAAAGCCATTATTTTCATTGGAAATTGATTGGATCACAACCCAGACCCTGGTACACCAAGATACAGTGAAAAATGAATCTTTAAAAAAAAAGAAAGAAAAGACTTGAATTCTGCTAATTTCACCCATTCTTCCAAAGGTACAACTGAGCCAACCTCAAAGCAAAATAAAGAAAATAACGAAAAATTCCAGAGGAACCTAATTTTGTTGCCAAAGGACAGAGTAAAATATTAGACCATATCAAATTTTAAGAAAAATATACGGACCTAATTCTCACTCAAACTAGACCCTTGCATTCTGGTTCTATCTCAGTAAGGGAGTTTTCATGAGAACTTTACAGCACTTGCTAGAAGTCTCACCCCTTGTCAGAGAAGAAGCAGTGATCTCTAATACTATGAAGCTTTAAGAGAAGAAAAAATATTACATGTTTTCTTCTTGCTGCTTAGCAAACAGGTTATATATTTCATAAATGTAATTTTTACAGACTACCTCATTTTCTATAGAGGAAATAGGCATGTCCGATTACATGGAAGGTCTGACTTCCAAAAGTCTGAATCCTAATTTCTCACATTTTCCATTTTCTATCCTGGGGAGAAGTTATTTGAACAAGTTTTATCTTTCTCATCAGTAAAATGAAGATAAAAATAGGACCTGTTCCTTGTGGGATTTTTGTCAGGATTAAATGAGTTAACACATATTGAGCACTTAGAAGAGTCCTTGATACATAATAAGAGCCACATGAATGTTTGCTGTTATTATTTATTTGAACACAGGACCTCCTTGTTTACAAGTACTTTGTAACATAATCATTTGAGATAAATGAACGTTCATGGATTTTGTGAAGATGTGAAGAGCATCATTTGCTAGATACCTGAGAGTCCTGATCAAGGGGAACTGATGGTATCTGGGCTTTTTCTTCCTCAAGAACTTAGGAGCATTTTTTTCATAATTCATGGTATTACTTTCAATATGACATTAGAAAAAGAAACTGGTGATGTTCAGATCTCAAGCTTGTTTTGGCTAATACTTGAGAAAATGCATCACTTGACTAAAGCAAACAATCATCAACAGTAGTTCTAATAATTTGGTTACAATATTCATAGTGTAAATATTTTCATTTTCCTTTTTCACTACACTAAAACAGTCTTTAAGATTTTCTCATGACAGAAAAAAAATTCTGTTAAGCCTCTTGTTAAACTTAGAACATATGAGTCCCTGCTGCTAATGTAAATAAACATTTTGAATTCCCCAGTAAGCATTTCTTTGACAATTCACAAGTAAATTTTCTAAGGGTATAAAGGATATCTTCAACTTAAGGTGGCCTGTAATAATTCAACCATGAGCAAAGGTTTATGGGGACACAAAATTCCTGCATTCACATAACTCACTGTTTGTATAAAGAAGGATCTACATACATAGATATAAATATATATGTATGTGTCGGTATGTATATATACATACCATATATGTCCACATATATACTCTCTTAAAACCTCCCATCTCTTTGGAAATACATATTCAGAGTCTAGGCAAGATAATCAAATCAATTTCTGATGGCCAAAGAGAGGAGTTTGACATTTTTTAATACCTCCTATACTGTCATACAACTCTTTATTCTTTATTATCTCTGTCAGCTACTACTAGGTGCCTCGTAGACAAATGTTAGTCCTAGTCCTGTCCATTTATTTCTATTTGGAATTATTTCAAGCCCAACTCTCTAGAACTGCTTGAAAATACTGTCTGGATATGTTGGCCTTACACTCTGGAGTGAGGATTGGAATAAGGGAAGGTGGAGAGGAATCCCACAGACAATTTGGCACTTTTTTTTGACGGAGGCCTGTCTTGGTGTTGTCTGCATACACAAATACAACTCTGAAAGACCCTCTTCCCATTCTGAGCAACACGTATGTGTCACCAGAAGCAGTATCTTTTGTTGCATGGATCAACTTTCACCATATTCTTAAGAGACTTTCTTTTATGCCAGTTACAGACATCATCAGTTAACGGAACCCCTTAAAGAACAGATGTACTGAAGAAATGCATCAATTCATTATTTGCTACAGTTTGGGGGTGTCTGTCCTGTGGGTTTTCTAGCCAAAGGCTTGTATGTTTCCCAAGAGAAATTTACTTTCATCAGGGAAGAAAATTGAGGCAAATCACTGCTGTTAGACCCCGAGCTAAGAGACACTGGTTTGTTGTCCTGTATATGTGAAGAAAAAACCCACAGTTACAGAAACAATCGCAGTTCCAATCCATCCGTCATTCTTTCCTAGTGTGAAAAATTACAAATGAGACAAAATTTTTCTCTGTCAATAGAATGTGTATGATTACAGCTGTTCATATTTTCACTCTAATGAAGGGCTCCGCATTTAATTGCAAGATTTATTAGAGACTGTACATTGCAATGTACGTGCAAAACAGTTCATCGACAGCTAAAATGCTAGTTGTTTATTCTGACCTTAATGATCGTATTTCTTAATTTGAAACAAAAAAGCATTTGGGAAAAATGTATTTTGTATCCTCCAAATTGGAAATTAATAAATTCAATGTAAGAAATAAAAAGGACTGGAGAAAAAAATATTGATTTATGTACGTAAGGCAAGAGAAAAAATAAAGATGCTTTAAAAAAAAAAAAGTCCATAATCCACCATTCTGCTGGAAACAAGAGAGTTGATTGCCAGCTTTGTTTGATTTCACAGAGATCTCAGACGAGGCTGGGTTCATAAACAGGTGAAATGATGGAGTTTATTGCAACGCACATCAACACTGAAACTAAATAACTGTGTTGCCATCTCGGTCCCGCTGAAAGACGGATGGTAAACTTGACCTGCCGCTGGTACTATCCGATTGCCATTTTTTATTCCCCCTTCACCGCCCCCCCAGGCTGAGCCACGTTGAGTAAATGCATGTGCACGGTCAGGTCAGACCCCGGGATCGGGTGAAACTCCGTTCACATTTGCATACAGGCGGAGTCTCACAATGAAAGCCCATCTGTTCCCGTCTCGGAGTACAAATCGAGTGTCACCCAACTCACTGCGAACGACAGCAGCATGGCCATTAGATGGAGGAACACTCAGCTCAGGTTACGGATATGGAACTGCTGATTTGGGTTTAAATACCTGATAACTGAAGACTTTTCATTATATGTGAACAAAGAATGAACTTTGAACTGCTCAGGAGATAGCCTCTCCTCACATTGGGTACCCCTGGTTCTGTCCATTACTAATACTTAACTACTATATTTTCCACTGTCTCTATTTTTGTATAAAAATTAGCCAGGCTGAATGTCACAATGTCCTAAATAATTGCTTTTTTTTTTCCTCCCAAAGGGAAAGGGTAAGAGGTGGAGCAGCAAAGGATGTTGTAAATAGAAAATGAACTCTGAACTCTATATGCCCTCAAAGGTCATTAATATCATGGCCATGTTATTCCTTGAACTTCTACATCTTACCAGGGTGGAGATTTCAGTTGCTAGAGTTTAACCAAAGTGTGAACTGCTCCAGCCCTTTATCCCTCCCGTCTAAACCCTCTCAGTTGAGTGAGACACCTGCGTCCTAGAATCTTCTCCACTCACAGGCCTGTTTATTCCAAAATAATTTATCAATCACGATATCTGTCAGAGATTATTTTTCTGTTAAAATTCTGGAAGTACCTTAGAGTTTACAGAGAGAAATCACATAGATTCTGACACAAAAAGATAGAGTTATTCAAGAAGGAAACCCCAGAATAATAAGCCCATCTAAGCACTAGACATGATAAATAGAAGGAAATTCGTGAGCAAAAATATGGGTAGGCTTTCATCAAATGCCTTCTTGTCCTGTTTTATGGCAAGAGTCTGTAACTATGAAAATCTTTCTGAAGAAGACACAAGCATCTGGGGTTTGGTTACTTGTGTTCGCATTTGAAATATTTCTGTATTCTGCTACATGAATCTCATTTAACAACAAAACACTATGTCAGCCATCAGCTGGGCCACAATGCATGTGTGTTGCATGTTCACACACACATACAAGCTCTGCTTTAGAATACTGAAAACAGACTGGCCAGTTTTTCTCTTACTAGTTATGCTTCTTGGCTTCCAATCATTAATAGTGTCACTATATGAATTGCAAATATAATGATTGGGTGAAAAAAGCATTTTTAAAAATCTGCAAAAAAACTTCCTTGGTTTGCTGTAAGCAGTTATGCAATTTTTCTTGCACATATTTCTTTCTTAAAATACTTACAAGAACAATCTTGTAGAGTATAATGTAGTGGATGACACATAGAATCCAAACTGTTTAAAGGCCATTGGGTCTTTAAGGCTGAGTCTTCTCAGCCAGAGTTTCTTTACCACATGTGAAACTATGTTCTTATTGTTTGTCCCTTAAAAATAATACCAGGCTAAAGAAAAGATTTGAGGGCTTTTTCTTTTTTCATCCCATGCAAGAGCTTATGGTCAACCTTAATGGAAGTCCTACATGCAATAAAAGAAAGAATAGGCCCTTTGTTTCAGAAGAATGACCAAGACAAGGGTGAATTTTGGTTCCACTTTGTCAAGTTTAAGGGGAAACTGAATTCAGGGAGAGAGAGAGAGAGAGAGAGAAAGAGAGAGAGAGAGAGAAACCCCCAGAGAACTTTCTTAGTTGTCTCCTCATTGCCTCCAATTTTACACTTAAAATATTTTGTTATTCTGCAAACAAGTTAGGAATTTGCATTAGTGGACCTGTGGCCATGCAGTATCTGGGAGATGAGCTGTTTATTTGCATTCCATGCAGCTGGGTGTCTAATGTGTGATCAGTAACAAAGCAGAAGAAACCAAGAAGCAGGAAATACAATACTAGAGGTTTCCTTTCTTACATCAGAAGAAAACGTGCCATTCAGGAGGTGTAACTGCTTTAATTCTATATCCCTTTGAGTGAGAAAGATTCTTCTTGCTCCAAAATGATAAAAAGAACAAAAACAAAAACTCGTTTATGGAATATGGGTTGTTTGGTTTCTTATTATGCACTATTGGTGGGGGTGTGAACAGGAACCGAACCTTGAACTTATTTTCCCCTTTGAACTCATGACCTTTGACAAGATTCCCCATGCGTTCCCCTTCAGACAAATTTCATCACAATTACAGTCCCTTCCACTTGAGTTAAAGATATATAATCATTGATTTGACCTAATTACCTGATACATCCCTTTCTTTGCAAGGTGAAAGCTAAATGTGTGAACAGAAGCTGACCCGTGAAGTTCTGATATCCAATTTTTATTCTAATTATCATAAAACACTTTCAGTCTTACTCTATTTTTCTCAAGTTTTCTTTTGGCCCCTTCTCTGAACCCACTATTCCTTCAAATTCAACAATGCCCCCTAGGTTTCAAGCTGCTTGGCAACAGACCTTCAAATGCATTATGCACTACATGTTCAAAGTGTCATTTTTAAACAAAAAACTAAAGACTAACTCTGCATTAGAAAGTGGTCACTAATCCCTGTCTTTCATGAAAAAGTCTTCTGAGGAGATAAAAGAGTGGAAACTAGAAAGTTCCCACAAGGTTTGAAATTATCTGACTTCTTAGCATCATCTATTATGATTCAGACTCTCTCCTCATAATTTACAAACTTCAGGTTATAAAGCGGACACAGGCAATATCAATAGAGTTACTATAATCAATTTAAACTATAGGGGATTGTCTTTTTTAAAGGGAGAATATGTGTGTGTGTAGGGGGAGAGGCAGGAGGGTGTCTGCTAAGTTCAGTTCAATAAATCCCAAGCAAATACTTTAATAAGAAAGTTTAAATCATGGAATACATTTTTAAAAATAAAATATGTGATTTAAAAGCAAAACTAAGATGGATAGAAACTATATACATTGACTTTAAAAATGACATTGTGAGTATATCTCTCTCTCAAGTTAATTTTTAAAAGGAATAAACTGAAACCATAGAAGGTTTTCATTATCTTGTCTCACACTACCAGAAAAAATAAAGATGAATTGCAAAAAGTTAAATAGCGAAGAGTAAACAAAGAAGAGGTTGTTTTCACTTCTTTATGTTGCAATTTATATACAGGGGAATTACGTTCTCCCAGAAACGACAGTTGGTTTTCCTTTATATCATTTTCGCATGTCACTACTAACTCCAAACATTAACAGGCATTACATGTAGAAGGTTACAAAAAGTCTGGAAAAAAATATATCTATGAAGTCAAATCACCTGTTCTACTTGCTGTAGCTACTTCTGGCCCCTCTTACAAAAATTAAACAACACTGAAAGAAAAAATAAAGTAATCTTTCATCTGACCACCACAGTGGATCAGCATCCTGAATTTTATTCTCAGCAATTAGTTTTAATTATACTTTGAAACCAAAAGCCTGAGCAAACAGGAAAGAAGGGGGGGAAAAGTATGTGGCTAAACTAGGAAATCATCACAGGGTGCACTGAAGCAAATCTTTAAAAGATTAACGTTTTATGATGTCAGGTGTAACTAGGATTGGAGAAACACAAAATAGGCTGGAAAGTTCCCACGATGCAAGGCCATTAGGTAGGGTTTCCAGAGGGGCTAGATAAAACCTGCTGCATTCCCTTATTTAGAGAAGTATAAAAATTATAGAACACACCATGGAATACTTGAAAAATGTCTAATCTCTTGTTCCACGGTGCCCAAGGGCATGAGGTGTAACCAAGGAAGTCACAGGAGTCCCAGAGTTTCCTTGATGAAAGCAACACGTAGCCAGATGGCTGGGATCCACATTAAGATCACATCATAGATGATAAAAACATACTTCTAATTCTCGTTTAGCTATCGAAAAAACCCTTTCCAATATATGTTAATATTGGTATACTAGGCAACACTCCAGGAAACAGAGAGACAGGGTGCCCGTTCTAGGAGAGAAATACTGAATGTGGTGTTATTTGTACTGAACCTCAAGATAGCTCAATGACAAATGGATGGATACCAAAATATAACTAAAAGAAACTGCCCCCACTTACAAGTCAGAATTCCAGGCTGAGGAATAAATTAAAAATTTGTACTCATAATAATTTCAGGGTTAACACAAATAGGGACAGAAATGCTTGGAGAAGAATATTCAGGAAAACAGGATAAATGTTATATCCCTGGGGTAGGGGGGGTGCTGTGAAATGATCCTCTGCAGTCAAGATTCTTAATGTGGTATCTGTGAACACCCTGAAATTATATGCAAATATGCATGTGTGCTTGCCTGTGCGTGCTCAATTTTATGGCAAGGAGAACCACTGCTACTTAGTGATAAGAAAAGGAATAAAAGCACCAAAAAATAATTATGACAATTTTCAAAAGAAAAGATGTCAGAAGCCAACTAGCAGTCACCATCATCTCTCACATAGAAGAGTGGTTTTCAAACTTTTAAAAATGGTTGCCCCAATTTAAAATATTTTATTAGGCACATATATTTATAAATGTATACATTTATAAATTATATATGTATACTTTCAATAACTGATTAATATTAGAGAAGCTTAATTTTTCTTTTATATACATATATTCTAATATTGTCTTCTCATCTGCTATGGATCACCTAGGCCACCTCTACTCTGGTCTCTCCCTTCTTTTACTTCTTACAAAATCAATCCTATAAAAACTACTTAGAGAAATCTTTTTTTTTTTTTTTTTTGGCCAGAGGGCACATTTACTCACCAGAGAGAGAGAAAGAGAGAGAGGAAGAAAAAAACAAAAAACTAATACCCCCCAGTGGAGCATGGTCATGCCACAATCCTTATTCCTTCATTTTTCCAATGAGTCACATTTTGGACAGGCATGTACATGTATCTGGAGTGTTTTTTCAGCTACCATGGTCAAGATTTCAACTGAAGTGGGACCAGCAGTTAGCGTAATGGCTACATCGCTGTACTCCCATGTAGTCGACCGCGGTTCGCGTCCCGGACCCGGTGGCTTAAAACTCACGCCGGGTGCGTGAGCGTGCGTGCCCAAGATCCCAAGAGGAGAATGGAGGAGAAGGGATTGCGGCGTGGCCATCCCCCCTGAGGGGTGATTTCTCGCTTTCTGTCTCTCTGTCTCTCTCTGTCTGTCTGGCGAGCGCATGCGCCCTATAGCAAAAACCTCTACAAAAAAAAAAAAAAAAAAAAAGATTTCAACTGAAGTTAGCCATGTGGGATCTGATTCTCTGTGCATAGCATTTAATTGATGCACTAAGGGGCCAGCTCTAGTGAAATGTTTCAGAAATATAAGCTATATCATGCCAGTCTCTTGCATAAAACTCATTAATTGCTTCCCATAACATGTCCAATAAAATCCAAATACTTTTCCATGGCTGAAAAGGCCCTCCATGATTTAGTCCTTTCTGCCTTTTCAGCTTCACATCTAGACATATTAACTGTCTTCTCCATTTATCCCTAGTTGCATGGCTTTCTTGATTATTCCTTGTACACTCCAAAATGGGTTCTATCTCAGTTCCTTTGCATCTTCTATTCCCTCTGCCTGGAATGCTCTCCCTCTCAGACTAACACATGGCTTGATCTATCACTTCACTCAATTCTCTGCTCCAAGGTCTCCTGTGAGCCCCTGTCTCAGAGACTCCCATGGTCACTTTTTTCAGTCAGTCTCTAGTTCTCCAACCTTCAGTCTTTTGTTGTTTTGTTTTGTCTCAGAGCATTTACTAGTCTGACATTATATGATATGCCTTTCCCAGTAAAAAGTAAGCTATTAATACATAAAGCTAAGGATTTTGTCAGTTTTCATCTCTTTGTTCCCAGTACTTAGGCTAAAGTCTATCACATAGTAGATCCTCAATGATAAATGAAGGAAGGAAGAACAGCTAAAGCAACTGACAAACATTCTACTTGCTATTTACAGTCACATTCTGACCATGACAAAATGAGGCCCAGCTACTCATGCAGGTGCGAGGAGTGTCAGCCCCTTGGAACCACACTGAACGATGATCCTTGACTCTCCACTCAGATGAATGTGCATGGGCATTCATCTGTTGACAAGGCTGAATGAAGAAAAAGGACTCCCACTGGAAATAAATCTATGAAAAATCACCAATTCCTTGTATGATAGTAGAGGAAAAAACTATTTCAATGTTGATATGATAAAAAGAATGATGATCAAAAATGAAGACTAAACTTATCAAATGACCTTCATTCATTTAGAGGTCAATTTCTAAACAGATGTAGAACTATCACAAACATGGCATTTAAATAATTCTTGTTATATATACCATATTGAGTTAAATTAAAAAATCAAGTTATACAATAGAAGGAATTTTAAGGATGAGGAAATGAAAATGCTCAAAAGTTAAAAGAAAGAAAGAAAGAAATTGCTCGAAATTTTGGACCACAAAGCATAATTCTACATAGACTAATAAGGTAGTCATATAATGCCATAAAAATATTTTGAAGGAAAGTCAAATATTCTTGGACATGAATAATTTCCACGTACCAGAAATTAAATAAAACTTTAAAATAAATTATAATAGACAAATCACTTAATATTTCTGCATCTTGGTATCCTTACCCATAAGTCAAAGAAACGAAAATAAATAACTTCTTCAGATCTCTTCAAGAACTTAAATAATTCAAGTAAGAATCTAGTTGGGTTTTTCAGTAAGCTTATGTGTTATGTGCTTATTAATGACTGAGATCAGAATAAATATTATTCTCATGAGACATTAACTTAGAAGATGTTATAGAAGTCAGCAAAAACAGAGAAGCAATCAAAAGGTTGAGCAGAAGTACAAATTAAAGTACTTCAAGAATAAAATAAAATGGAATTCAATCACAAAAAAAAATGTAATCAACAGGTCTGGAAGAAAAATAATCCAAAATATAAGTATCAATAAAAAGGAAAGGTTTAGAAAGCATAATACTATAAAAGATTTCATGGCAAGAGAGACAGGAAAATGAGCTCACAATATGACATATCAGCAAAAAACAATGATTTTTAGATTTCATATACAACGCCATAATTCTTAAGGGCCTAGGAAGGCATTCATGTTTCTCTATTCTTCACACAGGGATTGCCATATTGAAACAGACCAGTGGTCCATCCCTTCTGCCATGCTTCCCTGACAGTGAACAGATGTTTCAGAAGAAAGCTCTACTCTCACCAACCCAAATCCAATAATACACCTAATGATGCAATACTATATCAAGAACATCATTTCTTTTTGACCTCAAATGGCAATTATCTTCTACCCAAGGCAGAAGGCTGGCTCACTTTGATTTCATGCTGGGTGGCCCACTTAAGAGGTACCACTTAAAATGACATCAAGGCTGCTGTCTTCATTCACTTGGCTTTCCTGACACATGGAACTACTTACATAACTCGCTGTCACCACTATCAATATTAGGCTCTCAGAGGTTTGGAATCATGTAGGTATAATATAAATGGTTGTGTTCTAACCAGCAACTGTCCTATACAATATTTTTGCTTTCTTAAAAATTAAGATTTTTCTATTATTAGCTTCCATGTGTTCCATGGCTTGAGAATTCCCAATTCATAATAATATAAATGATCACCTGGAAGTGGAAACAAAAAGGAAAAATTAATCCTTAAAATTTTCAACAAGACCAAAAGTATATATAGTGATAAGAAGAGGCTTTTGATAAAAAAATTTTTTAGAACAAACGATGTCTTGGACTTTGTTGTTAATAGTTGTGTGAACAAAAAAAGATAAATAGACTGGTATGGCAAAAGGAGTTGATCAGGACTATGGAACCAGAGCTGTGTCTCAGTAGTTTCTCATCTCCTACAGCTTCATCCACTGCAGAAGCACTTACATCCATAAACCCCCAAGTCCTCTCACCTCCAGGGAAATCTCTGCCATACCCTTTCCACAGCCGTGGAGCAGACAATTTAAAAATTAAAGCTTCCTAAATGATCATTTAAATTAATATGAAAGAAATGGGGAAGCCTTTTCCTCGCTGGAAAAACAATGACAAACTTGGAGAAGCTAGTTGTTCTCTCCATCAGTGTACACTGGACATAAGAAACACAGACCATTGTGGTCTGTGATGCCACTCCATGGCTTGATCAGAGCAGCAATATGAAAATCCTGAATATTTTTTTGAGATGACTTCTATCTTCTAATTAAAACTGTGGGGACCAGCAGTTGGCGTAATGGCTATGTCGTTGGACTCCCATGTAGTTGAACACGGTTCAAGTCCTGGACCGGTGACTTAAACTCATGCCGGGCATGTTTGTGTTGTGTGCCCAAGATCCCGAGAGGAGAATGGAGGAGAAGGGATTGCGGCATGGCCATCCCCCCTGGGGGGGGATTTCTTGCTTTCTGTCTCTCTGTCTCTGTCTTTCTGGTGAGTGCGAACACCCTATAGCAAAAACCTCTAAAAAAAAAAAAGTTAAAAAAAATTGTGATGCCTTGATAATAAAGCTTATGACCAAGTCTCTAAAATAAACCATCTACCAAATGGACAAATAATCCCACGGTCTTTTTTAATCAATAGGTGAAAAAAAAAAAAAACTGAGGAATAAAATTACCAGAGTATTTCATAAAGTTAGCAATCCAAAAGCATACAAGATAACCTCAGAACAAAATAAAGCCAAAAGGCAAAAAGCATGAATTTCCTATCAATGTCTATTATACCAGGAAATGGTTTCTCATGAACCACAAATAAACAAATAATAATTCAAGCAGGAAAAAGTTAGCCTTAAGTATGAATTAAGTGATCTTACTGGTTCTTTGTATACCTTAAAAAGTCTCTAAATTGGGGCCAGCAGGTGGCATGGTGGTTAAGGCACTGGCTTCCTACATGTCTGACTATGGTTTGAATCCTGGACCTAGTGACTTGCTTTCTCACTTTCTTTCTCTCTCTCTCTCTCTCTGGTCAAATTAAAATAATAATAATAATGATGATGATGATGATGATAAATAAAGTTAAATAATCCTTTTTAAAAAAAGTCTCCTAAGTCAATTCTGGGAGTTAAAATAAATTAGTAATATTACCTTAAGATTCAATTGATATGTTTAGACAAGAATTTGAAAGTCAACTTTTTCTTTACTAGTCTGGAAATAAGGTCGCTATAAAAAATTAAAAAAAAAACTATAGGGACCAGCAGTTGGCACAATGGCTATGCTGTTGGACTCCCATGTAGTCGACCACGGTTTGAGTCCCAGACCCAGTGGCTTAAACTCACACTGGGAGCATGTGCATGCATGCCCAAGATTCTAAGAGGAGAATGGAGGAGAAGCAATTGCGGTGTGGCCATCCCCCCGAGGGGTGATTTCTTGCTTTCTGTCTCTCTGTCTCTCTGGCAAGCGCATGTGCCCTACAGCAAAAACCTCTCAAACAAACAAACTATAACACGATAGCAACTCACAGTGCCCAGTGCACTTAGAAATGTTTAATAAAAATAAATGATTTATTGTGAACTTTGTAATCCCTAAGGACACAGTAATAGCTATTGCAGTACAGATACAAAGTAAGCTTCTCTTAAAACTCTTAATAAATCAAAGGAAATGCAGTCAGAAAGGAAAAATATAGCAAACTTTTTAAAGAGAGATTTTGCTATAGAGCACGTGTACTCACCAGAGAGACATAGAGAGACAGAGAGACAGAAAGTAAGAAATCCCCCCCTCACGGGGGATGGCCACGCCACAATCCCTTCTCCTCCATTCTCCTCTCAGGACTTTGGGCATACATGTACACATATTTGAGTTTTAAGCTGCTGGGTCCAGGACTTGAACTGTGGTCAACTACATGGGAATCCAATGACATAACCATTACATCATCTGCTGGCCCCAAAAGAAAGCAAACTTTTTTTTTTTTTGGAGAGGTTTTTTTTTTGCCATAGGGCGCGTGCGCTCGCCAGACAGACAGAGAGAGACATAGAGACAGAAAGCGAGAAATCACTCCCCAGGGGGGATGGTCACGCCGCAATCCCTTCTCCTCCACTCTCCTCTCGGGATCTTGGGCACGCACGCACACGCGCCCGGCGTGAGTTGTAAGCCACCGGGTCCGAGACGCGAACCGCGGTCGACTACGTGGGAGTCCAGCGACATAGCCATTATGCTAACTGCTGGTTCCCAAGAAAGCAAACTTTTATCAAAAGAATAAGCATTTATTTTTATCAGTAATCATGATAGTTAAAAGAATACTAATAAATAAAATTCATAAATACTTAAAAATTCTCATTCAACTGCTCTTCTGGCCAGAGAGGACTAGAAGACAGTGGTTATTGAACTCATTAAATATCTAATGTTTCCCATTTCTAGTGGAAATCTGCATATCCAGCCCTAGGCCACTCAAGGCAACGACAGGCATCCAGATAACGAAAACCCTGGCACATGAAGTCTTAGAAATTCTTCATTTTGGGGGGGATGGGGTGGAGGGTGGAGGGGAGGATGTGATATTAATCAGTAACATTAGCAGTCTGCAACAGAATTGGGGGGGGGGGGGAGCAAGGGATTTAGACAATCAATAATCCAAATGGAATATAGAAGGAACTATCCATTTGTATGGCTTTTCCCTTTACTCAAAAGTAGAGAATAGCCTCTCAAGAAATCATTTGGGTCAATTCCTTACTCCCCTGGATATAAATATATAACTCCTTCAAAATAGAGAGATGGTTAATCACCCTATGTTAAAATATTTTGAAAGAACAACATTCCACAACCATCTTTGGAATCCAGCTCATCCTTCTATTTTACCATGTTTAAAAGGAAAATGTTCTTTCCATTCCCTCCCTCTCCATTCCCCTGGCCAATGACATGGAAAAGTCCTCATTGTTGCTCACTAACACCATGTCAAGAGTCTCCTAACCTTATCTCTAATCCCATTTCCTCTCAAACTCTAGAACTATGCCAACTTGTGATTAAAAATTAAATAAATTCACGGCTGCCTACTGCCTACAAAATAAAGGTTAAACGTGATCATTCCAATCTGTACCCAAACGATTTCCCCTGCTTTTCCTCCTCCTGCTCCCACTTGTGCTGCGTACGCTCCAGCCTCACTCCACTCAAGGAAGCCTTCTGAGTGTTTCCTCTCTTATCTTCGCTCACATTCCATTGTCTGCCAGGCATTCTTTCCTTCTCTAAACTGTTGACTGTACTTCACAACCTACTACCTTCTTGAAGTTTCTGTACTCTTTTCCACGAAGTTGAATATTTTCTTCCTTACTTCTAATACCATATCATAGAATTACCAAATTCTATCTTCATTACTTTTCCACATAAATCTATTTGTAAACCACTAGAGGACAGGAATAGTCTTGCTCTCTTCTTTTTCTTAGCTCAGAGCTTGCACAGGAAGGGACTCAAATGTTTGCTGAACTGTATTACAAGCATATTTGTGTATGGATATTTATTGAGACCCATTTTCATTTGATATGTGGATGATTTTGAGGGGAAATTAGTAAAAATATATAATAAAGGGAAGTTCAGTTACACTCCAGGTATAACAGAGTGACCTGGATATTTACATTCTTTGAGCTTTGCTACTTATTGGCTGTTGCCATGCATAAATCACAGTATTTCTGAGTAAATGGCATCTATACCTCTAGGCAGCAAGTCTGTATTCCAGGCAGAAAAAGAAGGTAATGAAACAAATGAGACAGTGAAGATAACAGAGGCAAGGGGCTTTCTCATCTTTCTCACTTTGCAAGAGACACTTTCTCTAATGACTTCAACCTTTTCCCTCGATGGCAGTCCTGTATCTTGTGACCACTTTAGTACAAGTTTGTCTAAAAAGGCAAGTATTTTCAGCCGGCTACTGTGAACAAAATCAGGGTTCTATAAGTTAGAAACAAGGTGGAATGGGTGCTGGTAGAGAGCCTGTCACAACTTGGAAGAGAGAAGATAATGAAATTGCTAAGTCTTCAGACAACAGTAAAACAAAGTTAGAGAAAAAGAAGCCAAGTTTATTGGACGAATTGCAGAATAGCTTCAGAAGACTGTATCAATCACTGGGGCAGAGAAATGGCAGCTGAGTTCCAGTACAGCTAATGCATTTTTATTACTAGGGAAAGAAATTTTATTCACAGAACTCAAATTATACTTAATGGATTATGAACAGTCAACAATTAAAACCAAAGAGATTCTCACTTTGACTATGAGAAGGTGATCCTTCAAGATACTTGTTAAATAGGCTGCTCTGAGCAATATCAAAGCATTGTGATAGAAAGCATTGCAACCTTTACCTTTTTATTTATTTATTTTAAAAATTTTGTTATAGGGCACACACTTGCCAGAGAGAGAGAGAGAGAGAGAGAGAGAGAGAGAGAAAGCAAGAAAGCCCTTCTCGGGGAGGATGGCCATGCCACAATCCCTTCTCCTTTATTATCCTCTCAGGATATTGGACACACATGCACATGTGCCTGGTATGCTTTTCAAGCTGTCAGGTCTGGTGCTCGAACCAGTAGTTGGACATGTGGGATCCAGCCACCCCAACCACCATGCCACTGGCTGGATCTTGACCGTCACCTTTAAATCTGTTTTCAAATGTACTTTGTAAGCATCTATTAATAATAATATGTATTTAAACACATTTATTGTGTCTTCCTTTGTGAAAAGTATGACGCCAGTTTCTGGAGGCTAGCAGAGAGAACACAAAGCTGGGTTAGATGTTAGCATTTTCTTCAAAAGAGATCATCATAAAGAGGGAAATAAACATGAAGAGGGTGAGAGGGATGATATCGAATGGGTGGGGACAGATTCCAAATGGGACCGTGGGTATCAGGATGTCTTCTGCACTAACACGGCTGCTCCAGGGACAGGAGAGGGAGTATTCCCAGGTCCGGTTGGCATATTTTAAGGGCATTCGGACTTTTACAAACACACACTATGCCTGCTGTTTGCAGCTTCTATGTACTCATGTCATTCTGAATTTCCATGGACACTCAGCTGTTAACACTTCATGTCACAACTTCTAGCTCACTCATTCTGAAAAGAAACACAACCAATGACCTTTCCTTTTAAAAAGCAACATGTTCACAATAGTTTTTCTAACAGAAATATGGAAAAACAAAGAAAAAAAAAAACCCTTAAGCCCATAATCCCATTATCCAGAAAAATCCACTATTAACATTGGTAGATGCCCTTTCCATACTGCGGCCTTTTCCCTTTAATATATCATGAACATTTTCCTATGACAATAATGACTCCTCTACTGACAACACGATTTTTAATGTGCACAACATTCCATCATATGAATGCACTGTAATTTATTAAACCAGTCCCATGTGATTAAACATTTAGGTTGCTTCCAAGTACTTGATGTTCTAGGAGCTATGTTGGCTTAGTTCCTTATAATACATTTCTAGAAGTAAAACTTCTAGGTCTAAATCTGTGCACATTTTCAAGATTTTTGACAAATAACTGTCTTTTATTTTTTGTTATAGAGATAATACATAGTCACTACATAACATTTAGAACTATTTGGACCACGATAGTGGTACAGCAGTAACATGCTTGCTCAAGGGATGTTAAGTCTATACAGAAGCTCATGGGTTCGATTCCTAGGTTGACCTTTAGACAACAGATACATGCCCATGATCCTGGCTGGCTGGGGAGGTTGGCTGTTTAGACCCTGTTGAGGGTGCTTACCTCTCTCTCTCTCTGTCTCTCACTATCATGAAAGAAATAAACTTAAAAATTTAGGAGTATTTTAGCATGCCAAAAATATTTTGAAGAGTATAATTGTCTTTTTTTTTTTTCTATGCACACTCATATTTTCTTTTTCTTTCTTTTTTCCTTTTTTTTTTTTTTTTTTTTTTTTTTTTTGAGAGGTAGATTTTTTTTTTGCTATAGGGTGCATGCTCTGGCTGGAGAGACAGAAAGGCAGAAAGTGAGAAATCACCCCCCAGAGGAGATGGGTACACTGCAATCCCTTCTTCATTCTCCTCTTGGGATTTAAGGCACACATGCACACGTGTCTGGCGTGAGTTTCAATCTGCCGGGTCTGGGACTTAAACTGCAGTTGACTATGTGAGAGTTGAACTCCTCAACCACCATATCACCTGCCGGTCCCGTACACATGTATTTTCAAAAATAGGAGTTCACTGTATGTGCTGTTTTGTAATATTTTCAATTAATAAAGTGTGACCATCTTTCTATAATCATTAGATATTATATAAATACCAGTTTTTATGGTAGCATATATTCTGTTATGTGGTAATAACTTAAGATATTTTTTTCTATGTCCAATTCTGTAAACAAATCTGCAATGAGTATACTTAGACGCTGTTACATTATTTATCTTCTTAAAGTAAATTTCTAAAAGTTGAATTGTTAAGTCCAAAAGTCATATGCATTTAAGGTTTTTGTTACATTTTCTCCTGGAAAGACGGTACTAAGCTATGAACACACCTGCAGTGAGTAGCCACTTCCTATACTTTTGCCCAACACTGAGTATTTTCACGTATTGCTACCCAACCCTACTGGGCCTGATTCTATTGCTCTTTTAAGACATAATTCAAATATCAGTTCCCCAGGGAGGTCTTCCCTAATCTCCAGTTTCCTTTCCAGGTGTAGTTATTGGTCCCTCCACAATGCTCTCATAATATCGTTTATGGTCCTCACTTTATGTTTACTACTCTGTAGTCAAATTACTCATTCACATATTGTCTTTCCCATTAGTCTGTGTGCTTCCGGGAGGCAAGGGTCATGTCTCACTCACGTCTGTAATCCCAGTGACTGTCTGACACACACCAGGCACCAACAAATGTTTGCAGGGCAAATGAACAGATTAGTGTCAGAATTTCCAACATTTTCCTACAGAAAAGGCCACACGCTTAGTTTTGGAGTTCAACTCGAGATATAACATGCTGTGCAAGAATCCATATGTATTAAGGAAAAATAGTAAGTGTCCAGGGTTTTAAAAGTATAATGTAGGAGAAAGTATTCATTAGTAATCCATATGGAAGGAAAAACAAGATATTATCTTTTTAAACTTTGATTAGCAAATCTACAAGTTACAATCTTGTAGGATATGGGGAAACTTGAAAATAGTGATGTTATACTGTTATGGAACTTTGTAATCCCTCCAAGGGTATAAAACATCAATAATCTGACCTTTGTTATGAACAAGGGCAATGAACACCCTTGTATATGCATCTTGCTCCTTGCTACCACTGCCCCATAATGGACGGAAATGCACTTGTTTGTTTTAGTATGGGCCAAGCTCATTAAAATGCCTGTCAACATTTTTCTGTCCCATATTATTCTTTAAACCTTGATGAGTTCATTTGTTTTAAAGCTAGGGAAATAGAGATGATAAAAACAAAAGGAACTACATAGTCTGTGGCAAACACTATAGGTCAAACGGCTCAGGCTCTTCAATCTTCTGGAGCTTCAGAATTGATTAGAAACAGCATCTGCAAGGTTGTCTCCCATTGGAATATTTTTTTTCCTGCAAACTCAGCACCCCTGTAAAGTGAGGAGCTGGTTTTGTCATATATGCTTTATCTAGACCATATCCAGACACTTACACATGTCAGTTAACAGTGTAAATGCATTTCTTTAATGTTTGAAGTCTTTTCTTTAATGATTGCTTTCATTCTTGTGTTGATTGTAGATCAGAATTCCAAGCATAATATTAATAACATACCTAATAATTTCTCCCACTGTTTTTCTAGATCATTCTCTGTTCTGATGACCACAGAGTTTTAAACTTGGGTATTATCGAGATTTACAGAACAGGAATTTATAAAGCCCTCTAATCTGAGATGCATTATTTCCAAAGAACTATTTTTAAATGATGACCCCAAGGTGTATGACAAAAATGGACAAAGGGTTTATGGCAATTCATGGGAATCAACACACTAAGGGTCAACTACCACTTATTATTCTTTTAAAAAATGTTTAAATGCTTATTTCCCAAAGTGATCACTATCAGCTAATGGAAACCTCTTTCTGTCTATTTCAGTACAGAAAGACATAACGCTTAAGAAACTAAGTGACAGAACAGAAAGCAGATCAGTCTTCAGATTGGGTCCAATACATCTGCACCTGAATTTCTCTTTTTATTTTTAATCTTGACCAGGTAAGAAATTTTGTTCTGTTCTCAAGTCTCTTTTAATCTACATGCTGCCCCTTATCCCCTTCTTTCCCTTATATTTCACCCACTGAAGAATTGGGGATATTTGATAATATCCTACCATCCGCATTTTGCTAACTGTATACTTCCAGGACACTTCAGCGTGTTCTTCCGTCCTGTTTTTCCTGCGGGTTGGCAGCTGATCTGAGGAACTCAGTAGCTCATGCTTGGCCCGCTTTGTGCCTTAGTTTCTTCTTTTTTAATCACCAAAGGTAGTGTGCACTTGCCAGAGACAGAGAGAGGGAGAGGTAGAAAGAACGCCACAATGGGGTGTGGTCACACAGCAATCTCCTCTCTTCCCTGCCTCCATCCTCTCAGGATTTGGGGCATGCGGGCACATGGGCATGACATGTTTTCAAGCTGCTGGGGCTGGGATTTGAACCACAATTGGCCATATGTAATCTGGCTCCTTTAACTACTAGGCAACAGGGCCAGTCTGATGCCTCAGTTTCTTCTTCCTTCCTTCCTCCCTCCCTCCTTCTTTCCTTCCTTTCTTTCGTTTTAAGGTTTTTGTCACAGGGTACATGCACTTGCCAGATAGCCAGAGAGAGATGGTAAGAGGGAAAGTGAGAAATCATCCTCCAGAGGGGATGGGCACACACAGTACCTTCTCCTTCTATTTCCTCCTGGGATTTTGGGCACGCATGCACACGTGCTTGGTGTGAATTTTAAGCCACCAGGTCTAGGACTTGAACCATAGGCAACCATGTGGGAGTCCAGCACCTTAATCACCATGTCACCTTCTGGTTCCGCCTCAGGTTCTTAATCTGAAAACTGGACCCTCACACATGAATGTATTACAGGTCACTGAGATGTCTATACTTAGCACCACAGAGGGAGGTTGAGGCTCAGAAATAACCGTGTGGGGGAGAGGGCAACTGTTGGTGTGGGGGTTAAAGTTCTGAACTGTCACATGGCCAACCACAGTTTCAGTCTTGGACCCAGTGGCTTGAAAATCATGCTGGGCACCTGTGTGTGTCCAAAATTTCAAGAGGAAAATGGAGAAAGGATTGCTGTGTGACCATCCCCACTGGGAAGTGATTTTCCTCTCTCTGTTTCTTTCTGTCTCTCTCTGGTGAGTGCACATGACCTATGGCAAAAAAAGCTAAAAAAAAAAAAAAAAAAAAAAAAAAAAAAGGAAAGAAAACAACTGTGGCAAAAATGTGATCAGATCCTGCACCTGTCTGACTTGTCTGGATTCTAGCTCTGCTACACGTGAGATGCATAATCCTGAATCTCAAGCTGTTTCCTCACCTATCAAACCAGGGTGCCGCTTGCCCCTCGAGTCTGCCGTGAGGGTTAAATGGGGTGAAACATTCAAACAAGACTTTACAGTGGAAGGTGCTACCCAGGGTACAAATTAGTGATTGCATTACTCTTCAGCAGGTACTAACATACTTTTATAACAAAAATATAATTTACTATACAGCACTGACTCAAAACAAAGTGATGATATATATGAATTGGTGAATACTTGTGAAGAAATAAATGACCACTCCAGCCTCCTGGAAACTTCCTGCTCTGTGACTCAAGAGCTCGGTGAGATTCGCAGGATGAGGGCTTCGTCAGCTTCTACTCTACACAAACATCACAGAACCATTTAAACAACTTACCCTGGACACTCATCAAAATGTCGAGTAATGATTTACAACAGGCGAATACCCCCCCCACCGGCCCCCACAAATGCTGATTTGTATTTACCTTTCAATCTGTGCAAATCCATTAACTATGAATTCTAATGCTCTTCTTCAAAGTACTTTGCCAGGTCACTTCCTCTCTTCCATTCCACATCCTGTTTTCTCTGGGCTTCTCACATAAATTAACTTGAAGGCTCTCCTGCCTGCTCACCTACCTCACACCTCTGACCTTCTCCTCCGCCCAGCCTATGCCCGAGCCCTCCTTTCTTCTCTCCCCTGCCCATCGAACTTTCATCCCGTCTTTCAAGCAGTTTTTGAAATAGTATTTCCAGGTGCTCTTGACTATCTAGTGAAGAAGTAGCTATTTTCCTAGAGCTGTGATCTCCAATACAGTAGCTACTACCTACATGTGGCTGTTTAGATGTATATTTAAATGAACTAAAATATTAAGATTTTAAAATTTAGCCTCTTGGGACCGGCAGGTGGCGTGGTGATTAAGGGCGCTGGACTCCCTTGGTTTGGGCCCTGGACCTGGTGGTTTGCTTTCTCACTTTTTCTCTCTCTCTTACTCTGTCCCTCTCTGGTCAAACTGAAATAAATAAATAAATGGATAAATAAAGTTAAATGAAATAATTTTTAAAAACTAATGTAGCCTCTCAGTTTCAACAGCTGCATCTCTTTTTCTTTTCTTTTCTTTCTTTCTTTCTTTTTTAAAATTTGCCAGAGGATGCATGCACTTGCCAGAGTGAGACAGAGAGGAGGAAAGCAAGAAAGTACCCCCACATGAGGAACTGTCACACTATAATCCCTTCTCCTTCATCTCTCCCTCCTTTGGGGAACTTGAGCACGCACACACATCTGACACGGTCTTCTCTTCTCTTCTCTTCTCTTCTCTTCTCTTCTCTTCTCTTCTCTTCTCTTTTCCTTCCTTCCTTCCTTCCTTCCTTCCTTCCTTCCTTCCTTCCTTCCTTTCTTTTTGGAGTGGTTTTTGCTATAGGGTGCGTGCACTGGCCAGAAAGACAGAGAGAGACAGAGAGATAGAAAGCAAGAAATCACCCCCCAGGGGGATGGCCACACTACAGTCCATTCTCCATTCTCCTCTCAGGATCTTGGGCACGCAGACATGCACACGCACCGGCATGAGTTTAAGCCACCGAGTCTGGGACTCAAACTGCAGTCAGCTACATGGGAGTCCAGCGACATAGCCATTGTGCCAACTGCTGGTCCTCTGACACGTTTTTCAAGCCATCAGGTGAACAGCGCAGTCAGCCATGGGTGATCCAGGCTGGTTCTAGCTACATTTCAAGTGCTTAATAGCTACAAATGGTAGTGACTACTCTACTGGCCAGTGCAAATACTACAGAACATTTCCATCATCTCCGGATGCTCTATTGGACAACACTATGCTAGAGAACCCTTTCCTCTCCTTCTTCTCTACAATCTTGGAAAACAGCGTAGTGTAGGAGAAGAGATAGGAACTTTCAAATTAGATGCCATTTGGCTTTTGAATACTGGACTTAAAAGTGACTGATTGTAACTGGGTAATTGCCTAGTACAGTGGCTGCCAAAGAGTAGGTGCTGGATTCATGGCAGCCATTACTGATATACTGCTGTTTTCTTAAGTAACCCAGAGTCTCTAGATTTTGCCTCTCACAGGGTTCACAAGAATTTGGAAGGAGTAACGACAAGTGTTACTTCTTTTTCTGAGAGGCAGAGAGACATATTGGAAAAAGTATAAGCCTTGGAACTAGAGAGACTTGTTTAAATCCTGCTTCTGCTACCTTAGTAGCTGAAGACTAGGCAAACTAATCTCTGATACTCAGTTTCTTCATCTGTAATACAGGCATAATAATACCTACCTTGCACAGTAATAATGATGATTAGAGGTAATGTATCTAAAAGACCACATTTAGTACATGGTAGGCATCCAATAAATTTATTATAGGAAGCAGTACAATTAATTTACCTTATTCTGTGCATGTATTCAGCATCGTTATGTGCTAAGTAAGTGACTGCAGTTGTTGGTAATGAAGGTCAGGCTAATCCGTCTTTCGCGGGATGGTGTGTATGCATTCGTTTAAACACTTCTCCCTAAATAAGGCTTTCTCTGATACTCGTAGGATGTAGCTAAACTAAAGTTTCTCTCTATGGTATCATAAATTTCACTTATAATAGTTCTCTTAAATTTATATGATATGAAAGGAAAAAACTGAGTATTCACAATACATCAGACAGACTTTAATTTACCTACTCAGTAGTTTTTACTACTCTAAAGGCATTTATGGAACGGCATGCTGAATTGGAACTGCAAAGACTGGCATAAAGAACTGTCACTATCACTGTCACCAACAAAGGCTACAACTTAAAATTTTGCCTGGACAGCAAGTCTGAAATTTCTGCCATCAGAGCATAATCCAAAACTCACAACTCGAAAAAACAAATAAACAAACCACCAGAGATAAAGGGTATTCACTAGACATTAAAGGGTTGAAGGAGGAGGAAGCATGTTGTGGCTTCGAACTATCTTATATTCAGGCTGCCAGAAGAGTGGCAAACAAGATCTGAACCCTCTTCTTTCAGCAGCTGGTACCTCCTACGTGGCAGTACATTTCCAGCTGCTCTGTACGCTCCAGTTGCCCCGTTCCTTCGATTGCTAGAACGCTGTGGTTCTTTCTCAAGTATCTTTGGAGGAAGGGGTGGAGAGAGGTGAGTCACCAATTTAGTAGGCATTCTCCAGAAAACACACACGTACACACACATACTAAACAAACAAATAAATAAAGTTTTTAAAAAGACAGTTACCAAGTAATCAAGTAAAGAGAGTTATAAGTTCAAAACCGGGATGATCCCACGGCAAGGATTCAGTTATCATGGAGCTCGATTCCTTTATCTCTCAGAGACAATCAACCTTCAGCCAGAGGAGTGTAACCTTAAAACCTCATAACTCAATTTAACATAGTGTTAAAGTTTGGGGGGATATTTGTCAGTGCTGAGGCCGATCTAATCGGTCTGAGGGACCCTAGAACAAAGAGCAGTGGGTGAAGAACATGTCACCCCCGCGCACATTCGTTTCCTTGATGAACAAGGAGCTATTAGCTGCAGAGAAAGCATTATCTAAGTGAAGAATGATGCCGATTGTTTTAGCTGCTTCTCTTGGAATTGTGGAGTAGAACAAGGGTCTCCGTGAGTTAAGGAGCACTTTTTGTTACTGTGCTGTTGTGGAATTATTTTTTTTTCCAATTAAGTTTAATATGGCAGAGTATACAGTCACACAGTTCCTCTTCAACAACCATCAGAAACAATTTCAGACATTGGTCTCTTTTACCCTCTGATCTTACCTCATTAAATCAAAAAGTTTAAAAATAATCATGTAAGACTTGACAAAAAAAATCTAGTTGGGTTAAATACTAACTTTTATGCAAAATTCAAGAAGACAGTCATACATGGCCTTTTTACTAACAAGGTAGCTAATAAAACATCTAAAGACAGGCATATATATATTCATTGAGCCTGTGGCTTTTTGAAAGGGCAGGCATCATTTTCAAAAATTTAATTTTCCATAAATTATAAACTTTAATTGTAAACTTCTATCTGAAATATTATTTCTAAACTCAACTTCTCAAAAAAATTTTGTTTACCACTTAAAATAGTGTCTTCTAAATTAGTCATTGCTGTTAGCAACTGTAGGCAGAAATGTGATCGACAATGTATTTTTTAAACTACCTTATGATTTTAGCTTGTTTTTAAAAAATGTATATACTTTTTAAAAATTAAATTTCATATTAAAATTTTGTCTTTAATTTACATTGAGTATAGTTATTATATTTTAATAGCTTTAAATCATTGATAACATTTATAAAAGAATATTAACTGTTCCCTGAATGCAGGTTTTCTGATTTAAGATGTAAAATTTTAGTCTTATTTTTGCTGAACAGGATTTCTTTGATCATTTCTTTTTACATGCTTTCTGGACGTGCTGGACTATGAACTGATAATTTAAGTGCATGTCTTAGAAATCTAGAAACTTTCATATAACAAACTTATTAAAATATATTTCAGAAACTGAGATTCAGACAATAACATAAAATATCTGATTTTATCATTTGAAAAATGACCTGCGTATTTCATTTTAAAAGGATAGTAAAAGTTTCTTAATCAAAAACTTCTCAGGGGTTTTTTACCACATGGATTTACTGCAAACCTGCTGCATCTGCTAGGCCAGTAAACCTGCCAGCCCCCCTCAGTCAATATCTCCCATCAAGATGCTGCGTTTTAAAAATCTTCCTCATCGGGTAAATATTATAGGATATATTCTTTTCTAACTCTGCAGATATAGCTTTCATGGAGACATTTATGAGAGCTGAAAGGATTGAGGAAAAACTAAAACCCATACTGCTTTTTAGTTTCTTTTTTTTTCTAATTCTTTATTGGAATTTCAATAATTCATTTAGCAGAGTGTGCAAAAAATTTCACAGAAATCTTTTCTTAATTTTACACTTTGACCATATATTGAAAATCATACCTAGCATGTTCTTATATCACTTGTACTGAAAAACATAATATGTTAGAAATATTATGAGTCATAACTTGGGTAAGAGTTTGAAGAACATTATAACTAGATCAGACAGATCTCAGTTTTTGCCTATTCTATACCAGAAAAGTAAATTTAACATCGTGAAACTTTTTACCTAGGTAATGGCTTCTTCAGGGCAAGCCAGGATGTCTGCAATGTTCTGCAGGTGATTCATACAGTAATAGTCATCATTTTGATATATAGTATATCACATTGTATATCAGTCATGAGTGAACTATAAAATGTACCAGAATGACTCAACTGCCAGAATTTGCCAAATCACTACTTGTGCAATTCTAGCTCTTTTCCCTTAACTAGCTTCTTAGAGACAAACAAAAAGAAACGACGAAATGTAAGAAGGTGAAAATGAATATAAGAACATAAGAAGCAACACAAATGCCAAAGGAAGACCAGCGTGAGATATAAAATGTAAACATCCTAAAAGTTTGATGTGTCTTCATAAGTTAGTCCCCATTTATTTTTATTTTTTCTAGATTTATTTAGTGGAGAAACCTAGCCTTCCTAATTGAATTGAACTTAATATAAACTTTTCCAACTTTTTAAAAAGAATTATTTTATTTAACTTTATTATTTATTTATTTAAATTTGACCAGAGACAGAGCAGGCGAAAGAGAGAAAGCAAGCCTCCAGGTTCAGGACTCGAACCGTGGTTGGCCATGTGGGAGTCCAGCACCCTTAACCACCATGCCACCTACCAGTCCCCCAACATTTGTTTTAAATTTCTTGGCATCTCATAGGCAAAATCATCATTCTTGCATGTACCTTTCTCTTTCAATTAAGCAAAGCTGGTACTTCTTATGTAGCTGAAAAATGCTTTTCCGCTGGTAAGACAAGCTATATGTATTGCCCCTTACACTGAATGAAACACATCTAAACAAATTAATATAGAGTTAAGAAATTATATTGCAATTTGAAATTTTATCCATGGATCAAATACAAAAGCAGTAAAAAGTTCTCCCTATTTGGCTTCTTTCAATGTGTCTCATCCCAAATAGATAGGGAACTTTAATACATCCAAATTAGGGGAAGGGGCCGGCAAGTGGCATGGTGGTTAAAGGCGCTGGACTCCCACATGGCCGACCATGGTTCAAGTCTCGGACCTGGTGGCTTGCTTGCTCACTTCCTTTCTCTCTCTCTGTCTCTCTCAGATCAAACTGGAAAGTAATAATGATAATAATAATAAATAAAGTTAAATAAAAATAATTCTTAAAAAAATTAGGGGAAAACAGTTAAACTACTAATACTATCAAATTAAATAAATTTGTCATTTTTAAGGACACAAATATGCAAAAGATTTCACAATAAGTGCTCTTTAAATTGTCCTGGTATTCCTTAGGAATATTTGGAAAGATGCTTGCTTTACGGATGAAGACATTTGCACTACAGAACAAGAAAGCAAGGGATGTACTATAGACACAAACAGCTCTATTTTCAGCTTCAGTGATAAGATAAAGAAAATAACAATTATTTATAATAAGATACTTAAGAACTCAGGTGTCGTTTCCTAGAAAAATCTCTTACATACTTCAACAACTACCGTAACACCCCAGGAGACTCTGACACCACTTTACAACTACAAGAGTCAAACTTCTGCAAACAATGTCTATATTAGACTGTTAACTGTAATTATCTAAGAAATTGGTCATTTAAATTTCCTTAATTTTAATAACAAAAAAATAAACTCTTAAGAAGATTAATAGATTTTGTTTAAAAGGTAAGCATTCTGTCAATAGAGTGAATCTTCCCCCAATAGCCAAGTAAAGACAAATGTCTAAGGAAAAAGACGACATGTCAGAGAACTTTGTGAAAATAAATACAAGTAACTTTAAATTGATAGTCAAAGAACCTGTATCCAAGAGCAGCTGTGATATTTCGGTGGCCAGACCAACTGAAATATATATGAAGTATACAGTACAGGTGTAAGGCCATCTTATGCTTCTCTACTCAGATAAGAATGTTCCAGAGTTTTTACGAAAATCCACAATGTAGTCTCTCTTAACAAAAAGTGCAGCCTTTATGTGGGAAAAAAAAAAAAAAAGAGGCCCAGTAGGTGTCTGAGAAACCTGACACAGATCAATAAATCGGGGTGAATAGCATTGCCTAATCTGAGTATAAACAAATCTCAAAAATGTTATTATCAAATGACTATCTTTTAAAACTATAAAAATTAGATGATGCCTATGAAGGTCTATAAACCGAAGAGCTTCATTAGTAAGTTTGTTAAGTTTCGTCTTCAGATGCTCACAGGAATGTCAACTAAAAATTAATAAACAGCTGAGATTACAATTTTATTCACACATCTTAAGAGAGAGCATAGAGTTTAGTAAAAGTGAATTGATTCCCATATTTTTTTAGAAATAATTATCATCTGTTCAAGTGGGGAAGTAAAGTGAAAAATTGGCCAGTCAAAATTATTAGTTTCCTATTTAATATTTAATCACCGTGTACTCTCACTCATTTCACCTGTGACCAACCCTTGCCATGTTGTTCTGCTATGCCTGTGACACTCTTTTCTTGCGATTCCTTAATAAATCTAATTCTCGACATTTCCTTTTGGGAAATAAGGCAATATGTATTTAAAAACATGGTCTTGGATTTATCTCTCGAGTTCCCAAAATTGCTAAGTAGGACCCCATATTTTCTAGAATGATTTGAGCTAACAGCAGTTTACCTCAGCCATTACTCAAGTTTCTGAGTAGCCTAAAACAAAGCAAATTTAGAGGTGGTATTTAATTTTAATCTCTTCATTTCCTGGATTGCCATGGAAGGCATATTCATAGTATCTGTTCATTGGTCTGTCTAGAAATCAATGACTCCAAAACAGAAGGGCTTCTTTGAGTGGTCCCCTAGAAAGCAAACAGAATTTTGTGCTACCTGTAGAAATTTACTCCGTAGGCAATACATATGAATTCAGTCTCCCCTTCAACTATTTGCTACTTTATGGACTTTATGAATACTCAAAATGTGTCTACTATAGAAGAAATGTTACAATAATAAATTGTAAAACTGGTAAGATTAATATGCTATAGAAGCTATCGGAGATCTGATTCAATTTGTTAGAAATGCTAACCAAATCCATTTATAATTGGAAAGAAAAAAGGGCCTACAAATTTCGTATAAAATTCATATCCAAACTCCCCTTCTCTTATTTGTCTATTTGGGAACATAAAACCCTCATGATTATGGTTTTATTTTATTTGTCCTCCCCCTAACTTACATAATAAGAATATATTGAAATGATGATTTAAAGAAAGTACTATCTTAGAGGTTTTAAGACGTTAATGAAATTTTAAAAATTTCTCCAATCTGAATGTGTGTGAACATATAAATAAAAATTTTAATTCTTGAATTCATTGCCTATGCTCATATGTTGAGAACTTCCTCTTTACTAAAAAAAAAGCAAGCCAAAAAAAAAAAAAAAAAAAAAAAAAATCCAGAAATGCCCACGAGTAGTACTTTATTTTACCACAAGAGGGGGCTAGAGAATTCTGATCTCTTCCAAGGTCTATAAAACCCTCTTAACTGCTACTTTATAGACATTCAATTACAACAGGCCATAATACATTAAGGCATTAAAATACACTTAGACTCCAACATATGCCAAAGCAAGCACGCCGCCGCTGCACCCACCAGATGACCACCAACACCAACATCAAATGAACAAGCATCTTCTAGGCCTTCATATGACATTTTACTCTTTAGAACTCCCCTCCCCAAAAGGCAGGTCCCTTGGTTCGGTGATCCTTTCAGAATGGAAAATATCAAGGCGTGGAACAACACACCCACACTGGAGAATATCACAGGGGCAGAGTGAGGTAAGGCTTGAGAGGACTGAAATTTATGTAGTTTGGAAAAGTGAAGACTCTGGGGATAAATGTTCACAGTCTTTAATACCTTCTAAAGGTAACAATATAAATGAATTAGGGGAATTATTCAGTCTCAGAAGATGGTATAGAAAAGAGCAATGGCCTGAAACTAAGGAAGGAAAAGTTTAGGGTAGACATGAAGAATAAATTAGTACTAATAGTTGGGCGGGAAGGATGTCCTGCAAAGGAAGAATCCAAAGCATAATCGCTATATTTGATAATTAATTAAATGAGATATTAGTAAGAATGATGTGAATTCATTAGAAGGGCTAGATTAGATAACTCAAGTGATTTTTTTCCCTGAGCTCTGACAATCTGTAGGTCCAACTATGTTCTTGGGCATTCACAAATGTCTTTCAATGATAATAATGATCATCTGCAGAGAGGACAGCTCATGATCCCAGTTAACCCTATGTTTCGCTGACTGAGGTAAAATCTTGGGTATTATTATAAAATAATATAACTATAAAATTAATATGACAACAATGTCTGCTTTTCAGAGCATTCCATGAAAATATACTATACCATATAAGTTATCTTTCAACAGTTTATAAAAATGGGTTTGCACATTGGATAAAGGCTTCTATAAATGAACACTTGCCATTAGGAAAGAATTCCCCGATAAATCCCAATCTTTTTTTTTTTAAATAGTTGTTACTTTTTAAATTATTTTACTTATTATTTTTTTACATGAGTTTTGCCAGAGGAAGAGAGACAGAGAGAGGGAGAGGGAGAAAGCAAGCCACCAAGTTCGGGACTCGAACCGTGGACAGTCATGTGGGAATTCCAGCACCTTAATCACCACGTCACCTGCTGGGCCCAATCCCAATCTTTTATAAGCCATAGAACCCATTCTGTAGAATCTTTCTTTCCTGCTAAACTCATGTACCTGGGTTTAAGCTACTTAGGCCTCAACATAAAAAGGTTGTCACTCAGTTAGAAAGGCAGTCCAGAGAAGTGGAATATAATTTGTGAATTCAACAAATCTTCCCTAGTAGAGCATAATATCTAGACTAACGGGTGTTTCGGCATTGTTTTAAAGAGCATTATTAACATTTCTCCTTTACTTTAAAAGTCAGAGTCTTACATAAGGCCAGTAGAAAAAACAAAGTCTACAAAAGCATGAAGAGTTAATGTGTGCATGTGCACGTGTGTGTGCAAAGTACATGTATATATACTTGGCTTGAAAGAATTTTTTTATACTTAAACAAAATTCTGATTTAAGTACGCATTAGACTTTGATATAAAAATGGTCAGCGACTTTGGAGCTTGAGGAAAGACAATATGGTTAAAACTATACCTGAGAATCCAGAACTCAAAGAATTTTAGATATTATTGTCCTAAGTAAGGAAGCCAACTATGGGTTATTGAGTGTTCATCTACAAAACATATGCTGTGTTTAATTATGATGCATTATAGATCCTGAGAACAAGGTAATTAAGCATGGTTTATAAGATTTCTAATCAACAACATGCAAAGATATATAACCTCTTCCCACCTCTGATTGATTTACATATCAATCAGATATATAAATATATTAGTGACCAAAATGTTGCGTATCATTTTACCACCACCGGACTGACCACAGTGACATCTTCAATAATCATACACTAGAACACTCTTATTACCATTAAACTTGATGACTAGTTTAGAATTTGGATAGAAACAAAGAATACCTGCAGAATGATGAGAAAGCTTAACCTTACCTGCCAAGTTACTCATTTAAAAACCAACTATTTGCACTTAAAAATGGCCACTGTTATTTCACCATTAATTACAGTGGAAGTTCTATAAATGTTTTACTTTTCAAAGAATAGACTTCTACACTCAGTCTGGAAAAGAATTCTAAAAACCCTTTGACCAGAGCCCAGGTCAAATATTATTTTAACTTTTTTCCAAATGACTGCAAGTCCAATTGGTCTTGTCTGCAAACTCTGTCCTCTATCATCAGCACTTGATAATTTAGATACTCTTTTCAACAAAATTATTTGCTTATCAAGGAAGGAAATCACATCTTATTCCTTCTTTATACTCTCCACATAGCATCTAAATTTGTGATTGAATAAATGCATTCAATATAGATAGTCAATAACTCTTCATTGACAGTCTATTAAAATCTATAACATGGACAAAAAGGCCAAAAAAGATGACTAATTAGTTGTACGTCAAGCCAATTCAAGAACTTACTGTATATTATTTCTAACTGTAATTGTTAGCATCTATGGAGACTTCTGACATCATTATGAAACGTACTGCTCCCAAATCATCCTGGGAAAAGGATAGGAACATGCTTAGGCAACAGAGACTAAAGAAATTGACTAACACTTAGCTTAAGAGCCAGGATCAAGACAATTGTAAAGTTATTTGGGGGGGGGGGACAGTGAAAAACATGCTGAGATGGCCAGGTAAGGAAGGCACCAGTGCGAGCTGAGAAAGGCCACTCCCGGAAGGGCGGTCTTGGTGGCAGAACTGGCTGTCACATGCTAGCTGTGGGAGCCAGACACTTAACCATCTTTAAAATTTAGTTTCTTCTCTGGAAAAACAGAGACTAGATTAGGTCATTGTGAAGTCACTTTCACAATTAAATTGTCACCAAAATTCCATGATGCTATGTATAAGCTGGGGTTAAATCCGCAAGGAGCTGGTTTTAGTGAAAGAAGTATTATGGAAGACACCCAGCATCAACACATGTGAGAGTGCTTTGCTGGACACGGGACAGAGGTTAGAGTTTAAACATGCACCAACAGCCCAACGTGCTGGGCTAAAGAATGAAAAATGTGGCATTCATGGACAGATAATTGTTATTGTTTTTTAATTCTTCACAAAACATGTATAATCCTCGGTAATCATTTGTTTAAGTTATATAAATTACTGTCAGGATTGAAACCCAGTTTGTCATCTTCATCTGTGATTTATACCAGACTATATAAACGACATGATGTCTTAGATCTAATAAGACATTTGTCTTCATGAAGGAGACCACTGTGATCCTGAGTGACAGTTTACTTACCCTTATCACAGTTAACTCAACACCAAGTCCTTAATTCTCTCAATCTGATAGACTCACCTGAAGCCAACAAAGACCTGCTCAGAAATCCGCCACGCTTACGAAATGTATATTTTACTGGAGAATTTGTTCTTTGGCCCCCAAAATACAGACATGGAAATAAGTTTTGTTCTTCCACAGTGTGTGCCTCTAAACACACATACATAACTTCCGTTAATGCTGACAGGAGCATGTGGCTTTATTAAAGAAAAATACACCTTCAAGCTAGCAACAAGAATTAAAAAAAATTCTGAAGAATAAAATGAGATAAATGCTTGCTTGAATGTATGTACATATGCATGCATGTTTATTTATGTATATGGAGGGAGATGATCTTCTGAAGATCATCTTTCAGATCAAAGAAAGAAAATGAACTAAACGCTCTAAATATGTCCACATGGCTTATGTAATTTTTAAAAAATACACACACAAAAAAGGGAATGAGCCCGATCCCACTAGTGAGAAGGAAATAAACAGCTGACTATTTCCAGGCCATTAATTCTTTCAATCTACTTGGGTACTATTGGTACTAGGGTACTAGGTATCATTGGTACCTGGGTATGAATGACTAAGCCTGCAATAAGTTTCCAACAATAAAGCAGCCCTAAAATATGCAGTTCCTCCTGTTAGCATGGTTCCACCTAAGACTTACCCTGATCAATGAGGTCATTCACCCTTACTCCCTGCATCATTAATTCACATACCTCAGTAAACATTGTAAGAAGTGCAATTTAATTTACTCTGTGAAATAATATAATTTATACACTAAAATCATTCCTTACCCATGACTCACAACTACAGGGATCTTAAACTGGGCTTGTGAACAAACTTTTTTTAAAGTCAGAATATAAAGTCAGTTGGGTACTCTCATAGACGAAGATGGCAAAACCAGATTAATAAGTGGACATCCTTAAGACAGGATTTCGGCTCATTAAGCGGGTTTTTTATAAGTATGTAAAGCTATGACCTTAAAAATGTAAAACAAAACATGAAGAAATGGATAAATCTACAACTATAGATTAGAACATTTTAACACAATCCTCTCAGTGGATAAAAAAAAAAAAAACTAGTATGTAAAATATTTGAAGAGTATTATTTACAAATATAAAAACAGTAACAGCATATTCAAGAAAGACTTCAGGAACACATGAAGCACGTAAGCATACACTGACCATTAATAGGCCACAAAGGAAATCTCAGAAAGTCCAAAGAATCAAAATAATACTTTCAAAAGAATCTAAATAATACTTTTCGATTATACTGTAATAATATTAGGAGTCTACAATTAATTTTTTTTTTTCTAAAAACAGGCTTAAAAATTCCTAGAGACCCAGCCATGGTAGTGAACACCTGCAGTCCCAGCTGCTTGGGAGGCTGAGGCAGGAGGATCATGTACTCTCAGTCAGTGTGGACAACACAGAGAGTCTCATCTGAAAGAGATGTGGTGGCCCAAACCTGTGTTCCCAGATTACTGTGGAAGCTGGAGCAGGAACACAGTAAGACAAACTCTATCCAAAAAATAAACAAAAACAAAACAAAATCCTGGAAACTACCATAAAACCAAAATAAATCAAGATAAGAACCAGAACTAGGGGTGGCCAGTGGCATGGTGGTTAAGGCAGCTGGAATCTACACGGTGTACTCCATGGTTCAAGTCTCAGACCCACTGACTTGAAAAATCATGCTGGGAACGTGTGCATGTGTACCCAAAATCCCAAGGAGAATGGAGGAGAAAGGATTGCAGCATGGTTATCCTCCGGGGGGGGGGGGGGTGATTTCTCACTTTCCCTCTCTCTGTTTGTCTTTCTCTGGCAAATGCACACACCTGATAGCAAAAAACTATAACAAAACAGAACTAAAACACAAACAACATTTCTAAATAATATGTAGGTTGAAAAGGATATCGTAAAGAAATTTATAAAACACTTAGAATGGAATTGTGAATTATAATGAAAGCAGTGCATATCAAATGTGGGCTGCAGTAGTTTTTAGAGGATAAGTTTTAGCTCCGAATACACTTATTTTTAAAAATCAATATTAATTCAGTGGAAAAAAAAAAAACAAACAAAGAGAATGAGTTGTAAAGCACGTAAGAGTGGGTGTCTACAGCAGACAAATGTACAGTTAAGCAGTGCTCTTCAAAACAGCCGCTTTGGAACATACTGGAATCCCAGTCCCTCACGTGGATCAGATACATCATCCTTGGCCAAGTCACTTAATTTCTCTAAGCCTCATTTCTTTTTTTACCTGTAAAATGGGAGTAACAGTACGATCCTCTCTAAGATGATTTGAAAATGAAAGACATGACCCACAAAAAGCAAACAATACAGTACAGTAAGCCTTCAATAACTAGTTCCTACAAGTAGACGACTTTTTCATCCCTTCCAACTCCCACATCCCATGATTCCAGCTTTGGTGCAATAAAATTTAAGACAAATCTGAATTCCAGTCACAAAAATCTATTTAATAAATTAAAACTTTCATTTTTATTTCACAATACAAAATAGTGTGTTTAAAATACATTCAGATCTAATGTCATCTTTCCATTATTATAAAAAACACAATAATCAACAAAATCTAGTTACTGAGTTGAAAACTGTCTTATATTTCAGAACTAAAATGAAACCAGAGAGGAGCCACGAGTGCTAAAAATAACACCATAAAAATAGTTTCTCTTTGTTACCAGAATATCCCATATATTTTTTAATGTACCTTTTGAAAAAGGCATGGGGTTGGGAAATGGCCACTGTTGGTACTTTAACTGTTCTGCACTTTCTTTCAAATCAACAAGTATACAATACATTTATGAATAATGGGTTTTTTTCAGTTATTCATTATTACTTTTCTCTAATGATTAGACACAGGTCTTTACTTCTCCAATTCTATTTCTCATTTTGCTGGAGAATAAGAACCTTCTGTACCCTTCGATAGCCTGATATAAAAGTAAGTTCTAAAAACATTCTCACTTCCTTTTAGATATATATCTGTCCAATATCCATTCACGACTTTTCTTTAATAAAATGTAATGACATATAATAAATAATACATCACTACGGATTTTAGATTTCTTCTAAACTAATTTTATTTTTTCTCTTTCCTCCAGAAGGAGTCAGTATACCCTACTTATGAAACAATCACTTTGCACAACTCACATTTTAAAGGATATATGTACGTAGGCGTTCTTCATTATACTAACGTAAGTTTATAGACACATTAAAATCAATTGTATATTTTGGACACTAAAAGCAAAGAGCTATGTAGTTATCTAGCTTTTGTACATTATTGTATTCAATGTTTCCTACTAAAGTTTTTTCTGCCCATATGGTAGAAACTATGCTTTTAGTTTAGAAATCGAAATGTTATTACTTGTTAGCAAGTTTTCACATCTGCTGGTGGGACTACACTCTGCTGTGTATCTTTCCATAGGATAAAACCTGCCTTTGGATTGTGGGCATTTACAAATGAAAAGACGGAGAAATTGTTATTAGGTAGCAACATGCTCTCATTTTTATGCATGGTTTAGCCTGTAACCTTGGTTTGCATTTTTTCTGTGCACCTGGCCAGGTTTCCATATTCTTCTAGATCTCTTTGTAGCTTTCACAAAGGCATGACCCAAACACGACACGCACCATGGCAATCGCCTCTCATCACTGAAAGTATGGGTGGATGGGTCAGACTGTGTGTCCTTTAAAAACTGCCAGTTTAGGACATGCTCTGACTAGATGTAGAAGACAACAAGGCAAAATATTTTAGCATGTTCTAATACAGACAAAATATGAAAGCCTAAAATAACTGTCACTACAAAGAGGGCTAAAGGAGAATATTTTTTCTTCCTAGACAATTGCCTTAGATAGCTCACCACCAAAGAAAGACATAACTTTATATTTGTTCATTTGTCTACTTATTAATAGCGTGTGTCCCTAATAAAAATGGGTAAGCTCTATGAGAGCAGGGACAGCATCTGCTTTTTCAAAGCATATTTTACTCACAGCTTAGCACAGGGAATCTCTCAGTAAGTATCTGTTTAAATAATGAACAAATAGCATATCAAGTGTTACCATGCTTTATGATGGTGAAACCTAATTAAACAGGGTATAAAGTTTACTCAAAATTTTAACACCTTTACAATAGTCTCTTAATTTCGCAGGAAATGTTTACATTGTTAATTACCAGGGAAGGGAGGGACCAATAGAGGGCGTAATGGTTATGTCACTGGATTTCCACATAGGCCACCACGGTTAGAGTCCCAGACCCAGCAGCTTAAAATTCACACCGGGCGTATATGCTTGTGTGCCCAAAATTCTCAGAGGAGAATGGAGGAGAAGGGATTGTGGCATGGCTCTCCACCTTGAGAGGTGATTTCATGCTTTCTGTCTCTTTTTTTTCTCTGGTGAGTGCATGTGCCCTGTAGCAAAATCTCTCATAAAAATAAATAAATAAATAAATAAAAAGGGAAGGGAAACAAACATTTATTGTGTCTGTTATGAATCAGATATTCAAGCGCTGTGTTAGATTCACTGCTTTGTGAAAATTCATATTTAAACATTATCACATCAATCTCTAATTGCATTTTCAACACATAAATAGGCCTATCCCTACCTTTACCACTGACTAAGTCACTTTGGTAATTCATTTAACTTTCATGTACAAAACTAAAAACAAAAATCGAGTAAGTGAGAATTCAATATTATCTATATAAATAATTCCTCTCTTATGAGGAACTGTTATGAAAGCAACTTTTCACTTTGGACTTTCCCAGATACTAGGTTTACCTCTTTCAATACAATTTTTTAAATTTCTATTTTTAATTAAAAAAACTTTTTAGAATTTGCTAGAGGGCTGTGCACTTGCTGGAAAAACTGAAAGAGGACAGGGAAAGAGAGAAACACCCTCCCAAGAGGGATGGTCATGGTGCAATCTCTTCTCCATTTCTCTCTCCTTTCGGGATTTTGGACATATACACACACATGTGCATGCACACACACACACTCAGTGTATTTTTCAAGCTGCCAGGTCTAGAACTTAAACTGTGTAATGGATCACCTGGGAATAAACCACCTTAACCACCACACCACCGGCTGGCCCCCAAATATTTTTAAACATACTATTTGTTTCTCTATAGTTTTAACCAAAATGTCATGAAGGTGGAACATGAATCCACCTTGTTGGATAACTCATGTATCGATGGTGGTAAGGACAGTAGAGTGGTTAAGGGCACAGGTTCTCGATCCAAGCTGCATAGGTGTAAGTTCTGGAACTCCTGGTCACTAGCTGTGTGATCTTAGATGAAGTTAACTTCCCTGAGTCTCAGGCTCCTCATGTGTAACATGAGGATAATCCTAATATCCATTTCTTACGGCTGTCCTAAGGATTAAATGATGATATATGCAAAATACCTAGGGCACAGATACAAGGCATGTATGTGCTCCAAAAATAGCTGGAAAAGTTTTAATTTATTAAAGTGCTGAACACTTCAGGGAGAGTTTGAGGCTGTTTCTCGCTACAATATAAAACAGTCCCAGAGTGTTATTTTTTTGAATACCTATCTAAACTTACTCATAGATTTTGTTTTCTATATACATCTTTAATTGTTTTCTTGTTTCTCACCTCAATGTTATTTGTTAATTGATGTCTTTACAGGACCCCTTCCTCTACTTAGAAGTTTTACTGTGAGCTGAGAAACCAAAACACTGCAATGGCTAAAAATCTGTAAGACAGAGGATTCCCCAGTGAGGGAGGTCCTCGGAGTCCTTCCAAGAATAAGGTACGTAGTGTTAACTTGAGACTCAGGGACATCTATTTCCACTTAGAGGTCTTTCTGGTTTACTGACGGTGTTATCACCTCTGTTTGAGAAAGGTGGAAATACCAGGTAAGTGACCTATGGATTAATTGAGGCCCTATTGTTCTAATTCTGTCAAGCATAAGATTAATCAAAAACAAATGAAAGGCTGGTTTTGCACTGTTAATTTTCTACGATTATTAATCAGCCACCAATGTAATTATTAAGCTTTCAATCCGAACAATGTTTTTAGTGTAATACCTGAACCAGTTATACAGATCTTACATGGCAAAGCCCAATGTGTAAAATGTGGTACTACTAACTGTGCTTCTACACAAAGCGCAAGCAAAATGTTTCTCTGTGACTCAACCCATAGTCTGATGTGGAGGTGATGAGTTCAGTTTTCATTGAATTGAAAATTGTCCACAGGGCTAAATGAAATAACAATTAATGGATAAAGTTTAAAAAAAAATAAAAACGAGAGGGAAATAGGGATTACAAATGCTTGAAATTTGAAAGACAAAGAAATAAAAAACTACAGACTAATAACAAGAAATAAAGAATAATTTACCAAATTTATTCCCAATCCCTAAGCGAATAATAGGTTTCCAATGTAATATTCAGCTCAGTAACATTTCTATCTTTTTATCCCACTTGGAAAGGCACGAGAGAAACTCTGATAGGAAAATCACACACATTCGTGATGATCACACCTTATGCTCAAGTGGCCAGATGCCAGAAGAGGCACAGAGATTCCCCACACTCGGGAAATCTGAGCCTGTGTCAAAAATCAGCGGCCACCCGGCCAAAGTCTTTCTATCCACATATCTAACCTTTAAAAATTCTTTTAGAAATGTATATTTTACATCCCACTCAACTATAGACCATCATATTTTTAAAGGGGAAAGCAATGTTTATATCAGATAAATTATTTGACTCCTCCCATTCCCAAATAGTAAAATAAAACTGGTGCTGCGGTTCTCGTGGCTTTTCCATCTCCTTGCACAACACCAATCTAGTCAGGGCTAAGTGAGACGCACAAATGAAATGATATCTGATAACATATGAGCTCAAAGGTCGCAAATGATCCACCGTAAATGACTAATCCAATAATTCATTTTAATTCATTAAATGAGAGCTCCAATTCTCATGCAACTCAGTGAAGGTAAAAATGGTCAACTGGACTCTGTAATCTAAAATGCCCTCTTAGCGTCTGAGCTACAGATTTTATAAAAAGATCAATAATGATGTCTTCCTGTTCCAATGTGGAATTAGTGTTTCCCTAAATGCATTAACTTCAGAAGTATTGAATTACCTAAGAGGATCAGCACCACAATGAAACAAATAGTTGTTCTTTGCAAACTAGCGATTACCCATTTCTGCAGAGACAGCAGGACGAAAGGTAGCAAAGAAGGGTCAGCCAAAACCCAACAAGATGACACTCACCCTCATCCTGATAATCTGACGAAAAGGCTGCATCTGCCGTGAGAGGAGGGCCTTGAGTTCCGCTGTGATTATCATCAGAGCTGTCCTGTCCAAGATCTCCCCCTGAGGGACAAAAAGAAAGAAAGGAAGGTCATCCTTTGGACATCTTTATAAAGATACGTACAGATCTCTCCCATTATTCACAAGAAAAGATGCATCTTTTAGTTGGAGAACATGGCCACTCTCCATTAACATATGAGAAACAATTCGAAAACCAACTTACCTGGATGGGAAATGTTCCACTCAAGTAACTCTCTCACTAGGATCTAGGAACTGTTAGCTTAGAGACCTCCATCATACTTCAAACTCTCCAGCACTTAAAATCCTCCACCTCCACCACACTTACAATAAAAACACAGCTATGTAAATTTGTATACCTAGATTCTACATCTCCATTAATGATACAAGGAATGGCACAAAGGGTTAACCTTCTCTGCATAATAGAATGTAGCAAAGGTGAAAAATAAGAGAAGTGAAATAAGGAGAACCTAGACTTCGCTGGATTCTCTTCCTATTTAAATCACTACTTGTTTGGTAACCTTAACAAAGTTCTCTCTTTGGAATTCTAGTTTACAGCCTGTGCAACCAACCTCTTAGGAATTCTAAACGCCCTAAGAAGGTAATATTTGTTCTGTAAAATGGCTTTGCTACAAAGCAATGTATATACAATACGGAATTATGCAATTAAAGCAATGCTAATCCCTTTTGGGTGTTTCCAACATACATAGGATTGTATTTTGTAGAAGTGGGCCTGCTATTATGATACTTTAAAAGGTTCAGATGGAAGATGTTAGCTCACTCAGAAACTGGAAGAAAAGGCTCTGCCTTGCAAATGGCTTTTCTTAAAACCTCCGGAACAGAGGTACAAGCTGCTGATAAAAGGACACCAACAGCTGCTTAGTTCATTTTCCAAACATGAAGAGGGGATTTTCAACTGAATTTAATATTATTTGAAATACTAATTTCCAAAGGAAATCACCAATGCTAATCTCAGTAAACACTGTAGAATTTTGGCCCCAGATCTCAACTAGGGAGCAGTGAAACCAAACAACCTACATAGAATCTGTATTGCCTCCCTTTAAAGGTTTATTTCCCACAATTAAACTGGAAGGATAGGGAGGATATAAAATGATAAAAAAAAAAAGAGAATGGCTGTAGCTTTCTCTTTCCATAAATTAGATGATCATATCTAGACTCTTCTTTGAATTCTCAACATAAGTAGTTGTCCATAACCGAGTTGAACACCTGCAGGTATAGGGCTTTTAGGAATAAACTGTAGAGTTTATTCTGGAAAAGTAAAAACTTTAAACATCTCATATAATGATGTGAGAAATGCTCTCCTTTATTAGTTTACTGATCAGGACACAAGTTTATAGTTATGCTTCAAGCATCATTGTAATTTTCATAATAACCAGAAAAATTCCCAAATACTGGACTGAGGATTAAAATACTAGAATTTTACATGACTGCAAGTACACTGAAATTATATTATCAACATGATATCTAAACGAACTACCTGGCTGATAATCTGAAAATAATTTGCAAGATTAAAAGGAATTTTTATCTTAAGCTAAATCAAAATCCTAAAAAAAAACCCAAAAACTCAAAAAATCTCAAAAAACAGTAGTTCGGGTTGCCAAGCAAAATTTAGCATTTGTGGGATTGACTGAACATTTTTAGAAACAATCATTCTGAACTCAAAGTTTTCTGCTTGCTTCAGAAATGCAGCAAGTCTACCACTAAAGAAAAATCACCCCTTAAATGGTTTGGCATTCTAGGCCTTTTTTTTTTTTTTTTTTTTTTTTTTGAGAGGTTTTTGCTATAGGGCATGTGCGCTCGCCAGACAGACAGAGTGAGACAAAGACACAGAAAGCGAGAAATCACCCCCCAGGGGGATGGCCACTACGCCATCCCTTCTCCTCCATTCTCCTCTCAGGATCTTGGGCACGAGCACGCGCCCAGCGTGAGTTTAAGCCACCAGGTCCGGGACTCGAACCACGGTCGACTACATGGGAGTCCAGCGACATAGCCATTACGCTAACTGCTGGTCCCTTTAGGATTTTTTAAAATACGCAAATCAGTGCCAGTAGGAGACACAGTGATTAAGGTTCTGGGTGCCACATGACTGACTCCACGGTTCAAGTCCTGGACTCTGTGGCCTGAAAATCATGCTGGCTGCATGTGCATGCATGCCCACAATGTGGAGAAGAGAATGAAAGAAAAGAGATTGTGGCACGTTCATCCTCCCTGGGTGGGAGGGTGATTTCTCACTCTCCCTCTCTCTCTGTCTCTATCTCTCTCTCTGACAAGTGAATGTACATAATAGTAAAAAATTCTAAAAATAAAATAAAAAAGCAAATCATGGAAGGCTTTTGTTTTGTTCTCTGCATGTGTGTTTAATTTTGCTATAGGGCATGTATACTTGCAGGAGAAAGAGAAAGCAAGCAAAAGTGAGAAAGCACCTCCCCACCCCCAAGCGGATGGCCATGCCACAATCCCCTCTCCTCCATTCTCCTCTTCAGATTTTGGACATCCACGCACACAAGCCCTGTGTGTTGTTCAAGCCACTGAGTCTGAGACTCGAACTGTGCAGTCTGCCATATGGGCTCTCACCGCCCTAAACACCTTGTGGTGTTTATGTTTTTGTTTTTAATGAGCTCTTTATTTTGAAATGATTTTAGATTTATATAAGTGTTTTAATGATAGAGAATTCTCATAGTACAGAAAATTCTCATATATGCTTCACCCAGTTTTCCCCAATGTCAACTTATATAAACAGGGTATATCTGCCAAACCAAGAAATTAATATCGATACATTGTTATTAACTGAATTACAGACTATAGTTGGCTTTAGAAGTTTTTCCAATAATGTCTTTTTTTCTGTCCCAGGATTTAATCCAGGATATCAGGTTGCATTTATACTTCATTATTATTTTGAGAAATTTTTTGCTATAGAACATATGTGCTTGCCAGAGAGACAGAAAAAGACAGAGAGACAGAAAGTGAGAAATCACTCCCCCCAGGGGGGATGGCCACGCCACAATCCCTTCTCCCCCACTCTTCCTGGGATCTTGGGTATGCATGCACATGAACCTGGCATGAGTTTTAAGCAGCCAGGTCCAGGACTCAAACTGTGGTCAACTATGTGGGAGTCCAGCAATGTAACCATTACACCATCTGCTGATCCCTGTTTTTTTAAGTCTTACCCAAAACATTTGCCTGAATTCAGCACCTGGTTTACTAACTTTAGATAGAATAATCAATTTCATGTGATTCCTATGGTTTCTGAGCATAGATACCCAAGACAGACTTTTTTACTTTTTTAAGAATTATTTATTTAATTTTATGTATGTATTTATTTATTTACTTTCAATTTGCTCTAGGGCATGTGCAGTCACCTGAGCGAGAGAAAGTGAGAAAGCAAGCCGCCAGGTCCCAGACTTGAACCGTGGGACCAGCCATGTGGGAGTCCCGTGCCTTAAACACCACATCACTGCTGGTACCCCACCCCCACCCAGGTAGGCATTGAACAGCCATACCTGTGCCAAATATGAGACCCTACGTCTATAAAGTATGCAACAAAGTTGTATAAGAAGTTACACAACTCTTTGCAGCAAATCAGAGCCTAGGTCAGTACTACTAATGGCTGTGGTGAGGAAAACATTTTTAAAATATGCTTTACACTCAAGTGCCATTAGTTTCCGATGATGAAGATGCTGTTGTAAGTGTTTTCAGTGTCATATCAAGTGTCCCAGCTCCCTTGGGCTTCCACAGAAACAAGCCTATAATGCTTTATAAATAGACACTCCCATGTAATTAAAATGATTACAACTACTCAAGATGCATGGGTGAAAAGTTTTATAGAAGAACTAGCAATTACTCCGGTCATTTTGGACTTGCTTAAGTTTTAGAACATCATTTTTCCTTAAAACATAACCACACATGTTCTCTGGATTTGTCTATAGCTCTGACAATCACCGTTTCAAGTGGCCATGACTGCAGTCCAGTGGGATCAGACATAAATGATCACAAACTATAGTGACAGACATTTCCACTCAGCAGCTCTACAATTAGGGCTTAGAACTCCATCTGCTTAGAGTGGCTTTCTCACAAGCAAGACCCCTTGCCACTGGAGACACACTTTCCCACTGCAACTTGCTCAGAATCAATATGTTTCTATACAGATATATATTCTAACACACCATATCTCCATTAATCACATCCACCACCTCCAGTCCTTTCTCTTTGTATTTCCAAACAAGGTCTGGGGGAACTATATCAAGGTTTCACCTGCTATTAGCTGGTAATTTGCTCCTCCATCCTAAGTGTCATAAGAATTGGGCACCAGATACACCCCTTAGTATATTCAATGGCAGGCTCTCCACCGAGTATCGTGCTGAGGGCCCATCAGGGGGATGATTTCTCTCTTGTTCTTTTCTGAGAGTCAAACTCAATTTCATTCATGCTCCATAGAGTGATAAGTTGGGAATTTCTGAAGGTTGAAGCAGAAAGATAAAAGAGTTTTGTGTCAGGTGTAAGGTAATTATTTGCTAGCGTTTCTGTGCTATTTGTTTTTATTCCCTGTGTTTTCATTAACAGTTAATGAGTTTTCCCCCTTAATTCTGAAACAATAGCTTGGCCACTCGAAACTGGCTTTTCCTGCCGCAGATTCAACCAGCTGTTGCTGCTCCATAAACTTTATGGAGAAGTGAATTAAACTGCTAAAAACTTTCATTTTCTAATTCAATTCCAAATAAAACTGGGGGAAAAATGAACCGTGATGATTTTCCCCTTGTAACTATTTTGACTCACAGCAAACCTGTCAAGTCCTGAGCTTGCAGGTACTATTTAAGGACAAAAAACAGGCCATAATGACTATTTTACCAAAGAAATGAAAAATAGCAGTGTAGACATTCATAACAACACCAACAAAACATGAGAATAATAAATAACTGATAAAATGTGTAAGCATATGTTTGGTTACTTGGTATATAAAGGTGTGATGGTCTTTTTTCATGTTAGTATAAGTCATTATCTTTTGTTTCTCTTCTAATTAACTGTGAGCTATATTACATCCTCGACTCACATCGGCAACCCAGTGTTTACATGCATAGTTAAAAACTCTCAGGGTTCGCTATTACTTCAAGTATCTGTTGATAGTATACAAAAGTTGAAATTAATGTAAAATTGTCTGTAATTTTTTGTATTTTGTTATTATTCCTATTGTTGTTAGAAGAGAACACGCAATGTCCTACTCTATTTAATATTTAAGAACCCATGGGGCACATAGCTCCCTCTTTAAACTAATAAATCTTCACTAAAATGCCATAAATAAAGCTCCCTGATCCAAATCCAGTTAGCTTTCATGCTTCATATCATTAATATTGCCAGATTTTCATGGGCCAATTTAATAGCAACGTAGTTCCCAAAGCTGAACTCTAGTAAAGATTAGCAAAACTGCAGCTTATTATTCCTAGTTATAACCATTCACCTAAGTTATTGAATCGAACAGCAACTAAAGAAATAGGTTGAGTATAGATGTGACCATATATGTAGAATGTTACTCCCATGTAAATATATTATAGAGTCACATTTGAAACCCCAACGCTGAAGTCCCGTCGACACTTACATTATAAATTACACACCATTTTGGACATACTCATGCATTAGAAAATGTATGGTGTTTCTCAAGAACATCTTAGAGGCTTCACCAATTTCTAAATATCCATTTGGATTTGCGTGGTTAGTTCTTGCGATTAATCCATGTATGGTGAAGGTCTCAAATTCTTCTCTGTTCTATACAGTCTCACATCCTGCCCATCTCTCTCTCTCTCTTTTTTTTCCCCCTCTTATATCTATCCATAACTCAATGTATAAATATTCTTTTTTCCCCAAGGCCCTGGCAGTGAGTGTAATAGTACTGAATGTCATTAAATCTACAGAACAAATGATAGGCCAGGTAAAGTAAGTTTCCATTCATCATTCTTTTAAAAAGTTGTTCCAACTAGGTCTTGAAGGTACAAGAAGTTGAGTCTAAAACTATTTTTTGGCTTAGGATACTTTTTACTAATTACACAATCATGTTACAATAACGGACTTATTAAAATCGTCAGAAATAACATTTGGAGATTAGTAGCACAATCTAAGTGTTCAGAAGTGGAACCCAATTGATGAGACACGTTGGTACACGCACCACAACACCTGTGAATCCAACCACCAAAAGGGGAGCATAGCTTAATAATAACCTCAAAATGAACTACATCTGTCATTGGTGGTTGGAACAGGAAAATGCCGGTGGGAGCCAAAGGAAAAGTTCTTTTTTTCTCCCTCCTTTAGAAAAGGTCCTTTGTGATGCAGTTTTTATTTTGACCAGTAGGGCGAGCTGCAGCGTGCAGCATCTTCTTAGTTCTTAATGGAAAAGGCCGGTGTGGGGGGACAACAGTAAAGTAACCACTGTCTGAACCCTTCTGCTCTTTCCAGTCTCCTGCAGAAAACACTGAGATTTTTTTAACCCTTCTTAGGTTTCACATAAAGGCATAACTCCTGGATATTAACATACTAGAGAGTTGGCAGCAACAAATATAAACCAGATAATTGTATATGTGACAACGCACACTTCATAAAGCAAATTACAGCCTGTCAGCAACCATTCCAGTTTTACACTAACACATTCCATCTACCACTGTTATTGTTCAACTGGTACTAAAATGGAGCCTGCTGCGTTGGAATATTTCCAGTAGTAATGAGATTTTGACAGAATTCAAAACATGTAAACCCAGGTATTTGTAGAAATATATTACAAAAGAAATGCATTTATCATATGGCAACCATGCAATCCTAACCTGGAATTATTGGTCTATTGTTCTGTTTTCTCTGGACCATTGTATTTTTGATCCCTAATGTTTATCATTATGAAGTTGTTCAAGTACATTTTCAGCACACATTGGCTTACAGGAGAAAGTCAGCTATAGTAATAATAAAAATATAATAGCTTGCTGAATTCTTACTGGGAATAGCTCTGGGTCAGGGCTCTTCACGGACTATCTCATTTAATCCTCCAACGAATCCTATGCTGCATTATTTTCCCAAAGATGTGATGAAAAAAAATTATGGCCAAGAGATTAAATAATTTACCCTCAGTCACATAAGTGACTCTTAAGTGGCAAAGCCAGGCTTTGACGCCACCTTGTCTGATTACTAAGCTCTTGTTCTAATCCACTGAGCTGTACACTTTCCAAATCTGCATGCTTTATAAATCACGATCATTACTCAAAGGCAAAGCATACTTAATGATAGCCAGTGATCTGAATTTGTGTTTCATGCTATTAATTAGTATTTATTTTACGTCAGTAAAGTAAATCTATAATCAAAAGTATAAGTTACTAGTACTAGTCACATTAGGTATGGAGACTAGAACTAATAGACAAAGCTGAATATGATCAATGATTTGGTCAAGACAAAGCTGAATATGATCAATGATTTGGTCAAGAAGAAAGTGGTCCCAGTCAGCAGGCAGCATGGTGGTTAAAGCAGCTGGATCCCACATGGCCTGATAAATGGTTCAAGTTCCAGACCGGATGGCTTGAAAAACACGCCAGGTACACGTGTGTGAGTGCCCAAAATCCCAAGAGGAGAATGGAAGAGATAGGACTGCAGCATGGCCATCCCGGGGTGCTTTCTCTCTTCCTCTCTCTCTCTCCCCTCACCCTCCACTGACTGCACATGCCCTATAGTAAAACTGAAAAAAAAAAAAAAAAAAAAAAAGAAGAAAGTGGTTCAATTTATAGCTCAAGCTTATTATAGTAGTAGTACTGTAGTGATTTTAAAAATATCACTTTTTGGTATGAAATTCCTATTTATAAAATTTAATACAATTACTTCAGGCTTAAATCAATATATTGAAGTTTTTTTGTAGTAACTTCTGTTTAATTTTGTTGGATCCTGGATATTCTGACCCTGCTTCACAGAAAATGAACCAACACGTGTCATACCTAAATATAGCTCTGACTCAGCTTAAAGAATGTATTTCCTTTCTAGAACCATCATGCTTTAAGCCTCAGAATAAGAAAACCTTTCAAAATATATAATGCCACAAAAATGTAGTGATTTTAGTACTATTGGTTAACCCTGCTCTCTCTTCCCAACTTTCTCTTTCCTTTCTCCCAAACAACACATTGCTGTAATTGTTAGAACCCATCGATCCTTGAGTAGTAGACCACATTACCTAAGATACTTCTTGAGATCATTATAAGGCTGGTTGGATTCCAATGTCTCCCACCAAAGGAGAACAAGACTACGTGTTCTACAGGCTACAAGCAGACATGAGGGAAGTTTTATAAAAGTCCAAGAGGTAAAAATATAATAATGCATAATAAAGAAGACCTGAAAATGCAAACCAGCTTATTTTTTAAGAGGTTTCTGCCTTAGGACATGTGTGCTCACTGGGGAGAGAAAGAGACAGAGAGAGTAAGAGGGAAAGTGAGAAATCACCCCCCATTGGGATGGCCATGCCACAATCCCTTCTCAATTCTCCTCCCAGGATCTTGGGCACACATGAACATGCGACCGTCATGATTTCAAGCCACCAGGTCCAGGATTTGAACTATGGTCAACCATGTGGAAGTCCAATGACGAAACTGCTATGCCATCTGCTGGCTCCACAAACCAGCTTTTAATATACACTGTAGGGACCAGCAGTTAGCGTAATGGCTATGTCGCTGGACTCCCACGTAGTCGACCGCGGTTCGAGTCCCGGACCCGGCGGCTTAAACTCACGCCGGGCGCGTGTGCGTGCGTGCCCGAGATCCCGAGAGGAGAATGGAGGAGAAGGGATTGCGGCGTGGCCATCCCCCCTGGGGGGTGATTTCCTGCTTTCTATCTCTCTGTCTCTCTCTGTCTGTCTGGCGAGCGCACGCGCCCTATAGCAAAAACCTCTCCAAAAAAAAAAAAAAAAGGAAAAAAAATATATATATATACACTGTAGAAAAGGTGAGTTTTCTTTCTGAATAACATAGACTTTCAACACCACTAAATGGCAACAAAGACAAGGCCTCCTCTGACCCACCTCGCCCAACAGAGATTAATATTCATGTATACAATAACATGTATCCTCCTCTGACCCACCTCGCCCAACAGAGATTTATATTCATGTATGCAATAACATGTATGTAACATTATGTATTTAGTAACACCATTATCAAGAGCCAAAACCACTGGCTGTCAACAATGAGTGTCACAGCTCAACGTTTGATTCTTTGAAACAAAGTTTCACCTAGAAGAGTATCTCTTTGATTTTAAAATTTATGTTTCCAGGGATGGCCCATGGCCTAGTGGTTAAAGGAACTGGCTCCCACTTGATTAACTGTGATTTGACTTTCAGCCCCAGGAGCTCAAAAACACAGAGTGCATGTGCATGCATGCTCAAATTCCTAACAGGATAGAGAAACAGAGGAAAAGGAATTGTGGTATGACCATGCCCCATTGTGTGTGTGTGTGTGTGTGGGGGGGGTGCTTGCTCCTCTCTCTCGCTCCTCTCTCTCTCTCTTTAGGGAGCACACTGTAACCTCTGGTAATTAAAAATATACAAATGAATAAATAAAAGAACAATTTTATTTTTCCATTTTCTCTGAGGTATCACGAACACAATTGCAAAAAATCTTAAGAGTAACTGATTATCACTTTTTGGGTTTTTTTTAGTTTTTTGTCATAGGGTGCATGCACTTACTAGAGAGAGACAGAGAGAGGGAAAATAAGAAATAACCCCCCAGGGGAGAGAGCCACACAGCAATCCCTTCTTCGTGTTGCTCTTGGGATTTGGGGCATGCACACACACGTGCCTGGCATGATTCTCAAGCCGCCAGGTCTGAGACCAAAAGCGTGGTTGGCCAGTGCCTTAACCACCATGCCCCCTGGTGGGCCCACTGCTGTCACTTCTTAAGTTTAGGAAAATACCTTAAGAGAGAAATTGTGATCAGAAACTTTTTCAGGCTGGCAAGTGTGTGTAGATTTGCACCAGCCGACAAGAACAAATAGGGTTCACAAGATTGATTCTTTGACTGTTTGCCTCCCACGAGTCAGCAGTAACTGGAAGCGTTAGTTTTTAGGCCACATCCATGCTCTTGCTCAAAGCAGTCTCTTTCCTGTGTCAGTGATACTGCAGCCATCCTGGTAAGCAAGTTGCTGAGAGAAACATGTGTTGATGAGAAGCATAATGAAAAAGAAATGCTTTCTATCGGAACTGGGCCCACCCAGCACCTCACTGGGCCTCTAAATACATCAAGTATATCCACTACGCGTTAAGTCAGAAGTCTTAACCTACCTACTCACAAAAAGGTTGAAAGCAGAAGAACCAAAAATGTTTCTTAAGGTATTTTTCTTCCTTAAAGGTATTTGCAGCACATGAAATTTTGTTGGAGACAGAATTCCTGATGAATATTATTTGTTATGTCAAAGTTCTAGGTTCAGAAATTATTCTTCTGGGGACCAGCGGATGGCATAATGGTTACATTGCTGGACTCCCATGAGTTGACTGTGGTTTGAGTCCCAAACCAGGCAGCTTAAAACTTACGCAGGGGGAACCAGCAGGTGGCGTGGTGGTTAAGGTGCTGGTCACTCCCACATGGTCGACCACGGTTCGAGTCCTGGACCTGGTGGCTTCCTTTCTCACTTTCCCTCTCTCTTTCCTCCTCTTTGTCTCTCTCTGGTCAAATTAAAATAAATGAGTGACTATATAAAATTAAATAATTATTAAAAAAAATTATTAAAAAAAAAAAAAACTTACCCAGGGCGCGTGTGCGTGCATACCCAAAATCCCAAGAGGAAAATGGAGAAGGGATTGTGGTGTGACCATCCCCCCGGGGGTTGATTTCTAGCTTTCTTTCTCTTTGTCTCTCTGGCGAGTGCACACACCCCATGGCAAAAACCTCTCTTAAAAAAAAAAAGGGGGGAACCAGCAGTTAGCGTAATGGCTATGTCGCTGGACTCCCACGTAGTCGACCGCGGTTCGCGTCTCGGACCCGGTGGCTTACAACTCACGCTGGGCGCATGTGCGTGCGTGCCGAAGATCCCGAGAGGAGAATGGAGGAGAAGGGATTGCGGCGTGACCATCCCCCCTGGGGGGTGATTTCTCGCTTTCTGTCTCTATGTCTCTCTCTGTCTGTCTGGCGAGCGCACGCGCCCTATAGCAAAAAACCTCTCCAAAAAAAAAAAGATGGAGTAAGAAATGGTAATTATTATCAGTTACTACAGATACTATATGATACTATTGTGTTATTTATTTATTTATAAAGGTTTTTGCCATAGGGTGCACATGCTTGCTAGACAGACAGTGAGAGAGAAAATGAGAAATTACCCCCCAATCAGGGGATGACCACACCACAATCCCTTCTCCGCCACTCTCCTCCTATGATTTTGGGCACGCATGCACATCTCTCCAGCATGATTTTCAAGCTGCCAGGCCTGGGAGTTGAACTGCAGTCGGCCATGTGGCAGTGCAGTACCTTAAAAAACCCTCCACCTGCTGGCCCAGGCATTATTGATTTTACAATTTACTTCTAAGGGATATGTTAACTTAGTACACCTATACACTGCTGTTTCTCAAATGTTAAACAGCAGAGAATGCTAGTATTTTATCCCATCATTAGGACCTTGCCAATCAATTTTGATTTAAAAATAAATAAATAGGGCCAGTCTTGTAGTCGAGTGGTTCAGGGAGTTGGAGCCCACATGGTTGACCATGGAGAATAGAGAATATGGGGTTGTGGGTGTGAACACGTCCCACAAGTGAAGTGCTCACTCTGCCCCCATCTTTCTGGCGAGTGCACTCTCTCTCTGGCAATTAAAAAATGAATAAATGAGAAAAACCTGAATGGATAAGGATCTACCAGAACATGATTCTACTGAAAAAGAGGTCACGAACACATTAAATTTTTTGGTAAGTTGCTTTTCTTTTTCTTTCTTCTCTTTCCTGTTGTTTTCTCTTCTCTTTTTCTTTTCTCTTCTTTTCTCTCTCTTTCTTCCTTTCCTCTCTCCCTCCCTTCCTTCCCTCCTTTCTTTTAAATTTGCCAGAAGGGCATGCAGTCGCTGGAGAGAAACAGACAGAGAGAGAGACAGACAGACAGAAAATGAGAAGGCATCCTCCTTGAGACATGGTCACAATCGCAATCTCTTCTCCTCCATCTTCCCTCCGTCTTGTGTTTTTCAAGCTGCTGGGTCCAGAGCTCACACTGTGTGGTAGGCCATATGGGATCCAGGTGCCTTAACCACCATGCTACCAGCTGGCCCAGTAAGCTCCTTTTATATAAAAAAGTTAAGCCTGCCCAGAGGAAAAATTTCAAACATTACAAGAGGCATATGAGAGCTCAGCTCAGGCCAACTGATGGCATGGAAGTTAAGGTGGCAGAATCCCATATACCTGACTTTTCTGTTCAAGTTCTGAATCTGGTGGCTTGAAAATCACTTCAGGTGCGCATAAATGTGTGTCCAAAATCTTAAGAAGAGAATGGAGAAGGGACTTTGGTGTGGCCACCCCCCAATGGGGAGTGATTTCTCACTTTCTCTCTCTCCTTTCCTCCTCTCCAGCAAGCACACGAATCCTATACCAGACCTTTTAAAAATAAAACAAAATAAAAATGGATACTGCTGGGACCAGCAGGTGGCACGGTGGTTAAGGACACTGGACTCCCACAGTTGACCGTGGTTTGAGTCCCAGACCTAGCAGCTTGCTTTTGCAGTTTCCTCTCTCTCTCTCTCTGTCTCTCTCTCTCTCTCCCCCTCTCTGGTCAAATTTAAATAAGTAAATAAATAAAGTTAAATTAAAATAATTTTTAAAAAATTTCAATGGGGGCCAGCAGGTGGCATGGTGATTAAGGATGCTGGACTCCCACATGGCTGACCACGGTTTGAGTCCCAGACCTGGCAGCTTGCTTTCTCAGTTTCTCTCTTTCTCTTTATCCCCACCCCCCCCCCATCCCTCTCTGGTCAAATTAAAATAAATAAATAAAGTTAAATAAAATAATTCTTTGAAAAAAATTTTAAAAATGGATACTGCTTGAAATGTCAAAGAATATCGTCATTAGATTTTAAAAATCAAACAAACAAAAAACAAAGCTCATCTCCCCTTCCTTCTCTTGGTCCTTCTCTGGCAACCATTCTGAGGTTTCTTGTGTTTTCTATGAATTTTCTATCTGAAGACAACAAGTGTCTGTGTCTGTAGCAATCTTTTCCTCTTTTTAAACAAATGGTACCATTCGGTCTGTCTGTAACTTGCTTTTCTTCCTAACCATTTATCCTGGTGATTGCTCCATGTCAGCACATACACATTTATTTACTTTCTTACTTCAACTAGTTTTTTCTTTTTTTCTAATTGCCAGAAGGCACATGTGCTTACCAGAGAGAGACAGAGAGGAAGATAGCACTTCCCAGTGGGGCATGACCATGCCACAATCCCTTCTCCATTTCTCCATTCTGTTGGGATTTGGGGCACATGCACACACCCTGCGTATTTTTCAAGTCCTTAGGGCCAGGATTCTAATCACACAGCCATGTGGGATCCAGCTCCCTTAACCAACAGGCTATAGGGATGACTTTTTGTTTTCCTTGAAGAAAAAAGTCATTTAATTTCATGGGCTTTTATTTTTTTTACAACTATGTAAACTTTTCATAGTTATGACTTTAGGCTTGTGAAACTTAATATAATCAAAAGTCACATAACACATTCACCTTGAAAAATTATTTGGAAGAGGGACCAGCAGTTAGCGTAATGGCTATGTTGCTGGACTCCCACTTAGTCGACCGCGGTTCGCGTCCCGGACCCGGTGGCTTAAAACTCACGCCGGGCGCGTGTGCGTGCGTGCCCAAGATCCTGAGAGGAGAATGGAGGAGAAGGGATTGCGGCGTGGCCATCCCCCCTGGGGGGTGATTTCTCGCTTTCTATCTCTCTGTCTCTTTCTGTCTGTTTGGCGAGCGCACGCGCCCTATAGTGAAAACCTCTCCATTAAAAAGAAAAAAAAAATTATTTGGAAGAATCTTAAATTTTTTAAATGGCCCATTACATGTTATGTGAGGATGACTCTCTTTTTTAATAATAATTTATTTAATTTTATTTATTTATTTTTAAATGTGACCAGGGAGAGAGAGGAAAAGTGAGAAAGCAGGTCACCAGGTCCTGGACTTGAACTGTGGTCAGTCATGTGGGAGTCCAGCACCTTAACTCCCACCTCCACCTGCTGGCCTCAATGGGGACAAATCTTAACTAATTTTTTTTAAATTAAAAAATAATGCCTGCGAGGCCGGCAGGTGGCATGGTGGTTAAGGACTCTGAACTCCCACATGGCCAACCGTAGTTCAAGTCCCGGACCTGGCAGCTTGCTTTCTCACTTTCTCTTTTTCTCTCTCTCTTGATCTCCCCTTCTCTCTTGCTCTGTCCCTCTCTGGTCAAACTAAAATAAACAGTGTTAAATAAAATAATTCTTTTAAAAAATAATGATGTGTGCACATGGTGAAAATTCAAATAGTACCAAAGGATATAAACAATAAAGACACTCTCTTTCACTTGTAACTTTATAGCCCCCACAGAGGTTATCACTGTTAACACATTCAAATGTATCCTTCCAAAATACCCTATACATAAAATCAAGTGTGCATCCCTACATGCACACACAGGCAGACATGCACACATAGAAACAAATTGTACACTGCCTTTTCCATCTAACAACACTCCTTGAAGAAACCATGTCAGGGGGCCAGCAGGTGGCGGGGTGGTTAAAGTGCTGGACACTCCCACATGGCCGACCATGGTTCGAGTCCTGGACTTGGTGGCTTGCTTTCTCACTTTCTCTTTCTCTCTGGTCAAATTAAAAAAATGAATGCATAAATAAAATTAAATAAATAATTCTTTAAAATTAGGAACACTGTGATTCAATGTAATATAAACAAGATTATGATAATTAATTAATTAATTTTCTAAGAAAAAAACACTCTGTTACACATCTATAGGTACCATTTTCTTTTAACTCTACATAATATTCCATTAAATTAATGTAGCATCACTTATCCAAATTAGTCCCTATCACAGGACATTGAGACATTTTGGAGTCTTAGTGATTCCAAGTAACACTATAATAAACATCACTATGTATATTACAGAAGGCAGCATTATCTGATTCCAATTATTTCTTTTACTGCATGAAAGTTCTTTCTCTTATACCTCAGTATCATCTACTCAAGAATAGGACATTTACAAAGGACATAAAAATATTAGAAGTCTTTAAGAAGAAACAAATTGAATATTTTTTGCTTTAAAAAACCTGACAGTTGCAAATAAATTAATGTATTACTTTTTTTTTCTTTTTTTTTTTTTTCTGGCCAGGTTTTTGCTATAGGGCACATGCGCTTGCCAGAAAGACAGAGAGACAGCGAGACAGAAAGTGAGAACTGATTAATGGGACCAGCAGTTAGCGTAATGGCTATGTTGCTGGACTCCCATGTAGTCGACCGCAGTTCAAGTCCCAGACCCGGCAGCTTAAACTCATGCCAGCCCGTGTGCGTACATGCCCAAGATCCCGAGAGGAGAATGAAAGAGAAGGGATTGCATCATGGCCATCCCCCCTGGGGTGGGGGGTGATTTCTTGTTTTCTGTCTCTCTGTCTCTCTCTGTCTTTCTGGCGAGCGCACGCACCCTACAGTAAAAACCTCTCCAAAAAAGAAAAAAAAGAAAGCATCAGTCCAGTGTTTAAAAAAAAAAAAAAAAATTAACCAGGAGATGTATAGGAAGTAAAATATTTGAAAAGGTATCAAAGTAAGTAATTAACTTCAAAAACAGTTTGTATGTGTATCCACTTTCTACAGATTAATTTGTATAAAATGTAGCAAATAAGGAAAGAGGGGGAAATGCCTAAAGGAAGTCCAGCCACAAAAGCAGCTGTCAAGATTGTTGATGCTAAAAGGCTGGGCCAAAGCCAAAGGCAGGAGTATTCGTCCTGTGTGTATTCCCCCCTCATAAATCCCCAAATGACATGGAAAACATGCTGGAAGATTTCTTTTTAAAAAGTAGTATAGGTTAGGATATTCTAGGTTCATAACCAATGCTTTTGTTTATAAAATATTAGCATTCCAGGAATAGTGATAGAAAGATACTTAACAATAAATTACAAATATTGTAAATTCAGACTTTTTCTTACAATTGCAAACACGTCATAAATTTGGCCTGTGTTTCTTTGTATAAATCCTACTTACGACTGTGCTAAAACCTTCTGGCATGAATGCAAAGAGTATTTTCATAAATAAAACTTAGTAAAATCACTATACACCCCATTAATTCAAAAACACTTCTCTTCAACTTCAAAGGAAATCCCCTTCTCTTTTTTTTAAGTGTAAAACGGTGTTTCTTTGCTGCTTTAATGTTTTGCTTCTTGTAGTTGTCATAACTACATGTTCCAAGTGTGTGATCGTAAGGGACAAGAAGTTAAGTGATATTCATGCTTCCACAGAACATGTCTCAGACATTATGGAGCAACAAGCTCATAAATCTAACCTCTGAAGTGCCTACCAATAAAAATTCCGTACTCGCACCCTATAAACGCAAACCTTACAAACAGGGTGAGTTGCAAGGCTCTACACCAGGATTCAGCTGGAATGAATGAATTTTTTAAAAGTTTTTTGCCATAGGGTGCCTGTGCTCTCTGGAGAAAGACAGCAAAAGGGAAAGTGAGAAATCACTCTCTCCCCTTTCCTGCCCCCCATGGCTGCACCACAATCCCTTCTCTATTCTCTTCCTGGGATTTGGGGCATGCATGCACATGCACCTGGCATGATTTTCAACCATCACACCACCTGCTGGCCCCTGGAATGAATGGATTTTATGAAAAGATACGTGTAATGAATATTATCAAAGTTCTAAACATACCTTTACTTGCCTAGCCCTAGTTTGAGACACCGTGGGCTGGCTCCATAGTGCAGTGCCTAAGTACTGTTCAAGGAAGGCCAGATCCCACACGGCCAAAGGTTTGAATCTTGGCCCTGGTGGCTTGTACCCAAAAAGCTATTATGGAGAAATGGAGAGAAAAGGATTGTAGTGTGACTGTGCCGTGGGGAGGTGTTTTCTCTCCCTGTCTCTCTCAGCCTCTTGTCTCTCTCTAATGAGCACTCATGCACTCTGGCAATTAAAAAAAAAAAAAGCTCTTCTTTAAAAATAAATACTTTGGAGCCAACAGGTGGCATGGTGGTTAAGGCTCCCACATAGCCAACCACAGTTCAAGTCCTAGACCTGATGGCTTGAAAATTATACTAGGTACATGTGTTCGCGTGCCCCAAATCCCAGGAAAAGAATAGAAGAGAAGGGATTGCAACGTGACCATCCCCCCCCCCCCGGGGGAATTCTCCCTGTCTCTGTCTCTCTCTGGCTATATAGTAAAAAACTGGAAAAAAAGAGAAAGAGAGAGAGCAAAAACAAATACTTTGTTACCACTTTAAGAACTGCCCACCATGTTGCAACACTCCTCCTGAGTTATCATCTCATTATAACTCCTTACAACTCACAATAACTGTGAAGTATATAATATTAGTGGGATTTTATGGATGAGGAAACTGAAGCTTTGACAGATTATGTCACTTGCCATAGTTTACAAAGTTTGTGAGTAGAGGAGCTACGATCACAGTTCAGGTCTGATTTCAAAACTCATACTTTCCTTCCATCATAAAACAGCAACCTGAGACAATTTTACAGAGCAATCCCCTATTCCATGTATCTTGTGGGCAGACACAGAACATGTTCTAAGCATTCGTGTACTAAGGCACAACAGAACTAAAAGAATAACGTCACATTTTTTCTCAATCTCAATCTGAATGTCTTAACTTTAATCTTTGCATTGTGGAGAGTTGTAAACATGTGCAAAAGTAGCCGCAGCAGTGTAATGAACTCCCACAGATACATCACCTGGCTTCAACAAATGTCGATTCGTGGCCAAGCTTGTTTCATCTGCATCCCATTCCTGTGTCTTTCTCCCCTCCCATATTACTTGTTAGACATAACATTTTGCCTTTAAACATTAAACTTTATCTTTAAATAGTAAAGCTTACTTCCAAGATAAGGACTCTTCTAAAAACAAAACAAAACAAAACAAAACAAAACAAAACAAAACAACCACTAACCATAACACCATTGTCATACCTAAAAAATTAACAGTGGTTTCTTAGTAACAAAATAACAAATGTTCAAATTTCTAATTCTCTCACAGATGTCTCTCTCTCTCTCTCTCTTTCTTTCTTTCTTCTTCTCCTTTTTTTTTATTGACTCAAGATATACATAAGGGCCACAAATTCATTACTAAGCCTCATAAATTTTTCTCTCTTTTTATTTTATTTTGTTTTAGATTTTTTAATTTTTTTAATGTATTTTTGCCATAGGGCATGCATGCTTGCTGTAGAGAGACAGAGAGAGGGAAAGTGAGAAATCATCCCCACAGAAAGGACCACTCCACCATCCCTTCTCTCCACTCTCTTCTCGGGATTGTGGGCATGCATGCACACGTGCCCAGCATGATTTTCAAGCTGCCAGGTCTGGGATTTGAACCATGTAGTGGGCCATGTGGGATCCAGCACCTTAACCACCATGCCACCTACTGACCCTAAGACTCTTTTTTTTAAAAGAATTACTTATTTAATTTTCTTTATTATTACTATTTAATTTACTCTAGGGCACATGAGCTCACCAGAGACAGAGGGAAAGTGAGAAAGAAAGTCACTAGAACCAGGACTCAAACCATGGTTGGCCATGTGGGAGTCTAGCACCTTAACCATCTTCCACCTGCTGGCTCCTAAGACTCTTAAATCTCTCTTAATGCACAAACTTTTCTTTATAACTTTAAACAAAATATTAATAAGTTAATAACATTTTCTTTATTCACTTTGCATTCTTTGCTTTTGTCAAGCTATGTTGAAATGATAAGCCTATGTCTAGCTCAAAATATACTGGATAATTTTCTCAGAAACCTTCTACACAATTCATGCAGATATTCAACCTTTGAGCTGGGAATAAATTTCACTGGCCCATATTTACTGCGACTACAAATGTAATGTGACTACTGCACAAAAATTATATGATCTTCTTATAGGTATTCATAATATTGTCATGGTTTCTCCAATGTTTCATTTAAACATTGTGCCATTTGTGTTAGACTTTGGGTCTATGGTGGGAATTTCTATCTAATAGTCATAAAAATATTTTTATAGCAATAAATTATAAATTATAAACGTACTTTATAATTTAAATTTTAATGTATTAAACTGACTATTGATAATTAACTCCTTTTATGAGAGAGGAAACCGAAGCAAGAATGAAATCACTTTGCTCAATGATTTAAAGAGAGATTGCCATCAAATCTAAAGGCATAACTGGTACTGTTTCTAGACAACTGATCAATCTCATCTTTTAGAGAGCTAATTACTAAAAGCTCCATGGAAAAGATGCCAATAATTTTTCTTTGTAACTTTAAGTAAAAAAATAAATGAAAAACTAGTTTAAAGTAAACAGGATTTGGATATAAAAGGAATTAAGCCTTGGTGTAAAATAAGGCTTTCCCATGTTTCCAATTATATTTGAGCTCAGTAAAAGAACTCTTGTGGGGTTCCGCAGGTGGTGTAGTGGTTAAGACGCTGGACTTCTACATGGTCAACTGCCGTTTGAGTCCCAGACCTGGCAGCTTGAAAATCATGTTGTGTGCATGCCCAAAATCCTGAGAGGAGAATGGAGGAAAGGAGATTGTGGTATGACCATCCCACTAGTGGGTGATTTCTCACGTTCCTTCTCACTGTCTCTCTTTGGTAGCACATGAACCTATGGTAAAATCTTTACAAAAAAAAAAAAAAAAGAGAGAGAACTCTTGGGTCAGCAAAGTGGGGTGGTGGTTAAGGTGTTAAGGTGGCTGGATGCCACATGACTTACTATATGGTTTGGGTCCCAAACAGCAACTTAAAAATCCTGAGAGATAAATGGAGAAGGGATTGCAATGTGACCATCCCTCCCTAGAGGGTGATTTCTCATTTTTTTCTCTCTCTCTCTCCAGTGAGTACATGTGCCCTATAGCAAATTTTTAAAAAAAGAGAGAGAGCAAGAGAAAGTGCTCTACATAAAAGTAATATTCTTTGGAATATGTTTTATTTTCCTTATATATCATCCATTTTATTTTAGGTGTTTGTTTTTGTTTTACTTTTCATTGTGTTTTGTTTTGCGATAGGGTGTGTGCACTTGCACAGAGAAAGACAGAGAGAGAGAGAGAAGGAGGGGTTGAGAAATCACCCCGCAGGGGAGATGGCCATACTGCAATAATCCCTTCTTTATTCCCCTCTTGGATTTTGGGCGCTCACACACAGGGGCCCAGCATAACTTTCAAGTTGATGGGTCCTGGACTCAAACCCTACAGTCGGCTATTATGGGATCCAGTCGCCTTAACCTCCATGCCATGGGCTGGCCCCATATTTCTCCTATTTTAAATGAACATTATTTAGGAAGCTGGCAGTAGACTAATAAAACTTCAGAGGAAATGTTAGGGGGGAAATTACCATTAACCTACCATCATTATAAAGAGAAACCGCAGCTTCTTACTGTTTCCTGTGTCCAGATAGTGTGCTAATTACTTACACACATCTACTCCTCAACAATCCTGCAATAAAACGGTAAAATACAGTGACAGAGAATATGCACTCTGGAGTACAGATATTTTGGAAGGGTGAACTTCATGGTATGTAAATTATATCTCAATAAAGCTGTTATTTTAAAATATGAGCTACTAAGAGATCTACAAATAAGGGACTTTTTTGACAGTGAGCACATGCAGTCACCAGAGAGAAACAGAGAAACAGAGAGAAAGAGAGAGAAGGCACTCCCCAATGAGGTGTAGTCATGCCACAATACCTTCCCCTTCATTATTCCATCCAGTCCAAATTTTGGGCATACGCACACCTGGCATGTTTCCCAAATTGATGGGACAGGACTGGAACTCGGCTGTCGGCCATGTAAGAGCCAGCTCCCTTAACCACTAGGCCATGGAACCAGCCCCAAATAAGGGATCTTTTATAACTAAAGGCTATTTTCCTCCCAGGTGCCAGATCTGGTTTAGTTCATATATACTGAAGAACATAAACATATATTTAGGCAAATACACAGGGTTCGTTCATCCCATCATCTTCCTGTACAGAGGATTCTGCCACAGATAGAAATGCTAGGTAAGTCCGGAGTCGTCATTTCTGTCCTTTCTCACTCCCATCCGAATACTACCTTGTCTTCCAGGGTGTTTTCTGTTTTAAGGATTATTTAATTTAATTAATTAATTAATTAAATTTGTTACAGGGCACATGCATGTACATGTGTGCAAGAGAGAGAGAGAGAGACAGAAAGTGAGAAAGCAAGCTGCCAGGTCTGGGACTCAAACCATGGTCAGCCATGTGGGAGTCCAATGCCTTCGCCACCATGCCACCTGCTGACCCCTTCGAGGGTGTTTTTAATTATTCTGCCAGTTGTTCTTTTTTTTTTTTTTTTTTTTTTTTTTTTTTTTACACATTCCTATTATTTCCATAATCTTAAACTGTCTTGCAGTACCTTATGGAGACCAGTTACTGTTCCTACTCACATCCCCAGTTTCTGAAGCACACAATCAGTCAAGATCTGATCAAAAGTAAAGCATACACTCCCACTCCACATGCCCCAAAATATGTCTGTACGAGGAGTCAGGCTGAGTACAAGAGTTTTTCTACTTTATCTGTCTCTATGCTTACATTGAGACATGTCTTCATTGTCAAGAAGAAAATACAGTTTTCTGTTCTACATAAACTATTTTCAATTGTCTTTCAGCTGGTCTAACTATGTCCTCTCTCTCTCTTTATTTATTTAGACTTTTCTTGGTAGAGAGGACATGTGCTCACCGGAGAGAGACAGAGACAGGGTAAGTGTGAAATCATCCCCTAAGGAAGTTGGCCATTTTCTGCATGCACACATGCCTGCTGTGTTTTTCAAGCCACTGAGTCCAGGACTTGAACCACGGACTTGGACATGTGGGATCCACAGCTTTAACTACTATGCCATCTCCTTAGGAGAAAAAAAGTTGTGTAGAAGTTACCCTGGGTCGGAAGATGACTACAAAGCCACCATTACAAGAATCTGGTGAGATGTGCCCCTTTGTCTTTTAGTCTCACATAGTCTCTTACATTAAGCTCCCAAATTTTTTCTTTTTTCAATACATATATACCATATATACATATATGTGTATATATATATGTGTGTGTATATATACAGATATACCATATATACATATATATGTGCATACGTGTGTGTGTGTGTGTGTGTGTGTGTGTGTATTTGACACCAATTCTTTATTTCTTCTTTAGGTAATTAAGTCTATCTTTACAGTTCCATTTATTTCTGCCAGTTCACAATCATGTTCTGGCCCCTGTGGATTTTGGCTAACATCTCTTAAACCTTGAACTATAGGGCCATTCCCTAAATATCATATTTCACATTTTGAAAAAAAAAACAAAAACACAAAAAAACAAACAAACAAAATATAAAACCTGCTACATTATTTAATGTAATTCTCTATTGCTCAGTCTGTTTTCAGTTATAAATGTTTTAGGACCATGAGCTATATATACCACATCACATTATTTAAAATGATATAAGTAACTTACTAGAGTCAAAAGCTTTTGAAATATGGCATTTTTATTTCTTAAAGTTTGTTTTTAAAGCAAGTCTTACATAGGCTTGAAATATACTATACCAAAGTTTGAACTAGAAAAAGAAAAATTTTAATAAAACTACTATCATCACTCACAGTTTAATTTTCTTTAAGGTACTATTGCTCACTGAGATGAGTTACACTGACAAATTAAGAGAATAAAATGTATTTTAAAAGTTTACAGTTGGGGAACCAGCAGGTGGTGTGGTGGTTAAGATGCTAGACTCCCACATGATCGATCATGTTTCGAATCCTGAACCTGGTAGTTTACTTTCTCACTTCCCCCAAGCCCTGCACCATCTCCCTCTGGTGAGGACACATGCCCTGTAGCAAATTAAATAATAATAAATAAAATAAAATAATTTTTAAAAGTTGACCATTGGTTTGAAAAAAGTTACAGAGCAAAATAATTCATAAAACTATTTGCAAGTTTCATCTAAAACTGTCATTCCGTGAGCAAATAAAAACCCTCCATGTATAATAGATTAAAATAATTAAATTCAGGCTGATGTTTCTAACATTCCTAACCAGAGTATTAAGAATAGGGACTACATCTACTTTAAAGACACTTCCTCAAACTGATTTCGGAATATTATAATTTCGAACCTTTTAAAAATGTGTTCTAATCCTGACCTTTTTTTTTTTTTTAATTTTGCACACATCTGTCTGTTGTACTTTTTAGAGTCATGCCAGATGCTGGGTTCATCAAGCAAAAGCAGGAAAACAATGGTTTGAAAGCAATTAGAAGCACTGAGACTGCAGTGATGCTCATATTAAAATGTGATAACAGTGTTCTAGTGGGAATTTCAACACCGCTCCATTTTTGACAGTTCTCTGTTGCCAGACAGCCGAGCTGTGTGGAAGGGCACTGTGATGGAGGAGGTAACATACTGGAATTTATTTCTGGAGCAAATGAAAGGTTAGCTGAGTTGGAACCTTCCCAAGGTTTTTATTATGGACTCGGCCACCATTTTATTCGAATGCTACTGGATCCTCTTGGCATCAAACAAAGCTCAGAGAATAAAAGCATATTAAAGCTTTGGTTCTATAAAAGAATCTAGCAATAATCCACTCAGAAGGCAGGAGCACAGTGCCTCTTGTTGCTAAAGAGCAGGGCAGGGAGCCCACCAGGGTGGAGGTTAATTAAACACTCCACTAACTTTCCTCTGAAATGGCTAATGCCACTGTGAAGAAGCTTCTGTATCAATAGAAGAGAGAGGAGTAAACAATGCCATCCACACACTTTTAGTATAAAACCATATGTGGTCAAAAACAAACAAACAAACTCACCTTGGGGTTGAAAATCCCAGTAGTACCTGAAATACAAGGAAAAGAATGGCGATGAGTCAGACTTGTATTTCTCAGTTTGGGGTGGCGTGCTTTAGCTATACCGCTTAGTCCAAAGAGCTTCCTAAAGAGCCTGTAACTAGTCAAAGCTGCAACTCACTTGGAACAACCCCAAAAGGTTGTTCCCTGAGATTTGAAAGATTCTAAGGGCCAGCCAGTGGCACAGCAGGAATGCAACAGGACCCATCTGGGAAGGTCTTGATCCAGGCAGGCAGAGACTGGGGGTAGACGGCAGAATGAGGACCCTGTTGCAGGTACCAGCTCGCTCTCCCTTTCTCTCTCTCAGAAGAAATAAACGTTTTTTATTTGTTTGCTATCGGGCATGTACACTCGCCAGAGATGCGGTGGAGGAAGAAACCACCTCCCAAGGGGATAGTCATGCCGAAATCCCTTCACCATTTTCCTCTCGGGATTTTTGGATATGCATGTAGCCATGCCCAGTGTGATTTTCAAGCCACTGCTCAGTTACCCATGTGAGATCCAGCCACTTTAACCTATATACCACTGCCCCATAAATAAACTTTCTAAAAAAAGATCAAAAAAAATTTCTCACAGGCTTAAAAGCTGCATAGGTAAGTTTGATGTTAGAGTTGTAAAGATACTCAGAGGGAACCCAGTAGTGGCCTAGAGTTTCTCATCAAAAGCCTGTCAGGTTTGAGAAGAATGGTTCTTGGTTGTAATAACCTATCCTGTGTATTATAGGACAATCAGCATCACTAGTCCTAGACCCCAAATCCCAATTGGTAGGACAATTGAACCTCACCACCTCTACACACACACATCCTTGAATTCCTCTTAAGCCTAAATTCTTAATTTTATGGGTCAAGCAGGAACAAATGATTCACTTTAGTGTCTATGTCAAGAATAGGATTCCTGGGCCAGCAGGTGGCACGGTGGCTAAGGATGCTGGACTCCTACATGGCCAACCACAGTTCAAGTCCCAGACCTGGCAGCTTATTTTCTCACTTTTCCTCTCTCTGTCTTGCTCTCACTCTGTCCTCCTCAGATCAAATTTTAAATGCATAAATAAATAGAGTTAGATAAAAATAATTCTTAAAAAAAAGGGATTCCTGCAATCCATTGTACCATTCCATCTGTCTCTTTATTTTAGGGAATGGCTGGTAAAAAACTAAAGCTTTTGAAGTCTTAAACTAAAGACATAGTAGCAGTGGAAAGGATCATTTGCAAGTCACTTATTCGTAATCTAAATTCATTTTTCCACAGACACAATGTTATGTATGGTGGTTTCCCACAAAAGTCTATTGTACTTTGGATCTCATTTCCTCCTGCCTTCACAGGAGCCTTATATTATTCTGTATCGATCTTCATACACACACACACACACACACACACACACACACACACACACCTCTTCCTCTCAACTTGGCCCTTCCCATCAGCATTTATGCTCATATAAAAATAAAACAAACCCTCTTTCAGTCCCTTCACATCCCTCCATCTGCTGCCCTGTTCCCCTTTATCTCTGTGAAATTTCCAAAAGCACTGTCTAGACTTACTCTGTTTCTTCACTGCTCACTTACTCCTCAACACAGTCCAATCAGGCTCACCATTACTGCACGTTAATTCTGGCTATGGATATAATGACTTTCATGCCACTCAATATTGGGTTGTCAGGAAAGTCATGACACATTTTTACACAGAAAAACATAGAAAACATACATCATGACTTTCCTGATGACCTAATAGAATGTTTGTTTTTTTTTTTTATATTCTCATCTTGATTTTTCAGAAATGTGTATGTGCATCTGAGCATTTTTCCCCTGGGGAGAGAGTCTAAAGTTTTTCATCAAAATTTTAAGAGATCATTGCCTAGCAATTCAGAAAAAGGCAATACATAAGTGATATGGTGTGTCTTCCAATGAGTGCATAACTGAAATTAGGTGTGGCCACTTTGGGGAGGAACATCAACCCAGAAAGTATCTAGGTCATTTTTTTACTGTGTAAGAAAAAACTTCATAAAAATAGAAAAGAAGGATGTCAGTGGGAAGATGATGCCCTATTCCAGAGATTAATTGGGGGAAATTATCTGACGATTGTTTTTCCCTGTTCCTCGCCTTTCCCTGCACAAGTCTGGGCTGGCAGTCAGGTACAAGGCAATGTAATATACCTGGGGAGAGGCGGCTGCTTGGGACAGCAGGGCAGGGGCTGGAAGCCTGTGAGGCAGAGCTGCGATGTTCCAGAGCGAGGGCCTCATGCCAAAACTGGACCCAGAGGAGATGAAACAGGAGATGCAGAAGATGTCATCTCCTCCATATGGAATTCCCTCATCTATGTGGCCCTGCTGCGAGTCACTCCTTTTATTGTAAAGAAATTGGACAGCATATGAAGATTGGGCATCACATACAAATATATGATATGAAGAGCCTGGTTACAACTTCTACACCTGTCTGCACATGAATAGGCCCAGAGAGGTGTTAAGAGACTCTTCGGTTGAATGGACATAAAAATTTCACTTGTTAAGAACAAGTTTGGCTCTGGTAACTGAACTTCATAGTTAAAATATAAAACTATTGGGAAGTATGGAAAGACATCTTGTCACAGCGTGTCCTTATGCCTGTACTATTTGGCCTCCGTGAATGTTGGTGTAATTGTAAATAACGCATCTTCTAGCAAGTATTAATTATAAGAAAATTATGTCTGAAAATATATATATATATAAACTTGGGTAGAGGGCAGGATAATCCTAGATGGCTTTGAAAAGGGGACAAGGAAGACGTGGAGGAATGGGTGGGGAATGGAATGGATGGCGTTCATCACATTTGGTGGAAAGATGATTTTCCGCTAGTGAATTCTATACTCTTTAGGAAGCGTTTAGTCAAATCCTGCCAACATCTTCTTTCTGCTCTGAAAACAATTCTTTAACCAGAGAAGCCAACAAGTCTGAAATTAGAAGTCTTAAACTAAAACAGAAAGAGCACGATAGAAGTATGGGCGGTGGAAGGCATATGAATGCACACACTGACAGAGTTGTGTTTACCCTAAAAGCCTCTGAGAATTTCCTATCGGGCCTGTGCAGCTAGATAACAAACACTTCTTTAATCTTCTCTTTGAAGCTTCGGCTTCAATAGGAAAGGGAAGCTATCACTCCCCTGCAATATCCATGCTCAGCATCATCAGGTCCATGCAAATGATATTTGGAACTGAAAAAAGATGAGGACAGGATGAGCGGAGAGAAAATGCTGCAACCATGTTGATGGCTGTTTCCGCATTCAGTCAAAATAAACTCATCTTCACCCATGCCTCCACAATGAACACGGAGGGACCACAGTTCACAGAAGTCAGTCTACACTACAGAGCGGAGTCCTGAAATGTCAAGATTCCATTCCATGCAAGACAAAGTCGGATGCATGCTTTTATTTTTTTTTTCTTTTTTTGGAGAGGTTTTTGCTATAGGGTGCGTGCGCTCGCCAGACAGACAGAGAGAGAGACAGAGAGACAGAAAGCAAGAAATCACCCCCTAGGGAGGATGGCCACCCAGCAATCCCTTCTCCTCCATTCTCCTCTCAGGATCTTGGGCACGCACGCACACGCGCCCGGTGTGAGTTTAAGCCACCGGGTCCGGGACTCGAACCGCGGTCGACTACGTGGGAGTCCAGCGACATAGCCATTACGCTAACTGCTGGTCCCGGATGCATGCTTTTAAATTAAAGATGTTTTTCATTGAACTTCCGTTTGGGGACAGGTACAACAAATAAATTGAACCCACGGTATTGAGGGTGTCTTCATCAGCAGCAGGCCCTATAGCAGTAGTTACAGTGATGATACTAATAACAAGGTTAAGATTCATTAACATTTTGCTGGGCACTGTTTTAAGTATTTCCCTTCTATTAACCCATGTCCTCTATGCTCTGACACTATCACTCAGCCCATTTTCTAAATGAGGAAACTGAGGAGATAAAATAACTTGCCCATGATTTCACAGCTAGTAAATAAGGCAGAAAATTTTCCACCTAGCACTGGTTGTGGAATAGACACTCTAGTAAGAATTAAAGATGGGCCAATTCCATGGCACAGAAATGCACTGCTCAAAAGAAGCCAGGTCTCACACAGCAACTACAGTTTAAATCGCCCACCTTGGTCAGCCCAAAACACACCACCAGGCACACACACAAGTGCTCAAGATTAAATGGGCTGGAGGACTAGAGGAAGGAGATCACGGCGTGACCAGACTCTGTAGAAAATGCTCATTTCTCTCCCTCTCTTTTTCACATGCATGCACTTTATCATGAATAAAGAAGAAAATAATAGAATAAAACTAAGGAGGAAAAGTCTTAAAATATTGTATAACCTAACATAAAAATATCCATCAAAATTAGTTGTCTGTCTCTAAAGACATTTTACTATTCTAAAAGAATTTAGTCACTCAGTCGATAAATATTAAGTATCTTTTTTTCTTTTCTTTTTTTAAAAAAATTGCTATAGGAGAAAGAGAGAGAGAAAGCATTTTCCAAGGGGGAGAGGGGTGGTCACATCCCAATCCCTTCTCCATTCTCTCCTTGGGATTTTGGACATGCAAGCACATGCACCCAGTGTCTTTCAAGCCTCCAGGTCGGGGACTCGACCTTCGCATTGAGCCACGTGGGATTCAGCTACCTTAACCACCACGTCACTGGCTGGCTCTATTAAATATCTTTTATGACAAGTCCTTTGTCCAGGTACCAAAGATGAAACAGTGACTAAAATAGATAGACTCCACCTACAAATATAAGTTAGTATCTTCCAAACTACAAACATACTGTTCTAGATAGCCATACAAACCACAGAATACTTTACTAGATCTCTGCTGAAAATAGGACAGTTGACTCTACATCATTAGATTGCAAGGCACGGGGAAGGAGTAGCAAATTCTTGACCATGGAGCTAAACAGTCAACGGTTATTGAGATTACACAGAGCTTTCACCCCTCAGGAGACTTGGAAAATACATAACATAAACAGTTTAAACTATTTTCATATTATTGAAAATACCTAGGAAGAAAAAAATTCCATTTCCTAATTATGATAAAATAATTAACATAGTCAGCATTTAATATATGCCAGGAATTGAACTACATATATATTTCACGTGTGTTATTTTATTTAATCTTTATAAAATGACCTTAGAAGGTCAATGCTATTATTTTCACTTTACAGATGAAGAAACTGAGGCTCAAGAAGGTCAACCAACTTGACATAGCCATCACGTCGTAGAAACAAGATTTGTATCCAGATCCGCTTGGTTCCAGAGCCCAAGCTCTTAAGTTCCAAATTATTTGCTTTGCCATTGGCTGTAATACAGAAATTAGTACTTAGCGAAAAGTAGAATTGGTTTGCTAGACAGTGGATGGATATTATTAACAAGTGATTACATCAGAGGTATTTAACTTGGGAGTCCCCAGTTATCTGATTTCAGGGGATTTATAACTCCTTAAAATTGAGGATGACAAATAATAAATGTTTTCTTTTTCCTTGGAGAAGAGTCCACAGACTTTGTTAATACTAATAACTCCCCCCGCACCCACCAAAAGTGATAAGACCCTCTGGGTTAGATGATTAGGGTTGTAATGGCATTATAAAGTAGCTACCCAGAAAGGCCAACATCTGTGATATCATAAATCTAGATCATCTAGATGATTTTTTTTTTAACAACTGAAGTATTAAAAGTGCTATTTTGAGGGACCAGCAGTTAGCGTAATAGCTATGTCGCTGGACTCCCACGTAGTCGACCGCAGTTCGCGTCCCGGACCCGGTGGCTTAAACTCACAACGGGCGCGTGTGCGTGCGTGCCCAAGATCCCGAGAGGAGAATGGAGGAGAAGGGATTGCGGCGTGGCCATCCCCCCTGGGGGGTGATTTCTCGCTTTCTATCTCTCTGTCTCTCTCTCTCTGTCTGGTGAGCGCACGCGCCCTATAGCAAAAATCTCTCCAAAAAAAAAAAAAAAGTGCTATTTTGGGGCTGGCAGGTGGCATGGTGGTTAAGGGTGCTAGACTCTCACAAGGCCAACCGTGGTTCGAGTCCTGGACCTGGTGGCTTGCTTTCTCGCTTTCCCTCTCTCTCTCTCTCTCTGTTTGTCCCTCTCTGTTCAAATGAAAAATAAATAAGTAAATAAAGTTAAATAAAATAATTCTTTTTTTTTAAAAGTGCTATTTTATCTGGTACTTACAGAAATTTGAAACACATCATACACTCCCTGCCTTGGTAAACTACCTGCTACACAAAATAAAATCTTTTCTTGATGAATTAAGAATGTTCAAATTTGAACCTTTTTTGTACCAAAATAGCAGCGCCTTCCAAATGTGCAGTACGCACATACGAGGACATTGACGTCTTCCTCTTGACCAACTCTGTTCTCTAGTCAGGGCTATCTCCAAACTGACTAACGCCCAAATGTTATTCTGGCATTACAAACAGAATCTTAGGACTCAGGTAGACACCTGGTTGAGCAGAGTCAGTGGAAGTTGATAAGACTATAAAAACCTCTTCAGCAGGGAGCCACACAGTCAAGGCTGATTTATACCTAAGGAAACGGCTAAGAGTTTGTAGACGGGAGATATTTCCTGTAACTTCTTCTCTCACTTGGAAAGGTTCATGTTGATTTGAATTCTCTTTCTACTCTCGATGTCCTATCTATTACCTCGCGGAAAGAATGGGCAAGTGGCACAGGATAATTTGGCCAGTGACGCCTTAGAACAGAAATGGGAAAAGAGCGCCATCTGGTGGAAATCTCTGGTGGAGGCATCGGAGGCCTAGGACCCAGGGGTCCGAGTACCAGCCCTAGAAACATTTGGGCAGCAAGGGGGAGGTCTATGGTGAGTTGGTTCCCCTCAAGCCCCTATTCCTTTCATTCTACCAAAATCATAAGACCTAGTGCCTGCCTACAAGGAGCTTGCAATCTAGTCCAAAATACGAGACATTTGAATATGAAGACAAGACAAAGTAACAAATTTTATGATAACTACAGACAATACGCATGTAACTCAAGTTATAGAAGGACCTGCCACAAGCAAGTCCTGGCGGGGCCAGCAGGTGGAGTGGTGATTAAAGGCTCTGGATTCTCACATGGCTGACACGGTTCGAGTCCTGGACCTGCTGACTTGCTTTCTCGCTTTCCCTTTCTCTCTCTCTCTGGTCAAATTAAAAGATAATAATAACATGGGACCAGCAGTTAGCGTAATGGCTATGTCGCTGGACTCCCATGTAGTCGACCACGGTTCGAGTCCCGGACCCAGTGGCTTAAACTCACACTGGGCGCGTGTGTGTGCGTGCCCAAGATCTTAAGAGGAGAACGGAGGAGAAGGGATTGCTGCGTGGCCATCCCCCCCGGGGGAATGATTTCTCGCTTTTTGTCTCTCTGTCTCTCTCTTTCTGGTGAACGCACGTGCCCTATAGCAAAAACCTCTCCAAATAATAATAATAATAATAAATGGAATTAAATAAATAAATAATTCTTCCAAAAAATAAAAGTCCTGGGGTCTTTTAGGGGGATATAAAATGTCTGTGGTCTTAAGTCTATAGCTGTAGTTTTAGAAACCTACCGTAGTAGACAACACAATGTTCTTTTAATTATGAAATACAATGATCACAATTAAACTTGTATTAAATAACAGACAAGAAACATTATCTCATGTTGATCGTATAGCCCATGACCCCTCACTCTCAAATATTTTCAGTTTACGGTCAACTGAACATCCATTCTGGATACGAACAGTAACAAACCTGGCAGCTCTTCTTGATTAGTCGGAGATGAAGTTTTCTCATTGCTATACCAGAAGCCTACGTTCTAATATTCCCTCTCTTACTTTCTATCATGAGGACTGCTCCCTCACTAACAAATCTCACTAGTATGTACACGATCCCCAAACTTCTGTATGTCATAGATAACGAACTTAATAAACTAATTAATGAAGGAAAAATGCTAGCTAGGTACGTTATGGCAAAATGAAACACCCTAAATGTCAGGTCGAAGAGTAGATTTTTTTTTTCTGTAAATAAAAAAGAGTAATTCAGAGGTCTGTTTGTGTGATTGCCTGTTTTTAGGGCTGGAGAATGATGTCCACCGTGATCAAATCCAGCAGGGGGGTGCATCATGAATGGGAGAGAAGTGAGGTGCAGTTTGGGAGGCAACTTGAGAGCAAGAGAAGGGGCGAGAGATTTGACAACAGTCTTGGAGAGAGGCTGAGAGCAGAGCATCACGAGAAAGCCAGAGGTGCCTTTCGGTCCCAGGACTGTATACTGGAGAAAACAAGGAGCTATTCACAGACAGAGAGCTCCAGCTGACGGCTGTATTTTGTCTCTTTGGCTTTTGTCCTGTCGTTTTTGTCACTGTTGATGTGAGGAGACCTAATTTTCTTTTATTTTTTTTGCTTGGTTCAGGTTATAGCTATTTTCTGACCCCTGGAGTTCCTAGTTATCTGATTAATGAATAACTAATAACTACATGGCTATGTGACTGTAGCCCAAACACTCACTGAATTTTACAGCCAGGAGGACACTGTAAAATCATTTAATCTAGTCCTCACTTCGCAGAGGAGGAAAGTTAAGCACAAAAAGGTTATCCGACTGTATCAGGAGTTTCCGAATCCACACTGTGGGGTCACTACAGTGTATCTGGCACAGAATCAGGAGCAGGTTCAAGAACGTGATGCCCATTTAAACATGAGATGGGTTTCTACAAAAACATTCAAAACCTCCCTGGACAAATCTTCTTAACTATCATGCCTTTGATATTTTCCTTGTTTTGAACATGGTCATCTTACACAGCTGAGAGCAGTGTTATGTCAAAAATGTTCAAGCGGGACAAGCTATTAGAGCTCACCTGGGCAAGGTGGGTTTCTCAACGTTAACATGTCAACACGTCCTCGAGCTATGAATACTATATTTGTCTTCTCACTTGTGGAGATTAATAATCGTATCTTAAATAACGGAGATTTGCCAGATACTCTGTGAGAGACCAGGAGCACAGAAAACCCCAAGTGGACCAGTTTGGCAGATAGAGTCAGAAGGCATAGAAGTGATTTGATTGGTCCAGGACACACAAAGGGTAAAAAGTGAGACCAGAAGAACCCAGGTCTGGCTAATGCCAGAACCTGTCTTACCCTGCAGGTAAGGCTTGCTGAGGGAAGATTTGGGATCAGATAGAAGACGACGCTTGGCAGAAAGGCAAGGCCAGCAGGCAGAAGGAGGTCAGGCCGATCAGCAGAGCAGGTGGCAAGATCCAGCTCAGCATTCCCAAAGCAGATACTCTTGAGGTCCAACCTGAGTGCCGCTGTTTTCTCTCGTGACATAGGCTATAATGTCATGGAAAGGCTGCGAGGTGATATGACAGGGTGAAGGCGGATAGCAGTTTGGGGGGGAAACATGGAGGATAACTGGAAAAGCTGTTGACACACGGCTTGTAAACTAACTGGCAAGCATCATTAAGGGTTCAGCCAAGGTTGAAGACTAAGACTTATGGTGGCAGCAATCCAACTGTGTCATTCTTCTCCAGCACCAAATACCTGCTCAGGTGTAAGGGTAGAGAAATTGGACAGTTGAGCTGATGCAAGGTTAGAATTTTTCTAGGCTTGTGGGATGAAAGGACAAGTGAAAAAGAAAAGACTGGAGGAACCGGGCGTGGAGCTCAGGCTGACTAAGAAGAAACCAGTGGTGAAATACCATGTCTGTATATACTAAATGCTTTTAATAATAAATTTAAAACATTCAAAAGAAGGAGAGATGACGATTCTACTCTTTTCTCCTTTGTTCCAGAGTCTCAAGCCTCTCCTATCCCTTGGCTGTCTCTTTCAGTGGATGACATCTCCATCTACCCAAGTGAAACTTAGGAATCATCCCTTTACCTTTTCCTCTATTCTATGTGTCCCACCCCCATCACTTAATATCTTTTTTTTTTTTTTTTTTTTTTTTTACGGAGAGGTTTTCGCTATAGGGTACTTGTGCTCGCTAGAAAGACAGAGAGAGACAGAGACACAGGAAGTGAGAAATCACCCCCCAGGGGGGATAGCCACGCTGCAATCCCTTCTCCTCCATTCTCCTCTTAGGATCTTGGGCATGCACACACCATGTGCTCGGTGTGAGTTTAAGCCATTGAGTCCGAGACTTGAACTGCAGTTGACCACATGGGAGTCCAGCAACCTAACCATTACACCAACTGCCGGTCCCTAATATCTTTTTAATCTCTCTCCTTCTCATCTCTGCAGACGCTGAATTCACGCAAGCCTTCTAAATGCCTCATTCACATCACTATAACCTCATCTGCAATGGTCTAGCTGCCATCATCTTGCTGCGTCTAACCCAGTCTCAGGGCTGATGGAAAAGGTACAATAACTGTGAAGAGCAACGTCTTTGCAGACAGCCCTGAATTACTGTCCCAACTCTTCCATCTTCTAGCGGGGAGGCTTCTACCGCAGCCTAAGTTTCTTCATCCTTAAAACAGAAATAATAACCATACCTATTTCATACAGACCTTGGGAGAATTAATAGAGATAAAGCGTACAAAGAATAAAGCAGTAGGCCTGGTACCTGGTAACCCCCCACTAAATGTCAGCCATTTATGTCATTAGCACCATCATTCATTTAATGAACTAAAAGGCAAACCCACCCTTATCATTTCCCTGCTTAAAATCCGTCAGTGGCTCACCCCAGCTCCCCAGACCTCTCAGCTCCTGCTCACACTCCTGCTCTCACACGTCGCTGCTCCCTCTGCCAACACACCTTTCCTGTCACACTTACTTCCTCTACCAGTGAGCCCTTGATGGTCTTTTGAGGCCCGGTGCAGTCTTCTGTATCAGGAGTTCCCTTAGCACACTTCTTGTAGCACCTGTAATACTTCATTACAATCTTCTGGGCTATGTTATGGAGCCCTCAAGGGGCAGTGGCCAAGAGCTTGTACTCAATAAATGCTTGCTGTCAGTGAACAGAGGTGAGAAACAGCAAAGGCTAGTTCCATATGAGTGGGGCATTTCAGGGAGGGGTAGGAGGCGAGGCTGAAGAAGCAAGCAGACAGCAAGGCGATCCAAGCAATGTTACGGAGTATGGATTTTATCCCAAACAAGATGGAGACAGGGTGCCTTCATTTTTCTCTAAATTACTCACATAAAGATAAGAGGGGAAAGAATAAAGAAAATCAAAAGAAAGAAAGAAAAGGAAGAAGAGAAAGATTACAAATAATAAGAAAGCTTTGTTCAATTGAAACCTTCACCCAAAGGAAGAATGTTTTTTACCCAAAGCCTGGCTTCAAAGACAAACCACAAAATGATCAGCAAAAATTCACTTCTAAAGACACGATTGAATACACATTGCAGTGGCAAGAATCCAATATATGATAGCCAATCAATTTGTTTCTTCATCAAAAGACTTCATGAAGAAAATGATGTGATACAAATGCTAAAGCTACTGACACAGATTAATTGAAAAATAGCAATAGACTCCTAATTAAAGACATAAAATTATTTTACTCATTTATGCTGTATGAACATCTGAATAAATAAATAAATAAATAATAACAGAATCTAGAAAGTAGGCTTCTCCTGCTAACTAAGAGCTAGTATTACTGAAATTACTGAAATCTTTATAAAACTCCTGTCATTCTGTGCATATGTTCTTCCAGTTAAGGACTAGGATGTGCAGAGAAACTCAGCAATCATTTTAAAATTAACATACACTCCCTGTAGCAAATTTAAAAATAAGAAAAAATAAAATTAAATCATCCTCTAAAAAAAAAAGAGAAAACATAAAATTAAGGTACACATAAATTCAGCAATCATTTTTAAATTATTACACATAGCTTCCTAAACTCCTATCAGCCTATTTACTCCAGATGATTGCTTTTGCCCTTAACTTGACGGTTTCCCTAACTATCCAAGATCCTATGCTGAAGTATCGTCCCTACCCATTTATTTCTTTGTATAGTATGTATGGCAGTCATACTTACATAAAGCCTTTACATAAAGTACCCCATTACCTAATCATGAAGAATGCAACAGACTTTGATCTAAAGGCTAATGACTGTACCATCAGTTGTAGACTGTATCAGTTCAGGTCAGAGGCCCCAGCGCTGCAACCACAACCAACCAGTCTATTGCAGACCTTCGCTGGTCCAGACTTCTAGTTCTATCTACTTTGAGGGATTCTGCAGCATTAAACATACCTTAGATGTTGCCAGGCCACAGGGATGCGCATAAGGAAGCACGTGAACTTACAAACATCTGAATTCTCCATCTCCTCGCCTCCGAAGCTAATTAGGTTGAAATGCTCTCAGCTACTGGCAGACCCTAAATCTCCCTGCCAAAATTTCCTGTCAGTTATCCTGAACTATATTGGAAAACCTCCTCCCCATCCTACCCACCAGCCTCTATTCATACACCCTAATAAAATCCCTCTTTTTTTTTTTTTTTTTTTTTTTTTTTTTGGTGTAGGGTAGTGCCAGAGAGAAACAGAGAGAAAGTGAGAAATCACCCCTCAGGAGAAACAGCCATACCCCTTCTCCTCCATTCTCCTCTCAGGACTTTGGGCACACACACACATGTGCCCAGCATGAGTTTTAAGCTGCGGGGTCTGGGACTTGACCCATGGTTAACCACGGGAGAGTCCAGTGTCTTCACCACTACATTACCTGCTGGCCCCAAAATTTGTATCTTATAAGAGGATACTGAGTTCAAATGAATCTCCAAATGATGAAACTCCATGCATGTAACAAACTGACACCAAACATTTCAGATCTTCTAGAAAAGGTATCTGTGGACAGCCAGCTCCATGCTGGCTCTGTCCATGAGTTCGGCCACTCATGGGCCCAAGAACTTGAAAAACAAGGATACGTCTTAGGCGACTCTGTCTTGATCACCTGGCATTTATGTGCAGCATAAACAAATTGCCAATATATTTGTGTTAAGTAAATTAACTGCTTCCAGTCTGTAATCCTCACTGTTTTTAGTTGATTCCATTTCCCTTTATGACCAATGTAAAAATCAATCATGGTGACTAATGTTTTGAGAGGCGGAAGTGAATAGTTTACTCAAGCACCATCACGTTGGAAAAATAGTCTGACAAATACAAATGCTCTACTAAATAGTCACACAGGGTGTAGACCATCCTTTTCTAAGGAAGGAGCCATCCTGTGTCAGTCAGTGCAGCTCCCAGGGATAACATCTAAGAAATAGATGTTGTTCCCTGTCAGCAATACCTCATCTAGTGAAGAGCTTCAGAGTGAACTTCCTTTACTTAAAAAAATATACATTTTAAAGAAATCATTGTAAGTTACTCAAAAGGACTGCTTATTTAATTTATATGGCTCGAAAATAATATATGTTTATGTATGGAGTAAAACTCCTCCAAATACAGCTGTTCGTTTGCACAGAAGTGACAGATCAAGTTGCACAACTAAAGCCTGGTTTCCTCTTTCCACATCTCTTTCCCCCTCAGGGCCAACCCCTTTCCCACCTAGTAACCGAGGACCCATTAGCTATTAAATCCTTGCCCTTTTTAAACACAGGAAACATTCTGATATTGGCAACTTATGATTAAATACATATTTAATGTAGTGAGTTGGGAAATACAAATAAAAAGGAGAAATTAAAATCACTCAAATTTCAGTTGCCAGAGATCACTACTATTAACATTTTGGGGTGTGTGTGTGTGTGTGTGTGTGTGTATATATATATATATATATATATATATATATATTATATATATTTATTTCTTTTTTTTTTTTGAGAGAGAGAGATTTTTGCTATAGGATGTGTGTGCTCCCCGGAGAGACAGAGACAGATAGCGAGAAATCACTCCCAAGCGTGGATGGCCACACCACAATCCCTTCTCACCCATTCTCCTCTCAGGATCTTGGGCATTCACGCACACGCACCCAGCATGAGTTTTAAGCCACTGGGTCAAAGACTCGAACTGCAGTTGACTATGTGGGAGTCCAGTGATGTAACCATTGCGCCATCTGCTGTTCCCACTTAGTATATATTTTTTCTGGCATTTTTCTCTGATTTTATGCAAACGTGTGTGTGTGTGTGTATGACCTTATATTTAAGATACTCAAAAAGTTCATGGAGGATGTATACTGTTAAAAAAAATTCCTAGATGTCAAAATTTTTGCGACAAAATAAACTCGTTTTAATTCCATTTTTTCACGGTGTTCTTGAAGACCCCTTGTGTGTATTTGTATGTGTGGAGGAAGTGTATATGTGTGTATGTGTGTGTGTATACATATATAATGTATACACATATAATTTTTAAAAATATTTCTTTATTATTTAAGGTTTTTGGCATAGCGCACATGCATAGGCTGGAGAGATAGTGAGAGAGAAAGTGAGACATCATCCCCCTGGAGGATGGTCATGCCACAATCCTGCTCCTCCATTCTCCTCCTGGGATTTTGGGCATATATGCACATGCGCCCAGTATGATCTTCAAGCTTCCAGGTCCGGGACACAAACCACGGTCCTCCATGTGGAAGTCCAGCACCTTAACCACCATACCACCTACTGGCCTTTTTATGTATTTTTTTTAAAGGCAAGGTCTTGCTATGCTGCCCAGCCTGGCCTAAAACACAATTGTCCTGCTTCAGTCTTGCAGTCGTCTGGGATTACAGGTACGTACCTCCACGCCTTGCTTAAATTTTATGTTTTTTTTTAACCTACCTTTTCATCTACGGTATATCTAGCATTCTATGTCAGTACATCTTGTATAGCATGAAGGATTAAATTACCATTTTTTAAAGGATTCATTCTCTTTTTTAAATTTTTTTGGGGAGAGGTTTTTGCTATAGGGAGTGTGCGCTCACCAGAAAGACAGTGACAGACAGAGAGACAGAAAGCGAGAAATCACCCCCCAGGGGTATGGCCACACCGCAATCCCTTCTCCTCCATTCTCTCAGGACCTTGGGCATGTGCATACACGCACCCAGTGTGAGTTTAAGCCACTGGGTCCAAGACTCAAACCACAGTCACCTACGTGGGAGTCCAGCAACATAGCCATTACGCCAACTGCTGGTCCCAAAAGATTCACTCTTAAAACAAAGTGGAGGAACCAGACAAACTTGAGATAAATAACCAGAGTGCCCTCCCCAAAAGAGAATAAACACAAGAAACAAAGGAAATTAGGGGATCATGGGAATCAATGGAGGGACTTTTGTAAATTTTTTAGAAAAAGTGATCAACATTGTCAAATGCTGCAGAAAGACCAAATGAGACAACGACTGAACAGTGTCACATGGGTGTGGCAACGAGAGAGGGACTGACACTTTGGCAAGAGGAACGTGACAGAAGCAGAAACTAGATTGACAGGGACTGAGGAGTGACCAGAGAATAGGAAACCAGAAATGGTTAGTCAAGTCTTCTCTTTCAAGAAGTCTGTCTGGAAAAGAAGAAATACAGGGCAGTAGCTGGAGAGATCACTGTGCAGGACAAAGTGTTTTCTTAGTTTCAGGAGGTAGCCAAGCATACTGACGTGATTGCTGGAGAGATGTAACGGCGAGAGAACAGCTAAATGTGAGAAAGAGGATGTCTCTGGGGGGCCACGACAAGAATGGAGTGGAAATGACAGCTGTGAGTCAACGCTTCAGTCATAAGGTATGAGAAGGGACTCTGAACCCAAGAGGTAACAGACGGACTGAGTATATTAAGCCACAAAGACAAGACTCGAAAGGGGAGAGCTTTCGGACAAGATTGAATAGTCAGTCTAGAAGTGGCAGCAAGGAGCTTAGAGAATGCCAACAGCTCTTCTGGAAAATGAACAAATTCTATTTAAGGTCGTTGCAAGCAAAACAGTGAACTATGGGAGAGCCAAGTTTTAGTTCAGCACAGATGGAGAAAAGAGGTTGAGCATATAGTGGAATTTCGTTACAGCAGGACACAGATTCTAGGGAAAGGGTTAGAAAAGAGGTCGTCATGGGGCCAGCAGGTGGCATGGTGATTTAGTTGCTAGACTCCCACATGGCCAATTAGGGTTCAAGTTCTGAAGCTGGTGGCTTGCTTTCTCACTTTCTGTCTCTCTCTCTCTCTCTCTCTCTCTCTCTCTCTCTCTCTCTGCTGAGCACATGTGCCCTATAGCAAATTTTAAAAAAATAAATAAATACAAATAAATAAATACTTTTTTAAGAAAAAGAAAGAATAGAGGTCATCAGGACAGAGGGGAGATGGTACAGATGGTACAGCTGAATAGGGAGGAGAATGGCCACAAGTCACAAAGACATCCATGCTCCAACAAAGTTCCGATACACGGCTAGCACTCTTGTAACCTTTTATCACAGCTCCAATTAGAATGCTAGAGAGAAATGTCACTCACAGGAAACATTTCAAGAGATTGTCAAATGGCTCTGTATCCCTTAACACTCAGTAAAAAGAAACTCTCCTGATTTCTAGAAAAGGATATATGGGGCTGGCTACTGAATAGTAATTTCCTAGTAAAGAACATCTCTTACTCTTCGAAGGCCTAGGACCTAAAAACACATTGATAGTATTTTTTAACCATTTTTTTTCTACGCACATCATTATGCTCATGCCACATGCCGGCACCATGCTAGGCCTTTTTTATTCTTTTTAAATAAATATAAAACCATCCATGCCTTTAAGAAATTCGTACTCTCCAGAAATCTGTACTGAGTTCTAAGAAACTGAATTTAAAATGAATCTGTGTGTGTGATGTGTTAGAGCAGAGATTCTCAAATGATAATATGCATACAAATAACCTTAGAATCTTATTAAAACGCAGATTCTTACTCAGTAGGTCTGATTCAAGGGGGCCTGAGGTTCTGCATTTCTAACAAGTTTCCACTGATGCTGTTGGTGCTGGTCCACGTTGACACCCCATTTAGAAAATCAAGGAGTTAAAGACTAGCCAAAAAGACTCCTTGCTTTATCATTTCTATTTACATCACCCTATAAAGTCCTAAGAACCTTGCTAACTCTCCTATTCAGTATACTTTTTTTTTTTTTTGTAATTATAAAAAAAAAAAAAAAAAAATCAGGAGGGAGAAGAGCCGGGCAGGGAAGCTAGAAAATCTCACAAGGGGCGTTCTCTTCGAAGCAACTATTAGCTACACACACTGCTTTCATGAACATGTCAAACATCTATCTCATGTGATTAAATACTTCTGTGGAACCTCTAATATTTCAAACAGGGCACCTAAATATTCAGTAAAAGAATAAGAGACTGGAAACAGCAATTAATTCTAGTTATGCCATATGGCAGTATAGAACACTGGCTGGAACCTGAAAACTCAATTTCACAAGAGTCTTACTTACTCTGAATGTTAATCATTTTAGGATCAGCAAACATATGCCTTCCAACCTGCTCCATTTATACAAAATTCTGAAGCATAATCACCTCACACACTCAAAAATGATTGGTTTTTCCCAAATGGACTTAAAATTTCTCTCCTACCAGATTTTCAAAGTAGCTGCTGACAGCTCCAGTTTAATCTTGTTAAATAAAATCTTCAAACAGTTATTCTTTTAATGAATAGTATCACTTACTTCCTTACCATTTTCATCGTCAGCTTGCAATATTGCATGATCATAATTCTCTCTGGTCTTGGTTGCCTCAGTTCTGGGGCTGGTTCAGGTACCGATTCTCCTATCCCTGTGAACTCTCGTCCCTCCACTGTGCCTGTCACTACTGAGACACCCATGCCACCATATTCTCTCTATTTCACTCTGCAGAAGGGAGACACAATCATTTTCAACACAAACTCCATCCCCTGTCCTCTTTCAGCTAAGATACTTTCTTCTCCTGTACATCTAATCATTTCAATCAGTTCTTGTTTTGTGAACTTTTATCTCTGGTGCTTGAGAGACTGTCCTAATACCCCCTGAACATGTTTTAGTGATAACATTTACTGCACCAGGGCCAAAATGATTTTCTGCCACTTTCAATTCTAGTTCAATAAAAGAATAAGAGCTTTGTTTCTAACCTCTGTCATTTTTAATACCATAAAGTGATTTTAAAAATGTAAAATTGAGTTCCATTTCCTACTGGACTACCAATCTCATATTAGCTTTCCTTTTATCAAATTTATGAGAAAAGTCAGAAATTGCCTTTCCTTTAAAAAAAAAAATCAAAATTTCAGGATCTCCTGGGCAGAATGTTTGAATTGAATTTCAGCTCTCAATAATTGCTGGCCTAGAAGTTTTAAAATACAAAAGTTAGCTACTTCCTGTTAGTTATGTCAGAAATAACAAGCTGGGGAATTATTCCTTAGCTCAGTATCATCCAAAAATAATAAGACCATTCCTAGTTAACTATCACCCTAAAAAGCCACAAATATTATTTATATATTATTACATTTCCAAATGGAGGCAGTCTACAGTTTTCTGAAACCTGAGTGAATTAAGCCCATGGTTTCTGAAATGTAAAGTCAAACCAAATTCGTATTTTTTCCAGCATTATATTATTTTTAAAAGTATATATGCATAAAAATTGATAGAACACCCATAGATGCCCACAATAAAATTCAAAGATTCACATGTTGTTATCTTGCTTTGTCACTTATCTACTCACCATCCATCTTGTTTTTTATACATTCCAAAATAAATAAACTGCATGCATTAGAATTAGAACACTCCATCTCTAAGCACTTCAGCATACATATAACTAACTAGATTTCAATATTTGCTTACAGTTCTTTTAAACCAATAATCTTTTGAAAGGGGTCACTTCATTTTTCTAAGGGCTATGTAGGTAACCTATTCAAAATTCTAAATTTCAAGCCCTATTCTTCCTTGCATTCTGTTGCTTTGAGTCATTTCTCGTTTATCAGTTCCCTCGTCAATAAAAGAACAAAGGCAATTGGTAAACATGGTAGAGATCTCAATTACCAATTGTAAACAGGCCTTGTGACTAAGGCAAAATTCATATATGAGAGTCATTCACCAAACCAACGTAAAGAAATAGCTAATTGGAGATTCTGCAAGTATACGGTTTCCTGTAAATTATAATGAGAATCTCAACAAGGCTCACAAACTCAAGAGGGAGCCTGAGTTTGAGGGTTCAATTCCAGCACATCTTAGATAAGCCACACTGTAGCTATAATAAAACTATTAGCAGCTGGACTATTTAAAACTGACCACTCCAAGTGGGGTGTTGTAAAAGCACTAGGTATCACATTGGGGTTTTCTTGGCTTTGCCACGCTGTGGTATTACCGGTTTCTAAGTCCCCCTTTTATAATAGTCTGACTATAGTAAGAGCTGCTACAAGAATCGTTTCTCCTTTTATGAGCTGTTTGTTCCCCTACACTGATTCTTTTTTTCTTTCTGAAGATTGGCCCTGAAAGGGGTACTCTTTGAAGCCTGAAGAATCAAAGCTACTGCAAAGCACTGCTGAGAATTTTGAAAGAAATATGAAGAAATGACATCAGACCTGGGGCGATAGTCTGAGATCTTCCCCAAACAGGTCAGCAGTTGGTCTGTAAAATATTCCCATTGCCAAGGAGGTAGTGACATCGTGTGTAAATCAAAAACTAAAACCCTAAGATATCTCATTTCCATTTTAAATGCATGGGGGTTAAATATGGATATCTAGCACTCGAGAAGTTCCTGTGGGATTGATTTTCCTCCATCTTCTCTGAGCCCTTTGCTGAGTGTGATAAGCAGGACCGCGTTTCATTATCCACCCTGCTAGCACTGCACTTAGGGGAGACTAGATGAGGCTACACAGTGGGGGGGAAGATCCGGCATCCAACGAAGAAATGACTCACATGGTGTGATTATAAAAACCCACTTTAGGCCTAACTCATTTTCAACAGAATCGTGAAATAAAATAAAGTCCCGAGGAAATGAAATTTCCTGCATCATTTTTCAAATAAAAAAAGAGAAAAGAAAACCATAGCAATGCCATAAAGAAATCAAATAAAGGTATCAAGGTTTGGTTGGTAATGTTTGCCTTTTTGTAACATTTATTTGAAAAAAAAAAAGCAAGCAATGTTTTGGAGAGGAAACCTGAAGAAAAGAAAGCAGAAGATCATAATTAAGAGAATCTTCTAGAGACTCAGTCGGTGTTATAGAAATAATAACAGAACAAAGATTTTGGCTCCTGACCGTTGACCCAGGGCTCTCGCGTTTCCCTCCCCTCTGCTCCAGTTTCACTGGAACTTAGAAAGTGGGTATAGGGTAAGTCCATACTAGAAACAAGAGAAAACATGCACATTAAAGAAAACCACAATCAGGAAGGCCCCAAGCCACAAAGTTCCTGGAAATCCACAAACAGATGAATACAGAGAAGCATTTTTTTGTACTGGCTTTATACCATATAAGCAGAGAAAATAGTATCGCTCTGGGACAAATGACTAGCTCCAGGTCACATAAGACTTAAAATCAGAGCCAAAACAAATGGCGGTAAAATGAAGTCAGTAATTTCATACAGACCATCTTTTCACACAGTGAATGAATTAAGATCCTACGTCTACAGACAGACAGAGAAGCTTCGTGTACTAAAAACTGACACCTGGCCCAGCTGCGGTGGCATAAGTGGGAGGGTGATGTTTCGAGGTAGCTAAGGCTACCAGGGAGGTCCTTTGGTTCTTGGCCTCCTAAAAACAAGCTGGGTGTGGTGATTGTGCCTATGGTCCTCGCTGGCTGGGAGGCTGAGGCAGGAAGGATCATGATGTGGTGAAACTCCGTTGAAAATCATCTCTCTGCCTCCCTCTCTTTCTCTGTCTCATTAGAAACAAAACAGAACAAAAATGACACAGGATCTTCTCCTACCAAGACAAATCCACATTCAAGTAGATGACAGGCACATACCCAAGTGGTAATGATGGTTAAAATTCTAAAATTCCTAAAATTCAGGAATAGAGCAAATTTCTGAACCCTGACTTCATGGCTAAAGAGTAGCACTCAGTTTGTTCTTCCTTCCAAACACGAACCAGGCCCAACCCTGCCTAACTTCTGAAATCAGATGAGATGAGCACCTTCTCAGACTCGAATGGCCCTGGACTCAGCTTGTAATTCAAATGGCTTATAGTCTTACTTGAAGGGTACAAGCTCTGTGACCTGCCTGCCCCTACATAACATTTCAAAAGTCCTTCTCAGTCTTGATAGAACATGTTATTCTGCTTAAGGAGCTCAGTACTGGGAAGAATGATACATAATCTAGTTTTGCAAGTGACTAAAACCTCGCTTAAAATGCATTTCCTGAACTTCAGAATCTTAAAGATATAAAATTAAAATCCCACAAGGACAGTTTTATTATTAGATACTTATTCTGAACCACCAAGGACTTGCTTATTATTACATAGAAAAAATACTTAAGAAAATGTTTTTGACTTTTTCAATAATTTTCGAAAGGAACCAATTGATTCATTAAGGTTTTTTTAATGTACCTGTTACTTAGCATGAAAAAATATTAAAATATTATTATATATCAGAGGAGTTATTTATATAAAATATTTATTTGGGGGGATATTAAAGGGAGAAAATGCTTCTGCCCATTAATACCACCATGATAACCCAGTGTGAAAGGAAAAAAATGGATTAATTTCATCTCGGAGCTGATACCAAGTCCACCATATCATCACAAGTGCAAGGATGAACAAATAAACAAATAATCATTGTCATAAAATTCAAGGAAGAGTTAGAGGCTTGCCATGGAAGAACACTTAGTGAGATGGTTCTTCTTTCCAGGTCTTCAACGTTAAGCTCAGAAGCCAACAGCAGGGACTACGATGTCAGTAGCCCCTGCAGAGCATTTCAGACTGGAAGAGCAATATAGTTCCTCACTGATAGAGAACCAGAGCCCCTGAAATCTTTAACACAATTGTGAGATCTCTACATATACTGACCGAATTAAGGTGGACTGTTACAGATATTTGACACTTGGGAGATAATTGGTCACTGGAGAAAGAGTGCTGAAGTTGTTGCAGGTTTTTATTTTCTTCTCTCCTTTAAGGATGGGAAGGAGAGAGAAGACTGAAAAAGGAAGAAATGAGGGGCCAGCATTTGGTGTGGTGGTTAACGCACTGGAGTCCCACATGGCTGACTACGGCTTGAGTCCCGGATCCTGCAGCTTGAAAATCATGCCAGGTGCATGTGCGTGGGTGCTCAGAATCCCAAGAAGAGAAGGAATTACAGAAATCCCCCTGAAGGGTGATTTCTCACTTTCCCTCTCTCTGTCTCTGTCTCTCTCCTGTGAGCATACACACCTTATAACAACAACAACAAAAAAAAAAACTCAAAAAAAAAAAAAAAAAGAAGATGGAGCCGGCAGGTGGTGTCGTGGTTAAGGATGCTGCTGGACTCCCACATAGTCAGCCGCAGTTTGAGTCTCAGACCTGGCAGCTTCCTTTCTCACTTTCCCTCTGTCTCTCTCACTTTGTCCCTCTCTAGTCAAATTAAAAATAGACAAACAAATAAACAAATGGATAAAGTTAAATAATATAATTTTTTAAAAAAGAGAGAAAGATGACTAGCTTCATAGCATAGTGGTTAAGTACTGTGTAGAAGGAATCAGATGGTCAACTGCAGCCTGAATCAAGACTGCCAACTTGAAAAACACTGTGGGACTGGGTGTGTGTGCCTAGGATCCTAGAAGGAGAAATAGAGGGAAAGAGATTGCAGCATGACCAGGACGCATTGGGGAGTGTTCTCTCTCTCTCTCTGATGCACATACTTTCTGGCATTATAAAGGGGGGGGGGGGGGGGGGACCAGCAGTTGGTGTAATGGCTATGTCGCTGGACTGTCACGTAGTCAACCATGGTTCGAGTCCCAGACTCGGTGGCTTAAACTCACACCGGGCGCATTTGTGTGCGTGCCCAAGATCCCAAGAGGAGAATGGAGGAGAAGGGATTGCGGTGTGGCCATCCCCTTTGGAGGGTGATTTCTCGCTTTCTGTCTCTCTGTCTCTCTCTGTCTTTCTGGCAAGTGCACATGCCCTATAGCAAAAACCTCTCCAAAAAAAAAAAAAAAGGAAGAAATGAATTAGTATCCTTCAAAAAGAGGTCAAATTATTGCTATGAATGTTAAGCCTTTTCAGAGGTATTTAAACTTAGGTGGATCGTACAAGTATCTCCTACTTTTTTTTCTTCTGTGTTGGCATTGAAATTCCAATATAAAGTAGCAAAATTAAAAACAGGAAAAGATGGGGCCAGCAGGTGGTGTGGTGGTAAAGGTACTGAACTCTCACATAGTTGACCATGGTTTTAGTCCCAGACCCGGTGGCTTGCTTTCTCACTTTCTGTCTCTCACTCTCTCTCTCTCTCCCCCCCCCACCATGGTCAAATAAAAATAAAAATAAATAAATAAAGTTAAATAAAATAATTCTTTAAAAACACAGGAAAAGATGTTGTTAGCAAATCTCTAAACTTGTAACACAAATATGCCAATAGCTTATTATATATGTTTATTGATAAGTACACTTTATTTCAATATGTTTTTATTTGTTTTTATTTAACTCAATAACCAATTGAAAGGAAAAGTAAAACTCTCTGTATAATTAATGGTAATGATATTGCAGTATACTATTTTTAAACTTCCACTCCTAAGAGTTTTATTAGACTAACTCCTTTCCTCCTACAATGCAAAAATATCGGAATTATACATTCTGAAACATCCTGTTTTAAAGCTAAATCCACACTAAGCTGAAAAGAAAACCTGAAATTCCCAAAGAAGCCAGAATTACTTTCATGAAATTTGTACCAGTGTATCATGCTTCATGCAGAGCTGTAGGCTAACCACCCACAATGACACATATTCAAGATATTATTTTGGCTTGTACTTGAACTATCCTGGGTTTTGTGCCACAATCCTGTTACACAAAGTTGTTTCTTTATTTCTTTCCATTTCAATATGCTATAAATCTTCATGTCTCTTTTTGGAACTCCCTTAGCATTAAGTTTCACTGAGGGAAACAGCACTCCAAGTTTGTTTCCATTGGCTCTGGCCTTCACATCCAACAGTGAGAATAAACGACTAGTTGTCTCAAAAAGGGCTATCAAGAGAGAATTTATTCTTACCTCAATAATAAAAATTTCTATTTTCTTCATCCTGTCCCCCATTCAGGGTATTCCTGCTGTCAGATGCCCTCCACTGAATCAAACACTTAAGAAATGCGCTACTGTTTTAAATGAGTAAGAACACCATCAAGTTTCTGAGTGTCGCTCGTGTCAGTTTCATTCCAGGTGTCTCGCATCCGACGCTAAATCCTACAATGACTGCCGTCATAAAGCAGGAGGGGCCTTTGCCTGGCTTTCATCCTAATCATTCTCCAAAAAGCTCAATAAAAACTTGGACTCAGGATGTGAAAGTCATTAGTTTTTAAGGAGAAGGTTTAAGGGAGAAGGCAGTTTGGAAGATAACAATGAAAATCACAGTTCAGGACATCAAATACCACATCAGAGTTTTATTTCCTTGGAATCACAGAAATTGTCATCTGTTTTGATTTTGTCTTACATGGAATATGTTATTCTTCATCATAATACCTTTTTTTTTCATTATTTTTAGTTTGCTATAGGGAGCACATCTCACAAGAGAGAAAGAATGAAGGAAAATGAGAAATTCCTTCTTCTCCATTCTTCTCTTGGGATTTGGGGCACACATGCACATATGCCCAGACTGTTTCTCAACCTGTAGGATTCAGGACTCCAAACCGCATAGCTGCTCATTTTGGGATTTAGTCCCTTTAACCTCCATACCACCTGCTGTCACCATCAGTAACAATTTTTTTAAAGAATCATTTATTTAATTGTATTTATTATTATTATTATTTAATTTGCTATGGGGCACATGCACTTACCAGAGAGAAACAGACAGAAAGTGAGAAAGCAAACCTCCAGGTCCAGGACTTGAACCGCGATCAGACGTGGGATTCCCGCGCCTTCACCACCACACCACATCTTGGCCCCTTCAGTAACACTTTTTTTTTTTTTTTCTTTTTTGGAGAGGTTTTTGCTATAGGGCACGTGCGCTCGCCAGACAGACAGAGAGAGACAGAGAGATAGAAAGCAGGAAATCACCCCCCAGGGGGGATGGCCACGCTGCAATCCCTTCTCCTCCATTCTCCTCTCGGGATCTTGGGCACGCAAGCACACGCGCCCGGCGTGAGTTTAAGCCGTCGGGTCCGGGACTCGAACCGCGGTCGACTACGTGGGAGTCCAGCGACATAGCCATTACGCTAACTGCTGGTCCCATCCCCTTCAGTAACACTTTTAAGTCAAGAAATGAGTATATATATACAGACCTGGACTTGGTTGGTAATAGCACAATGTTGAAGAAAGAATTAAAGGAACAGAAGCAAGAGAACAGTGGGAAGTAGCTGTATACACAGGGGACTCAGAAGGTCATGGAAAAGTGGAAATAAAGTACAAGTTAATTTTGCTGCAAAGTTTTTTCATAATATGCACTTTCCACAAACTTTTTGAAGACCCCTTCATGTATGTATGTATGTATGTATGTATGTATGTTTGGGTGGGTGGGTACGTGTAAACAAATATATAGTAGCTTTCCCAGATTATCCTCCTAGAGATTTCTTATTTACCTTCCAAATAAGCCCTGAAGTGCCAAATCATAGTTCTGGATAGGTTCTATCTGTCCCTCAAATTTACAAAAAACCCCGAAAATATTATTGCTTTAATGTGACTAACAATAAACATTTTTAAATAACTTTCAATAATTCTTTTCATGTTATGCAGAATAGCTATGTATTTGCCATGTACATTGAACTCTCAAGTTTAATGACTTTGAAAGTCTTTTCACACTTTTTGGGGAGATAGAACTGCCACACAGCACAAGTACACATGACTGGCATTCTGCATGCTTGTAGTATTTCAAACCAGTTCATATCACTACATGTAAGTGCATAATGTTACCCAACCATCAATGGGGCGATAGAGGTAATATGGCTGAAGGAGAGGATGCAGTTAAACAAGGGTTACACTAACAGAATGAAGATTGAATGGGTGGATATAAGGCAATTTCAAACAGCTTGCCAAAAGAAAGCTTCATTTTTCCATATCCTTGTACAGTATCTAATTTCTGGCTCCTCATTTCCTCAGTGATCTGATAATTATGAAATTCTAAATAAAGTGTCATCTTTCTTGCAACAAATCAATGAACAGAAAGCTCTCATCAACAATACAGATGTTTCCTAAAGCTTCTGCTGATTATTTCCTGAATGTCTACCCCACAAACCACACAGAAAGTTCTTTGAGAATAAGGAACCCTCTCTACCCCATAACAAATGCAACTTCTATGTGTGTGTGTGAGTTTGTGCCTGAGTGTATGGGTGTATATATTTTAAAAGAGGGCTAAGAAGTAAAATGCAACAGATAGTAATGGGTTGTCACAAATTCACCTTTGATGATCAATATAAGCCTAAAATTTGACCTTCCCCAATGCTGTGGTACAAATATGGGGAAAAGAATCCTTTCTTGTTGTTTGGTTTGGTTTGGTTTGGTTTTTTGGAGAGGTTTTTGCTATAGGGCACTTGCGCTCGCCAGAAAGACAGAGAAAGAGAGAGAGAGAGAGACAGAAAGTGAGAAATCACCCCCCAGGGGGGATGGCCACACTGCAATCCCTTCTCCTCCATTCTCCTCTTGGAATCTTGGGCATGCACGCACACGTGCCCAGTGTGAGTTTAAGCCACCGGGTCCAGGACTTGAACCACGGTTGACTACATGGAAGTCCAGTGACATAGCCATTACGCTAACTGCTGGTCCCTTGGTCCTTATTGTTTCTTCATTCTTTAGCACGGATTTATACCATTAGAATCACCATATACGCCATTATATTTCTGGAGCCCATCACCCTATAATCCAATTCAAAATAATTCCACCTATATTCCTTAAGCTAGATCCTTACAGGAATCATAAAACACATATGCAGATTTATAAAGAAAATTCTATAAAAAAAAATTCTATGTGTTACTAAGCCTCCAGTTACATAACTAAGCCTAAACGAATCTACTAATAAAGTTAACATTATGAAGAACTTTGTTTTAAATACTCTTCCAGATTACCAAAAATTATAGATATTCTCATTTTTTTAAAAAAACCTCCCATCTATATTCTGTTTGTTTCAATTATTCAGGGCAACCCAGGCTGATAATTACACAGTCCCCAGTTGCTGAGTAGAAGTGATGCTTAATTAGCCAGCAGGAAGGATCGATTAAGATCCAGCAGGGTATCTCGTGAGGTTCTCTCACATTCCTGGAGGGAATCGATTCTGGCTGTGCCCTTCCAAAGGATAAAATGAGGAGTATCAATGAGGTTTTAAAAGTAGATGCTAAGAGTGGTCAGCCGCGTGCATTCAGTCTCAGCCATAACCCTGCCCATGTCTTCCTTTCTTCAGAGTACTCAGTTCAAACATTCTGAATCACATTGTCACCAGGTTGGAAAAGCCTAAAGTAACACTCACTTATCCCCAATTCTCATTTAATGACCACATTTCAAACAAGAAGTAGTTGGGAAATATAAAGGAAACTTATATTTCTTCTTCCCTCGAGCAAATATATACATCTGTCGGATGTTCAATTAGGTCAGGACCTCTTATTAAAAAAAAAAAAAAAAAAAAAAACTTAATGTGCATGTTAGTCCAACCCAGTCCAAGGCTAAAACATTCCAACATGATCAAAGAATCAAAGGGGTAACTCTGGTCCAAGATTTCTATTAGGGAAAGAGATGTGGAAGTAAAATCAGTACCAAAAATCATAATGAAAGTTATCTCAAATGGCCTGACACCTTCCCACTGATAATGTGAACAAGCATGAATGCTTAGATTTCACCAATTTTTTTTTTAGTGAAATGCCAAAGTTCAATAAAGACCAACTTAAAAATCCAAGGCTAAAAGCAGGAAAATTATCTTAAAGACACATAATTATCAAAACATTTTTATTTTGGTCAACTACACTTATTATGCTTGCCTATCTCCAATTAAATTCAGGACATATTTAAGCTTCTACCAAGTATAAAGAACTATGGCAAGTCTTACCTCATCCACTTACACACTAGTAAAGTAGATTTTACTGATTATAAATTCATTTAAGCTTATGAATAATAATAATAGAACCAGCTTATACCAACCTAGCTTTGATTTGCTGAAAGCCCCGTAGAATATGGTCTCTGTGGTCCCTTGCACCAACACTGAGGTTTTCATTCCGCAAACCTTCCACAAGAAAATCTTCAGTATCTAAAATAAATGGAAAGCTTATGGTCAATAGAAAAGAAGTACTAGGGAAGAAAGAAAAAAACCTGCAGGATTAAGAAATACACACTGGTGGCTTGCTTTCTCACTTTCTCTCCCTCTCTCTCTAGTAAGCGCACATATTCTATAGCAAAATTTTAAAAAAGTAATAATAATAAATAAAATTAAAGAAAGAAAGAAATACTGGGGCCGACCCATGGCCTGGTGGTTAAGGGAATTGGATCCCACTTGGCCAACTGCATTATTTGAGTCTCAGACCTGCTGACTTGAAAAACATACTAGGCACATATGTATACATGTCCAACATTCCTGAAGAGGGAGAAATGGAGGAGAAGGGATTGTAGTGCAACCACTCCCCACAGCACAGTGCTTTCTCCCTCTTCCTCTCCCTCTAGCTCTGTCTCTCTGGTGAGAATACGTGCCCTCCAGCAAATTTTTTTTTAAATTTAAAAGAAGAAATACATATTGTTTTCCCTTTTAAAACTTCACAGTTGCAGAAGAATGTCAATGAAATTAATACCACAGAATTGTATATTTAGTAACAGTTAAGATGGCACATTTTAAGGCCATGACGTCAGTATGGTGGTTAAGATGGCTGACTCCTACATGACTGACTGCAGTTCAAGTCCCAGACCTGGTGACTTGAAAGACACCAGGTATATGTGTGAGTGTGCAAAATCTCAAGAGGAGAAGAGACTGCAATATGGTCATTTCCCTGTAGGGGTGCTTTCTCAGTCCCCATAAGGGCATGTGCCCTATAGAATTTTTTGAAAAATAAGATGGTAAATTTTATTTCATGTATATTTTACCAGGATACAGAATAACTAGAGCAAGCTCCATAGTGCAGCAGTAGTGCACTGCTCCAGAGAAGCTGGGTCCCACATGGCAACCATGGTTCAAATCCCCTGCCCAATCAGCCTGAAACACACCAAGCACACATAGAAGTGCCCAGGATTCAACAGGCTATAAGACCGCAGAAAGGGGTCACAGCATGAGCAGACCCTCTGACAGATACTCATGTCTCTCCCCTTATTCTCACACGGGCTCAATCATGCATAAAGAAAAGAAAAGAATAAAGGAGAATTGGTTCAACAGGTCCATGGTGGTTAAGGCTCTGGATACTTACATGGTCAACTGCAGTTCGAATCCCAGACCTGGCAGTTGAAAATCATACTGGGCATGTATGTGTGTGTGCCCAAAATCCTGAGAGAAGAATGCAGCAGAAAGGATTGTAGCATGGCCATGCCCCCTTGGGAGTGATTTATCACTTTCCCTTTCTCTGTCTCTCTCCAGTGAGCACACATGCCCTATGGCAAAAACCTTTAAAAGGAATAAAGAATACCTAATTATTTTTTTCAGTTTTTATTTATTTATTTCCCTTTCTTCATGACCACGTGGGTTTACACACACTTCAGAGAGACAGAGAAAGGAGCACCCACCACCACACCCACGTGCCTGCCTGTTGGACTTTGGACTTTCATGTGCAAGCCCAGTATGTCTCAGTCTGGCTAAGCTGGAGATTCAAACCACCGTCACCATGTAGCATCTGGCTTTTCTTGAGTGGTATATTACTACTGTGCCACAGAACTGGCCCTGAAATAACTAAAGTTTTATACATGTCTACAAGTGACATGTCCTAATAACTCAAGACCTTGCTATGAATTTAGAACGCTAACATATATATTAACCACAAAAATAATTATTTTCTAAGCCATTTTAAAGAAATATTGATATATTAATAATCAATTATGGTGGAAGATGGACTATCAGTTTCATAAACATATAAATACTACAAATAAGTCACAAAAGGTCACAGGCCAATAGAAGCTAGAAAGAAATACCAATAAATAGAGCGGAAATAAAAAATAGAGCTGAACTGCAAAATCAAGACGAGAAAGGGCAGGCATTTAATGAAGAAACATTAATTAGCAGATGCATCATCAATGGGAATGACAATGCTACCAAGTGAAGGAACTCACATGGAAAAGAAAAATGTGTCTAAGAGAAGGAAACTGCAATTAATGTGAACATACATTATAAAATAGAGACGTGACAGAAATACATAATATGAACCAAATCATGTTATGTTGAATGAAGAAATTGGCAGGGGGAGCTGCAAAGTTTCAAAACAAAATACGTTGATAATGATTACAACTGCCAGAAGTACTAGCTACACATTTTATCCTGTGTAAAAGGTCTATTATCTCTAAAAAGCATGCAAATAAATAGTTAAAATTTTCTGTCTACAAAAATTGTGCCTGTAATATAAAGCTGTGTTACTTATACTGTCAAAATAATGTTACAGAATTATACAGCTGGGTTATAAGAGCACATGAAAATTTTGTTTTATAGCCAGCCACCATGGTACAGTGGTAATGCAGTGCTCCCCAATGTGGAGGCCAGATAAGAATGTCCTAGGTTCATATTCCAAAGTCTCTCTGTGTATGCTGGGTGTGCATACGTGTGTCTGTGATCCTGGTTGGCTGAGGGTAGATCACGGGATAGATCACAGCATGAAGACTTTGTTGGGAGTGTCTCTCTCTCTCTCTCTCATAAGAAATAAATAAGTTTTTTTTTATTTAATCATACCACTCAACAGCACCAAACAAAAAATTCTAAATAGTTATCATTGGACTTTGATAAAGTACAAAGTCCTTAAAATTGAAAATTTCACAAAGGGCTGCCACTGACACCAAGCCCTGCATTGCATCTATTGTATATATTATTTAACAGGTTCCTCCAGAGTCATTTTATCATGCTAAAGAATGATAAAATAGGAAGTTGAATTAAAAGACAAATATAGGGCCACCCTATAGTGTAGTGGTTAGGGTGGCTGGATCCCTACTGACCTTGGCCCATGGTCAACCTTGCAGTTCAAGTCTCAGACATGGCAGTTTGAGAAATACACCAGGCACATGTGCATATGTGCACAAAATCCTGAAAGGAAGGAGAAATGGAGGAAAGAGGGTGTGGTGTGACCAGTTCCTATCAGGAGGGTGCTTTCTCACTTTCCTTCTCTCTCCATCTCTCTCTCTCTGTCTCTCTCAGGTGAGTGAATGTACACTCTGGAAAATTAAAAAAAAAGAAAAGGCAAAATAAATGGCATCTGAGATTCAGTTAGTGTAGTATGTCACATTAAATGAATAAAGAACAAAAACCACATGATCATCTCAATAGAGAAAGCAATTGACAAAACTTAACAGTCTTTTACAATAAAAACACTCAACAAATTAAGATTAGCAACTCAGACTGATAAACAACATGTACAAAAAACTCACAGCTAACATCGTACTTAATGGTGGAAAACTGACTACTCTCCCGTTTCTAATATCAAGAACAAGACAAGGATGTTTGCTCTTACCACTTAAATTCAGCATTGTGCTGGTGATGCTAGCTAAGGCAATTAGGCAAGAAAATAAAATAATTAACATTCAGAAAAGAAGAAGTAAGACTATTTCTATTTATAGATAACACAATCTTGTATATAAAAGCTCCTACGGAATCCACTAAAAAACTTTTAAAACTAATAAAAGAGTTTAACAAGTTTGCAAAACATAAGATCAATATATGAAAATGAACTGTATATACAAAAATGAAATTTTAAAAATTTCATTTTAGCATTAAAAAGAATGAACTATGGGACCAGCAGCTGATTTAGTGGTTAAGGTGCTGAACTTCCACATGGCCAGTCATGGTTCAAGTCCCAAGCATGATGGCTTGCTTTATCACTTTCACTCTCCCTTTCTTTCTCTGTCTCTCTCTGGTGAGCACACATGCCATATAGCAAACATAAAATAATAATAATAGTAACAATAAACTAAATCAAATACTTTTTTTAAAAGAAATGACTCCAGGCATGTGTGCATACATGCCCAAATTTCTGAGAGGAGAATGAAGGAGAAGGGACTGTAACATGGCAATCCCCCCGCAAAGGTTAATTTCTCACTTTCTCTCTCTGTCTCTCTCTATCTCTCTCCAGCAAGTGCATGCACTCTATAGGAAAAAAAAAAAAACTAATCAAATACTTAGGAATAAATTTAACAAAAGAAGTGTAAAACTTAAATGCTGAAAACTACAAAACATCATTGAGAAAATTAAAGAAGACCTAAATAAGTGGAAAGATATCCCATGTACATGGATAGGAAGACAACAGTGTTAAGATGGCAATACTCCCCAAATCAATCTAAAGATTTAGTGCAATCCCTATCAAAATCCCAACTAGATTTTTTGTAGAAATTGGCAAGCTAGTCCCAAAAGTCATTGGTAAGTTCAAGGGACTTGGAATAGCCAAAGCAATTTTGACAAAGAAAACCAAATTTGGAGGACTCATACTTTATGATTTCAACACTTACTACAGGGCCTTTTGTGTAGCTCTGCAGTTAAGGGAGCCAGATCCCACACAGCAGACTGTGGTTCAAATCTTGGCCTTGACTGCTTAAAAAACATGTTGGGGGTATATGCACACATAAGCAAAAAAATTTAAAAAAGAAAAGGAAAGAAAGAAGAAAAGAAAAGAAAAGAAAAGAAAAGAAAAGAAAAGAACCTGGGATGTGCTAGATAACATAATAATAAAAACATATGCAGTAAATATTGTGAAAAATATAAGCAAAACTTATTGAAAATTTATTTTAATGCCACTACTACTCTTTCACAGATGGAATGAACAAAAGTAATGACATAAAGTGCTATCCAGAGGCAGACATAGTGCAGCAGTAAAACTCAATACTCTGGGAAGCTGACCCACATGAGAAAGTTCCAGGTTTACACCTCCCCAAGTGTGCCAGCCTACATGTGCCCATAATCCAGGGTAGGCGGAAGCTGGAAGTGATTGCATTATCAAGAACCTGCTGGGGGTGCTGCCTCTTTCTCTCATTTTCTCCCACTCTTTCTCACACTCATGGAAAAATAAATAAAAAACAAAAACAAAACTCTGAAATGCTACCCAGTAGAAACAGAATGCAAGTTACAGATGTAATTTTAAATGTTGTAATGCTGAGGCTGGCAGGTAGCACGGTGGTGAAGGCACTAGACTACCCCATGGCCAACAACAGTTCAAATCCCAGACCTGGAGGCTTGCTTTCTCACTCTCCCTCTCTTGTTTCTGCCTCTGTCTCTCTGGTCAAATTGAAGAATGATAAAAATTAAATAAATAATTCTTTAAAAATAATAAATAAATGTTGTATTGCCTCATTTTTTAAAGTATTAAAAAAGAGGTAAAATTATTTTTAATATGTCCTTTTTCTCTTTTCTTTTTTTTTGGAGAGGTTTTTGCTATAGGGCACGTGCGCTCACCAGACAAACAGAGAGAGAAAGAGAGACAGAAAGCGAGAAATCACCCCCCAGGGGGGATGGCCACGCCGCAATCCCTTCTCCTCCATTCTCCTCTCGGGATCTTGGGCACGCATGCACACGCGCCCGGCGTGAGTTTAAGCCACAGGGTCCAGGACTCGAACCGCAGTCGACTACGTGGGAGTCCAGCGACATAGCCATTACGCTAACTGCTGGTCCCAATATGTCCTTTTTATTTAACCTAGTAGATACAAAATACTGTTATTTTAATATGTAACCAATATAAAAATTATTATTGGAATATTTTGCTTTACTGTTTTAAGTCTTAAAAACCCAGCATGTATTTTACACTTACAACATATTTCATTTCAGACTAATCACATTTCAAATACTCAATAGCCATATATGGAAAGTGGCTACCACATTGAACAATTCAACTAGAAACAATCCAAATAATATAGTTAATAAGAAAGGTAGTAAAGTAAACTAAACTTAAAACCTAAAAATAGAATACATACTTTGTAAACTGCCATGGAAAATTTATAAAAATTGGTTAGACACTTTTTAAAAAATTTTTGCCAGAGGATGTATATGCTCACCAGAGAGAAACAGAGAAAGAGAAAGCAAGAAAGCATTCCCCATGGGGAATGATCATGCAGAAATCCTTCTCCTCCATTTCTCCCTCCTTTCAAAGTTTTGAGCACACACACACACGTGTCAGGAATAGTTTTCAAGCCACCAGGTCCATGACTCAAACTGCATAGTCAGCCATGTGGGATCCAGCACCTTAAAACTATGTCAGCAGCTGGCTCAATCAACTTTTTCAAAACAAAATCTTGGGACTGGCAGGTGGCATAGTAGTTAAGGGAGTTGGACTCCCACATGGCCAACCACAGTTCACATCCTGGACCTGGTGGCTTGCTTTCTCACTCCGTCTCTGTTGCTCTCTCTCATTCTGTCCCTCTCTGGTCAAATTAAAATAATGAAGTTAAATAATTCTAAATATATATATAAATCTTTTCTAATATAAACATTATGTCATGTCACATCAGGACACACTGGGCTTTCTATGAGGTAGCTACTATTTCTCATTTTCTTTTTCTTTTCCCTATAGGGCATGTGTACTCACTGGAGAGAGACAAGAAAGAGACAGAGAGAGAGAGGAAAAGAGAGAAATCAGCCCCCAGAAGTATGGACACATTTCTCTCCTCCATTCTCCTCTCATGATTTTGGACACACATGCATACACACCTGGCACAGTTTTCAAGCCTTTGGGTCTGGGATTCTAACTGCCTTATCCACCTTGCCACTAGCTGGCCCACTAGTTTCCATTTTCCGAATAAAAATGCCAATGTTAAGAAACTTTCTCCCTGAGGCTGGCAGGTGGTGTGACGGTTGGAATGCTGGACTCCCACATAGTCAACCATGGTTTGAGTCCCAAACCTGATGGCTTGCTTTCTTGCTTTCCCTTTCTCTTTCTGTGTGTCTCTCTCTGGTCAAATTTAAAAACAGTAATAATAACAAATGGAATTAAATAAATAAACCTTTGTTTAAAAAAAAAGAAAGAGAAGAAAAGGAACGAAACTTGCTCCCAGGTTATGCACCTAGCAAGCACAGTCTAGGTATAAACCCAGGTAATTTGGTCCAAGAGACTGAGCTTTTAATCACCAACCCATATTGCTTCTCTCAGTATTTTAATGTAGTTACATAATTATAAGTAAATAAATCATGGTACATCTCTATTTGAATGTTATGAAAAGTTCTACTCTGTGAAAGATACTGTTAAGAGAACAAAAAGAGGGACCAGCAGTTAGCGTAATGGCTATGTCGCTGGACTCCCATGTAGTCGACCGCGGTTTGCGTCCCGGACCCGATGGCTTAAAACTCACGCCAGGCGCGTGTGCGTGTGTGCCCAAGATCTCGAGAGGAGAATGGAGGAGAAGGGATTGTGGCGTGGCCATCCCCCCTGGGGAGTGATTTCTCGCTTTCTGTCTCTCTTTCTCTCTCTGTCTGGCGAGCGCACGTGCCCTATAGCAAAAAACTCTCAAAAAAAAAAAAAAAAAAAGAGAGAGAGAGAGAACAAAAAGATAAACTGTGAAATCAGATAAAATTTGTAAAACACATCTGATAAGACTGGTATCCAAAATTTATTTTAAAAAAAAGTCTCTTTTTTTAAATTCATGCTAGAGCATGTGCAGACACACGAGAGAGAGAGAGGCATCCTACACAGGGCTCAGTCACACTGTGATCCCCTGCCTCCAGTACTCCAGTCTGGTGGAAGTGGGCGCAGGTGTCCAGACCCTCGGGCATGCACACCTGCATCCACTGTGTTTTCAGGCCAATCAGACTGGGGACTAGAACTGTAGTTGGCATGTGGTTTCCAGATACATATTCCAGTATGCTACCAGCCGTGTCAGAGGCTGGGTCTACAGAGAACTCGTGTGAGTGCAGAACTCTGGTGAGTGCACATACCCTGTAGCAAATTTAAAAATAATAGTAATGATAAATAAAAGTAAGTAAATAATTCTTTTTTTCAAAAAATAAAGAGTACAGTGGAGAAACCTGACAGACACTACTTCAGCCAAGTGATCCAGATCAACAACAATCATAAATCATGTTGATAGTCTGTACCTCTGATACGATGTGATGAAAATGGCACTTTCCTCTAGGATCTTCCTCCCTAAAACTCATAACCCCCGTCTACTCATGAAAAAAAAGCACCAGACACCTTCTGACAGAGAGGCATTTTACAATATACTTGACCAGAGCTCCTCAGAACTGTCACGGTCATCAAAAACAGAAAGTCTGGGAAACCATCACAGCTCAGAAGAGCCCACAGAGACTAAATGAAATAGGTTACCTGGATGGGATTCTGAAATAGAAAGAGAGCATTAAGTAAAAACTTGGGAAAACCAAATAAACTATGGATTTAACTGGAGTTAACGGTGTATCAGTATCAGTTCATTACTTAAAAAAGAAGTACCATACTAGTATAAAATGTTAAAAAGGGAAACTGTGGGAAGGAAGAATAGGGGAAGTCTGTACTATCCACATGAGCTCTCTTATAATTAAAAGAAAATCACAGACCGGTTCTGTGACCTGGTGGTTAAGGCGGCGGGATCCCACATGGCTGACTATGCAGTTCAAATTCCTCACTGGATAGCTTGAGAAACATGCTGTGTGTGTGTGTGTGTGTGTGTGTGTGTGCACGCGCACACACGCACATGTGTGTACCCAAGCATGCACCCAAAATCCCCAAAGGAGGGAGAGAAGGAGGAGAAGGGATTGCAGTGTAACTATGCTCTATGAAGGGTACTTTCTCCTCTCCCTCTCTCTCTGTCTCTCTCTGGTAAGTACATGTGCCCTTTAGTCAAAAAGAAAAAAAAAAATACTGTGTAAACATGAGGTAATATTACTCATTGTTGGGGCTGACAGGTGGCATGGTGGTTAAGGTGCTAGACTCCCACATGGCTGACTGTGGTTCAAATCTTGTATCTGTCGATTTGCTTTCTCACTTTCCCTTTCTCTCTCTCTGGTCAAATTAAAAAATAATAATTAATAAAATTAAATAAATAATTATTTTAACAAATTACTCATTGTTTGGATAGACTTTTGTGGTATTAGAGACAGTGTGGGAGGAGGGTGGGTAATGGCAGAGGGTGAGAGGGAGGTAATCAAGGGGAAAAAAGAAAGACATAATGGGATTGGCAGGTGGTATGGTGGTTAGGGATGCTGAGTGAAAAGCAGCACTGGCCCCCGGAGAACATTGGAGGCACCTCTGACATCACAGCATTCACTGTATGACGACCCAATGCTGTAGGGTTGATACGGGCCTCCTCGCAGTTAACTTCGACCATGAACAATACCATTTGGTATAGATGTCCTCATACCAAAGAGAAAAAAAAAATTATAAACATATCACAAGCAATGTCATAATGTCTAAATGCATTTTTATATATGTGGAGTGTGTGTGTGTGTGTGTGTGTGTGTGTGTGTAATTTTTTAAGAGAAATATATGCTATAGGCATGTGCTCACCAGAGAGATAAAGAGACAGAAAGCAAGAAATCACCCCCCTGGGAGGTGGCCACACTACAATCCCTTCTCCTCCATTCTCTTCTTGGAACCTTGGGCATGCACACACATGCACCCAGCGTGAGTATAAAGCTGCCGGTCTGAGCCATGAGCTGTGGTCAACTACATAGGAACCCAGCGACTTAACCACTACGCCATCTGCTGGTCCCAGTCCATTTATATTTTAACGTTTGCTTATCAAGTACTTAATACATGCTAAATAATGAAAATGTGAACAAGATAAATTTAATCTAACCCATTTTAAGGCCAGTCTAGCAAAAAAAAAAAAAAAAAAATACAGATTTAAACAGACAACTAGAGTAAATTGTGGTATGAGCTAAAGGGAGATAAAGGGAGATCCTCGAAGAATTGATCTTGCATCTGAAAGCCTCAATTAGCCAGCAAGTATGTGTGTTGGGGGTGAGAGGAGGTGGAGAGCTGGTGGGATGAGGGAAAGAACTGATGAGACACAAAGAACTTGGCTGAAATAATTTCCACATGAAAGACAGAAAGTAGAGGTCAGAATGAGAGGAAAAGTGCTACAAGATGAATATGAAAGGCAGGCTCGTGGCAATACACCGTGGTCTGTACAAAAAGTAATGCATTTGTTTGCTCGCTTCGGCAGCACATATACTAAAATTGGACCGATACAGAAAAGATTAGCATGGCCCCTGTGCAAGGATGACACAAAAATTCGTGAAGCGTTTCATATTAAAAAAAAAAAAAAGTAATGTACTATAACGTGAAGACACATACACAATATGGTGCAAATCGGAAGATGCATCTTCCCATTATAATTCAAATTGCCCTAAAAAAAAAAAAAAAAATCCCTGAATTTCCAGGCAGTTTGCAGATATCTATGCCAGCCAATCCAAGTAGGAAAAAGAAAAAAAGGAAAAGAAAAAGGAAAGACAAAGAAACGGAGGATATGCAACCCTGGAAACATGAAATGATCATCAGATCTTTGTGAAAAACCACTGTCAGATGTAAGCCCAGCTGAAAAGATTCTGACTAGGCAGGATGCTGCAAGACCACTGGTTTTGCAAACTGGTGAAAGTTTTTTTTTTTTTTTAATAATTATTTATTAAATTTTATTTATTCATTCATTTATTTTTAGTTTGACAGAGAGAAACAGAGAGAAAGAGAGAGAGAGAAAGGGGGGAAGTGAGAGAGCAAGCCACCAGGTCTGGGACTCGAATCGTGGTCAGCCATGTGGGAGGGTCCAGTGTCTGAACCCACCATGCCACCAGCTGGTCCCCTGGTGAAAGTTTTTGACGGTCTCCCAAATTCTCTTGTCTTGTCCATTTACAAAGCTACTTTGTGTTAATTTGGAGAAAAATGACATCTTATATGTCACATTATTTCCCACTACTGAAAAATAAATGTTGCTTCATTCTGTTTGCTAAGTAATACTCCTAATACTCTGAAAGAAAAAACACCCAAGCCAGTGTTCCCTCACACTGCGAATGCTTTTCCTTGCCATGTGTATGTAAAACTCAAAAGTTCCACCTTTTACTTGGAGGCAGGATGAATGACCAAATGCTGTTGAAAACAATTCCACCAACAAAATACCAGTCAAAGTGTTCCAAGAGGGGATATTTTGTAAAAGTATTTCAACTACTAAAGCAGAACTCACGTTTTATTTATTTTTATTTTTATTTTTATTTTTTAAGAGGTTTTGCCCTAAGGGTGCATGTGCTTGCCGGAGAGAGAGACAGGGACAGTGAGAAGAAAAGAGAGAAATCACCCCTCAAAGGGGATGGTCATGCTGCAATCCCTTCTCCTCCATTCTCCTCCTAGGATCATGGGCATGTGTGTGGGTGTACACACACTTACACACACACACACACACTTACACACATGCCTGGTATGATTTTGAAGCCACCAGGACTCAAACCATAATCAGCCATGTGAGAGTTCAGCAACGTAACCACTATGCCATATGCTGGCCCCAAAACTCCCATTTAAAAAAAAATGGTAGGGCCAGCAGGTAGCATGGTGGTTAAGGTACTGGATTCCCACATGATGAACCATAGTTCAAGTCCTGGACTTGATGATTTTCTCTCTTTCTCTAATTCTCTTTCTCCTTCCTCTCTCTCTTCCTGGTCAAACTGAAAGAGGATAAATAAAAAAAAATTAATTATTCTAAAAAAAAAAAGAAAGAAAGAAAAATGGCATAAATCTCTACCATAGTGGCATTACACCCAAGAAAGTATGTGAGGATTTTGTTTATGGGCAAAAGGATTAGTACCATTAAAATGACTCACCAAATTAAATCTGTGAAATGTAATGCTGGGAAGTGCTTCAGGCCCTCTTTTTGGTATAAAGAAGTGCCCTCAGTTTGGACCCCCAGGTTGGCCTGAACACATACCAGGTGAATGTTGCATGCCCAAGATCATGACAAGCTGGAGGGCTGTGTAGAGACCCTGCTGAAGCTGTTTCTCTTTCTCTCTCTCTCTCTTTCTCTCTCTCTCTCTCTCATGTGCATACACATGCTTTCTACCACTGATAAACTTAAAAATAAAAAAGAAGTCTCCTACTACTTGAAAATACTCTTCAAGGGTAGATGGTAGAGAGGATAGAAAATGAAAAAAGAGAAGGATGTAAGGAGAGGAAATTCTGTTCTCCTTCTGGGTCCCCCACGGGGGTTCTCACCTCCCTGCATGGTAGGGCCCATGGCCTCTCTCATTCTGTTGCCTTAAATGTTCCCTCTTCCTTAATTCTCAGATCCCCAACCTGGCTCCCATCAGCTCCCCTCCTCCTTTCCCAGCCCAGTTCAGTGGAGTCATTTTTTAGTGACAAGCATCACCATCAGTACTTACAGTTGGGGAAGAAGGAGGAAGGAGCGTTCCTCAGGACTAACAAGGAGAAAGCACATAGAGGGGAGATGCCCAGTGCTATGGTTTGAATCAAAGTTTTTCCTCAAAAGTTTCATGTTTTGGAATCTGACGTCAGAAGGCAGTGATGGCTAATGGGTAGTGATTGGATCATGGTGACTGCATTTTGGAGGCAACAGTCTCAGGGATAGATTAACAATGTCTCCCGAGACCCAGTGAGTTCTAGCTCTGATGAGAAGGGGTTAGTTCTTGAGAGAGCTGGTGGTTATAAAAGAGCTGTCAGGAGCTGTCTCTCTCTGCACACACCTGCTATCTTCTGTGTTTCAGTCAGCCATACTGTAGGCCTAATAGACCTTTGGACGGTCCATTTACCGGAATTGTGAGTTTGGACATAAACCTTTCTCGTTATGAAATCACCCAGGCTCAGGCACTTCTGCAATGCAAAAAAGGAATAAGACACCCAGATTTCATCAGGCAAAGAGTTTCTGGAGGTCTAGGTTGGAAGACCAGCCACCTAAATATTACATTTATAGACCTCTCCTTTAGGAATAATACTGGCAAAGTAATTTTTTAAACTGTGCTGGTCTGGAAAGCAGCTCAAAAACCATAGTTCTTTTTCTCATAAAGATACTGTTTCTGTAAGAAAATACCTCAGTGAACATCAGAATAATCTATTAATTTTAAAAATATTCTAAAAGCAGAGGGTTATTTCAGTCTTCTCTTAAATTTTCAATGATACCTAGCATTAAAAAAAAAATTGCCATAGGGTGCATGCACTCACCAGAGAGAGAAAGGGGGAGGGAAGAAGCACCCCCCATGGGGCGTGGTCACACCACAATTCCTTTTCCTCCATTTCTCCATCATGTTGGGACTTGGGGTATACATAGCACACGTACCTGGTGTGTTTTTCAATCCATCTGGGCCAGGATTCAAACCATGCAGTCAATCATGTGAGATCCAGCTCCCTTAACCACTAGGCAATGGGACCAGTCCCTTAGCATTTTTTTCTAATTAAAACCAAAACAATTCACTTATGTCATAGATGCTTTACTTCACTCTGAACACTTTGAAGAAGTTAAAGCTTGAAATACCAGACCTAACCCCTCCAAAGTGGAGACAGGACCCTGTGTGGGTAAGGATAAAGGGGTAGAAAACTTTTGTTGGGACTGTGAAGAAGGGGAAAAGAGACCAAGGGGAAGACCCCAGGACCCTCTGTTTGTACTGTTGGTGGTGGGCCCGGAGTAAAACCAGTTTGCATCATCCCCAGGACTTCCATGAGTGAACTGCCAACAGTAAGGTATTTTTTTCCAGTAACAGGATATTCCTACCCACCTTGCCATGCCAAGCAAACCACACCTGTCAACCCAAAACAATCTCCACCTTGGAAACAGTAAAAAACCAGATTTCATTCTAGAGTATCTGGGTATTCTACACATTTAGTTAAATGTCACGACTACCTTTTTAAGTTATATATTGCTATTTTATAGACTAAAGCAATCTAGTGGATAATGCAATTTCTATAAAGTCTAATTCACAGTTTCTGGTAAGAAATGAAAGTAATGAACCTGATTCCTTGTCATAGGTACACTGAAGTTATCAGATCCTTAGGATCTCTGAATCATTCTTTTTAAAAATTTTTTAAAATCTTTCTTTCTTCCTCTCTCTCTCTCTCTCTCTCTCTCTCTCTCTCTCTCTCTCTCTCTTCTCTTTCTTTCTTTCTTTTTTTCTTTTTTAATTTGACCATTTGTATATTTTTTTTGGGGGGGGGGAGAGGTTTTTGCTATAGGGCATGTATGCTAGCCAGAAAAACAGAGATAGAAAGTGAGAAATCACCCCCTGGGGGGATGGCCACACCACAATCCCTTCTCCATTCTCCTCTCAGGATCTTGGGCACGCACATGCGCCTGACACGAGTTTAAGCCACCGGGTCCAGTACTGGAACCTTGGCCAACTACATGGGAGTCCAGCAACATAGCCATTATGCCAACTGCTGGTCCCGAAAGCATATATTTTTGCCTTTTTTTAAGAGGTAAAATTTAGTGGCAAGGTTAGAATCATGCCTGCCAGCTTTGTTGTGGTTTTCAGGAAGTCGTCAGCTTACAATAGAGAAACTGTCAGCATGTTCTAGTTATGGTTTGCTTCAACCTGCTGATTGTTTCTGCCCCATGACCCAAGACATGTGTGGTGTTTATATTTTTAATTCTCTTTTTACTTCCTGTAGAGGAAAAAACTTAAAACACCTGTATACTCAAAACACAGAGAAAACAAAAACCATAAACTAAAAGAAAAGTACTTTGGATTAAGTGTGTGTGTGTGTGTGTGTGTGTGTGTGTTTTCAATTGCTAGAGGGTGCATGCACTTGCCAGAGAAAGAGACAGAACAAGAGAGACAGAAGTTCCCAGTGGAGTGTGGTAACATCATAGTCCTTTTTCTTCCTTCCCATTGGGATTTTGGGCACACTCAGCACATTTTTCAAGTCACTGGGGCTCAATTTGAACCACAGTCAGCCACGTGGGATTCAACTTTCTATGCATAGGGTTTACTGCGCTTCAAGGCCATTCCAGATTAAGTTTTAACTAGTGTCCAGACTAGAAATCTAAGATTAACACTTTTGCGATCTTCATTTGGGAGTCTAAGAATCTAAGAATCTATTGTTTAGAAGTATGTATACAAACACAAAGTTGCAGATAGAATCTATTACATAGAAGACTTACTGTATAGAAGCATTTGCTTTTTTTTTTTTTTTAAGAGGTTTTCGCTATAGGGCGCGTGCGCTCGCCAGACAGACAAAGAGAGACACAGAGACAGAAAGCGAGAAATCACCTCCCAGGGGGGATGGCCACGCCGCAATCCCCTCTCCTCCATTCTCCTTTTGGGATCTTGGGCATGCACGCACACGCGCCCGGCGTGAGTTTTAAGCCACCGGGTCCGGGACGCAAACCACGGTGGACTACGTGGGAATCCAGCGACATAGCCATTACGCTAACTGCTGCTTCCCTATATAGAAGTATTTGCATACGTACACAAAGTTGCAGAGAAAGAGAAAGATGTTCTCTAAAGCACTATGGAAATATTAAAAATACAGAAATTACCTAAACATCCAGCAATACAAGAATATCTAAATAAATTACAAAATAACACATATCATTTTTAACATATATAGATAGACTGACTGATTCACGTGGAAAAGTTTCCACCACTCCTATATTAAAAAAATGAAAGTTAAAAATTCAAGTACTGTATATACCTCTATGTTGTGTAAATATTCTAAAATATATCTAGTAGGTGGTGTGGTGGTTAAGTCACTGGATTCCCACATGGTCGATCTTGGTTCGAGTCCCAGACCTGACAGCTTGTTTTCTCACATTCCTCGCTCCTCTCTCTGGTAAGCACATGTGCCCTATACCAACTTAAAAAATAATGATGACAATAAGTAAAATTAAATAAATGTTTAAATATATATAATTACATAGGAGGGTTTTTTTTTTTCATTTAAAAAGTATACAAACTGTGACATTTTCCAAAACATCTAAAATAGGAAGACTGCAATACCAAGTGTTACTAAGGTTATGAAGTAACTGGAACTCTCACTACTGGTGAGAGTGTGAAATGCATACAGTGGCTCTGGAAAACTGTTTGGGGTTAAATACACCTACTCTGTGACCAAGTAATTCCACTCCTAGATATTTACGCAAGAGAAGTGGGCACTTATGTTCACAAAGCAAGTTAGACAAGAATTCCCATAGCAGCTGTATTCATAATGCCCCCAAAACTGGAAACAATGCAATGTCTATCAGCAGAAGAATGGATAGACTGAAATAGTCACACAATGGAATACTACTTGGCAACAGGAAAAAATCAACACAACACAACAACATGGGTAAATCTGAGAAATGTTATGTTTAAGACAGATGCAAAAGAGTCTATACTGATAGTATGAGGTTTCAGTACTGCAAAAGTAATCTATTATGATAGAAGTCAGAACAGCTATTAGCGCTGGGAGGGATGCTGACTGGAAAAGAAATGTCTGGGAATGTTTTTATCTATTGACCTAGACAGTGGTTGCACAGGTGTATATGGATGTTAAAGTCATCCAGATGAAACACATAAGATTAGTACATTTTCTGTGTGTAAATCCTATCTTAATAAAGTACTGGAAAGAAAGGAAAAAAAAAACAGAAGGAGGGAGGGGGTAAGGGGAAAAGGAATGAAGGAATAAATGGATGGATGGATGGATGGATGGATGGATAAGGAGGCTCATGGGGCCTAGACAGTTGGACAGCAGTTGTACAACAGTGGTCTCTGCAAGGCTGACCCACACAGGAAGGTTCTGGGTTTGTCCCTGGAGACCTCCCTGAGCATGCTGGGTACACCCTGTCCATGAGCTGGGAACAGTTGAAGCTGGGGGTGGACTGCCATGTCAAGACCCTGATGAGAGTTCTCACTATCTCTGTCTCTCTTGTTCTTAAAAAAAAAAGAGAGAGGGTCACACAAAAAGTTATCAGAAAGGGAAAATTATTCTAATGGAAAGGCAATTTTTAAAGAGGTTTATTAAATGTAGTGGAGAGATTTTCTGTAGCTGAGGCCCCTCACATACTTTCTCATACTCCGTTTATGATTTGCAAGTATGCCTGAAGTAATCTCAGCTCTACTTACAATACTAGCTGAAGAGAGTACAAGGAGACTTCAGAAAGTTTGTGGGAAAAGGTACAAGTTTATTTGGGCACCAAAATTTTTGAAATCCAGGCATATTTTTTTCATAAAATGCATTTCCCATTAGGTTTCTGAAGATCCCTCATACAGTTATGTGTCACTTAACGATGGGAATACGTTCTGAGAAATGCGTTGTTAGGTGATTTCATCATTATGGAACATCACAGTGCATTTACACAAACCCAGATGTATAGCCTATTGCACTTCTAAGCTAGACAGTGTAGCAAATGCTCCTAGGGGACCACTGTTGTGTATGTGGTCTGTCGTTGACTGAAATGTTGTTATGCAATGCACAACTGTATAAATATCTGCCACTACACACATTTTAGTAAAGCTCTTATTATGTAAATAAAAACTTCATTTTTCCATAACACACTAACAGTAGAATATCAATGACGTTAGGAGGAAACCCTAGATGAGAATATAAATAATTCATAAATAATTTTATCAAACCTATTAACCTCAGGAAAACTTTCTCTCTGGAAGCTAAGACCACTCTGTTCATGAGGAGTCTACATTTGTCCTATCGTCCATGTAAAAATGGGATAGTAAAATTAAACAGTGGAACTCAAAGACTCCAAACCTGCAAACCCATCTGTTATAATCACCTAACCTATAATGCAGCACTGACAAACCGGAAAAGCAAGCAATGAACTCAGAAACACAGGGGAAATAAGTATGAGTAAATGTAGCAGAAAATTATAGGATTTCTGTAGGGTGTAATGGCTTATAACATGAAAAAAATTAGACCTATAATAGTTATGTCAATATATCAAGACTCTCAGATGATGGTAAAACCTGTACCTTATTTTATACATACATATATATGTATATGTGTGTGTGTGTATATATATGAAATGATTAACAAACTTTTTAAGCATTATACTTATGAAATTAGGTAAAAAATGTTATCTTAATGTCTGGCACTAGAATTACTGTTAAGGAAAAGCTGTCATGATTTGGAAAAGTCATTTGTTTTGTGGTGCACAGGTGTTGGTGGGAACTGAGACAACTAGACATACTTAAACTGGCTTTTCATGTGGCGAGGGGAAAATGAGTTTTTTCTCTAGATAGGATAGAGGGGGAAGGTAGCAGTGAGAAGGTGCAAGGCTCACAACTAAATCAAATGAAGACCCAGAGGGTGCACCCTGAAAACTGAGTGGCAGAAGGGCATTTAGGAATCCCTATTGATGCCTAATGCTCAAATGGAAATCATTGGATGACTGCAGTATAAATCACTCTTCCCTCTCCTGTACCCTTGAGTCATGTCTTCTACCCTCATAGGAACTTCATGTGAGTAATCATTTGTGGAAGCTGAGAAAGAGAAGAAGTCTAGGCCTGGGTTTCTGACCTACCGGCAATTTGAACTGGATACTTCTTGGTTGTGGGTGGCTGTCTTGTGTATTGCAGGAAGTCTTACAGCAGCTTTAGCTTCTACCTATTAGATACCAATACTAGCCGTCGCACTCTCCCCAGATATGACAACCAAAACCCAGAGGTTGCCAAAAGTCCCCCTGAACTCCAGCTGGCAACACCGGTTTAACCTACACCACCCAGGACAGAGAGCATGTGTAGAGGCTGGAGATCCCGAGGGAAAAGTGGCCCTGAGAACGCACACTCCTTGAGATGTATCCAGTTCCTGAGAACAGCTGTGAGCTTCCATTGAGAGTAGACCTTACCTAGAATTCAGAAGGCCTGGGCAGCCCACCTAACATTCAGACTATACATAGAATGAAGTTCAAGTATTTCTACCATTTTTCTTTTTCAATTTTAGCAAATGAAAGAGAGCAGAGGAATACACCTTTCGTTTTATTTCAACTGAGAATGCAAACATACCATTTTTATTCACATGAGCGTGAACACACACACACAAAAAAAAGAGCGTTCTGTAACACGGTATCCCACACATATCTTCTTGATGTATGCTCATTCATACGTATATCGACTAGGAAAAGTCTCAAGTGCTACCCGAAAAAATCACTTTGTTACAAAAACAAAATTTCAACCGAAACATCAGAGTCAAAAAGATATGCACTTGAGCATCTTTAAAGAGTATAGAAATTCATGGGGCCGGCAAGTGGCATGGTGGTTAGGGGCGCTGGACTCCCACATGGCTGACCACAGTTCAAGTCTCGGACCTGGTGGCTTGCTTTCTCACTTCCTCTCTCTCTCTCTCTCTGTCTCTCTCTGATCAAACTGTAAAATAATAATGATAATAATAACAAATAAAGTTAAATAAAATAATTCTTTTTTTTAAAAAAAAAGAGTATAGAAATTCAGTGAACTGCACGCTAAGTGGCAACTGAAGCATTGAGACTTTCTCCTGCCTCCATAATGTTTCTCTAGAAATGTTCACTAGACTCCGAAGGACAGAAAGCAGGAGACTTTCAAAGAATTCCAGCTAGCATACACTACCGTAGAAAGCAAGGATGGGCCACCAATATAAGCAAAAGGTTATGTACATCTGAGAGTTTCTTGTAAGAGGTACCTGGGAGGTAAAGAGTCAATAGAATTTCTTCAAATTAAAAAAAAAAATTTTAAATTTTATTTACTGGGAGGTTAGCAGGTGACATAGTGGTTAAAGTGCTGGACTTCCACATGGCCAACCACAATCTGAATCCTGGACCTGGCTGCTTGCTTTTTCACATTCTGTCTCTCTCTCTTTTTCTCTTTCTCTGGTGAGTGCATGTACCCTGTGGCAATTAAAAAATAATGATAAAGATCGGGACCAGCAGTTGGCATAATGGCTATGTCGCCGGTCTCCCATGTAGCCAACTGAGGTTCGAGTCCCAGACCCGGAGGCTTAAACTCACGCTGGGCGCATGTGTGTGCATGCCCAAGATCATGAGAGGAGAATGGAGGAGAAGGGATTGCGACGTGGTCATCCCCCCTGGGGGGTGATTTCACGCTTTCTGTCTCTCTGGCGAGCGCACATGCCCTATAGCAAAAACCTCTCCAAAATAGTAATAATAATAATGATAAAGATAAATGAAATTTTAAAAAATAAATAAAATTTTATTTACCATCCCTATTGGTGTTTAATATACTATCCTGTTATTTTCAAATATTCATTTCTTTATTCTTTTTTTTTTTTTTGGAGAGGTTTTTGCCATAGGGCGTGTGCACTCACCAGACAGAGAGAGAGAGAGAGACAGAAAGTGAGACATCAACCCCCAGGGAGGATGGCCACGCCGCATTCTCTTCTCCTCTATTCTCCTCTCAGGATCTTGGGCACACATGCACACGCGCCTGGCATGAGTTTTAAGTCACCGGGTCCAGGACTTGAACCATGGTTGACTACATGGGAATCCAGAGACATAGCCATTAGGCTAACTGCTGGTCCCTCACTTCTTTATTCCTCATATAAATTATATGAGACAGGTACATCATTATTGCCAAGGTCAAGCAGATAGTAAGAAAGTGGCAGTTTGGATTTGAATCTAGACAAATTACCTACCTACTCACAAAGAAAATATACAGGACCTAGGGGCTGGCAGGTGGCATAGCGGTTAAGGGAGCTGGACTCCCATATGGCTAACTGAGGTTCAAGTCCTGGACCTGGTGACTTGCTTTCTCATTTTCTCTTGCTTTCTCTCTCTCTCTCTCTTTCTCTATCCCGCTTGGTCAAAATTAAAATAAATAAATAAATAAAGTTAAATAAAATAATTCTTAAAAAAAAAAAAAGAAAAAGAAAATATACAGCACCTATGAGAAAACACTGAAGTTCAAAAGAAGAAAAGACGACCTGAAGAACCTGAGAGGATACATCCAGCTGAAAATTAGTATTAAGAAATAGAAACAGAGATCAGAAATTTTCTAATTCATAACCTGAACAAAATCAAAAAAGCCATTATATGTATAACCCAAAGCTTCATAGATGTACTGGGTCATCAGAAAAGTCATGACGCATTTTTGCATAGAAAAACATAGAAAAATACGTCATGACTTTTCTGACAAATCAATAATAAAAATGAAACAATGAGCGATGAGGAAAGAATACATAGACACTTCTTTAAAAATAAATGTTGGAGACCAGCAGATGGAATGGTGGTTAAGGCAGCTGGGTCCTACATAGCCAACTGCTTGGTTTACACCCAGGACCCAGCAGCTTGAAAAATATGCCAGGCATGGGAACCAGCAGTTAGCGTAATGGCTATGTCGCTGGACTCCCACGTAGTCGACCGCGGTTCGCGTCTCGGACCCGGTGGCTTACAACTCACGCCGGGCGCGTGTGCGTGCGTGCCCAAGATCCCGAGAGGAGAATGGAGGAGAAGGGATTGCGGCGTGACCATCCCCCCTGGGGGGTGATTTCTCGCTTTCTGTCTCTATGTCTCTCTCTGTCTGTCTGGCGAGCGCACACGCCCTATAACGAAAAAACCTCTCCAAAAAAAAAAAATATATATATAAGACTCTGATACAAACTAGTGACACTTTTGAGAACACAGAAAAATATCCTGTAACTATCCAATTAAGGAGTGGGAGAAATAGATTATAAAATAAATATATCAGAGCCAACTCTATAACCTAAATGGTTAAGAGAGTTAGATTCTACATGGCCAACCAAGGTTCAAATCCCAGCCCCAATGGCTTGAAAAATACACGGGGGGGGGGGGGGGGGGGGGGGGCAGCAAGTGGCCTGATGGTTAAGGCTCTGGATTCCTATATGGCTGAACAAGGGTTGAGTCCCAGACCCGACAGCATGAAGATCACACAGAGCACGTTATGTGTGTATGTCCAAAATCTCAAGAGGAGAACAGAGAAGGGATTACGGCATGGCAATCCCTTGGGGGGTAATTTCTCACTTTCCTTCTCTCTCTGCCTCTCATGTGCCCTATAGTAAAAACTATAACAAACAAAAAAAATAAAATAAAATAAAAAACAAAAAACAGGATTCTAAACAACCTAAAAACATGTCACAAAGTCCATGCTTATAGGTTTGGGTACTTTGGTCATCAAGAAAGTCCTTCATATCTCTTTTACACAGATCTTAATTCCAACAAAAGTGGTTATTGGATGTTCCTGAAGCAATTGGTGGGGGGGAGGGAGTTTGGAGAGGTTTATAGCTATAGGGCACGTGCACTCGCCAGAAAGACAGAGACAGAAAGCAAGAAATTACCCCCCGGGGAGATAGTCACGCTGCAATCCCTTCTCCTCCATTCTCTTCTCAGGGTCTTGGGCATGCACGCACACGCACCGGGCATGAGTTTAAGCCACCGGGTCCGGGACTCGAACCGCAGTCAACTACATGGGAGTCCAGCGACATAGCCATTACGTTAACTGCTGGTCCTTGGTGCATTTGAGATGGAGATACACAGAGAATAGTGGAAAGTGACAGACCTTGACCTAAAAGCAGGAAGAAGATAACAAAAAATAAAAACAAAATTGACACAGACATTCTCAAAGCAGTTCAGGGGTGAATATGCCTAAAATGTCTCTACAAAATGCAATACATCTCCATAAGGTATAATAGGTATTTAACATAACAACTCAGTGAAAAAGTGTTCAAAAGAGGTCCATTTGAATGTAGACTCATTAGTTAAAGAAGAAAAGTTCCCAGTGCATTTTAGAAATAAATAAAATTGATCACAAATGTTTATAATAAAAAGTTAAAGTTCCAGAAAAATCTCTTTAGCTATCCAGAGCAACTCAGTCCTGTAAGTTCCCAATAGGTGGAGTTTACAATATTGAAAGGAGTTAACAGTTGGCTGTGTCAACCAATACAAATCTGGAGAACAATCTGGAAGGAAATGATTAATGACTGCTTCTTTCCAAGGAAGTTTAAAAATAAGTAAGCACAGCCATATCAGAATCAGCATTAACGCAGCAATTGTTACAAGCAGCCAGGTTGTTGATGATCTTTTGGCTTAAATCCATATTCCAAGAAGGACCATGTAGGTATTCAGAACCTATCAGCTCTCAGGGTAAAGTCAATAGGTCCCATCCATCACACAGGGCAAATTGTGAGCCAAAGAAATATCTATTCCACCCCCTTTATACTCACCTCTTTTGCTTCTGACTTCAAAAAAGGAGGTTAGAAAGACCAGGAAGACGAGACTGATTATGTTTGTATCTGTGGAACCAAGATTATGCCAACTGCCAGCATCCCATTGTTTTTGTTTTCAGCATGGTTATCACAAAACAAAAACAAAGAGATAACTTCTACCTCTGTAGTCCTATTATTTGAAAACAGACCTGAATATTTCCTCCTCTTTCAATAACTCAGAAGTCGTCCTTCATTTTACTTATCTATAAGGCACTTATTTGCTGATAGCGGACTAGTTACTATTTCTATATGAGAGCTTGACAGAGTCTATCTGAGGAAGCTGTTTCCTGAGTTCCTCTAGAAGCCTCTCACTGCTTTGACATTTGCCCAAAATCCAAGAGAGCATTTTTTTTTTTTTGAGAGGTTTCTGCTACAAGGTGTGTGCACTTGCCAGAAAGAAAGACAGAGAGACAGAAAGTGAGAAATCACACACTGGGGGGGTGGGGGTGGGGGGATGGCCACACCATAATTCCTTCTCCTCCATTCTCCTCTGGGGATCTTGGGTACGCATGCACACACACCCAGCCTGAGTTTAAGTCACTGGGTCCAGGACTCAAAGCGGTTGATTACATGGGAGTCCAGCGACATAGCCATTATTACGCCAAGTGCTGGTCCCAAGAGAGCATTTTTAAAAATTCCTCAGCTTCCACACTCTGCAGAGCCAAAATGAGAAAAACACAATCATAGTCATGGTTAATGGCCTCATAGAACTCCGACCTCTTTGGAGGGCTTCTGTTTGTTGCTTTTTCTTCTTCTTCTTTAAGCTATAACCCCTGTGCGCTCCCCAGGGGTTCTGGCCACTTTGCAATCCCTTCTCCTCCTTTCTCCTCTCGGAACTTCAGGCATACACACACACACACACACACACACACACGCACTGCACGTGGCATGCTTTCAAACCTTAGTCCAGAAATTGAACCACAGAATCAGTCATGTAGGATCCAGCCACCTTAACCTCCATGCCACCTGCCGCCCCAGTTTTTTCTTTTAAATAACCTTACTGGTTGTTTTTTCCCTGACTACAAAAGTAGTACAAGGTCACTGTCACAATTCAAACAAAATGAAGATGTATGGAATAAAAATGAATAACTTCCTCTTTCCCCAATTCACTCACCTCACAAGGAAGCCAATGTTGACAGCTTGGTTTAACAGCTTGGTATAAATCCTTTTTACTTTTTCCTAGGCTTACACAAGCATATATAACATATGGGCCTTTTTGGTTTCGCTTTTCATTTTCAAACAAACATGGTATATTACACATACTATTGCATTTTTTGCTTTTTAGTCTTAAAAACATGCCATGGACACGTTCTAAGCCAACACATACATAGACCCATTGCATCCTTTTTAATGGCTGCAAAGCATTCCATGTAACAGACTTCCCATGATTCATTCAGCCATTGTCCTGCCTTTCCCAACTCATGGACATTTAGGTTGGATCTTTGTGCATGTACTTCATGGCCTTACTTCAGTAACCGATTCCCAGGAATTAAGTTTTTGAAGCAAATGAAACATTTTCAAATGTTCTATTTAAACACCATTAATTTTTGATCTTCAGAATTTCTGTCCCCTACTTCATTTGCCAAATTTTGGTATAAACCTTTCACAGTACTTTGCATATTTTATTTTTAAAAGCACACATATTATGTCAAAAAATACTCCTGTCATTTATGCTCGTTTAGTTATAAATAAATAAATGCTTAAGTTATGGCTCTGAGATGGCCAGTATTAAATCACTGCACAAATGCATATGCCTTGGTTTATGAAAGTAGTAATTCATTGTGGAAACTCCACCCCACAGCCTTAGAGTTGCAGCTCTCACATCCTGTGACTCCCTCCCACTGAGCAACTATATAGAGATCAGGACCTACATATTTTCAAATTGTCAACAGTTAACCTTAAAAAGTGTGTGGCGGGGACGATAAGTAAACAGGAACAGATGACAAATTGATGGGCAATTTGGCTTTCTAATAGCCACAAATTATTTGTTACACAATGAATAACTACTGGTCTATACAACACTGTCCTATAAAAAATAAAACCTATAACCAATATGTTGTTGTTATTATGGGAACCTTTGAAAATATATTCTTCAAACATTTTTCAATACAATCTTTGGTTGAGTCACCTTTAGATTCAAACTCTAATTGCAAACTAAAAAGAAAAAAGAAAAGAAAAAAGCCAGAACTACATTCACCAACAGAACTCCTTGAAATTTAACCTGAGATTGCCAGTAGATGGCATAGTGGTTAGGGTGCTGGACTCCCACATGGCCAACCGTGGTTCAAGTCCCAGACCTAGCAGTTTGATTTCTCACTCTCTCTCTCTCTCTGGTGAGCACACATGCTATACAGCAAATTAAATGATAACAAATAAAATAAATAATTCTGTTTTTAAAATTTAACCTCAGATTCTCCATATACTGTATTCTAAAGACCTGAGCACCAACAGAGATTGTTAAGACACAGCAAGTTTGATACGGAAGTATGTGACATGCAATTAATCTCCATTCATACCCTGCTCCACTTGTCAGCAAACAAAGGTACTGCTTTAGAAGGAGATCTGAAGACTTCAATTAAAAACAGGCAGCTAACAAGAAAATAATCTAAGCTAAAGGAAGGTGGCAGGTGCAGAAATGAGTTGTTTACCAAAGTGTCAGTTTTGAACAATAAATAACAGCACATCAAAAATGCTGAAGGGATGGATTTCATTGCAAGTCTCTGAAAATAAAAAGGAATTTTCTAACAAGGCTGAACACAAAGTTTAACAAGCTTATAAAACAGGTTTTCTCTCATTAAATGACAGAGAGCAATAAAAAGAATCACTCTGTATTTTTAAATGCAAGGGCAGAGTTAAACTTTTTGCCATAGTCCCTTCTCTCCTAGAAACCAAGACAATTATAGCCTTCCATCACAAGTCTAATATTCAAAGCTACAGCAGAGGAGAGGTTTAAGTTGCTTCTCTCTTTTTTTATTTTTTTAACTTGCTTTAGGGTGCATATGATCACCACAGAGAGGCAGAAAATGTGAAAGCACCCCTCAGGGTGGATGGCCACACTGCAATCCCTTCACCATTCTCGGGATTTGGGGCATGTGTGCCTGGCATGTTGCCTCAAGTCACCGAGACCAGGACTGGAAACATGCAGTGGGCCATGGGGGATCCAGTCACGTCAACCACCATGCCACTGGTTGGCCCGGCTCTGTTGCTTATTCTTAGACATCTATATGATACTCTGACTCTGTAAATGTTTTCCTACTCCTAAAGTTTAGTTTTAAGTAAAACCACTTTTGGAAATCTCACCTCTACAGAAATACCTAGTTGACAGTTTTTACATAAAAGCAATCCAGAATGGAAACAGTGCTACAGATAGAGACCAAAAGGACTTGCCAAATATTTGATTAGGAGGCATTTAGACCAAGATAACAAGGTAATGGAGATATAAAACCAATTAAATTGCGAGAATCTGAAAAAAAGGAAAACGCTGCTTGCCAAAAGTATGACCTGCCCAAAGCAAGCCATCTGTTAAATATGTGTCAAAAATGTCACTTAGATGCCAAAAGGCTTCATTCTGAACAGTGTCCTCCTGGGACCTTCTGCAACTGCATATTCCAGACCTCTCTGTTCCCTAGAAGGTCAGGTACAGGAAAGCAAGTAAAAATTACTTTCCCCATGAACAGTGGGGACTGAGCAGATGACGCAGCAAAGTGTCAACGTGTCTTTCCACTGGCAGGAGTAGCTGTTGAGTCTTGTGAGGTTGGCCTCTACTCTTTTTTTTAAGAGATATTTTTGCTATAGGGCACGTGCGCTCACTGGAGAGACAGAGAGAGAGAAAGTGAGGCATCGCCCACCCCCAGGGGGTACTGCCACGCTGCAATCCCTTCTCCTCCATTCTCCTCTCAGGATTTTGGGCACCAAGGACAGGCACCCCGCATGGGTTTCAAGTCTCCCTGTCCCGACAAACCGTGGCCAGCCATGTGGGAGTCCCGCACCTTAGCTACTCGCCACCTGCAGGCCCTTTACTCTTTAAAGGACTGCTTGGACCAGGGGGTCTGAAAGTGAATACACCACACATAATGGGGCACTTCTATCAAAGAAATGTAGCGCTAATGTGAGCCGTGGGTTGGGGAGTGGGACCCCGAGACGTGTGCAGGGCGGTGAAGGGAGACTGGGGTGGGGCACAGAACCAAACACGAGGACCATCAAGCCTTGGCCTATAGTACCGGATAGGCCCAGCAGAGCCCTTTGGGAGCCTGGGAGCCCCCAAAGCAGGAAGGCGGGTCTTCTGCGGGAGGAGATGAAGCTGGGGTGGCGGCAGCTGAGAACCAGAACCGGGAGCCCTGCAGATGTGTGGGGAGTCCTTCGCAGAAAGGAACAGGATGAAGACCAGGCGAAAACAAGGCCTGGCCTGGCCTCGCGAGTTCAGCGGCCTCGGGTTTCTGAGAAGGGATGGGGATGCCGTGGGGGAAAGAGAATGTGCACCCACGGTGCGGGGAAGGGACTCTGAGGGGGCGGCTGGGCGGCTGGCGGTGGGGGGCAGTGTTCCTGAAGCCTCGAGGTTCTAGAAGGGACGGAGGGCACCGGGCCTGGAGCTGGCCGGGGCGTTACCTTCCAGGAGCCAACGGATCTCCTCAGGGAGGGCGGCGGCCTGCATTGGCGCGCGGGACGGAGGCCGCGGGCGGCGCGACGGCGGGGCTGCGGGCTGTGGCTCTGGGCCGAGGGCACCGCGCGCCGAGGAGGCACCTGCACCAACGCCGCCGTCGCGCCGCGGGGCGGGGCCGGGCCCGGGGCGCGCTCAGGAAGTGGCGCGCACGGCGGGCTGGGGGCGCGGGGGCGCGCGGCCTCATACCCGCCCGGGGTGGAAGGAGTCGGGGAGCCCCGCCAGGCACCCCCTTCTGAAAGCAGAGGGTCACACAACTCAAAGGAACCGCGGCGCTCTGAGCAGTCCGGCCGCAGGTGGCGGGTCGACAGGGCCACCGAGGTGCCCGAATCCAAGGTAGAGGTCAGTCCCCGCCGGGCAGGCGCCCCGCCGTCGCCGACCGGCAGTAGTCGGAGGTCCGTGCCAGGACAGCGTATGCAGCCTTGCTGCCTCGGCGACGCCCCGACGTTTCAAGAGGACGTTCAGAAGCCCAATGAACGATACAGCGTCCCCAACTCGGGAGGGTGGCGCGACAGGCAGCGGTGGACACAGGGACCCAACCTGTCCTTTCCTCGCTGAGGCCGCTGAGACCGAGAGGCTGAGACTGAAGGAAAGGGTTACGGGGAGCGACCAGGCCAAAGCCAAGGGCCTCGGACGTGCTCGCTTGCTCTCGTTCTAAGCACAATCCTGAGCTGGGCCCGGTTGTGACTCGGCGCTGTAGTGGCCAGGTGTTACCAGTGGTAGGACCTGGGCAGAGCTTCACAGGCTCCCTCTGTGTTGTTTCTTACAACTGTCTGTAGATTTACGATGATCCCAAAATAGTTTATGTTTTTAAAAGTACTGTAGGCCAACTGTACTTCATACCTGAAACGGGTGTGGGTGCCATGGGTTGTAAAAGATGAATAGAGGGAAGGGAGAGAAGTGCTGGTGGGTATCTACGTGCTTAAAGGAACACGTGGCATCTACAATGGGCTCTGAACTCATGCCGGCCTTGGCAGGGGGGCAGGTCTTTCTAGGTGGAGGGAGTGCAAAGAAAATGAAGATGGAAAAACCCTCCCCTGCATGAGGAACGGCTAGTAGCCATCTTCTTCTGGGTGGTATAGGGCACCCATGGTTGTCAAGGCAAGTCGAAGTTCTGTTGTGAAAGGAACGGAAAGTCAGAACACAGGTTTTTGTAACTCAATTAAGTGGGCACTAGGGAGCCATTGACAATTTTTGAGTTGGGGAGTGATCTACCCCAAACTCCTATTATCCAACCCTGTGTAGTATGTGGCTTCATAGGTCTTTCTTCACCTATACCATTTTACTTCTTTGTCAAAAAGAGCATATGTGGGACCAGCAGATGGCATAATGGTTAGGTCACTGGACTCCCATATATTTAACCGCTGTTCAAGTCCAGGACCCAGCAGCTTAAAACTCAGGCCGAGGGACCAGCAGTTAGCGTAATGGCTATGTCGCTGGACTCCCACGTAGTCGACCGCAGTTCGAGTCCCGGACCCGGTGGCTTAAAACTCACACCGAGTGCATGTGCGTGCGTGCCCAAGATCCTAAGAGGAGAATGGAGGAGAAGGGATTGCGGCGTGGCCATCCCCCCTGGGGGGTGATTTCTCACTTTCTGTCTCTCTGTCTCTCTCTGTCTGGCGAGCGCACGCGCCCTATAGCAAAAACCTCTCCCAAAAAAAACAAAAAAAAAAAAAACAAAAAAACTCAGGCTGAGTGTGTGTGCGTGTATGCCCAAAATCCCAAGAGGAGAATGGAGGAGAAGGGATTGCAGTGTGGCCATCCCCCTGGGGGTGATTTCTCGCTTTCTGTCTCTCTGTCTCTATGGCGAGTGCACACGCCCTATAGCAAAAATCTCTCTCTAAAGACTTAAAAAGTACCATTTCTAATCTCAGATTCGACCTACAGGATACATATTAAGAATTAGGGGTGGAAAGAGAGGACACGGGCAGGATGAATGAAGTGGTTTTACACAGTCTCCAGGGGAATAATGATGGACTCAGCATGGCAGGGAGGGGCAGCGGCAAGAAGACACTGGCCAGAAGGACGCATAGTAGCAGGACCTGCCTCCTGGCATAGCGCACTCAGAGATACAACCTCAGGGTTGGGGGTGCGACATGGTAAGGGTTACAGTGGCTCTTATCATATCCTCCCATCTGAACAGATATAGCCCCTTGGTTTTACGGTCTCATCACCCACCTACAAGTTGCAGCAAACTGGAGTAAGGAGACAAGCTGGAGTGAGTGAGTGTCTGGAGAATATGGCTTATCCTCCTTCTTGTCCTGGGAAAGTACAGCAGCAGGCAGGCTGCCTCTTTCAGGCTCCAGAGCAAGTACGAATCTCACCACCTCCTCACCTCTCCCCCCGTAAAATTATAGCTGCTATGATTCATTTCAGAGAACTGACAATATGTATTAAAAATTGGGAGAGAGCAGCAGGTGGTGTGGTGGTTAAGGCACTGGACTCCCACATGGCCTACCATGGTTCAAGTCCTGGACCTGATAGCTTGCTTTCTCACTTTCTCTCTATATATATCTCTCTCTGTCTGAAGAACATGCATGCTGTGTAGCACATTTAAAAATAATTATGATAAATAAAATTAAATAAATGATTATTAGAAATTTTCAAAAAGAAAGGCAATGGCGGATATATGGGAACTCTCCACACTTCATAACAATTTTGTAGGTCTAAAACTGTTATTAAAAAACGCCAAGAATGGGCAGCAGGTGGTGTAGCAGTTGAGGTGCTGAACTCCCACATGGCTGACCACAGTTTGAGTCCCAGACCCAGCAACTTGAAACACACATCAGACGTGTGTGCATGTGTGCCCAAATCCTGAGAGGAGAATGGAGGAGAAGGGATTGTGGTGTGACCACCTACCCTCTGGGGGATGATTTCTCACTTGGCCTCTCTGTCTCTCTCCAGTGAGTGCACGCACCCTACAGCAAACACCATTAAACAAATAAATAAATAAATAAATAAACACCAAGGGAAACAAAGTTTCTCGTGTACATCACCCCAAACTTTGCCTTGCTTCCCCTGTTGGCAATGTGAAAAAATTTGCCAACCTTCCCCTTTTCTTAAAAATATTGTGGCACATGCTAATAAAGACTATAAGATAATGAGTTGTTTGTTAAAGAGCAAAAATAAAAGCCAGGTAACTGCACATTCTCACAGGCCTTATCACCTGTCACAGCTTACTTACACTAAGGGAAAGAGCAGAAACTCACAGTGTAGGTATTCGGCACCTATCCTACCTCATACCAATCTCTGGGTTTTAGAGAGATGGGGCTAGCGGGAGGTGCAGAGCTGGGTAGTGTGTGGTGGGTGACTGGCAGATTCCAATACGGTATTGTCATGTTGCATCAAGGTTCCTCGTTGCAGACAGAAACCTGCCTCCACACATGAGCACAACCCCTCCTTAATCATCTGAGGACCCTGGTTCAACAGTCAGCCTCACTCCTAATGACATTCTGTTAAATGGACAAATTCCTTTGAAGCCTTGTCCTTCTTTGAAATCCAATTTCGCAGGAAGCCAAATCTGATTGGGAGTAGCCATGGAAACCACACGGAGGAGTCTTAGAGGAGGTGGAGAGAGGCAAGGCAAACCGTGATAGTCAAGAGCCCTTTACTGCTCTGTCGGAAATATCAAAGAGATCTGGAGAGGTTGGCAGCAGACGAGTCCCTGCCCGGGTGCTGTTCTGTGTGGCTGGGTACCATGTGGCTGTCATGGAAGAAAGCAGCCAGCTGTCTCACACACAGGCAGGGGGATGGAGCAGAATACACAAATCCCAGGTCTGTCTGCCTTGTCTTCTTCCCCTCCCCCCACCCCAATTCCAGCAAGATCTTTGCATCCCTTCTCATCTGCCCACCCCTTCGAAGCAAACAACAAAGGAATGACAAGGTTAAAATACAAGGCCCTAACAGATAAGAGGTCCTTTGGAGCAGAGGCCACAAAATTAATCTGAAATTCCATGTAATTAGATAAGATAAGGGTATCTAAGGAGATGCAGAGCAGCCAGGAATGGAGTCCGGCAGCACGACATGCAGAAAATATACCGCCTTGTCCACCAGGACACCTCACACACTGTCAGCAGACAGAAGACAGAAAATGGCCCATGTCAGCCTCTGGGCTGCTTGGAGATGCTGTCTCCATGTTCTCATGCCAGGTGGGCACTCACTGAATATGCATCCACGGGGTGTCCAGAGGGCTCAATCAGGAAGAAACAAAAGCATCTGGCACCCACGATGGTATGGGGTGGGAACCGCAAGCAAAGCAGGAGCCGGCTGGCACTGCTCCACCCTGGGTGGAATGGATCTGGTGAGGGGGCTGCAGAGGGCAGGGTCTAAGGCTTTATTCCAAGCTGGTTATTGATCCCTCAATGCTGGGTCATGACACGTGGTGGAGCTGACGTCTGCCCTGTGGATGTGTGTCTGCTGCATCTCAGCCTCTTGGTCCCAACCCCATCAGCGAGGTTTATTGACTCTTTTATTGACAATGCTGGGGCCTAATGAGGACAAGAGCTGCACACTTCATTAAGGGATGCGGAAGGGGAGATGATGCATCTTGTCGGTGCCAAGAACCAGGCTCACCACATGCTTTGCAAGGCCCCAGAAACTGAGCTGCAAGGACCTTAGAGTCCAAGGAGATGGACATAAGATGTTAACTTGGGCACATCGACAAAGCAGTCTTAAAGTGCAGGGTGTACATAGCTTGCCTGAAGCCTTGCTCTTAATAATTAGCCTACCCCGTGACTTAGGAAGGTCCTATTATACGTACACTGTTGCTCAGCACTCCACATGGTCTCCCCTTCCAGCTCATAGGCCTAGATTTCCTGCCCTCAGACACACAAAAGAAGCAGATTCTCACATCATATCAAACGACGTCTCCATAAGCAGGTTCTCAGTGAAGCACAGGCTCAGAACAGAATGATGGACTATTGAAACGCAAAAGGGTCTTCCAGAGGATCAAATTCAGAATGAAAGAATAGACCCAGTGCTCTGCCCAGGGTCCCCCAGCTCACCAGGAGCTGTGTTGGCATCAGAATCCTGGTTCTCAGGTGCTGGTGCAGAGCTTCTGCTGAACTGAACAATACCTGAGGTGGATCGCTGAGCTGCTCACTCTGTGAGCAACGACTGCCAGTCCTCCTCCATCTAAATCGTAATATTTCTTTCTTTGTTCTTTATCTTATCTTTCTATCACTCCCTATTTCCTCCCTATTCGCCCGGATCCCTTTGTATGTGCGTGTGTGTCTTTCTTACCTATCCCTCTGACCACATTAGACATCTCCCTTGGGCACTGCTAGGCCCAGCGGAGGCCCTGAAGACAGAAGAGGTTGCTGACTCTGACATTCTCTGTCTTTGATTGGTTCTCTTGGGAATATGGAGGCGGGGTAGGGGTAGGGGGACTCAGAATGTGTCAGCTGCAGCCAGATGAGGCTGTGCACTCTGAGTGAGCTATGGAGGCAGTGCACGTGGTTAATCTGCGCGAGAGGCAGGTGAGGTCGTAGCTGGTTTCACAAGCTAGACATTTGCTGACATGGGAACTTTTGGAAAACTGTATGAAAGAAGTAACCATTTATTTAGGGAAAGAATTAAGGAGAATGAAGGTACATACTAAAAGAACAGCCATTGTCTAAAGTTGAACTGGAGGGCCAGATGATAGCGTAGTGAGCTAATGGTCTGACAGGCTGACCCACTTGGGAAGGTTCCCAAGTTTGAAGCCAGAGACCTCCCTGAGTAGTCTGAATATGTATGTGCCAGTGATCTGGGGCTGACTGAAGCTGGGGATGGGTTATGATGGGAGGGCCCTACTGAGGATAACTGTCTCTTTGTCTTTCTCACTCTCTCCGTCTCTGTCTGAATCATGGAATAAAGAAAGGAAAAAAGAATTTTTAGAGATTTTGCTATAGGGTGTATATAATCACTGGAGAAAGACAGAGAAACAAAGAAAGACAAAAAGTGAGAAATCACTCACCAGAGGAGATGCCCATGGAGCAATCCTTTCTCCTCCATTCTCCTCTCAGGATTTTGGGCCCACACCCACATGCACCCAGCGTATTTTAAGCTGCTGGGTCCAGGACTCCCACCTGAGTCTACAAGGTTGGAGTCCAGCGCCTTAATCGCTACGCCACCTGCTGGCCAGAAAAAAAATTTTAAAGGAGACTCAGTCTTGCAGATGGGTAGCATATTGGACTGCAGTGCTGGGAGTCACAAGGCTGGCAGCAGGTTCAGCTCCTGAATAGGTCTGAAGGCATGCAGGTACAGACTTGCCCAGGATCCTGATGAGCTGGAGGGCTGGTGAAGGGGATCGTGGTTTAATGGGACTCTGTCAAAATGCCTGTTTCTCTATCATGAATAAAAATAACCTTTTTAAAAAAAAAATAAAAGAAAGTTGAACTGAGTTTCTTTGGTTTCCTTTCATCTGTTATTTCAAAGGTCAAAAAAAGTTTACACTTGTAAACTCTTTCCTTTCTTCCTGCCCTTTCTTCTCTCTTGCTTTACTACAGGTCTTGGATTCACAGTTGGAGCGGCTATTTAGAATCTGGGTTAAAGCTCTCACCTGCATTGCACATGTGGACGCATTAGAGTGGATGCTGTGGAGGAATACTTGCACTAAGAGGAAATCAGAATCACCAGTATATACCTACAATCGCCAACATAAATACAAACAGAAGCACTCCCTAGAACCAGAGAGAAAAAACAGCAATGGCCGATTATTTTGATGCAAGAAGGTGAGTGGTGAAAATACTTTTGTCTTAATGTATGTCCCCTAGAAACACTTTTGGGTCCCCAAAACAGACTCCTCACTTTCAGAACTGTATTGGTGTCCATTTTTCTTTCTTTTCTTTTTTGGTATAGGGTGCATGTGCTTGCCAGAGACACATACAGAGAGTGAGAAAATAAAAATTACCCCTCAGGAGGGATGGCCATGCCACAGTTCCTTCTCCACTCTCCTCTTGGGATTTGGGCATGCCCACACACGCACCCAGCATGATTCCCAAGCCACCTGGTATGCAACTCAAACTGCAAAGCTGGCGATGTGAGATCCGGTGCCTTAACCCTCACGCCACCTGCTGGCTGTATTTCTTTCTTTCTGAATGTTTATTCTTAAATATCCTTGGACTTCTTTCTGGCTGTGTTTTCTCCCAGTGTAAATGCCACTCTTTCATATAAGGCAACACTCAGTCCATGTTGCATTGCTTTTCAGGTTTCTCCTTCCCTTCTCTTCTAAAGGAAGAGTTATTTCCCCTCTTCTGGTCCTTCCACTAGAATTTTGGATCCCACCATCTTCCACTACCTTCCAGATGGTCAGTCTTACATTCTTTTTCATCTTTAGTTTTTCCTTCTGTCTGCTAACATTCTTGGTCTCCTCTATCCTTAAAAATAGAAATCTTGGGGTCAGATGGTGGCACTGCGGGAATACAACATGCTATGAGGCTGACCCACATGTGAAAGTCCTGGTTTCACAACCAGCCTCTCTGAATATGCAGGGCATGCATGTGTCCATGATCAGTGGTGGCTGAAGCTGGGGGGGGGTGGTGGACCTTGACATGAGAACCCTGTTGGGGATGCTCTCTCTTTCTCTCTCACTCGTAGACTAAATAAATAATTTTTTTCTTGCAACTCCACTATCTTTTCCAGCTCTCATCCTTTCTTCCCCTTCCTCTCCTCCACTCACTTCCTCCATCAAATCTCATTCCCTTTCTCCTCAGTCCTTCAGCCCTACCTGCCTGTCTTCACACTGCTGAGGCGACCTTCTCCCAAGGGTGTCAAGGCCTCTGTTGCTACTCTTTTCAGTCTTCACCAGCCTCCTTTTTGTGGCACCGGCCACCTGATCTTGCTATGCTATAGGCACCCAGCTCTTTTGGCACTGCCCTATCCTGGTCACCTCACTCTTCTTAAGTATTACATCTTTGCCTTTTTCTTTGACTCTATTCATTTCACTTTCCAATCATAGGTATTCACCAGAGTTTTGCACTTGCAGTTCTCCTGACCCTTTCTCTTCAGTTCTCTCCTTATTCTCTGAGTCCACAGTGGTTTCATCTTCCTACCATTCAACTTTCCCCTTAATAGATTACTTTTTTCAAGAATTATTTAGTTTGTTATTATATTCTTAAAATTTGACCAGAGAGAGAGAGAGAGAGATAGGGAAAGTGAGAAAGCAAGTGACCAGGCCTGGAAATTGAACCCAGTTTGACTGTGTGGGAGTCCAGCATCTTAACTACCATGCCACCTGCTGGCCCCCATAGATTACTTTCTAATTAGTAGCTTTGCCCCACATTCCCACCTGAATATCTGAGCAATTCTATCAACTTGTTATTCCTGCTCCCTCAGTTCTCATATTGGCAACACAGTTCAGTGGCTAGGGCATGGGATTGTGGATCAGAAAGACCTACTGATAGATCCTACTTCTGGCTCTGCCACCTACCCACTCTAAGATTCTGGGCTGACTTCTACAAGCCTCAGTTTCCTCCTATGTAAATTGGAGATCATAATCTCTACATTTCAGGGTTATCATGAGACTTCAGTTAGATGATGTATATAGGGGCCAGCAGGTGGTGTGGTGGTGAGGGCACTGGACTCCCATAGGGCTGACTGTAGTTCGAGTCCTGGACCCAGTGGCTAGCTTTCTCATTTTTTTCTCTCCTCCTCTCTCTTTTTCTTTTTCTCTGTCTTTCTCTAATGAGTGCACATGCCCCATAGCAAATTTTAAATGATAATAATAAATAAAATAAAATAATTATTTTTAAAAGATGATCATGTATAATGTACATAGAATATGCTCCATAAGTTGTAAGAGTTTTTAAGGGATAACTATTCTCCCAGTAATCCAGGCTCAACATGAAGGGCTCGTCTGTGTCCTTCCTCAAACATCGACCAAGCCTTCCTGTCTTACCTACTCAAAATGACTTTTGAATCCTTATCCTCCTTTGCATCTTGAGTGTCATCCCTCCAGATTAGATCCTTATTATCTTTGTTGAGAAGTGATATTCAAATGGATTCCAAACAAACTTTCTCTATCCAATCTTCTCAACATCCCATGTCACCCCTCACATAAGCTTCAGAGTATACCTGCCAAACCATGATCCTGACCTCCTCAAAGAGGCGATGGAGTATGGTAGCCTAAAGTCAGATAGTCTCATGCTCAAATCTGCTGCTTCCCTCATGTGCCCTTGGGTAAGCAAGGTTGTCCAAGAGAAAAGAAGTCAGTTACTTATCTTCTCAATGCATCATTTCCCTGTCTGTAAAGTGGCCATAGTAATAGCATTCTCAAGATGTTGTGAAGATCCATAAAGCTATATAGTGTTTAATAACTGCCTGCAACATGGTGTGTGCTTTGTAATTACTAGCTATTATTATCTCTGCATTCCCTGCAACGAGCTAGTGCCTCGTAGGTGCCCAACAAATATATATACAAATTATCCATAATCTCTCATTTGATCCTTCTTGCTCACCAGATATATAGTTGAGGAGTGACTGGCCAAGATATGGATGTTGTTGGTGACCAAAGATAATCTTTAGGAAGCTACCTTGCCTCTAAAGAGATGGAAAGAGAGGCCTTGGCTTCTTTGGGCTTAAGTTCTCACAAAATGGAGTTATCAGATTTCCCCAGCCCACCTCCTAAGATTTCCTTCCTGCCTATCTATTCTAGAATTCTCATAGTAACCTCCAAGCCAGATAGGAAAAGCAGTGATGGAAGGCATGAGATATTAACTCTTTTCACTCACTGTGGAAGAAGCCAAGTTTCTACTATAAATACTGACCCTGGAAAGGACCAATCAGAAAGTACATTATATCCCAGGAGTCAGTAGCCTCTTTGGTCTGGAGAGCTGCCAGCAGACCTAAGCTCTACAGAAGGTTTATGGAGGAGACAGGGAGAGAGGAGTGTTAGAGAATGTGTGGGAGGATTGATGGTCTAAGGATAAGGCTGGTGAGAAAGCATAAAGGAAAAAAAAGTGAATGCAAAACAGGATGAGAAAAATAATGAAGTGGAGAAATAGAAAGAAAGTATAAAGGGCCAGCCAGTGGTGTGGTAGTTAAGACAACTGAATCTCCCATGGCTGACTGTATGGTTCAAGTGCCTGCAGCTTGAGAAACGTGCCAGGCGTGTGTGTCCAAAATGTAATGAAGAGAGAGAAATGAAGGAGAAGGGACCGCAGCGTGACCATTCCTCATGGCGGGCAGGCAGGGGGTGTTTTCTCACTTTTCCTCTGTCTCTTGCTGGTGACTGCAGACATTTTATCCTCTAGTAAAAATTGATTCATTAGGAAAGGAGAAAGAAGGGGAAAAAGGAAGGAAACATGCAGAGAAAATAAAAAGATCTCTGTAGTTTGGAGAATTAGAAACAAAATCCGCTTCATTTCCTGAGTTGTGTTATTAGGATATACTGTGTTTCATACCCAAGGACATTGAGAAGCTTCAGGGAGTGTCTGTAAGTTCCTAAAGGAAAGGGCCTCGTGCAGATTCAAGCTGTTCTGATCTGCTGCTGTACTTTTTAGCATCTGTACTAGCAACACCATGACATGTCTTATTGAGTAATATGTGATATTCCGCATCACAAGACTATTGATGCAGAATTTCCTTTCCAGAGCTCAATATTCCAATCAAAGCCTGTTGCATCACATCATTGAGGCCCTCCACTTAATGACAAGTTGTAAGATGCATATTGCAGAATATTCATGTTCATTTTATGCTCACAGTGCTTAAAATCTCCTCTAAACAGCCTCTGCTCCCAGCCTATTAAGGTGCTGTGTTATCTATACTCCATTCAATGGTGTGGAAATAATTGTCTTGAGACCAAAGAAAAAAATTGATGGTCACGAGCCGAGTCAGCATTTGTGTTCTTTTCTTACTCTGTTGTATCAAGTATTATTTACCTCTTCCAACACCTGGGACTCCTGATAAGTCACTCCCCTGGTAGCTTTTTCCGGGACAGTGCTTTGGGGTCTTTGGAAGAAGTAGAGATCCTTCATAAACAGTATTGTTATCAGCACAATTCACACTGCAACCAGATGTGCAAAATTCAAACCACCAAGGGCATTCAGGCAAAGGGGGCTTCCCCAGCTCCGTCTGGCCATTCTGACATGTACTTGTAAGCTGGAGAAGGTGTCAGAGAAAAAAAGGATTCTGCTTCATATGAGGGCCCATGAGAAGATGCTTATATTTTGACAAAGTTGGGGTCTTTTTTGGTGTTCTCTCCCCTGCTATCCCAGCACTTCCACCCTGCAAACCTGTATCTACTAAAGAGACCTGGCTGCTAGAACATGTGGACGTGGACCCTTTTTTCCATCTCGTCCCCTTCCTCTTATCTCTGGGATGAAGCACCAGAACACAGGCATTGGAGGATAGCAGTTGGCCCTGGCAGCTGATGGTTCAGCAACACGGCCTGCGACTTTGCCTTTAAATATCAACCACACACACAGACGACACCCTGGCAGCCTGAGAGGTTTCCATGGTGACAGAATGCAGGCCATGACCTCTGTAAATGTAATCAGAGCACTGGGATTGGTGTGTGAGACAGGTTTAATTTCTCCTCCGGTGGAAGCTCTGTGGTCCAGGCCATACATAGGCTTCATACGTTGACAGACAACCTGTTATCTTCGCCAGGGCAGCTCTGCATACGGCAATTGCCTCTGCCCCAGAGCTGCTTTCTGCGCTGTCTGAGCAGGCTGCAGGTTGTAAAAGGTCACTGGGGACTGGAATGGCGGTCCTATCAATACCTGGCATCCCTGCCCAGTGTCCTTGGGAAGTGGGACTGTCCTTTCTGTGAGGAGCAGCTGTGGCATGACAGCCAGGCCAAGGACTCAGGACTGGCAAAGATTTTCCTCTGTGCTCTGCCACCAACAGGGTCATCTTAGGCAAGTCATTTAACCCCAACTTTCTCTATCTTCACCCCAAGAAGAAAGTTACTGGGGAAAGGAAGGTCAATGGTTTTCCTTGGGAAGGGAAAGATAATACCCAATGATGTTTCATGGGGGTGTTCTGTGACTCCCCAGGAAGTAAGTTTTTGATCTCACCAATGCCAGTCAGTGCTACCGGTGGAGTGGAGGGCTTGCCATTGGAGGGCTTCAGCAGGACTTCCTCACTTCTAGCTTGATTTGGAAACAAAACCAGGATGCAATTTTTTCTAAGCTGGCCCCAAGTAGGAGACTAGAGTTTTGCCCTAAACTGATGGGAAACAGAGGTTCAGAAAGAAGTGCAGCAGCCTCAAAGGAGGACCCTCAGTCTCTTCCTTCAAACTCCACTCAGCCTCAGCAAAGAGCTTCTCTGAGCACTTGAATGCTAGCATCCTGATTCATTTCTAATTCACAGGAGATACGGGCAGGCCCCAGTTACAGTCATCCTGCTTCTCTGAGTTTTTCACTTTCCAGTAAAGTGCTCAGGGGAAAAAAAAAAAAAAAAAAGCAAAATTTAAGCTAAGAAGAGATTCATAGGGCTGCATGAAACACTTTTCTTCCCAGAGAGAGCTGGTCATTAAGATTCCTCTTTCAGAATCTCAACAAAGACTCTCAGAATTTTAGAACTGGAAGGGACTTTAGAAAACCCATGACCTATAAGAGTAACCCTGAGGCCCAACCTGGAGAAGTGGTGCATCTGGGTTACAGCAAATAAATGACAAAACCACAAGGACATTGGGGCCTTACTCCTCTCGACTGAGAACTAATTTGCCTCCTAGGTGCCTTTGAACCTCAAACTGAAATAGAGGGGAAGTGGGGGAGGATTAAAAAGTGGTTGTTGAACATTAGAATCAGGAAGTGGTGATTTGGCTGAATCTATAGATAATGGCTTTACCACTTCCTGCGTGAGCTGAGGCCAGAGGAAAGCTTCTGGAAAACAAAATAGTTAAGTGACAGGACTGTGGGCTTCCACACGATTGTCCCCACTCAATCCATACTCTTTCTCTCAGGCCATTGAGGAGAGGAGGAAGCCGATCATTCAGAGGTTTTGCTGGTTGGTGGCCAACATAGAATGGTGAAATCAAAGAATAATGGAGTTTTCAGGAACCCCAAGAGACTATCTGGTCTGGCATCATGTCTTCTGGTTGCTGAGTAACTAAACCATCTAGGACAGGTCATTTGATTGCCATTCCATTTTATTAAAGGACCTGATTCCTTGACTATACATGAGGAAATAAGGTTCCTTCTAGCTCAAGAATGTCAGAATTCCATACTCTCTAAAGATGGAGACTTTCCCAACCTTTACAGCATTCAGTCTCACAAGTGGTAATACTCATTTTGTCAGTAGCACAGTCCCTTGCCCTGCTTAGTATCATCAGCCAACATCTAGGGTTTGTCTGACTCCCAGGGATTACCATGGACTCCAGGCCAGAACAGGCCCATGCAGTGAAGCTCCTGCTGGTATTTTAAAGAGAAGGAGGCAACCAATTATGATTTATTCTTATCAGTACACGTTGTTAATACTCCAGCTAATGGGATAGCTTGAGGGAGAACAGCCCTATGATTTGAAGTTAAGGTTACAAATTTAATCTTCAGTGGATCCAACAGCTTCAAGTAATAAAAAGAAAAAGAAACCAGAACAAAACATTTCTACCCCTTGAAACTTCAGTTATCCTTAACTCAAAAAAGCTTTGGGTATTTCTGTAGTCCCAAAGGGAACAAAGGATCTCTGTGTAGATTCCTTCCTTCTGTCATTCAGCATTTATTGAGCCTCTACTATATTCAAAGCACTAGGACACAAACATGTAGAGATAATATGATGTTCTTAAATGCACAACTGGCAGTTGTCAAACATTCTCATCATTGGACACAAACACATGACCCACAAGTGCTATATCAGGAATATCTTTATTTTGTGAAGTTCTTCTTCCTCTGAAGAGTGCGTCAAACTGAGATGCAGAGAGTTGGGAAAAAAAAATGCAAGGCCCTGATGTCATGTTGTTTATTGACTGAGTTTAGGGGGAGCTCACAGAGCTCATCATGGTGCTCATAAGCACTTCTACCCTCTTGGAACTCATGGTGTGAGGAGCTGAGCTGAGCTGAACCAAGGCCACACTGACCCAAAGCTACCAGGGCTAAGCTAGTAGAATCAAGACCTAGCTGAGAAGGGTTATCAAGCTATCTGACCAGGTGCTCCCTTTCTCTTAAAGGGACTTCAGACAATAGTGGCTTTTTACCAAAACCAAACTGTCGCACACGCACATGTGTGTTACATGCAATGGCATAAAATAGCAAAGCCATAATTACATAACAAGTATGCAAGCACACTACAACTAACATAAGTTGTTTATCCTGTGGCCTTCAAACATGATAAGATAGGAAGCGAGGGAGCCAGACTAAACCATCCTGACTCCATTTTCCCTATGGTCTTCATATCAGATGACAACACAAAGCCCTTTGGAGACCAAAATACTTACCCATTTAATGCCAGTAATACTCAGTATTAACTGAGTTCCCAAAGATGTCTGGTGTCAGAAGAGAGGCTCTCAAAGTAAATGCTCAGGTAATGTGTTGTGTGGCCCATGGGATGTGGGCTACAGAGCCAGGAAGGGCAACTGACCTCATGGTATGATTTGAGGAATACCAAAACGTCACCAGCCCCCACATCGCTCCTCTGTTCTAGTGTGCTACAATGCTTGGCATTCTTACTGTGAGAACCTGAAGTTTGAGTAAGATATGGTCTCCAGACTGTCTGAGTGTAAAGGAGCATTCTCCATCCATTTCATTTCAGCTGAGATGAACTGAAAACGGGTGCCAGGAACAATGTCAGATAGTAAGAATTCATAAATAAATAAGACATGAATTACCTGGAGGTCTAACACGTTGCTGCGTTCACACTCTTTATCCCTTTAGTACACGTCAGTTTATCAGATTAGTAGTTGTCCTGAGGAGCTGATATAGGACACAGACAGGTAAATGTTGATAGGACATGAAAGCAGAAAATGTCTGGGATACTGGGATACTGGGAGAATTCAGGCCTGGATGAATACTAAAAACTTGAAGGATTTGGTACTATAGAAGGATGGAGAACAAAAGGCATCCTGAAGGCAAATAATGTTTATTTCAAAGTTTTTTTCCCTTAGAAAAATTGATCTGCTTGGGACCAGCAGTTAGTGTAATGGCTATGTCGCTGGACTCCCACGTGGTCGACCACGGTTTGCGTCGCGGACCCGGTGGCTTAAAACTCACGCCAGGCACGTGTGCGTGCGTGCCCAAGATCCCAAGAGGAGAATGGAGGAGAAGGGATTACAGCATGGCCATCCCCCCTGGGGGGTGATTTCTCGCTTTCTGTCTCTCTGTCTGTCTGGCGAGCGCACGCACCCTGTAGCAAAAACCTCTCAAAAAAAAAAAAAAAAAAAAATTGATCTGCTTAACCAATTGCCTTCTGGAATCAACTTTTTTTTTTTGGATTTGGACAACCTTACTAAATTCCTGGCTCAGATCTGAGTTTCCTCATACCTTCTCTTTGTGATCTAGGTTGGCTCTCAGGTAACACCAGATGAGGTCAATCTAACAGTTTGCCTCCAGTTCACTGAGAGCCCCCACCTGTCAAATGCAGTGATCTCGGTCTTTCTCCTTCCTTGTATCTTTCTGAGATTCCCAGGGTTATATCGCAGATTTGCCTCGTTTCTTCTGCCCTTGACAACCTATTTGGCTCTTGTTTGTTCCCCTGGCTCATTCAGGAAGTGTCTCCTCGTAGATGCTATCATAAAGTGCAACACTGCTTTCTCCTTACCTGACAGAGAGATACCAATACCGCTGTGGCATGGGTTGGGACAGCTTCAGAACAACCACTTGCTGCCTTCCACTTAAACTTCACCGCTGAGTCTGGTCCATCTGCAAACTCCATCCTTACGTGATTTTCTTTGTCTCAACAGCTTCATTGTCTTTCCAACAATGTTCTTTAAGGGCCTTTTATATTAATCAAGACCCTTGATTGTAAAAGACAGAACTCCAAATCAAATAGCCTTAGGCAAAAAGGGAAATTAATTGTTACCAAGATTCCAAGGAAGAATTGAATAATTGAAAATGGAAAGGCGAGAATATAACCCATCTTTGAGTCTCAGAATTTAATAGTTTCTTTTTTTGTGGGTGGGGGGGAAGATTTTTGCTATAGGGATCATATACTTACTGGAGAGACAGAGAGAAAAGGAGGGAGAGAGAGAAAGTGAGAAGTCATCTCCCAGAGGGGATGGCCATGCTGCAATCACTTCTCCTCCATTCTCCTCTCAGGATTTTGAACACGTGTCCAGCGTGAGTTTCAAGCTGCCAGGTCTAGGATTCGAACCACAGTTAGCTATGTGGGAGTCCAGCATCTTACCCACCACATCACCTCAAAATTTAACAGTTTTTTAAGCCATACGTACACATTGGTCTGACCTGGGTCAGTAACAGCCATGGAGGTGGTGTCACAAAGAACATAACCGCTCCTACTGCTATGTGTGGATTTAGGGGAGAAAAGAAAGTGTTAGACAGACTGCTATTTCTAGAATTTGGGTATGTTTACTGACCAGAAAAGCAATCTGTCCATCACATCCCCTATTCTTCAGATCTGCCTGTAGATGCCTAACTCATCACGTAAAGATTCAAATTCTAGGCTCTTGAAAATCAGAGATGCAGTTGCTGAGGGGGCTTGGCTCCTTACTCCACTCACTGCAGCCTTTCCTTCAGCTTGCCTGGGACTCTGCTAGATTGTGTTACACCTTTGTTCGCAAAACATGTGGAGTAGACTCAGATTCCACAGAGACAGTAATTCACCCTCTTCTTGGTCAAGCCTCCCATCCTTCTGTCTTCTCTAGGTCAGTAAATGGCACTGTGCATAATCCAACTGCCCAATCTAAAAATCTGGGGTCACCATTCTTTCTCTGCCAGTTCTACTTGCTCAATCTCTTTTCCACTATCAGCTTCTCTTCAGACCTACTGCCACCATCCTGGTCCAAGCCATCTCACCTCTCACCGTGCAGCCCTTTAGTCATATGCACTACCAACCCATTTTCTACACTGTAGCAGGTGATCTCTTTAAAAATCTGCTCATATCCCTTCCCTAGTTAAAACTTTTGTAGCAGGTCAGCTCCACAGTGCAATGGTTAAGTGCTATACATTGATATCACAGGGCCAGTTACCATTCAAATGCTAGCTTGAGAAACACGCCAGGCACATGTACATGCATGCCCCAAATTCTGAAAGGATGGAGAAATGGATGAAAAAGGATTACGGTGTGACCATGATCCAAGGAGGGATGGTGCTTTCTCTCTGTCCCTTCCCGTCTCTGGTGAGTGCATGCACCCTCTGGCAATTAAAAAGAAGAAGAAGAAGATAGAAAACTTCAGTAGTTTCTCAGTGTTACCCATCCTAACTCCTCAATATGGCTAACAAGTCTCCATCATTATCACCATAACTTCCCGCTTATCTCCACAGCCTCACCTTCCACCTGGTCCGCTTGCTCTCTGTCCTCCTGAGTAAGAGACTTTCTTCAGTTTCTCAAATGAGCCATACTGTCCCCCCTTTTTTTCTTTTGCATGTGCTGCTCCCTCTGTCTGCAACACTCTTCCCTTTCCCCTTCACTCAGCTAGGCCCTACTCATGCTTCAAGCCTCAATTTCATTTCCTCTGATAACCAGCCTCAGCGTCTCAGGCTAGGTTATGTGTGCCTCCCACGCATTCCTGTAACATTTAGCACCTGCCATTAGAAACTCATATCCCATGGGGCTGGCAGGTGGCATGGTGGTTAAGAGCACTGGACTCCACATGGTCAACTGCAGTTCAAGTCCCAGATCTGGCAGCTTGCTTTCTCACTTTGCCTCTCTCTGTCTGTCTGTCTGTCTCTCTCTCTCTCTCTCTCTCTCTCTCTCTCTCTCTCTGTCCCTGTCTGGTCAAATTGAAAGAGAGAGAGAGAAAGAAAGAGAAAGAAGAAAGAAAGTTATTTAAAATAATTATTTTTTAAAAAAGAAACTCACATCCCATATGTAATGACTTGCCTACTTACCACCTGTCGTCTCCTCCCAGTCATAAGCTCCCCGAGGGTCTGGATTTTTCTATCTTATTCCCCACTGTATTTCCAGCACCAATGTCTGGTGTATAATAGGTCTTCAATAAATGTTTATCAAGTGAGTGCTAAAAGGCAAGTCTGTGGGAGTTTTTCTTAATACTTTTTATTTTGAAATCATTTCATACTCATAGAAAAGTTATTATAGTACCTAGAACTCCTGTATGTCATTCACTTAGCTTCATCAGTCCTTAACTTTTAAAATTCACGGTAAGAGGGCCAGCAGGTGGCATGTTGGTTAAGGCACTGGACTCCCACATGGCCAACCATGATTCAAGTCCTAGACTGGAGGCTTGCTTTCTCACTTTCTCTCTACCTCTCTCTCTTCCCCTCTTTCTCTCCCTGGTCAAATTAAAATAATAATAATAATAATAGTAATAAATCAAATTAAATAAATCATTTTTGAAAATAAGTAAGAAAATTCATGATAGAATGCATGCACATGCATAAGAAAAAGAGAGAGGAAGAGGGAGAAGCACCCTTCACAGGGGTTGGTTATGTTGAAATCTCCTTCATTCATCCCTCCAGCCCACCAGGATCATGGGCACACGTATACCTGGCATATTTTCAGACCGACCAGCCTGGAAGACTCCAATCACAGTTGGCATGTGGCTTCCAGTTCCACAGTCTGACTGTTCTGCAGAGCCAGGCCAATTAATCATTAACTTTTGCCACATTTACTTTATTATTTTCTATGTATACAAATTTGTACATTTTTTTTTTCTGAAACTTTGAGAGTAAACCACAACCATCAAGCTCCTTCCCACCTAAAAATTCAGTGGTGGGCTGGCAGGTGGCGTGGTGGGTAAGGGCGCTGAACTCCCACATGGCCAACCACAGTTCAAGTCCCAGACCTGGTGGCTTGCTTTCTTACTTTCTCTCTCTCTCTCTTTCTCTCTCTCTCTCTCACTCACTCTGTCCCTCTCTGGTCAAGTTAAAATAAGTAAATGAATAAATAAAGTTAAATAAAATATTTTTAAAAAAATTCAGTGGTACTTCCATGGGGACCAGCAGGTGGCATGGTGGTAAGGGCGCAAGGCACTCCCATATGGCCAACCACGGTTCAAGTCCCGGACCTGGTGGCTTGCTTTCTCACTTTCCCTCTCTCTCTGTGTGTCTCTCTCTGGTCAAATTAAAATAAATGAATGAATAAATAAAGCTAAATAAATAGTCCTTTTAAAGGTAAATTCAGTGGTATTTCCTAAGAACAAGGACATTCTCTTAAAAATAACATCCTAGGGGCCAGTAGTTGGCATAATGGCTATGTTGCTGGATTCCCATGTAGTGGACCACAGTTCAAGTCCCGGACCCGGTGGCTTAAACTCACGCTGCGTACCCCTGATCCCAAGAGGAAAATGGAGGAGAAGGGATTGCGGTGTGGCCATACCCCCTGGGGGGGTGATTTCTCAATTTCTGTCTCTCTATCTTTCTGGCAAGCACATGTGCCCTATAACAAAAACCTCTCCAAAAAAAATAGCATCCTATACCGTTATCAAAATGATGAAAATTAACAGACACATGAGTTCTAATTCTCACATGTGCTTGTTATTTTTTAGAGAAGTATTAAGTAGTGGAGAAGGATGGCAGTCTTGGATTAAGTGCAGACTTTCATAGGGTCACCTCCCTTTCTCCTTCCTCTTTACCTTTCCTTGTTCAGTTTCCTCAAGTCGGAAGCTGCAGTTGGGCAGGCAGTGCCTTGCTGGTCTTGTGCAGTATTCTCTTGGCCTGCCTGTAACTCCTCTGCACCTACGTTTACACATCGCCCTCCCTGTAGTCCATTGTTGGCAAGCTGGATACATTCTGAGCAGGATGGCTTTGTTTCCCAAGATCCCAGAGAAAAGAGGACCAGTCCCACCAGAAGCAAAAGTTGGAGGGAACAGGGAGGGACAGAAGTGGGAAGATGGCTCCCGGGACTCGTCATCATGCATGAGCAGTTCGGAGTGTCCGAGGAGGGGAGAAGACAAGCTGTGGGGGCAGTAAGATTTGTATACCTTGGGTCCTGGGCCCATCCTGCCCAGCTGAGTGGAATACCAAACAAGGGTGTCTCGGAGCTGCACTTCACCTTAGCCAGGCAGCCGACAGGAGAAGCAGCCAGCGAGACCGACAGACTGTCACTGGCAAAATGAACTGTCACCTCCCATTTTTCAGAGGCACGGCGGGATGAATTGCAGCCTTGAACCGTGCGGCCCGCTGCTGATTGAGTTCCGCTGTCTTAGAACCCCGTCGAACAAGGCGAGTTCATTTCAGACTGACGTCCCGCAGCTTATCAATTTAGGAGCCAGTAAAATTAACCGCTTCGGAGCTGATTTTCTCCCTCCTCCTGTTCGGATTCTGCATCCGGAAAGGTCACCAAATAAATCTCTCTGGATCCTGCTAGCAGCTTGGAGACAAGGGTCTCCGAAGAGGAGGCGGAACCAAACAGCCCAGGCCAAAAAGACTGCCGAGGTCTCTTGCAGCCAGTCATCCATGGCAGTTGTGTGACAAGCCAGCCTTCCCCGACCCTGCTCCTGCCCACATCAACTGCTGCTCCCAAAAGATACTGTGGTTGAACAGGGTTGGGTGGCAAGAATGGAGGCAAGAATGGTAACTCTGCAGAGATCTCTGTGTATTGCTTAGCTTCATGCCCTTGGTGACTTACACAAAGTAAGTGCCCAGTAAACGTCTATTAAACCTAATACAACTTGATGTTTGCTTTAGCCTCAGTGATTAGTTTAAAAGTTTAAACAAGTCAAGAGGGACAGGGCCTTGGTGGAGAGAGGAGGAAAAGGGATACTGTATAGGGGTATCGTCACTGCCACAGCCATTCATGGGGCTCAGTCCCTGCAAGAAGCCTAGAAGCCTGCTGGTAAGTTGAAATGCAGCTCTTTAGAGCAGACCAAGAAGCTTACCAACCAGAGTCCTCTGATCCCAGGAGAAAAAGTGTCGCCGCCTCCCTCCACCAACCCAACCTCACACTTCTCTGCTCATAAAGGCCTGGGCCTAATATCTAATTAGCAGCTCTTAGCTCTCTTCTGCATCTGGGGCACACATAATTTTCTTCCTACCTCCCTTTTTTTTTAGAATTATTTTATTTAGCTTTATTTATTTAATTAATTCATTTATTTATAAAAATATGGAACGTGTCATGAATTTTGCGTATCATCCTTGCGCAGGAGCCATGCTAATCTTCTCTGTATCGTTCCAATTTTAGTACATGTGCTGCCGAAGCGAGCACTCTCCATCCCCTTTTCAACCTCTTCTTAACCACAGCAGTGTTTTTTTACTGGCAGTGTCTGATTCTGGAGATACAACAAACTGTTCTCGGAATGGTTTTGGACTGCCAGACACTCTGCTTCTATCTGGAAGCGTCTACTGCTCACCAAAGGCATTTCATCTCACAGGAACAAGGAATGCGTGGTTCCCTTGGGAGACCGACTGTGTAAGAAAGGCAGACTTGTGAAGAGAGCTTCAGACTGGGAAACTCTTACTCTCTCTAGGAAGGCGTCAGGGTGAGCGCCAGGTGCTAAGCTCCTGTGGACCACACTAGCGGTCTCTGCTGTCTGAATAGAATGTGTTCGCATTCCTGTTTATGCATGTGCATGTGAGAGAGAAAGGGAGAGAGTAAGAAAGAGATACCTTTTGACGGGGTCTCAACACGCTGTGCTCCCTTTCCCATAGTCTTCCAGCTCATCGGGATCTTGGGCATGTGCATACCCAGCATGCTTTACTGCCGACTAAGGATGCAATTCCAAGCTCAGCCATGTGGCTTCCAGCACTACAAGTTAGCATGCTACCATCCACACCATCGAGGCAGGCCCATTCTCTTTTCATATTTCAGTTTTTTTTTTTTAACATTTAATTTTTATCTTTTATTTTTCTTTCTCAGATCAATTAAATTCACATTTTATATAAAGTCTCCATTATGATGTATACAATATACATATATATATATATATATATATATATATATGTATATATATATATATAGTTTTCAACAGAGAACTCTACATTTTTTTGGTGTTAAATGTTTCTTCCCTTTGCCCCTCACGCCCACTCTCCACCACCCACTCCCCTCCCCTGCAGCCTCTGGCATCCACATTCATCCTTTCCACTATCATATTTCAGTTTTCATTGGGGACTTTTATTCTCAGGATGAGTAGATCTAGTTTTAAATCTGGCTCTATTTTTTAAGTTACTAGACTTGAGCAAATTATTAACATCTAAACCTCATTTTCCCCACCTATGAGTTCATGCAGTTGTTAAAAATTTTAAATCGGGGCCGCAGGTGGCATGGTGGTGGAGGTGCTGGACTCCCACATGACCGACCGTAGTTCGAGTCTCAGACCTGACAATTTGCTTTCTCACTTTCCCTTTCTCTCTCTCAGTGTGTGTGTCTAGTCAAATTTAAATAAATGAATAAATAAAATGAAGTGAATCCTTTTTCTAAAGGTTCAAATCATTTTATATAGTCCAGAACTTTAATCAACTACAGAGTACAGATGTTGGAGTTCATTCATTTTAGTCTCATCAATGAAAGAAAAATAGGAGAATAAATGTCATGCAGTGTTTCAAAATTTGATCCAGTAATTCATCTTCTAGGATTTTATCCCACAAAAGTGCTCACATATGTGCAAAAAAGGATGTATGAGTAAAGACTTTCATTGTAGCTTTTTGAAAAATGAGAGATAACCTAAATGTTGTCAATAAGAGATTGGGTAAATAAATTATAATGTCTATTGTGCAACATTCAAGTGGTTAAAAATAATATGATAAGTAAATTTAGAAGTCCTATGGTTGTTATAGTTGAGAATCAGTATCAACTTACATAAACTAATAGATATGATTATCGCATCTTTAGATACTTAAGTGTTCATTAGACAATTGTTCATAGGAAAATACATCCACCTAAACCTTAGGGAAATATTCAAAGCTTTATTTTTTTAAAATCTGTCTTTTCTCCCAGTTTGTTCATTTAACACTTATTTACTTATTTATCTATTTACTTGTTGTATTTTTGAGCCTCCGAGTCTGGGACTTGAACCAGGGTTGGCCATGTGGGAGTCCAGTACCTCATCTACCACACCACCCCAATATCCAAAGTTTTAAATAAGATGGGATCATCCTCCATATAACAGTTGCATTTCCACTTACTATATTATAGGCATCTCTTCATATCCATAGTTTTTAATTTCTATATTTTAAAAACTTACACAGATTTTTTTTAAAAGGCCATAGATGATAAATATAGTTCTCTGGATTAACTTTTGAGGGGAAAAAAAGGAAACTTGTAAATGTTTGAAGTGTGTTCTCAGGAATACCAATCTGTACTATTCTAACAGTGTAAGAGCAGTTTCTAGTTGTGAGTTGAAGCAGCCCTAAACCAGAAAGCAGCGTTCAGAGCTTCTGTCCCAGTTCTACCATTAACTCGCTACATGACATCAACCAAATCACTTATCTGGGCCCCAGTTTCTGCATCAGAAAATGAGAGTGTTAAAGTACATGTTCTCTAAGGTCTCTTCAAGCTGAAAATTCTCTGGTTCTATGAAATCACTTTTCAAAGATTCAAGAAAGGATGTTTCTATATAATTATAGTCTCTGGTCATCTCTGGCAGATCCAGGAAGATTTTAACAAGGCCTTACGTTCTCGCATGCAGCAGAATTCTTTTTATTTAGACAAAAAGGTTCCTGCCCTCAAGGAACCTATCATTTAAAAAAGAAAATAAGACAGTTGAATCAATAAAAATACAAAGGTACCAAGTTTTACCGGAAGAATGAACAAGATGAGATTGTTGAGAGGGGGATCAGTGAAACTGTCCTGTACGTTCCTAGGAGCCCTAGAGCTCCACAAAGGGGTTCAGAAGCTGCTTCAGGATGGAAGCAACAGTACAAAAAAGGAAGTGCTGTCCCCTCAGCCCTGGTTTAATCAGAGTAGCTGTACTTTTTTCTTTCTTTTTGTTTTCAGAGATTTTTGCTATAGATGCATGCAGTCACCAGAGAGACAGAGACAGAAAGTGAGAAATCACCCGCCAGGGGATATAACCATGACACAATCCCTTCTCCTCCATTCTCCTCTTGGGATTTGGGGCATGCACACACATGTGCCTGGTGTGAGTTTTAAGCTGCCAGATCAAGGACTCAAACTGTGGTCCACGATTTGGGAATCCAGCAATGTAACCATTATGCTATCTGCTGGTTCTGAGTAACTGTGCTTTTATCAGCAGTGTGTATCTAAGAAGTCTAAGACTTTAAAGAATAGGGCTGGGGCCAATGGATGGCAAAATGGTTACATCACTGGACTTCCACATAGTAGGACCGCGATTTGAGTCCTGGACCTAGCAGCTTAAAAGTCATGCCAGGAGCATGTGTGCATGCCCAAAATCCAAGAGGAGAATGGAGAAGAAGCAATTGAGGTTTGGTCATCCCTCCTGCAGGGGATGATTTCTCACTTTCTGTCTCTGTCTCTCTCTGTCTCTCTGGCAAGTGCATACACTCTATAGCAAATATCTCTCTAAAAAGAAAGAAAGAAATAGGGCCACTGTAACAATTACTTGAAACCCACTGGTCTAGATGATTTCTAAGGCCAGTTTCACCTTTAAGATTCCACACTCCTATGATTCTAAGATGTAATTAAGTTTTTATATTCTGCATTCAGTTTTCATGTATGAGGACACCTCATAAAGTCCAAGGAAAAATGAAATTAAGATATGAATTTATTTTGGTGCAAAAAAATTTTTTTAGAATACACATTTACATGAATTTTTTGAAGACCCCTTGTAAATAGAAAATGCCTGTCATGGGGACAACCTGTGGCAGAGTAGTTAAGGTGTTTGGATCTCAGATGGCTGACTGCGTGGTTTGAGCCCTGTACCCAGTGGCCTGAAACACATGCTGGGTGCATGTGCATGCATGCCCGACATTTGCATACCCAAAATACAGGAAGAGAGAGAAATGGGGGAGAAAGGATTTGTAGCATGGTCATGCCAACTGAGGGGTGCTTTCTCACTTTCTCTGTTTTTCTGGCAAGCACACGCACCCTATAGCAAAAAAACTTTTTAGAAGGAAGAAAGAAGGGACTGGCAGGTGGCATGGTTGTTAGGGGTGCTGGGCTCCCACATGGCTGACTGCAGTTCAAGTCCCAGACCTGGCGGCTTGCTTTCTCACTTTCCTTCTTTCTCGCTCTGTCCCTCTCTGATCAAATTTAAATAAACAAACAAATAAATAAAGTTAAATAAAATAATTCTTAAGAAAAAAGAGAGAAAGAAAATTAACTTTATAAAGATTAATTATTGTTTAAAACTAATAATTATTTTATCATATGAATAATGAATCCTAGATATATCTGTTTAACACACTCAGATTTTTCTGTCCCAAATTTTCTGAACCCAAGGATGGGTTTTAATTACAAAAGGATTGGATGGGAAAATAAAGCCGACAGAGAGATTATAAAAAAAAAATTGCAGGGGCTGGCAGTGGTGTGGTGGATAGGATACTGGACTCCCACATGGCTGATCATAGTTCGAGCCCTAAACCTGATGACTTGCTTTCTCACTTTCTCTCTCCCTCTTTCTCTCTCTCTTCTCTCACTCTGCCCCTCTGTGGTCAAATTAAAATAAACAAGTAAGTAAGTAAATAAATAAAGTTAAATAAAATAATTTTTTTTTTTTTAATTTTGCAAGATCCTGGAAAACCATGGAATAGGTGTTGGTTTCATCAGTGAGGCAAAAGATATAGAAGTGGAGCTAGAATTACTGAACTTTACCTTTGAATTAAGTCATTCTTGCTTCATAAAACACATGTCAGAAAATACATAATAATTGTAACAATGCTAAATGCTTTCTCTGCATTATTATTTTTTTTTTTGAGAGGTTTTTGCTATAGGGCGCGTGTGCTCGCCAGACAGACAGAGAGAGACAGAGAGATAGAAAGCAAGAAATCACCCCCCAGGGGGGATGGCCATGCCGCAATCCCTTCTCCATTCTCCTCTCAGGATCTTGGGCACGCACGCACACATGCCCGGCGTGAGTTTTAAGCCACCAGGTCCGGGACGCAAACCGCGGTCAACTATGTGGGAGTCCAGCGACATAGCCATTACGCTAACTGCTGGTCCCTCTCTGCGTTATTTTATTTCATCCTCTTGATTCCATAAGGTGGGCAGTATTGGGCCAGCAGGTGGCATAGTGGTTAAAATCACTGGACTCCCATATAGTCAACCGAAGTTGGAGTTCTGGACCTGGTGGCTTGCTTTCTCACTACCTCCCCCTTCTGTCCCTCTCTGGTCAAATTTTTAAATAAATAAATAAATAAATAAATAAATAAATAAATAAATAAATAAAATCGTTCTTTTTAAATTTTTTAAAAGATGGGTACTGTATTCTCCCTCATTTACAAAAAGGAAACTGCAACTAGAAATGTTAAGTACTTTGCCCAACGTCACAGAACCAGGGTTCAAACCCAGAGTATATGACAGCAAAGCCCATGCTCACAGCCAGCACAAGTTAGTCCCATGTTGCTACTGCTAACCATGACGCTGGGTAGCTGGCTGGTCATCCAAGGTTCAAAGGATTCAGATGGGACTCTGTCTTCCAGTTCCTCCGGGCATTTATGTTGTCTCCTTATCCGATCACAATTCCTTATCAAGGTCGGCTCTAGATAAAAAACTGAGGAGTCTGCAGTTTGTTTACCCTCCCTTGCTCTCCTCTGTGAGCAGCTCCTTCTTCACTGCATTGAAGAAAGCAATATTGTCTCCATGAAATTGTTCTGATGCCTCCAGGGAGAACTGACCCCTCCTTCTTTGGCACATACACTGAAGATGTACGTGTGAGTGTGTGCGTGTGTGTAAGAAAGAGAGAGAGAGAATGTGAGAGAAAGAGTGCCTAGCATATAATGGAGTAACAGAGGCTTAATTAATGTTTGTTTGTTTGACTGAATGAATGACTGAAGTACGCTCATGCTACTCCCAAGGTTCCCGGAGTCTCTCACTGTCACATCTCACCTAGGCGTGCTGTCCTTGAAAATCCCTTCTCCAGTCAAACTGTCAGTCCTGGGCTCCTTTTCTCCTCCAGATCTGCTCTCTGCTCTCCCAATGGTAAGTAGTTCGCTGACCTCATGTGCAATGAGTGCCAATGAGGCTAGCTGGGATTGCTATATTAATGTATTTCTTCTTTGGATAATGTGGATTTTTTTTGGAGGGGAGAGGTTTTTGCTATAGGGTGTGTGCATTTGCCAGAAAGATAGGGAGAGACAGAAAGACAGAAAGCGAGAAATCAACCCCAGGGGGATGGCCACGCTGCAATCCCTTCTCCATTCTCTTCTCGGGAATCTTGGGCATGCACATATACACTCCCAGCGTGGGTTTAAGCCACTGGGTCTGGGACTCGAACTGCGGTCAACTACATAGGAGTCCAACGACATAGCCATTACACCAACTGCTGGTCCCAAAAATGTGTTTTCACTTTAACTAGAAACAATTCCTTGACTTAATGTGGCCATGTCTAGTGGTGAATGCACTGTGTCACTTTCATGGTGGGTGGGAGTTGGGAAACAGCTAACAGTAGAGTTTTAAGGACCTCTACCCGAGGACTCCCTAAAGCCATTTACTGTATAGAAGAGTCAGAAATAAAACTGTGGGGCCAGCAGGTGATGTGGTTAAGCGGTTAAGGCACTAGGCTCCCACATAGCCAACTGCAGTTTGAGTCCTGGACTTGCAGATTGCTTTCTCACTTTCCCTGTCTCCCTCTCTCTGTCTCTCTCTAGTGGATTAGAAATGAATGATAATAATAATAAATTAAATTAGTAATTCTATTTTTAAAAACTGGCAAAGCACATAGATATAAATGCTGGTAGTACCTGTTGTCCCTACTGTGGCCAAATGAGTTGACCCAAGGAACAAACTCTGATCAGTCAGAGGAGCCCGGGCCTCCCCACTGAACTTCAGGAAAGAGTCACCTGCCTGACATATTCCCCCCAGGAGAAGCCAGCACGGTGTTTTCTTGGCATGGGGCCAGGCTGTCAGAGGTGGCAGGAGTCATCTAGTAAGTCTCTTTCACTGGACAGATGAGGAAACTGAGACTCAGGAAATAGGTGACCTGTTCACGTGAGGTCATAAAACCCAGAGCCAGTACTGGGACTAAATTCTTTATTTCCTTGTGCTAGCTAGCATATAGGAAACTTGTTTTTGTCTTATTTAAAACCCCAAGTACTGTTACTTACTGTGAAGCCTGTTACTTGTCACAAGTGCAGCAATCTAACGGGTCTAACCAAAAAAAGTCATGGCTCTCACTTCTGGACAGCAGTGGACATTATCAGTTGAATCTCTGAAGACTGCTTCTATTTTAATCAGTGGAACCACATTCATATCCAGAATCTTAGCTATAAGGGAGTATAGAAAATGTAGGACTTAACTTGCAGACTCTGGAATACAAAATAGCATACCAGAGGGCCAGCAGGTGGCATGGAGGTCAAGGCACTGGATCCCGCATTGCCAACTTCATGGTTCTAGTCCTGGACCCAGCAAGTTGAAAATCACACCACGCATATGTGTGTGCATGCCCAACATACCAAAAGAGAATGCAAGAGACGGGATGGCATGGCCATGCTCCCTGCGGGGTGATTCTCATTTCCTCTCCCTCCCTTCCTCTCTGTCTGTCTCTCTTTCTGTCTCTCTGTCTCTCTCTCTCTCTCTGGTGAGCGCATGCACTTTATAGAAAAAAAAAAAGAAACAGTAGCACTGGAGATCAAGTGCTAATGAATCTTATCCAGTTATTAAATAATATTATTTTTAAAAACTTTATTTTTTTAGAATTATTTTTTATTTGACTTTATTTATTTATTTTAATTTGACCAGAGAGGGACAGACTGAGAGAGAAAGAGACGGAGAGAGAGAGAGAGGGAAGTGAGAAAGCAAGCTGCCAGGTCCAGGACTCAAACCGCGGTCAGCCATGTGGGAATCCACTACCTTAACCACCACGCCACCTGCTGGTCCCTATTTTTAAAATAACTTTCTTAAACTTTAGTCAATTTGGCAAAAATAGTATGATATTTTAATTAATGTTTATGTGATTATCTGTAAGGGTAATCTTTTTCAAATGCATGTATCAGCCTTTCATATTTTTCTTTTGCAAATTACTTTCCTATTCTTTACCCATTTTTCTTTGGCAATATTTGTCCTTTCTTTCCTTATCTATTTATGTAAACTCTCTATATATTAAGGATATTAACCCATTATCCAAAGGCCATTATTATAAACATCAGATTTTGCAGGAACTAGCCCTGATATTATTAACCTCCTTTGTTTGGCATACCCTCAATATTTACACATTTGCTTTGTTTCGTACATATTCAGCTTATGATTGTCCTCATGCCTTTTTCTTTTTCTTTTTTTTTTTTAAGTACAAAGTCTCAGGGTTTCAGAATCCTCCTGCCTCACCCTCCCAACTGGGACTGCAGGTGTGTGCCACCCTCCACCCCCAGCCAATATCCAAGGCTGGCCTCCTATGTGGTCCCAGCCTCTTGGCAGTGTGCACCACCCCGGCTGGGCCTCACACCCCATGGCAGAACCCAGTTTGTCTGCCAGGGAGACAGAATCACTGCAGAGCTCTGCAGATATCGAGGTCAGACAAACACCATGGTAGAAGGATCTGGAGATGAATGCCAATGCCAGGGAGTGGGTGGTCTCCCTTGTTCAAGAGTATGATGAAGGTCTAAACACAGCAAGGGTGGTTTGCAAGATCAGGTGGAGGAATCAGATCCCAGAAGACAGGAGTCTGACCTTCAAAGGCTATTTCCAGGGTGAGCCCTGTAGCATAGCAGTTAAGCTTCCTCAGAGGAAATCGGATCCCATGCTTGACCAGGGGTCGAGTCATGGCCCTGACCTCTTAGGAAACACACTGGGTACATGACCTGTGCCCAGGGTCCTGCATGAATGGAGAATTGGAGGGAAAAGAATTGCGGCACCATCAGGCCCCTTGATGGACGACAAGGACAATTCTCTCCCTCTCCCTCTCTTTCTCTTTCTCTTCCTTGCATGTGTCCTCTGGCATTAAAAAAAAAAAAAAAAAAAAAAAAAAAAAAAAAAAAAAAAAAAGACATTTATAGTCACAGCACAGGTTAACAAAACACACCTAAATGGTGTTGATCTTCTTTGATATTTCCTATTTGGTAGGAGGATGTGGTCTCAGGAGCTAGAACCACAGATAAGAAGAAAATAGCTTTAGCTGATAAAGGAAGTAATATATAAAGCAGCAGCTACATTTACGTCTTTAGCTGTTGCTGTTGTTATGGATGTTTAACTGTGTCTTACTTCCTCTCCCATATACTTACAGTTTGTCAAATATACTCCTGGAAGAGGTGCCTCTCATGAAAGAGGCTGAAAATGCCAGATTCTTGCTTTCACAGGTTCCCTTGTAACCAAGGGTGACCATATGACCCGGTGGAAGGTACTAGAATGTGTACTGCAAGGTATCTGGAGACATTTTTCTTGTAGTTAAAAGGATGAGTATGCATACATTTCCTACCCTTTCTCCACGTTATGAACACAGCTGTGTGAGGACTCAATTTCTATTTTTCTTTCTTTCTTTTCCTTCTTTCTTCCTTTTTCGGTAGTTTTTGCTATAGGGTGCATGTGCTCACAAGAGACAAACTGAAAGAGAGAGAAGGAAAGTGAGAAATCACTATCCAGGGGAAATGGCCATGCTGCAATCCCCTCTCCTCCAGTCTCCTCTTGGGATTTTGGGCATTGCATACACACGTGTTGGGCATGAATTTCTTTTTTTTTTTTTTCTTTTTCTTGGAGAGGTTTTTTGTGGGTTTTTTTGTTTGTTTGTTTGTTTTTGCTATAGGGCGTGTGCGCTCGCCAGACAAACAGAGAGAGACAGAGAGACAGAAAGCTAGAAATCACCCCCCAGGGGGTATGGCCACGCCACAATCCTTCTCCTCCGTTCTCCTCTCGGGATCTTGGGCACGCACGCACACGCGCCCGGCGTGAGTTTAAGCCACTGGGTCCGGGACTTGAACCGCGGTCGACTACATAGGAGTCCAGCGACATAGCCATTACGCTAACTGCTGGTCCCTCGGGCATGAATTTCACGCCACCAGGTCCAGGACTAGAACTGTGCAGTCAGCCACGTGGATTCCAGTGCCATGCCACCTGCTGGTCCAACACAGTGTCTGTAACTAGCACAACTACACAACAACGAGTTGGTACTGAGGGTAAAAAAGAAAAAGAAGAAAGAGAAAGGAAGAACGAAAGAAAAGGAAAAAAGAAAGAGAGAGAAAGAAGGAAAGAAAGAAGAAAGAAAAGAGAGAGGGAGGGAGGGAGGAAGGAAGGAGGGAGCCTGTTCAGTTGTAGTATTTTTCAACCGATGAACCAAAAGATTTCTGCTGTCCTTATTCTGAGAGAGAGTAAGAAACTCCTGTTGAGGCTTGTAGTTAAGAATTCCATTTCCTGCCTCCGTGTTTTCAATACATTCAAAATACAAAATTACACAGAACCTGGTATTGTAAATATGTAAAATATGTTAGTGTCCAGTAAGGATTAGCTATTAAGACTGATACTAGAATGTTCTATAGAGAAGTGTGGGGCAAGAAGAAGAGCAGGGGCCCATCACTAGACATTCTGATTCAATTGAACTGGTAAGACCCCAGTACTGGCTTTATTTATTTATTTTTAGAGAGTTTTTTTGCTATAGGGCGCATGTCCTTGCCAGAGACACACAGAGAGAAAGTGAGAAATCACTCCCCGCGGGGGGTCATCAAGCGACAATCCCCTCTCCTCCAGTCTCCTCTCAGGATTTTGGACAATGCACACACCGTGAGTTTCAAGCCTCTGGGTCTTCTGCAGTTGGCTACGGAGGAATTCAGCACCTCAACCACCACTCCAGTCCCTGGCCCCAGTACTGGCATTTAGGAAAGAAAATAACAGCTCCCCAGGTGGTTCTAATGTGCAGACAGTCATGAGAACTTGATAACATCCAACCTTGAATTTTGCAGATAGGTTCACTGAGGATCAATCAGTGTGACTTGGTAGAAACCCAATTTATGCAAAGAAAACTGAGACATTGTGCAAAAAATTGTCATCAGAACCACTTTCTCCTCTTAATTTGGCCCTATGGACTTCTTTCTGTTAGCCAGTGTTTTCACTCAAACTCCCATCTGTGCCTAATCCCCAAAGACCGCACCCCTCCAGTGCCCAGACCTTTGTCCTTTCCCAGGTCCCTATCCCAGTCAAAACTCTCATTCCTTCAAGGACCTGCTGAGTAACTAGCAAACTAATCTTAAATGTGTCCTAGCCAAGGTGTTAATGACAGATAATGACTTAATGCATTACTCTTCCCAGATAACATTTCCATTTTAATAGAGCTTTTAAATGCCTTAACCCAAAAGAAACAGGCTGAAAAATGCAGGGAGAGCAAATACTTGGCACCTTTGCTCCTTCCTGGAAGACATCTTCAGAACGGTCACTGAAGCCTTCCCTGCTCAGCCTGGACCAGCCCGGGAAGTCTTCCCTGCCCTTGGTAGTCTCTACCAACCAATGATGAAAGTCAGCATGTGTCGGTCAAAAGAAATCTATTCTGAAACATATACTTGGGGAATGTCAAAAAGTTTGTGTAAAAATGAAATTGAAGTATGAGTTTTTATTTTGGTGCAAAAAAAAAAAAATTAATCCATGCATAGTTTTTCCATAATAGGCATTTTCCATGAGCATGTTGAAGACCCCCTCCTATTTGTCCAGGAGTAAGGAGTTCTGAATCCTATTTGGGGGGGTTGACATTACCTGGCTATAGATGGTCTTAACCCAACTAGTAAACGTTTCCGGGTCTGTCTCCTGATCCATAACATGAGAGCACTGGCATTAGACCAGGGCATCTCCAAAGAATAGTCCATCATGGAGTCGGGGACTCTCAAAGGCTCACGGGCGGGCTCTGCAAGCTGGCTACGAAACCACGGACCTTTTCTCATTTTCGCCTGGATTCCCACCAAGGAAGGACGTGCACTCTCAACAGGGGGACCACCTTTTTAGCTCTTTTCAGGAGACTTTTCTACCATAATGTAAACCAGCAGCTGGGGCAACTGCTAAGAAGCCAAATCTTGTGATGCTTAGGGCCCAGTCTCGCGATGCAAGGAGTTCAAGAATGTCTGGTGCGGAACATTCATTCAACCAGAGCGGAAGAGCTCGGTGCGGAGAATCGGGTGTGGCCGGTCGGAAAAGACACATCAAGTGCAGAAAAATCAGGTGTGCAGATAATGCTTCGTAAATGCCTTTCTAAATCGCAGTGCTCCAGGAAGGAGTCTCAGAGATTAAATTAAGCTGTTAACCCTCTAGGCGCTCCTGTCGTTTATTGTTAAGAAATTAATAGGAATGCGGGAATGCAGATGGCCTGGCTGTCAGCTCCGAGAGCCGATTTTTCTGATCTCCACGGACGTTTCCAGCATCTTTCATTAAGCGCTCATGTACCAATTTGTCATTTTAACCGAGCAGGAAAGAAACTCCCACTGAACTCCCTGCCTCAGGTGCTGGCTGTGAAACGCTCCCAGGGCCAGGGTGCAGGCGAGGCTCCCTGGTAATGGAAGGGGATGTAGCGGGGCATGGATTCAACGCCACCCCAGGAAGGAAGTCGGAATCCCTAAACCGACTGTCCTGAAAACAGGCTGCAGAGAGCTGAAGGAGATCCTGCTCCAGCAACCTAAACACAACAGAGACGTAAAAGAAACTTACTTTTCTCCATTTCCTCCAAGCGCTCTAAGACTCAGCAAGCGCGCTCGACGAGGGGAGGCGCCACCTACAGGAGAAAGGAAGGCCTGCAACCTGGGCTGAAGAATTCAACCCCTTGGGTGCAGGGACTGATGAGAACCCAACCCTCCTCTTCTCTGCTCTCTTCCTGCTCCCCTGCCCCCCACCCCCGGTTTAAAAGCCCCTGACATCTACCGAGCGCTTTTCTTGTGCCAGACACTAGCCTCAGCTCTTGACATGTATTAATTTTTTAGAGCCTCACAGCAGATACCTATCAGGTAGGTGTTTCTGTCATTCCATTTTATGGATAGAAAACCACAGTAACATATCCAAAGTCCCAGAGTTAAGAAGTGGGAGGTGGAGGGACCAGTAGATGATGTAGCAACTGTTCTCCCACGTAGTCGACTGCGGTTCGAGTCCCTGACTGGCTACTTGAAACTCTCACACCAGGCGCCTGTGCGTGTGTGCCTAAGATCCTGAGAGGAGATGGAGGAGAAGGAATTGCAGAGTGGTCATCCCCCCTGGGGGGGAGGGGTGATTCCTAGCTTTCCGTCTCTCTGTCTGTCCAGTGAGTACACATACCCTTTGCCAAAAATCTCTCTTTGAAGAAAGAAAAAAAGTGGGAGGCAGAGACCTAACTCTGAGATCTGGCTCAGAGCCTGGGTGCCCTGGCGTTGCACTGAAGAGGGTGTGGGGGAAAGGTTAGACTCACAGTGTCCCTGACGACCTGGAACACCCAGGGACCTCAGGGCTGAAGCTTGGAGTTCCCATATTTTTGAGACTCCCTCATTCAACTGGAGAGAAAAATCTTTGCCAGGCCATCATAATCTGGTGTGACTTAACAGGAAGCGGGGAGAGGTAGAGATACTAGGCAGTGCATAGCTCATCTTCAGTTGCAGATGAGAGTCAGAGGGGAAAGGGACCAGCCATGGAAACACTCTCAGTGACGGGGCAAGAACTAGATCCCAGGTCCCCTGACTGGACAGGGGTCCAGCGCTTCCCCTCTTCCACACTTTCTAATCATCAGTAGCTAGGACTGGCTCTATAGAGAGGAGAAAATCTATCACACTTCGTGTGACTTCTGCAGCTTCAGGTCCACCTTCTGACTGAAACATGCTTTAGAAAAACAAAGCATGGGGCTATCAGGTGGTGTGGTGGTTAAGGTGCTGGACTCCCACATGGCCAACCGTGGTTCAAGTCCCAGACCTAGTGATTTGCTTTCTCCCTCTCTCTCTCTCCCCGTCTCTCTCAGGTCAAATTAAATAAAAATACTAGTAAATAAAATTAAGTAAATAGTTCTAAAAAAATTTAAAACCAAACCACAGTTCACAACTGTGCCTGTGTCCTTCCATTTGAATATGTTCAAATATTAAGACCATCAAGTGATTCAACGCAACGTGTAAATGTTTGTAGGCCGAATTTATCTCACCTGTGGTAAAATCCGTTCTTGCCTCACTATTTGCTGAGCCCGTACCTGTCTCAGTTACAAATGAAACTCTTCCCAGTCCCCCTCTGACCATCAGTTAGCTTTCCAATTTCATTCCAGAGTTAACTGCACTGCAGCGGCAGACAAAGTTGACCGGATGGCAGGAATACTGTTCCCGATGGTATCAGAGCCTCTTCTGTATTTATGTTTGCTGTGTGACTGTCACTTGTATACAATCACACAGAGACTCTGATATTAAGACTTGGCCTGGAAATCACCCCCATGGCACAGCTCTGGTGAAGAAGGAAAAGGGGCTTGAGTGGCAACTAGATATCAAACACAAATTACATTGCTCTTGTACCAAAATAGGCATCTTTAAGAAATCATGTATTCTGGTCCTCCTTTACTATACTTCAGATAATATGGTACCCAGAGGAACCCAGAAAGATAACAATCTCGTCTCTTTGTGAAGACCACTTGTGAAGGAAACTCCATAGCCTCCCTACAGCAGAGTGTATTATGGTTCAGCAAACATCCACTCTCCACTACGCCCCTCAAGTAAACTTCCCTACCCCATTGACTATGAGCCTCACCATGTGACTTGTTGTAGCCAATGGGATATAAGCAGAGGTTTTAACTCCACTTGCTTAGCTTGGAGTAGCCTCTTGAATCTCTACCCTTTGCCATGAGAAGAGCATGCCCCTGTCAGCTCAACCTGGGTCCCAGAATAAGAAGTTACATGGAGTGGACCAGAATAAGATTCATAACCTGGAAGAGAATGTACAGCCAATTCATAAACCTGTGAGCAAAAGCAAAATGTTGTAAACCTCTAAGAATTTAGGTTATTTGTTATGCAGTACTATTATCGTAAACTTGACTAATACAGTGCCTCTGGCACCTGTTCCACTAACTTTTTGCCAGAAGTTCTTCACCGTGTCTAACCTAAATCCCTCATGCATTAAGGTAAAGATCTACTTCCTGTGGTCCAAATGAAGGGGTACTAGATTACATCCTTGATTTTAAATGTTCAAGAATTATAGCTTGATTTGCTTAAGATCTATTTAGGCCAATAAAATAGACATGCAAGCAGGGAATTATCTGTATTTACAAAGTATCATTTATACTTGTCCTTACTGGAGCAATTAGAAGGTAGCTCCCCTAAGTAGTCACGGTCAAGGACCAGAGAAGTAGTAATAGGGAAGGAGAGTTTGCAAACCTGATTAAGTTATTTTAGGACTCCTTTATCTTAGCTTTCTTTCCAAGCATGTCTTGCAGTTTGCAATTACCTTATTTATTTTCCCATTTATTTATTAGTAATTTATTTAATTTTTTGTTTGTCTGCCTTTCCCACTAAAAAGTGTTCCTACATGGGCAAGGACACTTGTCACATTCATTCCTTTATCCTCTAGTTCTTGTCAGCCTCTCGCTAAGTAGCTCAAAAAGTGTGAGGGAACCAGCAGTTAGCGTAATGGCTATGTCGCTGGACTCCCACGTAGTCGACCGCGGTTCGCGTCCCGGACCCGGTGGCTTAAAACTCACGCCAGGCGCGTGTGCGTGCGTGCCCAAGATCCCGAGAGGAGAATGAAGGAGAAGGGATTGCGGCGTGACCATCCCCCCTGGGGGGTGATTTCTCACTTTCTGTCTCTATGTTTCTCTCTGTCTGTCTGGCAAGTGCACGCGCCCTATAGCGAAAAACCTCTCCAAAAAAAAAAAAAAAAAGTGTCAGGAAACCAACAGTTAGCGTAATGGCTATGTCACTGGACTCCCACGTAGTCGACCGCGGTTCGCGTCCCGGACCCGGTGGCTTAAAACTCACGCCAGGCGCGTGTGCGTGCGTGCCCAAGATCCTGAGAGGAGAATGGAGGAGAAGGGATTGCGGCGTGACCATCCCCCCTGGGGGGTGATTTCTTGCTTTCTGTCTCTCTGTCTCTGTCTGTCTGGCGAGCGCACGCGCCCTATAGCGAAAAAACCTCTCAAAAAAAAAAAAAAGTGTGTGTTAAATATTGGGTCATCAGGGGACCAGCAGTTAGTGTAATGGCTATGTCACTGGACTCCCATGTAGTCGACCGTGGTTCGAGTCCCAGACCTGGTGGCTTAAACTCACGCTGGGCGCGTGTGCGTGCATGTCCAAGATCCCAAGAGGAGAATGGAGGAGAAGGGATTGCGGCATGGCCATCCCCCCTGGGGGGTGATTTCTCACTTTCTGTCTCTCTGTCTCTGTCTGTCTGGTGAGCACACGCGCCCTATAGCAAAAACTTCTCAAAAAAAAAAAAAAAAAAAGAAGAATATTGGGTTGTCAGAAAAGTCATGACACATTTTTCTGTGTTTTTCTATGTAAAATTGCATCATGACTTTTCTGATGACTCAGTAGATGAATGAATTCTTTTTTTTTTTTTTTTTTTTTTGGAGAGGTTTTCGCTATAGGGCGCGTGCGCTCGCCAGACAGACAAAGAGACAGAGAGACAGAAAGCGAGAAATCACCCCACGGGGGGGATGGTCACGCCGCAATCCCCTTCTCCTCCATTCTCCTCTCAGGATCTTGGGCATGCACGCACATGCGCCCGGCATGAGATTTAAGCCACCGGGTCCAGGACGCAAACCGTGGTCGACGACGTGGGAGTCCAGCGACATAGCCATTACGCTAACTGCTGGTTCCCAGATGAATGAATTCTAATAAGGCCTGTCACTAGGCTGTGTAAGGGGGAAATAGTGCAAAAGGGATGGGATTTACAATCTAAACTGGGGCTTTGACACTGTCGTCTTAGACAGCTCAATGGTATCTTAGTCCATTCTCACTGCTATAACAAAATACTATAGATTTGGTGGTTTATAAACAATAGAAATTTATTTCTCACAGTTCTGGAGGTCAGAAAGTTCAAGATCAACATGCTAGCAGATCTGGGCACATGTGCTCACCAGGAGGAAACTAAGAGAGAGGGAGGGAGAAAGCATCACCCAATGGGACATGGTCACTCTACAACCCCTATTCCTCCACTTTTCCATCCTGTTGGGATTTAGAGCACACTCATATACACACACAGTGATCAAGCCATCAGGGCCAGAATCTGAATTATGGTTGGCCGTATGGAATCAGGCTCTCTTTAACGCCACACTACAGGGCCAGCCCAAGATGGTGGCTGATTATGAAGTGAAAATGCCCAGCCTTCACTTAGAAATCCAGGGCTATGGGACCAGCACATAGTATAATGGCTATATCGCTGGACTCTCATATAGTCAGCCATGTTTTGAGTCCCAGACCCAGTGGCTTAAAACTCAAGCCAGGCACGTGTGTGTGCATGCCCAAAATCCCAAGAGAAGAATGAAGGAAAAGGGAGTGAGGTGTGGCCCTCCCCCATGGGGGATGATTTCTTGCTTTCTGTCTCTCTGTCTCTCTGGAAAGTGCACTCACCCTATGGCAAAAAAAAAAAAAAATCTCTCTTAAAAAAAAACAAAAAGAAAGAAAGAAAGAAAGAAAGAAAGAAAGAAAGAAAAAGAAAGAAAGAAAGAAAGAGAAAGAAAGAAAAAGAAAGAAATTAATTCAGGGCTCCATCTTGAGAGAGAGGCCAGAGGTAGAAAAGCACATGTGGACATTAGACCCACAGAAGTGACAAGTATAGGAAGAGACAGCCAAGGACTGGAACCAGCCTTGCAGCCTGTCTAGTTAGAAGGGGCAGGAGGGGGAAGCACGATTGGTAAAGAGACAGAGCAAGCAGAATCAGCTATGGGGTTCAGAAGCCAGGAGAAGGGAGAATGCTGATAGCCAGTGCTGCCTCATGTGGGACCGGGGTTGGCTGACTTTGTAGGGAGATCTCCTTTAGGAGTAGAGAGTAAGATGCTTTAACCAGACTCCCTTGCCTCTAAGCACCTGGGTGGCTGGGGGCGCCTGAGGCTTTGTGAGCCTTTGAAGAAGAATTCAGAGCAGGGAAAATGGGCAAATGTAATCAATAACAACAAGCCTTGTTTTTTTCCACTTCATATGCAGGAAGTAATCCACGGCTGTAGCTGGTGCTATGATGGGTGTATTCTGGATGTTCAAAAGGTCATCTGGCCTGGAGACAGGCTAAATTATGGCTGGAGTGTATGAATCTGAGGAGGCTCTCCATTAACATTTATTAGGAATTGTCATCACTTCAACCCGAATGGGCCCCAGATGTGGAAAACCCCTGACGCCCCAGACTTCTCTTCCGGGCTGCAATCTCTTCCCTGATTTATTGTTATTAAACATGACCAGATTTTGTAGAGGGGAAAATTGAAGAAAGCAACACACACATGGGGAACTGTTGGGTGGAGGTTGCCAAGAGAAACAAACCATTTTATTATTTCTGGTGGCAGTGGGAATGCACAGAGATGCAAACCGTTGTTATAAGACTCCATAGTGCCAGTTTCTTGAATCAAAGCCTGAACTTCTGGACAGTTTGTTCCAAGGGCAAATGTCTTAACCCTCAGGATGAGAGAGGGGCAGTTGAAGGTAATGGGAAATGCTAAGAATAGACTCAGTGTTGAGAATTCTAGAAGCCATAGCAGGAACTTTCTTCTTCAAAACCTATTACCATCCAGGGTAGATGACTTCCTGGGAGTGGTCACACCCTCTGGGTGTCAGGTCATTTTTCTTATCAATATTGTTTACTCTCTCATTATGGAACTATTGTGAGAAATACCAAGCAGTCAAAAGCAGAACCCTACCTTCTGGTAGCTTGTAATCTATTTCATTTATTCATTAATTCAACTTTTTTTAATTTTTGCCATAGGACATGTGCACTCCCTGGAGCGAGACAGTGAAAGAGAAAGTGAGAAATCACCCCACGCGGGGGATGGCTATGCCACAATTTCTTCTTCTCCATTCTCCTTAGATTTGGAGCAGGAACACCCATGTGTCTGGCATGATTTTCAAGCCACCAGGTATGGGACTCAAACCACAGTTGGCCATGTGGGAGTCCAGCACCTTAGCCACCACACCACCTGCTGCTGGCCCCAATGTGATTTTATTAAGCACTTACTATGTTTTAGGAATTGTTCTAAGTATTGAGGAAATATTAATAAGTAAGAGAGAAGGGGTCAGGAGTGGCACAGTGGTAATGCAACTGGACCACATGGGAAAGGTCTTGGATCTGTGTCCCTGAGCACACCAGGCATGTTTGCATGGGCCCATGATCTGTGCTGGCTGAGGATGAAGGTGGATTGTGGCATGAAGCTCTAGTGAGGATTTCCTAAGGGATGGCTTGTTGGCAGCAGATATTCGGACCGCACTAGTAAAAGACCCCAAGGGCCATGTGTTTAGTGGCCTGGCGAGAGTCTTGCTCATTCCACTTACTGAGAGAAAGCAGAAGGGGATGAGTCCCCAGATTCCTGGCTAGCGAATGTACCACCCCACAACACTCATGGTACTGTTTATCTGGCTCTTATCATAAAAACACCTGATGCCATAGAGCAACATACGGTTTACGAGGACCTCTTCAAATATATTACATCTAATTTTTATAACAAACCTGTGAGATAATAGGCTTATCCCCAAACAAGAAGCTGGGGTTTAAAGAAGTTAAATAATTTACCTAAGGTCACAAGACTCAAAGCTAGTGCAGCCAGGACTGGAGTCCAGGTTTCTTGACTCCTGATCCAGTATCTTTCCCTTAAACTGCCTTCCTTTCTTTCACATACTTCTTGGTCTAGGAGCTCATTGTTCTGATTTTGTCCCTTTACAGATGTGTGAGTGCCCTGAGAGCACAACGTTTGTCTCCCTAGTTTTTCAGTCATCAGAGGACACATGCACAGGCCAGAGAGAGAGAGAGACAGAGACAGAGAGAAGGAGAGGGGAAAAGCACTCCCAGTGGGAGGTAGTCATACCACAATGCCTTCTCCTCCATTTCTCCATTCTGTTGGGGTTCTGGGCGTGCACACACATGTGCCTGCCATGTTTTCCAAACTACTGGGGCAGGGATTTGCACCATGGTCAGCCGTGTGGGATCCAGCTCCCTTAACCACTAGGCTATGGGGATGCCCCCCTCCTTTTTAAATGTCTTCATGGGATCAGCAGATGGTATAATGGTTATGTTGCTGGGCTCCCATGTAGTTAACCATGGTTCAAGTCCTGGATCTGGCAGCTTAAAACTCACACTAGGAGCATGTGTGTGCATGATCAAAATCCCAAGAGGAAAATAGAGGAGAAGGGATTGCAGCATGATCATCCCCCTTGCAGGGGGAAGGGGAGTGATTTCTTGCTTTCTCTGTATCTCTCTCTGTCTCTCCAGCAAGCACACACACCCTATAGCAAAGAAAATCTTCTCTTAAAAAAAAAAGTTTTTCTTTCTTCTGAGAGAGAGAAAATACCCCTAGACCTGTGTATAGAAATCATCCCATGTAGGAATTGTAGTGACTGAGTATAAGCAATGAGAGTAATATAAGCAATGAGGAAGCATCAGAACCACTACGTCTCATTACTATTATTGCTGCATTGTCTTTTTTCAAAAATACTGTCTAACTTCTTGAGGGCAGACCCAGCAGATGACGTAATGGATGGCATCACTGGACTTCCACATAGCTGAGTGTGGTTCCTGGGCCCAGTAGCTTGAAACTCACACCGGGCACATATGTGTGCATCAAGATCCCAGGAGGAGAATGGAGAAGGGATTGCTGCATGATCACCCCCCCCGGGGGGGGGGATGACTTCTCACTTTCTGTTTCTCTATATCTCTCTGTCTCTCTGGCAAGCACATGCACCCTATAACAAAAATATCTCTCAAAGAAAAATTCCTGAGGGCAATGGATTGTGTTTAAGTCATCTTGATCTATTTTCCAACTTTACACTCATTGCCCCCAATGCACACATATTATATGTACATACCCACTAGCACACACACCTGTATCATGCCTGAAATTGATGGGACTAGCCCTAGGACCAATCTTCTTCATATCAAGTGACCAGACCAGCTGTCCAGTGGATACAGCCCCAGCTTCTGCTTTGGAACAGCCTCAGGAGTCCATGTATCCTTGCCCTCTATGCGAACAAAGCTCAGTCTGCTTCCTGAGATTCAACCTGAGCTGAGCAAAGTTTCCATTTATCCAGAGACTAGAGCATCTCTAACTTCTGCCCATCCAGGAATGGGAATACTGCCCAGGATTTTTCTCCTGCTGGCTATCATTTCTGCACACAAACAGAAGCACATCTTTTATTCAACGTTCAGGGCTTTGGAACAGCTCCCCTAGAACTGTGCCATCTAAAGGGCTTGCACTGGGTGCTAGGGTTGGAGCAGCGGCCTCAATTTTGACCACGGGTCATCAGTAATGATGTCCTGGCAGCACTAAAAGGTGCTCAGGTGAATGCCATTGGCTGTTATTTCACCCAAGGGAAGGTCCTCATGGGGAGGGGTAGAGGGCACCCCCCCCATCACATGGTTTGGCTGACATCATTTTCCTTTTGGGAGATCATTGGCTATTCCCACAACCTTGACTATAGACATGAGGATGAGGAGAGAAAGACATGGACAGAGAGGTTGTGAGGAATTAGAAATATTCCTTAAGGATTTCCTCGAGTTATAGAAGCTCCCACACCCACCTCTCTCCAGCTTGGCCTTGGGAGAGGGGAGAGACAGAGAACAGAAGTCTGAATTGTTGCTAGATACATTGGGTTGCACCAGAAAGGTATTTTGATAGTAGGATATGAGAAGAGAAGGACCAAAAGGGTTTTTGTGGGCTGATTTTCTTAACTAGACAAGCTCACTGAGCTTGGGATGGCGGAGAGTGACGGCCTAAAATCCTGTTACTCAAAGGATAGTCCCCTGGCCAGCAGCACCCGCATCAGCTGGCCTTTAAGGCTCATCTCGGACCTGCCAAGTTGGAAACTGCATCTCATTCTCTAGATAATTCGTATGCCCACTGAAGTTTCAGAAGCACTAGCCTGGATGCTCACAAGAATGACTTCTTGCAACAAGTTACCAAGAAACTGTATCAGGTGATCTCTCTGTCTTCCAAACCCACTCTCCATCCTTCTCCCTACTCTTGGGGCTGAGAAATAAATTGATGAGTTCACTTCCTTTATGAATTGCTCTGACAGGTCCCCTTGTCATCTGACTTCTGGTTGGGTTGAGCCAATGATCAGTCTTCCAGAAAGAGTGACTTCACGTGACGTTCTTACAGGGGAACAGGAGGATGTGTTTATGTCATGCAGCAGATCACTGAGTCTGAGGGTAAGGAGGACATGAGAGCGGGTTCTCTACTGCCCAGCTCTTTGCCACTTGCCCCAGGTTAATGGCTGTCAAGGTCAGGCTCCCCACTCTGGCTAACTTCACCATCCCTTGTGGATTTCTCTGCACTCTGCCCATATCTTTGTAAGTGTACCCTTATTAAACTCTTCTCAGACAAAACCTCTTCGAGTGTGTCGTCTATTTGCCAAGAACGCTGATTAATACAGGATCCTGGAGAACAGACCCAAGAGTTTTTATACACACACACTCACTGAAAAGAGACAAAGAGATAGAGACAATGAGAGAAAGCACCCCCCGAGGGGATAGCCATGCTACGAATCCTTTTCCTCTCAGGATTCTGGGCACATACACATGCACACTAGCTGGGGTGTTTCTCAGGCCCCGGGTCTGAGACTCTTACCATGCTGCTTGTCACGTAAGAGGGGACCCAGTGCCCCCTCCACCTCTGAGATGATGCCGTGTTTTAATTGAATGCCCCAATTAAGTGACCTTTTTAACCTCAAAAATTGAGGCCCAGGGGACCAGCAATTAGAGTAATGGCTATGTCGCCGGACTCCCACATAGTCGAGTCCCGGACCTGGTGGCTTAAACTCACGCCAGGCACGTGTGCGTGTGTGCCCAAGATCCCGAGAGGAGAATGGAGGAGAAGGGATTGCGGTGTGGTCATCCCCCCTGGGGGGTGATTTCTCACTTTCTGTCTCTGTCTCTCTCTGTCTGTCTGGCAAGCTCACGCGCCCTATAGCAAAAACTTCTCAAAAAAAAAAAAAAAATTTGAGGCCCAGTATAGTCTCCAGAGCTAAACCCTGATTGAGATTCCTTCTTCACTAGCTACTACTTCTGTGACCTTGACTAAATTGTCAAGTTTTCTGAGCCTCAGTTTCTTCATCTAAGGGAAGTTAAGAGAGGAGTAAATAAAAGAATGTACAAATCGCCAGATTATGTGGCTATTGCTTCAAAATTGGTGAGTTAGTTTCAATGACGGGCAGTCCCAAAGGTGCTGTAAGAGTGCAGAAGAAAGAGCTTGTATTACCCAGCACAAACAACATTGAGACACTCACCAGTCAGTCAAACAATATGGAGTTTCACTCATCCCCTCAACACACCTGGCCTCTGTCTATCCTGTTGGAGCCCACTCCTCCTTCTCTCTCTCTCTCTCTCTCTCTCTCTCTCTCTCTCTCTCTCTAAGAGGTTTTTGCCATAGGGTGCATGCACTCATGAGAGAGAGAGAGACAGAGACAGTGAGAAGGAAAGTGAGAAATCACTCCCCGCCCCCAGAGAAGGATAGCCATGCCACACTCCCTTCTCCTCCTTTCTCCTCCTGGGATCTTGAGTATGCATGCATGCACACACACCCAGTACGATTTTCAAGTCCCTGGGTCTGGGACTTGAACCACAGTCAACCATGTGGGGGGTCCAGCGATGTAACCACTACTTCCATCTACTGCCCTCCTGCTCTTTTTTCTTTTCTTCCTCCTCTCTCTCACACAGAGCAATATTCTCCCTTATTTAAAGTCTTAACAACACCTGCCGTATAACTACCTACCAAAGCGTTCTTCTAAGCAGATTCCCTTCCCAAAAGAAATTCTGTTTGTGAGATTGTTACCACTTCATTCTACATACAGACTTGTTAGCAAATGGTTTCCCCATCCACAATTTTCTTTGAATCTCAGAACCACCCCGTGGCAAGAATTACGATGATAGCCACTTATTTTAGGAGATAATGAAGCCCAGAAAACTGCTGAGGGTCATAGTTTGTAAGTGACTGAAACAGGACTTTGGAAACTGAGGCTCAAGGAGCTGAAGAAACTTACTCAAGAAACTTGCAAGGGTGGCCCACATGGCAAGGTTCAAAGTTCACATCTGGGGATCTCCCTGAGTGTACCAGGCATGCACACACCCATGATCTATGGATTGCTGGAGCCGGGAATGGATCGTGGTAACAAGATCCTGTTGGAGGTATTCTCTCTCTCTCTCTCTCTCTTTCTGTCTCTTTGGTGCATGTGCACATGAAGGAAATAAATAAATGAACTTTTAAAAAAAGAAAAGAAAAGCTCATACAGGTAGTAAGCAATGAGATAAGATTTGAACCCGTGTCTCCCTGATTCTAAGTTCCACCTTTGTTTCCCTATACCACAGGCCACTCTGGGCCCCAGCTTTTAAATGTGAACCCAACATCTACCTTCTCTGGATCCCACCTCACACGTCCATCAGCTGGTTGATGATGTTCCCAATCTGGCGGGGGTGGAAAGTCTGGGAAGCCTTCATGCCGTTATCAATCTTCTTCCCAGGGCAGAGGTAAGAGGTCAGAGGCTCTTTACTCCAGCCCCATCCTCCGCCTCTGAGATGATGCCACTTTTCACCTGGGGGTCAGCAGTCACGCCTCTTCACTTGTGCAAGAAGGGAGGCAACCAACTATGAAGAATGGCATCTCCCCGCCCACAACTCATACCTAGCCCGAGGCAGACTGTTCATTAAGGGCAGGAGGGAGGGGGCAAGCCAAGATAGTGCAGAGATCCATCAAGACGCCAAGCTGACAGTTGCACACACCTGCTTCCAGCCAGAGGCGCTAGAGGCCATGGGCACCTGCCTCATGGGAGAGGACTTTATCTGGGAAGGGAAGGGAGGATAGAAAGAAAGAAAGAAAAAAAAAAAACTGCCAAGATCGGATCACTCTAATTATACAGCTCTAAATCACCAAGAAGTGCCTTGGCTCAAACATCCAAGTGGTGGAGGATGGATTTTTACCTTGACTCCTGCTAATTTCCATTGATTTATGTGGCTTGAAAGCATTTATTTTGTACTCAGAGGTGGTTTGGCTCCTGCTAAGGAGGCACAGGATGCCCTAAACGCTCTCACTGTGGAGAGGCAAGAGGCAGAGGTGGATGTTGGGGCAAGGGCTAAGTTTCCTGCTCTGTTTCAGTTGCTGCCAGGAGGGTGTCCCCAGAGCCTGCCTGCGTCTGGTCACAGCTCCTTGGGTTTAACACTCCTGGCAGCTTAGCACTCTGATTTTTATGTGTGAGGCTATAATATTTGGTGAGCTGTGAGATGAGGTGGGAGCATTTGCAACTGGCACTTCCCTTCCGGGCCTGCCCCATGATTCAGGCCAGTGGTGTGACAAAGTGAGGCCGCCCCTCCCCCACACCCCAGCCCCCCACCTGTGGCTATCTGGCATGTGGTCCTTCTGTGTTTTCTCCTCTTCCCTCCATCTCATGTCTGCTAGACTCCCATAGCTCTTGGCTTTTGAAAGAAGGTATTCAGTCCTCACATTCCAAACCATCTGCTCAGTTAAACATTTTAAACAGCAATTTTGAGGCTGCCCAGGACCACATTCCAAAAGGGGAGGTTGGGGAGAGGGCTGTGCATCAGGCGGAGCCTTTCTAAAAGTCATAGGCTCTGTAAAAACCTGATGAGGAAACCAATGGGTCGATGAGCAAGGGCCAACTTTTTGGGGGGATTAGAAGCGTAAGAAAATGTTGTCGGTACTTTAGAACTTTTTCCTCTGAGGCCCGTAACAAGTCACTTGGATGCTTTGGTCCATTTCTCCAGGTCTGTGGTCTTTGAGTCTTCCCTGCCCCTTCTGCTGGCCTAGGATCAGAGTTCAGGTTCTTGCAGGTGCCTCAGCGCATCCTCCATCCCTTCCCCTGTTGTCTTTCTACTGCCCCGTCTTCCCTCCCCTTGACTGTCCGGTTGTATTCCCCCCCCACCACCACCAGTAACAGATAGGGCTTGTTACAGTGTGGTGGTACAGGGGTCAGAAAATGAAACAGATTACTTTGTAGGAGGGTAGTTTTGAGGATATATGAATGGGTAGCTCCTTGATATAATTATTATCAGCAAATCATTCTGAGCCACGTGCAGACCCACGTCCAGGTACAACAGGAGCAGTATACTGTTTCTATGTATATAGACACACATATATGTATACACACACAGCCACATGTCCAGCAATTCAATTATTATACAAGAAAGGAAGAATGGGTTTTAGGATGGTGTCATTACAGGAATCCACATGCAACCCAAACACTACCAAGTAGAGGACCTTTGTTCATTAATTATAAGCAGTTTGGTCAGACATTTTGTTAAGTGAGGAAATGGAAAAAGTGTGATCCATAGAAGAAAGAAAGACATGGTGTGGATTCGAGTAATGGAGCACATCCCCCAGGGGCTTGGGAAGAGCCTCATTTGTTTGTTTTTCTGGACAGAGGACATAAGAGTAGTCAGCAGCAGATGAGAGTGACTAGATCCAGAGCATTGCTTATGAAATTCTTTATATTTGAACAATGCTTTGTATTTTATAAGCACCATTTATAAATATTGTCTGATGAGCTGGTGAAAAATTACTTCCTGGGGCCAGCAGGTGGTATGGTGATTAGGGTGTTGGACTCCCACATGACTGATCATGGTTCGAGTCCTGGACCTGGTGGCTTGCTTTCTCACTTCCCCTCTCTCTCTCTGGTCAAATTTTAAAAATAAATTAATAATGATAACAAAATTAAATAAATCTTTAAAAAGAAATTCTTCCTTGCTGAAAGCAAGGCTGAAGAAGTGAAGAATCTTGCATAAAATCACATAACTCAGGGCCAGCAGGTGGTATGGTGGTAAGGCACTGGACTCCTACGTGGGTAACTACGGTCTAAGTCTCAGATCTGGAAGCTTGCTTTCTCACTTCCCCCCACCCTGGCCAAATTAAAATAATGATTAATTAATTAATTCTTGAAAAAAAATTCCTAAGTTAAAGGTAGGCTCTAAGCCCGGATATTCCAAGTTCTAGTCCAACGCTTTCTGCAAAGCTAAGTGCTGTCTGTTCACATCCTGGGATCATAACTAGTTGAACCTTCCATAGGGAATCAGAACTTTACTTTTTCATTGGACTTTATTTTTTCAGTCTCCACGTGATTAGGATTCCATTATTAAGGCATCAAGAAGGACCAGTAGGTGGCATAATAGTCTCGTCACTGGATTCCCACATGACTGACTGTGGTTCAAGTTCCAGACCCAGCAGCCCAAAATACACCAGGCATGTGTGCGTGCATGCCCAAAATCCTGAAAGGAGAATGAAGAAAGAATTGCAGTGTGGCTATCCCTCATGGGGGTGATTTCTCACTTTCTGTCTCTCTGTCTCTCTCTATCTCTCCAGCGAGCTCACAAGCCCTATAACAAAAATCTCTTTAAAAAAAAAAAAAAGACATCGAGAGTTATGTACACAATAATAATACCAGATAATATTTGTTGATCATCTACTGTGGACTAGGTGCTGAGGTGTGCACTTTATAAATATCTCATCTATTCCTCATAATGACCTGGCAAGGTAGACATCACTAGCCTGTGTTGCAGAGAAGAAAGCTGAAGAGGTTGAGTAACTCTTTTTCAGACCTACAACTAGTGATTGGTCAAGCCAAGACATGAACCCAAGTTGATCTGCTATCTTTTCTCTCTGTGCTGCCTTGGAAGACAAAGGGTATCTGCTGCTTAGCCTCCAGTGAAGGACATGCAGGCAATGCTCAGTCATCTCAAAGCTGAGGCAATAACTATTCAAAACCTACTGGATATCCTGGCCATTAAACCTACAGGGGCCAGACTGTGGCCTGGTGGTTGGGGCAGCAGGATCCCATGTCACTGACAAAACAGCACAAGTCCCAGACCTGATGGCTTGAAGAATACACCAGGCACATGTGCTTGCATGCCCAAAATCCCAAAAGGAAGAAGAAATGGAGGGAAAAGGATTTCAGCATGACTATCCCCCACAATGGGTGCTTTCTCACTCTATCTCTCTCTCTCTCTCTCTCTGCCTCTGTCTCTCTCCAGCGAGCACATGCACCCTCTTGCAAACTGAAAACAAAGAAAAAGAAATTGGACCTACAGACAGGTCTTCACTGGCCACAACCCCCTGAAATCCACAGGGCTCTTGTCCATTGGGTTCTTAGATATTTATGGTGTCAGAACTGGAAGGAAACTTAAAGTTCCCCTTGTCTAATATGTCCCTTTTATAGATAGTAAAACTGAGACCCAGAGGGAAACTGTAACTTGCCAGCAGTATCAGGACTAATCCCTAGCGAAAACCAACATGCTCTTTTGATTCTCCAAGCTCCAGATCCCTGGTGGCCTCTCGGACTAAGAGCTGGTCTCACCTGGCACCCATCAAAGTTTTCTTCACGTGAGCAACCAGAGGGGCAGACCTCACCTGGCTCTGTCTGCCACAGCTAGAGTTGTTCCTTCTCTCCTCAGTTCCCACCTAGCCGGGCGAGCTTGTGGTTTTTCCAAGGCAGGGCCAGCCTGTCCTGAGCTGCAAGACGTATTAATCAATTTGATGAGGATGTTAAAGCTTTCTCTTTGCAACTAATTATGGCCTGATTTATAGGCCTGGCCTTGGTTTGATAGAGCTCTCCTCATGACAGGGATGAATGTGGTACTGGCATGGACCCCTTCATCTCTTCTCTTTCTTTCTCTTCCTCCCTGCTCCCTCCTCCCGCCCTCCCACAGCTCCTGCCTCCTGCCTCTGCTCTGGGTTCCCACAGGAACACCCTAATGACATGTTGACAAGCTGCTGAAGCATAGTTCCCTCTCTGTTGCATCTGCCTCTGGCACCACCATTCCTCCTGCATTCTCTGACATGGGCAGCGGGGTGCTGTGCTCAGTGAAGCTCCCTATACCCTTTCCTTCTGGAAACAGAGAAGAATAAAAATAATTGGGGGTGACTCAGTATCTTCCTTCCCAAACACTCCAAGAGCTTGATGAAATAAATGTTATCCCTAATCAGACTGGAGATGGCTGGAGGTTTCAGGTAAAGTTTATTCTACTAGGTTATTTTACAGATGAGAAAACTAAGGCAGGAGATGGACCTGTCTGTAATTCACCAACAGCAGGACGATAGAGGGGAGAGTAAATTGTTGCTCTGACTTCCAGCCCCAAGGTCTCCCATTGCTGGTCTTCCCATGCTGGGGTCCTCGGGTCAGCTGTGCACTGACCCTAGGAACTCCTTCCTCTGGGTCTGCTTCCTTGTACCTGCATAACTTGAAAGGAAAACCCTCACATATGGACTGGTTTCCTAACCTTGGGAAAAAGGGTCTTCGTGGCCCCAGGATGCAAATAGGAATGTGGAATAAGATGCAGAGCATCAGTTGGCATTAGGGTATGTGTGTGTGTGTGTGTGTGTGTGTGTGTGTACGTGTGCTCCAGCCAGTTTCCAGCCATCTGCGTCACATGCAGAGCAGAGATAAGGAGCGACTGCAAATGATCATTTTTCTTAGATTCAAAGTTTATTTGTTGTTGTTGTTGTTGTTAAGAATTATTTATTTAGGGGCCAGAAGGTGGCATGGTGGTTAAGGCGCTGGACTCCCACATGGTAGACCATGGTTTGAGTTCCAGACCTAGTGACTTACTTTCTCACTTTCTCTTTCTTCCTCTCACTCTCTCTGTCTCTCTCTGGTTAATTAAAATAATAATAATAGTAGGAGCCAGCAGGTGGTGTAGTGGTTATGGTGCTGGGCTCCTACATGGCTGACCATGGTTTGAGTCTCAGACTCAGCGCCTTAAAAGTCACACCAAGAGCATGTGTGTGCATGACCAAAGTCCCAAGAGAAGAATGGAGGGAAAAGGATTGCAGCATGGCCATCCTGCCGGGGAGTGGGGGTAATTTCTCATTTTCTCACTCTCTGTCTCTGTCTCCAGTGAGCACATGTGCCCTCTACAAAAATCTCTTTCTAAAAAGAAATAAGTCAGGACCAGCAGGTGGCATAATGGTTACATCTCTGGACTCCCACTATGGTTACATCTCTGGCCAACTACGGTTTGAGTCCCAGACCCGGAGGCTTAAAACTCACGCCATATGTGTGTGCATGCATGCCCAAGATCCCAAGAGGAGAATGGAGGAGAAGGGATTGTGCTGTGGCCATCCCCCTTGGGGGGAGGGGGTGATTTCTCACTTCTGTCTCTCTGAAGAGTGCACACACCCTATAGCAAAAATTTCTCTTTAAAAAAATTAATAAATATATAAAATAATTGTAATTTTTAATTTGGTATAGAGTACGTGAGCTGACCAGAGAAAAGAAGGGAAAGTGAGAAAGCAAGCCACCAGGTCTGGGACTCGAACCATAGTTGACTATGTGGGAGTCCAGAGCCTTAACTACCCCTCCACCTGCTAGCCCCTCAGCAGCTGTTATGAAGTCACTGCAAACTCAGCAGGGCTCTGTGGGAAGTTCCCTGGTGTGGGCTACTCCTCATATTCAGTCGTGAGGCACTAAGGCCACTTCCCAGTAGTGCTAATGGGGGGAAACGGCAGCGTGGCAGCCCATGCCTCTTCCTGTTTAGACCTGAAATTCATCGTAATATTTCTGCAATACCTCTGTCCGTGAAGGTGCTAACTAAAGCCTCACCAAAATACAAACTCTAAACCTAGCCCATGCTTGAATCTAAATCTTAATCCTACGCTTTATCCTAAATCTCAAGTGTTTCCCAACTCTCAACTACCCCTAACCTTGAACCCAACTCAAAACCTAAATATAACCTGATCAGGCCAGCTCATGGCTCCTGGTTGAGACAGTTAGACCTCACATGTCAAATGCTGAAGTTCAAGTCCTGGACCCAGTGGCTTAAAAATATGCCGGGCATGTGCGCATGCCCAAAATCCTGAGAGGAGAAATGGAGAAGGGATTGCAGCGTGGCCATCCCCCGGCGAGTGATTTTTCACTTTTCCTCTGTCTCTCTCTCTCTCTCTCTCTGGAGAGCACACGAGTCCTAAAGCAAAAGAGAATTTTTTGAGGGGGGAGTGGTTATGGTTTGTTTAGTTTAGAAACAAAACGTGCACACAAGCTGTCTCATTTTCTTCGCTGCACAGACTGGCGTTGGGATCGGTAACTCAGATGGCCAGCTGGGCTGCTCTTTCCTCCTTGCGGTTCTTGGAGGAAACATTTGCGCAATCTCAGCACAGTAAGACTTATTGCACATCAGCAGCACTTCCGGTGGACCAGAAGCTTCTGGAAGCCGCTGGACAGCATGTACTTTGTTTACTCGTGGCTCCCATTACCGACGTTGGGCACCAAGATCTGGCCCTTGAATCTCCTCCTCACCCTGTTGTCCATTCCTCTGGGTCTCCGCCAGTCACACTTAATTTTGACGTATGGGTCTGACTAGTGCTGGATGAACTTCTTAGTCCTCTTTTTAACCATCTTGGGCTTCACGAGGGGTCTGAGGGTGGCCGTGATGCTGGGTAGGAGTTGGCTGCCACCCCAAGCAAAACCTTTTTAAAAAGTGAAATTAAAGGGGAAAAAAGTAAAAGAAGTGAACAGTGAAGGAAGTATAAAGAACAAAGGGTACATGGGGGGTAGGCCTAGTTGGAAGTCATGAAGTTAGAGAATCTTGGAATCTTCATATGATGGGCAAACCATACTTGTTTTTTATTTTTGGGGTTTTTTTCCCACGAGATTTTTGCTATAGGGGATATACACTCACCAGAGAGAAAGAGAAATAGAAAGTGCTAAATCAACCCTCATGGGGGATGGCCACACCACAATCCCTTCTCGTCCATTCTTTTCTCGGGATTTTGGGCACGCACACACATGCACCCAGCGTGAGTTTCAAACCACCAAGTCCAGGATTTGTACCATAGTCAGCCGTGCGGTAGTCTAGCACCTTAACCACTACCCCACCACCGACATGTGGATCTCATCTTGGATGTAGATTTTAGACAAATCATCATCCACAATCTCCTTCCGGAGAATAAGAGAGCTGGGCCAGAACTCAAAGTCCTTCTTACCATCAATTTCTAGACTATGTGACTTCTCCGATCAAAACCACGCTGTGCACATCTTTTTCTAATTCTGTCCTCCCTCTCCATGTCTCAGCCAGCCTGGCCCTCCCCACTGGGCACTTATTTTTTAGTTCCATTGGATTTGAGCTGGTGGAGAGAAATCCCTGGTGCCTCCCATTGGACACAAGTCTCTGAAGGATGATGTTCTAGAACTCCAGCTTTTGGAACCTCCAGCAGAGTGCTTCTCTGGCTACCAAGGACACATGGGGTCCCCAGGTGGGGATGTTAATCCTGTCACATGACCTCCCATGTGTTTTCTAAGAGCTGCCTCTCCTTGCCCCCCACCCCTGCCCTGTTTCCATGCCCAGGGATGCTAGCCAGGATCGTGGGCAGCTGGGAGTCCTCCACAGCCGACAGAATACCCCCAGGAGTCCGATGCCCTCCACCCGAGAGGACCTTAACTGTGCTGAGCTGAGCTGATGAAAAGCTGCCTCCTCAGTGCAGTGAATTCCCTCAGACCCAGAGCAGCTGCTCCTCAGTCTCCCAAAACAAAAATCCTCATGAATAAATATTAGGGAAGAAATGAGGTTTCCCAGGAACAAAAGCAGCGTCGAGGAAGCTATCTGAGAGAGATTGGGATCTTTCTTCCCATGAAATATGTCATCTATGTGTCGCCCCCGACTCTCCTTGCCAATTCCCCTCTGTTCCACTGATCCGGAGCCACATCCGGCTTCTCCCTGCCTTGGAAGCAGGCAGCACCTAGAGGTTCATCAGTTCAGACTTCCCTTCAGAGGAGAAGGGAAACCACAAACAGCTGCCGCCTCCCGCAGCCCTCTTGCCAGATTCCAGACTCCAGCTTAGACCCGGGATCTTGATGATCTCATCAGTATCTGAGCTGAGACTCGCTTCTCCGGAGACAGACAGGCTGCCAGCACCCCTGCAGAATCCCTGGAAAAAGAAGAGGCTGCCTTGAAGGGATGTGTGGGGGGAGACCTCAGCCCAGGCCACGTGTGGAGAGGTGAACCCAGCTATTCACCCAAGGGCAGAACCCTGAAGCAGCCCCTTCTTTGCTGGTTGGCAGCTTAGGGTGAAACCCTTCCTCTTACCCCTTCAAAACCCCTGCACCCTACCCCTTCAAAACCCCCTGGTTGTTGAAGCAAAAGGCTTTGTCAAGTGAAAGCCTCTTTCACTTTCATCTGGATCCAAGCTGACACGCAAGTAACCTTCAGAAAAAATGTGCCTGTGTGTGAAAGAATCTGTCACAGAGCAGTTTTGTTAGATGAGAAGATGGGAGAGCCAATGGACTGGCAAGCCAATGGAGTTACCACTCACTCCGCAAGTTAGTAGCAGACGCTAGAACTCAGGTCTCTGGACTCTGCCAGCTGCAGAAAAGGGAAGCTCAAGACCTGAAAGATAAACTTCACCTGCTTCACCAGTTTTCCAGGAGCTAATCCATTACACCTTTGGGACACTTAGTTCCACACAGAGAAAATCTCTGTCCTGAGCAGCTCCTGTGGACAGAAAGAAGTGTGTGTGAAAAGGGAGATGGAGTGAAGACCTTCCTGCACAAAGACTCCGAAAGAAAGAAAAGTTTGCAACAGACTTTGTAAACAATGTTACATCTCAACTTAGAGTCTGTCGGCTTTCACCTCTCTTTTTAGCCACATTTACCCAAAGAAAAATAGTTCCAGGCCAACCAGTGGTGTGGTGGTTATGGCAGTTGGATCTCACATGCCTGACTTTGCTCTTCTAGTTACAGCCCTGGCAGCTTGAAAAACACACCAGACACATGTGCATACATGCCCAAAAGCCCCAAAGGGGAATGGAGGAGAAGGGATTGTAGTGTAGCCATCCTCCCCGGGGATTGATTTCTCACTTTCTGTCTCGGCTCTCTCTGGCAAGTGTACATGTATTATAGCAAAAAATCTAAAAAGTAATAATAAGAAGAATTGTAATCCTCAGATGCAAAGGATAACACAGTAGTAAATCATTCCTTGTCCATACTTCACTAATGTCATATTTTCCCTCTTATATATTTTTTAACTGCCAGAGGGTATGTGCACTCACCAGAGAGAGATACAGAGAGACTGAGAAAGAGAGAGGGAGAAAAAAACCCATTGTGTGTGTGTGTGTGGGGGGCACACTGCAAACCCTTCTCCTCCATTTCTCCATCCTGTCAGGATTTGAGGCACACCTGCAATTGCACCCAGCATGTTTTTCAAGCCACCAGGGCCGGGATTTGAACCGCGGTCAGCCATGTTGGATCCAACTCCCTCAACCACCAGGCCACATAGCCTGCCCATTTCTCCCTTATCTTATAGTCATTTTGTAAGGGAAGCAAAATGGGACCTTAGAATCAGACCTAGGTTATATGGCTTAAACTAAAATTTTTTTGAATTGTGGTAAAATACACATAACATTAAATTTATCATCTTAATCATTTTTTAAAATTATTTATTGGGACCAGCAGATGGCCTAATGGGACAAAAGTAAGAAAGCAAGCTGCCTGATCCGGGACTCAAACTACAGTCAGCCATGTGGGAGTCCAGTGCCTTAATCATCATGCCATCTTGCAGGCCCCGCTATGTTAACCATTTTTAAGTGGATAGTTCAATAGTGTTCATTAATTCACGTTATCATGTAACCAATCTCCAGAACTCTTTTCATCTGAAAAGTGGAAACTCGGGAACCAGCAGTTAGCGTAATGGCTATGTCGCTGGACTCCCACGTAGTCGACCGCGGTTCGCGTCTCGGACCCGGTGGCTTACAACTCATGCCGGGCGCGTGTGCGTGCGTGCCCAAGATCCCGAGAGGAGAATGGAGGAGAAGGGATTGTGGCGTGACCATCCCCCCTGGGGGGTGATTTCTCGCTTTCTGTCTCTATGTCTCTCTCTGTCTGTCTGGTGAGCGCACGCGCCCTATAGCGAAAAACATCTCAAAAAAAAAAAAAAAAAAAAAAAAGTGGAAACTCCATACTAGTTAAACAGCAATGCCCCATTCCTCATTTCCCCAGCCCCTGGCTACCACCATTGTACTTTCTGCCTCTATGAATTTGACTGTTCACGTGAGTGCAGCCACACTGGATTTGTCTTTTTGTGATCGGCTTCTTTCACTTAGCATAATATCCTCAAGGTTCATCCATGTGGCAGCATACATCAGACTTTGCTTCTTACTGAAGGCTAGATAATATTCCATTGTATGGATACACCATATTTTGTTTATCCACTTACCCATCAACGGACACTTGGCTTGTTTCCGCTTTTCACTATTGTGAATCATGCTGCTATGAACGTGGCTATACAAATAGTTTTTAGAGACTCTGCTTTCAGTGTTGTTGGACATACTATATATCCAGAAGCAGAATTCTTGGACCATTTTTTAATATTTGAAGTACCATCATACTGGGGTAAACTTTCGGGGTCTTTACTTTCCTCATCTATAAAATAGTTTGAGGTTGTTGGATTAGAGAAATCATGTTCCTAAAGCTCTTGGCTTGATGGCTGGTACATGGTAGAAATTTAAGAACCGATTGTCCTAGGCCACGAGGTGGTATGATTGTTAAAGCAGCTGGATACCGCATAGCCAGCTCCATGGTTCTAGTCCCAGACTCAGAGGCTTGAAAAACACTCCAGGCACATGCGCATGTGTACCCAGAATTCCAAAAAGAAAATCGGGGAGAAGAGATTATGGCATGGCCATCCCCCCTAGGGGTGATTTCACACTTTCTGTGTCTCTGACTCTCTGGTGAGCACACATGCCCTATAACAAAAATAATCTCAAAAAAAAAAAAACACTAATATATGACTGTTGGTAAGTGAATAAATACTGAATACATGTATCTTTATAACTCTGGAGTCCTTAGAATAACTCCTGCACATTATAGGTACTCAATAAATATGTCTCTTATAACTCTAGAGTACCTACAATAACTCTTACATATTGTAGGTGTTTCACAAATGTTAGTTAAACTAAAGCATGTAGCATTTCCTATATAAGGCCTATTTTCTTTGTATCTCCTCTCATGAGAAAAGGAATTTGCTCATGTCTCTAAAGTTCCTGGCAGGACATTTCGGAATGAAATATTTGGCCTACTGCCACTCGTGTCAATGCTGGCAAGAAGTCCCACTTTCTGGGATCCCTCTACTTTCACCTATGGCAAATGAATTCCATTGTGTAAGGGGTATAAAGGAGGGGGATCTCCATGTGAAGGTAACCAGAGCACGTCCAGGCTACACTGGGCTGGTGAGGCGTCCTCTCTTTCTGCCTTATCCACAGGACGCTTACTGTGAGCCCCAAGACATGATGCAGGGCGGGCGGTCTGGGCAGAATCCTGTCGGGTCATGCAGCGCGCAGAACTTGGCCCAGGTCCTACAGGGATTTCCAGGTCTCATGTCTCCACAGCGGCTCCATCCCGTGGCTGCCTTCTTGACACTGGGAGGCTTCCCTGCTTTTACAATAGAACTGTGTCTTGTCTTTTCTTTTTTTTCTCCCTTCCCACAAGTTTGGCTTCTATGTCTCTAAGCACTATCCAAAACCACACCCGATGTTGAACCGCTCAACTCTCTAGAACCTCTTTGTGCTGCCTGTCCTTTTCCTGGAATATCTTTCCCATTCACAGTGATATTGGTCAAAATTTGCCCACAGTGGGGGCCAAAAACAAGACAGAAGGGGAGGGAAACTCTTTTGTAGGTGTTTGGATTGGGAACTCATTTAGGGCATCATTTTTGAAAAAGAGTTATTTATCTAATTTTATTCATCTTTTTTTTTAATTTGTTACAGGGCACGCACACGTATTAGAGAGAGACAAAGGGAAAGAGAGGGAAAATGAGAAAACAAATTTCCAGGTCCAGGATTTGAACAGCAGTTGGCCATGTGGGAGTCCAGTACCTCACCCACCTGCCACCTGCTGGCCCCTTAGGACATCATTAACACCTTACACGGGACCTGGAATACAGTAGGAGCCCAATAAGTATGTGTTGAGGGCCAGCAGGTGGCATGATATTAAGGCGCTAGATCCCCACATGGCTGACCATGGTTCAAGTCCTAGGCCAGGTGGCTTGAGAATCATGCTGGGCACATGTGAATATATGCCCAAAATCCTAAGAAGAGAATGGAGGAGAAGAGATTGCAGTGTAGCCATCCACCTGAGGGGGGGTGATTCTCACTTTCCCTCTCTCTGCTTCTCTCCAGCATACACAGGTACCCTGTGGAAAATCTTAAAAATAAATAAATAAAAAACAGTATCTTTGTTAAATAGATAAAAATCAGTTACAATTCTCTTTAGACTAAACTCTATACATGGGGTGAAGAACTATGTCTCTCCTATCAGACAAGATACTTTCTAACCCAGAGGCCATACTTTCCTATTATATGGGAGCTTTTTTTTTTTTCTTTTTAAAAGAAAGATTCTTGTTATAGGGCACATGCGCTTACCAAAGAGGTAGAGAGACAGAAAGCGAGAAATCACCCCCCCAGGGTGGATGGCCATGCCACAATCCCTTCTCCTCCTTTCTCCTCTTGGGATTTTTGAACATGCACAGCACACCTGCCCAGCATAAGTTTTAAGCCTCTGAGTCCAGGACTCGAACCATCATCAGCCATGGGGGAATCCAGCAATGTAACCATTACTCTATCAGCTGGTCCCTATATGGGAGCTTTCTGAGGGCAAGTTTATGCCACTTCTATGTTCTGTGAGCCCCTAAGATCTTACTTAATAATAACTTAAACCGAGGCCAGCAGGTGGCATGGTGGTTAAGCCTCTAAACTCTCGCATGGCCAACTACAGTTTGAGTTCTGGACTGGGCAGCTTGCTTCCTCACTTTCTCTCTGTCTCTCTGTCTCTCTTTGTACATATGTGCCCTGTAGCAAAATTTAAAAATAGTAATAGTAATAAATAAAATTAAATCATTCCTTTTTAAAATAAATAAATAAATAATGATTTAAACCAGGGTTCCTCAACGTAGGCATTACTAACATTCTAGACTAGACAATTATTTAAGTTTACTTGTGTATTTCTTCCATGAGTGAGAAAGACAGAGAGAAAAAGAGAAAGACAACAATCCCTACAGGCTCTTGACACCATGATTTATCCCCAGCTTCAGTCAGCCCTGGATTATGGGCACGTGTGCACACAGGGAGGTCTCTGGATACAAACCCAGAACCTTCTTACATGTGTCAACTTCAAAGAGAGTCACATTTTGCCACTGCACTACCACCTAGCCCCTGGGACAGATAGTTCCTTGATGTAGGGGCTGCTGGCTGCCTGGTGCATTAGAGGACAGTTAGTAACACCTGGCCTCTACCCACCCACCACATGTCCGAAACACCTTCCCTCCAGGTGTAACAGCCAAAAATGTGTTCAGACAACACAAATATGCCATGTTTGGGGGAGAGCGGTAGCAAAAATCACTCCCAGCTGAGAACCATTGACTTAAACTGAGGCAAAACAATAAGCGATTTCTCTGCTTTTATTGCTTTATGAGAATGGAAAATACTTTGGTAGTAGAGAAGAGGTTGAATATTTATTCGATGAAGAATTGATAAATAATGTGCGTCCAACCTCCAGGGTTTGGCGATGGAAACTGGGAGTACTCCAGATGAGAGAATCACTGCCTGGTACAAAATTTCCATATCAGATCAGTGGGGTGCAGAACAGAGTGACAGGAGGAGGTGGTGGAATGAGTGCATGCCTCATCAGAAGCTACCGGAAGTGGCAATTACTCTCCACTCCTCAGAGGATCTGCCGATACCCAGAAGCTGTAATGTATACATAAAGGTCCACTCTGATTGGGTTCCACTCATCTGTAGAAACTGAAGCCCAGTGAGTCCGAGTGGGCCTGGCCGGTAGTGCACTCGGTAGGTAATACACTGCACTGCAGTGTGGGAAGTCACATGGCTGGGCACGGGTTTGGATCCCAACATCAGCCTGAAAACATGCCAGGTACAGGCCCAAGATCCTGACCAGCTGGAAAGGGGATTGCAGCATGACAAGACCCTATAGACAGTGCAACCCCCTCTTCTCGTGTGTGCAAACCTACTCCCTATCATAAATAAAATAAACTTAGAAAAGAGACGGACTTGGAGCCAGCAGGTGTGTGGACTGGAGTCCAGGTTAAGGCACTGGACTCCCACATGGCTGACTGTGGTTTGAGTCCCAGACCTGGCAGCTTGAGGAGCATGCAGGATGCGTGTGTGTGTGCCCAAAATCCTGGAAGGATAATGTAGGAGAAGGGATTGTGGCATAGCCATTCCCCCTGAGGGGAGATTTCTCACTTTCCTTCTCCCACGAGCGCACTCACCCTATGAGAAAAACCTAAGGAAAAGAGAGGGAGAGAGAGACTGTTTCTGATGTTGGACAGCACATCAGAGACAAAACCAGGACTTGAACTCCCTGAGTTGGACAACTGAAAGACAAGGGGACAGGGTGCATCCTCAGCTGTCCAGGGCCTTTAGTTTGTGTGTGTGTGTGTGTGTGTGTGTGTGTGTGTGTGTGTTTCCTAATCGAGTGACTCCCTGAGTATGAGAGCATAGACTAGACCAGAGAGAGGTGAGAACTGTCTATGGGAGATCTTTTCTTGAGGGTGGGGTGTTCCTCGTGGTAGGCCATTTCCCAAGATGCTCTGGGGCTGCTGGCTTCCGAGCCCTCTATCTCCCTTTCTTGTTGCTGCATGGAGATAAGCTATCAACTTCTGCACAGGATCAACTGAGGAAGTCAGGGGGGGTGGGGGGGCTGGCTGCAGGCGGGCAGGAAAGGGCTGACAGCAAAAAAAAAAAAAAAAAAAAAAAAAAAGGCAAAGCATCCTGGGGACAAAACTGCTGACTGTTAAGAAGTAAGAGCAAGAATATGAAGAATCAAGGCATCGGGGAGAAGTGAGAGAGAGAGGGAAAGTCAAGAAAAAGCAGAGAGACCCATAAAACCCAAAGAGATGAAGCAAAACAGAAATTCAGGAGAGACAGTTCCCTCGTTATATTAAAAATGTATTTTCTCTTCGACCTGAAGGTGTGACATTTTTTAATGTTTTTCTTCTGCCTTGGCCTCAAAGAGTTAATGCAAACCAAATATTCTTAAAATGTATTTGTGATTCGATGGGAACCAGCAGTTAGCGTAATGGCTATGTCGCTGAACTCCCACGTAGTCGACCGCGGTTCGCGTCTCGGACCCGGTGGCTTACAACTCACGCCGGGCGCGTGTGCGTGCGTGCCCAAGATCCCGAGAGGAGAATGGAGGTAAAGGGATTGCGGCGTGACCATCCCCCCTGGGGGGTGATTTCTCGCTTTCTGTCTCTATGTCTCTCTCTGTCTGTCTGGCGAGCGCACGCGCCCTATAGCGAAAAACCTCTCAAAAAAAAAAAAAAAAAGTATTTGTGATTCGAGAAACAAAGAGTCAAATCTTCAAGAATGATTTACCGTGTAACTTCAGCAAAGTCACTCAACTGGACTGAGGCTTTATGCCTCCCTCTTATTTAAAAGGAAAAAAAAATGCAGAGAGTACCCCAGCCAGCTGTAAGGCGAGGCCTCATTGTCTAACTCACAGGAAGTGCTAAAGAGCTGTTCTTTCATCTGGAACTACCTAGGGAGAGATTTTCTTACCGTGAGCTTTTACATCCTCTTTCATTTGAATTGGTGCTCTGGGAGCCAGGCAGGGAACAGGTATTTTTATCTTACTTTAATGGATAAGCAGTAGTGTAACTAGTAAAAAAATGGATCTCTCCTTTGTTATACTTCTCTGTGCGCTAAGGAAAAGGTCCCACCTTTCTCCTTTGAGTAGGATTCGGAGGCTAGGCTGAGCAGACCAGATTTGGGGGAGAAGGGTTCCTGGTCTTTGGAGAAGGGAGAAAACCACTGGGAGGCTGCTGCTGTCATCCACAAGTTTGAATCAAGAGCTCTCACCTGAACCTCGCTGCCCAAGCCCCCACAGTTACCTGGTCCACAAGTTGGCTCCTCTCACTTGATTTCAATGATGGAACTGAAGCTGGAGGGGAGGGGCTGTATTCCATCAGCCCCTGCAGAGCAAGTCAGAGCTGACTGAAAGGGCACAGTTTGACCCAGCCTAGTGCCACAGCTGGTAGCAGTGGATTGAACTGCAGCGCTGGAAGCCGCATGGTCAACCACTGGTTTGGATCTCTGGGTCTGCCTGAAAACAAGCCAAATGCATTTGCAGTGCTCAAGCTCCTGAAGAGCTGAAGGGCTGGGAAGAGGGAATTGTGGTGTTAGGAGACCCTGTCAAGGATGCTTCTCTGTCTCTATTTGTGCATATGTCCTGTATCATGAATAAAATAAACATTTGGAAAGTTACTTTTAAAAAGTAGAATTACTTCCTCTTCTTGTTATGTCTGATGTGCTCACTCCCAGTGTCTCTTTCTCCAGGTCTCCTTTCCATTCCCACTCAGCTCGTTTGGGAACCATTTCTTTATACCCTTTTCCAAGTCCACGTCCTCCAGGGGCCTACTCAGATTACGCTTGCCCTTGAATCCTTCCTTTACTTTGTCATTAGATCCCCATACTTGTCCACAGGAACGAGATCCTGCACACACAGAAAGACAGCTGTAAATTAGGGTGAGTTATAAGTCTGGGGTAATACATACACTAGCATGTAAGTTAACACCGAGCGCCTGAATCTCAGAACTGCCCCTGCTGGTGCACTGCCTTGGGTTCCAAGTTCTCGTTTTTAGGGAACTGGTTTCTCCAGAGTTGAAAGACGAGGATTCCATCAGCCGTGGGACTGAGTCCCTCCGTTGCTAGAATAACTGGATTCTTTTGCTCTGTCAAACAGAGCCCTGGCCCCAAGCTCCAGGTCCCCGGACACAGACTTGGTTGGGTACAGTCCTCAGATAGATGAGGGCTCCATCTGGAACCCCCCGGGGCATCACTGTCCTGGTTGCTTTTGAAGCATCTACCTCCCACATGCCAAAGAGGGAGGGAGGCTCCAAGGTTAAGCCCAGGAGCAGGAAAAAAGAAAGAGTTCAACAAGGAGGAGCCTTTCCCTCCTTGAGAAGATACGAACCCACCAAGGAGGGGGAAGAATGTTTTCCTTTCTCTGTGCTGGTACCCAAGACTCTCTGCTTGCTGATCTGGTCAGTCACCCAGAGAGAGTTCCCTCACCCTTGTAGGAGTGCCCTGGTCAGGCTGGACTAGGTGACCACAACTAGGTGACAGGGAAAGCTTGGGCACATCCCAGCCAAGGATCCTCTGAAGCCCCTGCAATTGCAGTTTTCCAGCGGGGTGGAGATGGTTCCTTTGCTTTTGCTTGAAATGATTTTCAAGGGTGAGGCTGCGGGGGACCACGAGAGCGAGAAGGGAGGGGTTATGGGGAGAGGGCGAGGCTAATGGCGAGGGCGCCTGGAGGGAAGCGGGGCAGGCGGCCACGCTGGGACCGGGAGCCTTTGGCCTGCAGAGGCGGCCGCTAGGGTGCAGCTGTGGGCTGACGCGGGAGCCCGGGCGCTGGGCGGCCTGCCACGACGATGGGGTTCGGGTGTTGTGTTTCCACTGTAACTATAATTAGGCGGATTCAGTGTTTATTTAGGCTGAGAGCTGTAAGATAAATGACAGCTTCGAAGATGCTTTTCAGCACTTCATAAATCACCCACCGGCCCGGGCAGTTTGCTTCTGCCACGTCTCGCTTCCCCCTCCGCGCCGTCCCTGCCACCCCCACGCACCTCGGAAGAGGGCACGCCCAGAGACGACCCAGGCGCTCTCACCGCAAAGGGCAGCGGGGCAAAGGGGACACGGTGTCTGTCGCTCCCAACGCTCGCAGCGCCCGGGAATGGGAAAAGGGCAGTGCAGAGAAGGAAAGCTGTCAGGAGACGCTTCCTTCTCCTCCCGAGGTGGTCCTGCGGCCAACTGGGGGCTCCGTTGACGGGCAGCCTTGCCCTCCTCTGGGAGAATATGGTCTCTAATCGGCTCTAATTCAAGCTCTCTTCCCTGTGCCTCGCTGACACATCTGGAGATTTACAGGAGACAGTTGAGAAATATTTACAGTACAGAGACCTCTCTTCCGCCTCCTATGGCTGTGTGCGCCTCTCTTGGGGGCTCAGGGTGGAAGGCTCTGTCTCTTCCCATGGGAGACACATTCTTGGAGAGGGGTTTTGGACAGCCAGCTCCCAACAGGAGTTTGGAACTCCAGGGCCATTAGAAAGGGCAAAGACCTAGATGGCAACCCACCCTCCCTCTCCAAGCCTTGGTCAGATCAGTTTCCAGAGCAGGAAGAAGGAGCAGGGTAGGGGAGTGAGGCCTCGAGCCCATCAGGCTTCCCCTGGAAGCCGGCAAAGATGGAATGCAGAGGAGACCAACCAGCAGGCAAGTGAGCATGGTCTGTACCAGGCTCCTGCCCACACAAAGGTCTCCCATCACAGCCTGCACCACAGGCGTCAGGGGCAGGGGCATGGACTTCTTCTCGTTGGGAAACGGATTTGGGGAAACTGGCCTCCTGTAAAACCACATGGCTAACCATTTGAGTCTTGGACCTGGCAGCTTACTTTCTCCCCTTCCCTTCCCTTCCCTTCCCTTCCCTTCCCTTCCCTTCCCTTCCCTTCCCTTCCCTTCCACCACTGCCCTTTTCCCCAAGCGCAGCCCTCCCCAAGGGACCTGCGTCACACCAGAGAACAGAACTCTCTCTCCATGCGGAAGGCTGCCCCGACTGCGTTCCGCAGGTATGTCCTCCCTGCTGATGCCGTGTCTAGAAGACCAAAGGGATAAACAGGCCAGGTGCGAGGCTTCGAGATGGAAGATTGTCTACTGACATTTGTCTTTCGTAGTGTATGAAAGAGGCCGATCTTTCTCCCACAAGAAAACCAAGCAGAGAAAACAGATCTAGTAGACCACGTCCTCAATGCAGGGGCTCGGAGCAGTTAGGTTCGAGTTGCATGAGCCTGTGAGCTAGATTAGAGATGTGTTCATCTGGTCATTCACTAAGCATCTTCTCTGAGCCAGACACTGTGCCAGGCATGGGCAATATTGTGACAAAAGTCACAGTCCCTTTAGTTTCTGCTGTCACATAAGAGAAAGGCATCGAATCAAATCGTTACAAAGAGCCTCGTACTGCTTGGCAAGGGTGATGCCTTGTCAGCGAGGGAGCTCAGCTCTCCATAGCAAGGCATTATTGTTGGGTTTGGCTGAGTAAAGCTGTGAAAGGATGGTAGAGGGCTGGCTCCGTGGCCTTGTGGTTAAGTGAACTGGATGCCACATGGTTGACCAGTGGTGTGAATCCCAGCCCCAGCAGCTTGAAAAACACTCCAGGCATGTGTGCCCAAAATCCTGACAGGATGGAAAAAATGGAGGAGGAGTGATTGCAGTGTGGTCAAACTCCATAGGGGTGGCGCTTTCTTCTTCTCTCTCTGTGTCTCTCTGGCTAGTGCATACACCCTCTGGCAATGAAAAAAGAGAGGGAGAGAGAGAGAGAGGGCTATAGAGCCATGGTTATGGGCATGGATTCTGCAGTGAGAGATATTCAGGTCTGAATTCCAACGCTGCTATAACGAGAATGATGAGTATTGTTGTTATGCTTACTTCAGAAGGTCATAGTGAAGATTGAGAATGCATATGAACTTTTACCAAAGTGCCTGGAACAGAGTAAGTGCTCAGTAACTGTTAGCAATAGGAAGGAAGGAAACTCTAGAGAAAGGAGGAGGGAAAGAGAAGGAGACCTCTGTGTATTTTGACAGGAAGGAAATAGGAAAAAAATGCCCAAGTCTCCTGAATAACAGAAAAGGAACTCTTGCACAGACACTGCAATTTTCTCCATGTTTTTTTTTTCTTTAGTTACTTAAACAACCACCATTTTATTATATACCATTTCATAGGTCAGGAATTTGGGAGGGGCTCAGCTGGGTGATTCTTCTGTTCCATGTGGCATTAACTGAGTCACTTAGTGGTATTCACCTGGCAGCTGGGCTGATTTGGAGAGTTCAGGGTGGCTTTACTCACATTCCAAGTGGGGACAATGGAAAGCTGGGTTCAGCTGGGCCCCTTTTCTTCTCCCTATAGTCTAATGCCTCTCCATGTGCTCTTCCCAGCATGATACTCTAAAAACCAAAGCAGAAACTGCCAGTCTCCTTAAAAGCTATGCCCAGAAGTGTTAGGGTCACTTCCTTATACTTTGTCAAGCCCAGAGTCAAGGAAAGAGGAGACAGATGTCATCTTTCTTAAAGAGGCTTGTCAAAGAATTTGTACTACTTTCAGTGTGCTGCAGCCCTCTCTATGGTTTCTAAGTATTTTATTGTGAGTTAGGAAGCTTGGGTTCAAATCCCAATTATTCCATTAGTTGGCAATATGGCCTTGCTTAGCTCTGAGCTTCACTTCTTCATCAGCAAAAGTTGGAAGGGGGTGAACTTTCTTCTACAATACTTTGCTTTTAATTTTTTTTTTTTTTTTTTTTTTTTTTTTTTTTTTTTTTTTTTTTTTTGGAGAGGTTTTTCGCTATAGGGCGTGTGCGCTCGCCAGACAGACAGAGAGAGACATAGAGACAGAAAGCGAGAAATCACCCCCCAGGGGGGATGGTCACGCCGCAATCCCTTCTCCTCCATTCTCCTCTCGGGATCCTGGGCACGTACGCACACGCGCCCGGCGTGAGTTGTAAGCCACCGGGTCCGAGACGCGAACCGCGGCCGACTACGTGGGAGTCCAGCGACATAGCCATTACACTAACTGCTGGTTCCCGCTTTTAATATTTTTTGATTCTGGTTGGAAGTGCACAAAAATTTTTGAAGGTGCATGTAATAGCATTGATTGTAGTGTATACCTATCTATGGGTGTATACCTATCTCCAAGTTCATCCAGCTGTATACATTAAATATGTACAGTTTTTTATATGTCATTCATAACCCAATAAAGTGTTTTTAATGCATACAAGAATGCAAACATTGATAAGTATATTGATAATTTTACAGATCAATGAACGTGATATATTGTTATAACAGATTTTTTTTTTAATTTGCCAGAGGGAGTGTGTATTCACCAGAGGAAGACAAAGAGGGAGAAAGTACCCCACAGTGGGACATAGTCATACCACAATCCCTTCTCTTTCATTTCTCGATTTTGTTGGGATTTAGGACATGTACGCACAAGTGCTAGTGTGGTTTTCTTTTTCTAGTTTTTAATAATTATTTATTTATATTTATTTCTTCTTACTATTTTTTCAACTTTACTTCTTTATTTATTTTAATTTGACCAGAGAGGGACAGAATGAGAGAGAGAGAGAGAGAGAGAGAGAGAGCGAGCCACCAGGTCCAGGACTCGAACCGTGGTTGACCATGTGGTAGTCCAGTGCCCTTAACCACCACGCCACCTGCTGGCTCCCATCACAACAGTTTTTAAGCAATGTTCTATCATCGATAGATGTCTTCTGTGGTATTCAAAATGATAATTATCACCCGAGAAGTATCTTTGTGACACTATTAACAACACAGCAATCATACTGAGGCTGTCACAATGTTGAAGCTGATGAGGTCAAGTCTCTGAACCTAGAATTATTTTGGAACTTTACCCTCAGAAGTACTTAAATCTGGGAACCAGCAGTTAGCGTAATGGCTATGTCACTGGACTCCCACATAGTCAACCGCGGTTCGCGTCCTGGACCCGGTAGCTTAAAACTCACGCTGGGTGAGTGTGTGTACATGCCCAAGATCCCGAGAGGAGAATGGAGGAGAAGGGATTGCGGCGTGACCATCCCCCCTGGGGGGTGATTTCTTGCTTTCTGTCTCTATGTCTCTCTCTTGTCTGTCTGGCGAGCACACGCACCCTATAGCGAAAACCTCTCAAAAAAAAAAAAAAAAGTACTTAAATCTGCTGGGTTTTTTTCTTTCTGAGACCCAGATCTCTCAGATTAATGCATCGTTGTCCTTTCAATCCTCCTTGTTCATTTCACTTAGTCAACATACTCTGAATGGTCTCCTATATGTTAGATACCCTTTCCAGATGCTTAGGATAAAAACAAATACTAGTACAACTCCTGCTCTCAAGATGTTTATTATCAGGGCTAGCAGGTGGCAAGGAGGTTAAAGTGGCTGGATCCCACATGGCCAGCTGCATAGTTTGAGTCTCAGACTTAGAAGCTCGAAAATCATGTCAGGTGTGTGTGCACGAGTGCCCAAAATCCTAAGAGAAGACTTGAGGAGAAGGGATTGTGGTATGGCCACTCCATCCCCTGGGGGCGGGGAGTGTGATTTCTTACTTTCTCACTCTCTCTCTGTTTCTCTCTGGCATATGCCCTATAGCAACAACAAGAACAACAACAAAAACAAAACAAAACAAACAAACAGAAAAAGCTGTCTTTCAAAAGGGAATAAATGGAAACATATTAAATAAGGGTCATAAAATGTTGTAAGTGTTGTGACCAAGTCTGCAGCGAACACTCAGGTAGCAAAGAAGAGGAAGTAAGTGGTTGGTTCCCTGCCATGCTCCATGCACAGCTGGTGTTCCATGTATGTTAGATGAATGAATGAACCAGCAAACAGCCTGGAGTAGAAGATGTGAGTGGGAGAGAGAAAAGGTAAGAAATCTACCTACATCTGCCAACAATGCTATGAAACAAACCAACTAAACTGAAGGAAGTAGAAAAGGGGTTATATACCCCTGCAGATAAACCCTTGAAATGAACATAGATCTATCTGGTAGCTGTTTCTGTCTCTCTGATCTAACTCTCAGAAAATCCCAAGGCCAGGGACCGGCAGGTGGTGTGGTGGTTAAGGGCACTGGACTCCCATATGGCCGACCGTAGTTCAAGTCCTGGACCTGGTGGCTTGCTTTCTCACTTTCTCTCTCTTTCTTACTCTGTCCCTCTCTGGTCAAATTAAAATTAAAAAGTAAATGGATAAGTAAAGTTAAATAAAATAATCCTTTAAAAAAAAATCCCAAGGCTGTATATTTTCTGGACGAAACAAATTGAGCTGGATAGGGGCAAAGAGAGGGTTTTCTTCCTCCTATACCAGAAGAGCAGAATCCCTGCTTCCCAGACTGTTATATGGAAGAAAAATAGTCATGGTGCAAACTTGGAAAGAAGTTGGACAAGGATGAACCAAGCTTCTCCAGTCTTCATATGATCAAAGGCAATGCTGCATCTTGTTGCATGTGGGTCTCACTCTGTGGCTTAGGAGCTGACGCACACAAAGAAAGACAAAGCTATCAGTTTCTCTGTCTGATGACTCCCAGATTTCCCCCAGATATAAAGAGGGCTGGATAAAAAGGTATGGGGAAAGCAACACAACTAGCCCTACTCAGGTAAAAAAACTCCCCAGATATGTGCCCTGCTAAGAAACAGTGAAGGTTGACAGTTCCTTTGTAAAAGGTAGTGTATTTCTTTCACTTATATGTTGGTGTGAGATGCTAAATGCAACAAGGAGTGGAACAGCTGTCAAATTTACTAATAGGATCCGTTTGCGTAGCCCAGATCATCAGAAAACTTGCAGCATAATAATTGAGCCCTCCTCAGAGCTTTGCTTCATTTCTGCTGCCTTGGGGAAGCAAGCAAAAAAAGTCTAGGCATTTCCTACGCAGCCCTGTGTCTATTTAGATGCATGAAATCTCCTGCCTGGTTAACTTCAGGGTTTTCCCATTGTCAGCAACCTCAGAGAAAGCCCCAAACTTAAGCCAGCATTTACAGGCAGACCCCAGTTACTGTCACCCAGTAATCTTCCTCTGCTGACCCCTGACTTCAAACTTGGCTCAGTCAACGCTCTTGACTTTTCCCACACTCTGTGCTTCCAGTCAAAGAAAATGCAGCAGAGCCTGTTTTCCAGGGAAGGCATGTAAATTCCACACTCGTCAACGTCAGACTTTTGCAGCTTCTGGTTTGGGCCTTACTCTGGAGACAGAGAGACACAGACAATGGGATTTGTTGTGGTAATCTGCCCTGTAGGTTAAGAAGATGGTGTCACTAATTCTTGTCTGGAAGACTTGTAATTTGAATGTTTCTCCAGGACTAGAAAGAGGAGATACAAAGACTCAGAACACCTCTCTACCAGTGTGCCTTGGTAATCAACAGCTGAGCACTGGTGCTAATGCTAGGTAATTCTATTTGGCACAACAAACATTTGTTGAGTGCCTACTAAATGCCAGGCATAGTGACAGGTGCTGGCAATTATTGCTAACAGCCTGCACTGGTGAAGTAGTTGGCCAGGGTTAGAGATGCCATTAGGTGGCTGGGGAGAAAAAAGGCTGAAGGGAGAAGCCAGCTCATCGTAAAGCTCTCTCTTTCAGAGAACATCTAAAGAGAGAACATACAGGGATCATGTTTCAGTATAACTCATTTGCATTGAGTCAGCTGTTTGTCTCACCTTTTGAATGGCATAGCAAATAGAGTTTGAGATTTGGAGTTGAAAGTTCTGGGTTCAAATTCCCGCGCTTCCCCTTGGTTGTGTAAACATGGGCAAGTTAGCTGCTTCTGAGTCTAAGTTTCCATTGGTATGATTAGAAATATTACTTGACCTACCTACCTCATAGGTAGAAGAGAGAATCCAATGAAATGTAATACAGATCAATGCCTCTCAAGACTTTAATGTGTCTATGAATCACCTGGGGATGTTGTCAGATTACAGATGCTTCGCCAGTAGATCTGGGTAGGCCTGAGAGTCGATACTTTTTTTTTTTTTAAACTTTCCTTACTCTTTTTTTATAATTATTTAATTGTATTTAATTATTCATTTATTTTAATTTTACCAGAGAGAGAGACACAGAGAGAGAGAGAGAGGGAAAGTGAGAAAGAAAGCCACCAGATCCGGTATTCGAACCGCAGTCAGCCATGTGGGAGTGTCCAGCGCCTTAACCACCACACCACCTGCTGGTCACGAGAGTCGATACTTCTAACAAGATCCCAGGTGCAGAAGATGGTCCCTGGATCACACATTGAGTAGAAGGAAATGGACTAATTACTAGTTCAAGGGAAACGATGATGATACTGATAAGCCTCATCAGCTGAGTAAACACCCAAAATTCTTTCCGAATCCAACAGAGCTATTAAGTGACTAGAGCTATATTAAAGTCAATGTGGAGCCTGTCTCTCCCGCCATCTGTGGGTGTTGTAATCATGGCGGACGGAGTGGCCCAGATCGCCCGTCAATGCTAACATGCTAGCTTAGTTCATCGACGGGCTCATCTGATTCGTGAGGAGGCTGGAAAAGACTCATCCCACTGGAAAAATGTTTATTCTTTCAGATGGAGAAGGAAAAAAATGGAACCATTGAGTTGATGGAACCTCTTAATGAAGAAATTTCTGGTATTATAGAAGTAGTTGGAAGAGTAACAGCCAAGGTTACCATCATGTGTGCATCTTCTATGTCTGGTTTAAAGAAGACAGCAGTCCTTTCTATCTTGGACTTTAAAATGAAGCTGTGAACATTACCCTTGAGTTCCCCTAGTTTTTTCCTTTAGGCATTTTGCAACATCATTGATCTAGATGAATTTACTAATATTTATAAATGAACTACATTAAAGACTACCTTAAAGGAGGCTTCTCAAGTTTGAGAAAGAGAATTCTGTGATTTCTTAAATTTAATTTGTTGTTTTAAAATTTCATTTACCTAATTGTAGTTATTTTAATTTGCAGCTTTTGTTGGAACTGGTATATTGATAGTTCTCACCCAAGTTCTTTTTATAAAGAATTGCTTTTACAGGATATGATCAGAGTAGTTGCAAGAACAAAGTCATTGAGTGTAGGTTTCTGTTTTATTAATAAAAACTTAAGTCGTGCAATAAAAGAGTCAATGTTAGGGCTGGCTGGTGGCGTGGTGGTTAAGAGCGCTGGACTCCCACATGGTTGACTGCAATTTGAGTCCTGGACCTGGCAGCTTGCTTCCCTCCCCTCTTCTCTGATCAAACTTAAATAAATAAAGTTAAATAATTTTTAAAAATGTCAATGTGGGAACTGGCAGGTGGATTGGTGGTTAAGATGCTGCACTCCCACATGGGCAACCACAGTTCAAGTCCCAAGCCTAGCAGCTTGCTTTCTCACTTTCTCTCTGTTGCTCTCTGGTCAAATTTTAAAAATAATAATAACTAAGATAATTCTTTTAAAAAATTTAAAAAAAAACACTGTGTGGTGTAAAAGAAATGTATGACACGGTCTTTGTTTATGTAAGTGAAACCATTACAGAATAGCGCTAATCCAGCCAAACCTGGCTGGTAAGTCAAAAACTAAAATAAAAAGTGGAAATACTCCTAGTTCCTTCAGTTAAAAATATTTACCCTGAATGTAAAACATGGAGATAAAAATCAGAAGCTTCTTGGGGCCTGGATGGTGCTACAGTGGTAAAATGTGATGGTCTGTGAGGCTGTTCCACACGGAAGGTTCAGGGACCACATCTGTACACCTCCGTGGGTACACTGGGGCACATGTATGCACATGAGCTCAGGCTGGCTGAAGCTAGAGTGGATCATGGCATCAAGACGCTTTCTCTCTTATTTCAGCTCTCTCTTTCTTATGGAAGAAATAAACTTTAAAAAATCAGAGGTGGGGGTGGCAGATGGCATGGTGGTTAAAATGCTGGACTGCCATATGGCCAACCGCAGTTCAGGTTCTGAATCTGGCAGTTTACTGATGTGCGTGTGTCTGGTAAGCACATGTGCCTTATAGCAACGTAAGGTAATAATAATAATTTAATTTAATAAATCATTCTTTTTTTAAAAAAAGCAGATATTTCTTGATCCCACTACATCAGATCCTACACGCTATAACCAACCGTCTCCTGTCACATTCCTATGGAATTTTGAAATTTTAAAATCGAGGTGGCTATCTCACATCCTTCGTGGCCTGACCTTATACTAGTGTGTGAAGAACCTTTCGAGGTCATCTCAACCTTCTTCTGGACACTGACGTTGTCCCAGTTGTAAACCATCTTCCTCTCTCTCTCAAATGCCTTCAGAAAAGGTTTCTTCACTTCTCTAACAAAGGGACTGTTTGCTCACACTCTTAAGAAATAGTAGTTAATATTTTAATAACTCCGAGCACTCATACAGTTAAATGTGAACCTTGAAGAAACAAGCTGAAATGTGCTCGTCCCAGTTATCTACAAAGACATGATCAATCCATTTCTTAGAATCTGCATAGCCAGGCCTTGAACAGCCTAAATAAAGCACAAAATTGAGGCAATTAATGAGGTAAATGAGAGGGCAAAATATGACAGTGAACTATTCCTAGGTGAAAGGAAATCTCTTGGATTTTATTCTTTAAAAATAAATTACTGGGAACCAGCAGTTGGCGTAATGGCTATGTCACTGGACTCCCACGTAGTCGACCGCAGTTCGCGTCCCGGACCCGGTAGCTTAAAACTTACGCTGGGCGCGTGTGCGTGCGTGCCCAAGATCCCGAGAGGAAAATGGAGGAGAAGGGATTGCGGCGTGACCATCCCCCCTGGGGGGTGATTTCTCGCTTTCTGTCTCTATGTCTCTCTCTGTCTGTCTGGCGAGCACACGCACCCTATAGCAAAAACCTCTCAAAAAAAAAAAAAAAAAGTACTTATTGGGACCAGCAGTTGGTATAATGGCTATGTCACTGGACTCCCACATAGTCAACTGTAGTTCAAGTCCTGGACCTGGTGGCTTGAACTCACGCCAGGCGCATGTGCATGTGTGCCTAAGATCCCAAGAGGAGAATGGAGAAGGGATTGTGGCATGGCCATCCCCCCTGGAGGGTGATTTCTCGCTTTCTGTATAGAAAAAAAAAAAAAAAAAAAAAAACACCTCTCCAAAAATAATAATAATTATTATTATTTATTTCATTTAATTCATTATTTTTAAAATTTTTTCTATAGGGCATGTGTGATCACCAGAGAGAGAGAAAGGGAAAGTGAGAAAGCAAGCTGCCAGGTTTGAGACTCAAACTGCAGTCAGCCATGTGGGAGTCAAGAGTCTTAACCACCACACCACTTGCTGGCCTCTCAGATTTTATTCTTATCTTTGCCATCTTTCTACTGATATGATTTGGTTTCTCCACATCACTAAACAGAATTTACCTACCTCTCCTGTAAATAGGAAGAATGTATGGTTTGAAAGTGACATGAAGGATAAGAGTAGTAAAAAGCAAGAAAGCGGCTGCCCCATAGCCTGGTGGTCAAGGAAGCTGGATCCCACGTAGCCAAATCCACACGGTTCAAATCCTGGCCCAGGAGGCTTGAAAAACAGGTGCATGTAAATTATGCCCAAAATCCTGAAAGGAGGGAAAATCATAAGAGAAGGAATTGTAGCATACCACTCCCCATCGAGGGGTTCTCTCTCTCTCTTTCTCTCTGTCTCTCTCTCGTACATGTGCCCTCTGACAATTTTTCTTTTTAAAGGGCAAGAAAGTAATTATTTTTCAGTTTTCTTTCTTTCTTCTAAGAGTGAGACAAGCAGACATTCCCACACACCACCCCCAGCCTCAGCCAGCCCCAGATCATGGGCACGTACACGCCCGGCGTGATAAGGAAGGTCTCTGGATGCAAACCCAGAACCTTTCTGGTTGGATCCATCTCACCACTGAACCATGTTTAGACCCAACACATTGTTTCTTAAATTAACATCGCCCAGTGGCTTTTACCTGTCATTTTCAGACAGTTGCTATATAGTTTCCTGCTTCTCTTGGGTCCTTTAGAGTTGGATTTGGCTGAAGCTAAGAGATCTCGAACCAGGTTCTTATCAGAGATCAGTGAAGTTTCTGCTCTCTACAGAACTTCCCAGGAGAGCAGTGGCTCCTGCTCCAAGCCCACAGCAAAGTGAAGGCTTTCCTGGAGAAGGGAGGGCAGGGAGGAGTAAGTGGCGACAGTTTATCTGAAGCTGGCGCTGGGTTCATTAAGAGGCCTGGTGCAGCTTATCTGCTTCTTGTCCACAGAGTCAGCTGCTCTCAATGCCGTCCAGGGCCTGTCACCATCCCAGTCCTGGCGGCGTCAGGTTGAAGGGTGTGAAACGGAGCATCTTCTCCCTCCCCCCCCCCTCAGTCTCCCCTGTCTCCAACTGTCTGTCCTCAAGAGGTCAGAGAGGAACCGCAGTTGTAGGAAAGAGGCTTGAAGCCCATCTGTCAGTGTTTTCTGCCCGTAGTCAGAAAGTCTTCTGAGTTGATTTGACTACTTCAATAAAGAAGCCCAGAGCTCAGGGGATGGAGGTGTGGTGTGTGTGTGTGTGTGTGTGTGTGTTTGTGTAGGGGGGGTATAGATTTACCTTTATCAAAGCCACCTAGCCTTGAATGTAGGTGACACTTATGTTAAGTGGTCCCATTTGTTCTTATCCACATCACATTCTCATGATGGGGAATGAGACCAACTTCTGTTTTTCAGAAGGAGAGGCCCAGGGGTGTTAATACTCTTTGTTATTTTATTTTATTTTATTTTATTTTATTTTATATTTCATATTTTTCTCTCTTAATTTGCTAGAAGTCACATGTACTTGCCAGTGACAGACAGAGGAGAGACAAAGCGTGTCCCATGAAGGCTGATAATGCCACAATCCCTTCTCCATTCTCCTCTCAGGATTTTGAGTGCACGCACACACCTACCCAGTGTGTCTTTCAAGTCGCCAGGTTCAAGACTTGAACCATGCAGTCAAGTCACCCCAACCATCATACCACTAGCTAGCCCAGCTCTTGTTAATACACCACAGCAATTCAGGTGTAGAATCAAGAATGAAGCACAAATTTCATGAGTCTTGGACCAGTCCTTCCTGAGTTGTGGGGGAAAAAAAAAGAAGAAAAGAAAAAAGGGCTCAGTCCTTCCTCATTTGGCTACCATTTTACAGCCAACTATAAAAGGGGATATTCCTGACCCTTCAACAGGATTGTCTAATGACTAGGGTGTATGAGAAGTCTTCAAAATTTCACAAAAAAATGTGTATTAGGAAAATAATTGTGTGTGGATTTCAAAATGTCTTGCACCAAAACAAGCAAGTGCTTTAATTCCATCTCCCATGAACTTTCTGAAACCCCCCTGTGTCACACTTACCACATGCACTGTCAGTGCTCTTTAGCCTGGTTCTCCAGGATCGTCAGCGCAATGGGTGTGTCTAAGTGGGCTGAAAGGCCCAGCCTGTGACAGGCAGAAGATCCCAGTGTTCCCAGTGCAGGGAGGACAGCAACTCACCCAAATGACTCAAAACACCTCTCCCAGGAGAGAGAAGACACCTTCCTGGAGTGTCAGGGGATTATTCACCATTTGACATAGACTTTAAAAATAGATTGTCGGGCCAGTAGGTGGTGCAGAGGTTAAGGCAGCTGGATTTTATATGGCCAGCTGCAAAGTTCGAGTCCCAGATCCTGCAGCTTGAAAATCACGCCAGGCACTTGTGTGTGTATGTACCCAAACTCCCAAGACGAGAATGGAAGAGAAGGGATTGTGATGTGGCCATCCCCTTGGGGGGTTAGTGATTTCTCACTTTCTCTCTCTCTCTCTCTTTTCCCTGTGTGTGTGTGTGTCTTTCTCTCTCTCTGTCTCTGGCAAGTTCATGCATCTTACGGGGAAAAAAAAACAAAACAAAACCCTGAGATCTTCAGTACCAGCAGATGGCATAATGGTTACGTCACTGGGCTGCCACATAGTCTACTGTGGTTTGAGTTCCAGAACTGGTGGCTTAAAACTCACACTGGGTGCATGTGTGTGCATGCTCAAAATCCGGAGAGGAGAATGGAGAAGGGATTGCAGCATGGCCTTCTCCTTTGTGGGGGTGATTTCTAGCTTTCTGTCTCTGTCTCTCTGGTGAGTACAAGTGCCCCATAGCAAAAATCTCTTTAAAAAAATAAACAAACAAAACAAACAAACAAACCCCTGAGATCATCAACTTCCTGCTCTATCCAGAGTACCACTGCCATATTTACTATTGGACTTTGTTTTCAAAGGGTTATGGATTTTCCTAGGAAGGTAGGAGGCAGCAAGTAGATTATCCAAGTAAAGGAGAAATGCTTGTGTTAAGGGAAATCAGTCTCTTCACAACCCCCAAAGCTGTCAGGGGCCCTGTGACCTCCTGCCTGTCCCAAATTCAGCTACTTGGAGGGACAAAGACACAATTACCCTTTGCCTTCTGCTTTGCCTAGCCTGTTACCCAGAGCTGCTGCCTCACTTGAGGTTCAAGTAACAGGGTTGTCACCAGGTAAGGGATTGTTTAGGCACCAACATGCCTAAGAAATTTCGCTCTGGTCTCCAAGACCCAGCGTCCCCTGGTAGAGACACCAGCCACAAGGGCATGTACCTACAATGGAGGGCTGTTTAGGCAGAGGGAGAATGAGCAGTTTGGCCAGGAGGGCAGCTGGGCTCAAAGACGGCAGTGGCAAAGGCCTAGAAAGGGCGAGGCTGGGAAGAGGTCACTATGCCACTTTGCTTTTCTGGCTGAGCCTGTGAAAAATGCGTATTGTTGCTAGTTCAACCATGAGGAAATTTGAGAAGCCAAGGAAACCTCCCTCCAAAGGTAATGTTCCCTTGCTTCAAACCCACAACCAGGATAGAGAGAGGGGAAGTGGGTGCGTCAGACCCTGCATCTCTGTTTCTGATTTTTAAAAAATAATTTATTTAGGGGCTGGCAAGCGGCATGGTGGTTAAGGGCACCGGACTCCCACATGGCCGACCATGGTTCGAGTCCCGGACCTGGTGGCTTGCTTTCTCACTTTCTCCCTCTCTGTCCCTCTCTGGTCAAATTAAAATAAATAAATAAATTTAAACAAAATGATTCTTAAAAAAAAATAAAATGATTTATTTATTTAATTTTATCTACTTATTTTAATTTGACCGGAGAGGGACAGAGTAAGCGAGAGAAAGTAAGAAAGCAAGTCGCCAGGTCCAAGACTTGAACCGTAAGCAGTCATGTGGGAGTTCAGCACTCTTCACCATCAGGCCACCTCCCAGCCCTAACCCTGCACCTCTGTAAGCTACAGGTCTGATGTTGCCAGATAAACAAGGGGAGGCCTAGAAGATTCAGCACTTGGACCTGGGCAGGTCTAAACACTCATTAGTATCCACACACTCTCGTACCTTCCGACTTAACTACTACTTCCTTCCACCGTGTGGTTGTTATGGGCCTAGGGCTCTGGAGCCCAGCTACCCTGTGCTTAAATCTCAGCCCCTCTTCTCACTAGCTTACTTAATCTCCCTAAGCCTCTATTTCCTCATGTGTTATATAGATGTAATAGGACTATTCACCTCCTAGGATTAAATGAGATCAAGTGCTTAGCGCAGGGCTTGGGTGCGTGGTGAGCACCCCATAAATGTTAGTTATCATCATGAACTCCTCTTTATCTTTAGGGGCTTCTAGGGAGGGGGCTTTCTCACTCTCCACTCCTAACTCCAACCTTCCAGCCTGCCACGTCTGTCCCAGTAGGCCTTTCTCTTCTTTGTCCCCTTCATAAAACAAAGTTTGTTCTAGATGTCCTTTCTCTCTGACATCCCTGGAGGCAAAAAGGACAGGTGCATGATTTACCTGTTTCCAAAATCTGTAAATAGAGAAAGAGCAAAATGCCCTGCCCACCAGATGGGTGGAATGCAAGGCCCACTTGACCCCTCTATATAAACCCTCAGCAGCCCCGGCCTCATCCACCTCAGCTGCCCCTGGCAACTGGGGTGGGGTCTCGAGAGAGGTATGTGAAGCCTGTAAGTGGCTCTCCCCAGCTCTTCAGAAAGCTGCTTATCAGGGAATGAAACACTGACCCAAGCTTGCCATGACAGCAGGAGCTGCCTGAGAAGAGAGGCTGAGATAAATGAAGTATCCTTCATCCCCATCAGCGTGGGCCAGACAGAAACCAGGTGCAAGGCAGAGAGCCTTCATCTTCTGTAAACAATCGCCCAGCGCCCACTGCAGCAGTGTGAGCCTGAGACGAGGATTAGAGGAACAGCTTCTGCAGGCCTGGGGCCTCTCAGCTGGACGGAGAGTTAAAGGGCGTGTAAGATAGCTCGCTGCTGGGAAAGATGCTTGAGGAAACACAGTCATTCGTCACCAGGGGGTTCGCTTGACCTGGCAGGAGAGAATCTGATATCTAAACAGTTCCCCGCATCCCTGAAGCGCTCTGAAAGTTCTCCAGCTAAATATTTGATACCACAGTAGATAACAGCCCAAGGCTCTTTCACCTAGTTCCTAGTTCGAGAAGGCAGCCCTTAGAGAGGCGAGGCCTGGCCAGTTCTGGCCGTGGCCAAAATCAGGCAGAAGTTGAGGTACAGGCATCTCAGCCCCACCTCAAGTATTTGGTGTCTTTTAACCTTGGTCAGCCCAACCCCCGGCCTGCCAAAGGTTGGTCCTCTGTAAATCCATGAAGAGAAATGGAATCTAAGCCCCCCCGCCTTTTTTTTTTTTTTTTTTTTTTTTGCCATAGGATACGTTCACTCACAGGAGAGAGACAGAGGAAGAGAGAGAGAGATCACTCTCCAGGGATGGGGCCAGGGTGGCGTAGTAGTTAAGGGTGCTGGACTCCCACATGCCCTACTGCAGTTCGAGTCCCAGACCTGGTGGCTTGCTTTCTCACTTTCTTTCCCCGTCTCTCTCTCATTCTATCCTTCTCTGATCAAATTAAAATGTAAATAAATATATAAATATCTTAAAAATAATAAATGAATTCTCTGTGAGATAAGCCTTACTACAATCTCTTTTCATCTCAGGATTTGGGGCATGCACGCATAATGTGTCCAGTGTGCTTTTCAGGCATCCAGGTCTGGGATGAGAACCAGAGAGTTGGCCATGTGGGACCCAGCACCTCAACCACCACACCACCTCCTGGCCCCTCTGAATCCTTTCCGAAGGCAATTCTCCCCTCCCCACCCCACTCCACCTGCCTCCCGCTGCTTTGTAGAAGTTTTGCTAGCAGGAACTGAAAAAATCACCATGACCCTTGTGTTCAGATCGTAGATGGATGTTGGTTTCAACATCCTTAGATTACAAAACAAAGTTAAGTGCTTGAATCCCCTCAGGGTGGTGGATACAGACAGGCCTGGCTGAATGAAAGAGCTGTTCTGTTTATACACCCTATTTTTCCAGAAGTGGGGATAAGGATGTCTCCAATTCCATGTTCTTGTAAGATAAGAAAATGAAATCACATTTCAAGTAATATTGCTTATAAGAGAAGAATGTCCCCCCTTAGGTTATAAGGTAAGGAGGCAGTGAAAGTAATTCAAGATGAGGTTTTTGGGCAGGAAAGACCTGAGTTCAAGTGTCAGCTCTAATATTTACTAAGGGTAGGAGCTCAGACAAATTAAGTGTCCTCCGGAAGCTTCAGTTTCCTTATCTGCAGAAGAGGGATAAAAGTATCTAGTCCGAGGGTAGTTGTGAGGATGAAGTAGAAAGGCATATAAAAAAGCTCTTACGGAGTGTCTGATACAATAAACACTCAGTAAATGGCAACTGTTGTGAGTAATGAGATCTCAACCGCTGAAACGAAACCTGGAGGCCCAGCCAAGGTGGCACAGGCAGTGGGGGCGCTGCCGTGCAGTGCTGGAACCAGCTGTGAAGACCTTGGGTGTACTTACTGAAGTCTCCGGGGACACACTTGGCACCCCCATGGGTGCGCCCATAGTCCTGGCTGGCTGCAGGGCTTGGGGGTGAGATCGTGGTGTGAGATCCTGTTAAAACCCCATCATAGCTCTAATAATAAATCTTGGAGACAGGAAAATGAGATCTCAAACATTAAAATAAAACTTAGACAGAGACAGCAGATGGCCTGGACTCTCACTGAAACCACGGCTGACCGCGGTTTAAGTCCTGAACTCAGTGGCTTGAAAGTCACACCAGGCACATGTGCATGCATGCTCAAAATCCTAAGAGAAGAATGGAGGAGAAGGGATTGGGGAGTGGCCAGCTCCCCCCGCCCCCAGCACCCGGGGGATTTCTCACTTTCCCCTCTCCTTCTCTGGCAAGTGCACAAGCCCTATGGCAAAAACATTAAAATAAATAAATAAATAAATAAATAAAATAAAACATAGAGACAGGATATATCTAAGAAAGTTTCAAAGAGGCATGATTATAGCCCAGAACACAGATTTATTCTTTTTTCTTCCTTTTATATAGAAAATTTCAAACAGATACATAAGTAAAACAGTATAATGAACTCTCAAATACCCAAAAATATGCAACTTCAACAATTACCAATCAAGGCCAGCTTTGTACCATTCATGCCCCCATAAAGAGGTCTAGTCTATTCTAAGCTAGTTATTTTGGCCGCAAGTATAGGTATTTTCTTATAGGAGAGGGAAGGTGGAAATGTGTTTCACACAGAGACTGAAAATGTGTTTCACACAGAGACTCACTTTGGGTGGTCACTTTTATCTTTGGATTCTCATTTCTTTATCTGTAAAATGAAGTTGAAAATTATATATGTATATATATATATATATATATATATATATACACATATATATATAATTTTATATATATATGTATATGTGTATATATATATATAAAATTTTTTATGGAGAGGTTTTTGCTATAGGGTGCGTGTGCTCGCCAGAAAGACTGAGAAAGACAGAGAGACAGAAAGTGAGAAATCACCCCCCAGGGAGGATGGCCACGCCGCAATCCCTTCTCCTCCATTCTCCTCTCGGGATCTTGGGCACACACGTACATGCGCCCGGCGTGAGTTTAAGCCACTGGGTCCGGATCTGGAACTGCAGTCGACTACACGGGAGTCCAGCAACATAGCCATTATACCAACTGCTGGTCCTGACAAAAATAATGTTTGCTATGCATACTTCACAAGGGTCTTGTGTATAGGAAGTGAGATGTTTGTGAAAGTTCTCAAAAAGGAAGTGCTGGAGCCAGCGGGTGATATGGTGGATAAGGTGCTGGACTCCCACATGGCTGACCACCATTCAAGTTCTGGACCTGGTGGTTTGCTTGCTCATTTTTTTCTCTCTCTGGTCAAATTGATTAATAATAATAATAATAGTTTTTTTTTTTTAAGGACATGCTACAACCCCACCTCTCTCCATGTGGCACCAAATATGTGCTCAACAAACATTTATTAAGGTTATTGTTAAGCACTAGGTTATAACTACAAAACCTCTTCTTCAAGATTAGGTCATATCCCTGAGCCTAGCTGCTCACGCTGCAAATGTGGTCGCTAAAACCACGAGGCCACAGAGAATGGTGACTCATTGCATCCCAAGCCAGCAGCACACCCTGTTGGACCAAGAGAGTCATTTCTCATATCACATGTCCTTACTCAATGTCAAGGCCTGGAAAATGTCAAATCATGTCCAAAGTCTCGAGTCCTATATCTCCATTAACGTTCAGGATGAGAATTCCAGAGCCAGTGGGCAAGACCTCAAAATTACATTTTGAAAAAGATTCTGTGACAAGCACAAGCTAAGTTATCCTTTCAAAAAGTATTTGGAGATAAGTTCTAGACATAGAATTTGGAACCGTGAGAGGAGGCCATAGAGGGATGCCTGACCCAAAGGCTGGCCTAAAACTGTTTGGGCTGCAGCAGGAGAGAGCTTCTTTCACTCTTGTTTTCCCTCCCTTAGAAGAGAATTTCAGAATTTCCTCCTTGCCACAACCTCTGCTTTCTGGTGACCATGAAAACAATGTTGTCCTATTCAACAGGGCCACACTTCCTATTTCCAGCTGTCCTTTTCCCATCTTCTTTCTCCACATTGAGGTCCCCCTGCAGACAGATTTCTCGGTCTGTAATTTTCTCACTGCTGGGTCCCAGCGGCTTTGCTTCCCCGGAGCGTGTCAGGGAGAAAGCAAAAATGAAAGGACTGAGGTCGTGTAAGCACACTGGGGCCCAGGTCACTGGCACCCTGAGTTTTTAATGAACATGGAGGCCAGGAACTTGAAAGGAAGGTCAGGGTTCACAGAAGAGCAAGCGCAATATGCATCTGGATTATTAAATCCTGACATGCAGGCATCGTGTTCCCCAGTCCCCACTCCTCTCAGGCAAAGAGCTGCATGAGCAGTCAGCGCTCCCAGTCTCTCAGAAACCTTGGACGTCACGCCATCGGATGAGAATGAAGGACCTTTGACCTTTGGACGTGTCCTAAGAATTGAGCTCCTACCCTGACTCTCCAGGTACCTGACTTTTCCATATTCCCAGAAAGAATCCAGGGTCAGGGCTGGCAGGTGGCGTGTTGGTTAAGGGCACTGGACTCCCACATGGCTGACCATAATTCTAGCCCCAGACCTGGCGGCTTTCTCTCTCTCTTTCTCTCTCTCTCTCTCTTGTCAAATATAAATTAAAAAGTCAAACAATTCTTTTTTAAAAGAATTATTTATTTAATTTTATTTATTCATTCATCTATTTTTAATTTGACCAGAGAAAGACAGACACACAGAGAGAAGGAAAGTGAGAAAGCAAGCCACCAAGTGTGGGACTCGAACCATGGTTGACCATGTGGGAATATCCAGCGCCCTAACCACCACGCCACCTGCTGGCCCCTCAAATAAAACAATTCTTAAAAAACAAAAAGAAAAGAATCCAGGGCCAAGTTTTCTGAGTGGCTCCAGAAGAAAGATGTGGCCAGGTCCAGCAGGTGATGTGTTGGTTAAGGTCTGGATTCCCACATGGCTGACAACTTTGTCTAGCTGGTCTAATTAAAAAACAATAATAAAAAATAAAATTAAGTGGATAATTTTTTTAAAAAGAGAGAGAGAAAGAGAGAGAGAGAGAGAGAGAGAGAAAGGGGGGAAAAAAGAAAGAAAGAAAGATGTGGCCTGCAGCTGGAAAGTCTTGCTCAGAGAATCCCGCTGGTCTGCTTTAATGCACCTGTTCCCTTCATTCTCACTTGGTCACACCTTTGAGTTTTAGAGATCTTGATGTCCTGATTCTGTCATTAGAGGGAATGTGTTTCCTGGGGAGGAACCAGTCTTTATTTCTTCCACTTTCTGAGTTGTTTTCTTTATTTGCTTCTAGGAACAAGAAACCATCTATTCTCTACAAAGAAGTGGTGTCTGTCTTTGATGGTGGTGGTGGTGGTGGTGGTTAAGCCAGAGGTGCTGGTATTCACATGGCAAAGGATAGGGAAGACCTAGAGGGAATCTTAGCATCCCTGAAAGATCTCAGGACCAGCAGATGGCGTAATGACTATGTTGCTGGACTCCCACGTAGTTGACCACGGTTCACGTCCCGGACCCAGTGGCTTAAAACTCACACCGGGCGCATGTGCATGAGTGCCCAAGATCCCGAGAGGAGAATGGAGAAGAAGGGATTGCAGCATGACCATCTCCCCTGGGGGGTGATTTCTCACTTTCTGTCTCTCTGTCTTTCTCTGTCTTTCTGGTGAGTGAACATGCCCTATAGCAAAAACCTTTCAAAAAATAATAACAGAACAAATGGAATTAAATAAATAATTCTTTAAAATAATCATAATAAATTTAAAATTAAATAATTCTTTAAAATAAATAAAGTTGTTTCTATTAACTTCCTAATTTCACTCATAGAAGCAAAATGGAATGAGAGAAAGCCCATGGAACTTTCCTACAGATCTTTGAAGATATCTATAATATCTTCACTAAGTCTTTTCTCCTGAAAGCCAAGCATTTCCACTTACTTCAGTGCTACCCTGTACAGGGAAAAAATAATTAACTGGAAGTAAAAGGTCCAAACCCCACCATTTACCAGCTGGGTGACCTTGGGAAAGTCATTTGACCTCTCTGAGGTTTATTTTCTTTCTCAATAATATGGAGATTATATATATATACACACACACATATACATATATCTTGCCTACTAATGGCAGGACTAAATGAGATAATATATGCCTACATTATTTTACGATTATAAAGCATTACACAAATGCTCCGTAATAACCATCATAACTCCTCTCTGTCCCACCTGACCTCCTCCGGATCTCTCCACTCCAGGACGTTCTGTTAAATGTAACATTTGTTGGTTCAGGAGGCGTCTGTGAGCCAAACTGCTAGGCACTGGGAAAAGAAAGACTAACAGGATGGTCTCTCACGTTATGGTAATCAGAGGATTATAACACACTTTCACTATGAGAGGAAAATAAAAGCCATTGTACAGACACGTACAGAGCATGCTGGGAATGCAGGAGAAGGGCTCCTAACTCAGATGAGGGAGAAAAAGGTGACACCTAAGCTGGGTCTGTAAGGCTGCAGAGGATCCATTCAGTGAGAGAAAGGTAGGAGGGCATTCTAGCATGGGATGAAGGTGTGCAAAGCCATGACTTTTAGAATAAAGGTAAGCTGTTTTGAATTCTAAAAACTATTGTTGCATTAATCAACAGAGAGAAATGTACTCCCATGAAATGAGAGAAAATATTTGTAAATCATATTTCTGATAAGGGTTAATCAAATATAGAAGAATTTCTACAATTCAACAACAACCTGACTGGCCCATTTTATCACAACTTTTAAAATAAAACATTTTGGGGGCCAGCAGATGGTGTGGTGGTTAAGGCAGTGTACTCCCATGTGACCGATCACAGTTCGAGTCCCGGACCTGGCAGCTTGCTTTCTCTCTTTCCCTATCTCTCTCTGGTCAAATGAAATAATAATTAATTAATTAAACAACAAATTCTTTTTTTTAAAACTTAAATTAAAAAATAAATGAAACATTTTGAGAAAGTTGGTGAAATTTGATATGGATTGGTATTATTGTCTGTTTTCTTAGCCATGATAACAAACTTTGGTTAGAGGACATGCCCATTCTGAGCAGGTGGATACTGAAAAATCCATTGGTGAAGTGTGGTCTACTGGACAGAAGCATTTCAAAGTAGAAATAACGTAAAGCCAAACTGGCCAAACAGCAACAACGGAATGCAGGTGGTAGACGTACAGTGTTCCTTGTGCTATCCTTTCAGTATTTTTCTCAATATTTTAAAATGATAATGAAACTTTGGGGAAAATAATTTAAGTCAACGTATGAACCCAGTTGAATAAAATATAAACAAGCCACCATAGGAGCAAAAGAAAAAAAGGAAAGAAAAATTTTTGTATTTCTTTTTAAATTTTTTAAAAAATAATTACTTATTTAATTTTATTCATTCATTTGTTTTTAAATTTGAACAGAGAAGGACACAGAGAGAGTGAGAAAGCAAGATGCCAGGTTTGGGATTCGAACCGTGCTCGGCCATGTGGGCATGTCCAGCACCTTAACCACCATGCCACCTGCTGGTCCCCAAAAATTTGATATTTCAACTTGAGTCAACTCTAGGTGTGGCTGCCAAAACATTCTAGGTATAAAACAAACAAAAAAGTAACCATGAGCGGTATTAATAGAAATATAGTGTCTGTTGTGTGATAGTGGACAAGTTATTTACCCTCTGTAAATTTCAGTACCTCCCCCCCAAAATAAACTCAGTTCCATTGAATGTAAAATGGGAGTTATAGCAATTCCTTGTTACTTGGAGTTAGGTCAAAAAAGAAATGAGACATTGTACCTAAGGTGCTTGAAACAAAAGCCAATATTCCTTAAGTGTCTAATAAGTAGCTGGTAGGACTAGAAGAATGAGGAAAATGTTTCAGTCCTTCCCAGGGCTGTGCTACAATAGTAACACCATGTAGCAGTTTCTATTCTGCCTTGGGCTGCTCCTGGTAATATTGGCATTGGTGTCATCTGATGAGCAGCAGGACAAGGAGGTAGTTTCACCTGGAATGGAAGAGGCTGGATCCAGGAAGGCATCGTGCTGACTTCTGACAATCGAAGGAATGGCATTAGGAGCAAAGGGTGAATGTTTCAGTAAACCAGGTCCCATCTTAAATCAAGAAAACCCTCAGAGCTGTTTAAAAAGGAAATTGTGAGCTCACTAGAAGAATCGGAGAATATTTTTTGTCAAATATGCCTCAGACAAGGGACGATAACCAGAATACATAGGGAACTCAAGGGACTTGGGGGGGGGGGGTGATTAACCCAATTAAAAGATGGGAAAATGAGCTGAACAAAAATCTTTCTAAGGAAGACATACAGCCAAAAATCATATGAGGAAGTGCTCAGTATCCCTCATCATAAGGGAGATGCAGATTAAAACCACAATGAGATACCACCTAACCTGTGTCAGAATGGTGAAGATTAAAAATACAAAAAGTGATAAGTGTTGGCAGGGATGTGGTGAAAGGGGAACCCTCCTACACTGTTGGTGGGAATGTAAACTCGTTCAGTCACAGTGGAAAACAATATGGAGATTCCTCAAAGACCTACAAATAGAACTACCATTTGATCCAGCAATCCCACTCCTGGGTATCTACCCAGAGAACAGGAGAATGTTGAGTCGGAAAAGTGCTTGCACATCAATGTTTATTGAAGCATTATTCACAATCACTAAGACATGGAATCAACCTAAATGTCCACAAACAGATGAATGGATAGAAAAAGTGTGGCACATATACTCTATGGAATACTACTCAGCCATAAAAAACCCTGGCATTTGATAGAAAGTGGTCAAATATGGGCGATCTGTTGCTGAGTTGTGAGCTCCCTGCTTCTGAGGATGGGTGAGCTTCAATCCGAGGCTGGCCAACCACTTGGTGAAGACATTCTTTCAGTCGTGAAGAGGATTAGGCCAGAGGATCTTTCCAGTCCCTTCCAACCCAGAGAATCCAAGATTTTCTAAAATATGGCACCTGGGTGTGAATAAATGCTATAGAGTTGAGTTAGCAAGACAAATATATTCCTTAATATAGTTACCATTGTCGCTTAAATCTTGAAGATCTTTATCTTATATAAGAAGACAAAAACAGAAATCAAATAGATTTTCTATACTGGTCAGCTATTACTATTAGACCATCTAGACCGAGTGTTGAATCTGTCATCTTTACTCTCACATTTACTTATTTATCTTTCAGTATTTTAAATACATTTATAAGATCTATATCCTGGGTATAAGAATACAAAAATGAATGGATGAAACATTTAATAGACACAAAAGCAAAAAGTTACTGTTGATTATAATGTATATAGTAATGTCTTTGACTCAACACATATGCACTGTATTCATGCTAGGAAAAACTATGTTGCACATTGTAGAGATATACCGTGATAAATGTGAATGTAAATATATACATAAATTTAAAATTTTTTAGAAGAATAGACATAAAAGGAAGTGATAACAGCAGTGGAGTAAGTGCCAGCAATGGGGTTCACAGGCATGGACTGCATAAGCAAAGACAGAGCTTCACAGTGTCTAGAAATGGTGGAGAAGGCTTCCTTGAGGAAGTGCCATTTGAACTACATCATTGAAGATAGAGAAGTATTTCCCAGACATAGTAATGGGTAGAAAGTCATCAAGGCAGGGCCAGTAGATGGTGTGGCAGTGATGTTGCTGGGACTCCTATATGACTGACCGTGGTTCAAGTCCTGGACCCAGTTGATTGAAACTCATGCCAAGCATGTGTGCATGTGTGCCCAAGATCCTGGGAGGAGAAGGGATTGCAGTTTGGCCATCCCCCCCGGAGGGTGATTTCTCACTTTCCCTCTCACTGTCTCTCCCACTGTCTCTATCTCTCCAGCATATGCATGTATGCATGCATCCTAAATCCTAAGGCATAAACCTGGTGAAAAAAGAAAAGAAGGAAGGAAGGAAGAAAAGAAAACGATCAAGGCAAATGGAAGAACTTATCAAAGTCAAGGTAGGGGACCAGCAGGTGGCATGGTGGTTAAGGTGCTGAACTCCCACATGGCTGACTGCAAATCCTGGATTCAGCAGCTTGAAAATCATGCTGTGTGTGTGTGTGTGTGTGTGTGTGTGTGTGTGTGTGCATGCACTCGCCCAAAACCCCAGGAGGAGAATAGAGGAGAAGGGATTGCAGCATGGCCATTCCCCGGGGGGGAGAAAGTTCTCCTCCCTTCTAACTGTCTCTCTCCAGCAAGCCAGCAAGCACACATGCCCTATGGAAAAACGAAGGAAAAAAAGATAGAGGGCTGGCCTCATAGCCTAGGGTTTAAGGGAACTGTATCCCACATGGGCGTCACTAACTCAAACCATGTCCCTGGTGGCTCATGTAACATACTGGGCACATGTGCCTGAATGTCTAGAACCCCAACAGAATGGAGAAATGGGGGGTATGCCCACTGCGGGGTGCTTTCCTTCTCTACTCCCCCTCCCCCTGGCCCTGTCTTTCTCTCTGGCAAGAGCATGCCTCTCTGGCAATTAAAAAAAAAAAATCAAGATGGAGTCCCGAGTTTTAGGTAAGACTAGATCTCAAGGACATATAAAAGCCAGGAACACCAGAAATATGTGTCAATTCTACGTGGAGAGGGGGAGAGACCTTAGCACTTTCACATTCAGCTTTCTCTTCCCTCTCTTCTCCCTGCTTTAGAGCCTCTCTCCTAAAGCCAGTATCTTTTCATTCTTTGAGCTGGTGACCCCATTCACACTGTTTTTAGAGTTTTTCTCACCTCTTCATGTTCCTGCATTGTAAGAGGGTTTGCTGGTCTAGTAACATTGACTTGGTCTCTCCCTAGTTGTAGATTTCAAATTCTTTGACTCCCCCTTCCCTCAAAAAAAAAAAAAAAAAAAAAAAAAAAATACATTCTACCCTTTGATGGGCTCATTGTGGTCCCACCAAGACACTCCCTGAAGGCTTGTCTCATGTAAGATTTTGGGTTCCCCTGGGACCAGCAGTTAGTGTAATGGCTATGTTGCTGGACTCCCATGTAGTCGACCACGGTTCGTGTCCTGGACCCGGGTGGCTTAAAACTCATGCCGGGGCGCGTGTGCATGCATGCCCAAGATCCCAAGAGGATAATGGGGGAGGTGGAATTGCGGGGTGGCAATCCCCCCTGGCGGGTGATTTCTCACTTTCTGTCTCTCTCTCTGTCTCTGTCTGTTTGGCGAGTGCAAGCGCCCTATAGCGAAAACCTCTCCAAAAAAAAAAAAAAAAACAGATTTTGGGTTCCTCCACTATGCCTCTGGTGAATTGAAATCCTGTTTTCCATTTCCTCAGCTAAGGAGCAGAGCTGATGAGGGGCGACTGAAAGTGAGAGTGGAAAGGAGATTCATGAAGCTTTAACTTGGCCTTATAAAAAGGAACTCTAAATCCTACCCTACTCCGCTTAGACTCTCACCGTTGTCTAATGATTTTTACAGATTCTCGGCAAAAATTGATATCCCCTTTGGTCAAGGACTGACTATCTCCAAAGTAAGTGAAATATGGTGTGCTTGGAGCCCCTGAGCTGTGAACATCACCAAGATCCATTATTTCAGCATGGTTGTCTCCAGACTGGCTCCAGCACATGAGGAAAGGACTTGGTAAGAAGCCTGACTCCTGCCTTCCCATAAAGTCTTGAATCCATTTGATACCTCTTACTGGTAAAAGCTCAGGTGAAGGGATGCTGAAGCCGGACAAGGGTTGGGATCTCTAAATATGTTGAAAATGCTATCTGTTCTTTCTCAAACATGTCTCTCTCATTCGGGTATTTGCTCTATGATAGCCTTTTGCCTTGGCAGCTGGTGAGTCTCTGCCTTGTATTTCGAAACCGATAAGGAAAGGCAAGATTCTCCCACATGGTTCACTCGGAGCACTTGGGGAGGAAAGGCCGTGATGGCATGGCCTGTGCGGCCTCTCACCCAGGGGTTGCCCACCTCCACATTCTGTGTGCCCTGCTCATTTGGAGAGCAGAAGGTAAGGGAGGGGGGAAGGGGGCCTTCTCTGAGGGCCTCGCAGGCAGGCGCTAGCGAGCTCCTTATCTGCAGACTTGGCAAATTCTTTACAACATCTGATCAAGGAAGGCCTTTTTTGATGTTTCTGCATGTTCTCGATTTACTGCCCTGCTGCTGGGATGTGACAAGATGCCCTTATCAGGAGCCCCTTCAGAGCTTTCCAGGCGGGTTGCAAAGTCTGCGTATTTTTAAATAAACAGCAAGCCAGTTCCAGAATGTTGCTTCTTTGAGGCTAAAGCAACATTTGGATAGGAGAGCAAATGCCAGACCCAAGTGATCTCCTGCCCTTTATCTGGTTCTGTACCCCTCCTCTCTCCTCTTCCTGTCTCCCCTCAAGCTCCCCATCGTGTTCATTCTGCTCTCAGGACCCTCTCTGTATGTCTCTGGGACCTGGGCTGAGTTACGGGAAGCTGCTCGCAACCTCCAGGATTCTGCCTTGTATCTCCTCGAGCCTGGCTCTGCGGACGACAGACGGAGACTCGCGGGGAGAAGGGGCTGGCCGTTTGAACTTTCCATCTGCTATTCCCCCAAGCCTGCAAAGTTCTGATCTGTATGTCTAGTATGGGGGGCTCCAACCAGGTGAGGAGAAGGAAGGGGCTGTGGACAGAGGCTGATTCATGTGAGAACAGCCAAGTCGTCAGTGTGTGGTCTCAAACTATGGAGGGAAAAGCTTCACTTCCTTACCCGCTCCTGTATCATGACTCCCACTCCCTGGGAAGTCATAATGTCCTCATCCCGTGCCCACTGGAAGAATCTGGAAAGAGATGTCCTCAAAGAGGATGCTTCCCAAAGACACTTTAATAACTCCCTTTCCATTTTCCTAGGCCTGCTATAGTACAACACACCTGAGCCCTTCAATTTCAAGATCAATCATGTTCAAAGTGCCCATATCTTTTCTTTCTCTCTCTCTCCTTTTCTTTCTTCCCTCCTTCCTTCCTTCCTTCCTTCCTTCCTTCCTTCCTTCCTTCCTTCCTCCCTCCCTCCCCTCCCTCCCTCCCTCCTCCCTCCCTCCCTCCCTCCCTCCTTCTTTCTTTCTTTCTTTTGTATTTATCTTATGGGGCCAGCAAGTGGCATGGCAGTAAAGGGTGCTGGACTCCCACATGGCCGACCATTGTTCGAGTCCCAAACCTGGCAGCTTGCTTTCTTACTTTCCCTCCTTCTCTTTCTCTCTCACTCTGTCCCTCTCTGACCAAATTTAATAAATAAATAAAGTTAAATAAAATAATTCTTTAAAAAATTATCATATGTAACTTTATTTATTTATTTATTTTAATTTGGCCAGGAAGGAACAGAGAGAGAGAAGTGAAAAAGCAAACTGCCATGTCTCAGACTTGAACCTCCATCAGCCATGTGGCTGATTCAGCGTCTTTAACCACCATGCCACCTGCCAGCCCCAATGCCCATATCTTTTCAAACTTGAAGAAGACAACACTGGGCCAGCTGTGGCATGGTGTTTGGAGCAGCTGGATCCCACATGACTGTGTGGTTTGGGTCCCAGACCCTATGGCCAGGTAGGGACCAGCAGTTAGCGTAATGGCTATGTCACTGGACTCCCACGTAGTCTACCGCGGTTCGCGTCCTGGACCCGGTGGCTTAAAACTCATGCCGGGCGCGCCCAAGATCCCGAGAGGAGAATGGAGGAGAAGGGATTGCGGCGTGGCCATTCCCCCTGGGGGGTGATTTCTCGCTTTCTGTCTCTCTATCTCTCTCTGTCTGTCTGGCGAGCGCACGCACCCTATAGCAAAAACTTCTCAAAAAAAAAAAAAAAAAAAGAAAGAAAGAAAGAAAGAAAAGAAAAGAAAAGAAAAGAAAAGAAAAGAAAAGAAAAGAAAAGAAAGAAACATGCCAGGCATATGTGCATGTGCCCAAAATCCTGAAAGGAGAAGTGGAGAAAAAGGGACAGTGACACAGCCATCCTCCATGGGGGGGGAGGGAAGTGCTTCCTCACTTCCCCTCTCTGTACCTCTTCAGCCAGTGCACATGCCCTCTAGCAAATTAACAAAAACAAACACCCCAAGTGGAAGATCCTTAAAGCAAAACCTCCCATCATGGCCAAAACCTGGACCGTTAGACCACATCTGCAATTCAACCAGTATCTGGCTTGGACTCTATTTGTAGGAATTCTCAGTCTCTAAGGATTACACGTAGAGTCCCTTGTGAAACTTAGTGATACTGACTATTTGAGTAGTCTGCCTCATTTCTCTTTTCCAAGCGGAGAAAGAGAAAGTGGTGATCTAAGACACTGAAGGCCTGAAGGCCTCATGGCTAGGGATGGGAGTGAGGGCAGGATGAGTGTGGAAGAGAGGTCACCATTCTCAATGTATTATATAGGGCCGGCAGGTGGCGTGGTGGTTGAAGGCGCTGGACTCCCACATGGCCGACCGTGGTTCAAGTCCTGGATTTGGTGGCTTGCTTTCTCACTTTCCCTCTCTCTCTGTGTCTGTCTGATCAAACTGGAAAGTAACAATAATAATAAATAAATTTAAAATAAAATAATTATTTAATAAATAAATAAATAAATAAATAAATAAATGTATTATATATTCCACTTAAGTGAATTCATACAGATTCTTTTTTTTAAAAAAAGAATTACTTTATTTAATTTTATTTATTGTCATTATCTTTTCATTTGATCTGAGAGAGAGAGAGAGAAGGAAAATAAGAAAGCAAGCTGCCATGTCCGGGATTCGAACAGCAGTCAGTCATGTGGGAGTCCAGCGCCCTAATATACCACCCACCGGCCCTGGATTCATACAGATTCTTGAGAACCAGAGACAAAAAATAAAATGATAGATCATTTTTCAGATATGTTATTTTGGATATGTCAGTTGTCTTCTTTGAGCCTCAGGCTTCTCGCATGTAAAGTGAGAGTAATGACCATATTAACCTCCCAGAGGTGTGATAAGAATTAAGGGCTAACAGCAAAGTGCTATATAAATGTCAGTTACAACAATGATAACAGAGCTACTAACAGCTGCCACCAAGAAGAGAGGTCAGAGGACCCGCAGGTGGCATGGTGGTTGAGGCACTGGGCACTCCCACATGGTCAACCACAGTTTGAGTCCCAGGCCTGGTGGCTTGCTTTCTCACTCCTTCTTTCTCTCTCCTCTCTCTCTCTCCCCCTCTCTCTCTTTGAGTCTCTCTCTGGTCAAATTAAAATTTTAAAAATGAGGGACCAGCAGTAATGGCCATGTCGCTGGACTCCCATGTAGTTGACCATGGTTCGAGTCCCGGATCCGGTGGCTTAAACTCACGCTGGGTGCGTGTGCATGCGTGCCCAAGATCCCAAGAGAAGAATGGAGGAGAAGGGATTGCGACGTGGCCACCAACCCTGGGGGTGATTTCTTGCTTTCTGTCTCTCTGTCTCTCTGTCTTTCTGACAAGCGTACGCACCCTATAGCAAAAACCTCTCAAAAAAAAAAAAAAGGAAAAAAATGAATGAATAAATAAAATTAAATAAATAAATAAAAGAAGAAGAGAGGTACAAGGAAAGCGCTGTGAAAGAAGTAGAATGGCTTGGACTGGACGACAGTGATAAAGGGAGTGGAGCTGGGACAGCTGCCTTCGCCTAGGTCATCTGCACTTCCTTCCTTGGGATAGCGGAGCCTCTCCTCCCTGTCTACACTGCTTCTCCACACTAATGCTCCTTCCCCTTATCACAAATTACATAGACACTGCTCAGCAAATGTTTGCTCCCTAGGAATGGCTGGCAATGAGGCAGCTGTCTTCCTGAGCCAGAGGATTTGTATGGATTAAGTGACTGATGCAGCCCTAGAGGTCAAGTCCATGAACATAATTTGCAAGAGAAAGAATTCCTCTAACTTCTCACCACCTGCCTGCCCCAGTCCTTCCCTGCCTAGGCTATCCTGCCTGTGTCAGTAGAAATACAGCATCTTGGGACTGGCAGGTGATGTGGGACTGAAGGCGCTGGACTTCCACATTGTCGACAGTGGTTCAAGTCCTTGACCTGGTGGCTTGCTTTCTCACTTTTCCTGTCTCTCTCTGGTCAAATTTTTAAAATAATAATAATCAATAAGATAAAATTAAGTAATCATTTTTTTTTTTAGAGAGAGAGATTTTTGCTAGAAGGTACGTGTGCTTGCTGGACAGACAGAGAGAGACAGAGACAAAAAGCAAGAAATCAACCCCCAGTGGGAGGATGGCCACACCATAATCCCTTCTCCTCCATTCTTCTCTCAGGATTTCGGAAACACATGCATATGCACCTCGTGTGTGTTTCAAAGCCACCGGGTCCAGAACTCAAACTGCGGTGGGTCGGTCGACTACTTGGGAGTCCAGTGACATAATCATTATGGCATCTGCTGGTCCTTAAATAATTCTTTTTTTTTTTTTTTTTTAAAGAAATACAGCACCTAGATCAAGGAACATAATATTGCTACTCTGCTTGGAACTGATCTGATCACACTCTGTATTTTCGGTTCAGTTCTGGGCTTCTTATTGTACGGACTAGATCAAGCAAGGGAGAGCCGAATGAGGAAAGATCTGGAAATCAGACCTCAGGAGGAACAAAGGAAAGAATCGAGAATGGATAATGCTGGAGGGAAGGGACACACGTCAGCAGTCTTCACGTATTTGGAGAGTGGCGTGTGGAGAAGAATTTCAGTTACTGTGTTGGCTCCCTGAGGCAGCAAGAAGTAGGATCAAGGAGTGCAAGATCCAAGAAGACAAAGTCTACTCAGTAGAAAGGACCATCTTTGGGCCAGCCCATGGCGTGGTGTTTGAGGAGGCTGGATCCCACGTGGCTGACTATGCAGTTTGAGTCCCAGACCTGGCAGTTTGAGAAACATGCCAGGTGCACCGTGTGCCTGCAACATCCAGAAAGGAGAAATGGGAGAGAAGGGTTTGTGGCATGGCCATTCCCTAGAGGGAGTGCTTTCTGACATTCTCTTTCTGTTTCTCTGTACCCTGGTGAGGGCATGATCCCTGTAGCAAAACTAAAGAGAAAAAAAAAAAAAATGAGGCGTCACCTAGAGCAGGAATTTCTCTATATTTGCCTAAGGCCAGGAGAAAAACACTTTGCTGGAAGTGTTTTTGCTGCAAGCAGATTTAAAAGCAATTTTTCCTGGGATCAACGGGTGGCATAGTAGTTGGGATGCTGGACTCCCACATGGCCAACTGTGTTTCAAGTCCTGGACCTGGTGGCTTGCTTTCTCACTTTCTCTCTCTCTCTCTCTCTTTTTAAGAATTTATTTAATTTTATTTATTATTTTTAATTTTCTATAGGGCACATGCACTCACCAGAAAGAGAGAAAGAGAGAAAGTGAGAAGGCAAGCCACCAGGTCAAGGATTTAAACCATGGTTGGCCATGTGGGAGCCCAGCATCTAGAACTGCCACCCCACCTGCTGGCCCCTCACTTTCTTTCTCTCTGTCTCTTTCTCTCATCTCTCTTTAGTGAGTGTATGTGTCCTATAGAAAATTTAAAAGATAATAACAATAATAATTAATTTAATTAAATAATTTTTAAAGTCTATTTACCCTTTTGTCTCCATTTCCTTAAACCAAGCTCCTCACAGGGTTGTGTGTGGGGAGGGTGTGTCTATGTATGTTGGGAGGAGGGGCTGTCATCCTAAATACATGGCCTATTTTGCATATGCGCACCAGCTGTACAAAAAGAAAATGGTATGTTGCCTTTGGATATGTGATGGCGGGCGCTCTCATTGTGCAGAAAGACCTGCTATTGAGACCCTTCAGGAACTTGTGCCTGTCCTCTCTTCTCCTCTTACTACAGATGGAGGACTTCAGACCTTGTTGCAGAGTGGACGTTGTGACTCCGCAAACTGCTCCCAGTTCTAGGCTGGAGTGGGAAGGGTTCCGGGGGTGAGGAGTTGAACGCTGTGTGGCTGCTGGAACACCATCTGGGTCTTAAAATCTGCCTCGGTTGAAAAGAGAACATTAGAAGAGGCTTCCTCTAGGCTCTCATGTGACCCAAGACAAGAATTTGAGTTATTTCTGAGACTAGGCAAACATTTACACTTGTCACAAAAAATAACATTAGAAATTAAACTTAGAGTTTCTGGAAAGGAGAGAAAAAAGGGAGAGGGCCCAGATATTTTCCATTTCCTAAGAGAGGAGCCTGACATTGGGAGCAGCTCAGAACCCATCTGGCACAGAAGACACACCAAACAGGAGGTTTGAGATACCTCTTTGATTAAACTCAGATCTAAGGTCTTGTTTGTGTCTGGAGATTTGTGTACAAGACAGCTGGAGTAGAGGGGCCGGCAGGTGGTGTGGTGGTTAAGGGCGCTGGACTTCCACATGGCCAACTGAGGTTCGAATCCTGGACCTGGTGGCTTACTTTCTGACTTTCTCTCCCTATCTCTGTCCCTCCTTGGTCAAATTAAAATGAATAAATGAAGTTTAAAAAAAAAAAAGAACTGTAGAGAAAGAGGAAAGCAACATTTTGAAACTTTCAACTCAGAGTGCAGAGACAGAGGAAGGCCCATCTCTATTGCACAGAAAATCTTATTCAAAAAGAAACAAAATGTTCTCTAGCAAAATAAGAGTTTTTCATAAGGGGAGGATTTGAGAAGATACTCAAAAGATTACTTTTGGGACCATCAAGGTGGTGTGAATGTTTAAGGCAGCTAGATCCCACATAGCCCACTGTGCACTTCAAGTCCCAGCCCTGGCAAATTGAAAATCACACCAGGCACATGTGCCAGGCTCATGTGCAAGCATGCCCAGAATTCCAAGAAGAAAAGGAAGGAAAATGAATTGTGGTATGGTCATCCCCCAGGGGGTGATTTCTCACTTTCCCTTTCTCCTGTGACAAGTACAAGAGCCTCGTAGCAAAAAAACAAAACAAACAAACAAACAAAAAAACAGAAACACAAAACAGGGACCAGCAGTTAGCGTAATGGCTATGTCGCTGGACTCCCATGTAGTCGACTGTGGTTTGCATCCCGGACCTGGTCGCTTAAAACTCATGCTGGGCACGTGTGCGTGCGTGCCCAAGATCCTGAGAGGAGAAGGTATTGCCACGTGGCCATCCTCCCTGGGGGTGATTTCTCGCTTTCTGTCTCTCTGTCTCCCTCTGTCTGGTGAGCGCACACGCCCTATAGCAAAAACATCTTCAAAAAAAAAGAAAGAAAGAAAGAAACACAAAACAAACAAACAAACCCTTTGATAGATTTATTTAATTCACATTTGAAATTTTTATTTTTTTTAAATTAGGTAAGATGTTAAAGAACCCAGGTTGGGACTGGTATTGGACACTACTAGATACGAATTTTCTTTTATTTTTGTATTTGCTGTTTTGTTCTTTATCATGAAATTCAAGTAACAAAGATGAGCTCTTTTTCTTTTTCCTACTTAAGGCAGGAGGACTCAGTTAAATCCTATTAAATTTGGGCTCCAAAACAGCCATATGAAAACCAGAAGAGGGATGCAGTGATTAAGGTGATGGACACTCCCACATGGCTGACCACGGTTCAAGTCCTGGACTTGGTGGCTTGTTTTCTCACTTTCCCTTTGTTTCTCTCTGGTCAAATTAAAATAAATGAACAAATAAATTTTTTTAAAAAAAAGAATTATTTAAAAAAAAAAAAACCCAGAAGGAAAAAAATTGGCTATTCAGATCTTTAGTATTCTGTGAAGAAAACATAGGATATTACCCATATTTGGGTTTTTTCTTTTTTTTTTCCTACATTATCTTAATTTTTGCTTTTCCCCTGAGTATTTAGCCACATGCCATCGAACACGGAGATTTAGTTTCTTCCCTCTTTTCCTTTTCATTCTGGGAATCTCGTAGAGATAAACTAGATTGAGGAATTTTTAACAAAAAGCCCTTTTCTTTTTTCACCTTTATGTTGAGAACTGCTCTGTTTTCTACTCATGCTTCTCTGAAGTTTCATTTTACACCACATACAGTCAAAATAGAAACTTTTATGAAGTAAAAGAAAAAGAACCCCTTTCCAAACAGGTGCCAGTACCTGGGGTTTCCCTGTAGGATGGCTTCTCCATCCATTTTCTACCAATAGACACATGGAGCTAGGCCTTTAAATCCTTTACATTTCCAGAGTCAAATCCTTCCCTAGCTTTACATTTATTTGCTAAGGTACAAGGGGCCCAAACAAGGTAAATGAAAAAAAAAAAAAAAAACTCCATGGGAGAACATTTGGATCAGCCTCACCCTAAAGCTGTATAGCGAAAACTGTCATTTGCAGAGCAGGCAGGTGACATAGTTAAGGCGCTGGACTCCCACATGGTCAATCACAGTTTAAGCCCCAGAACTGGTGGCTTGCTTTCTCACTCTTCCTCTCGCTGACTCTGTCTCCTTCTAATCAACTTGAAGAATGATAGGGCCTGGCAAGTGGTGTAATGGTTAAGGGCACTGGACTCTCACATGATTGACTGCAGTTCGAGTACCGGACCTGGTGGCTTGCTTTCTCACTTTCTCCCTCTCTCTCTGTCTGTCCCTCTCTGGTCAAATTAAAATAAATAAAGTTAAATAAAATAATTATTTTTAAAAATTGAAAAATGATAATAAATAAAAATTAAATAAATCATTCTTTAAAGAAAAACAACATTGTTTTTTTGCCCGAGACAAAGTTTCTTTAATGGAAGATAGGAAAGATGGAAGTGTCCTTCTCTCTCTATCTCTTCATTATCTTCATGGTAACCCATTGATTATGGTAATACTGTTAGACTAATAAAACCTTTGGAGCTAACATCATTTCAAAACACCATTCTAGGGTGCCTGTCTTCTAGACAGGAACATTTTGCTTCAACATCCTTTTGTTCGATACACATTTACTGAGCATCTGCTATGTGTTGGGCTTTGTTCTAGGCACTAGAAGTGGACTAATGAACAAAACAGACTAAAGTGCCTGCCTGGGTGAATTTTACACTCTAGAATGTTAGCAAGTGAGAGATCATTTTTAATATATACTTGCTGGGAACACAAGTGTCACTTCTTTTTTTCTTTAAGAATTATTTATTTAATTTTATTTATTCTCTCATTTATTTTAGTTTGACCAGAAAGAGACACAGAGAGAGGAAAAGGGAAAGTGAGGAAGCAAACCACCAGGTCCAGGACTCGAACCATGATCAGCCATGTGGGAGTGTTTAGGCCTTAACCACCACACCACCCACTGGCCCTCAGTGTCACTTCTTAATTATATTAGCTCTTTTAGTATCTTTAGAAAGAGAGTTCATACTTACAAGTTCACTGAGTTTCCCTACCATGAAGCATGGCTGGCAATACCAACCATGTGCAGATCCCTGACCCTTCACAATCCTGGATCCTCCTCCTACCTCGACATCCTCCATATACTCCTTTCCTTAAAAGACAGTCCTATCTGCTGAGCTGGCTCCCCTCCAGGAGGCCCAGGTTGCTTGTCCAGCAAGAGTGGAGAGACCAGGGCATGACCCCACGACCAGGCCCTTCCACCCACCCTGCTAGCCTGAGCAATCCCCTGGATGAGCAGCTCCACCAGGGCTAGGGAGTGGGGGACTGCAAACCATTTCAGGGCTGAACTCTCCATGAACCAGGAAGGGAAGCTGGTGAGGACTACAGAGCCGAGCCAGCAGGGGCAGGCTGGGGAGGCCAGGCTTCTGGGTAAACCTCTCTGGCTGAGTAAATATTGAGCTGCCTCATCTCCAAGGTGGGGGCTGAAATGGAGCTGTCAGGCCAGAGTAAACTGAAGGGATCTTCAGGCCTCTAAGGAGCAGAGGGCGCATGCTTTGTGGGGCTCCCTCCCTCCTTGGTTCCCCTCCAGGCAGAAAGGGCTGTGGGGCTGGAATTGTCTGGACCTGGGCCAGTGCTCTTGAGAGTTTGAAGGAAATGGGGGTAGAGAAAGAGTGATTTTAATTAGCTGTAACTAGGCCAGGAGACTCTATCCAACAGGATGCTTCTCTACCCCAGTCTCCGACCCCCAACTCCCATCAAGCTTGCATTCTTTCTTACCTACGTCTTCTATTCTCAGAGGAAAGGATGAGTCAAGCTGCAGTGGGATAATTCAACTTATATTAAAAATTGAGAAAGTAGGCCCAGAGAGGTGAAGTAACTTACCTGAGGACACAAAGGAGGCCCTTGGTAGAGTAAGCTCAGGTCTCTTGATTCCCTACAAAATTGCTTTTTCTCTGAAGTGTCTGATTCATGTCTTTCCCAATGAAGAGAGCAACAGTGGAGAAGGTCCAGAAGGTCAGCCTTTGAGCTGAAATCTGCAGCTGCTTGAGCCTTCCCTGTTCTCTGAGGAATAGACATTAAATACTCTGCATTTCCAACTCCTGTCCCACCCAACTCCTGTCCCACACATTCTGGTTATATAAAGCATTTAGAGAGCCAGGGAAATAGCAAAAGCTAAAGCATCTGGAATACTGTGGTTGAGTCATATGGGGGAGGTCATGCAAGGAAGTCCTTACAGCTGGACTGAGTCACCAGGAAAAAAATCTGATGCGGGGGACACCAATCTCATGGAAGGCAGTGAGAATGTGCTCCCAGAGTTACACAATGAGGTTGTCCCGTCAAGAGCATCCCTCGTTATATGGAAGCCAGTGTTCTGTGGGACTCCCCTGAAGGCTTTCGCTCATAACTATTTTATTCCCTAGCAGCAAGTCCCATGGTTACGGTGCCACACGGGTCTGCGGATGCAGTGCAGAGGGACCAAGGCTGGTGGATATTGCTTCCACCATGCCAAGAGCAAGAATAACTCAGTATGAGAAATGGGGGGCTGGCCAATAGCATGGTGGTGAAGGCGGCTGGATTCCACATGGCTGACTGTGCGGTTTGAGTCCCAGATCCAGCGATTTCAGAAACACACGAGGCACGTATACACATATACCTGAAATTCCAAGAGGTGAAAGAAAGAGAAGGGATTGTGGTATGGCTCTCTCCCCCACCCAGGCAAGGGGAGGTGCTTTTTCACTTTCCCCCTCCCTCTCCCCGTCTCTCTCCAATGAGCACACGTGCCCTATCACACACACACACAAAATTTTAGGTTTTTTTTTTTTTTTTTTTTTAACCATGAATCAAATTTCCCCACTAGGAGAATTTTATTGATTACTTTATTTCCTCACAAAAAGCCAACTGTAATCAAATGAGGTGAACATTCACCTCAAGATTTTGTCATCTTGGGATCAGCAGTTAGCGTAATGGCTATGTCGCTGGACTCCCACGTAGTTGACTGTGGTTCGCGTCCCGGACCCGGTGGCTTAAAACTCACGCCGGGTGTGTGGGTGTGCGTGCCCAAGATCCTGAGAGGAGAATGGAGGAGAAGGGATTGCGGCGTGGCCATCCCCCCTGGGGGGTGATTTCTTGCTTTCTATCTCTCTGTCTCTCTCTGTCTGTCTGGTGAGCGCACGCACCCTATAGCAAAAACCTCTCCAAAAAAAAGGAAAAAAAAAAGATTTTGTCATCTTCATAATAAAACAAGATGAAGCTTAGAACTGGATCATTTGACCCTTTCTCTTATCTCCTCCCAGTTCATAATGCTTACATCTCTAATAGCCAGCATCCTCTTAGACCTGCAGCTGGGCTCAACACATTCAAGCCTCAGCACCATCTTCTTTGTAGTTTTGCCTTTTCCTGGAAAATAGGCTTAGTCTGTCCACCACAGCCACTCTGCTTCCTGTCATAACACCACCTTCCCTGAGTGTACAGAGAATCCTTGCCCTTTTTGCACTGTGTCACTTTATAAGGTTGGTGCTTGCTACACTTTTTACAGAAAGTCCAACAAGTTTTAGGAATGTTCACCATGTTTGCGGGCCTGCTATCTACACAGGAAGAGGAAGGCCAAAATTTTAGGGTTTTTGCCATAGGGTACATGCACTTGCCAGAGAGAGACAGCGAGAGGGAAAATGAGACATCACCCTCAGGGGGGGTGGCCATGCTACAACCCCTTCTCCTCCATTCTCCTCCTAGGTTTTGGGACACACAAGCACACTTGCCCAGTGTGATTTTCAAGCCACTGGGTCCAGGACTTGAACCATGGTTGGCCATGTGGGACTCCAGTACCTTGACTACCATCCCACTTACTGACCCCTGCAAAATTTTTTTAAGTAAAAAATATAATAATAATAGGAAAATGTTTTGTCAGAATATAAAGACTAGGAAATCGCTACTGAACTATGTGTCAAGCAGTATTCTAAGCCCTTCCTACATATATCATTTATTCTTCAACATCCCTCATTTTACGTTGGAAGAAATGGAAGCACAGGGAAAGTGCTGGCATAAGCTCCCCCAACTAAGAGAGAACCACACTGAAAACTAAGTTGTACTCCAGAATCCTTGCCCTCTACTCTAAACCAGGAATCTGAAATGTCTGCCTTTAAGACTTCCTGGTTGCTTTCCCATACTAGAGAAGGGAGGCAAAGATTGGGAGGCAGGTGGATAGGTGGGACCAGAAAAAAAAAAAAATGGAAGGGGTCTCTTGCACCTGGAGTATTCTCAGCCACTATGCCCCACACACTTATCAAGGATCAAACAAGATACATTAGGAGCCAGCCAGGTGGTGTGGGGGTTAAGGCAGCTGGATCCCACATGGCTGATCTGTGGTTTGAGTCCCAGACCCAGTGGCTTGATAAATCCCTACTGGAGTTGGAGTCTTCTCACTTTTCCTCTCTCTCTCTCTCTCTCTCTGGTGAGTGCAAGTGCTCTATAGCAAATTTTAAAATAATAATTACTAATTAATTTCATTTAATAAATTATTGTTTAAAAAAGAAAATTATGCTGGGCATATGTGCATGCATGCCCAAAATCCCAAGGGGAGAATGAAGAAAAGAGGATTACAGAATGGTCATCCCCCTGGAGGGTGATCTTTTATTTTCTCTCTCTCTGTCTCTCCAGCAAGCACACACACACTATAGCAAAGACAAACAAAAAAGATATAAATATTTGAAATGGGTATATTCAAGATATGCCCTGGAATAGACTGGGAACTGTAGAAAGAGGAGAGCACTTTTTAATAATGATAGTGCTTGTTACAGCTCACATTTGGAACTGCTGCAGACATTTGTGTATATTAACTCTTTTAAACCCAACATCAACCCTATGAAATAGTACCCATAATAGTACCCATTTTGTGGATAATGAAACTGGGCACAGAGTGTTAAGGAACCCACTCACGGTCACAGCCTAGAGGCAGGCAAGGCTTGGATTGGAACCCGAATATTCTGGATGTGTTCCCCAAATCCTTGCCCCACCAATCTGGCTCATCTTGACCTCCCACATCTCAGTCATCTGGAAATTCCTCCCCCTGCACCCTCTGCTAACCCCACCCCACTGACTCCTTCCAGTGACCCAGTGGTATTGATGCAAGGAATGCTCATAACAAAGAAACCCACATTAAAAGTAAGAAGAACCTCAGGTTTCTAAAAAATCTCTTTCTTTCTTGTCCAACAGATCAAAGGGCCTCACGTTGGGAGAACAAACGCTGCGGAAAAAGGCAAATGAGAGAGAAGTTCACACTTGGGCTGAGAAACAGATGGTGCAGAGGTTTGGGTGGAGTGAGGGGGTCTGACTGCCCCCGCAACACACACACACCTGATGGCCCAGGGCGGGGTGGGGGTTGCTCCTCAGAACCTGTGAAGAATCAAGATTTTTAAATTTCGGAATTTTGGTTAAAACCTGGAGTTACTTTTTTGAGATCTGGAAAACAGAGGTGTGGGGAGTAGAAAGCTTTCAAACTTTGCAGAGAAAAAAAACATGCAGTTTCATCCTCCTGGTCCTATACCTATCCCCCACCCCAATCCCTCACCCCGACCCAGGGCTTGCGGTGGAGTCCGGAGTCCGTGAGTGAAGCAGTTTGACATCTATTTTGGAAAGTTGATGACACCATCAGCTTAGTTCAATAGGAGCAAAATGTGTTTTTCTTTCCACGTGTGTTTGTTTATCATTCTCTCCTTTGTCATTTATGGTGGGAAAATACAGAGATCTTTTCTTTCGCCAAATAAATACCTTCTGTGTAGAGCTGCCTGGGGCCTCAGGACAGGGAAGCAGTAGGAGAGTGAAGAGTGGGGAAGGGATGGGGATCTGTGCGGTGAGGAGGTGGAAGACCCCCACTCAGCGCGATGACTGGGAGCCTCTCCCCCAGCCCCCACCCCTGTGTTAACCGAGGATTGATTTGCCCCTCATCCTTCCCTGGAGGATTCCGATGCTTCCTTCTGCTACGACCAAAAATCAAATGGACCAGCCTTCCTCCTTCCTTCTGGCCCTCCATCACCCCTCCCCCAGGACCTGTCAGCCTGTCTGAGACTAGGCCTCACCATCCTTGTGGCCTGGCTTGGCTGTAACCACTGCTCCTTCCTCCTCCTCTTTCCTGCTTTCTTGGCCATTGGTCCAAGAGCAGAGGACCCACAAATACCCCAACCAAAAGGCACAACCCGCTCAGGCAGAAAGACTCCAAGCAAGGAGGGTCTTGTTTCCGACTCTCTGTCCCCTCTTTCAAGGTGACCCCAATGAGGAAGCCAAGCTTGGCAGCAATTTCAATTAAATGCAGAAAAGCAGTTAATAGATTTTTTTTTTAAGGCAGAGAGCAAGACAAGTGGAAAAGCCGGACTCCCCCCTGCCACACACTCCTCTCCCTCTCCAGTTGGGCCGTGCCATTAGGGATAGCGTTGCCTCTCCTAATGGCACCGATCTCAATGGGAAGCGAATGTTCGGGGCTTCTTAGGTACACGCCTGGTTCTTTCGCTGCCTCTCTTCCTTTGAAAGGTCAGGAAGGAAATAGATGAGGATGGAGGGGGTCGGAGGAAAAGACGCCCCGCTCGGATCCCGGCTGCCTCCTGGGCGCTGGGACTTCCGGGGCAACTGGAGTCAGTAAATCCGGCGCGGAGCCCAAAAGCCCAGGTCATCTCGACGGCAACGCGGGGCGAGCGAGTGAAGGCGGTTCGCTGGCCGCCGCGGAGCTCCCTGGGCCCCGGGCCCCCGCCCCGCCTCCGCTGACCAAAGGTTTGTCAGTGGGACCCGCCGGGTGACAATAGCTACCCCCGCGGGCGCGCAGTTGGCTTGTTTGGAAAGCCTGGAGGCGATTCGAGGTAAAAAGGTCAGCGCAGGACGCGGGTTTCCCTCGGCCTCCTCCGCCCACCCAGGTCCTCGACAGTCCTCCGGTGTCCCCCATCTGGGGCCGCCTTCTGCTCCCGTACCCACCCGGTCCTCGGCCCTTTCGCGGCCACCGCCTTGCCGCGGTCCTGTCGGGCACGGGCAGACCAAGGGCGTTCACCTCGAGCCCAGGCAGAAAGGCATTTTGGAGGCAGGTGGGCTGCCCCCGGACTCGAAGCCACCCACTCCCAATGGGCGGCTGAGTCGCTGCGTGGACGCTGGCGGATGGAGGCGACCAACCTGTGCCAATCTGGAGTCATCGGCCACCCATCCTCTGAGTCTCTGAGCAAGAATCAGCCCCGGGGATGATATCCAGCCCCACCCTACCCTGCTTCCCTCCAGTAAATATTTACCGAGCGCCCACTCTGGCAGACCTTGCTTGGACTGGACACGGGAGGGTGCCAGTCGAGGGGGAAGGAGAGGGGTGGAGTTCCCTTCACCTCCCCCCCACGCCTCTTCCTCTTTGTACGCCCTGTTTTCTCTCCACATAGACCTGTTTCTCTCCTTTCTTGTCTTCCTCGAAAGACCTCTGGGAACTGCCTCACCTCACAGACTTCCCCCCTGTCTTTCTGGGTTCTCCCAATGGCCAATGGAACGCAGCACTGTCAGGTCTGGGTGCCTGTGGCCCAGTCTGCCTAGGCCCACACCCAGTACGTCCTTCTCTTTATCCAGCTGAGACCTCAAAGCTCAGCTCTCTTCAGCCCCCCACCCTCACCCCAGACAGTGCCAACTCTTTCCTCAGCTCTTGCCCAGGCCTCCTATACCCCAGATGGAGGAGCAAACGCAGGCCGCAGGCCGGAAGAGAGGGAAGCACCGACTTTATTGAAATGAGGTAGTAGGAGGTACAGAGAGAACCCGTCTTGCTCAGGGCTCAGGTTTCCAGAAACCCATGGAGATTCCACTGTCTCCAAAGATCAGAGAAATGTTTGCTCTTGCTGGGGAGCCTTCACTGTACCTGGGCCACCCTGGGCTGCCCCCAGGGGTAGGGGTGGAGATGGGGAACAGGGTCCTGGGTTCTCCAGGAGGCAATAAATAGGGGAGGGGCTAGTGGGGCTCGCCTGTACCTTCCTGGTTGAGGCTTGCTGGGGGCGGGCCTTGCACAGTGTTCCAGAAGGCTCTGGAGTGCCCAGTTTCAAAACACTTTGGTGATTTACTGATGAGGTCACTGGTGGGAGGAGGCAGGTCTCAGAAAACAACCTCTGGAGGCTGCATTAGTGCAATACAAATGTGCCAGGAGAGGGCTAATAGGGTGAGATGGGGGGCTTTGGGTCTGTCACAAGGCAGCTGGTGCTATTGTAAGGTCTGTGGTGACTGGATTAAGGATTAAGGATTGGTAATAATATGCCGGCACCCAAACACCTCCCACAGGAGAAATCTCAAGGCCTTCTGTCTGTCCCAGGCCTAAAAGGGGGTGGGGGTTAGAATAGAGCACGAGAGGTGAGTCCTCAAAGCTCAAAGGCACTGAGCTGAGTAAACCCAAGTGGAAGGAAAGGCAACTCCAGGAGACTGGCTCACCCCCACCAGCACGGTAGGTAGCTGGAGAGCTAATCCCAGGTCAAAGGCAGAAACCCTTTCCTCCTGTCATGAAGCTGGTGTCTCCCAGGCCTCTGATTCTGTAGGGTCCCCAGCCATCAGTTCCCTGCCCAGATCTGAGAAAAATGCTTCTCCATTCTCCAACCCTCCCTGCCCCTAGAGCACCAACAAGGCCGCCAAACCAGACCCAGAGTTGGGGAGGGCCCAGCGCAGGGCTGGGTTGGGGAAGCCCAGTGCTGGGAAGTCCCATCAGTCGGGAGGTTCAGTTCAGGAGGTGACCGAGCTTGGCGAAGCTTCTGGGGAGGTGCAAGTCGACTGGTCCGAGGTGTCTCCAGCTGCCTCCTTGGGACAGCCAGGTGGGGCTGGGGGCACCCGGCCTCCCTCCCGCTCTCGCTTCTTCTGCTTCATGCGCCGGTTCTGGAACCAAATCTTGACCTGGGTTTCATTGAGCTCCAGGGTGGCTGCGATCTCCACCCTGCGGGCTCTACTTAGGTACTTGTTGAAATGGAACTCCTTCTCCAGCTCGGTCAGCTGCCGCGTGGTGAAGTTGGTGCGGAGGCTGCCGGGCGCGCCCAGGCCCAGCTCCGACACCTTGGCTAGGGGCGGGGCAGGGAGAAAGCCACGTCAGTTCTCTCACCTCTTTCTCCTTCCCCTCCCCTCCTTTCCCTCCTCCCAGGCCAGCTCGGCACCCGCATTCACAATTCTGTCCAAGCTCAATTCTCAAAGTTCCCAGGAATCACCAGGCGCCCTTCCCCCACGGTGATCGGGTGGTCGGCAAATTCGGGGCCCCCATACTTGCATTCCCCACCCCAACGCGCCCCAGGTGCGCAAATCAGTAAGTGGGGAATGCAGGAAGACTTACTCTTGGGGATGACCCGGCAGTTACTGGGTGGGGGACCTCACCTGACCTGAGAAGGGCGGAGGGCTCTTATCTGACTCCGCCAGCCCAGGCCCCGCCACCTTAGTACAAGCAGCTGAGCAGCTTCGGCTGCGGGCGGAGAGCGGGTGGCCACGCCTGAGCCCTACCTGTCTTGGGCGGGTTCCTCTTAACCTTCATCCAGTCGAAGGTCCGGGCTGTGGGGGTGCTGGGTTCTGATGAGCAGGAGGAGTCCTTGTCCTCAGAGAGAAGCTCAGCGAAGGCCGGTGCAAAGCTCGCCGCCTGCTCGTTCCCATAAGGTGGCTGCGGCGTGGAGTAAGGCCCGGGGCCCCCTCCGTAGCCTTCGGACAAGCCCCCTAGCTGGGCCCCGTAGCTCGACGGATGAAAATAGCCTCCGTCTCCTTCCGATTGACCCAGAGGGTAGTACTGAGAAGGCCCATAGCTGGGACTGCAGGCGGCCGGGGCATACCCTGAGGTTGTCGCGGTGGGGAAGGGCACCCCCAAGGCCGAAGGCGGCTGCTGAGCGGGATAGCCCGAGTTCTGCTGCAGCCCGGAGCTGGACAGCCCCCCACCATAGCGGCCCTCGCCCGCGTAGCTGTCAATTGCTGGAGCCGAGCTGGGGGGAAATGAGGTTGGGGCGCTATGGGCGCTGTAGGCGCTGGGTCCCCGGTTACAGAGTGGGTACTCTAAGAAGGAGTTCATCCTATTATAGTCCATGCGTTGAGGCCGCAGGAGGGTCGGCCCGGCTGGGGGAGACACCCTCTTGCCCTACAACCTTTCCGCAGTATGTCACAGCGCTGAGGCTTGCATCCATGGCCCGGCCCAGTTCTCCTGGGCCAGCGCTCCCCTAGGAAGGGGGTAGAGAGTGGGGGTGGGGGGCACATGTGATCTCTCCCAGGCCAATGGGCTAAGCGGGCCAGAGTTTGGCAGCCCCAGCGCCCATCCATCACCCCCCAAGCATTAGCATGACAAAGACACTTCAATCACCGGCAGCCCATCCATCTGAAAGCGACGTGGAAGCGTCAAAAACATCTTTCTTCAAAGACTTTGGGAAAGAAGGGACCAGAGGGAGAGGGGGGAAAAGTTAGAAGAATATTCAAGACTTTCCTCCCCTCCCAACCCCCAAGGCCCTCAATAGTCTCCTGGGTTATTAGATTTGGACAAATTCAACCCAGCTGCCCCTCACTCTTCCCACCCCTCAAACAGCCTTCCCCCAAGACCTAGAGGTGGGGAATCCCTGCTTCCTACTTTGCCCAGAATGCCCGTCCTGTGTTTCTTTGCCCCAATTTGTCTTGGGGTGATGGGCCAGGACAGCCAGGTGAGGTATGTTATCTCAAGCCAAACGGACGGCTGTAAAGGTGGGGTGGGGGTGCAAAAACACCTAAGGGTGTGAGGCAGGATCTACAGTCTAGAGGAAGAATTCATTAGGCCAGGGATGGGGAAATGGCATTTCAGGGAGCAGGACTACAGAAATGCACAGAGGAGGATGAGAAACGCCCCGTTCTTCTCTCCATCTCTCTGCATAAATGCTCTCTGCTGGTTCACACATCCATTTCTCTCCCTCAGCCTCTCTTTATATTCTCTCTGTCTCAATCCATCTCTCTGTTCGTCCATCTCTTTCCATATTTATATTCGTTCCCTACCTATCCATCAACTCATCTCTCTAGATGGATTTATCCTTTCTCTAGCCATCCATAGCTGTAGCTGGCTCACTCACTCAGACTTAAATAACTCCCTATATCTCTCCAGAGAGCCGCAATGAGCAGAGCGAGGTGATGTTTACAGGAGGGTGAAGAGCAGTGGAATTTTTATTCTCTTTCCAATGTGTTTAAACTAGGGGAGACCCTGCATTCTTCTGGTTCCCTCCTACCCCTCTCTCCTTTACCACCCTTTATCTCCTTTAGAGAAAGAAAAAATAAAATCCCAAGTCTGGAATCCCTAAATTCAGTGCCTGGTAAGTCTTAAAGATTATGCAAATTCTCAGTGATTCTTTTTTTAGAATTAATAAAGAGAATTTGCTAAGAGAATGGAAAAATCCGGTGTGGAGGCCCCAGGCTCTGAATTCTAAGGCCCCAGAACAGAGTCCCGGTCCTTTCTGTTCTGGGTATCTTTTGAGTTAGGGCTTGGGGGGGGCGGGGTGTTGGTGTAAGAAAACAGGAAGTGTTTTCCTCACTCTCAGGCCCCGGATGGGGCTACAAGAGAAGCTTTTAGGTAGAGCCCATTGATTCTCCTCCTCCTCCGGACTCAGAGGACAAGGGCTTGGCGCAATCCAACACCCACACTCATTTGTAACCTGTCAGGGTGTCTGCCCGGCTGGAGGCCTGGGGCCAGAGCTAGGGCAAGTCCAGGAGGGCAAGAGTTCAGGGAAGGATCTCTGTAAACAACGGAGCTCAGGAGAGGAAGGGGAAACAGGTGGGACAGGCCCAGGGAAGACCCTCAAAACGTTCAGGTTTTTCCACCCCAAAAAGGCAAAGTGAGTACTCATCTCTCTGCAAGGGACCTCAAAGTTGTCTCCCTCAATCCCTTTTTCTCATTTTGCTTGCCCTCTGCTTTCTGTGGAGAGTATGCATGTGCTAGAGGGCACATGTGCTGGAGGGCACCTGTCCTCACCAGAGAGACAGATAAGGAGAGGAGAAAGCACCGCCCATGGAACAGTCATGCTGCAATCCCTTACTCCTCCATTTCTGCCTCCTTTCAGAATTTTGGGCATGCACACACTCACACACGCATGCACATGTGCATGTGTCCAGTCCAGGACTCGACCTGTGGGGTCAGCCATCTGGGGTGCCTTAACCACCAAGCCATGGAGCCAGCCCTCCCGCACTCTATTCTGTAACACCAAACTCACAGTGCCTTTCTCTTCAACAACTGTGAGCCTTGCTTAGCCCCCAACTCTGGAAGAGCTAGGAGCTTTGTACACAACTCCTGTCCCCTTTCCTTCCTCAAGTGTACTCTGCTTCAGGCCTGACAAGCTAGGAGAGGGAGTTCAGCTGGTAACTGCTTCAAACAAAATACAGTGGGGAAGGATGAAAGACTATTCCCTTGCCAAAGGGATGAGAACAGATCAAAGAAAGGATTGAGATGTTGAGGGGAAGGGGTGAGGCGAGATGGAAGGGAAAGGGATTATTGAGGTGGGAGCAAGCATGTATTTCTTTTTTTTTTTTAAGAACTGTTTTTATTTAACTTTATTTATTTATTCTAATTTGACCAGAGAGGGACAGAGTGTGTTAGAGAGAGAGAGATTGGGAAAGTGAGAAAGCAAGTCGCCAGGTCCAGGACTCGAACCACAGTCAGTCATGTGGGAGTCCAGCACCTTAACCATCACATCACCTGCCAGCCCTGCAAGCATGTATTTCTTTGTTTCACCTTTCTTTTTTTTTTTTTTTTTTTTTTTTTTTTTTTTTGGCAGGGAGCAGTTGTAGCTGCTCCCAACATTTTTCTCCCATTTTAAGATGTCCTCCATAGAAACCAAGACCTTTAGAGAAGATCTTTGTGTGTAGGGAACTAGGATTTGTCTTTTAACCCCAAACCTGAGCTAGGCCTATATCTGACCTGGAAGCCCTGCTTCGGAAAAACTTGAGACTTCTTCGCTTTCCATGTTTCTCTCACTCCAGTATGAACCTTTTCACCCCATTTCTTATCCTCTTAATTCAGATCTAAAGGAAGAAGTGAATTTGAGGTCTAAAAGAAGAAGTAAATTCTGAATCATTTTGATAAAACACCACAAAACTGTCTAGGAAATGGGGAAATGTGTTCTTTCTATAACAGCTAAAGTCAGGCTAGCAGGTCGCATGATGGTGAAGGCTCTGGATCCCACATGGCCAACTGTGCTGTTTGAGTCCCAGCCCCAACAGCTTGAAAAACATGCCAGATGTGTGCCCAAAATCCCAAGAGGAGAATGAAGGAGAAGGGATTTGGGGGTGTGACCATCCCCCCAAGAGTGATTTATCACTTTCTGTGTCTTTCTGGCAAGCATAAGCACCCCATGGCAAGAAAAAAAAAGTGCTTCAAGTTATATGGAGGAAGACTTCAAAAACTACATATTATGTGAAAACTAGACATGAATTTCAAAAACTTTTTGTACCAAAATAGATACTTTAATTCCATTTTCCATGAACTTTTTGAAGTCCCTTTATATTGTCAATTGCAGTGAATACTTTGCTTCTGTTGTCCAAATTCACTATGCTCTCCAGTTCATTCCTTATTAATATAACAGGTACAGTAAAACTTTACAGGGGCCAGCAGGTGACATGGTAGTTAAGGCAGCTGGACTCCCACATGACTGACTGCAGTTCTAGTTCCAGACCTGGCAGCTTGAAAATCACACCAGGCACATGTGGATGTATGTCCAAAATCCCAGGCAAAGAACAGAGAGGGAATTTCTTACTTTCCCTCTCACTGTCTCTGTCTCTCTCTGGCAAGCACACATATCCTAAGGCAAATCCTAAAAAAAAAATTAAAAACAAAAAAAACAACTAGGGGCTGGCAGGTGGTGTGGTGGTTTAAGGTGTTGGATTCTCACATGGCCTACTATGATTTGCATCCCAGACCTGGTGGCTTGCTTTCTCAATTTCTCTCTCTCTCTCTGCACCTTTCTCTGGTCAAATTAAAATAAATAAACAAGTAAACAAATAAATAAAGTTAAATAAAATAATTCTTTAAAAAAAATAACCTTTACAAAATTCCAAGAGCCAATCAGCTTGGCTCCTTATGTTCCCAAGTCTACTCCTCCTTAAAAGAAGCTTTGCTGACTGGAGTAACTTGTGGATTCCAGGGTTTTCTGGTTAACCAAATTAAATTCACCAGAGAAGGTCCAGGTAGACTCAACGCCAAAGTGAAATGAAGTTGATTTCCTAGTGGGTATGATCTGCTTGGATATTTGAGAGCAAAGAGAACACAGACATGTTCAGAATCGAAATTATGTTCTAAGGTTAGTTCTTATCTCACTGAGAACACAGGCAGGAAGACCATTCTAACCAGCATGGGGATGTGCTAGAAGTTTACACCTTAGCCTTGGGTCTTCTCTGTAAAGGAAGGTACTTCAGCTGGTGGGGGTGAGGAGTGGCAGGAACAATCTAATAGTTCTTTCTTTTTTAAATTTTTGTCTCTTTTATTTTTATATTTTTTTATCTCTTTTCTGTTTTTTATTTTTTATTTTTTTGTTTTCTTTTCTCTTTTTTCGTCTTTTTTTTCCCTTTTTTGGCTCTTTTTTCTTTTCTTTTCTGGTTTTCATTTTGTTTTTTAACAATTCTTTTTAAAATTTTTTTATAATTATTTATTTTATTTTATTTATTCATTCATTTATTTTAATTTGACCAGAGAGAGAGAAAGAGTGAGAAAGCAAGCTGCCAGGTCCGGGACTCGAACCATGGTCAGCCATGTGGGAGTGTCCAGCACCTTAACCACCACACTACCTGCTGGTCCCGGTTTTTGTTTCGTTTTTTAAATTTTTTTTCTTTTTTATTATTTTTTTGTTTTTAGTTCTGTTTGTTTCTTTCTCTCTTTTTTTTTTTTTTGGAGAGGTTTTTGCTATAGGGCACGTGCACTTGCCAGAAAGACAGAGAAAGAGAGACAGAAAGTGAGAAATCACCCCCTGGGGGGGATGGTCACTCTGCAATCCCTTCTCCTCCAGCATGCACGCGGGCATGAGTTTAAGCCACTGGGTCTGGGACTTGAACTGCAGTCAACTACATGGGAGTCCAGAGACATAACGATTACGCTAACTGATGGTCCCCAGTTCTTTTTGTTTCTTTTTGTTTTTTGGGGGGGGTTTGTGTGTTTTTTCTTTTATCTTTTTATTGTTTTTTTCTTTCCTTTCCTTTTTTTTTTTTGCTAATAGTTCTTATATTAGGCCTTGAATGCCTCTATCTGCTCTCTCTCAACCCACTGGGGTTGCCTCTCTCTCTTACTTTTAGTGTGTATCTCTATCATGAAAGAAATACGTATTTTTTAATAATTATTTTATTTAACTTTATTTATTTTAATTTGACCAGAGAAAGACAGAGTGAGTGAGACAGAGAGAAAGAGAGAGAGAAAGTGAGGAAGTAGGCCACCAGGTCTGGGACTCTAACCACGCTTGGCCATGTGGGAGTCAAATGCCCTTAACCACCACGCCACCTGCCAGGCCCCATAAATAAATTTTTTAAAAATAATAAAGGTTGGGGGAACCAGCAGTTAGCGTAATGGCTATGTCGCTGGACTCCCACGTAGTCGACCGCGGTTCGCGTCTCGGACCCGGTGGCTTACAACTCACGCCGGGCGCATGTGCGTGCGTGCCCAAGATCCCGAGAGGAGAATGGAGGAGAAGGGATTGCGGCGTGACCATCCCCCCTGGGGGGTGATTTCTTGCTTTCTGTCTCTATGTCTCTCTCTGTCTGTCTGGCGAGCGCACGCGCCCTATAGCGAAAAACCTCTCCAAAAAAAAAAAATAAATAAAATAAAGGTTGGGGCCACCAGCTGGCATAATGGCTATGTTGCTAGACTCCCATGTAATCGATTGCAGTTTAAGTCCCGGACCTGGTGGCTTAAACTCACGCCAGGTGTGTGTGCATGTGTGCCCAAGATCCTGAGAGGAGAATGGAAGAGAAGGGATTGCGGCGTGATCATCCCCCCAGGGAGGTAATTTCTCGCTTTCTGTCTCTCCATCTCTCTCTGTCTTTCTGATGAGCACATGTGCCCTACAACAAAACCTCTCTGAAATAAATAAATAAATAAATAAATAAATAAATAAATAAATAAATAAAAGTTGTAGCTTAAGAACTAAAAGGATGTTCACAATTAGGGCCAATGGATGATGTGGTGGAAAAGGTGCTGGATTCTCATACATCTGACCATGGTTCGAGTCCCAGACCCAGAGGCTTAAGAATCACACTGGACGTATGTGCATGTGTGCCCAAAGTCCCAGGAGGAGAATGGAGAAAAAGGGATTTCAGAGTGGCCATCTCCATGGAGGGGTGATTTTTCACTTTCCCTCTCCACCTTTCTCCAGCCAGTGCCCTATGTCAAAACCTAAAAAAAGGAAAAGAAACAAAGAAAAGATACACAGTTATAATTATTTTTTACTTTAAGAGATAGTTACTTGTTGCTGTTGGAGGAAGGAAGAATCTGAATTCAGTGGTTATTGTTTGTTCTTTATTATTAAAGAATCATTTTATTTATTTATCTATTTATTTATTTATTTTGACTAGAGAGGGACAGAGAGAAAGAGAGAAGAAAGTGAGAAAGCTGCCAAGTCCAGGACTTGAACTGTAGTTGCCCATGCGGGAGTCCAGAGCCCTTAACCACCACACCACCTGCTGGCCCCTGTTTGTTTTAATGCAACTACCATCAATCTGGTTGAGAAGCTTTGATTGTAAGTGGTGCATACTACAATAAGATGAATACTTTTGGAGCCAGAACACTTTAGACTTGAACCACGGTTGGCCATGTGGGAGTTCAGCATCCTTAACCACCATGCCACCTGAGGCCCCTACTAGTAAGACTAAAGCAAGCAAGAAAATAATAAACCATAGAGAGCTCTTGAAATGTATGATATTAACATTATATGCACATTCTAATATACTATGAGTCAGTCTTCTGTTTTTTCATGTAACTAGCTTATTAAAATATGAAAATATGTGATAAGAGAGTAGCATTTGTACTTTATTTTATGTAACATATTGCCATAGATTATATAGTATATAGTTTAGCATTTGCAAATTTCATTGAGAATTGAGAATCTCTGTTTAGGCAAAACATTTTCTTCTAAGATGAATGATATTTTTAAAAGAATTATTTATTTAATTTTATTATTTATCATTATTTTGGTAAAATTTGCTACAGGGGGGCCAGCAGGTGGTGTGGTGGTTAAGGGGGCTGGACTCCCATATGACTGACCATGGTTCAAGTCCTGGAACTGGTGGCTTGCTTTCTCGCTTTCTCTCTCTCTCTCTCTGATCAAATTGGAAAATAATAATAATAAAGTTAAAAAAAATTTGCTGTAGGGAACCAGCAGTTAGCGTAGTGGCTATGTCGCTGGACTCCCACGTAGTCGACCGCGGTTCGCGTCTCGGACCCGGTGGCTTACAACTCACGCCGGGCGCGTGTGCGTGCGTGCCCAGGATCCCGAGAGGAGAATGGAGGAGAAGGGATTGCGGCGTGACCATCCCCTCTGGGGGGTGATTTCTCGCTTTCTATCTCTCTGTCTCTCTCTGTCTGTCTGGCGAGCGCACGCGCCCTATAGCGAAAAACCTCTCCAAAAAAAAAAAAAAAAAAAAAAAAAAAAAAAAAATTTGCTGTAGGGCACATGTACTCACCAGAGAGAGAGAGAGAAAGTGAGAAAGCAAGCCACCAGGTCCAGGACTCAAACCATTTGGCAGCTACATGGGTCAACCACCATGCTACCTGCTGGCCCCACCTAAATGATACATTGAAAACTAAAATCTAATACTTTATAAAGAACCTAAGTCATAAAAACTGCAGCAGAGGGGCCAGCAGGTGGTGTGGTGGCTAAGGGCACTGGACTCCCACATAACCAAACACGGTTTGAATCCCAGACCTGGCAGCTATCTTTCTCAATTTCTCTCTCTTTCTCACTCTGTCCCTCTCTGGCAAATTAAAATAAATAAATAAGTAAAATAAAAGAAAATAACTCTTAAAAAAAAATGGGGCCAGCAGGTGGTGTGGTGGTTAAGGGTGCTGGACTCCCACATGGCTGACCATGGTTCGAGTCCTGGACCTGGAGGTTGCTTTCTCACTTTCTCTCTCTCTCACTCTGTCCCTTCTTGGTCAAATTAAAATAAATAAAGTAAAATAAAATAAAATAAAATAAAATAAAATAAAATAAAATAAAATAAAAAACTGTAGCAGAAATGTTTGAGGTTGTATATGAGAAAGAACTTTCTGGTTTCCAAATATTTAGAACAAAGGTTTTTAAGGGAGGATGTTGCCTCACTTTCCTTAAGAGATTTAGCTTAGAAACGGTTTTTCCCATGGGGCCAGCAGGTGGCATAGTGGTTAAGGTGCTGGACTCCTACATGGTCCACATCAGTTTGAATCCTGGACCCTGTGGCCTGAGAATCATGCTGGGTGTGCATGGATGCCCAAAATCCCAAGAGAAAAATAGAGAAGGGATTACAGCATGGCCATGCACTCTGAAGAGAGATTTCTCATTTTCCCTCTCTCTGTTCCTCTCTGGTGAGCACACGTACCCTATAGTAAAAAAAAAAAAAAAAAAGAAGAAAGAAAGAAAAAGAAAGAAAGAAAGAAAGAAAGAAAGAAAGAAAGAAAGAAAGAAAGAAAGAAAGAAAGAAAAAGGAGAAAGAGAGAAAGAGAGAGAAAGAAAGAAACTTCTTCCCATAGGAGAAAGGGATTGATCCCAACTTCTGGGCTCTATATTGATCAACTCGATGTAAACTTTTATCTGTAGTGAAGGATTGGAAGCATGATTAGATGATGATTGGGATATTTCTAAAAGGAAAGGTTAGCATGACCTAAAGAATTAAAATAAGGGTGCTAGCCAGTGGTGTGTGGCTAAGGCAGCTGGATCCCACATGACCAACTCTGCAGTTTGAGTCTGGATCCTGGGGCTTGAAGAGCACACTGGGCACATGTGAGTCTGTACCTAAAGTCCCAAGAGGAGAATGGAAGAGGAGGGCATGGCCATCCCCTTTGGGGGCGATTTCTCACTTTCCTTCTCTCTGTCTTTCTCCAGTGAGTGCATACTCCCTATGGCAAAAAAAAAAAAAACCAAAAACCTGGGGCCAGTGGCCAGCGGCCATCAGGTGGCATGGTAGTGAAGATGCTGGACATTCCCACGTGGCTGACCACGGTTCAAGTCCTGGACCTGAAGGCTTACTTTCTCACTTTCTCTCTCTCTCTCTGGTCAAATTAAAATAAATAAATTAATTAATTAATTAATTAAATAAATAATTTTTGTTTTTTAAAAAAGTAAAGAATGAGGCCAGCAGATGGCATGGTGGTTACAGGCACTGGACTCCCACATGGCCGACCACGAGTTGAGTCCCAGACCTGGTGACTTGCTTTCTCACTTTCCCTTTCTTTCTCTGTCTCTCTCTGGTCAAATTTAAAATAATAATAATAAATGAAATTAAATAAAAAATAATTTTTAAAAGAAAAGAAAAAATAATTAAAATAAGGCTGCCTTCATAGTGAAGCACTTAAGGACTGTACAGAGGAAGCTGGATCCCACATGGCAACCAGGGTTTTAGTCCTAGCACTGAAGGTGTGTCCAGGAGCCTGATGGGAAATTAGAGGAAAAAGATTGCAGCATGGCCAGATGTTGGGGTGTGCTTTCTCTCTCTTTCTCCTCTCTCATGCACATGCACAATAGAAGAAAAACATTTTAAGGGGCCAGCAGGTTGTGTGGTGGCTAAGGGCACTGGACTCCCACATGGCTGCCTGCAGTTCAAATCCTGGACATGGTGGCTTGCTTTCTCTCTCTCTCTCCACCCCCCCCCCCCCCCCGGTCAAACTAAAATAAATAAATAAATAAAGTTAAATAAAATAATTCTTTAAAAAAAGAAAAATATTTTAATAATAATTAAAATAATTCTCTACTCAATTGGGTTTCTCTAAGTGCAGTAGTTTTGGCCAAAATATCCACTTCGGGAGCTCTATCAAACACTGATCAAGTGAATTTGTGATTTGTGTGTGTGTGTGTGTGATGGCTGGAAATTAGAGGGTTTTTTGTTCTTTTTTTTTTTAGAGGTTTTTGCTATAGGGCATGTGCGCTCGCCGGACAGACAGAGAGAGACAGAGAGACAGAAAGCGAGAAATCACCCCCCAGGGGGATGGCCATGCCACAATCCCTTCTCCTCCATTCTCGGGATCTTCGGCACGCATGCACACGCGTCTGGCATGAGTTCAATCCACCAGATCAGGGACATGAACTATGGTCAACTACATGAGAGTCCAGCGACATAGCCATTATGCTAACTGCTGGTCCCTAAGAGGGCTCCTTTACTGTTCACTCTCCACTGAAGAGGGAATAGTTTGTTAGATTTCCTTCAGGCCTAAATACCTGCCTCCCCACTGAATGTGCAGAGAGGGATGGGGTGGAGTAGACCAGAGCAGAGGGTAGCACTGGGCTGGAGAGATCAATGGAGGGTCTGGGCTATACCAGCCACAGCAGGTAGAGGGTGCGAGGCAGGGCCCTAGTGAGGACATGCGGGTGACTGAGAGCACACTTCATAAAGATGTACAGTGATGCTGGCAAGTGCTTGACAGAGACTTGGGGGGAAAGTAGGTAGGAGAAGTCAACAGGAGTGTTTATAGAGAATTTGTGCCTATGCTCTGACGGCCCAGAAGCCAGATAAAATCTGACTAGAGGAGACTTTCAAAGTCCAGTATACCATGTCAAAGAAGTTTGGTGGTTCTTTTGGGGCTGGCAGGTGGTGTGGTGGTTAAGGGTGCTGGATTCCCACATGACTAACTGCAGTTCGAGTCCTGGACCTGGCAGCTTGCTTTCTTGCTTTCATTTTCTCTGTGTCTCTGTTTGGTCAAATTAAGAAATAACAACAAGTGGAATTAAATAAAAATAAATAATTATTTTTTTAAAAAGTTTGGTGGTTCTTTTTATATGAAGTGGCCTACTTTTTATTAAACAGAATAGACATAACAAAATGTTCAAGAAAGTGGCAGAGGCTGAAACCCAGAGGAAAACCTGGCTAGGACACTCTTTTTTTTCTAATTAAAAAAAATTCTACTTTGCTATAGAGTGCATATGCTCACCAGAGACAAAGAAAGAGAGAGAGAGAAATCACCCCCCTGGGGGGGGGGGGGATGGCCATCATGCTGCAATCCCTTCTCCTCCATTCTCCTCTCGGGATTTTGGGCATGCATGCTGGTTTTCAGGCTGCCAGGTCTTATACTCAAATTGCACAGTCAGTCATGTGGGATCAGCCACCTTACCCTCTGTCCCACTGGCTGGCCCAAGTAGGACAATTTCTTAATACTCTTATTTATTGTATACCTGGCAGAAAGCATTGCATCTAACTACATGCTTGTTGAAAAGATTTTTCTCCCTAATCATTTAAATAATGGTTGAGGGTATGATTTTTTGATGTAAAAATACAAATGAAAATGTGGTGGGTTTTTTTGGAGAGGTTTTTGCTATAGGGCATGTGTGCTCGCTAGAAAGACAGAGAGAGACAGAGAGACAGAAAGCGAGAAATCACCCCCCGAGGGGATAGCCACGCTGCAATCCCTTCTCCATTCTCCTCTCGGGATCTTGGGCACCCACACACATGCGCCCAGCGTGAGTTTAAGCCACCGGTCCAGGACTCGAACTGCAGTTGACTACATGGGAGTCCAACGACATAACCATTACGCTAACTGCTGGTCCCCACAAATTAAAATTTGTTAAAAAAAAAACTCCAATAGATATGTGAGAGGTAAGTGACTATCAAACACCAAAAGCACATAACTCTGGTCACAGTAAATGTTTAATACATTGTGAAGACTAACAAATATACTTTTGGTATATATTAATGTAGAGTACATTAGAGGCACTTAATTCTTCCATTTATTTCACAGATAGAGAAACTGAGATCCAGAAAGGGGAAGGGACTTGCCCAGGCATAAGTTAACTTTTTCTTTTAATGACTCAGGGTTATCATGATTGCAAGTAATTCCTCAATCTAATGAGCTTTTGCTTTCACCGTAATATTAATGAGCCATTCTTCTTAAAAGAATGACTCACCAAGAGCAAGCCATACTGACCAGCAACTCTCTGGGCTGCACTGAAACCTTCTCACTCCAACCACAGTCCATTTATAACCATTCTGTACTACAGACCACTCACAGTCCTGACCCAGGAGGAGCCCTGCCCCCGGCAGGAAGGGGTAAGTGTGTGGCCACCAGCCACTGCCCTCTGATCTGCCACCACTGGAGCCCTATCTGGGAATCACTCCTCTTCTCCCTCTTGCTCCATAGTCAAGAATGACCCCAGAGATGAAAGGAAGAATAGGAGCTAATCTGGAACATAGGCACCCTGAACCCCAATCTTTATGAGCCCCAAAGTGCCAGGCATGCCCTTGAATTTGAAGTTGGGTGGGAAGATTGAAGACGGGAGTCATTCCATTCTGAATTGCATTGCTTCTTTGTCCTGCTGTAGTAGCCTCAGAGATGGTGAGTTCTGAATCTGGGAAAGGAGAGAGACAGAGAGGCTTATGTGTTTCCTGCAAAAAGAGTTCCAGCTCCTCTCCAATACAGTCAAGGGAAATTCTGGAACCCCTTATTTCTTAGGTTGAGAACTTCTCACTTCTAGGATACCTGAAATACATGAATCTAAAAAGGGAGGTAGAGCCTTTGCCTGGATCCTCCTGGCTGTCACTCACGTTGGCAGGGAGAAATCAAGACTCATGTGGCCTTAGGCAGGAGCTGAGATTCTTTACCCTTTGGGCCACTGGTTTGGTTTGGGAAGATTGGAAGGTAGTGGCCAGGTAAAGTGGGTCAAACATCCTTAAGCAGGGGGGCCGGCAGGTGGCGTGGTGGTTAAGGATGCTGGACTCCCATATGACTGACCTCCAGTTCCAGTCTGGGACCTGGCGGACCTGGTGGCTTCCTTTCTGGCTTTCTCTCTCTTTCAAATAAATAAAGTAAAATGAAATCATTCTTTTAAAAAATTCTTCAGCAGGGAGGAAGCCCGGAAGTAAGGTGGCACTGTGATCTAGCGACACTTCTCAAACTTCAATGTGCATATAAATCACTTGGAAATCTGCTAAATTGCAGTCTCTGATTGGGTTAGTCTGGACTGGGGCCTAAGAGTCTGCATTTCTAAGTACCTCCCAGGTAGTATTGCTGCTGTGGTCTGAGGGGCAGACGGGCTCGAAAGCACTGGAGCCTCAGAGCCCCCTGAGTATTGCAGACCACACTCTCAGGATGGGAATTCTCTCCAGCAGAGCAGACCCTATATATTTTGGCATTGATGAAGGGTGCTCTCCTTTTGACCAAAGAAAGCTGGAAGATGGGCAATTAGCAAGATCCTTCTGGTATTCTTGGTCTTTGTAACAACCTCCTATAGCTGCAAGAGCATTTTTTAATTAGACCAAATTATCTACTTTGGCTGTCCATGGAAATCAAAGCCCCAGTTGAAATGTCTCTTTCATTTTGCTAGTATAGAGATGGCTTATGTGCTGTGATTTTTAAGATGTTAAACACTGCCTGTGGGCATATTTTATGGAGAAATAAACACGCGGCCCAATGAGATGTATAGTGTGGTTTTAATATATTGTATATTCACTTATTTATGGGGAAAATAAACACACAAGCCAATAAGCTGTGTATTATTACTTTAATATATTGAATTTATATCATACCTATATATTTTATGAGGGAAAATAAACTAATAAGATACACGATATTATTATCATAACACATCTAATTGTTCTATATTAATTTATTTATGAGAGAAATAAGTGCAATTTAACATGACACAAGATTATTTAATGCATGAGATGAATTCTATATTAAGACAGTTTAAGGGATTAAAATTCCAGCTGAATAAAATGTGTGCACTTCCCGCACTGAGGGACCGGCTCAAATACATGCGATGGGCCTGTCTAGTCCTGCATGTCACCACCTACGTTGGGTCCTGGCTTATCCTAACAGTTGCTGTCTCTGGGCTCCTGGTACTCCAAGACTCCGTCCTGTTGGTCCAGGGGAAATGCTGGGAGGTCCGGGAAATAAACTGCTTTCAGAGAAAGGCAGCATCTGCCAGGGAGGTAGCCCTGCGGTGTCTGTTTCTGAGCCGGAGAAATATTAAATAAACCTAAGGAGGATGAATGGCTTTCCAGGGCCCTTTAAATCTCCACGTTCCCAGGAACAAACCAGAAGGCAGATGGAAGAGATCGATCCTTGCTTCCCGCTCACCGGGTTTACCAGGAGCCGGGCAGGGTGCGGTGAGGGTTAAGACATGGTGCTGAGATGGAAAATGAAGTTGTTGGCAAAGACAGGGAGGTCTACATTTGGAGAAAGCTCTGGCTGGGCTTCAAATCCCAGCGCGAAGATCAAAAGTCAGGCTCAGCGAGGCAGCCTCGGGCTGGCAGACCCGCCGCTCGCCCCCACGCCTTCCCTCACCCACGCGGCTGTCCTTCCAGCTTGCATTCTCAGTACCACTGGGCTCATTTTAAAATGAAAATAAAACAAAACAAAACACAAGTGCTAGTTGGAGGCTCCCAGGCTCCCTTCCCCGGGTCTGGAAGATCTGCGGGAAGAAGGCGGGGGCGGGGCAGATCCCCAGGCCCAGACCCTGCGCATCCGAGGCGGCTGTCATGGCGGCCGCAGGCTCTTCCCTCGCCCTCCCCGCCGTCCGGCCTCAGCGCCATTTTGGGCATCTTCCTTGTATTCCTGTCTGTCTCCGGCTCTCCTCGCTCCTCTTGCCTTTCCTGAAGGCTACGCGCCTCCCGACGCTGCCCGGGCCTCCCTGGCATTGTCGCCGAGTCGCTCCTCCGATGCGCTCCCTAAACCAGGAGCCCCAGAGTGACCACCGGGGCCAAAGAGCACCGGTGTCTGGCCGCGCCACGTTTCTCATTCGGCTTTTTTCTAGCCCACTTAGAGGCCATTTCCCACCCTGAGCATGGGTTCCTGCTTCCCGCGAAAGCCCCTACCCCTACTCCATTCCTTGGCTACCTCCAACCCCAGGAGACCCGGCCTATGGCCCAGGTCTCCCCGTCGCCAGGCTCCTGCGCTCCGAAAAAGGCCTTCCACCCCACTTTGGGTACTGAAGTGAAAAGCCTGGAAAGCTCTAGAACTTCTCCCAATTCAGCTAAACACTGGCGTCCGCACCCACGCCCCAGATCCTGTCCCTGTACCTTCTTCGGATGGCAGCTCACCTGCCCCCTCCACCGGCCCGCCCTCCTTGAAGGAGAGGCCTCGGAGCACCCGCGCTGGGCCCAAGGCTGGCTGCTGCGGGCTGGGGAGGTGACCTCCTTCCTTCAAACCTCCACTCCTCTCTGAGCCGCGCGCTGAGAAGAGGCCACCAAGAGGGGCCACCTTTGTACCATCCGGACTTTGCGAGCCCATGAGGTTCTGGCTGCTGAACCGGACCAACCTCGCGTCAGTCCTGGAAGGTGAGGACGAGCCTTGGGTACTCTGGGAAAGGGGCATGGTCCCAACACACACACTCATTTTCGTATTATAAAGACATTTATTTAATCTATGAAAATAATGTACAATAAATACTTTCCCTTTCCTATTATTAAAGAATTTGAATAAATAATCTACACTCTAGAACTAAAAAAAAAAAAAAAAAAAAGGAAAATAGGTCCCTCTAGTTCTTTTTAAGAAAGTCCCCCCCAGAGTTTTAATTATTCCTGAGATTTCGTTGGAAGGAGTCTACCAAAAGGAATTTTTCTGTGTGATTTTTAAAAGATGCCCGAGTGCTCAATATTTAAGAGAAAGAAGAAAGGGAGTGGATTAAACGCTAATTCAATAATACCTGAATGTTAGCAAACACTTAAGTCTAAAAGATCTGGGGATGGGGGGGTTCAATTTTCCCCGCAGATGGGTGAGGAGGGCAAGGATCGGAAGGCCCTGGAGGAACAAACTGGTCAGGGGAACTGCAGGTCGATGGCACAGAGCGTGCTGGTGAAAAAGTCCAGCTCTTCCTCGGAAAAGAGGACTGGGCTGTTGAGCGAACCCCGTAGGCTGGGAGAAAGGCCTCCAGACAGCTGGAGACAGGAGTCGGTCGCGAAGAAGTTGAGATCGGGCAGGAAAGGAGAATCTTGCTGCTCCGGGAAGGCGTCTTCTGGCAACGGCTCTGGCTCCAACCCGCCTGCTCCGAGCAATGCGCAGCCCGGGCTCGACGCGCCCGCGCCTTCCAAGCGAGCGCCCAAAGGCTGGGGGCCCGAAGCTCCCGGTGGTCCCAGTGCGACCTCGGATGGGTGAGAATGAGAATAGGCTTCTCGAGAGGCGGAAGGGCCGCCACGGCTGACCGAGGACTCCTCAGCGGGGTCGCCGGTGTCCTCCAGGGCGCCTTGGCAGGCTGGCTCCCCGTCGGGCGGCTCTCGATGCTGCGTCTGCCGCTTGTGCTTCATACGCCGGTTCTGGAACCAGACTTTGACCTGCCTCTCGGTGAGGTCCAGCAAGGCCGCGATCTCGACGCGGCGCGGCCGGCACAGGTACTTGTTAAAGTGGAATTCCTTTTCCAGCTCCAGCAGCTGCGTGTTGGTGTAAGCCGTGCGCAACCTGCGCGCCCCGCCGCCGGCCTCCGGCAGTCCCGGGCCTTCTGCAGGGAAAGCAGGCTGGGCGTCACAGCGGGCGGTGTCCTCTGCTCAACCTCAGCTCGGCTGAGATAAAGACTACCCCATCCGCCAAAACCAGTATCAGCCATCTCCCCTTCCTCCCCACAGAAGCGGCATGCCCTCTGCTTTTCGGTTCTTTCTGTTCTTTCTGCTCGCCCGCCTGCACACCCGGCCCAGGTCAGGGCAGAGCATTCAGAGCCGCCCACGAGCCATGCCGCGGGTGCGGAGCGTCTGCCTTTCGCTCCTAGAAACGCAGAGTTCCCGTCCCAAATCTTCCCAGTGGACCCCTCGATTCGACATTTTCCAACTCAGCTAGAGGAGAGGGGTTCATTAAGATTATTCGTCACCCCTTTTCCTCCCGGGCTCTCAAATACCCCCCGTTCTTCTAGGGTTGGGGGAAGGGAACCGTATCTCTTTCTGCCCCCAGATTCGATGCTAGCAACCACGCATTCATCTCCCTACTCAGTTACGGGTGAAAACCTCAATCGAACCCTTTTCTTCTGGGAGAGAAAAAGCTCTTCCCAACGGCTTCTAAATCTGCTATAGGAAGCGGGGGTGGGGTGGGGGGGGGGATGATGGCAGTGGCCAGGCCTGAACCCCAGCGGGATATTCTGCTTTCCCCATCCCAGGAATCGCCGGGCAAAGAGAACCCCCAACAGGCTCACCACCTTTTTTTTTTTTTAACCTCCCGCATTGCTCTTTCTCACCCTGTCTTTTAGACGCCCCTCACCCCACCCCCATTACGCTTACCGACCTGCAGGCGATCCGACCCCGGAGGCCGGGACGGAGGAGGCGGCCGGGGAAGGAGAAGTGGCGGATTGGCTGGGTTTCTTGGCGGATTTCTTCTCTTTCATCCAGGGGAACTCGGGGGCTGGGGGGGCTGCGGGGAGCGGCGGCGGTGGCAGAGCAGGCCCATCTTCGGCTCGCTTTTGGCTCCCGGGTCTCTGAAGGGTGGAGGCGCCGGGCTGGAGGCTGGGGAAGGTTTGCTCGAAAGGAGGAGGAGGAGGAATTAATGTCGACTCCTTGATTGATGAAGTTTGAAATGTCTCCAAGACAGCGGGGAAGGAAGTCAGACACTCGGCGAGCGATGGCTGGCTGTTTATAAACCCAATCTCCCTCTCAAATTCAAAATTCATGGCTTTCAATGGTGGGGGAGGGGGCCTGCTGGGGGGGGTGTCAGGAGGGAGGATCGGAAGGGACCCCCCCTCCTGCCCCCCCCAGGTTTATGTGATGGAGCGATTTTGGAAGGAGATTTTCGCTCTTTCCTTTTTTTTTTTTTTTTAAATTTGGGCCTTTATAATTGTATATTGCTGATAAATACAAGCGTATGGGGACTCTCTCTATTAAACCCAGGACTCCGGCGAAATTGCAGGGAATTCGTGGTCACGGGACCGGCCTCGGCCAATCGCTGGCCTGGGCCTGGTGGAAAACAGAGAGCATTATTTGCTTTAATTGATTCAAAAACTCCAGAGGACCACGACCTGGACACCATGAGCCCCCATCCCCACACCAGTGCCTTACACTCTCTGCAGCGCCTCCCTTTCTCCAGAAAAACTAGAACACCTTCCTCAACCCCTTCAGAGGATGGGAGTTTATGAGAGCCTGGGAAAAGAGAGAATCTAAGAGAAATCTTCCTCTTTTTCAAATGTTTTTAGCAGAGTAAATGAATGCCAGCAGCATCCCCTCTCTGACCAATAAAAAAAGATGAAGAGGATCTGAGTGGGAGGGAAATGTCAGTGTGAAGGTACAAATAAGAGAAGAGCTATACAACCATCACCAATACTATCCCCATCCCAGCTCCCGAAAGCAACAGTTAAATCTTGGAAAATGGTCAGGTACTCCCAAGCTGATACTGCAGTGAGAAAGATGGTGGGGGACATTTTAGGATCTCTGGTTGTGGCCTGGGTTTCCTTCTCTGCCCAATATTTGCAGCACTGGCCCTGTCCCTAGGTCAACCGGCCTTCCTCACTTAGAGTATCTACAGTCCTTCACAACACTCCCCCACAGGCAGGGTCTGAGATGTATGTGTTTGTATCCACTCAAGCCTGAAGCGTGTATTTGTATCTATATCCACGGGTTTGAACTAGACCAAGGCAGCCAATGATTTTTAGCTTAGAGCACCCTCAAAGCTCAGGTTGATGAAGGGGGGTTCCTCTTTTGGACAAAAGAAACTGTCCCTCCTATTTTTTTGCCATTACACTAAAAAAATAAATAAATAAATAAAATAAAACTAGCAAGAAAGAATTCCCTGAAGAGGGAAGAGATGGAAGTAATGACCACTGAGATGATATTTCATTTCTAGACTCCGGGGAAACAGTTTTGTTTTGTTTTGTTTTTAAATTATTTTTATTTTGAGGGGACCAAGATTGTCTGAACTTTAGCAAGTACTGAAATTTACTAAAGGGAGAGGGCACAGATTCAGAACCCCAAGCAATGGGTGGGAAACTAGGCCTCAAAACAGAAAATGAAAAGTCGATCTCCGGAAGATTTTTAAATAAGTGGGTCAGAGGGATGGAGAGGAGATGAGGCGATCAATCTTAGCCCCCTGACAGCTCCCTCCAATTGCATCAAAGAATTTGACTCTTTGGGAAAGCAGAGGGAACAGCCGAAATTCCACATCCCTTAAAAAGGGCTGGGGGTGGGGGGGCTGTCAGCAAACGAGATAGGTGATTCTGGGAGAGCTGGGAAACAGATGGGAAATGGGGACAGAAATGGGGACAGAGGGAAGGCGCTAAGTTGGGTGGAAAGTTTGCCTGGGGAACTCCCAGGGCTCAGGCCTCCCCTCCCCCTCCTCACTCTCTGCAGCCCAGCCTGGAGGAGAAGGCTGGTTAGCAGAGAAATGGCAACTCAGCCGGGAGCTGGAACTAGAAACTTTCTGTCAGTGTAACATCCGTGTGGGTGGTGGTGAGTATTTAAAAAGAAGGGCCGAGAAGCCTGAGTGGAAGGGTGGGGGTGGAGGAGAGTAGGAGAGAGAAAGGGGAGTTGGAAGTGGGGGCTGAGAGCCAGGGGCAGGCAGGCTCAGAACAGAGGGCTGCTCTGAACTGGGCGAACTGGCCAGAGATGGTTGTATGCAACTCAGCTCCAAGGCAAACAGTGTTTGTCCGGTGGAGGTGTACACAGGGATGCCGATGGGGGTGGGCATCCTAATAGCTGTCGGGAAGTTGCGCAGTGAGGCTGAGAGAGGAGTCCCCCTCTGGCCTTGAGTCATCCCCTTGAGCACCTCTGGAAGTTTTCTAACAGCCTCTCCAGCTGGCTGTAGGATCCAGCAACTCAACTCGGACTGAGCCTTTTCCTGCAGGAAATACAGCTTTCTCTAACCCCAGCTGACAGATTTTATGGCCAGATTAGTGAACAGCGGAAAACTTGGGTGTTAAAAAGGGCCAACATTGCCCTCCTTTCTAGAGACATCCCTCCCCACTCCCTGTGATGCTGTGAATCTTTGAGCTTAAATATTTCACCCACGTCTTCGGCTGCTTTAGCAGAGAGAAGGAATCTTGCAGAGAGAAGGGTGGGAAACACCAAGCCAACTCAGCTTTTATTTCTTCTTGTTTGCAATTCCAGCTTTAAGCCAAAACTCTGTTTTCAAACTTGAGCTAAATTCTCTCTTTGGCCTGTCTCTCTCCTGCTAGATAAATAAGCAATCCACCCCACTCCCAGAGCCAAACATAGCGCTTCATCTAGTTACATCATTCAGAAAATGTAATTCCGGGGAGAGAAAGAGAGAGAGAGAGAGAGAGAGAGAGAGAGAGAGAGAGAGAGAGAAAGAAAAAAAACCCTTGAGCGTTATTTGATCCCAATCAAACTTTGCATGCTCTTATGCCTTTAAATTATAGCCTGACCCAATGTTAAATTGCTTGCTGCTTGGATGAGCCCAGTCCAGTTAAAATCCTACTTTGTGGTGGTGGTGGGGAGAGTGTAGAATTCAGGTTGCTTTTTTATTGTTATTTATTGTTGCATAAAGACTGTAATTACTAACCTTGGACTGCCAGGATGCAACATAAAAATGAAAATCAGCCCTCACTTTAAGGCTGAGGGCCTGGAACGATTCTCATCCCCCCATCACCACCACCAAATATATGCTCCTAATTAAGCAATGCGGGCGCATCGCTTACAATTAGAATTATGCAACTCTTCAGCAAGCAGCCATCGCTTCTCTTTCAACGAATTAGCTCCATATTTCAGCCGCCCTGTCTCCTCGCTCTTATCGGCTCCAGCGACGCGGCGGTGACATTTCATCTTTGACAGACCCTCTCTATCCTCACTCCAATGTGATAAAACTTTTATGGAACCACAGCTAAGAAATGAAGTTTCCTCAAGGATCGTGGAAACAGACCCGCACATTAGCCTGGGGACCATTTTATTTACGCTAGGATCCAACAGCTTCTCCCACCTTCCTCTCCGCTTTCTCTGGTGGGGGAAATTAAATGTGCCTCCTCTCCCTCTGTCCCAAGGTTTATTTAGTGATTTAATTTCACTTTAGTTTTAAGGTTTGACCTGAGAAGCCTAGGCTTCTATTTTTTTTTTTTTTTTTTTTTTTTTTTTAGATTAATCCTTTTCCTTTGTTTTCATTTTAGACCCAATGGTGGTTGGGCTTCAGGTCACGTGATGACTTCTTTGTAGCTCCGGAAAAGGACTGTGAAGTTTAGGTTGCCTGGAAGAAGCAGGACTCTGCCAGATTTTTGTGGTGGTTGTTGCTGGGGGTGGGAGGGAGTGCACCGAGGTTGTGGCCAAAGCCCAGAGCAGACAAAAGGTCAAGGAATGAGAAAAACCAAAAGGCAAAGAAGTCAAACAGAAAGACTTACAGAGAGCACCCAAGAGTCCCTTTTCCCCCTATAACTTGTTACTTAAATCTTAAAGAAGTTGGCAGGATGTTCCAGCTTCATAGGAATGAGAAAAACTGTATTTAAACCTGAGCCACATCAAAGTAGAATAGGGTCTGGAGCAACAGCCCCCAAGGCCAGGAAAGGGTCTTCAATGGTCTTCCCTTGGGGAAAATTTGGCAGTCAGCAACCTTCCTGTGCTATCTGAATTAGACTACCAGGACAAGATAAAATTGGTAACAGAAAGTTTATTCAAGAATTGTTTGACAGACAACCCTTTTAGGTAAGGAAAAAAGTAACTACAGAAGAACAAAGAAAGTTCCAAGAGGGAATTAACTCTAATTCTACAAATTCAGGACTATACAGTGACGATTAGGAGCTGAGTTCATGCCTTTTAGAACTAATTACAATTGCTCATAAGTACGAATTTAACATAAATCTACAGCTCTTTTCTAGAGTACAATAATAACTAAAATAGCTGGTTTTACATGACAGGAAACACAATGTCCTTTATAACAAGTAAAGACTAAAAAAGTACAATTTCTTCCTTTTTTTCCCTCATATAAATACATAATGTAGGGGATAAATAATACAAAAAAGAAAATATTTTAACAGGCTATAACCAATAAATATATATGAAAATGTTCACTAGAACACACGCTTTTTGAGCGATGCTGAACTTCTGCAGGCCCAGGCATCTCTCACAGTTGTTTTTATATCCATTAAAATGTAAACTCTAAGTGCAACAAAAGTGTCCTGTCAGAAGGCTGAGCAAGGCACGCAGGCCCAGCTGCAACCCCTGCCTGGGACAGTTTGTTCAAATATACCCTGTTTTCACGTTAAGTCAAGAGAGCAACAGAAGAAAAGGAAAGTGTAGACCCTCCTGTCACCAACTGCTTTCTGGAGAGAGAGGGGGATGGACCAAGAGCTGAGATGGGAGGCAGCAGAATGGGCAAACCTTTAGCCCTGACAACATGCCTGCACTAGCCTCCTTGCTTTTCCTTAAAAGAAAAAAAAAAATATATATATATATATTTATAATATAGGCAGCTCTGATTTGCAAGATCTCTCACCATCCCTGAGCCCTCTGAACACTGTAGTCTTGGAGGTGGGATAAAAATATGAATGTCCTAGAGCAGAAAATCATGGGGTGAGAAATGAAGGGGGTGCCCCGTAAGCCTCTAATTGATGGGAGCAAACTTGAGGCTTCAGAGAAGTGGGAGGGGAGCGTGCTTTGTGCCCTTGAATTTGAAGTATGTTTTCTTGTATTTTTAAGGAGAATGGAGAGAAAGGAAAAAAAATCAAGATGGGGGGGTAATTACCCAGAGATGGAAGGTAAGCCGATTGGTTGGTGATGGCCTAGCCATCTTGTCTGCTTTTAGAAATGTGCTTCTCTGCCTTGTTTACCTTGCTCATCTTCCTCTACCCCACTCCTGAGAGGGTGGAATTCCAACTTGGTGTTAGTGCTAGTGCTGGAGGCCTGGGGTTGATGGGGTCACCTCTGATCTGCTGCGGATTCCTTTCTGATGGGTTGGTAGGCAGATGGAACAAGGGGTGGTGCATTTAAAAGCAACCTCTCAGGCCAGGGAGAGAGGAAGGAGCCCCAGGTCCGTTCTGCCCTGGAAGCCTGGCCACTACCTCCCTGCCCCCTTCCAGACCTCCAGGCAACGCCCCAGAGCTCCACAGCACACCCCTGCTTCCCTCCGCCCTTGACCTCGCCCTTCTGCCCTCCCTCTCCCATCACAGGTGTGTTAATTTGGGCGCTTCTTGGATTCTACCCTGAGAAGGAGGCGCGTGGTGAGAGGAGAGGTCTGTGTAGGTGGGGTGGGGGTCACAGGGTCCGTGGTGCTGGCTGGGAGCCATAGGGGGCGCCCCGTTGTAGTCCAGGTTCCCCGAAGGATGGTGGGAAAGGTGGTTGAGGCCATAGAGGGAGGGGCCGGCAGGGGGCGGCAGCGGATCCGCGTAGCCGCCCCCGCCCACGTAGACCGGGCTGCCCTGCATGGTGGGCGTCCCGTAGGCACCTCCGTTGGCTTGGAGAACGTGAGGCTCGTAATCGGGCGCCGGGGTCGGCGGGTACTTCTGCGGGGCGCCGCAGCCTTTGAGGGGCGGCTGGTAGTTGGAGGGCAGCGCGTAGGCATTCTGGTGGGCTTTGCCGAAGGCAGGCGGAGACGGGCTCTCATAGCTGGGGGTCATGGAGTGTAAGGCGTTCATGAAGCCAGCCGTGGACTGCATGGGCTGCGGGGGGCTGCCGGCGGGAGAGGGGCCCCCAGACGACGAGGCCAGCCCCTTGGCCTTCTGGTCCTTCTTGTACTTCATGCGCCGGTTCTGGAACCAGATCTTGATCTGCCGCTCGCTGAGGTTCAGCAGGTTGGCCATCTCCACGCGGCGCGGCCGGCACAGGTAGCGGTTGAAGTGGAACTCCTTCTCCAGCTCCACCAGCTGCGCGCTCGTGTACGCTGTCCGCGCCCGCTTGGACGCCGCGGACCCCGGGGGGCTCTTGTCCCCTCCCCCGCCGCCGCTGCCCCCGCCGCCGCCCCCTCCGCCGCCGCCGCCTCCTCCGCCGCCACCGCCGCCGCTGCAGCCTTCTGCTGGATCCGAGGGGGAGGGGTGGGGAGGGGAGAAAATGAAATAAAAGATAATTACTGAACACGCCGAAATTGAATGCATCGTTTCTTAATAAATCCAGGCCTGGACTCGGAGCCCCCGCAGCCCTCCCCTTCGCGTCCCCGCCTCCTCCTCACTCCCCCCCCCCCGCCCGTCGCATTAGCGGACACTCTATAATAGTGGCATTTATTAAGAGACCTGTTCTCCTCTCGCTGCCCCAGCTTATGAAAATTTGATCATGTCACGCAGACAGAGCCGCATGGCCATTTATTTAGGGCTGGATCTTCTCGCGCGCTTTCCCCCCTTATCCCCAATACTCAGTCTGGAAAGACGTTTCCTCCCACTCCTATGGGCAGAGTGGGTGACTGAGGAGAAGCCTTGGGGAACCTGGACACTCGTGGGCAGAGCCCCAAAGTGCGGTGCGAAGAGGCTGCCGAGCCTGGAGGCCGGGACCCCGGGCGCCCGCGCGATCGTGATTAATACCCACAGTAATCATACTTAATAATAATCAATCGTTGACGACTCTGCGTCCTCCCAGCAGTGCCTCTTGGCTCTGCGGCCTTGGGAAGGGCTCTGAAGCTGGGGGGCGACTTTCTGGAGTTCTCAAAAGCTAGATGAAGGGGTGGCTGGAGGGAGAGGGTGTTGGCAGGGTCAGGGTTCATTAGTGGTGCGGGGGTACTGAAAATGTGCCTTGGCTGGGCTGCTGCCACTTAATATTGTTCCTGGGCCGCCTCATGGGCGCCTAGGGTCTAGGCGCTAGAATAACAGTGACATTCCTGGCCTGGACAAAAGGTGACGACCGGGAAGGCAGAGAGCTGGTACCTGTGCCGGGGGAGCTGTTTTTCAGCTTGGACGTTTGCCTCGACTCTTTCATCCAGGGGAATATCTGTTTGGTGAGGGTGGAGTTGGAGCCGGGACCACACTTGGGGGGGGCGTTTTTGCCGGGCCCGCCCCCGGTATTGCTGTTGCTAGTGGTACTGGTAGGTGCAGCGCTGGGCGGGGGCGAGCCGGGTGGAGCGGGCAGGGGCTCGGGGGCCAGGCCGGGTCTCATGCAGCTGCCGTTGAGCTCCTTGCTCTTGGCAAGCGGGGCGGCGTTGCCCAGGGTCTGCAGCGAGCATGCTGAGCGCTGGTAGTCGCCCTCCAGGTGCGTGGCGGCCTGGAAGGGGGGTTGGGGGGGACCATCATAGCCGAAGCCATTGGTGCCAGGGTACGAGGAGTAGCCTCCGAAGAGCGCAGCCGCCGCGTTGTCGTAGTAGGTGGCTTTCTGCATCGCTGGGCGAGGCCCGGGCAGTGGGTGGCAACTTGCAAGGGCCTGATACCCTCAGGACCGGACATTGGCACCCTGGGGGTCACGTGACAGCCGGACCCCCCCCCTCCCCTTCCAACCCCCCTCCTCCCGGTCCGTTCCAAGCGGCTGACCTGCGGGTGAGAGAAGAGACACAAGGGGGAGAAGAGGACTGGGGCTCGAATCCATCTTAGAAACTGAAAAGGGAACTGACATCAATAGGGTTTTTCTTCTCCCCTCCCCAACATCTACAGAGCAGATGCTGAGGCCACGTCCCTGACCTGAGGTGGATGTTTCTTATTTCAACGCTTACATTTTAAAGAAAAAAGCCCCACCAGTTTTCATTTCCACTTTAAAAATAAGGACTACATGCATTTGATGACTTTCTAAGTGTAGAATACTACTACTGTAGAGGCCATTGCTTCTCTCCTGTCTGTCCACTAGCCCGACCTCTTCTTACCACCCCCAACCCTGTAATAGGGTGGCTCAAGGGAGGGAACTAGAAGACTCCAAATAAAATGTCATCGACATTCTGTTCTGAGCCAAGAGGTTTCTCTGCCTCCTGCTTTTTGCCAGCTTCCATGTCAGTCTAGGTCTTTCACCCAAGCAAAGTCTAGACTGGAGGAAAACCAGAGGATCTGTGACCAGAGGGAGAAGCAAGCTCAGCAGGGAACCTTTTCCTGTGAGGTCTTCTCTCCTTTTCCCCACCCTCACATAGAAAGAGCCTGGCCTAGAAACTTCCTGAAGATGTTTAAACTCCAGAACAAGTGGAACCAAGCCTCATCCACCCACGGCCCTGCTGCAGGTACTACCACCTCCATCCAGCCCTTGGCTTTGCTCAGCCAAGCCTGGGACCTGGCAGCCTGCAGCCCCATGGGGTCCCCCACAGGAGTAAAGTTGTTTCCATTTCCCAGGCCTGGCCACTTGGTGCTATAACCATTTGGCCCAGGTCTCTCCCTACACATCTCTCTCACTCTTTTTTTTTTCCCAGTCTTAATTTTTCCTACCCTTTTCTTGACAGTCTGTTTTCTTTGATTCCTCCAAAAGAAAAGAAAAAAAAAAAAAAGAAATATGTAACTGCTGAACTTTTCTACTGAGATGGGTAAACTAGTCTAAAAGAGAAAATTATTCTGCGAGGGGAGGGATCAGCAAAGCAAATTGAGCAATATTATTCTTTGGGTTGGTAACAGAGGGTACGTTCCCATTTACTGAAGTTCCCAGAGGCAAAAAAAAAAAAGAAAAAAATCACTATTTTAATGCAGTATTTTTAAAGTGTGGCAGAAAAATAAAGATTCAAGCTATCATAGGATTTTGTGTATTTGTTCTGAAACTTCTGACTGTGTTTTCCCCATTCCCTTACCACCACTTTTCCTGAAACCTCCAGACTGAACCTCTTGTCAGGCCTGTGTGTTTGAGAAACTTAAATCTCATTTAGCCTAGTTAGTCAACTCCAAAGAAAACTAAAAATAGGAAAATAAAAGAAAAGGAGTGCAGGGGAAAGAAGTCCCTCCCACATATAAATCTACTTAATGGCACAGATTTATACTCAAAAGGGAGCTGGTGCAGCCCTGAGTTCCGATTGGTTTCTGGGAAGAATTTGTTTCTGGAAACACACATGAGTCTCCAAAGCAGCAGGTCCTTCCAGGGAGAACTGGTGTTCAATTGACCAGGCTGACCCAGTCCTTTTATTATTATTACCATTAGCCCTGATGATTTAACCAAAATTAGCTTCCAAGCAGCCCTGGCTGAAGGGGAAATTAATTAACAGGCATTGGTTGAGTTTGTTATTAATAGATAGAGAAGAGAATGAAATAAAAAACGTTGGAGGGGGTCGGCTGGCTGGGCCCTGGCTTTATTTAGGCTAAATGATTGTTACAACAATAATGATGATGATAGTGATAATAATAATAATAAAACAATAATTTGACTAGCCGCCTGGGGCCAAAATTCCTGCCGCTCCCCCTGCAATAAACCCCAAACCATCGCAGGACCTAGGCCGGGCGAATGTGGGAAGCGAAGGAGCCACAGACGCGCTAGGAAAGAACGGAGACTCCGACGATGGTGAGACAGGGCCGGGAAGGTTTGTGCACCGGGGTAGACACTGGCTGCTACCGCCGGGCTGTCTCGGCGGCTGCCGCCGCCATGGCTGGAGACCAGCACCAGCCACCTACGCTGGCCCAAGGAGGCGAAGAGAAAGCGATCAGGACCCCGAAACGGTTCCAGCGACAAGTTCCGAGCACACCGGCCGGCAGAGGGCCGAGCCCCGCGGCGGCAGCAAGTTTGGGCGCTGGAGGTAACCGAATTAAAAGGCGCCTCAGCAACTCTGCTCCGGGACTTCGCCGGGTCGGGCTCGGGGCTGGAGGGCGCCAAGGCCTGGCTGACAGGACAGGGCGAAGAGCGAAAGGTGCCCAGGGGATCGGAGATCTGGGATCCAGGAGAAGAGGGGGTGGGGAGCAGCTCGACCAAGCCAAACATGTCTATTTCCCTTGCCTCCATGTTGGAAAAATTCAGGCTCCATATGGCTCCTCGGGAGGGAGGGCGAGACGGTGGCTCCCGGCTTCCCCCCAGGGTCTCGCTGGAGAAGGGAGGTGAGCCCCCCACCAAGAACCCCACCTTGTCAGGCACACCCCAGAGAGAGCTGGGGAGGATAACAATAGCTGGAAGCCCCGGGAGAGGGTATATAGGCCACCTTCCAGTACTTAAAAAAATAATGGAAGGAAGAAAAATAAAATAACAAGAAAGCAAGAGAGAAAGGTTAGACTCTTCTTAGCAGCCGGGGGAAAATTCAGCCCTGGGTCTGACTGCTAAAAGAAAAGAGAAGAGAAAAGGAGAGAAGCAGGAAGAGAGAGGGAGAGGGAGAGAGAGGGAGGGAGGGAGAGAGTGAGAGAGAGAGAGAGTCGCTGCGTGGAAGGAAGCTTAAAGCTTGTGAACTCTTCTTGAACCGAGATTGGAGTCATATGGGCCATAAATCATTGAGACATACTCTCCGCCATTCACAAACTGATAGCCTATTTCAGTCCAGCTTACCTTAGCCACCGACGAGGGGAGAACAGGCAGACATAATATATATTCACATCGAGCCCCAGCGCGAGCGGCAGGCGAGAAATCTCCCCTCCTTGAAGGCAAAGGAAAAAAAGACCACTGTTTAAAGCTGCGTCGCCCCCCCCCCCCCCCAAAGCCACCCCGGCTGGGGAGCCCGAGGGGCAGACCGGCCAGAGGAGCCGCGCGGCGTCCGCTTCAATTCACTCGGCTTAGGAGCGGGGGTGCGCAGGAGGGAGGGGGTGGGGGAGCGGGGAAAAAAATAGAAGGAGACCGAAAGGTGCTGGGGCGGCTGAGCTCGCCGAGAATCCAGCTCCGGGCTCAGGCACGGCCAAGCCGCCACAGTGTGGTTGCCCTATAAGACTGGTACGCCCTACTCTCCGTAACAATGGCCTCTGCTTTTGCACAGGGAAAAAAAAAAACCACACAGACACACACACACACACTCACTCACTCACACACAAGCTCACACACACCCCCACCTCTCCCCCTTTAGCGAGCTTAGATGCCTGATAAGGAGGGAAGGTGATGGTGGTGATGGGGGAGGGGGGACATTTTTAAATATCCCCACCCAAAAAATAAAAGAGTCAGAAAGAAAGAAGGTAAAGGCTTTTATTTTAGGTTTCCTTTAAAAAAAAAAAAAAAAAAGAACAGGTACATTTTAAAATTGAGACTGTGGGTGGGGGAGGAAGAGGACAGCAAAGGCTAGGAAAGCCGGTGGAGTTCTCAGCTCCCCTACACCCCACTAGTGAACCATTATGCTAATTTGAGAAGTAGCTGCGGAGGCCTAGTCACAGACAGGCCTCTCCTGGGGTGGGGGTGCTGGGTGCCCCACTATGCTCATTCTCGGTTGAACACCATGACTCCCCCCCCCCCCCCAAGTAGTTTCATTCCTCTGGGACTGGCGGCTGGGTCTCCTGCCTCTTGCTCTGGCTCCCTCCTCTGAGTCTCCCAGTCTCCGCTTCTCTCATCCACACCCTGGCTATTCCTTCCCTTACAACTCCCTCCTCCCCCCAAAAAATATCTCAGGGCCCAACCTCCAATAGAGGGAGGAGGGAAGGTTGGACTTCTAAACACACACACACACAAACACACACACTCCTGAACACATCCCCCCTCTTTTTTTTTTTTTTTTTTTTTTTTTTTTTTTTTTTTTTTTTTTTAAGAACAGACAACAAGCGGTGAGTGATTTTAAAACCCCGGAACATCTTGCAGAGGGAGGTGGGTTGAGGAAAGGGTGACAAAAGGAGGACCCTGTGCTTAGCTTGAACTCCAGACGGGGCTAGCAGTAGAGGAGCTGTGAGAACTTCACGGAGAAGTTTCTGTTAAGATTCTCACCTCCGGATAGACAAGAAGAGGTAAGAGGTGATAAGGACATCTGTACTTCTAACATGAGGAGAAGAACCAGCAGAATGCCGTAATTTGACATGCAGCCGCAGAAGAGATGGAGGACGCTTATTATTGTTATTATTCAGAACAGACCTGTTTGTTGTTGGTGGTGTTGTTTCCCTCTCTTCTGGAAGATTTACGACTCTTGGCACAAGTGAGGAAGACTACAAAAGCTAAAGTTTTCTTAGGGTGTGTTTGAGCAGGACAGGAAGAGGCCAGGAGGAGGTCTGTAGGAGGAAGAGAGGAGCCAAGAATGTAGGTGTCTGCAGATTTAGGGCGGGAGTGGGAGGAAGACAAAAAGAGTAGCCTGGTGGTTCCCAAAGCAGGAGTGCCTACAACTCTAACTGCTGACTCCACTCGGGGCTTAGGGAAGAAAAGAAAAGTCAGGCGCGCGCTTTTCTACAAATGCAGCTTGGAAAACTGGTTCCCTTAACTTCATGAAAGCAGAGAAGTCACTACCCTGTCATTTCCTAGTTAGATTCTTGGCTCCTGCCTCCGGTCTGGATGCTTCAGGAGAGGCGATGGCACTGGGGAAAACCAAGGTGAGAGACGATTTCCAGCTATTGTCTCCCCTCCAGGAGAGGGTGGCTGGGTCTGGCTGAGCATCCCTCACACCCTCTCACAGGTCCTGTGTTGGGATGAGAGAGGGAGTAGTCCAGTAGTCCTGGCCTCTGGTCTCCCCCTTCTTCCATGAGGGCTGGAAGGGCTCCTCAGGCCCTGCTGAACTAGGGGAGCCTGTGACCTTTCTATCTTCTAGCAATGGGGAGTTCAGGCTGTGACGTCCTGTCCTGAGGATCCTACCTCTCGTCTAGAGAGTTGGTGGCCTGAGGGGGTGGGGTAGAGGTAAGGATGGAGAGTGTGAGCCATTTTTCTGTGTTGATTAGTGTATCATGAAAAAAAATGCTCATGCCAGATCCCGTGTGGGGGCGCAAGCTGGGACCTCCCAAAAGACTTGTTATGGCTTCCTGAGTATGCAGCTGCAAGGAGTCTGTCCTGAGATGTCCAGTCCGTGGTTACAGACCTACCCAAGTAACTTTGGGCCTGTGGGTTGGGGATTCAAGCCAAGGAGGCTTCCAGATGCTTAAGGGAACCTGCACCTTTTATTACTTTTCAAAATAAAAAAAAGAATGTACCTCAAACCCTCCGGCCCTCCTAGCTTTGACTACTATTACTAGAGAAGGTCATAGTGGAATTGTAAAAGAAGAAAACCTGGTTGCCTTCGGATTGCACAGCTTTGCCCTGAGGAACAAAAAGAGCCCTGAGGTACTCAGCAGCTGCGGACCTTCAGACCTTCGAAGAGGGGCTGCAGGAAGAGCGGGACTGGGACTGAGCTGGGTTGCCAGGAGTGCTGTCCCCAACCCGAAACAGCGAAACAGCAGCTCTTCCCCTCCCAAAGCCTCCTCAGCCCCCTGTGTTCCCTTCTGGCTATGCCAGGCAATCCAGCAGGGGTGAAAAGGAGGACTGGGGAGCAAGAAAATAAACCTGGAGGAAGTTTCCAAGGACATGTGTACCCAAATGCGGTAGGAGATGTACTGGGAGCTTCTTAACTGGATTCTGGAGAACAGAGCCCATGTGGAATGCTTGGGAGATGATTAGGTCCCAGTTTGGTTTCTTTCTTGTGTTTTTCCTTCCCTTCTCAGGGGTTTTTGACCAGCAGGACGGATGCCCCTGATTGAGGCTGGGAAGCTGGAGGGTGGATGGTAGATCAGGCAACCCGGAGGGCACGGGTTTCGTTTAGGGTGTTGCTACAAGCTAGGGACTTTTCAACCTTCAGAGGACAAAGGTGGGGTAGTAAGGAGTTTGGGCAAGGAACTTGGGGTGGGGGGACATGAGAAGAATCTGAGGGAAGACTTTGGAAAGGGCTGGAATGAAGAAGTGGGGAGAGTTTATCATCCCTGACAGAGAAGCCATGATTTAGGGTCAGAATAGAGATAGAGAAGAAGATGGGACAATGAGTTCCTGGATTCAAAGAAGGAAAGTCGGGCGAGTGAGAGTCTGTGTGAGCACGTGTGTGTGTGTGTGTGTGTGTGTGTGTGTGTGTGAGAGAGAGAGAGAGAGAGAGAGGTTTAAAAGGGAGGGAATTGAGGGAAAGATTGAGACAGAAACATCAGTATAAACTAATAACGAGAAAAATTAATAAAGATACACATGAAAGAAAAAGTGCCCCCTTCACACACATCCTTCGTTCTTTGATTCCAGAGTCAGGGCACTCCCCCACCCACTGCTCCCCAGTACCCAGAATCAGGGAGCAAGAACACTTTGAACCCCCAGAGCAATCACTGGCCACCCAACCTCCTAACCTTGGTGCAAGCATGCCTGCTTCCTCCCCCTACCCCAAATCCATCAAAAAGCAAATGAAAATTCTCTCAATAAGGGAAAATTGGCTGGCTCTTTTAAAACCCATTTCAGATCTCGGACTTGAGGTGGCCAAGGATCCTACCTCCTTCTCAAACAGGACAAAATTCTCCTGACCTGTGGGGCTCGCTGGAGACCAAGGCGGTGGGAGATTTTTCTTTCTGGCCCTCTCTGGGTTCCTGGTCCCACTCTCTCTCAGCTTCCCTGCCCAACTTTGTGGCCCAGCGGAATGGTGTGAAGTTCGCACAGGCACCCAAGAATCTCCATCTTCTTTTAAATATTAATAAAGAGTTCAAAGCTGGGGCTGTAAGATGGGAATTGCTAATGAAGACGGCTCTGGACATTTGGATCCCCAATCGCTAGCTCTCTAATGTGCTGGAGCGGGAGGGAACAAAGGGGACAGCGGGGAACAGGAAGGAGAGAACGTCCCTGCCTCCTCCTCGGAGGCCCGCGTAAGCATAGACCTGTCTCAGCAGCTGCGAGGCATCCAACGAAAGGCGCTAAGGTGGGAGAAGAAAACTCCAGGCTGTACTTCCCCCCAATTCCAGTCGTGAGGGTGGTGTCCTCTCCCCAGCCAGCGAGCCTGAGAGGAGAAGGCAGGAAAAAACAGGGCAGCGAAGTCTGCAAATTCTACTCTGTGACCACGGAGGCCGCTTGAATGGGCTAATGAGGGGATGGTGGTGCTGCTGAGAAGGAGCCTGGGGCAGGCCGGCTCCTTTTGGTGATGAAAGATCCCTCTCTGGGAAGCAGGCATCCTGCCTCATCTAAAAATTCAGTCCTGGACTGGCAAACCCCACCCCCAGTGTGGAGACAAAGGTGGGCCGGGTGGGGGAGGCAGAGGGAGAGGCTGAGGTCTCCCAGAGCTTGGGGTGAGGGACGCTGGGGACAGGACGGAGAAGCAGGCCAGAGAGGAGCCAGCCCAGTCCTCTGCGAATGGCTGCACGGTCTCTCCTGACAGATTGGATGTCTCTCTCCCAGTGACCTCTGTTTAGCAGACAATAACTCACTGGATTAATGACCAATCAGCGGAAGGCCTTCTGAATCGCCTCCAAATATAAAACTCCAAAGTCGGAATGGGACAGGGACACAGTGAGGGCCTTCCAGGCCTTTCTCTTCTCTCTCTCTCTCTTTCTCTCTCTCTTAAAAAAAAAAAAAAGGTTTGGGGCAAGGCTTTAGAAATTAGATTACCTAGCCAGAGACTGAGATTTCCAGAACCCCAAAGATGAGTGGTTTCCCATCTTTCCCCAACTTCTCCCCCAGAATTCATATTCCAAACCACACTTCCCAAGGCAGGCTGGAAACTTCTCCTCCCTTGCTGGCCTCTTCAAATCCTTGATCTTATAAGAAATTTCCCTTCTCATATCCATGCTACTGAGAAGCCACCACTCCTTTTCAAGTTTATCTTCCTCCAGTTGGGGGAAGAGATGGGAATAAGAGTGAGAATACAGTGGGGGTCATTCACCTTGTGGGCTTCCTCTCCTGGCAGCCTTGGGAGGAGACCTGGTATAAGTATCTGGCACAGTGTGAGTGCCCCCACCACCACCAGGAAGAGATGGCCTGAAAGACCAGTACTCTGGGAAGAGAAGGCACCTGCTGTCACAGAACCTAAACCCTGAAAGCACAATTCAGTTCCTGGGTAGAGGGCACCTCAAAAATCACATTCTGCACAGTTCCAGCCTTAGCACATTGCCTGGCAGAGAAAGGCCTTGTTCAGTGAGGCCAACCCCTCCCTCCTGAGCACCCCTCCAAATGCCAATTCCAGTCCCACCCAGCCACTAGCCCCTTTCCACTGCCTTCAGTCTTCATTGCTCTCAGCCTGGGCTCCTCTGCTGAGCAAAAGGACACCCTCGGGAGGAGGAACAGTCTAGATTCCAGCAGAATTTCTACAGCCAGATTGCATAACCAACCATCCACTGCTCTGGACAATTACAACTCTGACTATTACAAATAAGCATGCAGGAACATTTATACCCAGATGCGCCCCCCCCCCCCCCCCAAACGCCAAGTCACACAAAGGAGCTGATCCCATGCACTGTTCCACAAGAGATGTATAAAGAGAGGCGCCCAGGTCAGCAATCGAACTCAAAAGAGTGTCCAGCACAACTCTGCCATTGCTACAGATAGGAAAATGGAGGTCGGAGCAGGGAAGTGACTTGTCTACATTCATACTTGGGATCATCTTGCAGGTTGGAAGGCTCAGATTCTAGGTATTTCAGCTTGGTTGTGTGATCTAAGGCCCCGTATACTTCTCTGGGGCTCAGTCTCCCCTTATGCTAAGCTGGGGCCTCTGTTTGAAAGGGAGGAGTTATACTAAACATCTCTAAGCCTCTCTTTAGACTGAAAGTTAGTAGTCTTCTATGTGCTGATGTAGAACAGAGTGACAATAAGAAGTAAAAAACTGAGTTCAGACAATAACAGCTGACCCAGTGCAGAATATTTCCTCTTGGGATTTAAATGCTTATATCCCTTCCACCGGAGCGGGGACACAAACCCAAATCTTGATCCTACCCCACCCTAACCCACACGTACACAGGGGGTCATGCACAAGTTTTTACTTCTTCTCTGAGTTGGGGTGGGTTGTTTTCTACCCTCATCACTAGTGGAAAGTACTGTTTTTAGATGCAGCAACCTGAGCAGTAAATAATTAATTTGTATAATTAGGAGAGGAAGCCTTCAAACCTGGCAATTTTTAACCAGGCATCAATGCACCTATTGTACCAGCCTGGCCTTCTCACCCAACCCCCACCTCTGCCCACATACCTACCAGCTTCCCCAATCGCATCCCCCCCCCCCCCCCTTGAAGACCAGCATTCCCAAAATGGCTAGTAGGGTCCACAGAGCCAAACTCTGCTCCCTCTCCAACAAAGTTCCATTTTCTGCAGTGTTCTCCCACAGAAATCAGTCTGCAGGCAGCTGCCATTCACAGCTTGCTTCCCCTACCCCCCAAAGCTGTGCTGGGCTCCTGGACTGCTCTTGGGCAATGTGAAATCCACATCCCCAGCTCAAGATGCCCCAACAATGCAGCGAGTTTGCATTTCAAGAAACTCCCATTAATATCAATTTACTTCACTGAAACCTCGGGTTCTTCATCAAGTTGATGATTTATGATAAAATCAATTAAATTACGGCCACTTAGGGCCCAGCCGCTTCCTCTCAGATTTCATTGGTGCGGGGCCCAAGTGTCTGGTGGAAAAATGCAAGTTTAGCTGGAGGCGAGGAAAGATAATTCTGCGGCTGAGAAAATTTAATGCAAAACAATTTCCAGGCAAAGCTAGGCGTCTGGACAGAAATGCAAGAGCCACTAGTTGGCCTGCGGAAATAACTATCTGGGGGTCAAAATGTTTTTCTCCCCACCCCCATCATCCTTCCTGGCTCCCATGCTCTGTTCCCTTTGTGCTCACTTGCCCCCCCCCCCCCAAGCAGAGACTTGGGGGAATTTGAGCAGTAATAGTGGGATCCAAGCCTTCCAAGGTTCAGCCTTCAACCAATTTGCAGATGTTCCTTACCACACACCAGGCCTTTTTCTTTTTAACCCCACTCCGCCCAGCCCAGCCCAGCCCAGCCCTGCACAATAATTCCTGTCTCCCACTGCAAAGTTAAGGATTCAAACTGAAGAACCCAGGCTGCCTGAGCAGATGGCCCACAAGGAAAGAGCAGAGTGGAAGGGTTGGGGCCAGAAACCAGGCCAGGTAGTTTTGGCTGTATGTGGCTGTGGGTGGAAAGAAAGTACTCAAGGACACAGGGAGAGGCTGCAAAGTGTGTCCAGAGCTACCTCAATTCCAGCACACCAAGACCAGAGACATCGAGTCTCCCCTCTGGCTCCCAATGTGAAGACTCATAAAGTGATCCTGCAAAAACACCCTGTAAACCTCAAATGGAGTGCATTCACACCCTAATGGGCAGATTCACTCACACAGTACACAGACATACCTACACATGTACATGCTTGCTTCTCCTACCTCACCCAGACCCACCACACCCTGCATCTGCAAAGGGATAGTACTATCTCCCCACATCTGGGAAAATAAATCCCAGCGCACCCGCCTGGCATCGCCTCCTACTCTGAGGAGAGGGGCTTCTCCCGCCTCTGCTCTGTTTGGTTTTTGGTTTCCAGAGCAGGCCAGGAGTAAACACAGCTTCTCTGAAGCCATAAATCACCCCCTCTCCTATCTTCTCGACTTAACACCCAGCTCCAGTGCAAACCCTTGTAGTTTCGGCTTCAAATAACCCGCTGCGTGCTAAAGGGCTTGACCACGGTGGCAGCTGGGCTGTGGGAGCAGAGCTAGTGACACCCCTTCCCCCAGCAGATGCCCCTCACATTTCCCTCACCACCTACAGCTCCCAACTCCCCTGGGAAATCCTCCAGAGCTTGCAGTTTCCTTTCTGAGCCGGAGAAGTCCCCCATCCCCTAACCCGATCCAGTCTGCACACCCACACCTACAACTCCACATTCCTCCACACTCGCCCACACCCCAGGTCCCTTTACCCTCATTGCCCCCTTCTCTAAGTTGGTCTTATCTTTATGGATCCAGACCTGATCCCAGGAGAGGCCTGGGGCAGGGGTCTTTGCCACCCCCCTCTCCACCCAGCCAGGCCAGAGCGCCCCAGCTCTGCACCCCACACTTACCTGGGCGGTCTCCCGCTAGGGCACGGGCAGCGGCTGGCGGCCCGGCGCGGAGGGCGCGCGGGAGCCGACTGCCAGGCCTTGGCCGCTCGGCCCCTGGTGGGGCTCCGCCGCGGCCGGCCGCATCCTGGTCATTCCACCCCCAGCCCGCCGCCCGGGAGTGTCCCGCCGAGCTGGGGGAGAGGCCCGGATGAGCTTGCCCCCACCCCGCCCTCGCTCTCACCCCCGCCCCCGGCTTTGTTCAGCCTGTAAGGACGCGGGGCCCCGGGCGCGCGCGGATCCTGCACTCGGGGCGCGGCGGGCGGGCACCCCTTTCCTGAGAAGCGGAAGACCCCACGCCGCTAGGGCCTGCGCCGGCTGCAGGAAGCCTGGCCCGCCTGGCCCGGAGCTGGGCTCGGCCTTGGAGAGCGGGCCAAGTTGCCAGGCGAGAGGAGCGGCGAATGACAGGGGCACCGCGAGGCGCGGGGAGCGCTGGGGGCGCCATGGCGGAAGGCGGGCGCACCGGCGGCTCTTCAATGTCACCAGCGAAATGGGTTCCATATGTCCGACCCAGCGGAGAAGGGAGGGGAAGGCCGAGAGTTCTGGGCAGGACAGGAGGGGCGGGGTGTGGGGGGGCGATGGAAAGAACAGAGGTAGCAGGAAGGATTGGTGGGGAGAGAGAGGTTTGCATTTTCCATTTTCCCTCAAGTTTTCTAAGGCTGCTTAGGCTGGTAGGAACTTTCTTTCCCTTTTTTCTTTTCTTTCCTGAAAGATGGGGGAGGGGGGAGATTAGTAAGGGAAGCAACTGTTTGTTAAGGCTGGGAGTTTGAGGGAGGAGATGTGGATTGGAGGTGAAAGTTCTTAGGTGGACGATCAACTTTCAACTTCTATTACCTTGTCCCTAAGGAAGGGGAAAAGAGACCAAAGCCACAGGAGAAAGAGAAGACAAGAACAGATACTAGGGTCCTGGGGTGAGAGACTGGCCCCCACCACACCCCCCACAATGGAATTCCGTTTGGGAAGTTTCCAGCGATTAAGTCACTGGTGTTGGTGATGGTGGTGGAGGAGGAGGAGGAGGAGACTGGGGTGCCCAAGGAGTCTGGCCTTTGGCTGGCACTTCAGTTCCCTACCCAGCCTCCTCGCACCTGATTTTGCACCCCAGCATCTAACATAGGGCGGGTCCTTCTGAGACGTATTAGACTTTGGGGCGCTTCCTGAGCAGAAAGCTGGGTGTACTAGAAAGACAAGGAGTACAATAGTGGAGTGTGGAGGGGCTTCCCTCTGCACCTGCTCCCCAAGGGGAGAGGGCTTTTCCTCCTGGTCTCTGTTCCCATTTTATTCTCTCTCTCTTTCTGCCTTTTTAATCATGTCTGTTGTTCCCTGCCCCTTTCTCCCAGCGCCTTTGTCTTCTCACACTCTGCCTTTCTCCCGTAAGTGAGTTCAAACTGAGCTTTGCAGGAACGTTGGAGTGTCTCCAGAAATCACTTTTGACCTCCCTCATTGGACTGCCTCTCTTCTTTCTCTCATCTTAGGCCCCTTTCCTTTGTGGGGACCCACCCCATCATGGACAAAGCTAGTGGTTTCCTTTCCACTTCCCTTCTTCCCACTTAGCTCTGTGTGAGGGGCTCCTGCCTCCAAAACAACCTCCCTTCCCCTCTGCCTGGCCTTCGTCTCCCTCTCCCTATCTTCCTCTTGGGCTCAGCCTTGACTTCACACCCCGAGAGGGGGTGCTTGTTCTCTGTCTAGGTTCCTCTCCTTGTCCTTCATCCCCTCTCACTCATCTGTCTATCCAACTCTTACCATCATTAAAGCCTTAGCAGCCTGGCTTCTGAAAGGCACAGGATTACATATGCACTACAATTACTTTGTGAAAGGATGGGAGAGAGAAGACAGGGTCCAGAGCTTTCCTAGAGTCCTGTCCACCAAATGCACCAACCCCATCCGCTGAACAACACAAAAGCAAATCAGAGGGGCTGGCTGTAGAACTGGGAAGGCAGGGTGCCCCTAGCTAAATGGACCCAATGTATATATAAAACACAACAACCAAGTCTTTTCAAACTTGCTGATTTCGGGGTAGCCTAGAGGTCTGAGTGGAGGGCACTGGGCCTCACATAGGGGGATTTAGCCAGAGGCCAGTAACTGAAAGATAATGGTGGCAAGGGATAGTCTCCTGCTTTGTCTCCTGGGGAAGAGTCTGTGTGTGAGTTGGGGAGGAGGGGAGGGGGATCTGTGCCACCTCCCCTCCCAGAGCCTGAGGAGACAAAGACCTGAAGGGGGCTGAGAGAATGAAGAAGAAAAGCTTTGGGGGGGGGGGGGGGGGGGTCAGACCACTTCGCAGGCAGAGGTAGCTGGGGGAGGGGAGGAGGAGTTGGGCAAAGGGGTTAAGGGGCCTGTGGGACTGGCTCCCAGCTCTCTCTGCTAGCTAGGACCTGGCTCAAACCACAAATCTCTCAGCCCCCCTTTTGTTCCCTATCCTCTGAAACAGAGTGAATTTAGACACTAATAAAACATTTCCACCCTCTTCCTCCTCCTCCGTGTCCTTCTTCCTGTCCAAGGAAAAGGTGATCCTTCTTCCCTCTCTCAGGAACTCCAAGACTTTAAGCCTAAATTCTGGAGCACAAGTTTTGGGGGAAACTTACCTTCTTCACACTTACACACACCCCTGATTTCCAAGTGAGGGGGGAAATAACTGTTTACTTCCCACACTTGAATTCTCTAATACTGGAGAAGGAGGTAGCGAAATGGAACTGAAAGGTTTGGAGCCTCTGCATCCCACCCCAAGTCCCTTTGTTGCCTCTCCCAACCCTTCCTACCTCTCTTCCATCTCTAGCCCTGATAAAGCTGCCCCTGAATCCAGATTCTGCCCAATTTCTTTTTATCTAGGCCAGGCAGTGCCCCTGCCCATCCTAGCCTAGTATCCTCTTAGCCTTCTCCTTTCTTCTCAAACCCTTTTTAACCCAGACTCTCAAACCGAAAGGCTTCCCCACCCACCCACCCACAAGTCACCTGTTAACAGAGATGGGCCTCAGCACCCACTCGGAGTCAAGTGTGAAAGCAAGTTCCTGAATGTAGCAAGGACAGGGGCCTAACCCACCACTCCCTGTGGCTGGTGCCATGAGTAATTAACATCTGGGCACAGCATCACTCTAATTTTCCTGCTCAAAGGTTTACACTAGCAGGCAGAGTTAAATATCACAGATAATAGTGGCTATAAAGTCAATTGGCCTGACTCCAGCCAGAGGATGGGCTGCCAGCAACCTGGACTGGACTAGGCAAAGGTTCAGGCCCTCTGTCCCTCATCCAGCTCAATTTAGGGGTGCAGTGCAGGAAGTCCCCAGAAGCCATTTCTGGTTTACTCTTGACTGCTTTACTCCCTAATGGGGAGAAACTTCTCGGACTGCCTGACTGCCCCATGAAGCCTTAAGGGAAAGTTATCAACTCTGCCTTTCCTAATCTGCATCCCATTGCTCCCTCTTAGGATGGAGGCTTAGGTAGAGAAACACACCAGCACCCTTGAATACGCTCCAACTTTTCAAACCCGTCTGATTTTTAGAACATTTTTTTTTCCAGAAAATAACTCAAGAGAACTTCGCTCTCCTTTAGCCCCAAACACACACACACAGTCCCCTCACTGCTAAGGAAACTTTCTTTGTTTCAGGAGGTCGAAGGAAGGTTCCTGGGGTGTGAATTCATTTCCTTGTTTTGTTAGCCAGAAGGGTGGAGAACCAAGGCTTTCAGCATCTCTCTCTCTGCCCTTCACCCTTTGCCAGCCTCTATTGTCTCCCCCAATTTGGGTAGCTCCCTTTCCATTCTCAGCACCCACCCCTCTACACATCCGTCCTACAAATTAAACTTTAATGCCAGGACTGAATTCCTCCAGTTCCCTTCCAATTGCAAAGGACTTCAATTTGGTCTCTATCAATTACAAAATCTTTGCCTTCAACTCCAGTCATTTCTTCCTCCACCTCCACCTTCATCTTTTTGCCTCCAGGCTGCTTCTGCTTTCAGAGTTGAGTTTGTTCACCCAGGGCTGAAGTTGCAGAAGCCAAACTCCTGGAGGGGAACCGCTGAAAGATGAAGCCCTGTCGGCTGCTGCAGGAATGTTGGCTCTATCAAGCTCGCAAATATAATTTTATATTAGGTCGTGGTCTTTGACTGGGTTTATATGCCAATGAGGCATTTCTGGTTTACCAAATTTATACAAATCTCGCCTTAATTGATAATCACAGATGCTGTAATTTAAGACCTCCAGCTATAGAGCTTTCATATTAACTGCTGATATATTACTGTAAATCGTCTGAAATAACCAACTCCCGGGAGCAGAGCAGAGAGAGAGGAAGTGCCTCCGAGAGCGACTCTCTCCCGGCCACAGAAACAGCCCAGCTTCCACATCATTTTCCGTGAGAAATGATTTATCGAAGACACGGCCATAAACAACACAACTCGCTCACAAACACACGCAGACGCACGCGCGCACGCACACACACACACACACACACACACACAATGGCTGGCATGCCGGCGGAGAAGCTGACACCCATATTACTATAAATCAAGAAAAAGGTTGGAGGAGAGGGAGAGAGGGAGAGAGAGGGAGAGGGAGAGAAGAGGAATATTCCTAAAATCTCTATGCGATGCCTCAATGGGTATAAACACAGAGCACCGTGTGAAGAGAAATGGCAGGAAATGAAGATGGCTATTTGTCACATTTTACGACAATAACATTAATAACAAACAATAAATTTACATGGACATATAAGACGCGGTAGGTAGTGAGAAATCCCTTCTACTTACAATACCCCAGCCCGCGGTGTGGCTCCGGCAGCGGGGCTGTTTTATTGCTGCCGCCCTTTCTTTTTCTCTCTCTCTCCCTCTCTCTCTCCCCCTCTCTCTTTTTTTTTTCTTGGGGTACAGGCTTGTTTTTCAAAGGACAGTTGAATTGCACGTCAGAAACAGGGAGACCGAGCCTGCGATTTTCCTGACGAATACATATCTATTCTGCAACCTCGGCATTAATTATTTAATGAATCACGTGACCGGGAGGGGGAAGGGGGTCTTTCGATTTCAGGCTCTAAGGACCACTATGACCTTCCCCTTCAGGAGGAGAAAATTTTTTGTGCAAAATAGGTTTCCCCCCAACCCACCAATGGAATCGTAGCGAGGTCTCCTGCTCTCTCCCACACTTAGATCTATATACCTACTACTACATCTATGGCTCCCTAGCCCCCCCAAGACACACACTTACCCACAGCCCACCTCTCCTCTCTCCCTTCTCCTCCTGCTTCTGCTTAGTTGGTGGAGGTACAGAAATAGTCTGCAGGGGCGTCTGGGGGTGGGGGTGGGGTGGGCGCAGAGCCCTTCTCCAAGCCCCTGGATGTCTCGCTTCCAATTCTTCTGTCTGCATCCTTTTAGGATTAAGATTTCTCCCAACTCTACTCTCTCCTCCACTCCTGAGGTATTTATTTTAGTGGAACCCACTTCCCCTCTTTCTAAATAATCAACAAAATTTCTAAAGGAGCTAGCCTAAAAAATAAAAAAAGCATTTTATAAGTTGGTATTAGATATGTATAAGAATGGGGCTTCTGGATTTAATTCTCTTTTTGATCTTTCAAGTACCTTGCAAAGGGGGCAGAAAGGAGGCCGGGTGCAGAGGTGAGTCTGGAGCTTCCAGAGCTGAGAACAACCACAAAGCAGACTTTGCTTCGTTGTGTTACCACTACCAAAGGGAACCACATCTACTGAGCTCTAGAGACAAAGACTGGGGTTAAGGTTTTTCCACAAAAGAAGTTGACATGGGGGCCTGTTCCTACCTTCATCACACTCTGTCACAGTCCTCCCCCCAAACATACCCATGAAGACAGCTGGAGATTTGAACAGGAGAGGATTTGAACAGGAAAGGGAAGAAAGGTTTTGAAGTTGGCCTGGCAGCCCTGGTCCCTATTTCCCAGGTGTTAGCACCCTAAGCTTCCAATCAGCAGACAATGGAGACTGATCAATGGGGAAAAGATGGAGTGTGTGTGTGTGTGTGTGTGTAAGGGGGGATTCCGTGTTATAGGGTCAAACATCCGAAATAGGAAAAATCCATCCCTGGAGCCTGGAGAAAGATGCTTACACAGACTCTTCCACCTCAAATACAAACCAAACCAAACCAAACCCAAATGTCTCAAATTTGACCAGGTAGAACCATAGAGAGTCCTTGGCCTGGGTCAGGGGTGGAGGGGGAGGTGCAAAAGGAAACAGAAAAGAAATTCCTAAAGAAGCCCCTCACTTACATTCCCAGCCTTATCTGCCTTCAGCAGCTAGGGGTAGTAGCCCAGACCACAGCCCGGGGAGCAGGCAAGGAATCCGTAAAAATGAGGCACTTCCGCACAGGGTAGCACAGAGCCAGGGCCCCCACCGGTTTGTCTGGAGGAGTCTGAACCAAAACAACTCAATGGGGGGAAAGTGAGGACCTGGTCACCTTAACCCCAAAGAAATAGCCATTCTACCTCGTCGGCCTCTGAGGTTCCAGCTATAGCCCAGCTCAGCCCCTGCAGAAGGCACAGAATCCTGCTCCCGCCACCCAGCGTGGGGGCGCCGGCAGGGCCCAGACTCTGTAGGGGGGGTGGTTAGCTTTGATTGTTCAGCTACAAAACACAGACTGGTATTGAATTCAGCCTGATCCCGATGTGGGCTGTTCAGGCTCCAGTGAGGGCAACTCCCTGCAAGGTCCCAGCCACAAAGCCATTAAAAATTATCCCCCAAAGAAAAACACTCTACCGAAGTCTAAAAGAACAATACGAGAAAGAGACAGAGACAGAAAGTAAAGACACTAGAGCACGGGGAGACAGCCATCTCTGAAAGCGGGAAATTATTTTTAAGAACAAGAAAAAGAACAGCAAAATGACAGGAAGGCATGCGGGGCGGGTTCTGTTAAAATGCCCAACTCTTCGGATCCTGGGAATGTCTATGTTCAAATAAACAAGTGCCTGAGCCCGAGCTAACCGCTTTCTTGCTGCCGATAAAGCGAACGTTTAGACTGTGAGAAAGGCGAGATTGATTTACGAATCTGAACGCGCCGGTTTTATGGCCGATCACAAATCCGTCAGCGCTCAACTCACGCTGGGAAACTTCCCAACTCCGTTTTCCAACCAGACCTCCTCCCCAGCCGCTGCTTCCAAAGGAGACCCTCCACTGGCTCTGGGGCAGTCTCAGCTGGCTCTGGCAGGACTGAGCAGCCCCCTCTGCACAGACTGGTACTGGGTAGGGGTTGGAAGGAGAGTAGGGTGGGTCAAGGGCACTGAGGGAAGAAAGGGAGAAAGGTCAAAAGACAGAGGGTTTAGGGTGGCCACTAGAATTATAGAAAGTGAACCCAATGGCAGGGGTCAGCTCTGAATAGGTTGGAATCTGAGAGTAGGAGGAATCTCACAGTTTAGGCCTGTGGGGCTGAAACCCTGTAGTGAACCCGTGAACCCCAACTTTCCCTTTCTATTGTCCTCTTTCTCTTTGGTGGATCCATAATTCTCACATTGCAGAGAGCAATTTGGAAAGTCCTAGGTGACTAGATCTTTGTCACTTGAGTTGCTAGAGGACCCACAACTGGTTATCAGCCCTTATGCGTAATGAGTGCGCATCTCCACTGAGTCCCAAATATTTTCAGTTCTTGAGTGGCCCAGCTGGCCTTTCTGCTTCCCCCTCCTTCTCCCCTGAGGCCTCCAGTTCCTTCATTTATGCTACCCAGGGACAAAGGAGAGGATACTGACCACTCCAGTCATTTATTGATGAGACAGTTTTCAAATTCCTACAGAAAACAATTTACAAAATCCAAGCCAATACCCCACACACATGCCAGCAAGCTTCTGTCTCTCCAAGTCCTAACCCAAGGGGAACATTTCCGCCCCTCAGCTGGAGTCTGTCTCTGTCTCCCCCAAAGTGGATGACTGCCGGTGTGGATCTTACAATATAGCAAATGGAATACAGCTTTAGAAAAGCTCTATGGGCAGGGCTCATCTTTTAGCAATCTTTCGCTCATCTCTTAAAATGAAAAGTTCCTGGAAACTTCTGTTAAGGTAGCAGAGCTGCCCCTGGGAAGTGGTCAGAACAGCCTGCTTGGATCTCCTCCGGTTTCTCTGCTGGGTGAAGCTGTCTGAGCCCTGTGAGCAGCTGGGGTGAGGTTGGGGATTAGGGGAAGGGGATAAGATGATTATAAATGAGCTTCCTAAATAAAGGAAGAAAATGAGTTGAGAGGCTGTAGATTTGCATGTCAGCCCTTAAGAGATGTTAGCTTCCTAAAGTACATCCATGGTGGGAGCCCTCTCTTTCCTCACATCCCTCCTGGGGGCTTATTTCTCTGAAGCCCTAAAGATAGAGCCTCACCAGCTTCTCATGTTTTATCCCTTGTCTTTCTTTCCTCAGCCCTCCCCCCCACGCAGCAAAAAAGGGAAGGAGGGATGAACTGGACACCACCGGAGGGAGGAGAGTTGTTGAAGCTTGGCCTAGAGAAGAAGCATGTCCAGAGAGACTAACGAAAACCCTACTTCTCTCTCCCTACACCCTTGAGCTAAAATGTTTTTTCGTTTTCTCTCTGATGGACAGTAGTAGAAAAAAATCCCAGAAATTCCAAAGTAGTAAAGAAGGGTTTGGAAGCTAGAGGAGGATGGAGAAGATGGGACGTATGACAGCCCAAGGACTCCTTCCTGTGGAGGTGTGACTTTCCCTCCTGGGTAGGAGGCAAGAGCCAGCACAATGTCCAGTCTCGAAGAGGTCAAGGGGCTTCCGAGGTCATTTTGTGGTTCTAATACTGAGCTAATCGCCTAGAAAACGTGGCCTCTCCATGAACTCTCTCCTGCCAGCCTCCCGCCTCCAAATCTTAAGTGAGGCCTCAGGGAAAAAAGGCCAGCACATTCAGGTCTGATGCAGAGTCCACTGACTCTCAGCCTGAGAAGCAGGGCCCCAAAGGAGAGAACAGAGCCCAGTTCTAAGATAGCAAAAGAAAACCAAAGGGTACACTGAGCCTCCAGGAAGAAGGCCAGGGGGGCAGAGCAGAAGAGGCATATTTCTGCATCAGCGCACAGCCCGCTGGCAAACTAAGCAGTTTTCCTCCTCCAGCGAGTAGCCTATATTTGTCTAGAATCTCAAGCTAGACACAAGGAGAGAAAAACAAACAAACAAACAAACACATCAACTTATACCCTCTCCAAGGCTGAGGCATTCCATCCAAGAACTGAATTTGATTTGTCCAGAAGACGGCAGTGACATCTCCCTGGAAAACAGGGATACAAACCCCAGCGTAGACAAGCAGAGTCACAGGAACACACTGACCACAGCGCACCTCGCTAGACACACTCATACGTGCATGCTGGGCCTCGCCCTGCCTGGCTGCATTTTCCAAAACCAGAAAAGCACTTCTGAGCTGTCTCACAAACAAGCTTCTCTGGGTTTTTTCAGAGGCCCTGACACCCCTCTGTCCTAACCAGTTCAAACACTCTCCAGGTGTCGAGGCCTCTCTTTCCCTCTGACCCACGCATCAGTCATCATAAAAGGCAACCAACCTGCCCAAACTTCCACCATAAAAACCCCCGAGAAGAGAGTTGAAAAAGAAAAAGGAGGAGACCAGAGAGTGTTTCTTCTTTCGCTTGTAAAAAGAGCTCATAAAGCGATCAAAAACCAAACCCAAACAAAACAAAACAAAAAAAAACCGCCAGCCCAGGCCGGGGCTTTGTTACCTTTGCGCCTCTCGCCTCCTCTGGCCCGAGCTCCGCGGATCCCATTCATGACGAACGGCTTCTTCCAAACTGAGAGAAAAAAGTTTGCAACTTTATGGTTCCAAATTTTTCCCCCTCGAAGGTCTGGGAGAGCCAGCTAACACTTTTTTCCCCCAACAGCCGGTCTGCGGAGATTTGCTGTTGAATAATAACAAAGGAGAGAGGATACGTATTTAAAGAAAAGAAGTGATTAATGGTTTTCTGTATAATTCTCACATTTTTCTTAGCTCTTGTCTACACAGAATGGCTGTGAACTTTAAGCTCCATAGAAATCTTTTTTTTTTTTTAATTCTATTCATACCTTCCAACAAGCAGCTTTGATTTGGTTCTTTAGAGACATTCCTGGGGGGGCATATGCTTTTTAAGAAGGACTATTTTTCCCTGACTAGGGGCTGCCGCATCCCCTTGCAGCTAAAACATCACACCGCGATTCCACCAAACAAAGCTTGCCCCTCTCATCCTCCAGGTCCAGGGTGATTTTTTTATGAGTCTCCTGGCAGCATTTAAACGGGCAGTTCAACTGCACTTTCCAGCACTGGGGACATCCCCCGCGGTAGGTTCCCCCAGCCCTATCCAGCCTCCAACTACCACAGCTGCAAACCGGAGGAAAGCAAAATAAATAACAATAAAACATGGGGGTGGGATTGGCTCTTTTTATTTTCCAAAAGGAGATGGGACCTCAAAAGGACTTTTCATTGCAAACACTCTCCTGAGCCCCAAGCTTTTTGAAAATGGGTGGCTGCACCCTGGACCACCACCAGATCACAGACCCCAAAGCTGGAGCCTCCAGACCATCAAACTTCTCAGCGGTGCTTCACTAAAGCTGCCAGAGCCTGGCAGAGCTTCTGAGGGTCACCTGCACCCCCTCTCCCTTCCCCCATTTCATTTTAGGGGTGACTGGGACCTCAGAGACAGAAAGCTATTTGGTCCCCAGTCGTACTTTCGATACTTTCTATGAGAAAGAAAATGAAAATTAATACAGGAGCAGGGCTTCACAAAAGAGGCCATTTGTCTTCTTGATTATCTATTTGCTTGTCAGAGTTTGAGCTATGGCACTGGCTAGCTCCTTTGTAATATAAAAATACTCTGAAAACCTGCAAACACCCAGAAACATCTGTGCAAAAAATTAGACTCATTAAAGTCTTAAACACCTCAGAGAAAAGCGATACCTTCTTACGCGGGGAGGAAAGAGGCCGGCCTCACGGAATCCCTCTCTCGAAACTTTAATAACCAAAGAGCCGTCTGTCTAGAAGGAGACAGCTTAACCGCATTTTATTTGCTTATGACAAATAAATCACGATATGAAAGGCTTTGCCATACTTAAGCCTCTTGTGTCCTACAATGAAACATTTTTCCTCCATTAGGGACTAGAATCAGCCCTCCCAGTCCTTTCAATCCATTTTTGGACTGCAGGAAAAAAATTAAAAGCCCCAAACATAACACACCCACCCCAAAAAGAAAACAAACCAGCTACCACAATTCGGAGTCCTCTGAGATAGAAATTCCCATTGGACTCTTTGAAAAAAACCTTCAACCACATACAATGTGAGACTAAACCCACTTAAGATGCTTAAAATATACACTGGATGGCATTTGTCTATATCTTTACAACAAGGTTTCAACAAAAACACGCTGTGCTAGTCACAAGAAACCAAACATTTATTTCTATTGTCACTGTACAGGACACAAATTTTCACGTCAACGAAGGGTTCTAGACTTAGGCAGACCCAGAAGTAGGAAAGGGCCTGGTTTGGAATGTCAGAAGCACAGGAGAGAGGACACACATGACATAAAATAATAGTAATAATAATAATATTAATCATCATCATAATAAACGATAGATACAACAATGGGTAAACTATGGGACAGGGCTCTGCAAGATCGTCCTCCCAGACTGGGAGCAGCACATTTTATTTCCTACTTTCACATTCATTTTTAGTCTAGGAGAGAAGGCTTCTGCTGCACAACTCTGGTTTGGTGAGAGGGTGGTGCCCAGCTCCCAGAACTTAACTGGCCCATCACCCTGCCAGGCATGGCTTGACCTTCCAGAGAAAGGCCTTCCCTCTTCCCATCTCTCTTTTAAGTCTTGGACTCAATTTCCCTGCCTGTTCCTCTGTAGTCAAGGCTGCCCCCTCCTCCACTTGCCCCCTTCTCTTTGCCCCACCACCAGCCCTTTGGTGGAAGGGGGTAAGCAGTCATTGTTCCCGGTGAGTCGGCACGGAAGAGGAGGGAGGTTGTGTGTGTGTTACCGTGGCCAAAACACTGCACTATCTGGCAGTCAGAGGGTGCTTTCACGGGGTGTCAGGAGTGGGGACAAAGAGAGAAAATCCAAGCTGTCTTCCAGTGGTGGCAGCAGCAGAGGCGGCAGCAGCCGAACTGGGCCTCATTTGTTAGCCGGGTGTCGAGGTAATGGTCGCCACCGAGGCCCGTCCTCTCCTCGGCAGAGTAAACAAGACAGATGGGCCTGGGCCTGGCGTGATTAAAGATGAAACGTGGATCCATCTTCTCCAAAGCAGAAAACGAGAAGCTGCAGCCTCCTCCTATTTCTCTTTCTGTCTTTTTCTTTTTCCTTTCTTTCTTTCTCTTTTTTTTTCTTAAGGAAGAAAGCAAGAGACTTGAACCTTCCTCTGGGGGGAGGGCCTCACTCAGGCTCCCTATTGTCATTTCTATAAATAAAGCTTCTCCTCCCCCTCCTTCGCATTTATTCGCATACAGATAAAGTGGGGGGAGGACAGATAGGTTGTTCTGGGCTCAGGCCCCAGGGCCTCCTCCCGCTCTCCTGTGCCCCCCAACCTGCGCTCACTGCCCACCCGCCCCGAGGTTCTCAGCTCCCCATGGGTGGCACTAGAGCACTGGGGGGCCTCCGTTGGGCCGGCCAGGGGGCCCTCCTGCAGAGCCTGCGGTGCCACCGGAGCGGATCTTGGTGTTGGGCAACTTGTGGTCCTTTTTCCACTTCATGCGCCGGTTCTGGAACCAGATCTTGATCTGGCGCTCGGACAGGCAGAGCGCGTGGGCGATCTCCACCCTCCGGCGCCGCGTCAGGTAGCGGTTGTAGTGAAATTCCTTCTCCAGCTCCAGGACCTGCTGGCGAGTGTAGGCGGTCCGAGAGCGCTTGGGCTCCCCGCCGGCGTAATTGGGGTTTACTGGACACACACAGAGAGAAGGAGAAAGAGAAAGTTTTATTGCCCCCCGAATGGGAGGAGGGAGAGCCTTTTCTTCTAGTTTACACGGTGTCTCCCTCCCCCCTCCCACCACCTCGTCTTCCTCCAGAAAAGGGGGGGAGGGAACGGAAAAGAGAAAGCAAGACAGAGAAAGAGACCTCAAAGTTTGAAGTTTGTTGTGATCATTGTTGTTTGGGAACGTGCGGTGTGTGTGTGCCCGTGCGCGCGCGCGCGCGTGTGTGTATGTGTGTGTGTGCGTGTGTGTGCGTGTGGGGGGTGTGGGGGGAAGTAAAGTATCTCTGGTTTTACTCGCTTCTCTCTTCCCCTTGGTAGGGGGCCCTGGGATGAGAGACTGTGCGGTGAAAAAGGGAGGGATTCTCTAAACCTTTCTTCTGTTTGGTTCCCACCCTCACGCTCAGATTCCAAGCAGTGCCAGCCTCCAGTAAAAACTTTTGCCCACTTCTCCAGCCAAGTACCAGACTAGAAGAAAGGAAAAAATAAATACTGGGAGTGACTCAACTCTCCTTAAATACGATTACCTCCTCCTCCTCCTCCACCTCCCACACCCCTCCCCAACTTCCAACTTCACTGCGACTACCTCTCCCTGGCGAAAAAGTCGCTGGTGAGAATGGCTAAGAGGATGGGGAAACGACTTCAAAGGCGCGGGGCCCACCAGGCCATAAAAATTTATGGGGGATGTAATTATGTGGCTCTGAAAACAGGCGACAGTAAATCTCTGGCAATGGCGAGTTTATAGCGGGGACAATTGGCTTCCCCCAAACCCTCCCCCATACCTCGGAGGTCCCTTCGGTGTAAAGCGCCAGGGATGGGAGGGGGAAGGGGTGCCCACGCACTCACCCGTGCTCACGTGAACTTTGCGCATCCAAGGGTAGACGACGGGCTCTTTGCACGCGGAGTGGGACGGGCTGGGGTGCAGGGGGTTCTGGGCGCAGGGAGGCGGCGGGGGGCTGCTGCTGACCGCCTCGCAGCGCTGGCCGGGCTCCGGGAGGAGGGCCCCGGCAGGTGGCGGCGCAGGAGCCCGAGGGGACAGCCCAGGCGGTGGCGGGGGCGGCGGGGGTGGTGGAGGAGGCGGCGGGGGCCCAGGGTCCCGGCAGGCCGCGTAGCGCTGCACTGTGCACGCCGCGCGCCGCCCGAAGCCCGCCTCCGGCTGGAAGCTGCTCTCTCGCCTCTGGCCGCCGGCGTAGTACCCGGGCGAGTGGTCGCTGGGTAGGTAATCGCTCTGTGAATATTCCTCGCACGGAGGGAACTTGGGGTCGACATAGTTTGAGTTGATCAAAAAAGAACTCATAGCCATTAATTTCTGGGAATTGCCCACAAAATATACTAAAATTTATTCCGACCCCTGACTCGTTTTCCTGTTTCCGAAAGCCCTCCTACTTACTGTCAAGTGAACAAAGTTAGGGGCCCACGTGATCCTCCGAACCAATGACCGCCCCGCCTGCGATTCCCGGATAAGGAAATCTGCTCACCCGGACCCTACTCCAGCCAAAGAGGTTTATTTCCCCTTCTTTTCTTCTCCCTCCCCACCCACCCATCCACCACCAGGATTTACATAGGGCGCCTGCGGAGCGACCCCATCCTCGCCTTGTTCTCTCCGGGATCAGACTGAAAGACCGAGAGGGAGAGACCGCAGGTTGCGACTGGAGGGCCTTGGTGCGCTGAGCACAACGCAATCCCTTGATCTCAGAAGTTGGGGGGCTCCCGCTGTAGCCCCTTCTGTCCTGCCTCACCTTTGCTAGGCAGTCTCTGCTTTCCATAGGCCCCCATCTTCTCCCCGCGGCGGGAGGGAGCCCATGCACCTCGCATCTGCGTAGAGTTAAATGACCGGCGGCTGGGGGCTCCGCCTGGAAAGGGGAACCCATCTGGGGGCGAGGGGCACTGAGCTTGGGGCTTTTCTCTGCAGCTTGATGGGGAGGGGTAGAGGGTGAGAGAGGAGGCGTTGGGAGCTAGAGGGCGGGTGAGCAGAGGGACTTGTCAGAGATGAATGGAACCGCGGGCGGATCGATAGGAAATTCATGCACTAATTCGGGGAGACCTCGCCTTCCAAATCGCATTTAGCTGCGCTATTAGCTTAGCTGTGTCGGTCAGTCCGTCTGTCCCCCTTCTCCTATCCACTTCTCATTTTTATCCCACGTGGCTCAAGGCCAAAGCGAGAAAAGATTGGTTTCCCACACTGAAGATGAGCACTGTAGTTTAAAAAAAAATAAAGAAAAGAAAAGAAAAGAATAAAAAAGAAAGGAAGAGAAAGAAAAGAAAAATTTTTAAAAAGAAAAGAAAAAGAAAGGGGGGAGAAATCCTGCAACTTTTGAGAGCAAACTGAATTGCAATTTGCGAATTCCAGAACCACCCGAACAATACTAACTGGAGCTCCCAGACGTTCTAATTGCCTAATGCCACTGCCGCCTCCGCAAATAGAAATCCACCATCCATGTGATGCTGAGGATACAAGCCCTAGAGGTGACCCCAACACACAGTAACGCTCCCTGGTAATCGTGGATTTCCAGGGCATCTTGTTCTGAACCCAAACGGAAAGGCGAGCTCAGCATCCGTTTGAAACGCGAGTTTCCTTTGCCTTCACACACTCAAGACAACAGTCCTTTTTCCAGAATCTCCAATAAAGCCTCTCTGAGCCCAGAACAGAAAATAAGTGGACTTAGGGTGTGAGAATACATTAAAAACATGATCAACTACATTAACCTATTCAGAGAAGTGAAAAAAGGCCAAGGCTCCCAGGAACAGGCATGAAGAGTTCAGGTAGATGATTTCTCGTCTTTAACCAGTTGAGGAAGGAATAGAAAGGGGAAGAAGGAAAAAGGGAGTCTTCTGGGGTCAGTCACCGGGTGGTCCTCATTTAGGAAAAGAATAGATTTTTTTTTCTTCTGGAAAAAAATGAGCGGAGTGTTTATGTCAACTACATATTCCCCTAGATACGAATTTGTGACCACAAAATTCCTTACACAAATTCGGATCTACAGGGTATATACAGAAGACAGACAGATCTTCTTGGCCCAGAATTTTTCCAGTTCTCCTACTTTCCGCGCCTTCTTCGTTTGGGGTGTGGTTTGAGTGCTTTGGTTTTATTTCGTTTTGTTCTACTTTTGAGCTCTGGGAACAGAAAAAGACACCGCGGGTCCATTCTTGAGACTACAAGGTTTTTCAACTCCTCTTCTATTAGAGAGAATAGAAGCCGCCGATCCGCAAAAGAACGCGAACCTCACCGCGGCCGCCGCGCAACTCTCGGTGGCGCATGAATTATGAGATGTAAACATTAGCTAGCACAAAAGGAGGAAGGGTCATCCTGAGGCTGCCGCCAAGTTAGAATCAGGCCTTTCTGGGTGCTTGAGTGCCTCTCCCCTCCCCTTTCCCTAGGACTTTTTATTATTATTATTTTTAAGAAAAAAAAAAAAAAACCCTAATCGGCTTCTCTATGCCCTTCGAAGTCTTTAGTTTGTGATCAAACGAATATCTAGATATTTTCCAAAGCGCCTCTCAGCAAAGGGAGGAGGGAGAGGCGGCTGGGTGTGAAGTGGGTGTAATAAAAGTCCTTTTGGAAAAATTCAATGGTAAAAAGAGAGAGAAACAGCTGTAAAGAAAAATGCTGGGAGACCAAGCAGATGGGGCCCGGGATATTTAATGACGGGCAATTCCGTTTACAACCTGAGAAAAAGATCAAAGGCGTTTCATTTCCGAATGAAGGGCAATGAGGAACCATAAAAGATGCAGCCAGATGATACACAAGCCCCTCCCAACCCCCCACACCTTCTGGGAGCCAGAAGAGGGGGACAATCCCTGGGAGGTATATGGAGAAACCCGTTTCCCCACCTTCTGAGCCCCAGGCTCTTGTCTAAATCCGAAAACAGTTACTCCCACCTGCTTGGGTTCCTGATGGTGAGATCAAAATTGGGATCTGGGATCTCCCAAGTAACTTCTTGAGGGTCTCAGTTATTGAACTGAGGGCCTGGGGGTTGCACTGGAGGAATGGAGGCTCAGACTGTGAAAGCTGTGACAGGATCAGAGGAAGCCTCCTCCCCACTTAGACCCCCTTACCCATCTCCCTAGGTCCAAGAATTACTTGGGTCCCTAATAGGCAAGTCAGAATAGGATCAGTTTCATTATCAAAAACAGCAACAGCCCAAAACCACCAGCATACTCTGACATCTTGGCCCAGTCTCAGTTCCAAGACCCTTGCAGGTGGGTAGGGAGAAGGGTTCCTAGCTGCCCGCAACTAGGTCTAGAGAACCTCTGATTATTATTATTTTTTGAAATCCCAAATGTAGGCATTGTCACTGTTGGCCTCTGGGCCTTATTTCTGCAATAACAACACTCTTCTAGCCAAGTTAGACTCATACATATTTGGGGAGGAAGAAGCAAACTATTACACTGTAATTAACATCTTTGCGGAAACCTCAGATCCTCATCTGAGTACCCAGAGAGACTAGCCTGGCCCTAGGCCCACAGACAAAATGCCCTGCTAGGATCCCCACCAGCTCCCTAGCATCAAGCAGGGACTTTCCCAGGTCTCCTCAAAGGCCACTTCCCAGCTTCACGACCCACTCCAACCGGTCAGACCCCTCCTCCACCCCATACCTCCTGTCCTGCTCAACTCGCACCCTCGGAAAGGCGTCCAACCCTCGGAAAGTCGTCCAACCCGCTGGCGTTTCAGAAATTTGGGAGGGCCCCCGGGCTGGCTGCTGGGCCTCTCGGCTGCTCTGCGCCTCACGAGGGATATGGCCCAGGTGCCCAGAGCACCCCAAGAGAGAGAAAGGGGGGCAGAGCAACCGCGGAGATTGGGTATAGCTGATCCTAGGGCTAGAGCACGGAGATTTTCTCTGCGCGCTGGGAGCTGCCACCTGTCCATCTCTCAAGGCGCCGCACCTCCCCCCTATACACACCCACTCCAGCCCAGTCCAGCCACCAGGGGTGGACGACAGGGTTTATCAGAGACTCCTAGGAGGTTTCGTCCCTTTTTCTTCCACCCCCCACCCCCAGAGGAACACTAAGGGCGCTGGTGCATAATTATAAAAAGATGAGTAGGGACTCGCACACCCGCGCGCTATCGCGCGCGCGCGACTGATTCCAGGGCTCCAGGGTCATCCCAAGGCTTCTCAGCCTTCTCCTGGCAGCCACAGGTTGCCAACGTTATCTTCCGCTGCCCAGACCACACCGCGGACCCCAGACATGCCCAAGCCTCCAGGAATTATCCACCTTTTTTTGGCAGGGGGAAAAAGGGACGCAGCGAGGGAGGGAAACCGAAGGGCCCGCGGAGGCAAGTCCCCAGCCAGCCCGCGTCCAGCAGCTGAGCGGAAGAGGGGAAGGCCCAGAGTGGGAGCCGGCAAGAGTACTCACCCGGCCGCTCCCCGCGCCCTCCTGGCTGCAGGCCCGCCCGCAGACCCGCTGGGTAACAGCTGAGCTCGCTCTTGTCCACTATTGTGTGTCCGGAAAACCGAACTGCCGCTGCGGGCAGAAGAGCCCAGGCCCCCTCAGAGGCCGGAACAAGACTTTTTTTTGGTGTGTTTTTGTTTTGGAAGCCCAAGTTTTCGTATTAATCTCATACTTTGGCAGTCTTTGTTAAACAGCTAGGCGTGTCACGAGTCTCTCGAACATTTTAATAATTTTTAGACGCCGTGACCTGCGGTTCACCCCTCTCTGGGCCTCCCCCACGAGCAGCTAGTTGCTATACTACGCTCGTGCAGTTCGCTCAGTCATATTGAATTTTGCGCAGGTCATTACTTGGGAGAAAAATGACAGAGCAGGAATTTGATGCATCTCATCCTCTCCAGCTCCACTTTTTGCCAGAGCCTTCTCTTCTCCTCACCCAACCCCACGCTCCAAAAAAGTCCCACTCAGATAGGAATCAGCTGGCCCACCCCTGCTTTGATTTCCCATCATTCTTATATTTTTGTCTGCTCTTGTTTCTGGGGCAAAGAGGGAGAGGTGAGGTTCCATGTGGGATCCTTTTAAACCCTGAAAGAGAGACTGGGACCGCGGAAACTGGAAATGGGGCACCTGAGCCAGAGGCCCCCTTCCTTGGGTATTTTGCCCTAAATGTCTGCACAGGCGGGGCCTGTATCCCGACTCAGGACTCAGTGCACATCCCATTCGCTTATCTCCCCAAGTGTCGGAGATGCTCCCATTTCTGCCAATACTTTGGAGGCCTCAGGCCCCCAGGAATGACCTCTCCACCTCTCTGGGCTGAGATTTTGGTCCACAGCCCAGTATGATTGAGGGAGACTGAAAGAAACCAGAGATAGGGACAAGACTGCACAGGTGAAAGCTGGGACCTTGGCTTTTAAAGGCTTTACTTGTCCTTTTAAAACAAAACAATATTCTCCTCCCTATACAATAACTCCTTGGCCTATCCCCATCACCTCCACAAGCGGTTCATGAGCAAATCAAAAGGCATCAAACATACTTGAGTTTGTCTCTTCAGGATTAGAATCCAGTGGACTGTCTATAATATATATACCTCTCCTTTTCCCCAGCCTCTAAGGTACCAGCAGAAGCAGGTCAAGGGTCTCCCTTCTACCCAGTTCAAGTCTGAGACTCAGACTGGGCTTAGGTCTAGGAGAGCACTGGCAGGGGCCATACCCAAGTATGAGAGGCCAGGAAAGAGTTCCTCAAGGCACCTTACTTGGTAGGGGTGGCAGCATCCACTACTTCCCCATCCCTACAAGCTTCCAGTGCCTCACCTTGGGCTGCTCCAATCTATTCTATGGATCTTTTCATTTGCTAACATTCTGTCCTGGAATGGAGGAACAGGAGACAAATCATCCAGTCCAGGCTTTGACCTTTACCTCCTTAGCACCCCAGGAATTCCTCCCTGGCCTGACACCCCAGAGAAAGTCATCTGAGGAATAAGTAGAAATAGGGACTCAAGCCCAGTTGATTTAGTCAAAAGCCAGGGTCAAATCCATTTGAAATCTGATATTAAACCTGTCTCTTTCGGCCATATTTCAAAAGGCATCTTTACAAAAACTCTCAGGTTATCTCCATTCTGGAAGGACAAACACTCACAAGGCACCTCCTATATTAACGTTTAGGAGAGAATATTATGACACCTTGTAATGCAATAAACAGTCATTTAAACACCCAAATTAGGCATAAGCCCTGTTATAATTACAGAGTCTCTCTAATCATTTTACTTATGAGCTCAGCTTAATGCATGAATTCAAGGTTCATTTCAGGTCGTCTGTTTCTACTCCAGTGAAAAAAGATCTCCGTGAGGCCATTCGGTATTTTTCCTTCGCATCTCCTCTCCCTTTTCCAAATAGAAGAGAGGCAGTCAGGATGAACATACAAATGGCAGTTTGGGAGAGAGTGAGAGAATTAACAAGCTAACCTTTCAATATCCAAGTTTTTAAATCCCAAGCAATTTGGAGAGAGGAATGGGAGCTTTGAAAGCTTTCGTACTGGTCTGTGGTCATGGACTCCAGATGCCTGGATCCAACCTAGGGGTTAGGGGGTCCCTGAAAACAGGCCTAATTCCCTCTGAGGGGGTTGGAAGAGCCAGCAGGGTGGAGCTGATGTTGAGGAGAATCAAACCTTCACCTAGGTAGCCTTCTTTGGCCCTGCCAAAGGTCCTGCAAGGACATGTGGGTAATTGGTTTTTAAAAATGTGTGTGGCTGGGTAGGTTTTAATTAAATTTTATATGGTGACTCAAAGGTTATCTTTGGGAGAGGAAATTGCATAGAGGATTCACCACGCCCAGAGTGCTCTTTTGTGCTGCTAACCACCGACACCACCGGGGCCAGGGTTTGGTTTTTTGGTTGTTTTTTTATTTTATTTATTTATTTTTTTGAAGGGTTTTCCCTTCTTCAGTTTCTTCTTCCTGGGATATCTGCCTCTTCCCTGCTCAGCTGTGCTCCCCCCACTTCTCCCACCCCACCAGTCTTCCTTACCTCGACGATCCCTTGCACTTCTTCTGTCTTCACACACAGAGCCCCTCCCCCTCTCCCACCCCGCCCCCGCCGCTAGACGCCACCTCGGCCGCTCACGCAAGCCGTAAACTTTTGACCCTCCAACTTTGCGACCCCTTCGGCAATAACACTGGCCTCACCGCCCAGGGTCTCATTCTGCTGCGCCGGCTGCAGAAAGCCCAGCGCAAAACGCCTTCCTTGCCCCTCCCCCTTGGCCAACGCGCCCCTACTGCACCCGCGTCCTGTCCCGGCTGGTCCCAGCCTTAGACCTGGAGAAGAGTCTTTGATTATTTAGTAACGTCTTGGGAAAAGACGCTAATCCCACTTCTTGCATTTGCACGGGTATTTTCTGTTGGGATGCCTGAAAGTGCTTTTGACCACCCGCCCTTCTTCATTCTTGCCCCCCAGAGCGGGGCGGCGGTGCTGTTCTAGAGGACTTATGGGGAGCCCTACAGTGGGCTGACACCGAGAAGGGTTTCTCGGTGGCGAAGAGGAGGGAGAGCTTGGAGCAAGGGTTCCTAGGGACAAGAGGGGGCCACTGTACCCATAAGACTGGAAGAAGAGCTCAGTGTCCGAACAATGTGAGGCCCAGCGGGCCCGGGGCCACCTTGCGGGGCCGCTTGCTGGCGCCTCGGAGGCCCCAGCCTGGCTGTGAACTTGGTCTAAGGCGGACTCTACTGGCAGCTCGGGGATGTTACAGCCTCTGCCTGTCAGCTAGCGCTGCAGCCACGGAGAGCAATCCTCTCGCTTTCGGTTTCCCTTCACCTAAATACCGCCACCGAGGCCCCATATCTTGCAGGGAGTGGTTTCTTTTCTCTTTCTATAGGCGAATCGGCACACAGAAAAAAAAGAGCGGGTTAGAGAGATATAAAGAGAGAGAACAGTTCAAGCCGGCAGAAGCCCCGATAGAGGATTATTTTTCATCATATCTCCAAATCCCCCCTAAAGAAGATGCCGCACGCGTTTGCACTTTCCACCACCTTGTCCCTAAATGTTTCTTTCGATGCTGACTTTCCTTCTACCTGGCCTGGCCCATCTCTTGGCTGGGCAAGCTGGTCTGGGGCCTGCGAGGTACCTTTCTGTCCTACGCGCATTCCTCTTTACCCCACAGCGCCAGCCGGAGGGCAGGGATCTTGCAACCAAAGCCAGTTGCTGCGCTGGGGTGTAGAGGGCACAGCTAAGGCTGCAGCTGCGGGGACCTAGCCCCAGTCTACCGAGAACAAGTCCAGCCACCGGGAGCCGCTTTTCTCCAGGCGAAGCTAGAAGATACTGCAGAAAGTGCACCTTTCTCTCCAAGAGGAAACTTGGAGAAAGAAGAGACAAGGACAAGAGACCCTTACACTATAGAGAAAAGGGGGAAAGGAGGGAGAGAGAGATTAAAACTTGAGAAGAAGGTGCTAATACAAAATCCCACAGGTCCCCAATTGCACGGTCCAATCCTCTTCAATAACCTAAATCCCCCACTTTTTCTAGAAGTTCTCAATCTTGTTCTTGATGAATGCGCTAAAATAAAGAACGAAAAAAATCACCTAAACCTGTCGGCATGCCAGGGCCCCCTGGCCTAGATCGGCTGCGGTGGTGTGGTCTGGCTGTGCGTAATGTATGAGGCCGTGGCTAGGAGCCCCACATAGGCCGGCGCTGCGCCCCCGTCTGCTGACCTCTGCATGATCCCGGACTCTATGAATTATTGATGAGATATGAGCGTTGATTTCCCCTTTCAGGATGCAAACTCCATTATATTGTTAAAATGGCGATTTAATCGTTGAGAATAGCTTTGGTGTGGGTTTTTTCCCCCAACTCATTTGCGCCTCCTTCCTTTTCATTTAAGTCTCTTAATTAAATCCTTTAACAGATTTTAATCACTTTTTGGAGGGAGGGGTAGGAGGAAGGGGAAGACCATAACACCATTACTGCCGCCAACAACAAACAGGACCTGGACAGGACACACACACACACACACACACACACACACACAAAAAAAAAAAACCCGAAAACCATCAATAGCTTCTACCTTTGGCAAGTTGAAAGGAAGGTAGGGAGGGGCATTAACCCCTCTAGAGAGGTCTTGATAGGAAACACCCACCCGAGACACAGCAACCGAGGGCTGAGGAAACCCACCTCTGACAAGGAAGGTTCTGGTGGAGACTTGCAGCAACAGGCCTGAGAGGCCTTTCATATTCCACCAACCGCTTCCCTAGGAGTCTCCCTTGTGGGGTCCAACTGCAGAGACCAAGACCACTGAATCCTGCTTACCCTTGCTGAGCCATCCAGGTGTTCTGAGCTGGGGCACAGGATTCTTGTGGGCAGCAGCTTTCCAATCTGGGCCTCAGGGATACTTAGGAGTAAAGTCCATTCTCCTAAAAGTATCCCCATTTCTCTCCTCCCCCTCCCCAAACAACTGGTGTCCAAGCGTTGTCTTGGTTAATTAATATGGATGTGTAACAGCGCTGCACAATCGATAAATCCCGGCTGCGGGCAGATCCTAGCCTCAAAATCCGATTACTCTGAGAAACTCCAAAAGTGGGGAAGGTGACCAGTGGCTCCTACTCTAAAAGAGGGGAGCAGGTTCTTCCCAGCTCTGTTCTCCAAGGTTGGCTGAGCTGGTCCCCAAGCTAGGGAACCCAGGCAGAGCAGAGCTGTTCCAGAAGGAACTGAGTTTGAAGGATTGTGCTAAATGGCCTGTCTTCTATGTTCTGAATCCTTGACTTCCACCCCAGTATCCAGATTCCAGGGATAAAGGGGCCAGGCAGGAAAAGGAGCTTCTTGGATCTCCCCGTCCTGCCCCACCCGCCCTCAGTAAATAACTTCTCACAGCCAGGGAAGGGTTAAGTGTCCCTGCCACAGTTATGGAGAGGAAGCTGATGAAATATGGGCACTTGGAACTCCAGGCCCGGCTGGCTTTCCTGTTTACACTTCTTTATACTTCCTCCCACCCCATGGCCGCCAGGGAGAAACAAAACAAAACAAAACAAATAACCAAATAAAACAAAACCAAAAAAAAAAAAATCAAAATCAAATTTTTGGTTGGCCAGGCTGGCCTCAGAGGGAAAAGAGAAACTGCAGACTTAATCTCTAGCTATCATCGTCCCTTGGGGCCTGCCCTGAGGTGAAGATTTGGCCAGCGGGTGCCAGCTTGTAGCTCAGAAAGTTGAGGCCTCTGCCCAGTGGGAAGAAGGAAGCAGGTGGGAAAGGAGAAAGAGAAGTGTACCCTCCCGAAGAGAACTGAGCTGCTTTGTCAGAGAGAGTGCCTTTGGGAAGGCAGGAGGGAAGAGAACAGGTCTGGAGCAGAGAAGGGCATTCTTTGCACCAGGAACCCTCTCACACCTCTTATCTCCTCACTCAACTTATTATGGTTGGGGGTTTGGAAGGACAGGTACCCAGAGAGCCTGAAGTAGGGAAGAAAAAGGCTCTTCTCCAAGATTCCCTTAGAGTAGAGAAGACTCTGCAAGGGCTTGGTCTCCAAGGAGGAAGTGGGCACCCCAGCGGCCCAGGGCTACTCTTTACCTTTCCGGAAAATCTGACCAGATACATCCAGCAGATATCCTGGGTGACCAGCCCCATGCACTCATTATCAGAGTTTGCAGAACTGACAGGGGAGGGGGAGAAAAAAAAAATTCAGGGACAGGCCTGGGTGAATGGGGCTTTGGGTTCCTGAAACGCTCTGACAGAGGGAAGTGATATTAGAGTGAGGCCAGGGCATAATAGGAAAGGGGTCCCCCAGGGGCTAAAGGTCTATGTTCAGCCTGCTACACTCTTCCTTTACACCTCTTTCAACTCTGCTGCCTGGTAAAGAGTGGGAGTCTGTGAAAGCTGTACCTCCAAAATGTATTCATATTTTAAATGGTGCTGCAGGCATCTTTTGGGAGCTGAGCAAAGTCTCCATTCCAAGGCATGCAAATGTCCCCATCATTCTTAGGGTGATGTAATTTAAACCAGGGTGAAGACCCTGAGCTCTCTGTCCTCTAACTGTTCTCAAACCCTGGTAAGGGTCTCTTATAAGTCAGGTTTGGGCAGGGAATGGAGTGCTCCGGGAATAAAGGGCTGGGAGAGAGGAGAAGAGGGAGCATTCCAATGTCCCTTTCATAGAAACAGAAGGAGTCTTATGATCCCTTATTGTCTCAAAGATCAGAAGCCCCTCAAGGTGAAACATGTCAGATCCCAGGGACTATCCACCGGAGTTGGTGAGCTGAAGGGTTGGCAGGCTGGCTGGTGAAAACAAGAATGACAGGGTGGTTGGCTCCATAGGTCTTAAAATTGGAGGGGTCAACTTGGGAGGGGAAGAGGACTGGCTTTTAGAAGAAAGGTGACTTTCCTTAGAAAAATAGCAGCTCCCTGGGGGTCATACCCTGCAGTCTCTCTGGTTTGTGGTGCCAGGAACAAAAGGGCCTTTGAGAGTCTAGTGCCAAGAAGAGAGGAAAGGAGAGGGGAGAAAAGAGAGCACCTTTCCATTTTTCTCTCCTAGCTCCTGGGTCTCTTTTATCCCCCTCCAGATAGTCTCTTTCCTTGGGCAGATTTTATTTATGGAGGACTTTGCCTGAGATCTACTGAAACATCTAACTCCTCTAGGCAAGAGAAGAAGCTGTTCCCCTTCCCCCTTCCTGGCCAGGAATTAGGTTTTGAATTAGAGGGGATTGCCTCTCTGTTGCTCCCCACTCTGACCCTGGGATCCTACTTAGAGCCAAGGAGAAGGGTTAGCTTAGGACCAGCATTGTGAAGTGGGCTGCAAAAGCGCTGTGCTCCCCATCCTGGATAACCCTTTTGAGATTATAAAGAACTGAAGGGACCCCTCCGCCTTATGGGGTTTGAAGATCTGTAAGCCAAGAGAGTACCCCAGGGCCAGGCAGCCCACAGCAGCCGCCTTCCCCGTGCTTTTTCTCAGCTCAGATGTATCCAGATAAAAGTGCCCAGCGGCGCGCCCACACACACCCCTGACAAATGAATGCCATAAAGTTTCTTTCCTGGGGGTGGGGAGATAGCTGTCTGAAGATTTCCAGCAGTGAAGAAGTGGCCCCCTACAAAGCCACCTCTTCAGCAATATACACCCCTCCTCTTGTCCCCTAAATTTCCAAGGGCACTGAAGGAACACGGATTTCAGGCAACCCTTTTCCAACCGAGTCAAACACTCATGCAAATGAAAACCAGGCACCCTAATCTGCTGAGGCCTTACTGAACTGGGTGCCCCCACTCCAGGCACCCGGTTTCTCAGAGCTCCTGTAAAAAGAAAAACCAGAATAAGCTTCCCCTACATCACCCCCCAGCCATGCTGGAAACCAGATTTTGTTCCTCTAGTTTCAAGAAGCTCCAAAATTGCAAGGGAAGAAAGCGAAAGCTGCAAGCGACTTACTGCGGGAGTGATGGGCCTGGGCTGGCCACTGGCTCCCCGGGCTGGTCCGACTGCTCTAGGCTGGGAGAGCGCTCACCTAACTCTGCCCCCTTCCCCACCACAGTGAGCAGTTAAAGTGTCACTTAACATTCTGGAGAATGTGAAATATACCGCGCGGTGTCAACTCCCCAAAACCATAAAACTAACTTTATGGACCTCACGTGACTTTCTCGAGCCAGTGAGGGGTATCTGTCTGACTTCTCGGCAATTTTTACGATCTAACTTCGAGATAAAACCCCTATCCATTTGACATCTAAATGTCATAGCGACTTTTGGGATAGTTTGCTATGGACAAAGGGGGACAAAGTCAAGGGGTGAAGGGGAAGGAGGGTCCAGTAGAGCCTCCAGAACCCTGGACTGCCTCCTCACCAGCTCCCCCTCCCCCCAGGTCCTGTAAGAAGTTGGGCCGAGCTGGAAGGGACTGATCAGGTAAGTGTCCAGACTTGATACTTGCACTCAGGGTGGAAGCTGCCTTAGAAGGAGGTGGTCTGGGCCCAGTCCTGGGCCAGTCTGACTGGAGGTGGAACCAAGGGGTCTTACAGGAGGGACTCCAACTCCTAATCACCAAGTAAGGTCAGTTGGGCCCCTGGAGAGGAGCCTTTTATAAGTGTAGAGAAGGCTGAGGGTGAGAGGAGCCCTTTGAAATCTGACTTTTTTCCTTTTTTCTTTGTTTTTGCCTCAGTTGGTGGCAAAGCTGAATTAGGGTTTGGGGCAGGGGACCGAAAGGCTGGGCAGGCCTCTACCACTCCTAAAAGGCCGGAGCCTCCTGCTTAGGATTTAGGCCCAAATTACTTTCCCTGAAGAGTTTTCCAGAGGCTTTCCTGGCCAGTCAGTGGAAACCCAGTAAGCTCAGCCATTCCCCAGCACCATGCCCACAAGGGATGTCTGGGCCCCTCAGTTCCCCTGACTTGAAGGCCTATCCCCTGGCCCAAGCACTGATGACCAAGCCAGGGACTTATGTGACAGAGAGGCTGTTGGTGAGCATGACACTTTCCCTTCCCTGCACCCCAGATCTATTAAGTATGGCCTAGGGTGTGCCTAGTGATGGGAGAGGCAGACCCCCAGATAAAAGACAAGTGGGAGGGCAGTGGAGTGGGGGGACACATTTATTTGACTTCAAGGAAAGCTACAAACAAATACCAAAAGCGAATCACTGAGACAGGCCCGGGCAAAGACAGATTTTCACACGTAGCACAGCATCCACTCACTCACTACAAATGGTCTTGGAAGCAAAATGGGTAGGGAGGAAGAAATGGGTCTGACCCAGACTACCCCCATATGTACAAGCTTTGGGCCCTCTAGCCAGACCCACGGATTCACAGAGAAATACACAAGACATTTTACACTGAGGGTTCTTTCTGTTTCCGTACTCTCCCAGCCTAGGCCTTGTGAGGCCTACCCAGGCAGCAGGAATTTAATCTCACTGTTTTCCTTCCCTCTTCTCAGCATCACCCCTTTGGTCCTCCCTGGCCTTTCCCCACTCTGGGACAAAGCCACAGAGAGACTTGGGCCTGAAGAGCAGGGAGGGAGGAGGAGGAGGATGAAAAGAGACAGTCAAGGATTCCCTCTCCGAGACCAGCTCAGCTGGGCCCAGGCTATAGCACTACCCGCCACAACTGCTGCCCCTTAGAGAAGTTTCCACCTGAAACTCAAAATACAGCGATCATCCTTTTATAAATAAGTTAGAACACAGATGGGGAGGGGAAAGTTCACATTAAACATGCGAATTTCTCTTTTTTTCCTGGGGGAAGGAGTGCAACCACAGACACGAACATTTAGAAACACTGGCGGATTTGGGGCAAGCGGAGAGGCGCGGGGAGCATGAAGGGAAAATAATAATTATTATTAACAATAATAACAAGATAACCAGTCCAGAAGAGAGGGAGCCACAGAAGACCTAAGACCAAACGTAACACAAGGCCAGGGTGAGGCAGGCTCGTGGGAACCAGTCCCCAGCGGGCGGCGGCAGTGCGGGGAGGTTTGGAGGGGCCGGGGCTGGGGGTGGCGCAGGCTCTTGGGCTGCCCTGGGCTCCTCCGGGAGGGCTCAGGGCTGGAAGGCGCTGCCTGCTGTAGCCAGGCTCATACTTTTCAGTTTGTTGTCTTTCTTCCACTTCATGCGCCGGTTCTGGAACCAGATCTTAATCTGGCGCTCGGACAGGCAGAGTGCGTGGGCGATTTCGATGCGCCGCCGCCGAGTCAGGTAGCGGTTGAAGTGGAACTCCTTCTCCAGCTCGAGGGTCTGGTAGCGGGTATACGCGGTCCGGGCCCTTTTCCCGTCTGGCCCGGTCATATCTGGAGCGGATAGAGTACAGCCGCGAGGCAACGTTATTCCGGTTAAGGGAGGGGGCACCGGGTGGGAGGGGTTGGGGAGCAGGACCCAGGCGTCCCCAGCATCCAGCTCACAGCAGCTCCAATCCTCCCTACTCCAGATGCCTGCATCTAGGCTCGATTTCTGCACCCCCTTCTCCTGCAGCCCCCACTCCTGCGGGCAGCGAATGCACCCGGCTTTGTCTCTTGCTCCCTCCTAGCGCCTCACCCTACGCTGGGCTCAGGCGGCCACTCGCCCCGGGAGGGAGGAGAGCGAGGGAGGAGAGCGGCTGCACTTTTGCCCTGGAAAGCTCCTTTTACTGCTCACCCCTCCTTTGCTAGCGGCAGTCTCGAAATTTTGGAGGCAAGCAGAACCTTTCCCCACATTACATAAACCCCATTCTTCATCCTAAAGATGGTACGGCTGGACGAATAAAACCTAAGCCGAACCTGGGAACAAATTATTGAACACCCACCCCCTAGCTGAAGACCCTCCTTGGCTCTGTCCAAGAAGCTGTGAGGACCCTCTTAGAGACTTTTCCCCCTCTGAAAAATAAATCTATTTTTTGAGGAAAAGCCAAGCTATCCCTCCATCCCCAAACGCAGATAAGGAAAGCCGAGAAGACAAAAAAAGAGACAGAAAATTACCATGGCTGATGTGAAGCTTCCTCATCCAGGGGAATATCTGCGGAGTCTGCCCCTCGGGCGCGGCTGTGGAGGTGGCCATGGGCTCTGGTTGCGCCCGAGCTAGGCTCGGGCTGCTTAGCTGGCTCGCGGCTTCCTCGGGCTCCGAGGACGCGCTGGCCTCATCTATTTCGGTGAAATTAGCGCTGGAGCTGGCCGGGGTCGCCTGGTCGGAGGGGGACGAAGCAGAGGGCTTGGTGCCGTGGCTGTCGCCGTTGGTGCAGGGCAGGGACTCGGGCGAGGACAGGGAGCAGCTCGACGCCGCTTGCCTGAAGCGAGGCTCCTGGGCGGGCGCGGGGAAGGCGCGTGAGCTCTCGCCCACCGCCCCAAAGTGGCTGGAGGAGGCCGAGGAGCGGTTGACGCTGAGGTCCATCCCATTGTAATTGTAGCCGTAAGAGCCGGTGTGCATGGCAGCGGGATCCCTGTAAGAGCCGCTCAGAGAGCTGCCACTGCCATAATTTAGCAACTGATAGTCCGGGCCATTTGGATAACGCCCCGAGAAGGAGTTTACAAAGTACGAGCTCATTTGGGTGATTTTGGAGGGCTTGATTTGTGGATCGTGGTCGTTATAACCCTGTGCTTCACGATTTATGATGTATTAATGAATTATAGCGATGCACTGTACTTCGTTTTGCTATGTATGCGGCCAAATATGGGGGGGGGGGAGTTGGAAGGGGGATGGGGGGGCGTTAGGGAATCACGTGCTTTTGTTGACCAGTCGTAAATTCTCACTGATGACCTCAAGAGGTAATTCATGCTCTATGGTTACAAATAATGACGATCCGAGAATCGTTAGGGCCGATTCAATGCGAGCCTCGGAGAGAGGGGGAAAAAAGGAGAAGGGGGAGAAACTGGGAGAAGGTTGGCGTTGGCCTCTGAGCAGAGCGCGCCACCTCCCGGCAATCCGCGGGAGCGCGTCCCACAGACAGCCATCAGCCATGGCGGCGGCTGCCTCCCTGCTGGCTCCGTGCAACCGCCAGGCGAGAAAGAAGCCCGGCCGGTGGTTCACCCGCCAGGTTGAGCTTTTTAAAGCAAGGAGTTGAATCTTTTACCTACTCTCTTGGGGGTGGGTTTAGTCTCTCTACTTGTATCCTTTTCCCTGTCATCGTCATTATTATTATTATTTTAACTGTGGATGAGATGATCAAAGGTTGAGTTGCTTTTCTCTTATTGGAGCTTTGCAAGTCTCGGAGTTGGGGCTGATACAGGGAGAAGGGTTGGAAGTTGTGTGTGAAAAGCGATTATTGCAATGGGTTTTCCCGCGGAGGTCCGCCTGGCCTACTTCCTGGCCCGCTGGCTGCAGTGGCCGATCCACGCGGAGCAGGCAGGGCTAAGCGGGAGGCTTGAAGAAGCAGCAGCAGCTTTCACTTTTCCTGGGCCCCTTGGAAGTTTGAAATCCTCTTCCTGACCTCCTCCTTGTCCTTAGCCCAGGCCTGGGGAGTGGCCAAGCAAGATGAGGACCCAGGAAAATGAGCACTGCTGGGGTAAAGCGGCCTGGTTGGGGAAAAGACGGCAGGAGCTATCAGAGGCTGGGGTTCTGGGGTTCAGGGGATAACATGTCTGAGAGTTTAGGGTAAAAGAGGGACGCCTGTGCCTCCTCACCAGGTGCCAGCTCTTGCCTTCGAGGCCCCTCACTGGCGGCTGGGCAGTTTGAGAATTTGCCCAGCGGCCCACCGCCTTCCCAGGAAGGGTTTCGACCGGCCTGTGGCGCCTTGCTGAGCGTGCTGGGCGGCCAGAGACGGCTGCAGCTGGGCCCCTTCTGCTAGGCTATTTTCTTTAAAAATAAAAAAAGGGAGAGAGGAGGAAGAAGAAGAAAGGAAAACAGTGTAGCAGCTTGCTGCTCTGGATGAGGGTGGAGACAGAATGGAGAGAATGGTCCATTTTGGGTTGAGAGGATAAGAGCAAATGCCCCATCACCTGGCCTCCTGCCCTTGGGTCCCCAGGAGCAGGGAAAGTCTGCCCTTCACCTGCCTTCTGCCAGCGGCTTTGCATTTGCCTCCTTGTCACTGAGCCCCTCTGTGAGGTGGGAAGGGGCACTTGGAGCCGTCAGCGTTAGAGCCTGGAGGTATCCAGTGACCCCATTTTTCAGGCTCCAGAGCCACAGGCTGGGAGTCTAGGAGCAAGGCCAGCCAGGATGGGGTATTGTGGGCAAGCCAATGGCCAGGGGCCTCTGTGAGCACTCGGAGAGAAAAGTGATGTAGAGACTCCCAGACCTGCAGGCCACCTAGATTTCTGCAGGGTCTCCGAGCTAGAGGGCCTCAGTGGCCACCCTGATGCAGCAGACAAATGAAGAAAGACTAGAGAATAAGAGGGAAACAGCCCTTCTTCCTTTCCCGAATTTGCACTGGGAGAGGCAGTTGTGAACCTCGCCTCGCGCCACCAGCTAAGCACCGCTCTGGGGCCTGGGCGGCCCAACTGCTCCAGCCTTGATCTCAATTGTAGTTTCCAAGTCCAGTCGGTTCTGTAGGTAACGCCCTGGGTTGGATCAGGGCTCTTGCTTCTGCTGTGGAGTTCAGGCTCAGGGATGATAAGGTGGCAGGGGGAGGCATAAAGGGGAGGGGAAAAAAAACGGCAGGGGAAGATCGAAGATGACTGTGCGGCAAGTTTTCACGTCTTTATTATTATTATCATCATTATTAATAATATTAATATTATTACCGAAGTATTTCACGTCCAGAGCTAAGACAAGACTACAAACACAACACATAGAAAATTAATAAAATAGAACTTTGTTTTCTTCTGAGGCTCCTCTTCTTACTTCTAGGTAGTATGTGCTCCTTCCAGTGGCTTTGGGGAGGGGGTGGGGAGAAGACAGGTCTGGGGTCAGGGAGACTTCGAGGCCCCCCGCTGAGGGGACAGCGAATCTACCATTGAACCGTGCACAGGGAACATGGAGGAAATGAGACGCAACACGGACAAGAGCATTTTGCTCTGCTTCCAGGAAACATCAAGTGAGTCCGATCCTCAGTTCTCACCGGGGAGCCTGATCCGGCCGAGGCAGGTTCCTCAGGGAGGAGGGAGGGGCGCGGGGGTGCGGGTGGGCTCGGGTGAGCACCCAGGCAGAGCACTGCGGGCGGGGGCATCCAAGAGAGCGCTGGGCCCGCCTGTCGTGCGCTGGAGAGCAGGTCCTGGGCTCCCCCGCCCGCAGAGCCTTCTTGGGGCTCTCCGACGCCCTCGGCTCCCCATAGGCCTCTCCCTTCGCGTCCCCCCTCCCGTTCCAGCACCTTCACTCAGCTGGTTTTTCTTCCTCCTCCTCGGCACTGAGCTGAGATGCACTGAGCAGTTTGCTCTCCTTTTTCCACTTCATGCGCCGGTTCTGGAACCAGATCTTGATCTGCCGCTCCGTCAGGCACAGGGCGTGCGCGATCTCGATACGCCGCCGCCGCGTCAGGTAGCGATTGTAGTGAAACTCCTTCTCCAGCTCCAGGGTCTGGTAGCGCGTGTAGGTCTGGCGGCCTCTGCGGCCGCTGGGCCCAAAGGAGGAACCTGTTACGCAGAGTGGAGACGCTGAAGCCAGGGGTCACGGGACTCAGGGACCCTCCTCCCCCACTCGACCCTCAAACATGGATTCCAGCCTTTCCCCGAATAGCCTTCACTCTCCCCGCTCCCTGCACCCTTCCCCACTCCTCCAGCGCCCCCTCCAGATTTCCTACGGGTCTCCTAAACCTGTGCCTTCCGTCTAGACTTGGTGGGGGAAGGGAGGAGCAGTTTGAACTCCCACCTGAGCCCAGGGGGAGGGGCTGGCCAGGTGTGTCTTTTCCTAGCTGTCTTTCCTCTTCTTCTCATTCTGTCCCTAGCTAATCCCCCCACCTCCCCCCACACACTCAATGATAGATTCGGACCCTTAATCCGTAATGACGTGGATCGATCCATAGTCCGCATTAAGGCTCCTCACTTTCCTGTCCTGCTAATGGACTTCAGTTGGGACTTAAGGCCTACAAGTAATCCAACCTAAGACCCAGGCGCCGCTTTCTCCTCTCTCCCCCTCCGCTCGCTCCCTCTCTTTTTTCCCCATATTCTTCCGGCCTCCTTTGACTCCCCCCTCTGACTACTGCCACTTTCCTGGTGCCTCATCTTCTCCCAGCTTCCCACCCCAGGGTAACACCGTGTGGGACTGACTCAACTCTCCCTCGTCGGCGTCACGCCCCCACCCCCCTGGCATGACGCACTCCCTTTTTAATGGAGGGTCTTTAAGTGGGGGATCCGATCAAGTCTGGAAAAGGGGGCTGGGGGCGCAAAGAAAGCCAGTGACTGCGGCCCCTGCCCCCTTTCCAATGGGGGAGTCCCGGCTCCGGCCTGATGTTCCGAGAGAGCCCACTCACTCCCCCTGGCTCCCAGTGCAGCTGGGACTTTGCAAACTTTGTAACTCCTGCTGACTAGAGGCCCGAGCGGGAGACCCCGTGCAGGCAGCCAATTTTCCCTCATCTCCTGAGATGCCCACCCAGCACCCCGTGGGACAATGAGAGACCTCGCTAGTTCTGTCCCCCGGGGGTGGGACCCGCGAGGGTCGCGACGACGACGGGTGGGAAGTCTCACTCACTGTTGCACGAATTCATCCGCTGCATCCACGGGTAGACCGGCGTGGAGCACTTCTGCTCCTCTGCCTCTCCGAACACGCTCTTGTCCTGCGCGCAGTCCGACTTCCGCGGCTCGGGGTGGAAGGCGGGCGGCTCGTCGGCGCCCGAGAGCGCGCAGGCCGACTCCTTCTCGCGGTAGAAGGCCGGCGCCGGCCCGTAGTCGCAAGGCGCCGCTCGGCCGTAGCCGCCGCCAGCCGGCGGGTAGTAAGAAGAAGCGGCAAAGCCCTTGTCCTGGCCCGGCCCGGGCCCATAGGGCGCCGGGTAGTGCCTCAGCGGGTCCGCATAGCCCGACGAGTAGAGCGGTAGCTGGCCCAGGAAGGACTCCTGCCCGCTGGCCAGAGTGACGGGGAAGGTGGAGTTCACGAAATAGGAACTCATTGGGAGGGGAGGCGCGCGGCCGCTGCTGCTCCGCCGGGTTTATGATTTGTTGTGTTTTATAGTCCGAGCGCCGCGCCTATTAGTAGTATATCCGAGATTGGGTTTTAGCTGAGGGGGGATGGCGAGGTGCCAGTGAGGGCCAGAAGGAAATACAACCATCTGATCCAACACTGACCAATGGCAGAGGCAGGAATTGTCAAATAGCACCCAGGAGGAGCGCAGCCCGCACGAGGGACCGGCGCACGAACCTATCAACCTTTTTTTTCCTCCTTCTTCTCCTTCTCCTTTCTCTCTCTCTCTCCCCAACAACACAACGCGTCCTGTTCCACCTACGTAGGATCTGCGAAATAGGCGTCTGTGCCTTTGAGGGAGGAGGGAGCATTAGGATGGAGACCATCCCATCCCCCAGTGATTAAATAAATATCTCTCTCCCCCCACCCCACGCAGGATAGGAAAAAGTTAATTGTGTTTTCAGAAAAGTTAACCCCTGCGTTGCTTAGGCCCATTCCCCCAAGGGAGGAGTGACTGAACATCTGAATGTCCAATGTGTTAAGAGAGAGCTGAGGGAGAACATTTGTTTCTGGGGTTTTGTGTCTGTAGAAGATGAGAAGAGTTCTTCACGAAGAATTTGCATTGTTTCAGAAAGGGAGGCGAACAACAAGCGCCCTTCCTCCTAGGTTTTGAAAATCGTTTTTCCTGTTTATCAGATCTGTTCTGTCTTCACTAAGCCTGGGTTTATTATTTCTGTCTCTTCCATAACTCTTGTGGTCTGAGGGGGCAGGCCAGATCCCACTGCTGAGAAGACCCAGAAAAGTCCCCGTGGGTCTGAGCCTAAGCTTCCCTCCTGGCTCTGCAGCTAGACTGAGAGCTCCTGGGAAGCTTACGGCTGCTGCCATCCAACACATCCTGCTGGATTCTAGTGCACAACTCTCATTCTTGGCAAGGGACAAGGCACTTGGGAAAGGGACTGACCTTCTGCTCATTTGGAGTGGAGGAGTGGGGGGTATTCCCCAGCCACTGTGGCTTTCAGTTGTTTGATCTCTAGTCGGCCTGCAATCTCCACCTCTAACCCCAAAAGACAAAAGAATATCATGGGCTACAGCTTTTTAGGAATCAAGGCTGTCCCAATAAGCCTGGATACAGAGAAGAAATTACTCCTCTTCTTACTGTGGACTGTCAACCCCTCCTGATAGTTGAGGCAATCTGAGACCACCTGGAAGCCAGGAGTCTTCATTCCTTTTCCAGGTCTCTCTAGAAGCTGATCAATCTTTTCCAAATTATTTCTCAAGACTTGCTTTGGGTTTAGTTTCCTAAGGAGGATGGTTCAGGTCCTCCTGGGGACTCAGCAGGTAGCTTCTAACCGGCAGCTTGCATTTGCTCTCCAGGTACTCACAATCCTTCTGCTTCTCAGCATCTCTGCAACTCACTCCCATACCCTATGTTTGAACCATCAGTTTTGCTGCCATATGTGCAAGCTTGGGCTTTGAGAATGTGTGTGTGTTTCAGATTTTATCTTGTTCATCCAAGGAAAATGAGCATAGAGATCAAGCTAGGAGACAGGGCCACAGTGTATTTCCAATACTCTAGTATGCACACTGGAGCCAGGGAGTGAGGGTTGACAAACTTCTAACCTGGGGATAGGAAGGGACCAGGGTGTGGGACAAAGTCCAATGTCAGGCCAAGCTGACTCTCCTCTCCTAGTCCTTTGGGCCCCTTTTTGTGGGCCAGCTCTGCCCACTGAAGATGACACAACCATGGAAGGTGACGGAAGGCTGGAGTTGGGTGACCAAGGGTGAAGACTTCTTTGGTTGCAAAGTGAACTCCAAGGTTCTCTGAACTCTGGTCATTTTCCAGGTTGTACCTTTAGGATGGCAAACCAGCCATCCCTGCATTTCCCTCAAATCACTTACTAGCTTGAGCCATAGGGGTTTTGATGAGGAATTCAGAAAAGAATTCATCCCCTCCCCCGCAATAATGGAGAAGCATAAGTGTTCCAATCTAAGGTGGTTGGGCCTACCCCTAGAGAGGAGAGGGGACCAGCTGAGCTGGGAGAGCTAAGTCCCAGAAAGTGCTTGCATGCACCTCCCTCCTCCCTGCTGCTGGGGCTGGGTCCTTGGGCCTCAGCTCACCCTGCCTCTTTCCTGGCCACAATGTCCTCATCCTATGACTGGACATTCTGGTCTTCTTTGTAGAGTCTGGTCCAAACAAGATGTGGTGAGGGAGAGGGACATCCTCTGTGATACAAGGAGGAAAATAATTGCTTCATACTTAAGAATTCCAGCCCCCAAATTCACCTCACCTCTGCAGGTTGCCTGATGGGAGATGGAGCCACTAAGGGCAGGGCCCAGGCGCCTGGAATTGGGCATGAAAGGAAATAGGGCCTCATCGCTCTTATCTAAGCCCAGAGGTATTTATGAGCGTTTATTCGTCTGATCCGTTTGTTTGGGAAAAAGAGCAAGCAGGCAGGGCTGGGCCAGAGACCGCCTGGCTTCTGGAGCCAGATCTCCACGAATCTGCCTGTGGTTCGGTCCATAGCAATCAGTCTGTCTCCAAGGGGGGGATATGTAAATACACAGCCGGCACAAGCACAAGCACAGCCGTCTGCTGGTCTGGGGTGTCTCTCCGGGTCTCAAGGAGGAAGAATGTGTGCGGAGAGGTGAATATAAATGTGTACCAAGTCCTGAGTACACAGCAGAGGGATTGTAAGACACCCCACAGGCAGGATTTATCATTGTAATTTTCTGTGCTGTGAGTCTGCAGTCCTATGGGCAAGCACACAGATCCCAGCTCCTAGGAAAATGTTTTCTAATTTGTGTTCAGCTCAGGATAAAATTCTCCTGAATGGGTAACTTCAGGGAGGGGTATTTGCCTGTACGGGGGTGGGGGGAGATTGAGAGATTGTCCAGGTGTCTCATTTTTCTTAAATTACAAAGTACCCCCCCCCAGCTCTTTGGGTTGTGCGCACCTGGAGTGGGGCAAATAAAAATATCCCAACCCAATTCTTCCTCTGGATTGCAATTCTCTGTGTGTGGGGATGCATAGATGTTCCCAGAAGTGGAGTGTGGTTGCTGACCTAGGTTGGGGAAAGCTCTTTAGACCAGATACTTTGCCCTAAAATCCGCCGGTCCTCATCGAGGTACAAAGACCTAATTTCCATTATGCAAATGAGCGGCGTCCTCGCTGATCTTGGAGGGGGGTAGACTTTCGCTTTGAGCGCCCTCCCCCCAGGTACTCGGGCACCTTAAGAGCCCGCGTTACAATCTTCTGGACTTGCCCGACTTCTCCTCCCTACCTATCTTTTGGATTGCCCTAAAGAAAAAAATCTCCTAGGAGCCCAAGACCTTCCAGGTCGACTCCCTTGGGGCCTCCCGCAGAGCGACTCACTGAGCCCGGCCTTCTCGCTTCCAGAAAGTCCTGCTCGCTGCGGAAAAGCTGAAAGAGCTTCTTCAGAGGCCCAGACTCCAGAGGCGCGGAGGGCGCGGGACGCCGCCAGTAGCTTCTGCCCCCATCCCCGCCGGCCCCTGACCTCGGCGGCTCCTCTAGCTCAGGCCAGACCCTAGTAACACCTCGGGCTTGCCTGGCACCACAGGCAATTTCCTGGAGCCACCGCCCACGAACTGGGGCCACAGCACCTTGAAAGAGCTCTTGCTCCTGCTGTTTGAAAACCCAAGCTAATCAGTAACCCGCCGGGAGACGGGGCCAATATTCAAACGCTGCAGCCGAGCGTACCCCAGCCCTCGCCACCCCCTTCGGGGAAAGCGGTCGCGTTAAGCCGGTGAGAAGGGTCCAGCAGGAACGGAAATTACAATGGTTTAGTTTCGTAATGATTTATCGCCATTCTCACTCCCACTTTTTCTCCAAAGCGTATTTGCGTTGATTTCACTTGAAACGATCGAGAATGGGGTAGGGAATGAACACTCACTTGCAGACACCAACAGTTTCCAAAAAAAACTCCGTTCGATTCCTTCACCACCGACCCAACAGCCAAAGAACTGGCAAGACCCACGAGCCAACCCGGAGAACACAGACCTGGTTTGTCTTTTGACAACCGAGTGGAACTGCCGGCCGGCGCTTCCCCTACCGGCCCCCTCCTTTGGCTGAGAAGAAAACCAAATAAACCTTGGACAGCCTTGGCCTCGGATCTCTGGCGCAGCTCAGATCCTCTCCTGCTCCTTGGGTGGGGGGATCGCGGCTCTGATCCCCCAACCCTTTGGTTCGGGCCCCCTGCCAGCGGGATGCAGTATTAGATCTTTAAACATACCCTAGGAGAAAGCCGCTTCCCCTGCCAGCCGCCAGGTTTGGGGCGGGGAGGGGATTGGGCGGGACGCGCGGGGGGGCTGGGGCGGGGAAGGATGATGATAGTGGAGGGAAGATTTGTTCTGTTCTCTAAACCACACCTGGAACCAAGATCCATTGGAGAACATCGGTGGGGGCCTGAAATTCCCCGAATCCTGCCGATCCTGCGCAGCTGGGCATGGCTCCGGCAGAGTCGCCAGGCTTGCGGCGCCCGAAGCCGCGTGTCCCGGAACGGACGGTAGATGGCAGCAAACCGCATAATTTGGGTCAGAGAAACTGTCTAAGGACGATTTATAACCCGCCAAGACTACAGGAGAAAAAGACCTTTAGTCTGGATGGGTTGGGGGAATTTTTCCTTTGAGAATAGACCCCGAGTGCCGTGGGTGCTGGCGGAGAACTCTTACTAGAAAGCCAAGGGGTCCCTGTGGGCTCCCAGTGCAGGCCTGCGCCTAGGGTATCTGTCTGCCCCCGCCCAGGTTCCCCCTCCAGCTCCACAAGTGGCCCCTCTCTTCCCAGCTCAGAACTGAGAGGGTCCATATACCCACACGTACATCCCAGACCCGGCAATCAGGAGGCACATAGAGGCTCGAGGCTGAATGCCCTACCTTTGGCCTTAAGAAACCAAAAAAGCAATCACCTATTCGTGCAAACCAAACTAAATCAATCTCTCCTGCCCTAGGCTGGCCCAATGTCACTATCTACAAGTCACACAGCTTCCCCTGATGCCCTCTCACTATTTTTAAGTCCTTAACCCTGGGTTTGTGCCTTCTTCCACCCACCAGCTACTTCAGAAATCTCTGACTCCTGGAGCCAGATTCTTCTTTACCCCCCCAACCCCCCACCCCACAAGGCCTAGGTGAGGAATGCAATCGGCTCGGCTTAGGGAGAGACTGAACTGGCTGGCTGAGCACAGCACCAGGTGGCTTTCCAGTCCCGACACCATCTGATCCAGTAATTGGGTTTTCTTTTTTCTTATCTTAAAAATTTTTAATTTTTGTTTACAAGCCTAAAACAACAACACAGGCTAAACAGCTTCTTCATAATCACCACATTTGGATCCAGAAAAGTTTGAAATGTTTCCATCTCAGACATACAAATGGCAATTTTCTCCTCCACCAAAATCCACACATTTCATTCCAATAAGACATAAGCAATAGATGCAGTCGCACAGAAACCAACACGCTGTAACCTACCGCGTTTGAACCACAAAACTGCCTCCCTGCAGAGCGAGGCTTCCTCCTGCAGAAGTGGCGAGAGACGTGGGCTTTCTCCTGTAGGCTTCCTGGGGGGATCTCCCTGGCGTTGGGTGCCTCCACCCACAGCCCTTTAATTTCAGAATGTCTCCGAAGGGAGAGAGTGAACATTTCTCTGTGAATTGTTCTTTCTCTATCTCTCTAGCCGCCTCTTCACCCTCGCCGGCCTCTGCGGAGATTCCAGGCCCTACAGAGACCCAGATGTTTCTCGGCACCACCGCCCCTCGTGCCAATGCTTCGGGAGAAACCGCTGATAGGATATCCTACCCGCACTGGGCAAGAAACTGCACGGGGGCAATTGGGGGAAGCCAGGGGTGGGAGGAATGGGGGGAGGGCACAAATCCACGGAGGCCATAGCGCCTGGCTTCTGGGTGCTGCGGAAGCCTAGACACCCCCATGCTCTGTTCCATAGCCCCCTTGCTTAAGCCGCTCTTACCACTTTCAAAAGGCGATTTAGCTCTGGCCTCCGTAGCCCCTTTCAGTTCCTCCTCCCTTCTTCCCCGCCTTGGCTTCCCCTCCAGGAAGCAGCCACCTCTCTCTTTCTTACACTACCCTTTCCTGGGAAGCCTTTTCCTGCAGTGCCCAGAGGTGGGGTTCGGTCCCGTCTTTGGGGGGAGGGAGGGAGGGAAAAAATCCCAAGCCCCACCCCCTACAAAAACAATGCAAAAGAATGAGAAGAAAATTGTAGAATCTCCCTTACCTTTGCAGACCTTGGAATTTTTTTCCGGATTGAAAAGGGTAGAGGAGGGAGGGGGAGAAAAAGAGCGTTCAGTTTCTTCTTCAGCTTCCAGATAATATTGTCCCAACCTGAGAGCCGTCGCTTCCCCTTCTCTGACTTCGGAGAGAGGGTGTTTCGCTTTTCTGGCATTTGCATAGAAAACGAAGTAAGTTCTGGCTTTGAAAAATGGTATCAGGCTGCGGTCCTGGGCAGATTGTCCATTTACCCTCCATGATGACTAAAATCCCAGATCAGCAAGCAAATTAACTTAGGAATCAAAATTATTTTTGGTTCTGTCTTTTGTGTAATTCCCACCCCCTCCTTCTCTCCCCTCTCCTCTCCTCTCCTCTCCCCCCTCTTTCTTCCTCCCTCTCTCTCTTTTGCTCTATCAAGCTGATACTGAAGTATAAAAATATCAAGAGGCTGGAGCCCTGAAGGACGACAGTGCTCCGACCTAGGTGTGGTGTCCAAAAGAATGCTGCATTATAACCACCAGGGAAATGATAAAAAGTTCATGTTCACGATCGCCCGGCCACATGACCGGCGCCGGCCAATCGCTGGATTCAACCACTCATAAACTTCTATCACAAAGTTGTAAATTTTCATAAAACAACAAGGAATTTATTGCATTTCTTCATGGCTGCTCCACCAGCAACCCTTTTCTCGGTCGCCATCTTCTTTTCTTCTCCTCTCTTTTTGGGAAAACCCCAATCTGAGAAGAGGTGAGATTTGAGGTGCAGGGAATCAGGGTGGAGAAGCCACAAGGGTCCTGCTGGGAAGGAGGTTCTTTCTGGAACCTCCCAGTTTTCCACAGGAGATCTAACCTTCCTCTTCTTGTAAAAATTCACCCCAAATCCTCACATAAGGACTGTTCTGAAGCAGTTTGGGGGTGAGGCTGGAGCAGGAGCTGGTGTTCAGAGTCGCCATCTGCATCAGGGGAAAAAAATGAAAGCTACAGTGCCTGCCTGCCTCTGAACTGGCCTCTTCAATCCTAGCTCTATAGGTGGCTAGACCCCCACCTGTGCGGTTTTCAGCTTTGCGGGTGTGGGGGCCTTAGATCCCCTAGAGCCCACTTTTTGCCCCAGAAGGAAAGGTAGCCTGGATTAGGGCCAAGGTGGATAGTTTAACAACCAGATTCTCCTCTCCTGCATCCCAGAAACTGGGGGAGGGTAAAGCAAGATTCCAGCGTGAATGTTGGTGTCTGGGTTCCCTATGAAAATTCCATGCACTCTCCAGGGGCTTCTGGGGTCATTCATGGAGAAAACTGCATGTTTAGAAGCCTTTTGCTTGGAAATTATTATTAAACAAATTATCTTAAAACCAGCCCTCTTCTCACTTTCTGTCCAAAGTCTACCCTTTAAATTTAAACAATCTAGGTCTATAATTGAATAAACACAGAAAATAGGCTCCACAGGTCTAGCTGTAGACACTGCCCACCAGGTTTTTCTCCTGCAAACAGGGGATGTTTGGGAGCAACGACAACAAAAAAATTCGCCCCGTATTTCCCAGGTCCCCTGAAATACTCCGTATTTTGAGTTCAGCTACCGGCGCCCCAATGCACGAAACGAAATAACCTACCAAAATTTGTTTTCTTCTTTTTCTCTTTTTCTGTGTGCTACGGAGAAGGTTCCAGGCTGCCGATGGCGCCGAGAGTGGGCCGAAAAGCGCCGAGGATTTCTGGTGAGCGGCGTGGCCAGGCTTAGAACGACCGGCGGGCGGGAAGCTGCCAAAGGAGCCGGTAAACTCGCACCGCTCAAGCGCGCTCCCAGGACTCGTCCCCTCCCCCCTACTTTTAAGTTTTAATTCGGTAGCCGGTATCAATTTAGAATAAGATAAATAAACACAAATGAAAGTAAAATAAATCGAAATAAAAAAAAGGAATAGCACTTGCCGAAAATGTCACGCAAGCTGAAAGCCGGGAGCGCCCTGGTATAGGAGGCAGCTGACCTGGAGGCCTCCACTCGCTGGCGGGCCTCTGCCCAGCGCGGTCCAAGTAGTGAGAGCGGATCTGGATGGTCGCCTACCCTTTCCTTCCTCTTTTCCTTTGTATGGGAATAACATTTTGGATTTCAGGTCTGTGTTTGTGCCTAGGCGGCCGCACAGATACCGCTGCCTGGTTTGAAGGCCTCTGTGAGCAAGAGGGTTTGTGGAACTGAGATTTTAAATTTTGTTTTGATATATTTTGTGAGCGCAGGCCTGAGCATGTGGGATCAAGGATATGTTTACTTGAGAGTAAATGGGAATCTGTGTGTTTATAAGCCAATGTGTGAATGTCCATTGATATATACCAATGTGTGAGTGAGTGTGAATGTGTTTGCTTGTGAGTGTGTGTGAATGAGAATTCATATATCCTGGGCTGAAAGCTGGGGTTGTGTGAATGCCTATATGCTAGCAAACCTATGAATACGGGTGTTTATTTGCGATGATGTGCGACAGTGTGTGTGTTTATGTATGATATTGGCTGGTAAATACGTGTGATTGTGTGCACTCATGTATGTCAATGTGTGAAGAGCGAAAGGGAATATGTCACTAATTGGCAGTCTTCAGAGCAGGAGACGCCAGGAAAAAGAGCAGACCCAGAAAGAACCGGGCCAGCAGCAGGAGTCGGAGCAGGTGGGCGCTGGGATGCCTTACCCATCGCTAACCTGACACCCTCCAGGCCTTACGGAGACACAGAAAATGGGACGTCTGTCTGTTTTGAATTGTGTTTTATTTTTCCATCCTTCAGGTACACATACATGATAAAGAGGAACACAGGGGACTGGCAGGAGCAAAGAGCAGCGGGCAGGTGCACAGGGACAGGAGCTAGTTGGTGGGTCCTTGGGGCTCCCTAAGGCCCCTTAGGTGCCGCTACTGGGAAGGCAGAGGCTTGGGAGGGCAGGGAACCACACGTTAGTCCAGACCCACAGTCCACAAAGACAGCATGGATGGCGAGGGGGAAGACGTACAAAACAGCAAGATTTTACAAAGACCTTACAATAGCAACATAGAAAAGGGGAGGCAAATTCCAGAAAGCTACAGAACAGGTAGATAATGTCCTTCCCATGTTGTACAAAAACAAATCCAACAGCTTTTCCTATAGGTAGTATTTTATTTTCAGTGTTGAGAAACCAAAATTTCACCTTTCCTTCTCCTTAAAAATGCTTAACTGCTTTCATTTAAATAGTTTTTTTTCTCCCTTTCCCTATTGAGTTTCCTGTTTCAGTTCTCAGAGCTGGCTTTCACCCTCTCTCCCTCTCTGGTCTCTCCTCCTCTGCACTTTTTCTGCCATTCACTCTTCCTCTTCCTCCTCTGCTTGGGCCTTATCTTGGCTGGTGGTCCCAGGACCCGCAGTCTTGTTCTCCTTTTTCCATTTCATACGTCGGTTTTGGAACCAAATCTTGATCTGTCTTTCCGTGAGGCAGAGCGCGTGCGCAATTTCTATGCGCCGCCGCCGGGTCAGGTAGCGGTTGTAATGAAATTCTTTCTCCAGCTCCAGGGTCTGGTAGCGGGTGTAGGTCTGGCGGCCTCGCTTGCGGTCGGTCCCTGAGCACAGTATTTAGAGGAGAAAAATCAGTGAATGCAGAAAACTCCAAGAGAGATCTCCCTCTTAGACCCATGCGAAATTTGAAGTCCCTCTTAAATCCGGTTTGTGAAATCAGTGGGCAATAGAAACCCACTTTTTCCATTAAACCAAACTCACTTTCCATACTCCAGCTCATCATACTCCATGCTGTTCCCCCCCCTCCCCAGGGTGCATAACTTTTTTAGGCCTCCCAAGGCAAACATTTCATTTTTCATTCAAGAAGTGTGTTTCAGCCTGGAGCTTCAGAACCCAGGAGGCTCTAATATTCTGGCTCTGGATGTTTCTGCTCCTAAGGAGAGTGTGGGGTGGGGGAGAGTAATCCTTGGCACTGTCTGAGACCAGGGACCCTAAACCACCCATTTTGGATGCCCACTCTGGTTGTCTTTAGGGTAGAGGGCAATGGAAACCATGCAAGGAACCCTGGAGTAGGACTCCAGGCCTGCCCTGGAGTAAAGGAGACAAAAGGGCCTCACAGGCCCAGCCGGCATCACAGCCTGTTGTGAAGTAAGAAGAGAAATTTGTGCATTTCCTTGGAGCTTGGAGTTGGTCTGGGAGCAGAGACCTTCCATTGACTCACTTCCAGTGAGTGCTGAGGTTTGACCAAGGCCAGAGTGTCCATCCTTCCGGCCTGCCTGCCTGCACAACCCAACCCTCCAAGTAAATTTCTGGATCGCCAGAAAGGCACGTGGGAGAAAGACAGCAGCCGTGGTTAGGGCAGAGTATGGAGTACCTGGGTGGTAGGGGTTGAAGGGTAGAAGGGAGCCTCCCAGTTTAGGGAGAACCCTGAGATTGGAGGAGGTACTGATTCCACCCCTCCTGGGAAGGAGACAAGAGGGAGGAGGGACTAGGGACCTTAATTTCAAGTCGGATAAAAGCCAAGCTGAAATGTTTACGAGCAGAAAAACTGGGGCTTTGATACATCAACTGGAAAGGCAGCTGAATTATGAAGCAGGTAGTGGGGACCTTGACCACCAATACTGATGGTGTGAGTTGAGCTCCTCCTGGCCCACAATGCAGGCAAGTTGGGAGCCTCTGACCACAAGTCTTGGACCTTCAGAATCTCAGGACTGGTCCCCAAGTCCATCTGCTTTGGGGCAGTGTAAAAGGATATTTGGGCTTGGCTTGGAATAAGACTCCAGGAACCCCCTGGCTTCCTGGGGTTCCTGCAGCAGTTGGCTGGGTGGTCTGTACTCTATGCCCTGATTTGGCTTCTAGGCCAGTGGGAGTCCTAGCTCCTCCCACCAGAGGAGATTCACCTTTCAGAGTGACACCTCCAAACTTGTTGGCCAGCTCTCTATGACTACCTAGCAGCCCTAGGTCGGGGACCTGGGGAAGCCAGCTGCACCCCCAGGAGGCCACTGCCCTCCCTCTAATTCTCTTGGCCCCTAAGTTCATGGGGGGGAGCGTCAGAAACCTCATCTCTATTGGTCTTGCCCCCCTCCTTCCACCTGCCTCTCTGGCTGGGTGTCCCAGACTGGGTGCTCATCTCCTCTCCGATCCCCTCCTCCCACCATGCCTCTAGAGCCCACCTCTAATTGTCCTGATGGGAATAATGGGGGAGCGGGGTTGGCTGGGAAGGAAGGGGGAGGGGAGAATTGCTTAGCGCTATGGCCCCCTCCCCCATACCTTATCCGAGCTGGGGCTCGGGGACACACCCAGAGTTGAGATCCCCCAGCGGGGAAGGGGGAAGAGAGGGGGGAGACCCTAATGGCTATTCTCTGCAAACCCTAGCCTTCCTCCGCAAGACAAACGGCCTAGTCTCCAGCCTGTGCCGGCACTGCTGATAAATATTTAAAGCTAAAAGGCAGGGAGGAAGGGTGGGGGGCGGGCTAGGGGCTCGGAGCGCCCCAGCGACCGCGAAGAGAGATCCGCCGGGAAGCAGAGCGAGCCTGAGAATACCGAGCAATTCTGGAGGTGGCAGCGACGCTCTGGGTCGCATCCGAGGGGGTGCCGCGTCCCCAAGGCTGACCTCGGGCCCGGAACACTCTGGACGCGAAAAGAGACGCCTGGGCGGAAAAGGGGTGCCTTCCGGGGAATGTGCCCCGGCCGCTGCCGCTCGGGACCGCTCGGTGCGCGGCGTTACCTGAGCTTCGCATCCAAGGGTAGATCCGGAAGTTACTCTCGGCCGCCAAGTCCGAGTCCCTCTGCTCCTTGGCGCCCGCCGCCTTGGCGGAGTCACCGGGACACACCCCGGAGAGGTTCTGCTCAAAGGGCGCGCAGTGCATGTTGAAGGAACTCGGCTCAAGCCCGTAGCCGGCCGCGTAGACGCCGGCCGCGCTCTGGCCCGCCATGCCCCCCCCGCCGGGGTACAAGCCCTGCATCGAGGCGGCGAAGGTAGCGCCCGAACCCGCTCCATAGCCGGGGCGCTGGGGGTTGGAAGCAAACGCACAAGAAGTTTGTTCGGGGAAGGCTCCGGTAGCGAAAACCGAACTTGCGGCTGGATATTTAGAAAATAAAGCATTCGCATAATACAATGAACTCATAATTTGGCCGGATGATTTGTAGGCAGGGACGTTTTAGTGTCGGTTTTACGAGATTCCTTGATATATTACAGAATTAGAGTCCAGATTTACACCAAAAAGGACCCCCTTTTTCCTCTCCGGACCACGTGACCCTCGCCCACGTGACGTGCTCTCAGCCAATGGCTGGGCAGCCTCCCCACGGCTCCCGGTAATGTGGAAAAAATTGTGTGGCGTTGGATTTATAAAATATGATCAATAATGAATGGGAAAACCGAGCCTTGTGCATTGGGGCTGGGGGCTCGAGGGCCGCTGTCGACCCCCGCGGGCTGGAGGCAGCTTGCAGGCGAGATTTGGGGAGGAAAGGATGGAGTGGAAGGGAAAATAAATAACCTCTGAGCGATCCGTGTTGTCACCCCCACACACACACTCATCCTCCCCAGCCGGTTACCGAGTGAGAGACAAGCGCAGGGATTGAATGCACGCAACTGGGTGGGTGGGGGCAGGGGTCAGGTCAGGTCTTTATTAATCTGGGCCAATTCAGGACGGCAGGGCCTTTGGGGGAAGTTGGTCTGGTTCTCCCAAGGTGAGGAATGAGGTGAGCCTGGCCTCACGGATCTCCATCGGTGCCCCAGATATACGAGTGGAGACGGAGCGAGGCCTCCTCGTAGGTGCTCCGAGGGCACAGGATCCAGCCCACCGGCGTTGGAGGCTGAGATTTCTGGTGGCTAAAAAAAGAGAGGTTTAAAAGTAAAAAAAAAAAAAAAAAAGAAAGAAAAAAAAGTAATTTAAAAAAATAAAGAAAGGGGGTGGTGGGGAGAGAAAGGAAGGGAGGAGGACGGCCCGGGCACACTGCTCTCCCGGTTCCGGGAGGCGGATGCCTCAATCCAGCCTGACTGCTGGAGAAGCAGAGACAGCGAAAGAAGGAAGGCGGTGAGCGGCGGCCTCCGGGCTGGGCGAAGGTGGCCAATTGCCCGAGGAGAAGCAGACAAGAACGTCTCCCCTCTCCTTCTGCTACCCTCACCAGTGTCCGAGAAAAATAAAAATATAAGCGTGCTCAGCAGCCTGGCATTCCACCTTTATTCACCACTCCAACCCGCCCCCCCCCCCCCCCCCCGCCTTGCACACACACACCGGAGGACACACGTCGAAACAAAGAGGGAGGTGGCGGGGTGGGGGGTTGGGGGGGTTGGGATACAGCCACCAGCTCAGGCGCATCTCTGCAGCGCGGCCTGGATGCCCGGGTCTCCGGGGCCAAGCAGCCTCGGAACGCGAGGGGAGGGGGCTTCTCCAGGCTCCCCTCCCTCGTCCCTCTCTCCTCCAATCACGTGCAGCCGCCTCCCTCACCCCCTGCGCCCCTGGGCCGAGGGACTCGCACCACCTGCCTCCAGCCCCCGCCCCCTCCTCTCTACTGCCGAGGCTAGGCCGGCGCAGGAGCCCGGTGATCCGCTCCCCCCAGCTCTGCGAGGCGCCCAGGAGCAAACAGGAGCGCCGGCTGGGCCAGTCTCGGGTTCTCTCTTGTAAACTTTATTGTAACTCTTCCGCCCTTTTCAGGCGCAGACAGAACAAAGTATAGAGGAACAACAAAATATATAATTAGCCCTCCCTCCCCCCCAATAAAGCAATTCACGGATACAGGATACATTCTCTTCACAGTAAACCTAAGAACACTTTTAACAATTGCCCACAGCGCGCATGCTAACTAAAGTAACCTTTTGAGAAACACTTAAGACGAAATTGTCAAACCAAAGGTGGGGGAGGAAAAGAGAGAAGCAAGAGAGAAAGCCAGCGAGCTAGGGAGGGTAGCAGGGAGAGAAGGGCTGGGAGGGGAAATGAGGACGCGGGGAGGGGGGGGGGGAGAGAAAGAGAGAAAGCGAGAGAGAGAGAGAGAGAGAGAGAGAGAGAGAGAGAGAGAGAAAGCGAGAGAGGGAGACAGAAAGAATTACGGCGTGAATAGGCAGTTTCATGTTGTTGGGAGAACTTAGCAGAAATCGGTACCTCGGTCATTACAAAGAAGCACGTTCAAAGGAAAAAAGACCATTGCACAAGGAGGCTTTTTACACGGGGCAGGGGCATGGGGGCGGCTCAGCCAGGCCGTGGCCCTTCACCCTCGCAGGGCGAGGGAGTCCTTGTTTCGAATCCTTTTCTTTCCCCCGGCCCCCCAGAGAAGGGAAGGAGATCCACGGTAGCTCACACACAGAAGCTATTACGAGATACTACCACTAGCGGGGACTGGCGCGGCGGGGGACGCTGCGGTGGGAGGCCCTGCTCGGGGCCCCGCTCGCGGGGCCAGAGCTCTCTCTCGGGCGGGGGCGGGCGGCCGCGGCGCGATCTGGGGACCCGCGGACGTGCGGGGGGCCGCGGCCCTGGCAGTCCCAGCTGGAGCCTACTTCTTATCGCCCTTCTGCGCGTCGCCCTCCTCGGCCGCCTCCGGGGCCCGCTCCAGCTTCTGTTTCTCCAGCTCCTCCTGCTCGCATTTGCTGCTGGGAAACTTGTCTTTGTTGTTCTCTTTTTTCCACTTCATCCTCCGGTTCTGGAACCAGATTTTGACCTGTCTCTCTGTCAGTCCCAGCGCATGCGATACCTCGATCCGCCGCTTGCGAGTCAGATAGGGATTAAATAGGAACTCCTTCTCCAGCTCCAGGGTCTGATAGCGGCTGTAGGTCTGTCGGCCTCGCCTGCGTCCGGCGGCTGCTGGGAATGGGGGAAAGGGCGAGACAGAGGGGAGGGGAGGATGGGGGAGGGGGCAGAGACGAAGAAGGTTGGAAGATTCGTGAACCAGCCTAGGAGACCAGTATAATAAGGGCAGGGGACCTTCTACCCCGTGCGGGGGGTGGGGGGCGTGCGGGGGAGGCCGCGGTCAGAGAAGGGGGGGTGCGGGGGATTCGCCACCACTCAATCTAAGGGAGCCAGAAAGGGAAAGACCCTCCCCTGGTAACTAGCACCAGAGCTGGGTAGGGGGTGATTCAAATTTATTAAAAGTGCCATAAACTTTAGAAGGAAGGATGTGAAGGAGGGGAAAAAATAAGAATAAAAAAGCCAGGGTGGGGACGAATGGACCCACCTTGAAAAGCCCCCAGAGCCTCTGCCCCAGAAGAAAAGTTTCTTCAGGGTAATTAAACTATAAAGCAATTGAGAAGTGCAAAAGTTGAGCGCCCCCACTCCCACCACCCTCTCTCCACTACCCCCCATAAAACAGTAAAAGAGGAAAAAAAAAAGGAGGGGAAGAGAAGAAAAGTAAGGCAGGGTGAGGGTTTATGGATTCAGGAAATGTCGCTTAGCGACTCCCCTTCAAGGAAAAGAGAGAGAGAGGGAGAAAGAGGAAGGAAAGGAAAGAAAGAGAAAAGGAAGAGCGGGAGGCGATCGGAACCGAGCCAGCAAGTCTCCCTCTAGCTGAGGACAGGCGCCCCGGCCTGCCCGGCCCCCTGCCCGGCCTTGGGCCCTCCCAGCCCGTCTTGCCCCGGCTGGCCCCCACGCGAGCTCACCTTGCGGGCGCATCCAGGGAAAGAGCTGTGTGGGCGACGGGCTCTGCTCTGAGCCCTCGGCCTCCTCTCCCAGGCCGCTGGCGGCGGCGAGCTTGCAGTCTGCGTACTGCACCAGGTCTGGGTCCTGCGCACCGAACAGGCTCTGGCGCTGCAGCGGGTCGTAGCCGTAGAAGTTGCCCGGGTCTCCGTGGCATGCCACGGCGCACGGGTTCTGCTGGTAGGGAGCCGTGGACAGCGACGACGGCCCGTGGTAGAACTCCTGGATTTGCGACGGGTGCTGGAAGCTGCCGCCGCTGCTGGGACCGTACACCACGGTGGGTCGGCCGCCCAGGTCCTGGGCGAAGCCGCAGTCATAATAATTGGGGCGCAGGGACTCCCCGGTTTTGTATTTGGAGAACAGTGAGTTGACGAAATAAGAGCTCATTTTATTGAATTTTGAGGCGGCGGCGGCGGCGGAGGCTGTAGTTGGGGGCTGTTGGGGAGGGGGTGGGGAGGGGGAAAAGGGAGGGAGAGAGAGAGAAAAAAACGCGGATTCGCCGGCTCCTAGTCACCCTCGCCAGGAAAGGAGAGGGAAAAAAGGGAGGAGGAAAAAAATAAAAAAAAGAAAGAAGGAAAGAAAAAAAGAAAAGGCGAAGAAGATCTCAAAGCCGCCACACTTTTTGTGATTTCCAGGAATAGAAAAGGACAGAGAAGCCTCCAAAAGTCTAAGCTTGCATGGCAGCCGTGGCTCGCGCGCCCTCCCCCCACCCCCCACCCCCCAAACAAAAATATACCGCCACTTAAAGAGGTCCTCGCTTTACATTTCGAAGAAGGGATGCCAGTTCATAAACAGTTTTCGGTGATTTACTTCCCCGCAAATGAGTTGTTTCATATTTTGCACTGTCTTTTCATGATCATTTGCATCCATTAGAGACCCCGCATCCTATTGGCTTCTCCGTACTCCTCCCGGACAGAACGCAGAGCGAGGGTGAGAGCGAGAGCGAGCGAGCGAGAGAGAGAGCTAAAGCGAGAGAGCGCCAGGGAGTGAGGAGAGCGCGGAGGAAAAAAAAAAAAAAAAAAAAAAAAAAGGAGGGGAAGAAAAAAAAAAAAAAACACCCAGGGAGGAGAGAGGGGGAGAGGGGGAGAGTGAGGGGGAGAGGGAGAGGGGGGTGAGAGAGAATGAATACGGATTAAATCTGTTTAACTACCTACATTAATGAGATATCTCTCGCCTCACGACAAATCAAATACCTTCGCAGACCACCCCCAAAGAGTGATGTGGGGGAGTCACGGAAAAAAAAAAAAACCACGCACATACACATACACAACGCGCCAGGCGCGTAGGCACGCTGTTAATTTCGCGATTTTAACGAGGCAATTGGAGTCTTTCTAAATGTCAGGGTCGCTTCGGAAAAATGTAAAAGAACACGGTTTAATTGCGCCGAGTTTTAAAAGGTCCTATAAATGTAATTGGTATTTTAATACAAGTTATCAAATCATACAGCTTCCTCTCCTAAACATATTTTCAAACAAACGAGGTAGTCATATTTAAAGCTTTAATGATCAATTTCCTTATTATTGATAAAGGTTTAACTATCGTGTGGAGGGAATTGGCTGGGTAACCGGCCCCCAAAAAACGGCTGTAAACTCTTTAACAAACTATAAAACGCAATAAAGCCGGAGTCTGTTGTTGTTTATGCCGCAGCGCATAAAAGCTGTTAGCATTTTACGAGTTCTTTCCTCTACAGCTATAAAACTGCAGCTTCGATCGCCCCCGCCGCCCGACTGCAGCACGGTGGGGGTGACGGAGCCGAAATGAGAACGATTATGGTTTTTTTCGGCGCAAACGGTGACTTCTCTGAGATTTTCACCTCCTCCAGCAATGGCAAACACCTGCCCCCACCCGCTCTCTGGAGCCCCCAAACCATCCCCTCTCTGGCCTACCCAGGCCACTCAGAGGTACTTTCCCTCATTAAACAAATCTGCAAGGATTCTCTGTGGAGAGGGGTCTGGAAGGGCAGGGGAGGAACCAGAAGCTGCAGAAGAAACTTTCTGGTTAAGGGGCAGTGTTGAGGCATAGAGCAAAGTTCACCCCACAACCGCCAAGAGTCAATTCTGCACTTTTGCATAATCTCAGCTTGCTGGGGGGAGTGCTGGGACTGGGGGGGGGGGTCCTCTTGAAGGCAAGTCAGGCCAGTCAGCGCTTTTGAAGTCAGACTTTGTATGACACCCCATAGGGCTGCCCCACACGTGCACCAGGCTTTGGGACCCAATAGCCACCCAGTGTTCCTCTGCCAACCCTCTGCATCTTCTGCAGTGCCCTGGAGTAAGAGGGTACTGCCAATCCCACCCACACATCACAGGAGGCAAGGGCAACTGGGGTGCTGCTAGGCACCCATCTGGGCCCTGGTGTTTGCTGTGCCATGCCCTGGGCTGCCACAGGCAGTGACTGTAAGGGGGTATTTAGAGAGGGGGCACCTATTAGTCTTCAGTGTCCCCAAGAGCCTAAGAGCCACTGTTACCACCTCCACTGACCTTGGGTTAGAGGGAACACAGCGAGGCCACCAAGCTCCCCAGTTTCTTTCCCCTTCCCTTGGGGAGCCTCTAGTTAAACCTGACTCTCCCTGCAGACCTTGGACACCTGAGGCCTGAAACAGAGAAGGCAGGCAGGAGGGGACCTGAGGCCACCGCTCATGCCCACTGCCCTCCCTGCCTGCCAGGCCTAGAGATGGCGAATGGTGACCAGGCTGTGGAAGGCCCAGTCTGAGGGTCACAATCAATGGCCTCCTGAAGCAGCGGATCAGGGAAGGCAAGGGAAGAGAGGGGGAGGAAGGAGAAAGAGAAAGAAAATGTCTAGCAACAAAGGTGGTGGCTTTACAAATGCATTCAACCCATTGTTTATTAAGGAGGGAGAGGGAGACATCTTTGGGGGACTCCATACACCCCAATCTGTGTAAAAATGAAACTACCACCTTTTCCAAGGAAAGTGCCCGGTGGGGTCACTTAGTCCTTCAAAAGTGAATCCAGAGAATGGGAGAGGGGATAAAAGGGAGAGAGCGAGGGAGGGAAAGGAGGGGAGAGCACCAGGTCTGGAGTTTTCTGCGCCTGGCGGAGGGGAGGCGAGGCAGAGGCAGCCGAAGGCAGAGTGAAGTTGTTGCCGAAGCGAACGTTTTTATCAAGTGCGGGGGGGATTTTATGGTCATGATTTGAGGACTCACCGGCGAGGTAGAAATTCAATGGCTTGTTCTAAATCATTCCTACACCGTGCCAGAAATTCCTGATGGAAGGAAAATGTTTCTATTATAAGAAAAAACAAGAAAGAGCGAGGAGATAATTTATAAACACCCAACGGAGCGCAGATTTATTAGAGAAACTCAAGTTGAGAAAAAACTCCGCTGCCTCTTTTGCTCCCGGTCCTGGGGGAAGAAAGGAGAGGCTGTGACCAGAGTAATTGAGGGTGGGGGGTTAATCTATTTCTAGAGCGGGTTTGTCCGGATGGGAGGAACGGATCTGGCTGGGCCCAGGAAAGAGGAGATTTGGAATTAAAGAGGCTAAGTGCAGACTGAGCTCGGGTCTCAGAACCAAAAGTGCCCGAGTTCAGGTCTCCAGTTGCTAAATTACGAAAGGACCGGGGACCCCCAGGTTTGCCTGGGGCGGGGGCCAGGGCCGGGGCCCAGGGTGCGTGGGAGCCGCAGGTTTCACCTGGAAGCCGTGGAAAGCTGGGAGAGCCGACCTCCAGCGTCCTGCCGCCGCGCCTGCCCCCACACCCTGCCAGACCACGCGCATATTTTGGCAGCCCAATTTGGGGTTCTCAAAGCACCCCAAGGAGATATCGGAGCCTTCCCGCAACTCACCGCGCTGGGGAACCCCTACCCCGCACCGGAGTCGCCCGACTGGCGTCCAGCCCTGACGCCAACACGTACAAAGGCTCTGGAGCCTGCACCGGTGAGCAGGCGTCCCGCCGGGTTTGGGCAGCTCCGAAACCCGGTAAAAATCATGGGGCTTTCATTTTCCCCACGTAAGGGCCCACCCGGGCTGGCTCACCCGGTTCCCTCTGCGGCCGCTGTGGGCAGCCCGCCTCCGGGCAGCTTCCTCTCCATCCACCTTCTGCCGGTTCGCCCCTCTCACCTGACCTGCTGGCCCTCATCCGCAGGCGTTCCTCTTGCCCCTCTAAACAGAAAATCTCATTTTTACGAATCAATTCTCCCCTTTGATTTGGCCCCATTATTCCTATTATTACTATTATTCCCGGTTTTCACGCATTTGTTGTCCCACCAAACCCAGCAACGGGGAGAGAAGCACTGAGCCCTCCTCGTGGGGGAAATTCAGAAAATTGACCATTAGAGGAGAGGGGAACACCACTATATCTGAAACCTATAAAATGGGGGGGAAAGGCCATAACGAACCCTATATTTTTATTACGTGCAAATTATTCATGACTTTTGATAGCGCACAGTTCGTGGATTCAGGGCCGACCAAGGTGCGGTGTGGAGCCGCCGGCGTCCGCAGCCGCGGCCCCGGTTATTTTCGCGTGGAGCAAGGGTGCCATCTAGCGGCAGCTCTGCGAAAAGGAGCCACCGCCACCGGCTCCGCCAAGGTTCTCCGGAGAGCCAGCCGCAGAGGCGACCAGCGAGAGAAACTTTCATTATTAGCAGAAAAGGGGGAGGGAAACCAGAGCAGGCGAGAGAAAAGGCATGGGATCAGGAAATGGTTCATGAAACTGTGCAGATACGCTTAAAAAAATAAACGGGGGGGGGAATAAAAGAAGTCATAAGCTTTTTTCTTTCTACTTCCACCTTCCCCCAACTCCAACCAGCCCCTAATTTCTGGCGGAGACTGCCAAGCAGTGCGCCGTTTATGGCCCGTAAAAAGGGAACTGAGCACTTTTCAAACCCCACACGGTTGTTTCAAATTCCGGGGAGAAACAATTGGGCTTTTTGTGGGGGCAGAGGAGGCCTGAGAAGATGGGATGGGACTGTAAAATGATCAAGAGGCTGCCCGCGCCCAGACGTCTGGCCCCGCTGGACGGGTGTGTGTGCGCGCGCGTGCGAGTGCGCGCAGGGGCTTCTCTTAATACGCCCGATCCTGGCGGGGGTGTGAGGAACAAAGACAAGGGTCCGAATTGCGATCTCTGAAGTATTTGCGACTACAAAGTGTTCTGCCCTCTCTTCTTCCCTTTCCTTCCCTCCCCCTGCCCTTTTCTCCCCTCTTTGCTCCCTGGGGCCCCGGAAACCCCAAGCCCCGCTTACAGGGCGGGTGAGGGTGGGGGCTGCCAGGGGGAGACTCCCCTTACCCCCCACCCTCGCCGGCCGGGAGCCCAGGCCCAGCTGCGGCTCTCTCAGCTCCGGAAAGTTTCCTCTCACTGTTTGCTTTGCTGCTGTTTAGTTTCTTAACCTTCAGAAATTTATACGCTATAAACTTTTATAGCGGTCATATTCTTTTATGGCTGCGCACACGGCATTGAATTCCTCTCCCGGCTTCTCTCTGCCTCGCACTCTCACGGTCTCCCTCTCTGAATCTCTCTCTCCGTTTTATGACAACTGATTTCCTCATCTCCTGCTTCCGAGCCTCCGCTTCTTCGCCTTTGTTTGTCTGTAAAGAAGCCACCGGGGGCTCAGGACCCAGACGCCGCCGCCGCCCTCGGCCCTCTGGGCGCCCTCGCCCTCTCCCCGGCCACACTCCGTCCAGGTCCCGGCCTCACTCTGCGTGCTCTCAGGCAGAAACCCGCCTTCCTGGCTGGCTCTCAGCGCCGGCGGGGCCCGGAGATCCCAGGATGGGGAGAGAGGCTGGTCTTCTCCACCGGCTGCGAAAGCCAGACCTATTTTTTATCCCTCAAGTAGCCCTCCTTAGAGGGTGCCATCCGAGCCTGTCTTTCGGCTTGCCTGCTTTCTGCTGCCTTCCGCTCGCGGTCTGATTGCTCATCTTTTCGTTGGAGGGGGGTAGGCCCGACCTTGCCACTGGCAGGCTTCCTTCACTCTGGCTCTGCTTCCTCCTCGGGCTACCCCACCCACAGGGTCTCCACAGGCTGCAGGGTGGGCTGGGTGCGTCTGGAGAGAGGCTGGGGAAGGGGCTGGGGAGGGAGTCCGGAGCCGGCAGAAAGAGACTCCTCATGTCTGGAGGAGGAAGGCTGTGTCTTCCTCTGTCTTTATCAGAGGCTGTGGCTGGGACCTGCAGTCTGAGAGAGACAGAAAGGTGCCTCTTAAACCAGACTTTAATCCTGGAGCCCATTTGGGAAGGAATTAGTGTTCCTCCTGAAACATTTCTGTTCCACACTCAATGCCCCTCTGCCACCTTTGGGAGCCTCTCCCCCACGCTTCAGCCTCTAGCAAATCCAGCCGGCCTCCAACCAAGGCTGTGCAGCCTCCACCCCAGTTGAGGGCTTAGAACCCTAATGAGCTTACTCCTTTTGAGCAGAAGGAAGGAAAGCCCTGTCCTCCTGAGGCCACTGTCTACACCTAGCCACACTGCTCCAGGGGACAGCAGAGAGAGGTTGCCTTCTTCCCCCTGTGCACGGTATTTTTAAGTGGCCACAGTAAGGTGATGTGCAGAGCTTCTAAGAGGACTAGCTTCCAGGAGTTGCAGCACAGGCAGGCCTTGCCTTCCCATGGGCCCTTGAGTTGGGGGAGAGATCTCCAGCACAACTTTGCTTGGGGGAAGGCTCTCTTGCTCCTGGACTCCCCCCTCTAAATCCCTGATCTTTCTCTTTCCTCTCCCTCTGGCCTCCCAATTATCCTGTCCGTAGGCTCTTTTGCTCAGCTTAAGCAGTGTTTTCAGGACTTTGGGTCCCAGGACCAGCTCTCAGCACCATCAGAGCAGGGAGCTTGGCAGGAAGACCTTACTCTACAGGAGCTAAAGAGAGACCTCTTAGGCCCCCACAGTCTTCTCCCTCCCCTCCAGGAAGCTGCACTCCTGGCAACTGGGTTTTCTCCACCGATAGCCAGGTGGGGAGAGCCAACACAGAATAAGACACAAGGAGAGATGTATTTTCTAGAGTGATATATATTTTTTGTTTTCCCTTTTTTTTTCTTCCAAAACAAACAGTTAGAGCTCTAGGCCCCTTACCCTCCCCACTCCCACCCACAACCCTCCCAAATAAGCAACAGCTGAAAACTTGCGAGACAATCACCCTCAAAGAAATCACAAAACACAAGCACAATTTCACAACGGCCACCGACGAAGCAAAAAAGTTCTACTGGGATGCCCCCTTACAGGGTTAGGAGAAGCAGGAGCAAGAGTACATGAAATTGGAAGGGAATGAGAGCTGGGGGAGCCGGGAAAAGGGGGAGCAGAGAGTAAGCTTCCCCCTCATGCTTAGGTGCGAGTTTGCCTCTTTCCTTTGCACGTGGGACTGTTCACCGGAAGCGTGCACACAGATCTCCTTCCAAACCCGTGTAGTGCGAGGAAACGCCTGGCGTTAGGGCTATCTCCTTTGGTGCTGGAGTGGCTGCCGCCACCAAGCCCTGGGCTCCTCCAGTGGGTCAGGATGCAGGAGGGAGAGGGAGAATCGCACTGGGCTCTGTGCACTGGCACTGTCACTCCTCCCTGTCTGGGACAGTTCACCCTGGAGGAGTTCAGGAAATGATTCACAATCAATTCTCCATCGGACTCTCCTAACCTAGCCTTCCTGCCTACAGTGGGCCCAGGGGTGGTGGTGAAGGACTTTTTCTACAAGGGGCGGCATGACTTGCTGGTATAGGTGGCTTTGTCCAGAGTTGATCTCAGAGCTGGGGAGGATGCAGAAGAATGCAGGGTGGGTGGAGAGCAAGAAGCTACAGTCTATGTCAAGTGGGACACAGAGGGACAGGAGGACGACATTGTCAAGGCTCTCCGACCCACAGCTTGACCTCTTTTTGGAAGGAGAAAACATCATGCAGAATTAAACATTTCCTGCAACAAAATGTGTGTGTGTGTGTGTTGGGGGGGGGGGGGCTCCACCTAAGCTACTACCTTCGGAAAACCACTTGCTGCCCTTCTTTGCCCTTTCTAACCCAGGAGCTTGGAGGCTGGGTTTGTGCCATCTGCCTGTGGCCCATGCCCTGGTGAGGGGGGACTAGCCAGGGGGGATGGTTTTGTTGCTGAGACCTTTGGACACAGCGCCTCATTCAGAAGTCTGTCTCTAGACATCCTTCTAGTGTGTGTTTGCATCAGGCATAGAACTGAGGCTTTCCTGATGGTCTGAGGGATGTTCTGCAGGACCGGACTGCAAAGGGGTGCACTGGGGTGCCACTTCACTCGACTGAGCAGTGGCTGTGAGCTTTCTCCCCTATTGCCTCAGTCTCCAGGCGCTAAGGACTTGGTGACTGCTGGGCTCCTGTAGTGTCCCTGGGTGGCTTTTGGATGGGTGCAGGGAAGGAATAGGCTGGTTGGAAGCCAGGGGCTGGGGCTTCCAAAAAAATTGACGGGATGCTAGGAGCTTGGCTAGGGTCTCTCTTTCTCTGTGGCCCATCACCTGGTTAGGAACCAGCTACTTCTACCTTCTAAATCAACAAAACTTCTTCTTGATGCTCAGGAAGAGGGAGAAAGGTAAGGGTAAGGGAAAGGAGAGGGCCTCTAGGTGCAGATAAAGGACTTGGAAGAGAAAGACTCCCTTCCCCATTCACTTGAATACATCCCAGACAGCACTGGCTTTGCAGCCACCACATAAATAAGAGTGAGATGGGGAAGGGCTGGAGAGGGCTGGGGTGGTCTTTACTCTTTGCCCTGTTCCTTATTCATTTTCTTCATTTTCATCCGCCGGTTCTGAAACCAGATTTTGACTTGTCTCTCACTCAGATTGAGAAGTCTGGCCACTTCGTGCCTACGGTCCCTGGTGAGGTACATATTGAACAGAAACTCCTTCTCTAGCTCCAGCGTCTGGTATTTGGTGTAGGGACAGCGCTTTTTCCGGGAAGAACGAGCGTGCAGCCAGTTGGCAGAGGGGTTGGCTGAAAAAGAAGCAGCGATAGAATCAAAGAAAGGAAGGGGGGTGAGGGGCCCCAGATCAAGACGGTGCTCCCCTGAGTTCCCTTGATCTCACCATGCCCTGAAGAAGGGGTATCTGGGCCTTCCCAGAAAGCATCTCAGAAATGGGCCAGCAATTGCTATGGGAACCTCCAGCTTCCTTATCTGGACAGGATGGAGTCAAATGAGTGCTCAGGCTTCCTCAGCACTTCCAAAGCTTTGCCTCAAGTTTTCTCTCAAAAATTCCCACTTGGGGCCAGGCTGGTTAGGACTTCAGGTGGAAGCCTAGCCTGTCTGAAGCCTCCCCCACCCCCCAGCACCACTGGACTAGCTAGATTTGACTGACCTCAAGGGTCCTGGCTCTCGGTCTGGGAGGTGACAGGAGAGGTTAGGTGAAGGAGGGGAGACCTCTGATCAGCCCCAGCCTTTCTATACAGTCTGAGTACACCGGGCCTTGATTCTAAGCTTGTCTCTTAGGCCACATGGCAGCAAGCATGTGTGTCTGTGTAGATATGCCCCCCACAACCACACACCACAAATACGGGGCTGCACTTACAGCCGCAAACATCCAGCACACTCCAATTCACACGCAACCCAATTGCAACCATTTATCAACTCCAGCCCATGAACGGGGAGCGCTGGGGGCTCACAGATAACTTATGGATGCAATAGTCTCTTCTCTCTTCCTGCTCAGCTCACAGTTTGGTTAACACAAGTTCAGGGACGTTGGGGAGTGCAAAATTGCTCCAGTCCCAAGGTGGAGAGCCAGGGATGTTGTGGGGGTAATGGGAAGCCCTTCACAGCACTCCTAGCCTCCACTGTCCCAATGAAGGAATCAGGGCAGATAAAAGGGTTACTGAATAGATGGGGAGGGGGAAGAAACAAAACCAAATACAGGCTTCTCTCCTTAGTCTTTTCCCCTATTACAGAACCAGAAAAGTTGCCAAATAAAGCCAAACCAACTGAAAATAATGGCCGCCCTCTTCTACCTTCCTTCTTCGCAAATGAAAAGCACTGCATATGTAAAAAATAATAATAATTCTGTTCATCCTACACTAAGTACTGTGTCTTACCAATTTGTAGTGCTATTTCCTTAATGTGATTGCCTGGGATGGGACCCGCAGCCACATTAAATATGAAAGAGAAAAAACTGTTAATAATTGATCCTAGCCAAATGGCCATCTTACAATAATGGGCTTTCCAGGCTGAGTTTGGGGGTTTGGGGTGGGAGGTCTGTTTGGGTGTGTGCCGGGGAAGGATGAGGAAGAGGGTGTTCCCCAAATGCCAGCTCTTAGACTCAACCTGGCAGGTTGGAGGTGGCAGAGGGGTCTCAAGGGGACCTCAGGGGAATGGGGCAGCTTTTTACTCTCCAGCAGGCAAAGACGCCCCAAAGGACCACTCTGTTGGTGAGAAATCTGGCAGGGCGAGCAGAGACAAAATCTCCCGCCTCCCTACTCCTCCAAAAGAGTAAGGGGTGAGGACTTGACCCGCCAGACTACCGGTTATTGTTCGAGGGCCAAGAGTCTCCTAACCGATTTGCCCTTCTCAACCTTAAGAACAAAAAATACTACAATAGAACCCCTCCTCTCAAGGAGTAGCACCTCCTGGAAATTGGCCAGGCTTGGGCTTCTGGCAGGGGTGTTTTTGGAACAGTGGGAGGTGACGAGGAAGTACCCACGAAGGGTAAAGTTCTCTGCCTCTCCGCAACCTTCTCTTTCCCCCACCCCCTCCTTTTCCCCGGGTCCCTTTGGGACGTCTCCTTCTCCTCTCTGGCGCTCAGCCCCGAAATTCGGAAGCGATTCCCCGACTCCCCGCGAGGCGGACAGCCTCAGCTAGGGTTAGGGAGCCCTGCGGGGAGCAGCGGGGGCCGCAGAAAAGGAAGCGGCTACCGGGCAAGGATGCGGAGTAGGGGAGGGGGCCACCAGAGGGAAGGCTCCCGGGGAGGGGCCGGCGCATCCGGGGAGGGGGCTCAGTCACCGCGTTCTGGGCTTCCCCCGCCCCTCCCCGCGCCGGCTGCGGACCCTGCGCGGCTCCTGCGTGAGCTCTGCGAGGCAGAATCCTCCGCCAAGCTGTTGCATCGCAAATAAAATCCTAATGAGCCCCCTCCCCCTTCTCCTTGGCCGGCTTTACGGTCTGCGCGTGGCGCGGGGAAGCTCTGCCAGCCGCGCGGTCCCGGGCAGCCCCGTGCGCTCGGGCCCTGGGTCGCGCGGGCTCTCGGCCTCGCCGGCCGCCAGCCCCTGCCCCTACCAGCTCCTCTCCGGGCCGTCGCCGGTCTCTTGGCCCGGCTTTCCGCCGAGGCCTGCGGGAGAGAAGGGGAAGAAAGGGCGGGAGAGCCGCGAGTCGGTCCCGGAGCCCCTGTTCCCCGCAGGACTTGAAGTGGGGGCGGTGCGCCTCGAGCGGCCTCAGTCTCCCCTTTTAGGGCACCCAGCCTTCCCCCTTCCCTCTCCTGTCCTCCCGCCCTCCCTTCCTTCCTCTTTCCTCCTCCCCCGCTCGCTGCCCGGCCACCGCGGCGTTTTCCCTTCACATTGTCCGCAGTTTATTGCCTCTCCCCTCCCCTCCCCCTCGCCTGGCCTTCGGCCTGGGTATTTCCTCACTTTTTATAACTTACTTTGATCCGGCCTCTCTTTGTCCTCGCTTCCTTCGCAAATTTTATTGTCCCCGTAGCCGGGTCTTTGATTAGACAGGACGGCCTCCCTGCCCGCCGAAGTTTCCAAACTGTACTCGGGCGTGCCCTGTTTGAGCAGCTCCCCAGGCGCGCCCAGCAGCGGCTCCGCCTTCACCGCCGCCTGGCCCTGCCCCGGGGCAGCTTCGCCGCGCGGCGCCGGCTCCAGCCAGGTGCGGAGGTACCTGCTCTCGGCCGGCGGGACGCCCTGGGGCTGGATGTAGGGGTGGTAGACCGACGGCAGGCTTCCGGACGCGTGCGGGCTCAGCGGCGCCCAGGAGGCGCCGAACACCGGCGCTTTGGGCTGGAAGCTGCACGAGGGGAACTCCAGGTGCTCCGCGTGGCCCGGCTGCCGGGGGCTCGCGTACTGGCCGGAAGGAAACTTGGTTGGAGGCGCGTCCTCACTCTCGTGACTTATGATCGAGTCGACATAATAGCTGCTAAGCGTCCCAGAAATGGACATTCTCAGACATTATCCGGGCGCTCGCAGGGGGAAGGGAAGCGCTCGCGCGGCGGCGCCCAAGCAGGGAGAGGTGGCACCCGGACCGGTGTGAGGGCTTTCGGACGCGACCCCCCCCAGCCCCCCACCCTCCCACCCCCACCCCCTGCTCAACTTCTCAGCCAACAAAGTACAGTGGAGCAGCCCGGCTCAGCGCTCCTTGCAAAATGATTGGTCAAAGTTTTTCCGACTGCCTGATAAAGCGTCAGCTCCGACATAAATCAATCGGGCGAGGGGGCTGCGCTCTCGCTGTCATCCGTCCGCACCGCATTCCATATCGAGGATGGATTGTTTTATGCTGATGCAATGTGCTATCACGTCAGGGCTCCGGCGGCCACGTAACCTCAGCCCGAGCTGCCGGCCGCCCCCCCACCCCCGCCTTTGCAGGAAGGGGGGGAGTTCTCGACATGGGGCGGCGGGGGCGGAGGAGAGGCGGAGGGAAGCAGCGGGCTGCCTCGGGAGGGACGCAAGCTGTGGAGCCCTCTCCCCAGGCGGGTCGGGGAGGGAGGGAGGGAGAGCAAGGGCAGAGGGAGGGAGAGAGCCCCAGCCCGGGGAGCAGCCAGAGAAGCTCGACAGAATAATTAAAGAAGAGGTGGTCCTGCTCGCTAGCTCGCTCGCTCACACACACACCTCCACCTCCACCCCGCAGGCCCTCATTTCCTCTCCTCTGTCCCCTTGACAGAAGATGTTTATTAAACAACAACAGCAGCAGCAATCCACAGGAGATAAAGTAAACGGGGTGGAGGAAGAAGTTTGGGTTTTAGAGGACGTTATCAGTCTTGAAGGGGACACTCTGCACTCTTTGGGGAGATTTACATGACCGGGTGCTTCCTCTGACCCCTCAGTAACTGGGGGAGAAAGAGGGTGGTTTATCAGGAGCCACTGTCTATCCTGAAATTACAACCCATAGGGCCCTGGAAACTTGAGCCTGTGAGAGTTTAATGCAACTCACCAAAGCTTCTTTAAATGTCTTGGGTCTTTTTCAGACCCTGGCCAGAGGCGTGTGTGTGTGTGTGTGTGTGTGTGTGTGTGTATAGGAGGAGTCACAACAATGTTTCCTTCCCTTCACTGAATAGCTGCCTGGGTTCCTAAATTTGTCCAGATGAGGGAGGTGACCATGATAAAGGGTTAAGGGGACTTCACTGAGGTGTCTCCAGAGGGGAGGCAAGATAACAGACCCCCAATCAGCATGGCAGAACTCCAGATTACCGCTCCTTCGGCCCAGAGAGGAGAGCAGAGGCCGAGTTTCACTCCCCGGTCCCACTGTTGTACCCAGATGGCCGGTCTCATAACTTTCCAGTTCCTGCGGAGGGCACGAGTGTGGGCAGGGAAGCCAAGCGGCCAGTCTCCTGCCCACCCATCCTCTAACCTCCCTCAGCCCCTCAATAGCTTCCAAACAGCCCGTTTTATTGGTATCTACTCTTCGGCCCTGGGCTGGGACTTCCCCAGGGCCACCAGCTGGCTCCTTGCTGATCTCCCAGCCGCTGCTCCAGCTTCTGCCTGGGTGCAGTGGCTTATCCTGGTGTGGGGCGCTGGGGAAGGCACCGACCCTGGACAGACCCGGTCCTCCTCCGGTTGGGTGCGGAGTCAGAAAGGGACGGATTTCTCTGCAATTCTCTGACCCTGGGCCATAATATGGAAGACTGTCCCCAGAGCCACAGCCTCACCCCCGGCCCCATCCTTTGAACAAAAGCAGGGCCGTTCTAACTTGGGGTTTTATTTTTTTGGCCACGTACCCCTCTGCCCTGCGGAAGGCTGCGGATCACCTCCGCTCACGCACAGACACACTACCGCCCGCTTTTCTTTCCAAATGAAGACATCTCGTGTCATTACGTGTGAAATACGAGGGCGAAGCGCCATATTTCTTCACATTATGGCGATTTCAAAATGATTTTTTAAAGATCAATGCCGGCACCCAGCCGGCCCCCTCCGTTTCCACCCCCGCTCTCTGAGGGCGACAGCCCGGCAGATCCGGAACCAAACAGCGTGAAGATCTGCTTTTTCCATAGGACCCAAGTGGGGAAACAAAAATCCGATGCAAATTCTTCTAAGTAGCGGTTGGACGCTTGGAAAAGTCCAGGGAGCTCCCTGAACTCGCCAGTGAGAAAGCTGGGTGCTGAGCGAATGAATCACAGTTAAGGCAAAGCACCTGTTCTCGGTTTCCCAGGCGTGTGGAGTCTGCTGTCAGCTTTACCTGTAATAAATACGCTCTTCAGGAGAAAAATCCCCTCCCCTGCCATAAATAACAGTGTTATGAAGCATGGTGGGCTGAGTATATGATTTTTCTGTGCTATATAAATTAGAGCCCAAAGGGGCATGTGAACTGTGGGCTGGGGCTTATTTATGGAAAAATCACAGCACTGGGCTGTTCTTAATACCCAAGCTGTGCAGGCTCTGGGGTCTGACTGACGCCCTCCTGGTTCCCGGCCAGGGCTTTGTGGCTGTCTTTCTGCAACCAAGATAGGAATCGAGAAGGCTACTTGGTTTAGGAAAGAAGTTAGAGGGAAAAAAAAATATTTGGGTTCCTGGCTTGTGCCCTATAAGGGTGAAACGCCCAACAGTCAAGGTTCACATTTGGGGGTTCCTGTCTACCTGGGCGAGTTGTCCCTAATCAAGTGTCTCCTGGGGGAGGAGGGGACATCGACCTTTTCTCTGAGACCTGAGCTTTGACTTTGCTCAGGTAGAAGTTGGAGAGTAGGAGACTTCAGAGGTCTTGTCTTCTTGCTCGAGGTGACTGTAGAGGGAAGAGAAAACTGATCCCCAAACCCTGGAGTGTGCACCCCAGCTCATCTCCCTCAGGTGGAGATGTGGACGCACCAAGCAATGAATCCCACTCCTGCCAAGCGTTCTGGAAAGGATTGCTGCCCGAAATTGGGCTCAGCTCCAGCTCAGGCAAAGCTTACAGGGTCAGCTGAGAGGACGCTCCTTACTTGAATGCTCTGAGCTTTTGGGTCCCCCAAACCTTGTTTACTCCCCTAGACTGTGCTAGCCCCTATGAAGAAGGGAAACAAGACTGTGGCCCCTAGAGCCTAGCTTCTAAAGACAAAAATAGGGATCGCTTTGGTGGGGTCACTGTGTCTTGAGAGAGCAAAACTCCTCTACACTCCACCCCCAATCCTAAAGAGAAAGAAGGAAAACTCTGCTTTCTCTCAAAGCCTCTTGCCACTCCCTGCATGGGAGCCTCGCCTGAACACAGCTGGGGCCAGTAGCTGGGTAGTGTGGAGAAGAGCAGACAGGGAAAAGCGGCAGCCCTTGGCCACACTGGGGCCCGGAGCAACCAAGAGTGAATCCGAGGTTTGAGAGACTGACCCTGGCGGAAACCAGTCGGTGAGTGCCTGGGTTTTGGGGATGACTTTTGCAAGGGTTCTTGCCAATAAGAAGAGAGAGAATATCTAGACAGAGGGAAAGAATGAAAGAGAGAAGAAAAAAAGAAAAAGAAAACAATAAATAAGAAAAGGGGGAAATAGTTTGCTTTTAATTATTAAGCTAAACCAAAATTTATGCATGCTGTATTGAAGTAAGTGTTTGTATCCTGTACATATATTTAAAATCAATATTTCGGCATGGGGAAACCCAGTGTGCAAATATACTGTGTTCCCTATCTTGTATAGAATATGTGATAAATAAATCTGCCCAACGATAACACTGGATGTGCTTGGATGTTCATATAAGATCGAATCATACATATGTGAGTGCGTGTATACTGCCAGTGAATTATGTGTTTATGACTGTGCTCGGATATAAGAAGATCTATGACTCAAAAACTTGTGTGTATATTTTCATAACCACCACACACCTATGGAGAAGGCAAAAACTTGCATATTTGTGTACTTAAATTGTGGCTATAAAATATTAGCTGATCTGGAAGCCTCACTTGAAAATCCGTACCCTGATTTAATATTCAAGCAAAATATATACTATATCCTCAAACAAATGTATGTGACTTAAAGCTGTATTTTATTATGGCTTCCTTCCGAAGTATTTCCCTGGAAAGTGAAGGAAACGCCTCAAACTGGCTCAGGAGAGGTCATGAAATTTTGTGACTTTTTTGGTCCAACCATGAAATCCTTTCCTGCGTATCTTTCCCCAAGCTGCAGGTACAGTGTGCACTGTGTGATGGGCATGGAGATGGGGGCATGGTTACTTGTGCACATGTGTGTCCCACGGGAGTGTGAAGTGTGAAGCAAAGGTGGACACAGATGAACTGAGTGTGAATGTCCTCAGGTAACCATGAAAATCATGCCAAAACCCTGTTACATACATCAAAATTAGAAAAGTCCCCACATCTGTGTCCCCAAGCGCTGGAGGGATTTCTTCTGGCCCAGGAAGGATCAGAGTCCAGACTCACTCTGGGGAACAGTGAGGTGTGAAGACACTTGTTCCAGCAGGGGAGAGGGAATCAAAGTCCCCAAACCCTCGCTCTTTATGCCAAAACAGGTACCACATCGAATCTGTAAGCTCGGGTTCAAACCTTGGTGCATCCACACCTCACAAGTGAGACCTTCATTGCAAAGCAACGAAATCTTCTGCCAAACCTCCATCCCAGGATGTCAGAGGTGAAAGGAAGGACGAAGAGGTCAGTAGCCCATACCATGGACCTCAGGAATCTTCTTACCAACTCTCAGCCATCAGGGAAGGATATTCAAGGCACTGGGGGTGGTGGGCTCCTTGGGAGGGGGCATCCAGGAGGCCAAACGGGGTGGGCGGCCAGAGGGCGGAAAGGAGGCGAGCAGGTAGAAGGTTATTACGGAATTGCTTCCATAAAACCTGTGGCTGTTGTAAAACTCTCTGCTTTCCAAAGACTTTATTTCCTCCTTTCTCTCTAATATCCTTTTTTTTTTTTTCTCTTTTTACAGCGCTTTTCCTGGGAGGGGGTGGCCAAGGAACACCAGAGATAGAAGACAGCCAGGCTCCAGACAGTGGGCAGGTTTGTGAGAGGCCCAGGCAGAAGCAAGGTAAGGCTGCAGGGATACTCCAGACCACCTTCACCCAGACCTGAGGGCCACAAAATGTCCAAGGACAGTGTTGTTTGTTGGCCTTTGCTTATGGAGATGGTGGATTAAAGACTGCATTTTCCCTGGGCTGAGGGTGGACCTCCCAAATGTCCCTCTGCCCTAGCAGAAGCCCCTTGTTCAGAGACCTCCCCCCCCTCCACCCAATTCAGCCTGGCGCCAGAGTCCCATCCGGTGGGGCCCTTTGCACTTTTCCTCTGCCTCTAGCAGCGGGGGAAAGTTTGGGAACAAAAGTTAGTTTATGCTCTGGAACATGCCCCTCCTTCTCCCAGCACTTCAGTTATTCCTTTCTTGGGCACAGAGCCAGTACCCTTATGGGGGCTGAGGTCAGAGAGGGTATCACAGTGTCACCCAACCCCCTCTGCAGCCCCTGGCTCAGTGTCAGTCTGGGCTGAATTGCCCAACTGCCTGGGTTCCCCACTAGCCTGCAAGCCAGACCTCTCTGCCAGGGATGACTCTCAGGACCTGTGTGAATCCACAGTCCAGCCCAAGAGTCAGTGGGAAGCCCCTGACCGATCAGGAAAGGAAGGACTTAAAAGACAAGACAACAACAACAAAAAACCAACCAACCAAACAAACAAAAAACTGCCTCTGGAGGTTCTGTCCTACTGTGGGGCTCTAGGAGGGCCTCTGAGGGCCTGGAGACTGAAACTGCAAAAGATCCTATTTCCCTTTCAGGATGAAACCACCTATTAGGCTCCCCTTCAAGGACCTGAAGCCTCCTACTGAGCAGACCAGCCCCACCACCTAGAGGGCCACGAAAGACTTTAAGGACCCTCTGGTTGAAACAAAGCATTTGTGAAGTTGGGGAGACTCTAGAAGGTTCTGAATATAGACAGAAACTCTGCCCTAAGGCAGAAAGCTTCAAGTCTAACACCATCCTTAAGCTCTGCAGAATAGCTCAGCAGCTGCCAGGAAGGTGCCTGGCAGAGCTGAACTCCCCCCACTCCCCCTTTCCTCCAAAGGGACATTAAGAATATTCAGAAATGGAAAGGCACTTCCCAGACGTCTTCTGGGGGATATTCTTCTCTTCCTAAAAGGACCTCTTCATTTTGCAAGGGTGATAGCCAGCCCGGAGTCTGCTCCCCACCCAGCCCCAACTCCTCCAGCTAAGCGAGGAACAGTAACTGCCGTGAATCGGGTGGTTTAATGTCGTTGTGTTCAGAAACCCAGGCCCAACAACATGAAACTACCTAATTCACTCAGCAGTTCCAGTTCAAGCTCCTGGTCAAGGGCTCATTGGGGTCAGGCCTCTGCAACCATTTTGTGGGCCAAACCAGCTGCTTAACTTCATTTTTCTCCACTTCTTCCCCAATAGAATCTACTTGCTAATTAACAACACGTCGGAAGGACTGAACCCCCGGACTCCAGGCATTTGGGAGTTGGTCCTGGCAGTTCAGATTCCAGGAACTTTTCCCCTCTTCCAGGAGCCCTGGCCAAAGGAGAGGGCCTGAGGCCCAGCCCCAGGCCTGGGCAGGCCCTTTTGGATGTACCTGCGTGGTCTGCCTCTCAGTCAGTCTCCACATCTGAAAGTCTCCACAGATAAAAAGAATTCTGAACGTCACAACATTATGAAGGTGCGTCTACACTCACCATCTGGCTAGCCCCTGTATTCCAGGGTCATCCAGCCTCCCAGTGTAGCTCATGAGGTCAAATCTTCAAGCCCTATACCCACCGCCAGCTTTGAGACTGGGGTGTAGACAGGAGAGTGGAGTGAAGGTGTGCTGAGAAAGTGACAGAAAGACAGAAAATCAGGGTGTCAGAAAGTGTCAGGACTTCCGAGGAGCAAGCAGAAGAGTGTGAAGGGCAGGGGAAAGCCGGTTGACCTGAACAAATGCTGTCAATCACCCTGCCTAGAAGGTCCCAGGGCTCTGGCTCTGCAGACCCTGAGCTGCCCCAGGTAAGACAATTTATTCCAGTTCACACAGGAATAGAACCAGGACGCTAAGGACTTAGACTGGGACGCAGAGAACGAATTTGCTTCTTCCCGACCTTCAGTCTGGGCCCTTCGTCCCCACCCCTACCATGTCCTCTACTCTCCACCCCTACCTCTCCGATACCTACATCCAAACTCACCCCACAACCACTGGCAGGCATGCCTGCGGAGGGCAGAGGAAGAGGACTCACCTGTGCTGCAGCGGCGGCAGCGCAGTGCGGGAGCGGCCGTCGGAAGGTTCACAGAGTGTCCCATCCCGGTGCGACCCAACTCCCTCCCGCCCTCGCGCGGGAGGCATCTGTCCGAGTGGCCACGTGTCCGGCGGGGAAGTCCGAGGTAGCAAGGGAGTCCAGCAGGCCGCCCGCTCCCCCTCCCGGGTATAAATCTTGGGGACCGGAAATACAATAAAACTTCACCATGTTGATGAACTTCAAACGGTTTACATCCCCTCCTGTCCTGAAAAGAAAGACGGCCGGGGGGGCGGGTTAAAGGGAAGGGGGAACAAATTTACGAGCCACAAGAAGCACCCGCCTTGGTCCCTTTCTTTTGCCTACACAGACTCTGTCCGCGTGGAGAGAAGCAGCCGCGGCCTTCCAGGCCTTCTCAGGCTGTCCCGCCAGTCCTGGCCGCCAGGCGTGCTCCTCTCTCAGAGGACTGGCCCACGGTGACCGGGGTGGCCAGGGGGCCTGGGGGCCAGGACTGGAAGCCGCCCTCTAAACGGAAAGTTCACAGAGCCCCGCGCACATGTAGTGGCTCGGCCGGCCGGCGGGTGCGGGCACGGTTGGCTCGGGCTCTGGGCTCCGGGCTCCGGGCTCAGGACTCCCGGCTCCCGGCTCAAGCTTGGGCTGAGTCTCCCAGTCCCAGGCCCAGGTAGAGCTAGATGCTCTGGCGTTTGCTTGCAAAAGTCTAGGCTCTCCCAACCACGCCCTGTGGTCCCCGTTCTTTGCATCTTTCCGCAGAAAGCGGGTTTTCTCTTGTTTTTCTTTCTCTTTAGTCTCTAGCAGCTAGACCTTCGTCCTACCCCGCCCATTTATTGCCATGTACTTTTGAGAAGGGGAAGGAGTTAAGCCTTGAAAAAATTCCGGAGGCCTGAAGGGGGCTGAGCTGGCCAGTGGCTTCCAGAGGAGAAACCCCGGAGGGGCTGGTTTTCCTTAGAGTTTACGTGACAGCCAAATCCCCGGGGCGGAGCTCCACCACATGCTCCTCAAAAGCCTCAACGTTAAACAAAATATGACCACTACTGGGGTCTCTACTTTCTTCTCCATAGTTCTTTTTTTTCCTCTAGACCATTTGCTGTTTTCAAAACTTTAAGGAGTTTAGATCGGCTGCTAGGCTACTGTGAACCTAGCAAAATGAAGAAAATTTCCTTTTCTCCATGAAGTCCAGATAACTGAGAACGGAGTCATTGACTTGCTGCTACCTTTATCTGCCCAGAGCCTGGGAGCTGTCCTCCTGGGTGCTTTAGCTAAGGGCTTCCATCACAGTCAACAAATCCCAAAACACCTACCACACACTGGAGGGCTAAGGTTAGTTCGGGTTCATGCAGGGTTTGGGTACAGGATAGAGGCCCAACTGCAGGCCCAGCCTGGAGGGAGTTTAATGCACTAAAGCACCCCCTTCCCACAGAAACTGGTGCAGCTGGCTCTGAGCCAGTCAGTTCTATCCCCCTCTCCATCCTAAGAAAAGGAACCAAAGCGCTGCTGGAGATTTTTAAAAAGTGGATTAAAAATGAGCTGGTCAGGGAAAATAGGAGGCTGTGTTATAGAACTGCTGAATTTTCTGAAAGGCTAACTGCTGCAGGCTGTTCAGAGGTGGGTGGTAGTGAACTGGTGGGAGGGGGCTTCCTGGCCCCTTCCTGGCTCAAAGAGAGAGGAAGAGAGGGAGTTCTTTAACAGCTGGCATACAGGTTCTTATTTCTATCTGACATTGATTGACATTCATGTTCCAGGATTTGGGGGGCCTCCAGCTCCCCTCTTTATGTGCCCAACTCCCTAATTCTGCTCTTCATCAGGCTATCTATTTAAAGTACTGTGCTGGCAGCCGCTGGCTGTCGCCCCTTCTATTAGGATTTCCCTCTGGGAGCTGTTAGCGATGGCTGAAAGGTAGGACGGAAGGGCCAGCAGTTTCCAGACCGTTCAGAATCCTAATTACCCATCCCCTACCTGGGTCTGGTTGGGACCTGTAGTGGAGGAAGGTCAGTGTGCTGCCTCCCAGCCCATGGCTGGCCCTGGGCCTCTGTGGCCCCCTGGCTGAGAAAGGGAATGAAACCATTTTGTAGTCTTAGACTCTGGAAAAACTGAGGAGGCTGTGGCTTTAAAACGAGGCACCTACATGAACGCGCATGTGCACGTGCACACACACACTTTTTGCGTACACTTTCAGGGGCTTTGTAGCTTTTCCTTACTCCTATCCCCAAAGTCCAGGCCATGAACCTCAGTTTTAAAAAATAAAGGTTTCCACACAAGGCTGAAGGACACCTCAAACCTGATTCCCCAGACGCTGCAGGCTGTCTCATTTCAAGATCCTCTGGCCTCAAAGGAGAAGTCAGCTTGCAAATGCTCAGCATAGACACCCACCCACAGGGGTGCTGGTGCCAGCAAGTGTCATTCTGAGTGTTGCTGTACCCTAGCTGAGCTGAATGTCACTCCATGAGGGAAGGTCATTTAGGCAGTGCTTCTCTTTACTCCCAAATGTTTTCGGAATACTCTTCCAAAGCATGTCGATCTGATCTCCGAATTATTCAGGAAACTGATAGCCAGGTTGCAAGAGGCAACTTCTCTTTCCTTCCTTTCTTCCTTGAAGATAAAGCAGAGCTCTAGTATAACTGGAGGGGGCTGGATTTGGGTGGTGGGAGTAGGCAGTGTAGACACAGACGCAGAACATGAAATCCTAAATAAGCTGAAATTGACACCCTCTTCCACTTAGTGAGTCATACAAATAAATATATTTGGGACTTCCTGGTCCTTCTCCCTTCCTGGGGTTCATGATGGGGCTATTGGGAGGTGGTATCGGACAAGTCAGAAGTGCCAGAAGCTGAATTCTTGAGACCCAAGCTGGGGTTTTGTTTGTTTGTTTTTCCTTTCATTTTTCTTCCAATTTCTGGCTTAGGAAGCAGCTGTCTTTGACGGCGGATGATGCTGAGGCCTCAACCAGCCTCTAGGCGGCGCCCTGGGGTAGAGTCCGCGCTGAGCAAGATCTTCTCGGAGCCCTGCGTCTGCTGTGGGTGAGGGGGCCGTTTTCTGCAGACGCACAGGGTTTGGCCTGGAGCTGGCCTCTCGTGCGTCGCCTTTGGCGCCCTCTGCCAAGCAAGAGAAACATAGTTAAACTAGTGCGCTGGGAAACGAAGCCACAGCTAACCAATGCCCCATCTACCCCACCCCTTATCCCGGACCCCCATCCCGGACTCCAGGGAGCCGTCCACAGCCTGGAGTGCCTATGATCTTCCCAGCAGTGCCAGCGTCTTTAACCCTCTCCCCCAACTTGCAAAAGAAGACACTGAAGTCCGAAGAAATTAAATGGGTTGCCCCAAATCCGGCAGCTAATTAAAGAGGTGGAGCAGGGCTGGAGATTCTGCCATCTGTCTACCTGGGGTAGGATGCTCTCATTCCAAATGACGACGACCATTCGACAAACGTGGTTATTTATTTATTTATTTTTTTGTAAGCAATTTTCATTTCCAGAAAGGCAGCCTTTGGGCTGTATTGGAAGTTTGAGATCGTCCATATTTAAAGTTTAGGGCAGCACATAAGAAAATGGGGGGTGGATTCAGAGCCAAGTCAAATCTGGCTCCCTCCCTTCCAGGAAACAGCCAATTTGTCACTTAGGACCTCTGTAGCTGTGTGATCCTGGCTAAACAACTTAAGTGCTCCAAGGCCCAGATGAAGACTCAAATAGACAGGAATGTTGTGAAGTTTGAACACTTTGTGACAGAGGCCCAGCAACTAAGGTGTCAGATGACACCAGAGCTTCAGAAGCTCAAAAGCCAGGGGCAGTTAGGGCCTGCAGTGGGGTCGCTCTCCTTGGCCTGAATGGGGCCTCTCTATTGAGTTCTAGGGTGGGGCAAGGAAAGACAGGCCCTGTTCCAACCCCAGCCCCAGAGAGGTCAGGACTTAGGAAGTGCTGGGTAGGAGAAACCAATGTTCGACTTCCTCTTCCCCCATGGCAGAGACACCATTTTCCACTTCCCAGCCCTCTAGGAGACATTATTCCGAGGACAGGGTTGAAATCCCTGCAGGACAGGAAGGGAAGAAGGGTGGGTGAGAAGGTCTCTGGGGCCGGGCAGCAAAGGGCATGCCCTACCAAGGGGTGAACTGCGGCCCAGCGCCTGCTGGGGTCTGTGGTCCCAGGAGACAGGCGGATCCCAGCCGGGCACAAGCTCTCATGGTCGTCTAATTACTGAGCGCACATCTGGAGCAGCTGCGCCCTACCCGGCCTCAGGCACATTATTTCGCTCCAAGCCCTATTTCCATTCCGGAGGCTGAGTCATAAAAGACTCTGGAGGCAGAATAAAGTCGGGTCTGTGTGTGTCAGCATTCCTGTGTGTGAGTGTGTGTGAGTGAGTATGCGCTGCGTCCAGGCGGTATCTGTGCGTCTCACTGTGATTGCCCAATGGATTCGCAAAAGTGAGGGGGAAAAAAATGGAGCACCATCAGGCGAATTCAACTGCGAACATACTGTCGGCCTCATTATCCGCCCATTTCAAGGGAAAGCATTATCCGCCCATTTCAAGGGAAAGCATTTGGGTCTCGGAATTAGCCAGTTAATTGCCTCACTTCTTTGTTCACTTTAGGGCAGGAAAAACTGTTCTATTAAAACATTCTATATTTCAAAACTTTAAGATCTTCTCATGCTCAATTTTCTTTATTTCCATCCCGTTACATCATTTGAATATGCAGATCTTCCTGGATCACATCAACCTTTTTGAAAGCAGGCAAGCTACACAGGCTGAAAAGTAACTTAGTTTTTGCATCCACAAAATCTGAATGTCTTAACTCTTAAGGTGGTTGTAAGGGTTGATTAATGTACTATCCATCTGGGATTTAGCACAATGCTTGGTGCTCAGGGAGCATTTACTAAACAGTAACTATTAATAACAAGGAGGAAGAAAGAGGACTTGGGGTGGGAAGGAGGAAGCCTGCTTTGTTCTCAGAAGACCAGTGGAGATTGGAGGGGGTGCATCTCAGCATTATAGATACAATGTATTCTTTTGACTTAGAGCAATGTCCATAAAAGTGAGGCTCCTTGAACCCCTTGGCCTGTAACTACCTCTTCAATAAGGAACAGAGAATTGGGGCAATTATCTAGCTCATTTCAGGTTCAAACTCCCTTTAGCCTGAAGTCTGTGGCTCTCATGGGGGGGGGGGAGTCTGGGGAGTGGCATATGTTCATTTGGTTTCCCAGTAAACCCTTTCCTTCTGCAGGGGGTGAGCAGGGTCCTGCTTTAGAAAATTGGTAGAAAACAAGTAAGGGGCCAGAAAGCTGGAATTAAAGTAGAACATCTGAAAAACGCTGAAGAAAAACCAAGTCTTGCTCATTTTCTGGGCAGCCAGGAGGCCTCCATGCACTTGGCCCAGAGTGCCAACCAAGTCACAGACTTCTGCCTGGTGGGGACTTTCATTCCACATTGGACAACCGTTTCCTGAGTGCCCACCGTGTGCCCAGTACTGGGCTAAGCCCAGGGGCTCCAGTGGGAGCCACGCCTCACCAGTTGGCAGTGCTGACTGGGCAGCCCGTGAGAAGTCTGGGTTTCTAGAAACAAGTGCAGGGACAGGGAAAGAGGACAGCCCTGCTGGGCAAAAACTTCCGGCCAATGGCAGCATTGCTTTTTCAGGGCCAAAGTCCTGGTGCAGGGGCAGGGCTGGAGGGTCGGGAGAACCCCCTCCCATTGTCTATCAGAAAGAGGCCAACTCCACGGTGGGGCTGGCCCTGAGGGGGAAGGGTGGAGCACAGAAAAGCACGCAGTGGCGAGCAGATGACTAGAGGCTCCTGACCCTCAGTCGGAAGTTCCTGAGCACACCAATTAGCTTTCTTTAATTAGTAAAGTAGGGAGCAAACAAGCATATATTTCTTCTGCTCTGATTAAAAGCATGTAGGTCAGGTTTTCACAGTCAGGATTATTCAGTTTAAGCTGTCCCAAGCAGAAAATTGTTAATTTTTTTTTCCTTTTCATTGTCAGGCAGGGGTCTGAATACTATTAGCCAATCATTAGCTTCTTGTTACGGCCCAGAACTGTTTGACTGGTAAGTGGTGGTTGTGCCAGTTCAGAGAGGCACAACCAGGAATGGGTTGGGATCTTGCCTGAACCAAGTCGCATGTGTAGACAATTGAGGAACAGCTTAGGGGGACTGGGTTTGGAAAGAGTGTGCGTGGAGAAAGAGAATACAATCAGTAACACAGTTTCCAGTTCCCTAATTTGATTGAATATAGTCTTCCTTAAAAAAGAACTTTTCCATCCCAGATCCCAAAGAAGTCTTTCTTTTCTTCCGGGAGATGCAGCTTTACTAACTTACTTGGGTAGGGAGAAGGCTGGGAAACTTGAACTAGGATAGAGAAGAGCTAAATCTATCTTCATTCCCTGCATCAAAACAAGCCATAACACATGAAAATCAAACTGGATAAAACTACCAGGTCCCCCAGGATTGCCAGGGCCACCTGCTGTTTGATTCCTACCCCTCCCCAAAAGATTATAGATATACTTAGGGGCAAATCCTTCCCACTTCAGCCCAAAGTTTGGAATCCTCCAACTTCTATCCTTGGCTAAGTCCTCAGCCCTGAGCAGAGCTGGGGTCCCCAAGGAAATGGATTAAGTGGATCAAGAAAGAACACAAAAGAGCAGTCTATTGCCTGACCCCTACTTGCCTGCTTCATAGACAGCATATTTACCTCCTGATAGCCTGTCCTTCCCTGGAGGGAGTCACCTAAGTCACCCTCTCCAGCTGGCCCCACTGTCGGCCACTGCAGGAGCGATGTTTGCCTGGAAAGTGCTTCCCACTCTCTGGGGAAGAAAGATTGGCTCCTACAGGGGAGCCCAGACCCTATAGGTAGTGGTGGGAGAGGGACAGGGCTGTCTGGAGTTTCAGAAGGTGAAAGTTGGCCTGGCGAAGGCGGAGGTATTAGCCAGAGTGGACACAGACGTGAAGACTTGTGTACACTGACCATATTGGAGCTCAGCATTTCCCACACACCAGTTCCTTTGAATCGTCCAAATAAGAGTTTATAACCTGGGGCCTAAGGGGTCTGAAACTCTCTGAAATTGAGGAATTTGATGAGTTCTATGTAAGTGCATTTTTCTTTCTGGGTAGGGAGAGATTGGTACCTTCTATCGACATTGAAAGTATCAGTGAGGGACCCCTATTAAGAACCACTCATCTGCCATTCACTACATACTGAACATGTCAGCCAGAGGAAAGAGGCAGAATAGACTTAGGTATCTGACAAGACAAATAAAAGGAGAGAATAAATAATCATGTGTATCACACTTGGCACCTGCTCACAGGTGCTGAGAACCGAGGGCTGAGAGGAGGCAGCCCACAACACCCACCCCCCTACTCTGTGCCCATTTGCCCAGGTGGAGAAGAGGTGTGCATGGTCTGTCTCTAATCACAGTGATACGGAGATCACCTCCAGTAGAGCCTGGACTTCATCCTACTCTGTGCGGGCCCCTGTCCTGAGCTGGTGCATACCAATAGAAAAACAAAAGTTTCAGGATCTACTTTCTCCCCAGCAAATGCGCTCCTCTTGGAGCCGGAGGATAGTCTCTGGTCTAGTTGCAGACGGGCCTGAAGAGCTGCCTCTGGGCCCCGGAAGCCCACCACCAGCCGCTCAGCATGACTCTAGAACACCCTTGGCTCCCGGTAGGGCTCGGCAAAGGGTACAAAAGAGACAGCTGGGTAGGTAAGCAGGCGTGGGCACAGAGTGTCCCTCCAAGACTGCCGGAGAAAAGATGCAGGATGACAGAGAAAAGTTTAATAGCTGGATAGGAGGCAGATGCTGGAGCGCGGCCGGCAGATGGACCTGCCAAAACCCGCGTAATGAGAAGGGCCCAGAGAGGCGGCAGAAGCGACCAGGCACGACTCGTTCTCCCATCTTTCCGGCAGGTTAATGGCCTCGTCAGCGCCCCCTCGTTCCAAACCACCCAATTACAACTCCTTCGGCTCCTTAATGCTCTCTGATTAATTGGCCGGTTCAAGCGGATGGACTTGCCCCTCTGCCAGCGACCCGGCGAAGTTTCCCCAGATAGCTTAATTGTGAAAAGGAAGGTCACATGGGGAGGAGAAATCCGGAGCTGGGAAATGGGATGAGAGGCGCTGGAGCCAGCGGCCTGGAAAGGGGCAAATTAACTGCCTGTTAAAGCAGCCCAGAGCGCGGCGATCTCCAGTAGGACCCGCTCTCCCTCCGAGCAGGAAATCGGAGGATGTTCCCTAGGCTGGGCGTCCTGCCCGAACTGCGTTGGTCTCGGCCACTCACTGCTCGGATTCTGCGCCCCGCGAACGTCCCGGTTGGGGCGAGGCGCTGGGTCAGCGTTACAGCCGCTCCCGGCTCAGCTGGCGGGGCTGAGTTTTCTCGTCCCACTCCCTCTCCTCCCATCCCTGATGCCAGAGGTCGGAGGCTAGAGCCCCTGGGCGTTGCCGCGTCTGAGGATGCACCTAAGCGATGGCGACCACTCTTCGCCCGCTTAAATGCCGCTTCCCCGCGGCAGGCCGAATTTGAGAGGGGCCCTTCTAGCCCTCTGCTAGGTTCCGCAGTCCGAACTAGGCCTTCCCAGGCTTCCACATTCCACCCCTGCGGCGCCAACCCGGGGCTGGGCTGTGGGTAGCTGGGACTGGAGGCGCGCGGAATCCCGAGGTGCCCCTGACCCTTCTCTGGACGCCGACGCAGCCGCTCCCGCTCCCGCTCGGTCACCTTCCTGTCCCGCAGCCTTCCCGTCCTCCCGCCTGCAGCCGGGAGACAGGGGCGGAGCAGCCCTGGGGTTTGCACAGAGACCTTCACTCGGAGCCCTAACGGAGGCAGGCGGAGGTGCAGATCCCCAGCGGGGCTCTGCGGGGTGCGAGCCGTCGGGGACACGCGCAGGCCCAGTGCCCCAGATCCTAGACGGACGACTTGCACCGCGCAGTCCCAAGCACATCCGGAGTCCGCAGTCACACTTTCCGGACCACTCCATTCCCCGTGAGACCTGCTCCCACCGAAGAGACGCTGCCTCCCTCAGAAGCCAAAGAAGGAGCAGCAGGGCAGGGATCTCTCAGCAAAGGGGAGAGAAGCTTGCAGGAAGCCCCGTTGCCTCCGGTTCAGCTCGAAGCCCAGAAGCCCAAGTCGGGGGCCAAGGAGTGAACACACTGAGGCAGAGGTAAGAGGAGGTTTAGAATCTGGGCCGTTTCTCCCTTCACTGTTTTAAAATATAACTTAACTGGGCATTGACTTCTTTCCTTAGAGAAGTTTCAGGCACTCTGGCCAGTCCTTGTGGGTTTGGGCCACAGCCCTGGCCCTAGCCATAATTTAGTGAGAAACTTATGTGGGTGGTTGAAGCTTGGGAATTCATGCTTTTTTGTTTCTTTTCGGTCATTATTATTCTTTAATATCCACATTAATTCGGACTAAGCCCCCACCTCCACCCCAGCCGAAAGTCAGCCTTGAACAGTAGTCAGGAGTATTTCAAAAGAGGAGAGCTGGGAAAGAAGCGACTCAGACCAGCCCAGGACGAAGATGGGGTAGGCAGGGGTGGGGGGCCTTTTGGCCTTAATAATCCCTGCATGATAAAGCTGTCATTCCTATCTGTGCTGCCGGAGAGAGGGCGGGGAGAAGTAAAGATGAAACGTGGGCTGAGGGCAGTTACTCTGGCATCTTGCTGCTGAAGGCATTGGAGTTCCTGGCCCAACTTTTAGGCTCTGAGCTGCTTTTGCTTTACAGGCAGTGGTGGGGAGAGGAACACTGCCACGTGGGTGCTTTTAAAAGTGAAGTTTGACCTGGCCAGGGGCAAAGATACCAGCTAGAGGGGGAAAACAGTACCCTTCCACTAACCAAACATGTGTGGTCTCAGCATTTTCTAGACACAGACTTCTCCCATGATTCAAATAGTCTTAACTAGCCTAAATCTCAAAGAGTCTGAAATGGTAGGATTTTGTGGTTCTATGAGAAAACCAGATGCACTTTCTGAAAAGCCCTGGGAGGGGAAGAAAGTGGGAGACACAGGGAAGGGGGAGACAGGCCTCAAATCCTGCCATCTAGCTCCCTAGGCACTGATCTCTGAACCTCCAAGTCCCGAAATTCTAACATTGCCAGGCAGAGTGCAAAGTTGCGGGAGGCAGTCAGGGAGACTGATTTTCCCATCGCCTTCAGGATGACTCTGATTCTCTCAAGCAAATGACAAATGTGGATGTTTTCAGAGTTTGTTGTGTTTTTCTTTCAACTATGGCTGATTTTTAGACCCCAGCTAGTGAGCTCTGGGGCCCTTCAGGCAGTTCGGCTGGCAAGGGACTTAGACTTCCAGTTCCCTAACTTCAGTTCCACTTGGTGAAGAGCCCAAGGTTTCTCACTGGCAGGGTCAGAGCCAGGCCTGCTCTAGGCCAAGGCTCAGAGCCAGGCCTTGCCCGGCCAACACTCTGCCCCCAGCCCTCAGGAATCCTTTCTGGGTAAGCCCAGACCTCCTGCAGATGTCTCAGCCCTTAGGGTTCCTTTCTCACTAAGCACAGACCTCCTGCAGATGCCTCCCTGTTTGGCTATCCCAAATAACTATGGCATTTTTCCTCCCATTTTTGAAAACTGCAGAAGCCCCACATCCTAAGTCCCTCTTGAGGAAGAGGGTGCCATGAGGTCTTGGGGGTTGGTGGAGACTGTGGACTCTGATTACCTCTAAGTCTGGGAGGGCAGGGTCTACTATGATGCTTTGGTGATTCCAATCACAGTTCTTGGTGCTGTCTAGAAAAGTCAAATATTCCTTTCTTTTCTTTTTTTTCCATCATCCTTTCCCTCCAAGCCCAAAAAAAGTCATGGATTTTCTACCTTTTTATGTTTGACGAGAAAGAAAAAGTAAAATCTGAATGTAAGAGAGAGAGATGAGGGAAGAGAAAATGAGAGAAAATTCTAATAGAGTAAAATGACCAACTTCTCTTTTAATCCAACAGCATGTGAAGCCTGATGCTTGTTTAAATCCAGTCAGGAAGAGAAGAAATTGGGGGCAGGATAGGTGAGAGACTGAGCTCCCGCTCCCAGTTTAACACATGCTTCCATCATGGGATCAGCGCCTGCCGAGGTGGTGAGAAGGTAGACCCACAACCATCTGTTGCAGGGATGCCAGGAATGTCCCGAGTCTTTCAAATTGCGGTGTAGGAGGGTGAGGCTCTTCCTAACGGACCCTGAGGTCTCCCCACAGCACCTTGCCTGGGCTCAGTAAAGCCGTTCTGCGCATTTCTTCTGGGGCAGCGTGTAGGTGCCGGTGCGGTGCGTTGGGGCTGTGGTTCTAAACCAGAGCGGAGGGTGGGAACTCTCTCCCTAGGGAGCCAAAGGCGATTTGGTGGGGAGTGGAGGAGACTTTATCCCTTGGGGCTGGGGGAGGGGGAAAGCCTCTCCAGACTTGGAGTCAAGTGCTCCAGACTCTGGGCGAAGGGAGGTGTAGTTTTGGAGCTGTAGCTCCAAAGGGGCTTTTGGAGAGATCACATCAGGAAAAGCCCCTTCCTGAAAGGGTCAGGGAACTTTCACCCAGGGAATGCTCTTCTCCATTCTGGGCCTTTGTGCTTCCATGCAGAGTGAAAAGCACAGCCGTGCCACGTGTCTCTGTCCGTGGAATTTGTGGACTATCCTGTGGGCTGTGCTACACTGGGAAGGGAGCTGGCACAGAGGTGAAGACACCAATTTCCCGCCTGTTACTTTCATTGCTGAGCACCGGAGGGGCACATAATTTCAGGTTCCTTTCGCATTCTCTGTGTGGATCTTCAGTCTTTACCGGTGCGTAACTGTTGCTGTCACACAGGATTACTCACTGTCTCTGGTGGCGGGTCACCGATTCCTTAGAGACCCCCTGACCCCAGGATGCACACTCCTTAGGCTTCCTTCTTTCAACATGCCTTTTCTAAGGCAAATCATTTTCATATTGATCCGAGTCAGTCCATACAGATCGAGGTTTTTCTTGCCTTCTGCCCCTTCTCCTATAAACAACAGGCCCCTCCACTAAAATGTACACGTAGCGTTTTTGTGAGTTCCAAGTAAGATGGCGGCGCCGGGCATCCTTTGAGATTTCGATACACACTCTCTCAGGCAGGAGGCCACGGGAGCCCATGATAGTCGGCAGTGGGAGGAAATCTAGGTCCCCTTGCTGCCCCAAAACGCTAAAGTAAGAGACTCCTGCAAGCGTTCTTTCCCCATCCCCTCCAGGGTCTGCTAGATAGAAATAACTGACTCTGAACCTTGGAGACCTGGGGGCTCTGGCCCGGACCCAGAATTCCAGGCTGATTTCTAATTTCTATCCGGAAAGAAAGGCCATTTTCCCTCTCTTTTCAATGGATCCTCACCCCGAGGCGGCTCAAAGCACCCGGGCCTGTCTCTCCGGTGGGAGGATCAGGCGGGAGAGCCGCAGGCTGGGCGGGACCCTCAGCACCGCACCCCGGGAGGCAGAGTTGTGGGTTGAACGGCGGAGGGGACCTCCTGGCCCCATACACACACCTTGGCCTGGACAGGGAGAGTCCGGCGGGAGCGAGCGGAAGGCCCAGGCATTTCGGGAGCGCCCCGAGGCCCCACCCGGGAAGCTGGATCGGTCTGGAGCTCAAGGTTAAGCTGGTGGCCTCGAGGAGCCCACGCCTGCTATGGCCCGCCAGTCCTCAAAGCTCGGGCCACCGGCTAGCCCAGCTCGGAAAGGGGTCTTCACGCCGCAGCTCCGATCCGCGGTCGCCGCCCCCAGCGGCGGGAGGGAGGGCGGGGAGCGCCTCACCTACCTTGGATCGGCGCCGTCCTCCGCGCGTCTTCACCGGCTGCAGGAAACCGGCGCGCTCTGGGGACAGCGCCCAGGGCGAAGGGTGAGGAGGCTCCAGGTCAGGGTCCCCTGCCCCTGCTGCCGCCCCCGCCCCCGCCCCTTTGAGGTCTGTCGGGGCAGTGTCTGTGTCTGGGGTGGCGGCGCCGACGGCGCTGGGGGCGCCAAGGACTCACGCGCCCTGCGTCCCCCTGGCGCCGGCGGGTGGGGGCAGGACAGGGCCGGGGGCGGCGGATTGGGCGGGCGCCTCCTACCTCGGTGTGCGCCGGGGCTGCGCTCCCGCCAATCTCACCTGCCCCCGCCCTGGGGCGCCGTCGGATCGCCGCGCGGCGGGTCCAGCCGTGGGCCTTGTACGCTCCTGAAAGGCCGGAGATGGCCGGCAGAGAGTAGAGAGAGAGAGTGTGTGTGTGTGTGTGTGTGTGTGTGTGTGTGTGTGTGTGTGTGTGAGAGAGAGAGAGAGAGAGAGAGAGAGAGGAGAGAGAGAGAGGAGAGGAGAGAGGAGGGAGAGAGAATATAACGACAAGAGAAGCAGATCCAAAGAACGCTCCCAGACTTCGTCAAATACCGAAGCAGACAAAGCAGGAGAGGAAGCAGAGTGGGGGCAGAAAGGAGCCCAGGGCATCTGAAGCGCGCGACAAGTTGTCCTTGGGAGTTGGGAATGTGAGAGGGAGGGGCGAGGCCCGAGAAGCCTAAGAAGGGGAGGGGGCGCGCAGACCCTGGGCGGGAGGCGATCCGTCCACGCTTAGGACACAGGATCCGGAGAAAGAGCGCGGGACCGTCCTTCACACCCCTCCCCCGCCGCGTCGCAGCCCCGCTCGCGCTGGGTGGGTTAACCCGGCGACTTTCGCCCTCCACCGACTCCGAGCGGGCTTGGCCCCGCCTGGAGGGCGGCCCAAGCCTCAAGGCCGTGCCTCTCTACCTGTCTCCTTCTTCCCTTCCCTGGGCCTTAGCGAGTTCTTCCTCATTGAGAGAACCAGACAAGTGAGGCAAGAGAAAACGGCCTTGGCCAAGGTCACAAGAAGAACTTGCAAGTTTCACTTTCCATCCCAGCCATCAGGACCCCTTAGCGTTTTGGCCTTTCGGGTTATAAAGTTTCATTCTGAAACTGCAGGCACTTCTCATTTTTCTGAGACCCAAACAGAGGTTCCCAGTTATCTACGAGCAATGAAACTATGACAAACAGCACAGATCAGCCTTCCTGACTCCCAGCCAACGGGTCTCCAAGGAGTTGCCCCACAAGGTCTTAGACCTGAGACCTTCCTCAGCCAGCCTGGACTCGGGGACCTGTTCATAACCTAGCCTCTTCCTGCAAGCGGAGGTGTCTGAGATGTGCAAGGCCCGGCTCTGCCACTAACTTACCACCAAATTTCAACCCCCTACTCCCTTCTTTTTAGGCCTCAGTTTTTTTCCTCTGTAAAGTGAGAGTGGGCTGAGTGATTTGTGTTTCCTCTGGAGTCTCCTCTCATCTGCAGGTTCTGGTGAGCTTGAACCGCTGAGAGAAATGGATTTTATTCTAGAGCTACTTAAGCGTGAATATAGAAATATAAATTAAATTGTCTGTGATTAAGTCTTCCATTTTTCTTTTCTGCAGTTTTTATTGATAGATAGTGTCTATGCCTTAAAGGGCACTAATTTTTGCATATGTACCCATCTGGGTAACTACCACCTGAATAAAAATATTTTCAGATACTTTGTAACTCTTCCCAATCAATAACCCTTCAGTCAACACCCTCTTCCCCGAGAAGTAACCATTATTCTGTCTCCTAAAACCATAGGTGAGTTTAGTCTATGATGAACCTCATGTAAATGAAGTCATGAGTATAAATTCTTTTGTTTGGTTTCATCTGCTCAGTATTATGTGGGGGGGGGGGGAGCTCAGCCAGTGTTGCTCTATACAGCAGTCATTCATTCTGTTTTGTTGCTGTGCCATAGTCCTCTGTATGAATATATCACAATGTATTTACTCACTGAGCTCTTGATAAACTTCAGAGTTCTTGGAGCTATTTTGATAGTCCAAAATAGCCCGTTTGAGACCATTATGAAAAAGCTACTGTTTTATTTAAAAAGATAAAGACACTGAATTCTTTTTTTTTTTTTAAATTTTCAAGTAGTTGTTTTTTTTTTATTTTTATTTAACTTTATTTATTATTATTATCATTGTTATTTTCCAGTTTGATCAGAGAGAGACAGAGAGAGAGAGAGGAAGTGAGAAAGCAAGCCACCAGGTCCGAGACTTGAACCATGGTCAGCCATGTGGGAGTCCAGCGCCCTTAACTACCATGCCACTTGCCAGCCCCAAGACACTGAATTCTCACATGGCCAACTGCAGTTTGAGTCCTGGACCTGGTGGCTTGCTTTCTCTCTTTCTCCGGTCAAATTAAAAAAAAAAAAAAAAAAAAAAAAAAAAAAAAAAAAGAAGAAGAATAAATGGCATTAAAGGCACAAAAAATATGAGAAAGCAAGAAAATATCTCTCCCCTAAGGGGAAAAAAATAACTCCTGCTCCTCTACGGACAATACAGAAATGTCAGATAAAGAATTTAAAATAATCACAGTGACAAAGCTAACAGAGATGCAAGAGAAGAGAAACAACGAACTCCAGAAGATGCAGGAGAAAAGAGACAATGAGTTCCAGGAGGTGAGGAAGTTCTTGCACAACTTGAAAGAGGAAATACACACCATAAAAAAGAATCAAACAGAACTGTTAGAGATGAAGTCTGTAATACAGATGAAGTCTGTAATACTCCCTTGAAAGTATTAAAAGCAGATTAGGGGGAACCAGCAGTTAGCATAATGGCTATGTCGCCGGACTCCCACATAGTCGACCATGGTTTGCGTCCCGGACCCGGTGGCTTAAAACTCACGCTGGGTGCTTGTGTGTGCGTGCCCAAGATCCCGAGAGGAGAATGGAGAAGAAGGGATTGCAGTGTGACCATTCCCCCGGGGGTGATTTCTTGCTTTTTGTCTCTATGTCTCTCTCTGTCTTTCTGGCACATGCACACGCCCTATAGCAAAAACCTCTCCAAAAGAAAACCCAAAAGAATTATTTTATTTAACTTTATTTATTTGTTTAAATTTGACCAGTGAGGGACAGAGCAAGAGACGGGGAGAGAGAGAGAAAGGGAAAGTGAGAAAGCAAGATACCAGGTCCAGGAGTCAAACTGCAGTAGGCCATGTGGGAGTCCATTGCCCTTAATCACTACGCCACCTGCCAACCCCCATATTGCAGTTTTTAAAGTAAATTTCATATTTATAATTGGGTTAAATCATGAGTCTCTGTGTTAGTTTTTGCTTCCTCTCCCTGAATCAAGGTTTTGTGTGTGTTTGTATGTCTTGGGTGGGGGTGGGGGTGGAGTTCCTAAATATACATCAGAGGGGAAGACCTCTCTTTCCTGTTCATACTTATGAATTTATTTCTCTAGAAAGCGCCAAACTAGGACCCTTTGGCTTAGGAGCCTTCCTCATGGCAATTGTTTTATTTGACTTAAGGACCCTGGACTTAAGTTGGGTTTGAGTGAATCTCTTGGTATGTTAAAAAGCTGCAGCATTTAATTAAACACAGATTTCTTCAGAGTCTGTTTTATGGTTGTCTGATAGGGGCAGGGAGGAATGTTACCTTCTAATCCTTTAAGAGGGATACGGCAAAGCAGTCTAGGCTACTTTTTATAAGGGTCCATGCCATGGAGTGCTTGCTGGGAGTGGAAGTTGCTCTTCCTCACAGGAGCAATGCCTGCTGGGTCTGTGTAAGGCACAAAGCACCACCCGGTTTTCTGCTGAGCACTCCGGCAAAGGCCTGGCTGAGACACACAGCTAATATTCACAGGGTATTAGAGTCATTCCCTTGAGTCTAGGGTCACCTGGCTTATGCCGGAGTCCAGACACATAATTCCATCTGGAATGTGCACGTAGGTCCAGGTGGGACACACATTTTGGGGCACCTTAAGGACAGTTCAAATCCCATATTCTTATCTCCAAACGCCCATTATAGAAACTTCCGGTTGAGGTCAGTTAGACCTCTAAGGGGTCTAGTAATCCTCAGCCCATGCAGGACAAGGTAGCACAGCTCAAAGCAGCGCTCACCGCTGTGGGCTATCAAGTCGAAGCCAGCAAGGAAAGACCCTGGTGGTGATGTCTAAGGCACTCTGTTCCCTGTGCCAGTTGTCTTGTGGCTGTCCTACAGGGGATGGGATCAACTCTCTACCCCAAATTTGGTTCAGATGTGAAGACTGAAGATGACACACACAAACACACGCGCACACACACACACACACACACACACACACACGAGGGTCTGGAAAAGTTTATGCCTCATATAATCAGGTTTTCCGTGATAAATAGGGTGTGCTCCCAAGCAGACCCCAAAATGGCTTGAGAACACAGAGAGGACAGTGACTTTGGCTTTTTAGTTTTAGAGAATGGAGTCAGAGTGGGAGTTCTGATGCACGGAGCAGGGTTTTCATGGTTCGAATTTCCCTGCTGGTGCTAAGGGGTGGAACCACCTGGTTTTCTTTTCTTAATATTTAAAAAAATAATTATTTATTTAGTTTTATTTGTTATTACTATTGTTTTAACTTGACCAGAGAGAAACACAGAGAGAAAGAAGGGGAAGTGAGAAAGCAAGCCACCAGGTCCAGAACTTGAACCATGGTCAGCTGTGTGGGAGTCCAACACCTCAGCCACCACTCCACCTGTCATCCCCTTATTTACTTATTTTCAAGAGAAGGAAAAAGAATAAGAGAGAGAAACATAGGTATCTTTGACAGGGTTTTGCCATCCTGCAATCCTTCCATAGCCTCCCAGCCAGCCAGGATCACACCTGCCTGACATGTCCAAGTCAACCTGGGATCTGAACCCAGACCTCCCACATGGCTTCGGTATTGCTTGGGGGTACTCTATCACCTGTGCCGCTATGACTAGACTTCTGGCTTTGTTATTGGCTTGCCCTGGTGTTTGGCAAAAGGGAATGGAAGAGTGAATAGACTTGAAAATGGCCTTCAGTCAATCATCAGAAATGAAATCGAGAGGCCAGCCAGTGGCCTGGAGGTGAGGGCGGCTGATCCCCATGGCCAATGGGGTGGTTTGAGTCAGACCCAGTGGCTTGAAAGGCACACTGGGTGCATGTGCGTGTGTGCCCAAAATCACCAAAGGAGAAGTGGAGAAGGGAAGATCATGCCCCATGGAGGGAACTTTCTCAATTTCTCTCTCTCTCTCTCTGTCTCTGGTGAGTGTATATGCCCTATAGCAAATTTAAATAATAATAATAATAATAATAATAATGAATAAATTAAATAATTCCTTAAAAAAGTGGAGTCAAATATTTTGTATACTGGCCCATTATTTTGGAAAAATTTCCTTTTTTTTAGAGAGAGATTTTTGCTATAGGGTGTGTGCACTTGCTGGGGAGACAGAGAGAGACTGAGAGACAGAAAGTGAGAAATCACCCTCTGGGGGGATGGTCATGTTGCAATCCCTTCTCCGTTCTCCTCTTGGGAATCTGGGCACACATGTGCATGTACCTGGTGTGAGTTTTAAGTTGCAGGGTCTGGTACTCAAACCACGGTCAACTACATGGGAGTCCAGTGACATAACCATTAGGCCATCTACTGGTTTCATATTTTGTAAAATTTTTCTTAATTTGAGTTTGCCTGATGTTCATCATGACTAAATGATAAGGTACAAACGTTGGCATGAATACTGCACAAGCGCTGTGCCCTTCTCAATGTATGACAACCATGAGACGTAGGATACTAATATGTCTTTTACCTTCATAGTTAAAGACATTTTCACTGGGGAAAGAATTGTAAATCAGTAGCATTTCTTTCAGTACTTTAAAGATGGTGCTCCAGAGGCCAGCAGGTGGCATAGTGGCTAAGGTGTTGGACTCCCAGATGGCAGATCACTGTTCAAATCCCAGACCCTACAGCTTGAAAATAATACCAGGCATGTGTGCATGCATGCCAAAAATCCCAGAAGGAGAACAGAGGAGAAGGGATTATAGTGTGAGCAGCCCCGTAGGGGTGATTTCTCACATTCCCTCTCTGTTGAGCACATACACCCTATGACAAAAATCTAAAACAAACAAAAGGCGCTGCTCCATTGTCTCATGGCTTGCATAGTTTATGACAAGAAGTCTGCTGTAATTCTCTTTTTTGTTCCTCTAAGGATGTATTCATTCTTTTCTAGGTACTCTAAAATTTTCAATATATATATATTTTTTTGGAGAGGTTTTTTTTTTTTTTTTTTTTTTGCTATAGGGCACGTGCGCTCGTCAGAAAGACAGAGAGAGACAGAGAGATAGAAAGAGAGAAATCACCCTCAAGGGGGGATGGTCATGCCACAATCCCTTCTCCTCCATTCTCCCCTCGGGATCTTGGGCATGCATGCGCATGCGCCCATCATGAGTTTAAGCCACCGTATCGACCCGACCGCGGTTGACTACATGGGAGTTCAGCGACATAGCCATTACGCTAATTGCTAGTCCCAAATTTTCAATCATTTGAGTATCGTTTGTGTTGGTTTTTATGTAATCCCATAAATCATTAGTGTTTTGTTATTTTTGTGTTTTTTTTTTTGCGCTTTATTTATTTATTTATTTATTTTTTTGGAGAGGTTTTTGCTATAGGGCGCGTACGCTCGCCAGAAAGACAGAGAGAGACAGAGAGACAGAAAGTGAAAAATCACCCCCCAGGGGGGATGGCTACGCTGCAATCCCTTCTCCTCCATTCTCCTCTCAGGATCTTAGGCATGCACGCATGCGCGCCCGGTGTGAGTTTAAGCCACCGGATCCGGGACTCGAACTGCGGTCAGCTACATGGGAGTTCAGCAACATAGCCATTACTCTAACTGTTGGTCCCTTTATTTTACTTTTTAAAAAGAATTATTATTATTTTTAAATTAAGTATTTAATTTTGTTTATTTATTCATTTATTTTAATTTGACCAGAGAGAAACAGAGAGAGAGAGGGAAAGTGAGAAAGCAAGCCGCCAGGTCCAGGACTCGAACCATGGTCGGCCATATGGGAGCATCCAGTACCTTAATTACTGTGCCACCTGCTGGTTCCACAAGAATTATTTTTAATTTAATTTATTATTATTACTATTTTTTAAATTTGCTACAGGGCACACATGCTCACAGAGAGAGACAGAGAGAAAGTGAGATAGCGAGCCTCCAGGTTTGGGACTTGAACCAGTCAGCCATGTGGAAGTTAGGCACCTTAACTATCACACCACCTGCTGGTGGCTGTGATAAAATAAAATAAATTTTATTTATTTTTATAAATTTGAGGGGACAGAGTGAAAGAGAGAGGGAGAGAGAGAGAGTGAGGAAGCAGGCCACCAGCATACTAGTATGTCTCTCATATTAGGATTGAAAGCACAGTTGGCCACGTGGGAATCCAGCACCCTTACCACCTGCTGACCCCCATATATTTTAATTTTTATTATTTTTCAAAGAATTATTTTATTTAGCTTTATTTATTTATTTATTTTGATTTGACCAGAGTGAGAGAGCAAGAGAGAAAAAGTGAGAAAGCAAGCCACCAGGTCCGGAACTTGAACCACGGTCATATGGGAGTCCAGCGCCGTTAACTACCATACCACCTGTAAGCCCCAGATTATATATTTTTCATCTCCTTCTTAAAAAGTTTATTTAGTTATTTATTATTTTAAAACTTGCTATAGGGCATGTGTACTCATTAAAGAGTGAGAGAGAGTAAGAGTGAGAACATGAGAGAGGGAGAAAAAGTGAGAAAGCAAGTTGCCAGATCCAGGACTTGATCTTCAGTTGGCCACATGGGAGTCCAGTACCTTAACCACCACACTACCTGCTGGCCCCGATTTTTAATCTCTTAAAGTCTTGTTTTGGATCTTTTTCATATCTCTCTTTGTATCCTGACATTTATGTTTTTCTTTACATTCTTGAGCATATTTATGAGATTTATCATGGCCACTTTAAGGTCTTTCCTATTAATTCCATCCTCTCTAAATTTGGGGATTTATCTCCTGGTTATGGGTAATTTTTTCTTGTTTATTTGACTACCTATAATTTTTAATTAAATGGTGAACATTGTATATTTGAGGTTATAGGGTGCTGATATTGTATATTTTTAAATTTAATTCTATTTATTCATTTTTAAAAATTTGACCAGAGAGACACAGGGAGAGTGAGAGAAAGAGGGAAAGTGAGAAAGTAAGCCAACAGGTCTAGGGTTTGATTTGAACCATGGTTGAACCACATGGTTGGCCATGTGGAAGTGTCACCCCCCAGAGGGGGTAGCACCCCTAAACCACCACGCCACCCCAGCTGGTCCCCCAATATTATATATATTTTTTTTTTAAAGAGTGTTGGGCTTTGTATTGGCATTAAGTTACTTGTAACTTGTCTTCTTCTTTTAGGTATTGCTATTAAGCTTTGTTAGAGCAGGTACAGACCAAACTCTGTCCTAGAGCTCATCTAACTCCACTGTCTCTAACCTGCTGAAGAGTCTACCGGATACTTCTGTGTTACGAGGTCTCTCCACTCTGGAAGGTGACAACACAAACCATTACCAGACCTGTGTAAATTCCAAGAATTGTTTAATCTACTGCTTTTAGGTTGTTCTTTCCACAGTGTGGCCATCCTCCCTGGGGGGTGATTTCTCGCTTTCTGTCTCTCTGTCTCTCTGTCTCTCTGTCGGCGAGTACATGCACCCTATAACAAAAATATCTCTTAATTAAAACACAAAACAAAAATCACATGGCTAGGGGCCAGCAGGTGGCATAGGGCTAAGGCACTGGACTCCCATGTGGCCAACTACCATTCGAGTCCTGGATCCAGCAGCTTGAAACTCATGCTGGGCATGTTTTCGTGTGTGCCCAAAATCCCAAGAGAAGAATGGGGAAGAAGGAATTGCAATGTGGCCATCCCCCTTGGGGAGTGATTTCTCACTTTCTGACTTTCTGTCTCTCCAGTGAACATACATGCTCTATAGCAAAAACCTCTTGGGGGTGGGGGAACAAGGCTAGGGGCCAGCAGGTGGGGTAGTAGTTGAGGCGCTGGACTCCCACATGGCTCATCACAGTTTGAGTCCTGGACCTGGCGGCTTGAAAGTCATACTGGGTGCACTTGCATGCTTGCCCAAAATCCCAGGAGGAGAATGGAGAAGGGATTGTGGCATGACCATCTCCTCTGGGAAGTGATTTCTCACTTTGCCTCTCACTGTCTCTCTGTCTCTCTTCAGTGCGCACAAATACCCTATGGTAAAAACCTTAAACACACACACAAACACATGGCTAAAATCCAGTCTCACACTTAACATTTCAAATATGGAAATGGTCTTATAATTCAAACTATTAGATATGTTTAAAAATATACAGTCTTTGGGACCAGCAGAGGGCATAATGGTTACGTTGCTAGCCTCCCACAGCCTCTACAGTGACCTCTATACCTTGACCATGGTTCAAGTCCCAGACCTGGTGACTTGAAACTCATGCTGGGCACATGTGCATGTGTGCCCAAGATCCTGAGAGGAAAATGGAGAAGGGACTGTGGCATAGCCATCTACCTTGGGGGGTGATTTCTTACTTTCTGTCTCTCTGTCTCTCTCTGCAGAGCACACATGCCCTATAGCAAAAATCTCTCTCTAAAAAAAAAAAAGTAAAAAATAAAATAAAATATACAGTCTTCATGAGTCAGCTCCATGGTGCAGCAGCTCAAAACAAACTCCCACATGGTGACCACATTTCAAATGCCTGAGACACACTGGGCATGTGTGTGAGGGCCCAAGATTTGACGGGCTGGAGGGCTGGGCTGGAGGACGGAGATTGTGGTGTGAGCAGATCCTTTGAGGAGTGCCCGTCTCTGTCTCTCACTCTCGTGTGTGCACCTTTGCTCTGTCATGAATAATGAAAAAACACACAACAAAATGTTCAGGCTTCAACTACTTGAGGGTACAGTTTGATGACCAAATAAAAAAATGTTCATTTCTCAACTTAATTGGCTTGAAAGGGTCCAGGTGGTGGTACAGCGGTAAAGCGTGATGCTCTGTGAGGCAGTCCTACTTGGAAAGGCTCCCGGATCATGTCCAGAGGCCTACCTGAGTATACCAAGCATGCACTTGCCTATGATCAGGGCTGGCTGAAAGCTGGGAGTGAATTGCTGTGTCAGGACCCTGTTAGGGGTGCTGTCTTTCTCTCTCTCTTTCTCTCTCTCCCTCTCTGTCTTGCTCACCCATGGAGAAAACAAACACACACACACACACATACACACACACACAAAGAAACAAAAAGAAATAAAAACCTTAGTTGTTTTGAAAGAGATTTTGGTCACTGGAAGGGAATTTTCCTAGGAACCCTCTATCCTAGAGAGAAACAAACTTAGGGCCTTGGAGGAACAGAAAGTAGGCCAGACGTGCTTGGAGCAGAGGGAGAGAAGAAGAGAGTGGTGTGGGTGAGATTGGAGAGCCAGATAGAGTCCAGATCATGCAAAGCCTTAGAGATCAGAGCGGGGGTTTGGATTTGATTCTAAATGTAGTAAGAAGTCACTGAAATTTATTTTTTCTGTATTGAAGATTGAGCACATGTGCATTCATATGTGAGAGAGACGAGCACTCCCTACAGAGTCTGGAGACGCTGCAGTCCCCCCTCCATCCAGTCCTCTGTCCTGTTGGATCTTGGGCAGTCATACATATGCTGGTGTGTTTTAGGCTGACCAGGCCAGGGTTTCAAACCATGATCACCAGGTGGGATCTGGCTTCTAAAGAGCAGCGCATTACTGCTGGGTCATGGAGCTGGCCCCACTAAAAGGCATCAAGCAAGGGAGTGGCAGGGTCTGATTTGAAAGATCACTCTGCTGTGTGAGTAACGGATACTAGAGGGCAAAGGCAAAAATAGACCATGTAGGAAGCTGCTGCTGTAGTCAAACTGGATGAGTGGTAGCTTGAACAAAGGTGGTGACAGTGTAAGTAAACTGAAGTGTGATGGTATTAGGAGGTGGGACCTTTGGGAGGCAGCGAGCCCACGTGGGTGGGATTAGAGCCTTTCGAGGGCTCCCTTGCCCATCTGCCATGTGAGGACACAGCAAGGAGACGGCCACTTATGAACCAGGAAGTAGACTCTCACACCAGACACTGCATCTAGTAGTGCCTTGATCTTGAACTTCTGGCCTCCAAAATACTGAGAAATAAATGTTTGTTGTTTAAACCACCCAGTCTAGAAATTGGGTGGTCAGGAAAGTCAAAATGCATTTTTGCATAGAAAAACAAAAACATACATGACTTTCCCAAAAACATAATATTTTTGTTATAGCAGCCCAAACTGCCTAAGGCAACCAATAACAGGATAGGATAGCAGTGGGTTGAAAATTGGAACCTATCCTGGAAGGTTCCTGGAGAGAAGAGTTGAGTCACTTAAAGGAGGTGAACTCCTACAGAAAGGCCAGGTCCTCGGAACTCAGAGGAAGACCCAGAGAAACTCCAAGAAGGGAGTAGTGAAAGGCTGACTTTCTAGAGACCCTGGGCAGTGCTGGCACATAACAAGGTGTGAGACGCAAGATCAGATGGCCAAGATAGGCAGCAGCAGTCCAGCTTCTCAGTGCAATGCATCAACTATACATTGCCTTTAAAAAAAAGAAAAAAGAAAGAATGATTTTATTTAACTTTATTTATTTATTTTTAATTTGGCCATAGAGGAGCAGAGTGAGAAAGAGAGATAGAGAAAGTGAGAAAGCGAGAAAGCAAGTCGCCAGGTCCAGAACTCGTACCACAGTTGGCCATATGGGAGTCCAGCATCCTTAACCACGATGCCAGCTGCTGACCCCTACATTGCTATTAATAACCAAGTGCAGGTTCAAATACTTGCTGAGAAATATCACTCTGACCCAGGAGATGGAGGCTAATGTGGATGGAAATAACCAACTTTGCAGAAATAATAACCAATGTGGTTTATTTCTAGGCATGCATATGGATGACCTGATCTGGAAAAGAGGCAAACATGCCTTTCTTAGGGTGATCAGATAAGGGTTCCTTTTATTTCATTTTGAGAGTGAGACACAAGGTTTGAAATTCAGTGAAAAGAATTTTCCACTGGTTGGCCCTAAGAAGTGGGACATCTGGAAGTGGGGGCTTGTAGCTTATAGGTGAGTTTTACAATCTTTTGGTTGGTGATTGGCAAGAGAAGTCTGTGTTTCAGGAAGGGATTAGCTAAGCGTGTACTGTAACAGAGATAAGGGGGCTTGTATGTGTCACAAGATACTGTCCCAGGGACAGGGTAGCATGTATCCTGTTACCAGTAAGTCAAATGGTCTGTTAATGCTTGTGGGCATGACTCACCCATCCCGAAGATGTAGGAAGAGTCCTGTTATCAATGGGTCAAAATGATCTGTTAGTGTTTGTGGGTGTGACTCACCCCTGTGGAAGGGATTTTAGAAATCAGAAAAAAGCAGTCAGACTTCTGGTCTCACTAACAATGTGGTGGGTTATATTTTCTGAGATGGCCACGAGATGTTGCAGCTACGTGATCTTCTTACAGCGTGATGCTGACACTTCCACCTGAGAGGTAGGGCAGAGGTACCCTTCCCTAGAATCTGGGCAAGCCCTGACAATGGCAGAAGTAACTTCCAGAGTTAGAAGTGACTTTCAGAGCTAGCACAAAATGCCTAGGTCTCTTTCTTTCTCTTCCTTCCTTCCTTCCTTCCTTCCTTCCTTCCTTCCTTCCTTCCTACCTTCCTTCCTCTTTTCCCTTTCTTCCTTCTTTCTTTCTTCCTCTCTTCCTTTCTTTTTTCTTTCTTTCTTTTTTTTTTTTTAATTTCCAGAGGGTGCATGTGCTTGTCAGAGAGAGAAACAGAGAGAGAGAGAAAGTGAGAAAGCACACCCCCCCCCCCCCCCCCGGAGCATAGTCATATACAGTCCCTCCTCCTCCTTTTTCCCTCCATTTAGGATTTTGGGTGCATACACATGCACACATACACACACACCCAGCACATTCCTTGAGTCACTGGGTCCAGAACACCAACCTCATGGTCAGTCATGCAGAATTCAGCTCATGTAGCCACCAGACCATGGGCCAAAGCCCAGCTTTTTAGGGTAAAAAAATGGCAAGGAGTCTGTCTCATCTTCTCAGAACACATGCTCTTAGAAACCCAGTCCCATGTTTGAGGACACCAGGTAACATGGATAGACTACACGCAGGCATCTTGTCTAACATACCCAGTTGACGTGCCAGCCAACAGCATCGACTACTAGCAGGACGAGTGAGGAAGAAAGACTTCAAGAGGTCTGGGGGGCCAGATGGTGGCACGATGGTAAAACATGACTGTCTGTGAGGCAATCCCACAAAGGAAGGTTCTCGGTTCAAGTGTAGAGACCTCCCTGAATATGCCAGACACACACTTGCCCATGATCTGGGGCTGGCTGAAGCTGAGGGTGGAGCACAGTGTCAAGACCCTGTTGGGGATTCTTCTCTCTTTTGCTCCTGGAAGGAAAAAAGAAATGAACTTAAAAAAAAATTTTATAAAAATTATGGGACCAGTATGTGGCATGGTGGTTAAAGGTTTTGGACTCCTACATGGCTGATTGCAGTTTGAGTCCCAGACCTGGTGGCTTGCTTTTTCATTTTCTCTCTCTCTCTGGTAAGCATGTGTGCCCTATAGCAAAATAAAATAATAATAATATAATAATTGATAAAATAAATCTTTAAAAAAATGTTCATAAAAATTAAATTAAAAATAAAAGTTGTCTACAGCCCTAACTACATTTGACTTTAACCACATGAGGGAACTTAAGCAAGAACCATTTAGTTCAGCCAGTCAACCACCATAACTATCAAAGGCAATAATCAAAGTCTTATTGTTAGAAACCATTAAGTTTGGGAATGATTTGTTATGCAACAGTGAATAACTGGTACAAATAATAGCCAAATTATTGCATTCTAACCACTGTGCCATCCTGCCCCCTTTATGGCTATGATTTTTCTTTTTTCTTCTTAAATTACTTTGCTTCTCTTACTCAGGAAAAGGTCAGACATTCCCTAATTAAGATTTGGAATGGTGGAGAGCAACGTCTTTGGAAACAGGCAGACCAAAGTCTGACTCATGGCTCTGCATTCGTGGTGTAACCTGGGGAAGCTTCCCCAATAGCTCTGAGCCTGTTTCCTTGACTTGAATATTCAGCAGGTAAGTCCTTGAGTCAATTTGCATGCAACGATATATGTAAATTACTTCGCCCATTGCCTGGCATACAGTAAGCCTTCAATACCTGTTTGTTATTGTTTTGTGACTGATTTGCAGCTCAGCTATCTTCTATTTGTGGACCTCAGTTTCCCCATCTGTAAGATTGAGGACAATCATAACAATCAGCTCAGGACTGATTAGAGATGTAGCTGAGTATCGCACAGCGCAGCACGTGTACCTTCGGTGTAACAGGTCAAGGACACACCACCATACTCACTGCCATGGTACTCTGGAGCAGTTCTAATACTTTTTACTTTTTTTCCCCGTTTTCCTTCCTTTCTTTCTTTCTTCTTTCCCCTCTCAAACATCCCTATATTGTAACAGCCCCTACAGTACAACTCAAGACACACATGCCTTCCCCGAGACTCTCTGTAGTCTCAGCCCTGGCTGCACTGGGGGTGTTCTTTTGCATAGCATAGTAGTTAAAAGCTTGCTTCCATGGAGTCATACTGTCCCGTGTTCAAATCCTAGTCTTCCTCTTACTGGATGGGTGAATTGGGACAAATGACTTCTTTGAAGCTCAAATACAAATTGGTACTAATTAATGCCTTTTTTTATTTTTGGAGAGATTTTTTGCTATAGAGTGCATGTGCTTGCTGGAGAGACAGAGAGAGAGAAAGTGAGAAATCACCTCAAGGAGGATGGCCACACCACAATCTCTTCTCCTCTGTCCTCCTCTCAGAATTTTGGGCATGCAAGCACACATGCCTGGAGTGAGTTTCAAACCACCAGGTCCAGGACCCAAACCATAATCGGCTATGTGGGAGTCCAGTGCCTTAACAACTATGCCACTTGCTGGCCTCTAATGTCTTTAATCGATCATCATAGAGAAGGCTAACTTCAATCTCTGAACTTTAGAGAACAATGGTATTGGATCACCGAACTAGATTTTATTATAAAAATAAACTTATTATTTTAAACCACAGCTCTTTGTCATAAAAAGAAGAGGTCCTTGTCCTTTTAATCAAAAAAAAAAAAAAAAAAAAAAAAAAAAAGGAGAGAGAGAGAAGGATGGCTGTAGCAAGGCTTTTATTTTAAACCAGAGATGATGTCTATGTCACCAAGAGTCACTCAAAGAAAACTAAGGACTAAGAGGAGGGGAGGGGCCGCATTTTGGGTTCTCAAAACAGAACATAGCTTCACCTGGGTGAAATAGCTTGATCATAGTCCTGGGTAGGCAGAAAGAGAGCTAAATTAGTGGATTTCAAATGTTTCTGGTCAGTTCCATGGGGGAATATATGTGTGTGTGCACACACATGTGTATGCATGTGCATATATATGCTCACACGTGTATAACAAAATGTGACATATATGTGTATATAAATACATATTATATATTGTATGTATGTATATAAGTGAAAAGAGAAAGAAGGAGAATATGTATGTCCTGGGCCATTTTACATGCTAGTACATTCTTGTTAGATTATATTTCAATTGATAAAGTGCTGGAATTTCTAAATTTCTAAATTTCACAGTACACTGAACTGTTCACACAACTCAAACACAAGTCAACAAGTTTGAAAACCCTGGGACTGGCAGGTGGCATGATGGTTAAGATGACTGGTTTCCCACATGGCTGACTGTAGTTCGAGTCCCAGACCTGGCAGCTTGCTTTCTCACTTTCCTGTTTTCTCTGGTCAACTTTTTTTAAAAAAGAATTATTCGGGAACCAGCAGTTAGCATAATGGCTATGTCGCTGGACTCCCACGTGCCCTATAGGAAAAACTTCTAAAAAAACAAAGAATTATTTTATTTAACTTTATTTATTATTTATTTCAATTTGACCAAAAAGGGATAGAGCAAGAGAGAGAGGGAAAGTGAGAAAGCAAGCCGCCAGGTCTGGGACTTGAACTGTAGTCAGCTATGTGGGAGTCTAGCACCCTTAACCACCACGCCACCTATCAGCCCCCCTCTGGCCAACTTTTAAAAAATAAAATGAAACAATGGCAATGAATAAAATTAAATTAAATTTAAAAAAAAGAAAACTAATCCAGATTCTTTCTTTCTGTTTTATATGAATCAATAATTTTTTTTTATCATTTCGTACTTGATATTTAGATTTAAATCTGCTGGTTTTACATAAATTGTAATTCTCTCAAGTCACCAGGAGAAACTTGACTAGAATTGTCTTGGTGTGGGCTGTGAGTGCTGCTTCTCTTTGAGAGTAAACTAAAAAGTTAAGAGCATTGTTATGACGTCCGACCACCTGAGGAGAATTCTGGCTCTTCCTCTAGGTGGCTATCCTACCTGCGTGTTTCTTCATCAGCACATCTGAATTAATAACGTTGTTATGTGCCTCGTAGGTAAGCCATGTAAGACAATTGCAACAAGGCCTGGCACATAGTAAGTGCTCAAAAATGTTGGCAACTGTGTTATTTATTAGTTTTTAAACCGCAGCGGTGACTCCAAAGCAGCTTAGCAACAAGCAGCGGTAAACTGAGGAAGCGAAGGAACTCTTGGCAATCAATAGGGCTCTTTGGAAGGTTTCACGTTGGACCTGCCTTACCGTGAACAGACACTAGAGGGTGCTCTGCGCTCAGAAAGCCGCGTGTTTCCAGCCCCAGTGACGCCAGGACTGCTTGCCTTGAAACTCCATGGAGTCTAGTGATTGACCTAGGAGAAGTAGCTGTTACCTTGGTTCCGAAACTAAGGACTTTGCGGGGAAATAGGAGACGGCGAACGGCCATAGCAAGCAGAAATTAGACTTGTTCAAGCTTTCACTAATTGACTCTGCTGGACTGTGACCTGGGGGATGGGGGTAGGAGATGGGTCTTATTCACCCATGAGTCCAGGGTCTAATGCACACAGTGTGTGGCAGACAGTGAGCACTTTGTAACTAGTGATCTAATAGCATCATCGAATGGAAGCATCTGACACCTTAATAATTATCATTTCAAATTGGCAAGTGTAGGTACCCATGACCCTGAGTGGGGGGGCGGGGGAGCTCTCGGAGAGGTGGGGGCTGGAGAAGATTGGCCAGAATGTCTTCCTTAAATTCAGAGTTCCTGGTCCTTTGTGGAGAACAGGGTCTCTTCTTTCACATTTGGCTTTTGGTTTGAAAAACAACTGCATGCTCCACTTCCTTTGCATCCTTCCTGTGTTATGATTTCTAGGCTTTTCCACTAAGTTAATCACTCCCTGCTGAACTGTAAGGGCCGATAACAGTGTAGCCCCTACTAGGCTCAAGCATCTCCTATGGTCTCTATTATCTCACTCTTCCTGCCAAACCCAGGAAGCTGAGGTTGTTATCCACATTCTGCAGGTGAAGACTCAACAAGGTTTTGTATCTGGCCCAAGGTCACTCCACTAGGAAGAGGTAAGAGTGGTATGTGAGCCCAGACAGTCTAGCTTCAAAAGATACTCTTTTTTTTTTTTTTTAAAGAATGATTTAATTTAAATTTATTTGACCAGAGAGGGAGAGAGGGAAAACAAGAAGGCAAGCTGCCAGGTCCGGGACTTGAAACACGGTCGAACATGTGAGAGTCCAGCATCCTTAACCATCATGCCACCTGGTAGCCCCCAAAAGATGCTTTGTAAAAGTTTTACTTAAGGGTCAGCTTGTGGCATGGATGTTAAGATGGCTGGATCCCACATGGCACAGTTCAGTTCCGGACTCGGTAGCTTGCAAAACATGCTAGGCATGTGTGCCCAAAGTCCTGAAAGGAGAATGGAGAAGGGCTTGCGGTGTGGCCATCCTTCCCAGGCAGGGGATGTGATTTATCACTTTCTTTTTATCTCTTCAGTGAGCACATGCACCCTATAGCCATTAAAAAAAAAAAAAAAAAAAAAAAAAAAAAAAAAAAAAAAAAAAAAGCTATATATTGCATGATTCCATTTATATTAAATGTTCAGACAAGCAAATTCATTGAAATTTGTGGTTGTCAAGGGTAGTGGGGGAGACAATGAGAATGGCTGCTAACAGATATAGGACTTCTTTTTGTATAATGAAAATGTTCTATAATTAGTACTAATGGTTGGATAACCTTGTGAATATACTAAAACTTTAGATCCTACACTTTAAAATGGTAAATTTTGGGGCCAGCAGGTGGTGTGATGGCTAAAGTGCTGGATTCCCACATAGTCGACCGCAGTTTGAGTTCTGGACCTGGTGGCTTGCTTTCTCTCTGTCTCTCTCTCTCTGGTGAGCTCATTTGCCTTATAGCAAAATTTAAAAAGTACTTTTTTCAGAATTATTTTATTTTATTTATTTATTTTAATTTGACCAGAAAGGGACAGAGAGAGAAGTGAGAAAGCAAGCCACCAGGTCTGGCACTTGAACCATGGTCAGCCATGTGGAGCCCAGCGCTCTTAACAACCATGCCACCTGCCGGCCCAATAATATTAATTTTTTAAAAATAAAATTAAATAAAGTATTCTTTTAAAATTGTGACTTTTATGTCACATAAATTATATATCAATGAGAAAGAAAAGAAAGAAAGTTTATATATTTTTTTCATCTCTGGCTCAATGGTTTGCAAATACTTTGGCCTCAAAACTCCTTTATACTTTCAACAATTATGGAGGTCCCTAAAGAGCTTTTGTTTATGTGCTTTTGCTTTTAATGTGTTTATGTTCAATAGCCATTGACATTTACTATGTTGGAAATTAAAATTGAGAAATTATTAAAGAAAAATAAATTTGCTGTAGGGCATGCGTGCTTGCTGGAAAGAGACAAGAGAGAAAAAAGTACTCCACAGGGGGTGGCTACGTTGCAATCCCTTCTCCATGCTCCTCTCTGGGTTTTGGGCAGGCACACACATGCCAGCTAGTGATGTGGTTAAGGTGACTTGATCCCATGTGGCCAACTTCTTAGTCCGTCTTGAACCTGGCAGTTTGAAAAACACACCATATTGGAACCAGCAGGTGGCATGGTGGTTAAGGTGCTGGACACTCCCACATGGCCAACCACGGTTCGAGTCCTGGGCCTGGTGGCTTGATTTCCCACTTTCCTTCTCTCTGTGTCTCTGTCTATGGTTAAATTTAAAAAATTAAAAATGAATGAATAAATAAAATTAAATAACTCTTTAAAAAAAAGCACACCATACTTTGAAAATTACTGGTCTAGTCTATTCAGTTAAACATTTCAATGAAACACCCATATGTGCTAGACCTTAGAAATGCAGAAAGAAGCAAGACTAGGCCACTGGTGTGACAGAACTTCCATTCTCTATGGGGAGACAGCCAATAGGTACGTAGACACATACATAAAACATAAAATTTTCATGTGGTAGGGGCCAGCAGGTAATTTGGTGGTTAAGGTGCTAGACACTCCCACATGGCCAACCATAGTTCAAGTCCCGGACCTGGTGGCTTGCTTTCTCACTTTCCTTCTCTCTCTCTGTATGTCTCTCTCTGTTCAAATTAAAATAAATGAAAGAATAAGTAATTCTTTTTTTTTTTTTTAAGAGGTTTTTGTTATAGGGCGCGTGCGCTTGCCAGACAGACAGAGAGAGACAGAGAGACAGAAAGCAAGAAATCACCCCCCAGGGGGGATGGTCACGCCGCAATCCCTTCTCCTCCATTCTCCTCTCGGGATCTTGGGCACGCACGCACACGCACCCAGCGTGAGTTTTAAGCCACTGGGTCCGGGACACGAACCGCGATCGACTACGTGGGAGTCCAGCGACATAGCCATTACGCTAACTGCTGGTTCCCAGAAAGAATAAGTAATTCTTAAAAAAATTTTTTTAGATGACCATGCCATACGAGTTTAGAAATATCACTGGAGGTGGGGGCAACACTAGAGGGAAATACGAAAGACCTCTCTGAGAGAGCATCTGGACTGAGCTTCATTGATGCTGAGATGACGATTTGTGGGAGTCCTCGTTAAAATGCAGTAGTCAGGAAGGTGAAGGGTGACCCTCTCTCCATCACAGGGTCTGTAGGTCAGAAGACACAAATAATAAGAAGAAATAAATAATAATACACTGGATTGGATAGGGTTAAAAACCTGCATTTTTGGGGCCAGCAGGTAGTGTGGCGGTTAGGGTGCTGGATTCTCACATGGTCGAGTCCCGGGCCTGATGACTTGGGAGTCATGCCAGGTACATGTGTGTGTGCACCCAGAGTCCTGAGAGGGGGAAGGGAGGAAAAAGAATTGCCATATGGCCATTTTGCCTGGGAGTAATTTCTTTTTTCTAAAGAAAAAAAAATATTTTATTTAACTTTATTTATTTATTTTAATTTGAATGGAGAGAGACAGAGTGAGAGAGAGAGAAGGAAGGTGAGAAAGCAAGCTGCCAGGTCTGGGACTTGAACTGAGGTCAGCCATGTGGGAATCCAGTGCCCTTAACCACCATGCCACCTGCTGCCTCCTCCCCCTCGGGATGATTTCTGACTTTCTCTCTCTCTGTGTCTTTCTCTGGTGAACCCATGTGCCCTATTTCAAAAACCTTAAACACAAACCAATAAACAAGTTTCTTGTTTTGAGAAACACGCATGGGTTGGGGCTAGCGGGTGGCATGGTGGTTAAGGGTGTTGTATTCACACATGGCCGACTGCCGTTCAGATCCCAAATCTGGCAGTTCACTTTTTCTCTTTCCCTTTCTCTCTCTCTCTGGTCAAATTAAAGAGTAGCAACAAATGGAATTAAGTAAATAAATAATTCTTTAAAATTTTTTTAAGAATTATTTTTATTTAACTTTACTTATATTTGACCAGAGAGGGCCAGAGCAAGAGAGAGGGAAAGTGAGAAAGCAAGCCGCCAGGTCTGGGACTTGAACTGTGGCTGGCCATGTGGGAGTCCAGCACCCCTAACCCACACGCCACCTGCTAGCTCCAATTCTTTAAAAAATACACATACACACACATGGGGACCAGCAGGTGGTGTGATGGTTAAGGTACTGGACTCCCACATGGCTGACATAGACAGAGACAGAGAAACAGAAAGCTAGAAATCATCCCCCGGGGGGGATGACCACTCCGCAATCCCTTCTCCTCTGTTCTCCCCTTGGGATCTTGGGCATGTAATGCACATGTGCCCAGCATGAGTTTAAGCCACTGGGTCCGGGACTCGAACCCTGGTGACTACATAGGAGTCCAGCTACGTATTTATTATGCCATCCTCTGGTCCCGCAGAATTATTCACAATTGCTAAAACATGGAATTAATCCAAATGTCCAAGAGCAGATGGAGTGAAAAAATGCGGCACATACACACTATGGAATATTACTCAGTCATAAAAAAGAGACCCTGATATTTGATACCAAGTGAACAAATATGGAAGATTTAATGTTACGTGAAGCAAGTCAGACAATGAAAGTGAGGCATTGTATGTTCCCATGTAATATGTACCAAATGTCTGCACTCTATGGCAGAAACCGAGACTACAAGGTATAAGAGCAAGGAGGACAACTGTAGATACTAGAAACAGTGTGGGGGGTGCAGGTAGTACGGAGCAGAAGGAGGGAATCAAAGGAAGAAAGAACATTTAACAGACACAAAAACGAAGTTATCTGTTGATGATAATGTGTATGGTAATGTCTTGGACTGGACTAATATGCATTGTATTCATGCTGGGAAAAAGCATTATGTACGCTACAAGGACATACAGTGATTAAATGTAAAAAAAATGCAAGAAAGGCACATGGGGGCATTAAGGAATGCTCTGTTTACTTAAATTCTTCAAGGGTATAGCTCATGTCATTTTGCAGAGGAAATGGAAATGCAGAACCACATGGGGTGTAAAAGCCAAGAATATTGACTTTCAATGAATTTTTTAAAAAAGGAATATTTTTATTTATTATTTTAAATTTGTTATAGGACACATGCACTCGTGAGAGCGAGAGAAAGTGAGAAAGCAAGCCGCCCGGTATGGGGCATGACAGATCTGCCATGTGTCCAGCATCTTTAACCACCACATCACCTGCTGGCCCCTCAACGCGTTTTTTAAAGCAGTTCTGGCCACCCAGAGTGGTATCAGGAAGGGAAGGAATAAAGAGGACTTAGTGTGCTTCTTCTACAGGGTCAGTACCTGTGTCTGGAGTGGGAGATGCCAGGAGAGGAAAGGGCAAGAATTTTGTGGCAGTTGGCAGAATGTCCGCTTAGAGTTGGTTCATCTGCCCACGCAAGGCTGAGGTTCAGCCCTCCAGCCGCGCCCCGCCGGCCTCAGGTGTCTAGCATCAGCTGTTGGGCGAGGAGACCAGCCTGGAGGCAGGTGTGAGGCCACCAAGCGCGTGGCGCGCAGCAATGCGGACTGGGAAATTTCCCACGGCAGGAAAAACCCCTTACTCTGGCCTGCCTCCCTTCTGGTCAAAAGCTGAGTGACTGAGGAGGGCTGCGCGGTGATGCCAGGCGGGCACCGAGGTCTTGGAGTTCCGGGAGAGGGGCGCGCGGGCCCCAGGGTTCCTGTCTGTAGGACGAACGCCCACCTGTTGGTTTCAGCGGCCCGCGTACCCTGCGCTCAGGGAGCTGGGCCTGCGCCTCCTTCCCCGGGCGGCCGGCAGGGGTCAGTGTTTGGCCGCAGGTGAGCGGCCACAGTCAGACGCCGGATTCGCCGGGGTATTAAGCCAGGGTCTTCCCCTCCCAATCTGTCTGGATTTGTTCCCCACCTATTAACGGGGTTCTTGTCTACCAACACTGAACGCTTTTCCTGGATAGTCCTGCCAATCTGTCCCTCCTAAGTCACTATGCCTTCACCCCTCCGAAAGCATACATTGCTGACCTGTGGATAATTACCTCTGGGCCTCACACCAGACATGGTGTCACACGGGAAAGAGGACAGGCATGGAAGATTTGGGTTCAAATTCCTGCTCTGTGATCCTGGGTAAGTGTCTTTAAGTCTCTGTGTCAAGTTTCTCATCTGCAAAAAATAAAACTGTTACAAAATTCTAGGGTCAAAAATGAATGAAGTAAGAATGGGTGCTGTACCGTGTGCCAAGGATGTGCACGCCCGTACATGTGCATTCCACCGCATGGGGTCTAGGAGGAGACTGACTCAGGGATGAAGACTTGTAGAAAGTCACAGAGCTGGCACTGAACACAGCTTTGTCCCTTTCCCCCAGGGTTCCCTCCTTGCAGGGCTGTGATGAGAACTAAAATCTGGAACCTGCCCAGCCACGGTGGGGTGTTCTGCTAAGGCACCATGCTCTCTGCAGGCTGGGACCACATGGAGGGTCCAGGCTGATTCTCAGATCTAATCCAAAGGTTGGTGCGGTGGTGCGCACCTGCAAGCCCAGTGACTTGGGGTGGGGGTGGGGGGCTGCAGCAGGAGGATAACAGCAAAACTGTCACAGATAAAAAGAGGGGGTGATTATATTACTATTTTGTCCTGGTAGTTTGCCCTGGATCCTGGAGGGTGCTCTTTCTCTTACGAGGGGAAATAATTTTTTTCAATGATTAGAAACGTCCCTTGGGACCAGCAGTTGGCGTAATGGCTCCCATGTAGTTGACCGCAGTTTGAATCCGGGACCCGGCGGCTTAAACTCACTCCGGGCACATGTGCATGCGTGCCCAAGATCCCAAGAGGAGAATGGAGGGGAAGGGATTGTGGGTGGCCATCCCCCTGGGGGGTGATTTCTCACTTTGTGTCTCCCTGTCTCTCTCTTTCTGGTGAGCACATGCATCCTATAGCAAAACCTCTCCAAAAAAAAAAGAAAGAAAGAAAGAAAGAAAGAAAGAAAGAAAGAAAGAAAGAAAGAAAGAAAGAAAGAAAGAAAGAGAGAGAGAAAGAAAAGAAAAGAAAAAAACATCCCTGGGAAGTGGGTTGTGAAATGAAACCAGCCCACTAGAATACAAGCTCCAGAGGTCAGGATCCCAACTTTCCTGCTCTCTGTTCTGAGTCTGCTGCTCGGCATAGCACCTGATGCTTGGTAGATGCACATTAAATACAAATAAATAAATAAATTCATACATCTCCTTCATTCATTTTTTTGCCTTTTTTTTTTTTTAGAGAGATCTTTGCTATAGGGTGTGTGCGATCTCCAGAGAGACAGAAAGTGAGAAATCACCCTCTGGGGGGATGGCCACTCGCAATCCCTTCTCCATTCTCCTCTCAGGATTTGGGGCACATGTGCACACATGCCTGGTGTGAGTTTTAAGCTGCTGGCTCCAGGACCTGAACCATGGTTGACTACGTGGAAGTCAGCGACATAACCTTACACCATCTGCTGGTCCCCATTCTTTTTTTTTTTTTTTTTTTTAAGAATTACTTAATTTTACTTATAATTATTATTTTTTTTAAAATTTGACCAGAGAGACAGGGCAGCGGGGAGAGGTGAGAACGCAAGCTACTAGATCCAGGACTTGAACTGCAGTCAGCCATATGGGAGTCCACCACCTTAACTACCAAGCCACATACCAGCCTGCCTCCTTCATTCATTTTAAAACAGACACTGATACAGAGCCATTTTTCATATCAACTATTCAATTACCAGGCAAATGACACTAATTACTAGCTTTAATGGCCATTGTCTAGTTTAATTAAAGAGTTTTATTGGCTCTCCTAAAACTCCTACCACCCTCTCATTATCTAAATCATGGGAATTCAATAACAGTCTTTTTATCAGTATGTTCACAAGATAAATTTAGTAAACCATCTCAGTGGCTCATCTTTGTGACTTATGACATGGAGAATAAGATGTGGGGAAGTGACAAATGTGATAAAACTGAAGTCTCTTGAGAAAATGCTATGAGACCATGGCTCCAAATGTCTCAGGAACACTCTCCCAGGTGACCCAGGGGCTTCCGCAACCCTCAGCCTCATCTCCCGCCTCACTCTGCTTCGATCATCCCTTTGCCCTTTCTAAAGGCATTTTGGGGACCTTGATGTCCTTGGTGCTGATCAGATCCATATACCTAAAATACCGAACTCTAGACAGATGTGTGAATATGGACCCATAGGACAGCAACAATGGAAGGCAGAGTGAAGGTAGGCTTTGGTTCAAAACCAGGCGTAGATCCTGAGAGAGAAACCAGGAAGGAAAAAATTGTCTAGGACCAGCAGACGGTGTGGTGGTTAAGGTGCTGGATCCCAGAATTTGAGTCCTGGATCCAGCCGCTTAAAAACACACTGGACACGTGTGCACATGTGGCCACAATCCCAAGAAGAGAATAGAGATGGGACATGTGGCATGGCTGTCCCACCCGGGGGGGTGATTTCTCATTTTCTGTCTCTCTCTGATGACTGCACACACCCTATAGCCAAAACCTAAAAAATAAAGTAGATTGTCTACACTGGCTTTCTCCCTAAAAGCCCATCTTACACACACACACACACACACACACACACACACACACACACTGCAATCAAAATGCAAAGAGCTCTGTTTGGCAAGTGTGGTGCAAAGAACAAGGACCCGCACTGAAGGCTTGGAGGCGCCAGCTTGTTGGCTTGGTCTCTTGGGATCTATTAGGTTGTCCGGGAAAAGCCATGATGTGTTTTTCTATGCAAAAATGCATCGTGACTTTCTAGACAGCCCACTAGTTTGCTCAACTCTGAGAAGGGGCAGTATTTCCTCCTGGTTTTCTTCTGGCTCCTCCGAACATTCCTTTAATTTGGGCTGTGGATTTTTCTTTTGTTGCTCTCTGCTTAATCCTTGGTAGGTTCTACCCTCAGACTTTGTTCTTCTCCCCAACACCATCTTGTTAGAAAGTCTTACCCATTCATGAACCTAATTGCTGCCTCCATGGGGTGAGTCCCAGATTTGCATCACAGTCCTGTCTTCTTTACTACTCTTCCGACTAACTTGGAAAAAAAAAAAAAAAGATCAGGCGTTTATCCTTGACCAATCAACCACAGCTGGGAAGGTGAACCCTCTGAACACAGCAACTACCACTGGAATCAGAGGTGGAGGGAAGGAGAATTTAGTAGAGAAAGTGGGTCGAGTGCTGAGCAGCCCATCACGGTCACCACAAGGACGTTCCTGCTGGCTACCCTCACATGTATTCACCATCCTCCCCTGAAGTCTTGACTCTCTTCCTGTTCCCAGCCTCGAAGGATGGGGTCACCACTCCACTCGTCTGCCCCATGCAATACTGGGATTCGGCCCCCATTCTCCTCAGGTGTCCAGCGGGGTGGGCTGGCCTCAAGGCCCTAAAAGAGTCATGGGCTGTGCAGCAAGGAGGTGCTGAGAGATTTCCCACAGCAGGGAATACCCCCAGCTCTGGCCTGGCTCCCTTCTGCTCAAAAACTGAGTGACTGAGGAAGGCTATGCAATGATGCCAGGCGGGCACCGAGGTCTCGGAGTTCCAAGTCACCCCAGCCAGAGATCTGAGACTCATTCTAGAATCCTGCCTGTCACCAACCCTGTACATCTCATTAGTCACCAAAACGCTCAAATTCTACTTTGTAAATGTTTCTCCTGTCCTTTCCTACGACTGTCTTCTGAGTTCATGCCCTTCTCAAAGATTCTCTAGAACATTGCAGTACTTGCTTAGCTAGTCTCGTTGCTTCTAGTCTTGCTCCTCTTAATCCATTCTCCTTATTGTTAGAGAGGTCTGCCTCTGTTTTCGTGAATGAAACAGATTATTTTCTGATTATGTTAAAAAGAAGTGTTTGCGTCAGTAACCTAGTGGTTAGGAGAGCCAGATCCCACGTGGTTGACCGCACTTCAAATCCCAGGCCTGGTGGCTTGAAAAACACACCGGGTGCATGTGTGTACATGCTCAAAATGCTGACAGGATGCAGAAATGAAGAAAGGATTGAGGTGTGACCATGTCCTGTGGGAGGGTGCTTCTCCCTCCCTTTCTGTCTCTGTCTCTCTCTGTGAGCACATACTCTCTGGTGACTAAAAAATAAAAATAAGTGATCATTTAAAGTATCAAGGGGACAGCAGGTGGCATGGTGATTAAGGCTCTGGATTCTCACATGGCCAACCTCGGTTAGAGTCCCAGACCTGGCAGCTTGCCTTCTCACTTTCTCTCTCTCTCTCTCTGTGTCACTCTATCACTCACTCTGTCCCTCTCTGGTCAGACTGAAATGGATAAATGAATAAATAAAGTCAAATAAAATAACTTTTAAAAAATAATTATTTATTTTATTTGTTATTATTATTATTAATTTGGCCAGAGAGCTATACAGAGAGAAAGGGAAGTGAGAAAGGAAGCCGCCAGGTCTGGGAGTTGAACTGTGATTGGCCATGTGGGAGTCTAGCACCTGAACCACTGCACCACCTGCTGACCCCTAAATAAAATAGCTTTAAAATAAAATAAAATAAAATAAATGAAGAAAATTAAATAAATAATTCTTTAAAAAATAATAAGTAAAATTAAATAAAATAATTCTTTTAAAAAATATATCAATTAATAAGGAAAAGAATAAGGAAAAATGTAAACACTGCTAAAATTTTACCACCATGAGATAGGTATGTTATTTTGGTGACCACTCTTTTCTGCGTTCTTTACTCATTTAGAAAAGACACATATCAGGGGCAGCAGGTGCCGACTGCACAGTTCTAGTCCTGGAGCCAGCAGCTTGAAAAGCACACACGCGTGTATGCCCCAAAACCCAAGGGAAAGGGACTGTGGCTTGGCCATCCCCTCCACGGGGTAATTTCTCACTTTCCCTCTCTCTCTCCAGTGAGCACATGAGCCCCATGACAAAAAGCTGAAAAAGAAAAAAATAGATCATAAATGAGATGAGTGGCTTTTTAATTTCCACATCTCCAGATCATCGCAGGCCATCAACACTGTGCTCTGTAAACATGGACTTCCTTGCATTCTGCTTTGGATGACAAGTTATTTTTTTTCTCAGCATCTGGGTCAGGCAATCCTTGACTTGTGTCCACAGCTCCAAACTCTGCCTCCATCTTCATGTGGCCATTGTCCCTGTGCCAGTGTGTCTCTGTGTCCTCGTGTGGCCTTTACTCTGTTTCTGTCTCTGTATCCACATGTCCTCTTCTTAAAGGAACATCAGTCATGGGGCCAGCGGTGGTGGTTGAGGGTGCTGGACTCCCACGCGGCTGACCGTGGTCCGAGTCCTGGACCTGGTGGCTTCCTTTCTTGCTTTCCCTCTCTCTGTCTTTCTCTGGTCAAATTCAAAAATAATAATAGTAAATAAAGTTAAATAAAATAATTATTAAAAGAAACAACAAGGAACATCAGTCAGGTCGGATTAAAGTCCACCCTAACCCAGTATGGCCTCATATAACTAATTACATCTTCAAAGGCCCTGTTTTCAAATAAGGTCACATTCTGAGGTCAGGACTTCAACATGTCTTTTGAGGGACAAGGACATAGTTAAACCTGTAACAGAGCCTTTTTCATTTTCTCCCCTGATCAACTCTGCTTCAGCCTCCACACTCCAGATAAGGTCCATCTCTTCCAGGACGTTCTACAACACTGGTCTGTGTTCTCCCGTGACAGCCATACCAGCACGCGGCACGTTTTACTGGAATTATCCACACATGGGTTGGTCTCCCTTACTGAAACTATGGCTATAGTTCCTCAAGGGTAAATTATATCTTTCTTTTAAAATAATTGTTTATTTTATTTTATTGTTATTATTATTATTTGAATTTGCTATAGGGCATGGGCACTCACCACAGAGAGAGAAGAGAGAGAGAGAGAGAGAGAGAGAGAGAGAGAGGGAGAGTAAGAAAGCAAGCTGCCAGATTGGGACTCAAACCACAGTCTTCCATGTACAAGTCCAGTGCCTAAACCATCATGCCAGCGGTGGTGGTTGAGGGTGGCCCCAGGACTATAACTTTCCCATCCTTTTTTTTTTTTTTCCTCATGATTGAGAGAGACAGAAACACCGCATTCTTGACAAGGTCTCTACATCACCATCCAACTCCCAGCCTCAGCTAGCCCGGATCGGGGCACCTGTGTGCCCGGCATAACTCAGGGAGGTCTCTGTCTGCGAGCTGTCAACCTCCCCACATGGGTTAACCTCATAGCACGGCATTTAATGGCTGCACCACCATCGGCCCCCTTTCATCCTTAATATTCTCAACACCTGTCTTTGATGTTAATTAGCTTAAGGCTGAGTAGGCTGGAGACTAAAAACTACAGTGGCTTAGAAGAAGAGAAGTTTAGAGAACCAGCGGTTAGCGTAATGGCTATGTCGCTGGACTCCCACGTAGTCGACCGCGGTTCGCGTCCTGGACCCGGTGGCTTAAACTCACGCCGGGCACGTGTGCGTGCGTGCGTGCCCAAGATCCCTAGAGGAGAATGGAGGAGAAGGAACCACACCCCATGTCTTTTTATTTATTTTTAATTATTTCTTTAATTTTATTTATCATCATTATTTATTTTTTTTAATTTGCTACAGGGTATGTGCTCTCACCAGAGAAAGGAGAGAGAGAGAGAAGGAAAGCGAGAAAGCAAACTAACAGGCCTGGGACTCAAATCACAGCCACACGGGAGTCTAGCACCCCAACCGCCATACCACCTGCTAGCTCCATGCCTGGTATCTTTTTATTTAAGTTTATTTATTCCTCCCATGACAGAGACAGAGACAGAATGGAGGAGAAGGGGGGGGGTGATTTCTCGCTTTCTGTCTCTGTCTGTCTGGCGAGCGCACGCGCCATATAGTGAAAATCTCTCCCCCCCCAAAAAAAGAAGAGAAGTTTATTTCTCTCCCACACGGTAGTCCAGGTGGCTGCTGCTCCTGCTCCCTAAGCTGTCTGAGGAGTCTGGTTCCTTACATATTGTTTCTCGGCCAGTATGAGCACTTTGTCCTTGTCTGCTTGGCACAGGGTGGGGAGTGGGGTCACCCACGTTCCAGCTTGTAGGAAGGGGAAGTCTGTGAAACATACACACCCCATGTCTTTTTATTTATTTTTAATTATTTCTTTAATTTTATTTATCATCATTATTTATTTTTTTTAATTTGCTACAGGGTATGTGCTCTCACCAGAGAAAGGAGAGAGAGAGAGAAGGAAAGCGAGAAAGCAAACTAACAGGCCTGGGACTCAAATCACAGCCACACGGGAGTCTAGCACCCCAACCGCCATACCACCTGCTAGCTCCATGCCTGGTATCTTTTTATTTAAGTTTATTTATTCCTCCCATGA